>JARJEE010000007.1:15832500-17252500 GCA_030180105.1 Hyles lineata | reverse complement strand
ACAGGACGGTCTCACTGAACTCGGCCCTACTACTCGCAGGGATACTGCCTCTTGACATTCGCGCCAGGGAAAATGCTTCCCTGTACGAAGTCAAGAGGGGCTACTCCCTGCGGGTGGTGGGAGACCGGGAGGTGGAGCGTCCTGTGGCCTTCGAAAGCCTAGACCATCCGGCGCGAAGAAGTAAGGTGCAGTACCAATGCGTGGTGGACGGTGCAGAAGTGAACCAGATTGTGAATGATTGCTTCTGTCTGTTTACAGACGGAAGCAAAATTCAAGGGAAAGTAGGCGCGGCAGTTTCCATATGGGAAAATGCCGCAGAAAAGAAGAAAGTGAAGATCAAACTGGAGTCCTTCTGCACCGTCTACCAGGCAGAGCTTGTGGCCCTCCACAGAGCCGTGGAGGAGGCGTTGAAGAGTGGGAAGGCGCAGTGCAGCATCCTGAGCGACTCGAGAGCCGCGCTGGAAACGGTGGCGAGCGGCAATTCCCTGCATCCCCTGTCGGTTGAGATCAACAAAAATTTAATTTCGGCAAAACATAAAAACCAAATCATAAACCTATTCTGGATTAAAGCTCACGCAGGGCTGCAGGGAAATGAGCGAGCAGACGAGCTCGCAAAGGATGCTGCACTAAAGCTGAAGACGCGGCCACACTACGGCAAATGCCCCGTTTCATTTGTCAAAAGACAAATCCGTCAGGAGTCAATTGACGAATGGAGCGGGCGCTATGCCGCTGGTGAGACCGCGTCCACCACCAAACTTTTCTTCCCCGACGCTGTGGAGGCCTACAAACTGGTAAAGAAGCTCGAAATCGACCCGTTCACAACGCAGGTGTTCACGGGGCATGGCGGGTTCTCCGAGTATTTGAATCGATTCAAGTGCAAGGAGAGCCCGGCATGCATCTGTGACCCTGCGGTGAGCGAGTCGATTATCCACGCAATAGTGGAATGCCCAGTATATATTTTGGACAGATACAATACTGAACAAGAATTAGATGTAGATATTACTGTAAATAATTTAAGTAAAATAATAAGGGATATGCATAGACGACCTAAATTTATAATGTTTTGTAAAAAAGTAGCTATAAGTTTAATAAATAGAAATAAGATGTAAAATAGTTAGTCTAAAATATATAATATTAAGTTATATTATTTTAGAAACGTAAGTAAATAGATATAATTAGATTTAGGTTGAAATGTATGACATAGACTTAAGATAAAATGTAAAATAAGAAAAAACTTAAATAAAGCAAACCCATAAAATAAAAATTAGCTAGGCCATCAGTAGGACCTCCCAACGAAGGAGATAGGAACACAGAAAGGCTCCCAATGATGGAGCTAGATAGATAGGTGTAAGTATACACAGAGAGAAGGCACAAAAATGACTCTGACGCCAGTTAGGGGAACGAGGGGGGCTAGGCCCCATAAAAAAAAAAAAAAAAAAAAAAAAAAACCTAACCTAACCTAACCTAACCTAACCTAACCTAACCTAACCTAACCTAACCTAACCTAACCTAACCTAACCTAACCTAACCTAACCTAACCTAACCTAACCTAACCTAACCTAACCTAACCTAACCTAACCTAACCTAACCTAACCTAACCTAACCTAACCTAACCTAACCTAACCTAACCTAACCTAACCTAACCTAACCTAACCTAACCTAACCTAACCTAACCTAACCTAACCTAACCTAACCTAACCTAACCTAACCTAACCTAACCTAACCTAACCTAACCTAACCTAACCTAACCTAACCTAACCTAACCTAACCTAACCTAACCTAACCTAACCTAACCTAACCTAACCTAACCTAACCTAACCTAACCTAACCTAACCTAACCTAACCTAACCTAACCTAACCTAACCTAACCTAACCTAACCTAACCTAACCTAACCTAACCTAACCTAACCTAACCTAACCTAACCTAACCTAACCTAACCTAACCTAACCTAACCTAACCTAACCTAACCTAACCTAACCTAACCTAACCTAACCTAACCTAACCTAACCTAACCTAACCTAACCTAACCTAACCTAACCTAACCTAACCTAACCTAACCTAACCTAACCTAACCTAACCTAACCTAACCTAACCTAACCTAACCTAACCTAACCTAACCTAACCTAACCTAACCTAACCTAACCTAACCTAACCTAACCTAACCTAACCTAACCTAACCTAACCTAACCTAACCTAACCTAACCTAACCTAACCTAACCTAACCTAACCTAACCTAACCTAACCTAACCTAACCTAACCTAACCTAACCTAACCTAACCTAACCTAACCTAACCTAACCTAACCTAACCTAACCTAACCTAACCTAACCTAACCTAACCTAACCTAACCTAACCTAACCTAACCTAACCTAACCTAACCTAACCTAACCTAACCTAACCTAACCTAACCTAACCTAACCTAACCTAACCTAACCTAACCTAACCTAACCTAACCTAACCTAACCTAACCTAACCTAACCTAACCTAACCTAACCTAACCTAACCTAACCTAACCTAACCTAACCTAACCTAACCTAACCTAACCTAACCTAACCTAACCTAACCTAACCTAACCTAACCTAACCTAACCTAACCTAACCTAACCTAACCTAACCTAACCTAACCTAACCTAACCTAACCTAACCTAACCTAACCTAACCTAACCTAACCTAACCTAACCTAACCTAACCTAACCTAACCTAACCTAACCTAACCTAACCTAACCTAACCTAACCTAACCTAACCTAACCTAACCTAACCTAACCTAACCTAACCTAACCTAACCTAACCTAACCTAACCTAACCTAACCTAACCTAACCTAACCTAACCTAACCTAACCTAACCTAACCTAACCTAACCTAACCTAACCTAACCTAACCTAACCTAACCTAACCTAACCTAACCTAACCTAACCTAACCTAACCTAACCTAACCTAACCTAACCTAACCTAACCTAACCTAACCTAACCTAACCTAACCTAACCTAACCTAACCTAACCTAACCGACGCGCGACCGTGAGAGCACACGACCCGCGACGCTCCCGAGTCGAAAAATCGCAAAGTTTTACACAAAAATTAGCAAAAGTGGTATAAGTGAAACAAATATACAAGTGTGATACCTTAAAAAACGCGCGCTGAGACGACCTAACGATTGGTGAAGTCACCATAGTGATAAAATTTTTCAATAAAAAGTTACAGTGAAAAAACCAAAATTCAAAAAATTCACCGGATCATAAAAGTGTTTTTATTTCGGCGGAACGATCGACGACCCCTTGATTTTGGACTGCAGTTCGTTGCGGAATCACCTTCCGCAGGACTGGGCGAAATTACAGATTTTTTCCGCCAAAATCTGATTTTTAACAGACAATTTAAAGACGAAAATTGGTATAAAAATAGTGATAGTGACATTTTAAAAAATCATAACTCACCCAAATTATAAGTTATTCCTATTTTAAAAATACTGCTGTGTGTACAAACTCTCTCTCTACCCTAGTGCAAAATTTTGAAATTTTTGAATAAAAATTGGAGAAGAAATAAAAACTTTTTTAAAGACAGAATTTTATGTAAAATAAGACAGTGACTTTTAAAAACATATAGGTGATAAGTGTGCATATATAGAATATATACTTTGTTGTATTAGGGTTAAGGGACTCTTCCTTTATTAGGTAGTGCAAATTCCTACATTATATGGACCAAGTAAGTGGTAGTTTTTGACAATTAAGTGCTGGTAAACATAGTGCGTTTTTTCAAAACCAAATTTCCCGATTCCTGGACTTCTTCCGGGATAAGTGATAGTGCCTCCAGATAGTGTATAAGACCCTTCAGGTCACCCCAAAATCTGGTCAAATTTGGTGCAGTAGTTTGGCCAGAAATCAAAAATTTGCTCTCGGCCAATCAGAAGTTTTTCGCCGCTCAAGTCAAGGATATAGGGTATACAAACCTGATCTTTGCTGCCACCAGTAGCCTGTGACCCCAGCTACACCTGTGGGGTCCAAGACTTCCACCACTCCCAAGGATTCAGCTGGAATCCTTGGAAAAACAGCGGAAAAACACGATCTCTGGGTTCCGGGGGCCCGGATTGCTCCGGTTCCTGTCCTGGAGCCAGATTTTTTGTGCTGAAGTATAGGCCAGGACCTCCAGCATCGCGGGACACCTCAACCTCGGAGACCGGACCTCGGCAAGCGGCTGAAAACGAAGAAGGCCCGGACCAAAAGTGAGCACCATCTTCAAACTCGTATAGAATAAGTGTTACCGCCTTCAGCGCCGCGGAAACCAGGTGACGAGTGGTTTCTCTACCCCTGGCAATCCCTCCCCAAAAATCATCCCGAACCGACTTAAAACAAAAAAGTCGATTTTCACCGATTTTCACCGAACCCCCTTTTGGGCTGTACCCCAGACGGATCTGAATACGATCTCTGTTTCGGGGAATAATCCAGAAGAGGGGCACTCCCCGCACCTTCCGACACCCTTCCCGTCAAAATCCCATTAAAATTGGAAGAGTGAGCGAGGTTTTAAACCTCACCCAAAATCCCTTCCAATCATTTGGGAGCCCCCCTAGTAAAGATTACGTCCCCCCCAGACCGTACAAGCTCACATCCTAGTACCCCATACCCACCCCCACACCCCTGCAAAAACCTTTAAAAAATTCGCCCCATAGTTTCCCACCTTTATTCAGTCCAATAAAAACAAAATTTCTGATTTTATTCCTGGTGTCAGTTTAACACAGATTTTCCCTATTTTCCCGAATTTTTTCCCGAATATGTCCCATACCATCTCGTAGCCCGGTTTCCCCCCTATGAAAAACAAAAAGATTTTTTCAGAAATAATAAATAGTACGGAAGCTATGCGCTTACAAATAAACATTGGGAAATTATACGAATGAAAATTACACACTTGGAAATCACAGATGAATGTTAACATTGAAATTGAAATCCCAATGTTTACTGGAAGTGTAGTCTTATTGAAATTGTAAATTGTGAAATTATCAACGGGAATATTTTATGTCTTGTTTACATATTGTTTATGTTTTGTTTATATTTGTTTATATTTACGTTGTGTAAGCCACGCCCCCAATCGTGCCTAAGTTCCACCCACATCCAGAGACCCATCCACCAAAATCTAAGTCCTGACCACTTTTTTCAAAGTTGGTCTATAGACCACCCCCAACCTTCCCCCACCCCTAAAACAATTTAAGGTCCAACAACCTCCCCACGAAACCTGCCCCCCCCCTCCCCTACCCCCACCCAAATTCTTACCTCACCCCCCCTAAACCTATCTCCGCCGATACTGGTCGTGGACCCCCCGAGATTGGTATCGTTAGAACCGGCTCGGGAAGACCTAGCGATTGGCCCCGGCGGAATCCCGAAATTCCCCCCCAAACTCCCCCCATACCAACTTTTCTAAAAACCTAGTACAATCGTCCCCCCGTGAAACCCCCCCCCCCCCCCCCCCCGATTACCCCCACCCAAAACTCTTTACCTCACCCCCCCCAATCCTATCTCCGCCGATACCAGTCCTAGACCCACCGAGTTTGGGTTCGTTGGAACCGGCTCGGTGAGGCCTAACGATTGGCTCCGGCAGAATCCCGGAATTCCCCCCCAAACTCCCCCCTTACCCATTTTTCGAAAAACCTAGTCCAATCGTCTCCCCGTGAAACTTCCCCCCCCCCCTCTTCCCCAATTTTCATACCTCACCCCCCCTAACCCTAACTCCGTCGGTACCAGTCCTAGACCCACCGAGTTTGGGTTCATTAGAACCGGCTCGGTGAGACCTAACGATTGGCCCCGGCAGATTCCCGGAATTCCTCCCCCGCTCCCTTAAAAACACCCTAAACAACTTGGTGGAATCTGTAAAATAGCGTTAAGTACAGATAAAAGAATAACTGTTGGAACAGGTAACAAAATTGACTAGTATAAACACTTGAATGTAACAGTGAACCATTGTAATACTTACCTGGGTAGTACACCAACACGACGTACACACGACGAGCTGCTTTAATACCGGCACCTGAAAAGAAAGGTATAATTAGTAATATAGTTATTTATTAAAGACACCTAGTGAGATTTTACACTCACTAATTTAGGTTATAATCTAAGAGACTCCAGCAAGCCTTATACACTTGCTGGATTTAAATAGTTGACGCATTCCCCTTACATCATCTCTGGCCCTTCAGTAAAATGTTTGGTTTTCGCACCCCAGCAAAGGAGATCAGAGAAAAGAGTAAGACCCCAGAAAAGGAACAAAGCCCAATAGAAAGGTCAGGGTCAAAGGTTGCGCAGGCGCGACTGAGCCTAGAGTCCCAGATGGAAAAATCAGAAGGGTCTGGCACGGCCGGGCCTGCGAAACCAAAGCCCAGGGGCCTCCAAGGAGAGGCAAAAGGGCAGATAAAACGAACAGCCTTGACAGCCTCGCCGCCCGGGAACGCTGGAGGTATGAGCAGGGTAGCCGAGGCAAAAGCTTGCCTTATGAAAATCAAGCTACAGATGAGTAATAGCCGGAATACAAAAACCGAGATTAAAAATGACGTCCTCGAGGCCACAGAGAAGCTGTACAGGCTCGTAGTAGAAGGTGAAGGAGAAAGAAGAAAGGATCAGAAAAAGGGAGTAGACCTGACCCAAAGCCCGGAGTTAGCAAAAAGGAAGGAACCGGGAATAGGGGACTGGACAAAACACGAACAGCTCCTTAAAAAACTAGACGAACATAATGAGGCGCTGGGAAAACACAAAGAAGAAATGGAAAGACTGAAGGAGGAGATAAAGACACATAGGGAAGACATGAACGAAGGACGAACTTACGCAGCTGCACTGACAGGCCCCAAAAAAGGGCAACAAGGAGACACGGAAATGCACTCCATAGTAATAACAGCAGTAGACCAGAAGGCAACCGGAGAGGAAGTCTTCGAAAAGATTAGGACAACACTGAATGCAAGGGAAGAGGGAATAAAAATTGATAGGATTCGAAAGGGAAAAGACAGAAAGGTAATAGTCGGGTGCAAGTCAAAAGAAGAGATTGGGAGGATAAAGAATAGGATTAGAACAGCGGGGAAGGAACTAAATATAGAGGAGGTGAAAAATAAGGAGCCTCTGGTACTGCTGAGGGACGTCCTCGCCTATAATACGGATGAGGACATAGTGCGAGCACTCGTTGTCCAGAACAAGGACCTGCTCGGAGACGTGTGCGGGGACAGCGCATGCCTGAAGGTAAAATTCAGGAGAAGGGCGCGGAACCCGCACGCGTCTCATGTAGCGATCCAAGTTCCGCCGACGGTGTGGAAACGGCTCACAGAAGCGGGGTCGGTCCACATCGACGTGCAAAGAATCAGGGTCGAAGACCAGTCTCCCCTGATTCAGTGCTCTCGCTGCTTGGGCTATGGGCATGGGAAGCGGTTCTGCCAGGAGCAGGTGGACGCGTGCAGCCACTGCGGGGGTGCTCACCACCGGTCTGAATGTGCCGACTGGCTGGCAAGGGCGCCCCCGACGTGCTGTAATTGCGCAAAAGCCAAGCTCGGCGGAGCCGATCACAATGCTTTTAGCCCGGAGTGCCCTGTGAGGAGGAAGTGGGATGTCCTGGCGAGATCCGCCGTGGCATACTGCTAAGGTGGATCCCAGGAACCCAGATCAGACTACTTCACCAGCGAGCGCGGGGTCGACATTCGTGGCGCAAGCCAACCTCCAGAGGAAACAGCTGGCTACGCTAGAGTTTCTTCTGGAGGCCAAACAGCGAAAGGTCGACTTCGCGCTGCTCCAGGAGCCCTACGTGGGGGGTCAGGGTAGAGTGAGAGACCACCGGGGGGTGAGGATCTTCCAGGGAGAAAACGGGCAAGGGGCCGTGGTCAAGTCAGCCATTGCGGTGTTCAATGACGGCTTGACCGTGACCCAATGCCCGTCCCTCACCACAACCAACATCACTGTGGTGAAGATCCTCACTGGGGCCCGCGAAATAGCGGTCGTCTCATTCTACTTTGAACCCGACAAACCCATAGGGCCATACTTGGAGCAACTGGGGAACATAGTTGAAAAACTGGGATCCCGCGGAATCCTCATAGGGGGCGACACCAACGCGAAAAGCGTGTGGTGGGGCAGTGGGGACACTGACTCCAGGGGGGAATCAATGGCGGGAATGCTCGAGGAACATGGGTTGCAGGTGCTCAACGACGGCCTGTTACCAACGTTCGAGACAGTCCGAGGAGGAAGGCTCCTCACTAGCCACATTGACGTGTCGGCGTGCACAGAGGACCTTCTCAACCTGGTGGAGGACTGGCGGGTCGATACTACGATGGCGAGCTCGGACCACAATAGCATACTATATAGAATAAATAAAACAAAAATTAAATACAAAAAATTAAACTCAAAAACCACAAGGAAATTTAATACAAAGAAAGCTAATTGGGACCAATTTAACAGAAAACTAGAAGAGATTATAGAGGAACGCGAAATAACAGAGGGGGTGATAAGTACAATTAATAATAAAATAGAAATAGACAAAATAGTGGAAACATACACAGAAATAATAGTGAAAACATGTAATGAAACAATACCAATAAAAAAGACCAAAAATGAAATTAACTTACCATGGTGGTCCAAGGAGCTTGCCAGAATGAAGAGAGAAGTCACCACCAGGAAGAGAAGAATCCGATGTGCTGCGCCGATCCGAAGATCCAAGGTCGTCGCTGAGTACCTGCAATCAAAAGAAAAATATGAGCTAGAAGCCAAGAGGGCACAGATTGAAAGTTGGAAGGAGTACTGCAAAACCCAAGACAGGGAAAATATCTGGGATGGTATATACAGATGTATAGGAAGGGTCTCCAAAAAACACGAGGACCTGCCATTGAGAAGTGGGGACACGATCCTGAGTGCAAGGAAATCGGCGGAAATGCTGGCAGTAGCATTCTACCCAGAAGACAACCCCCAGGATGATAACTCAGACCACCAGAGGATAAGAGAAGCAGCCGCACGAGTAAATGACGTAGTCAATGATGAAACCCATGACCCACCATTTACGATCGATGAACTACATGCGGCTACCAACAGCTTCAACCCAAAGAAGGCACCGGGAGCAGATGGACTAACAGCAGACATCTGCAAAAAAGTTATAGATAGCCACCCGGGGTTATTCCTATCACTGGCAAATAAGTGCCTCGAACTTGGCCACTTCCCGACCATCTGGAAGCAGGCTACGGTGGTTATCCTCCGTAAGCCGGCCAAGGAGGACTACACGCTAGTAAAGTCCTATCGACCTATAGGCCTTTTGCCAGTGATGGGAAAGATCCTGGAGAAGATGGTGGTGGGTCGAGTGAGGTGGCATCTACACCCGAGGACGAGCCCCCGACAGTTTGGCTTTATGCCCCAAAGGAGCACCGAAGACTCCCTCTATGTCCTAATGAAACATATTAGAAATAATATAGAAAATAAGAAAATAGTCGTTCTTATATCATTGGACATAGAGGGAGCCTTCGACAGCGCCTGGTGGCCGGCAATAAGAGTCAGACTGTCGGAGGAGAAATGTCCAGTTAACATCCGGAGGGTGATAGATAGCTACCTCGAGAGCAGGAAAGTAAAGGTGAGGTACGCGGAGGAGGAAGTGGAGAGATGGACCTCAAAAGGGTGCGTCCAAGGCTCCATTGGCGGACCTACCTTCTGGAACCTGCTCCTCGACCCACTACTATCCGGACTAGATGGGAGAGGATGTTACTGCCAAGCATTTGCGGATGATGTAGTGCTCGCATTCGATGGGCATGAAATGGGCAAAATCCAGCGCCAGGCCAATGAAACCCTAGCCTATGTGAGGGATTGGGGAATCAGAAACAAGTTAAAATTCGCTCCACATAAAACGAAAGCCATGGTGTTGACGCGAAAATTGAAGTACGATTCCCCAATCCTTCACATGGGTGGGGTGGACATTGGCCTGGAAAAACAAATAAAAATCTTAGGGGTGACGATTGATAGCGGACTCACTTTTAGGGCTCACCTAAACGAGGTATGCGGGAAGGCACTTGCGTTTTACGGCAGGCTATCCCGGGCAGCGAGATTACAATGGGGCCTAGGGCCGGAAATGATAAGGCTGCTGTACTTGGCAGTAGTAGAGCCGATCATTCTATATGCAGCCAGCGTCTGGGCACCAGCCGCAAAAAAGCTCGGGGTACAAAAGCAGCTCGCCGTGGTGCAGAGGGGCTTTGCGCAAAAGCTCACAAAGGCCTACAGGACAGTTTCACTGAACTCGGCCCTACTGCTCGCAGGGATATTGCCCCTAGACATTCGTGCCAGGGAAAATGCTTCCCTGTACGAAGTCAAAAGGGGTTACTCCCTGCGAGTAGTGGGTGACCGAGACGTGGAATGTCCTGTGGCCTTTGAGAAGCTACCTCACCCAGCGCAGAGGGGAGCGGTACACTATCGACTAGTAGTGGACGGTGCAGAAGTTACCCAGATAGTTAACAGCGGGCTCAGCTTGTTTACAGATGGCAGCAAGATCGAGGGAAAAGTCGGCGCGGCCATCTCCATTTGGGAGAATGCCGCTGAGAAAAAAGCCATCAAGCTGAAACTGGAAAGCTTCTGCACCGTCTACCAGGCGGAGCTGTTGGCCCTCCACAGGGCCGTGGAAGAAGCAGTGAAAAGTGGAAAGGCGCAGTGCAGTGTCCTGAGCGACTCGAGAGCGGCGCTAGAAACCGTGGCAAACGGTGTTTCCTTGCATCCCCTGGCGTTCGAAATAAACAAAAACTTAAACCAGTCAATAGAACGCGGCAAAATAATTAAACTATTTTGGCTAAAAGCTCACGCAGGATTGCAGGGAAACGAGCGCGCGGACGAGCTCGCAAAGGATGCTGCACTGAAGCTGAAGACGCGGCCCCACTACGACAGGTGTCCCGTTTCATTCGTCAAACGACAAATCCGTAAGGAGTCGATTGACGAATGGAATGGGCGCTACGTGGCAGGGGAAACCGCGTCTACCACAAAACTCTTCTTCCCCGACGCTGTGGGGGCCCACAGCCTGGTGAGGAAGATCGCGATCGACCCGATCACGACGCAGGTGTTCACGGGGCATGGCGGGTTCTCCGAGTACTTGAACCGATTCAAGTGCAAGGAGAGCCCGGCGTGCATCTGTGACCCTGCGGTGAGCGAGTCGATCATCCATGCGATAGTAGATTGTCCCGTGTACATTATCGATCGTTTTAATTTGGAACAAGAACTGGATATAGAGATAAGTAAAGATAAAATTAGTGAAATAATTAGCGATAAGAAACGTAGACCTAAATTTATAAGTTATTGTAAAAAACTAGCTATAAGTATGATAAATAGAAATAAGCAAGAATAAGTTAGTCTAAAATATATAATATAAGATTATATAATTTTAGAAACATAAGATACTAGCAAATAATTAGATTTAGGTTAACTCTGTAATAGTAGAAATAAGAAAATAAGAAAAATTGAACTTAAATAAAGAATACCCTAAGATAAGTGACTAGCCAGGCCATCAGTAGGACCTCCCTACGAAGGAGTTAGGTACACGAGAAACTCCCAAAGATGGAGAGTAGTTAGACAGGCGTAAGTATACATAAAGAGAGGAAACAAAAATGTCTCTGACGCCAGTTAGGGGAAGGAGAGGGGCTAAACGCCCCAAAAAAAAAAAAAAAAAAAAAAAAAAAAAAAAAAAAAAAAAAAACCTAACCTAACCTAACCTAACCTAACCTAACCTAACCTAACCTAACCTAACCTAACCTAACCTAACCTAACCTAACCTAACCTAACCTAACCTAACCTAACCTAACCTAACCTAACCTAACCTAACCTAACCTAACCTAACCTAACCTAACCTAACCTAACCTAACCTAACCTAACCTAACCTAACCTAACCTAACCTAACCTAACCTAACCTAACCTAACCTAACCTAACCTAACCTAACCTAACCTAACCTAACCTAACCTAACCTAACCTAACCTAACCTAACCTAACCTAACCTAACCTAACCTAACCTAACCTAACCTAACCTAACCTAACCTAACCTAACCTAACCTAACCTAACCTAACCTAACCTAACCTAACCTAACCTAACCTAACCTAACCTAACCTAACCTAACCTAACCTAACCTAACCTAACCAGTCGCAGCGCGAACGCCGTACCGCGCGCATCACTTTTGTCCCGCTCCGCGTTCAAAAATTCCGAAAAATAGGATATATCAGTGAAACAATCAAGTGTTATATATCAAAATGTGCGCGCTGTGACGCCGCGTGTGACAGTGGAAAAATTTTCAAAATCGGACCAAAATTGGAAAAGTTATTAAAGAAAAACTTTCAGTGAAAAAACTTATGTGTGATTCAAGTGACTCTATCTCCGTAGAACGATCTTTTACCCATAGTTTTTGAAGTGCAGTTAGACGCCTAATACCATCCCCCTTCCCTGTGCAAAATTTCGGAATTTTCCTGTGAGTACTTTCAAAGATATCGAACAGTGAAGTGTGCCAAACCCGGATTTTCAAAGTTAAAGACAGTTTTTCCTTCATATCTTCCTTCACCTTTCTCCTATATCCGATCTTGGACCCTACATCGATAGCCCTAGGTCAAGACTACCTCCCAGTCCAATTCTTTAACTTCTTTCCATCATACTCTTCATTTGAGCGGTGCTTTCACCTTCTAAATTCTCACCACGACTTCGGCGCGCTCTCCTGCTTTTAGCAGTGGAGATCCTGAGCCAGTTCCTGCACCATAAGAAGCGCCATTTCATCACGAAGCCGTGGACACCAAGATCATCATCATAGGACAACCGGAAGTGCCTTTAATTAACCAGGACAAAAAGTGAGTTTTGCGCAATACTTTAACCCAGTGATTACTCTGTGACCTTCGGACCTAGAACCTCGGAACCAGCTCTGAAATCATTTTTTGAGGACCCCCGGCCTATGTACCAAGAAACAGCCGAATCCATCCAGAAACAAAAAAGTCATTTTCAGAATTACCGGAAGAAGGTCATAGCTGGTCATCATACAGGTACGAAGTCTGTCTGACAGCATAATCTGATAGAGGACGCCGAGACGAATTCAACGACACCACTCACGACCCGATCGGAGCAATAGCCACTGAATGAGCGAGGTTTTCCTTTTCAACCTTCCCATTCATCATATTCACAAATTTATCCCCACATCATTCACAGTATTTACAATCATTCACGATATTCACAAGTTCTAGATTTTCATTGGTCGGACTTCCGGCCAGTGAATATTTATTGCATCACCCATTGGTTCCAGTTTAACTACCTAAAAATATTTATTTAACTGATAATTGGCCATTTGGCCGATACGTCATTTAACTCGTCCACCCAATCAATATTTATTTGTCATTTCATTGGCCCTCAGCCAAATTATACTCCACCCACTTGACACTAAACTCCACCCACTTGACATTAAACTCCACCCACTTTACACCAAAACTCCACCCACTTTTGTTGGCTCCTCCCACTTTTTCCGTGTTAGCCCCGCCCACCCCAAGTTAAGTCCCCCCCCCTTTTACCTTGGCTCCTCCCACTTTTTCCCGGACTTAGCTATTTTAGTGCCCTCTACCCCCCGCTGCCCATTTCACGAAACCCCTCCCAAACGTCGCCCCACGAAACCTCCCCCCCCCCCCTCCCCCACATTCCTTTCCTCACCCCCCCTAAACCTATCTCCGTCGTTACTGGTCCTAGACCCCCCAAGTTTGGGTTCGTTAGAACCGGCTTGGGAAGGCCTAGCGATCGGCCCCGGCGGAATCCCCAAATTCCCCCCCGGTTCCCCCCCCAAGTCATTTTTAAATTTTTCATAGCCCAAACGTCGCCCCACGAAACCTCCCCCCCCCCTCCCCTCCCCCCACATTCCTTTCCTCACCCCCCCTAAACCTATCTCCGCCGTTACTGGTCCTAGACCCCCCGAGTTTGGGTTCGTTAGAACCGGCCTGGGAAGGCCTAGCGATTGGCCCCGGCGGAATCCCCAAATTCCCCCCCGTTTCCCCCCCAAGTCATTTTTAAATTTTTCACAGCCCAAGCGTCGCCCCACGAAACCTCTCCCCCCCCCCCCCCCCCTCCCCTCCCCCACATTCCTTTCCTCACCCCCCCTAAACCTATCTCCGCCGTTACTGGTCCTAGACCCCCCGAGTTTGGGTTCGTTAGAACCGGCTTGGGAAGGCCTAGCGATTGGCCCCGGCGGAATTCCCAAATTCCCCCCCGTTTCCCCCCCAAATCGCTTTTAAATTTCCCATAGCCCAAACGTCGCCCCACGAAACCTCCCGCCCCCCCCCTACCCCCACATTCCTTTCCTCACCCCCCCTAAACCTATCTCCGTCGTTTCTGGTCCCAGACCCCCCGAGTTTGGGTTCGTTAGAACCGGCTCGGGAGGGCCTAGCGATCTGCTCCGGCGGAATTCCCGAACTCCCTCACTTCTCATTTCCTCTATTCAACTTAAAATGGCGGATCCCCCAGATCCCCCCTCTACATCACATCCCAACCCCAAACCAGGCTCGGCTCAAAACACCGACATATATCAGGAACTAACAATTGATGAAATACCAAAGCATGTCCTCGAATGCAAGTACCCCGAGCGCTTCCCTCTCTTTATCGAAGAAGATATCCCCATAAACAGAAGACTCCTTGCTGACATGATATACCAATATAGCGCCACACTATTCCAGGCCGTGACACCTAAAAGTGTCACAGCCAAAGGTAAAAACCGCGTGAAGTGCGTGGCCTTGCAGCTGGAAGGACTTTCCGGTATCCTATATAACGTAGAAGAATTTCCGCAGGCGATCACCCAGAACGAACCCGAACCCACACCACCGTCATCCACCGAAATCGACAACAACACTAACCAAGGCCTGAAGGAGGACATTTTACAATGCGTGAAGAAAGAACTGGACAACCACCTCGCTGCCGTAAACACAATCAAGAACGAACTCATAGCCATACAAAAAGAACTGGTCAAAACCACTTACGCCGCAGTAACCTCCGCCACCGCATCTGCCACCGCTCACCTAACCACGAACAACCACCGCACCGCCAGCCTACCCACACCCGCCAAAGGCACACCCCCTTCCTCTCCTCCTTCATCTCGCCCCGCCATCATTGTTACCCCCACTATCGCTACCAAAACCAAAGAAGAGGCCGTCACCGCACTGAGGAAATCCATTTCCTTCCGTGAAGCCAAGTACGCACCCGTCAAGGTGCAGACCATTTCCAGAGGAAAATTGAGGGTTGAGTTCGACACCGTCGAGCAGCGGGATGACGCCCTCAATCGCCTGCGGACTGCGGAACGCGTCACCGCCGAACCTGCCCGCCGGCTCAGTCCGCTGATAATTTTGAAAGGCGTCACCTGCGACGTCCCGGCGGAAGAACTCCCCTCCATCATTCGCTCACAAAACCCGGACATCGACTCACTCATCACCAACGACTCCGACCTTCAATACCGCTTCAAGAGAAACAACCGGAACCCGGCATTGTATAATGCAGTGCTGCAAGCGTGCCCGAGCGTGTGGCGCCGGATCACGGAGATGGGGAGGGTCTGCGTGGACTACATGCGAGTCCACGCCGAGGACTTCTCTCCGTTTCTTCAGTGCTTCCGATGCCTACAGTTCGGGCACACCAAAGCGAAATGCTCCGCCACCAACATCGCCTGCGCCCACTGCGCCTCCTCGCAGCACACTTTGGACGACTGCCCCGTGAAGGAAGACGCCTCCAAGTCCCAGTGCACCAATTGCGTAAACCACAACACGCGGTTTGGCTCCACCCTCGATACGGCCCACCGAGCAACCTCCCCCACATGTCCACGGCTGAAATCCATGAGAGACAGGATAGGGCAGAGAGTCGACTACGGCTCTTAGCCCTGTCCGCTCCCTCCAGCTACCGGAAGCACCGCACCGGCGTCGACACCATCTGCACCTGCCTGCGAAGACCCAAGCTACTGCACCCTCGATTTATTAGTTATAAGCATCTAACCTTAGAACTGTTAATTCTAAAAGATCTGTTTCACTAATTGTTAACATCTCTCATCACTAACACTATTGAATCACCCTGCTAACCACATTTGTTTATTGTAAATAACTCTATCTTCTTCTCAATCACGCTTTTCTCCATTGTCAAACAATCATAAATTACTTTTGTACACTTGATTTAAGATTAATAAATGATAACCATATCAACTCTGCGACCACACACCTTACTCACTACACTAACTCACACCCATCACTCCCTCACATCCCACAGGGGGGCCGACGAGGGGCGGACGGAAGGGTTGCTACGCGGAAGTCCTGCCCCTCCGGAAGATCCCCCTACACCTACACTACCCCGGCGGAGGGCGGGTTATCGTATCAAATAGCGAGACCTCACCCCTCCGCCGGTCCCTGCACCCCACACTATCAATCACCACACCACACAGCGACTCTAATCACTCCCCAACAACCAGAACACAGGCGGAAAAAAAAAAAAAAAAAAAAAAAAAAAAAAAAAAAAAAAACCTAACCTAACCTAACCTAACCTAACCTAACCTAACCTAACCTAACCTAACCTAACCTAACCTAACCTAACCTAACCTAACCTAACCTAACCTAACCTAACCTAACCTAACCTAACCTAACCTTTTTTTTTTTTTTTTTTTTTTTTTTTTTTCTCTCGCGGGGAAAATCCCTTTACGGACCATCCCACCCCGAGGGGCGGGGGTGTGTCGGACTCACCGGTGCGCCTTCCGGCCCAGCGAGACGTGGAGCTGGGTCGGGTCCCTATCGTAGTCTGCGCACCGAAATACCGACTAAAAACCCCGCGTTGGCCACCATCGGTACACTTTGGAGACGGCCCCGGGATACTGCTAATCAGACGCGCCAGGACCGCCTCCTTGTGCACTGCCGCTTAGAGCGACGCGGCTTCAAACGCGTATGGCGTTACGTCTCGGGGGCCGCCAGGATAGGGAAGGCAGCCCCGTGTGGCCTCTGCGGCGCCGGGTTAGTTGGCGTCCCGGCGCCTCGTTCGTCGTCTGCGGTGACGCCGAGCGGGATCGTTCTGCTCCCGATCCCGTTCGGCGCTCTCCTTCTGCGATATGACACGCTCGCAGAAGGAGGTCACTGCTCGCCAAGACGTCTCGCTGCCGACCATGGCGGCGACCACCGCCGGCAGCGAGAGGTCTCTCCCCAAAACCGCAGTGAGAGCGCTACGCTCTTCGTCCCAGGCTGGGCACTCCTCCAGTGTGTGCTGGGCCGTGTCCTCGCGGCAGTTGCCACAGTGGTGGCACACGGCGGACTCCTCGGCTCCGGCTACGCGACACAAGTACGCACCGAAGCAGCCGTGCCCGGTGAGCACCTGTGTCAGCCGGAATGTCGGCGCACCGTGGCGCCTCTCCAGCCACTGTTGGAGGACAGGTCGCACTGCCGCGACGGTCCTCGTGCCAGCACTTGGATTCTCCAGCCTGGAACGCCACTCCTCCACGGCGGTCCTGCGGAGGGAGGCCAGCATTGCCTCGACCTCTCGGGACACCAGTCTCTGCCCGCGCTGGGACGCCTCCTCTCGTCGAAAGAAAACTGACGAGAGGGTCTTCGCGTCGAGCTCCCAGGGCAGAGTTCCCGCTAGAACGCAGGCCGCCTCGTGCGAGACCGTGCGGTAACCCCTGACGATTCGCTGCGCCACCATGCGCTGCGGACGGTGCAGCAGGCGGACGCAACGAGAGTTCAGGGACTCGGCCCAAACGGGACTCCCGTAGAGGGCCATGGACCGCACGACTCCAGCATACAAGTTTCGGCAAGGGATGCCAGGACCATCGGTGTTGGGCAGCAGGCGCCCCAGTGCGCCCGCCGCCTTCACCAGTTTCGGCGACAACTTCTCAAAATGCGCGCGGAAATCCCATCGGCTGTCGAGGATGAGGCCAAGATACTTCATGCTCGAGCCGACGGGAACCCGCACGCCCTCCACTGTGAGGTGGGCCTCTGGTGGGGGCCCACACCGAGGTCCGTGGAAACACACGGCCTCGGTCTTATTCAGGGCCACCGTGAGGCCCAGTCGCCGAATCCTGCCAACCACCAGTCCCGTACCAAACGAGGCTAGCAGGGCGGCTCTCCTGAAGGTCCTGGCCGTCGCTGTCACCAGTGTGTCGTCCGCATAGCAGACGACAGCGACGCCCCGAAGGTTGGTACCACGGAGCACCCAATCGTATCCGATGTTCCACAGGAGCGGACCCAGAACCGATCCCTGCGGAACACCGCACGTCACCGCTCTTCGGTGCCACCCGTTGGCGCCCGGATACACCACGCACCTGTCAGAGAGGTACGCGTGCACCATGCGCCGGAGATAGGGTGGCACCTCGTGGTACCGCAGTGCTTCAACGATGCAAGCCCAGGGCATGGTGTTGAAAGCGTTGGCGATGTCGAGAGACACCGCCACCACGACGTTGCCCCGGGACACCGCTTCTTCCGCCTGTGCCTTGACCCGCAAAATCGCGTGGATCGTGGACCGGCCCTGTCTGAACCCGAACTGGCAATCCGCCAAGTCCGGGCCCGTGTCCTCCAAGTGCTCGACGAGGCGCGCGTGAACAATACGCTCAAAAAGCTTGCACACCTCGTCGAGCAGCACGATGGGCCGGTAGGCCGATGGCGACTCTGCGGGTCGCCCCTCCTTCCGAAGCAGGACAAGCTTGCCCGTCTTCCATCGCGACGGGAAGATGCCCTGCTCCAGGCACGCGGAGAAAAGGCCACGGAGCCTCGTACCCAGCGACTCGACGGCCAGCACCCAGACACGACCGGGCACCCCGTCGAGTCCCGGGGCCGAGTTTTTGCTCCGCAGCCGAAGCACTGCCGCCTCCAATTCTTGCGGCGAAACCTCCGGGATATCCCTCTCCGAAACCGATGACGACGATGGCGCCGATGGACGTGGCGCCATCGGTGGAGGAGTGAACTCCTCGGTGGCCGGGAACAAGGCCGCGACGACGTCCTCAACGAGGTCGGTCCGGAGACTCTGAGTTAGCGGGGGCGCACACGGGCGGAGTTTTTTCATCGCCATGCGATACGGACGCCCCCATGGATCTCTATCGAGAGTTCTCCGGAACTCATCGTTCGCCGCGGCCTTCGCTTGCGCGATGGCCACCCGCAGCGCTCTCTTCGCCTCTCTGTGGAGGTCGAGAAGGAGCCGCTCTTGCTCGTCGTCGCCGGGTCTACGGGTCCGACGACGACGGTGCCTGGCGAGTTGGCGGCGCGCGACCTGGCAGGCCGCACGCAGCTCTGTGAGCTCGGCCGACCACCAGTACACCTGGCGCTTCGCTGGGAGGCGGGTGACCCGGGGCATGGCCGCGTCGCAGATGCGCGACATCGCCACCCCGAACCATTCCGCCTCTTGCTCGACCCGCACCGGCCCGTCCGATACGGGGAGCCACGCCTGAATTAAAGCGGCCTCCTTCAACGCCTCCACATCGAGGCGTTTTACGGCCCATCGCCGGCCGCCCATGAAACCGACAGTCGGATTACCACCGGACTGGACGGGGACCTGGGAGGTCTGGACGCTGTACCGTATATATAAATGGTCGGACAGCGACTCCTCCTCGACCAGGACCCTCCAGTCTTGAACACGGCGGGCAAGGGCTGGGGTGGCGAACGTCACATCCACCACCGAACCGCCGTTTTGCCGCACGCACGTGTTTTCCGACCCCCGATTCAGGACGACCAGCCCAATGGAGATCGCCCATTCCTCCAGGGCCTCGCCCCGCGCATCGGTCACCGACGAACCCCAGGCCAAGGATTTGGCGTTGAAGTCGCCGGCTACAAGCACCGGGCGAGGCTGACTGTCTTGCACCACCAGGGCCGCCAGACGGACGAGAAAGTTTTCAAAGTCCGCCAGGCGCCTGTTAGGAGAGAAATACACACCTACGACCCAAATCCCTCCCAACAGAACCGCCACACATCCCGAGCCCTTCGCTACTTTTTCAAAGGGCGGGGAGCCGGCAGCGCCCCGTGTGGTGATGGCCACCGAGCCATCTAGGTCCCCGGCCCACTCATCAGTGTCGGGGACAGAGTGTGGCTCAGAGACCACAGCCACGTGAATCGACCATTCTGCCAGGGACTGGACGAGCATGCCCTGTGCTCCCCGGCAGTGGTTTATGTTCGCCTGGAGGAAGTTCAGCGCCATTTATGATTGGGCGATCTCCATCATCTCTGGGCGGGACGGTCTCGGCCGCGCCACATCCCCGGCGCCCACGCCGCGTTGAGTGCGGGGCGGGACCGATGATGCTGCGCAGGCCTTACCGCCCACTCGGTGGTCCGCGGCTTTCCCCGCTTCTGCGCAAAGCGTGCAGTGCGGGTCCGCGGAACACTCCCTTGCCTTATGGCCGGGTTGACCGCAGCGGTAACAGAGCCCGCTGCGGTCACACTCATCAGTACAGTGCACCCTTACGTGCCCCTTGTATAGGCAGCGGAAGCAGCGCATGGGCCGAGGCTCAAGAAGCCTCACTCCCGCTGCCACCCATCCAACTAGGACACGTCCTGCTTTAACAGCTTTCTCCGCTGCCTTGGCAGGACAGCGGAGCCAAACTGCGCCCAAGCCCGAGCGCTCGGCGCGTACCTCCCCAACCTTAACGTCCTCCGAGGAGCACTCACCGAGGCGGGCGATGGCCGCTGCGACTGCCTCGGGTGTGACTGAAGCGTCCAAACCCGAGACGCGCAACTCCGCGGTCTTGACGGGTCGGGAGACGCGTATGTTTTCCTCCGACCCACGGAGAGCTTCCCTCATTTTCCCAAGGAGGGAGTCGGCCTTCGCCTCTGATTCGGGCCCGGGCACTTCAAACAGGTAAGCCCCTGTGGCCACCCGTCTCGGCCTCAGCCCCGCCGTGATGCCCAGGCTGGCGAGGTCAATCTTCGCCGTGACCTCTTTCAGGACCTGCGCGTAAGTTATTCCTCGCTCTAACGCCTGCGGCGTCACCGTCAGAGTGACGGCGGCTTTACGCGGCAGGCGGAGCCTGGGGGCAGTCTTACTTGTGGCCTGGGCTAGTTGAGAAGCCACCCGGGGCTTCTTCTTCTTGCCCCTCCGCGCCACCACTGTCCACGGAGCCTCCGTGGTCATGGCGGGTTGGGGGGGCGGGAGCGGAGTTGTCAATCTGGGGGCGCGTTTACGGCGTCCCCGCGCGCGACCGCGTGCCTCTCTGGAGGCCACTTGAGGTGGCTCCTGTAGTTCAGCAGCTGCGGCCGGTCGGGCTGTCGCTGCAGGTCGGCCGCCGACTGTGGGGACAACTTCTCCTCTTCTTCTTGCCCCAAGAGCCGGCCAAGAAGTGCCCAGTGGCGGCGGAACAAGGGGCTGCGGCTTAGAAGCTGCTGTTGCTGCTGCTGCGGCTCTCACTCTGTCGGCAGCCAGTGGAGGCCTCAGGATCGGCGCCGGAGGCAGCCGCATGGCAAACGCTTCAAGTTTGGCGTCCACCTTCGCCATGTGGATCTCCAGCAATTGTTTTATGGGATCCACCTCCGATCCACCTGAGGTTTCTGCCAACCCGATCGCTGGTCGCTGCTGCGACCGCACTGTGGCCAGTAGCTCCTCCAGCATCTTCCCCTGGGCGGCCAATTCTGCCTCAAGTGCCTTCACCCTATCGCGGAGGGCACACTTCTCCGCCTCCGCCCTTGCGAGCTCCGCAGGGGCCGACTCTTGCGCCATCGCAACCAGCTCCGACACGCTCTCGTTGAGATCCCGGACATAGGTGCCCTTTAAATGTCCGGATGTGCGAGAGACATTTTGCACCCGCTCCGCTATTCTCATGAGCACCTCGCTGCGAGTGACTGGGGCTTCACCCCTGGGAGCCGGCTTAGTCCAAGGGTGCGCTTTCTTGGCCTTTCGCAGTTCGGCCTCTTCTGTCTCCATCGCTTGGACTTCGTAGACGCGCTCTACGTCCAGAGCTGCGTCGAGCGCCGCCTGCGCCCTTCGCACGACGTCGTCCTCAGTACCCGAGCTCTGTTCTGGGGCTAGTGGACGTCGTTTCTGTTTCTTTTTTGTGGCAGCACGGGAGTCTGTCTCCACCGCACTACCACCATCGCTGGCCCTCTGCCGCTTTTCCGCGGACCGGGACACCCGCACCTTTGCGTCTCTTTTGTTGGCCTGCGAAGAGTCGCTGCTCATCCCGGACTCCGATTCCAAGTCTCGGTATGGCGCGGTCCTCTCCGCAGGTGGACCCATTGAAGAGGATGCCCGGCTGGACGCTGGAGAAGCGTTCGCATCAGGCAGCCTTTCAACAACCACAGAACATCTTTTTTTTGTTTTTGGAGAAAGTATTATTCATTCTGTTCCCACGAGTGTGGGGGAAAAGAAGGTCCGCCCAGGCAGTGCCCCCTGTACCTGGGTAAGCCTAGCGTGACCCGCCAGAGGGTCGGCCGGTACTCTGGCGGGGGTCGCACTAGAGACTGAACTGCCCATCAGCCATGCATCCCCTCGCGGTGCGCCGCCGCTTGGGATTCGGGGTACTTTTTATAGAGGCATCCTCCCTCGCGGTCCGGGCGGTTAAGCCAAGACCCTCGGTCCGGCAGGAGTGCGAGACATGACCACAAACCTCACAACCGGATCACGATATGCGACGGCGACCGTGGGAGGGACACTCCCACAGCCCGCCCGGCGGCGGGGTAAGCGCACACCGGGCCCGCCGATGCCTCCGGGACAGAACCGGAGGGCGACCCAAATGGAGGGTCTCGCCTGCAACGACAGATGGAGGCGGCCGCCACAAAAGACAGCGACCGCCAAACCCCCTGCCCTCCCCGTCGGATATTCGCCGTCGGCCATAGTAGTTGCAGAACTGCAACTACGATGACCCACGTTGCCCAGGGTGCACCACGTGGAGGTTCCCGACATCGCACCCCAACCTAACCTTTTTTTTTTTTTTTTTTTTTTTCTCGCGGGGAAAATCCCTTTACGGACCATCCCACCCCCGAAGGGGCGGGGGTGTGTCGGACTCACCGGTGCGCCTTCCGGCCCAGCGAGACGTGGAGCTGGGTCGGGTCCCTATCGTAATTTGCGCACCGAAATACCGACTAAAAACCCCGCGTTGGCCACCATCGGTGCACTTTGGAGACGGCCCCGGGATACTGCTAATCAGACGCGCCAGGACCGCCTCCTTGTGCATTGCCGCTTAGAGCGACGCGGCTTCAAACGCCTTCGGCGTTACGTCTCGGGGGCCGCCAGGATAGGGAAGGCGGCCCCGTGTGGCCTCTGCGGCGCCGGGTTAGTTGGCGTCCCGGCGCCTAGTTCGTCGTCTGCGGTGACGACGAGCGGGATCGTTCTGCTCCCGATCCCGCTCGGCGCTCTCCTTCTGCAACATGACGCGTTCGCAGAAGGAGAGCATTGCTCGCCACGACCTCTGGCTGCCGACCATGGCGGCGACCACGACCGGCAGTGAGAGGTCTCCACCCAACACCGCAGTGAGAGCGCTGCGCTCCTCGTCCCAGGCTGGGCACTCCTCCAGTGTGTGCTGGGCCGTATCCTCACGGCAGTTGCCACAGTGGTGGCACACGGCGGACTCCTCGGCTCCGGCTACGCGACACAGGTACGCACCGAAGCAGCCGTGCCCGGTGAGCACCTGCGTCAGCCGGAATGTCGGCGCACCGTGGCGCCTCTCCAGCCACTGTTGGAGGACAGGTCGCACTGCCGCGACGGTCCTCGTACCAGCACTAGGGCTCTCCAGCCTGGAACGCCACTCCTCCACGGCGGTCCTGCGGAGGGAGACCAGCATGGCCTCTACCTCTCGGGACACCAGTCTCTGCCCGCGCTGGGACGCCTCCTCTCGTCCAAAGAAAACTGACGAGAGGGTCTTAGCGTCCAGCTCCCAGGGCAGAGTTCCCGCTAGAATGCAGGCCGCCTCGTGCGAGACCGTGCGGTAACCCCTGACGATTCGCTGCGCCACCATGCGCTGCGGACGGTGCAGCAGGCGGACGCAACGAGCGTTCAGGGACTCGGCCCAAACGGGACTCCCGTAGAGGGCCATGGACCGCACGACTCCAGCATACAGGTTTCGGCAAGGGATGCCAGGACCATCGGTGTTGGGCAGCAGGCGCCCCAGTGCGCCCGCCGCCTTCACCAGTTTCGGCGACAACTTCTCAAAATGCGCGCGGAAATCCCATCGGCTGTCGAGGATGAGGCCAAGATACCTCATGCTCGAGCCGACGGGAACCCGCACGCCCTCCACTGTGAGGTGGGCCTGTGGTGGGGGCCCACACCGAGGTCCGTGGAAACACACGGCCTCGGTCTTGTTCAGGGCCACCGTGAGGCCCAGTCGCCGAATCCTGCCAACCACCAGTCCCGTACCAAACGAGGCTAGCAGGGCGGCTCTCCTGAAGGTCCTGGCCGTCGCTGTCACCAGTGTGTCGTCCGCATAGCAGACGACAGCGACGCCCCGAAGGTTGGTACCACGGAGCACCCAATCATACCCGATGTTCCACAGGAGCGGACCCAGAACCGATCCCTGCGGAACACCGCACGTCACCGCTCTTCGGTGCCACCCGTTGGCGCCCGGATACACCACGCACCTGTCAGAGAGGTACGCGTGCACCATGCGCCGGAGATAGGGCGGCACCTCGTGGTACCGCAGTGCTTCTTCGATGCAGGCCCAGGGCATGGTGTTGAAAGCGTTGGCGATGTCGAGAGACACCGCCACCACGACTTTGCCCCGGGACACCGCTTCTTCCGCCTGTGCCTTGACCCGCAAAATCGCGTGGATCGTGGACCGGCCCCGTCGGAACCCGAACTGGCAATCCGCCAAGTCCGGGCCCGTGTCCTCCATGTGCTCGACGAGGCGCGCGTGAACAATGCGCTCAAATAGCTTGCACACCTCGTCGAGCAGCACGATGGGCCGGTAGGCCGATGGCGACTCTGCGGGTCGCCCCTCCTTCCGAAGCAGGACAAGCTTGCCCGTCTTCCATCGCGACGGGAAGATGCCCTGCTCCAGGCACGCGGAGAAAAGGCCGCGGAGCCTCGTACCCAGCGACTCGACGGCCAGCACCCAGACACGACCGGGCACCCCGTCGAGCCCCGGGGCCGAGTTTTTGCTCCGCAGCCGAAGCACTGCCGCCTCCAATTCTTGCGGCGAAACCTCCGGGATATCCCTTTCCGAAACCGATGACGACGATGGCGCCGATGGACGTGGCGCCATCGGTGGAGGAGTGAACTCCTCGGTGGCCGGGAACAAGGCCGCGACGACGTCCTCAACGAGGTCGGTCCGGAGACTCTGAGTTAGCGGGGGCGCCCACGGGCGGAGTTTTTTCATCGCCATGCGATACGGACGCCCCCATGGATCTCTATCGAGAGTTCTCCGGAACTCATCGTTCGCCGCGGCCTTCGCTTGCGCGATGGCCACCCGCAGCGCTCTCTTCGCCTCTCTGTGGAGGTCGAGAAGGAGCCGCTCTTGCTCGTCGTCGCCGGGTCTACGGGTCCGACGACGACGGTGCCTGGCGAGTCGGCGGCGCGCGACCTGGCAGGCTGCGCGCAACTCTGTGAGGTCGGCCGACCACCAGTACACCTGGCGCTTCGCTGGGAGGCGGGTGACCCGGGGCATGGCCGCGTCGCAGATGCGCGACATCGCCACCCCGAACCATTCCGCCTCTTGCTCGACCCGCACCGGCCCGTCCGGTACGGGGAGCCACGCCTGAATTAAAGCGGCCTCCTTCAACGCCTCCACATCGAGGCGTTTTACGGCCCATCGCCGGCCGCCCATGAAACCGACAGTCGGATTACCACCGGATTGGACGGGGACCTGGGAGGTCTGGACGCTGTACCGTATATATAAATGGTCGGACAGCGACTCCTCCTCGACCAGGACCCTCCAGTCTTGAACACGGCGGGCAAGGGCCGGGGTGGCGAACGTCACATCCACCACCGAACCGCCGTTTTGCCGCACGCACGTGTTTTCCGACCCCCGATTCAGGACGACCAGCCCAATGGAGATCGCCCATTCCTCCAGGGCCTCGCCCCGCGCATCGGTCACCGACGAACCCCAGGCCAAGGATTTGGCGTTGAAGTCGCCGGCTACAAGCACCGGGCGAGGCTGACTGTCTTGCACCACCAGGGCCGCCAGGCGGACGAGAAAGTTTTCAAAGTCCGCCAGGCGCCTGTTAGGAGAGAAATACACACCTACGACCCAAATCCCTCCCAACAGAACCGCCACACATCCCGTGCCCTTCGCTACTTTTTCGAAGGGCGGGGAGCCGGCAGCGCCCCGGGTGGTGATGGCCACCGAGCCGTCCGTATCCCCGGCCCACTCATCAGTGTCGGGGACAGAGTGCGGCTCAGAGACCACAGCCACGTGAATCGACCATTCTGCAAGGGATTGGACGAGCATGCCCTGTGCTCCCTTGCAGTGGTTAATATTCGCCTGGAGGAAGTTCAGCGCCATTTATGATTGGGCGATCTCCATCATCTCTGGGCGGGACGGTTGCGGCCGCGCCACATCCCCGGCGCCCACGCCGCGTTGAGTGCGGGGCGGGACCGATGATGCTGCGCAGGCCTTACCGCCCACTCGGTGGTCCGCGGCTTTCCCCGCTTCTGCGCAAAGCGTGCAGTGCGGGTCCGCGGAACACTCCCTTGCCTTATGGCCGGGTTGACCGCAGCGGTAACAGAGCCCGCTGCGGTCACACTCATCAGTGCAGTGCACCCTTACGTGCCCCTTGTATAGGCAGCGGAAGCAGCGCATGGGCCGAGGCTCAAGAAGCCTCACTCCCGCTGCCACCCATCCAACTAGGACACGTCCTGCTTTAACAGCTTTCTCCGCTGCCTTGGCAGGACAGCGGAGCCAAATTGCGCCCAAGCCCGAGCGCTCGGCGCGTACCTCCCCAACCTTGACGTCCTCCGAGGAGCACTCACCGAGGCGGGCGATGGCCGCTGCGACTGCCTCGGGTGTGACTGAAGCGTCCAAACCCGAGACGCGCAACTCCGCGGTCTTGACGGGTCGGGAGACGCGTATGTTTTCCTCCGACCCACGGAGAGCTTCCCTCATTTTCCCAAGGAGGGAGTCGGCCTTCGCCTCTGATTCGGGCCCGGGCACTTCAAACAGGTAAGCCCCTGTGGCCACCCGTCTCGGCCTCAGCCCCGCCGTGATGCCCAGGCTGGCGAGGTCAATCTTCGCCGTGACCTCTTTCAGGACCTGCGCGTAAGTTATTCCTCGCTCTAACGCCTGCGGCGTCACCGTCAGAGTGACGGCGGCTTTACGCGGCAGGCGGAGCCTGGGGGCAGTCTTACTCGTGGCCTGGGCTAGCTGAGAAGCCACCCGGGGCTTCTTCTTCTTGCCCCTCCGCGCCACCACTGTCCACGGAGCCTCCGTGGTCATGGCGGGTTGGGGGGGCGGGAGCGGAGTTGTCAATCTGGGGGCGCGTTTACGGCGTCCCCGCGCGCGACCGCGTGACTCTCTGGAGGCCACTTGAGGTGGCTCCTGTAGTTCAGCAGCTGCGGCCGGTCGGGCTGTCGCTGCAGGTCGGCCGCCGACTGTGGGGACAACTCCTCCTCTTCTTCTTGCCCCAAGGGCCGGCCAAGAAGTGCCCAGTGGCGGCGGAAAAAGGGGCTGCGGCTTAGAAGCTGCTGTTGCTGCTGCTGCGGCTCTCACCCTGTCGGCAGCCAGTGGAGGCCTCAGGATCGGCGCCGGAGGCAGCCGCATGGCGAACGCCTCAAGTTTGGCGTCCACCTTCGCCATGTGGATCTCCAGCAATTGTTTTATGGGATCCACCTCCGATCCACCCGAGGTTTCTGCCAACCCGATCGCTGGTCGCTGCTGCGACCGCACTGTGGCCAGTAGCTCCTCCAGCATCTTCCCCTGGGCGGCCAATTCTGCCTCAAGTGCCTTCACCTTATCGCGGAGGGCGCACTTCTCCGCCTCCGCCCTTGCGAGCTCCGCAGGGGCCGACTCTTGCGCCATCGCAACCAGCTCCGACACGCTCTCGTTGAGATCCCGAACATAGGTGCCCTTTAAATGTCCGGATGTGCGAGAGACATTTTGCACCCGCTCCGCTATCCTCATGAGCACCTCGCTGCGAGTGACTGGGGCTTCACCCCTGGGAGCCGGCTTAGTCCAAGGGTGCGCTTTTTTGGCCTTTCGCAGCTCGGCCTCTTCTGTCTCCATCGCTTGGACTTCGTAGACGCGCTCTACGTCCAGAGCTGCGTCGAGCGCCGCCTGCGCCCTTCGGACGACGTCGTCCTCAGTACCCGAGCTCTGTTCTGGAGCTAGTGGACGCCGTTTTTGTTTCTTTTTTGTGGCAGCACGGGAGTCTGTCTCCACCGCACTACCACCATCGCTGGCCCTCTGCCGCTTTTCTGCGGACCGGGACACCCGCACCTTTGCGTCTCTTTTGTTGGCCTGCGAAGAGTCGCTGCTCATCCCGGACTCTGATTCCAAGTCTCGGTATGGCGCGGTCCTCTCCGCAGGTGGACCCATTGAAGAGGATGCCCGGCTGGACGCTGGAGAAGCGTTCGCATCAGGCAGCCTTTCGACAACCACAGAACATCGAATTTTTTTGTTTTTGGAGAAAGTATCATTCATTTCTGTTCCCACGAGTGTGGGGGAAAAGAAGGTCCGCCCAGGCAGTGCCCCCTGTACCTGGGTAAGCCTAGCGTAACCCGCCAGAGGGTTGGCCGGTACTCTGGCGGGGGTCGCACTAGAGACTGAACTGCCCATCAGCCATGCATCCCCTCGCGGTGCGCCGCCGCTTGGGATTCGGGGTACTTTTTATAGAGGCATCCTCCCTCGTGGTCCGGGCGGTTAAGCCAAGACCCTCGGTCCGGCAGGAGTGCGAGACATGACCACAAACCTCACAACCGGATTACGATATGCGACGGCGACCGTGGGAGGGACACTCCCACAGCCCGCCCGGCGGCGGGGTAAGCGCACACCGGGCCCGCCGATGCCTCCGGGACAAAACCGGAGGGTGGCCCTGAGATGGGCCCCACCTAAAAACGACAGATGGAGGCGGCCGCCACAAAAGACAGCGACCGCCAAACCCCCTGCCCTCCCCGTCGGATATTCGCCGTCGGCCATAGTAGTTGCAGAACTGCATCTACGATGACCCACGTTGCCCAGGGTGCACCACGTGGAGGTTCCCGACATCGCACCCCACCCCAACCTAACCTAACCTAACCTAACCTAACCTAACCTAACCTAACCACCAAGTTGTTTAGGGTGTTTTTAAGGGAGCGGGGGAGGAATTCCGGGAATCTGCCGGGGCCAATCGTTAGGTCTCACCGAGCCGGTTCTAATGAACCCAAACTCGGTGGGTCTAGGACTGGTACCGACGGAGTGAGGGTTAGGGGGGGTGAGGTATGAAAATTGGGGTAGAGGGGGGGGGGGGAGGTTTCACGGGGAGACTATTGGACTAGGTTTTTCGAAAAATGGGTAAGGGGGGAGTTTGTGGGGGAATTCCGGGATTCTGCCGGGGCCAATCGTTAGGCCTCACCGAGCCGGTTCCAACGAACCCAAACTCGGTGGGTCTAGGACTGGTATCGGCGGAGATAGGATTGGGGGGGGGGTGAGGTAAAGAGTTTTGGGTGGGGGTAATCGGGGGGGGGGGGGGGGGGGGTTTCACGGGGGGACGATTGGACTAGGTTTTTAGAAAAGTTGGTATGGGGGGAGTTTGGGGGGGAATTTCGGGATTCCGCCGGGGCCAATCGCTAGGTCTTCCCGAGCCGGTTCTAACGATACCAATCTCGGGGGGTCCACGACCAGTATCGGCGGAGATAGGTTTAGGGGGGGTGAGGTAAAAATTTGGGTGGGGGTAGGGGAGGGGGGGGGCAGGTTTCGTGGGGAGGTTGTTGGACCTTAAATTGTTTTAGGGGTGGGGGAAGGTTGGGGGTGGTCTATAGACCAACTTTAAAATAGCGTTAAGTACAGATAAAAGAATAACTGTTGGAACAGGTAACAAAATTGACTAGTATAAACACTTGAATGTAACAGTGAACCATTGTAATACTTACCTGGGTATTACACCAACACGACGTACACACGACGAGCTGCTTTAATACCGGCACCTGAAAAGAAAGGTATAATTAGTAATATAGTTATTTATTAAAGACACTTAGTGAGACTTTACACTCACTAATTTAGGTTATAATCTAAGAGACTCCAGCAAGCCTTATACACTTGCTGGTTTTAAATAGTTGACGCATTCCCCTTACATCATCTCTGGCCCTTCAGTAAAATGTTTGGTTTTCGCACCCCAGCAAAGGAGATCAGAGAAAAGAGTAAGACCCCAGAAAAGGAACAAAGCCCAATAGAAAGGTCAGGGTCAAAGGTTGCGCAGGCGCGACTGAGCCTAGAGTCCCAGATGGAAAAATCAGAAGGGTCTGGCACGGCCGGGCCTGCGAAACCAAAGCCCAGGGTCCTCCAAGGAGAGGCAAAAGGGCAGATAAAACGAACAGCCTTGACAGCCTCGCCGCCCGGGAACGCTGGAGGTATGAGCAGGGTAGCCGAGGCAAAAGCTTGCCTTATGAAAATCAAGCTACAGATGAGTAATAGCCGGAATACAAAAACCGAGATTAAAAATGACGTCCTCGAGGCCACAGAGAAGCTGTACAGGCTCGTAGTAGAAGGTGAAGGAGAAAGAAGAAAGGATCAGAAAAAGGGAGTAGACCTGACCCAAAGCCCGGAGTTAGCAAAAAGGAAGGAACCGGGAATAGGGGACTGGACAAAACACGAACAGCTCCTTAAAAAACTAGACGAACATAATGAGGCGCTGGGAAAACACAAAGAAGAAATGGAAAGACTGAAGGAGGAGATAAAGACACATAGGGAAGACATGAACGAAGGACGAACTTACGCAGCTGCACTGACAGGCCCCAAAAAAGGGCAACAAGGAGACACGGAAATGCACTCCATAGTAATAACAGCAGTAGACCAGAAGGCAACCGGAGAGGAAGTCTTCGAAAAGATTAGGACAACACTGAATGCAAGGGAAGAGGGAATAAAAATTGATAGGATTCGAAAGGGAAAAGACAGAAAGGTAATAGTCGGGTGCAAGTCAAAAGAAGAGATTGGGAGGATAAAGAATAGGATTAGAACAGCGGGGAAGGAACTAAATATAGAGGAGGTGAAAAATAAGGAGCCTCTGGTACTGCTGAGGGACGTCCTCGCCTATAATACGGATGAGGACATAGTGCGAGCACTCGTTGTCCAGAACAAGGACCTGCTCGGAGACGTGTGCGGGGACAGCGCATGCCTGAAGGTAAAATTCAGGAGAAGGGCGCGGAACCCGCACGCGTCTCATGTAGCGATCCAAGTTCCGCCGACGGTGTGGAAACGGCTCACAGAAGCGGGGTCGGTCCACATCGACGTGCAAAGAATCAGGGTCGAAGACCAGTCTCCCCTGATTCAGTGCTCTCGCTGCTTGGGCTATGGGCATGGGAAGCGGTTCTGCCAGGAGCAGGTGGACGCGTGCAGCCACTGCGGGGGTGCTCACCACCGGTCTGAATGTGCCGACTGGTTGGCAAGGGCGCCCCCGACGTGCTGTAATTGCGCAAAAGCCAAGCTCGGCGGAGCCGATCACAATGCTTTTAGCCCGGAGTGCCCTGTGAGGAGGAAGTGGGATGTCCTGGCGAGATCCGCCGTGGCATACTGCTAAGGTGGATCCCAGGAACCCAGATCAGACTACTTCACCAGCGAGCGCGGGGTCGACATTCGTGGCGCAAGCCAACCTCCAGAGGAAACAGCTGGCTACGCTAGAGTTTCTTCTGGAGGCCAAACAGCGAAAGGTCGACTTCGCGCTGCTCCAGGAGCCCTACGTGGGGGGTCAGGGTAGAGTGAGAGACCACCGGGGGGTGAGGATCTTCCAGGGAGAAAACGGGCAAGGGGCCGTGGTCAAGTCAGCCATTGCGGTGTTCAATGACGGCTTGACCGTGACCCAATGCCCGTCCCTCACCACAACCAACATCACTGTGGTGAAGATCCTCACTGGGGCCCGCGAAATAGCGGTCGTCTCATTCTACTTTGAACCCGACAAACCCATAGGGCCATACTTGGAGCAACTGGGGAACATAGTTGAAAAACTGGGATCCCGCGAAATCCTCATAGGGGGCGACACCAACGCGAAAAGCGTGTGGTGGGGCAGTGGGGACACTGACTCCAGGGGGGAATCAATGGCGGGAATGCTCGAGGAACATGGGTTGCAGGTGCTCAACGACGGCCTGTTACCAACGTTCGAGACAGTCCGAGGAGGAAGGCTCCTCACTAGCCACATTGACGTGTCGGCGTGCACAGAGGACCTTCTCAACCTGGTGGAGGACTGGCGGGTCGATACTACGATGGCGAGCTCGGACCACAATAGCATACTATATAGAATAAATAAAACAAAAATTAAATACAAAAAATTAAACTCAAAAACCACAAGGAAATTTAATACAAAGAAAGCTAATTGGGACCAATTTAACAGAAAACTAGAAGAGATTATAGAGGAACGCGAAATAACAGAGGGGGTGATAAGTACAATTAACAATAAAATAGAAATAGACAAAATAGTGGAAACATACACAGAAATAATAGTGAAAACATGTAATGAAACAATACCAATACAACCTAACACCTAACACAAACCCAATCTTTCGAGTTACATTCCTGTTTTGCTTGTTTAATTGTTGTTACTCGGGTACACACCTACCTTTAGACATAATTGTGAGAACTTGTTATTTTTAATTTTTAATAAACATACATTTTCAACATAAAACCCACAATCAAATAATAGAAAAAAATAATAAAAAAAAAAACAATAAACACAGTAGTAATAGCAAGTCACTATATTTATTACGGAAACCCAGTCATAAACTATTAAATGATCACACTTTCAAATGTAAAACGGAAAACATATTAAAAAAAAAAAACTACAAATATGCTTATCTCATGAAAAAAGCCAAATGAATCACAAAACATTTTTGCTATTTAAACCGCTTCTGCGTTTTGGTGGCAGCACGGGAATCTGTTCCCGCCGTACTGCTATCATCGCTCGCACTCTGCCGCTTCTCCGCAGAGTGGCTCCCTCGCTGCCTTTTCTTGGCATGCGATGAGGCGCTGCTCGCGTTCTTCACCGCAGGCGGTCCCATTAAAGAATAAGGTGCCCGACTGGATACTTGTGAAGTCTCCGAATCAGACAGCCTTTTAACTACCACGGAACATGTTTGGGTTTCGTTTGGTTTGGGATCGCCGGTGCGGTGCGGTGAGCCGCCGCTTGCGATTTTGGGTATTTTTTAATGAGGCATCCCCCTTGCGGTCCAGGCGGTTAAGCCTAGACCCTCGGTCCGGTAAGAGTGCGAGACATGACCACAAACCTCACAGCTGGATTATGATATGCGACGGCGACCATGGGAGGGACACTCCCACAGTCCACCCGGCGACGGGGTAAGCGCACACCGAGCCCGCCGAAACCCCCGGGGCATAAACGAAGGGCGACCCAAAAGGAAGATCTCGCCTACTACGACAGATGGAGGCGGCCGCCATAAAAGACAGCGACCGCCAAACCGCCTGCCCTCCCCGTCGCATATTCGCCGTCGGCCATAGTAGTTGCAGAACTGCAACTACGATGACCCACGTTGCATTATGGGCAATATAGGTCATTCTCATATCAAAAATCTGTACGTTTTTTGTTTATAAGAATATCGTTTTTAAATTTTGCATGGATATAGTCGAAAGTACAACAAATTTAGGGATTTGCATGTATTTATGATACTACTATTTTAACCCGGTTTTGCTTGGGTACAAAGTTAAAATATGAATTTTTTAAACTAGATTTGTTTTACACTTTCGAAGAAATTGTCTCAACTATACATAAATAAAAGGGAAAAATTAAAAATAAATTTATTTGTTTTTGAAATTTCAATTATTATCATAAAAAAATAAGTTTATTTTTTTCACGGTTTATATTAGCTTCACTTGTATGTTTGTTTGTATGTTTGTTTGTATATTTGTCAAGGCATCTCGGTTCGGAACTATATAGGGACGTCTGTAACGAAACCATACCGCGATCTAGATTTCAAGTGGCGCCATCTCTTAACGGAGGTTGGAACTATATAGGGCATTTTGCGTATTTATTTTTTAAACATGGTTTGGTATGTGCTGTGTGGTAGTAATTGTTTATAAATCGACAGTTGATAAGACAGACATTTGAAAATAAGAAAAAACGCTCTTATAAATAAACCAAACTAAAAAGTAGAAAATAAATAATAGTTTAAAAAAACTAAAAAACACGCTTTATATAGAAAACCCAACTTAAAAATAGAAAATAAATTTTAATAATACTGAATTAAGGATAGTGTAAAAAATTAATAAGAAAAAAATAGTTTTTATTGTAAAAAAAGCGTGGGGTGCTTTTTAAGATATTATCAAAATGATAATCCTTCTACTTATATCTGTCTATAAAATAATTATATCTATTCAAAACATGAACCCCACGCTTATTTTACAAAAAAATATATTTTTTTCTTATTATTAGGTGTACAAATAAGTTTTAAGGGTTTTTTTTTCTAATTTTAAATTTTTATTGAGAAAAACTGGTATAATTTATATCATTTAAAATATTGCCCGTCGCTTTCTACTACCTTTGCCCATATTTCAAGCAGCATATGGACACCGCATTTCAAAAAAAATCCTCATCTTTTGAGGCGATCCTAGAATCGATCCAATTTTTCACATCTTCGTAAAAAGTGAAGTGTTGCTCAGACAGCGCGTAAGCAATTTACCGAAACAAGTGGTAGTCCGAAAGAGCAATGTCTGGCGAATACAGCGGGGGAGGTAGGACATCCCAGTTTAGCGCCTCCAAAGTTTCCTTGACAACTTTAGCAACATGTGGCCAAACGTTGTCTTGCTTGAAGATCACATTGTCATGTCTTTTGGCATATTGAGGGCGTATTAGCTGTAATGTTCGACTCAACTGCATCAATAGAAATTGTTTATTGAGTTACCCCGAAGTTTTCAGCCAGTTTCAGAATCTTGATCCAGTAATGCTTCCAACTCCGCGTCTTCGCACTTTACTGGCCTCCCTTCGCGTTCTTTGTCGCTGATGTCAAAATCAGCACTTTTGAAATGCCGGAGTCAATACTGCCATGTGTTTATTGATGGAGCATGCTCTCCATATGCTTCACATAGCAGTTGATGCTCTTCAGCTGCACTATTCTTCAAGTTGAAGCAAAAAAGCAATGCTCCCCGCAAATGTTGTTTAGTTGGCACAATAGTTGACATAGTTTGAGCCACAAAAATGCGTGTCGTTTATACTTCAACGAAAAAAACGTACTATGAGAGGAAACTGGTTACGTTTTAACATGAATACGCAAGTCTCAAGACAGTCCGATGCGATAGAGTACTAATCATGCCATCTTTTGTAAACCCTCAAAACTTATTTGTACACCTAATAATTTTTTACACTATATATGTGATGGTATCATTTACATGTGGGCGTGCTTTAGTTTCTTTTTACAGATGGAGTCAGCTGGAGTGCACCACGCGTCCTTTTTCTATTGGAAACGTACAGAGCAATAGAGAAAGATTTAATCAATGGAAAATTATCCTATCAAAATCTTCTGCATCTCTATTAAGAAAACGAATTCCATAAAAAGAGGTTCACGAGGGGAACAAATATAAAAGACATAAAGAGAGAATGGAGATGAATAAAAAAATTTAAGAAGTTTTGGAAAAAAATGCATATAAATAAATAAAAACATTAAATTATATTTTATTGTTTTTCCTTACAAAACACCGACACGAAATAAATCGAAAAAAAAAAATACATTACATCACTTTAACAGCTATAAATAAATACCCCCAACAGTCACATCATAGTCCTGACCCCACACTAAGATCGAGTCTTGTGTATCGGGTATCGAAAATTACGAGAGACTTTTCAGTCTCACATTTACTACTTAAGCCCGCTGCCCACGACGCTTGTTTTGCTGCTGGATAGCTTGCTATAATTTGCTGCTGGGTTCAAAGTTGGCTGTGGCGCTTGGTGCAATGATGGCTCTCTTGATGTGTTGGTTACACACGGTGCTTGCCACTACACGCCGCTAGGCGTGCATGCGAAGTGACGTCGCCATTAAAAACACGAGTATTCATAACTTCTGCAGTACCATGAACGCTCGAGTACAAAAACTATTGCAGATAATTCAACGTAGAAAAACTATTATTGTGGCAGCTGCAGTCTTTGCTTTTAAACGAGAGCTTGAACAACGAAAACGTCGATTGTGGAGTTGCGAGTGGATGTTACGGCGTGATACAGGATAGAATGTTCTACTAAACATGGTATTTAGTGAGATCGCGTATGTATCTATAACATTTCAACTTTATTTGTTACTACATTTATTGGATTTTTAATTCCATACTTCAATTTTTAATATATTTATATTACATTTTTGTTTAAGCCCTGAAGATCCTTCCAGTCTCACTAGTTATACGAAAAAACAAAAAAAAACATAAAAAAACCCAAACACGCAAGCAATCTATCACGAAAAATATCACGCGTTCGATCACCGAAATCCAGCACGCGACCACGTTTCAGAGACAGCAGTAACGTCATTTTCTCGCAGCGCTGCCAGCAGAGCAGCCATCGGCTAACCCCGCAAGCAATCCAGAAGCAAAACAAGCGTCGTGGGCAGCGGGCTTTAGTCTGTGGGCTTATAGACACTCAGACCCGAGACAAATATTTGTGAGCCTTCGAATATTTGACTATATTATTGTTTATCACAAAGTACAAGACGATAAAACTTATTTGTTTATTGTCAACATTTACAAACTTAACCCATAATGCAACCTAACTCTTTATAGCTTTTTAAGAATATTCAATACATAAATGACATAAACGCTGAAAACGCCCCATAACCACAGACTTATAATTTATAGTATATGCACAGAATACTAAACTAACAGAAGTCAAGCTCCATACAAAGCGCGCTAAATCAACGCACACATAGACAGCGTTCACCGACACGATATTTTAAACCAGTCGAAACCACTGCGAGCGCGAGTGTCACTCGCTTCGGGCACGCAAATAGTGAGATGTTATGTGCAAAGATGGAGCAAATGAATAAAATTTATTACACTTGTATATAAAACACCAGATTATAATAATCTATATATATAAAACAAAGTCGGGTTTGTTACAACACTTATAACTCGAGATCGGCTAGACCAATTTTCATGGTTTTTGGTTCGTTGGATTTGTCTCCGCCCCGAATATGAAATGAAAACTCGACGAAAACATAATTATACAAGATGAATCATTTTCTCTAAATGTTACTTTGTTTACTATCTTTCCATTGTCTTTCATTGACGGCTGACAAAATAGAACAAAATTCAAAAAAATGTACATCGCGTATATTATATTATCTAGATACGGCGTCTTGCGCGTAATTTTGTTAAATGTAAAATAGAACGATGTCCATATCTACCAAAATAGCCCATTGTTTTTTGAGATTATTGCAACAGTTTTAAACAAGGTATGCTCTATCGAAGCGTTTTGCCGGAGTACATCAAAATTGTAATTTTTCGTTTTCATAAAGGACATTGTTTTTTGAATAGATACATTTAGATGCGTTGGGGGACAAATTTAAATTCAGCATTAGTATTGTTTTCAGACTCAAGTATAAAAAAAATTTGGTACGTTGATGCCGTATCTAGACATTATAATGAAACGCACATGCAGTTTTATATTTTTAAATATTTGTTCTATTACTTACGTCACCTGGTAGGGCAGTATAAAGGTTTTATTAATTTGTATATAGTAACGTACTAGACGCGACTGCCAACAAGTTAACGATGGACACGGGTTCATATTCCAGGGCACACCTCTGACTTTTCGGATTAGTTTCTACGCGAAATTAAATCCGCCAACCCGCACTAAGCCAGCGGGGTGGACTATATCTTCTTCTATAATATAAAAATGAATCGCAAAATATGGTAGTAAGCGGATAACTCAACAATGCCTGGACCAATCTGGCCAATTCTTTTTTTTTTTAATGGTTATTATTACTTTATTACTAACAAAAAGTAATAGCGTGCAATATTATTTGGAAAAACAGCATTTTGGTGCTGAAATAAGAGAAGGAATATTGGATGGACAATAAAAAACGCTTAAGTTTTTAATGTTAAAATTTCATAAGGCAATCTTTAAATGTACATGTATATGGAAAGACGGGATACAATAGAGTGGAAAGTACGGGAGAGGGCTGGGATAGCTGACAGATTTGATAAGACGAAATGTAAATGCACGTTATAAGACGGGATGGAAAATAAAGAGAAAGGACGGGACGGTTCGGGAAGGGACTGAACAGACAGATGAGACGGGATTGAGCCGGACAATAGGATAGCTACGTCAAGTTTAGGTATACAAGAGTTTATATGAAAAGAATAAATGAGTTTATAACATGTATTTGGTGTGGAGTGGAATCAAAAAATATATGCACCCAGGCGAAGCTGGGTCGGGACCGCTAGTTGAATATAAATTTCATTAAAAAAAACCTATATTATACAAATACAATTTAATGACATACACATTCTCAGCGAGTTCATAAATAAAATTAAAATTTATTTATCGTACATATTATTGTGTGTTATATATTTTATTTTCAAAATTCAATCAAACGATACGAGTGCTATTAACACGATACGTGTTTTTGCATAAGCCAGAGTTAACAACCCTTGCGCGAACGCCGAGCGTAGTGTGAGTGTGGCAACAAAAGTGAAGTACATACACAAGCTTGACTTCTGTTAGTATTCTGTGGTATATGTCTGTGCCCATAACCCGTTCCACTTGGGTTTGCGATCGCAACGCTCACTAGCAAGTGGAACGGTAAATATCGCGGTCGTGAGCGTGGTCGTTGCGATCGTCAAGTGGAACGCGCCCTTTATGTATATAGTGTTGAGTAGCACATGACTTGAAAGAGAGTTTGTAAGAGTGCCTCATTTTTGTACTAAGCCAGTACAATGTCCCACTTCAATTGAGGTGAGGCCATGGTGAGGCGTACTGACGCTTGACCATACGTAAGATAGTATTGTTAGCATGTGCGTCACCCTCTCGCTCTCTCCTATAGTTCATTACGTAGAGTAACGAGTACCGGGACATAGTGTTGGGTAGGACATGACTTGAATAAGAGTTTGTAAGAGTAGCCTCATTTTTGTACTAAGCCAGTACAATGTCTCACTTCAATTGAGGTGAGGCGTATTGACGCTTGGCCATACGTAAGATAGTATTGTAAGCATGTGCGTCACTCCCTTTCGCTCTTTCCTATAGTTAATTACGTAGAGTAACGAGTACCGGGACACCAAATTTGAAGTAGTACACTTTAAAAAGTTGAGCCGCTCTTACATTTTGACGTCATGTACGGGACAAATGTACTACTTCATGCATGTCCTACTCAACACTACCAGAACACCAAATATGAAGTAGTACACTTTAAGAAGTTGAGCCACTCTTACATTTTGACGTCATGTACGGGACAAATGTACTGCTTCTTGTGTGTCCTACTCAACACTATGCGTAAATGTCATTTGTAGGGATGGGCAAATGGAAAAAATATATCGATATTTATCGTATCGATATTTTTCAAATATATCGATATATATCTCCCAAGAAATATCGATATTTCTATATATCGATATTTTGATATATCGATATTTTTTGCCCAAGCCTAGTCATTTGTGATGAAATTGACAGCCGGTAGTTGACACTCCATCAAAACCAAATCAAAACAACTGGAGCCTTACGGACTAAGACCGGGCAAAGGCCACTGTGTGAGAGGGCACCCAGCAATTAGTGGCCAGCCGTAAGGTGGGCGGCTATGTCGTGCACCATCGTGGTGCGGCGTGCGCGTGCAGGCGACGGCGCGGCGCGAGCGACGCTCCTGCGTGCAGCTCTGGCACAATACACGCGCGACGCTTTCGTGATGTTCTTCTTCCAGGAGGTAAGTGAAGGGCTCGCTTTGGAGCGTGGAGTGTAGACAGTAACTTATTTACTGGTGATAGGTCTCTCATATGTGAGAGGTCGCCTGGGTGGGTACCACCACAATGTCTATTTCTTCTGCTAAACAGCAGTTTATATGCACTGTTGTGTTTCGGATTGAGGGATATTGTAGCTAAAGTAACTTCTGGATTTATTGAGGCTTTACATCTTATGTCTCAGGATGGTGAGCGCAGTGGGATACCAAGCATTGCTTTATAATTCAAGGTGTTGTTTGGTTTTACTACTGTTCATGAGCGGTCGTACGGTCGTACGGCATGCTCGTCTCGCGTATTGCAATTAAAAAAAAAGTAAGTATGGCGATGTGCTGTGTTGTTGCACAGTTGACGCTGCAGCTGAGCGTACTGAGCGGCGCGGTGCTGTTCATCTTCTGCGGCATGTCGGTGGCGGCGTGCTGCGCGCTGGTGCCGCTCGCCGCCGCACTGCTGGTCGCTGTGTCAGTGTATGTCACTCACGCCGTGCTTGCCGATAAGCAAGTAGTGGTCAGTTATTCAGTTTTGCAAGACTTGACAATGTTTCATTGCTCCTACTTTATTTTTATGCAATTTGAAGTTGTAATATCTTAAATGAAAACTTATAAACAAAACACAAACAAAGAAATTGATCAATTTGGCACTATTGAATTCCATTCAAAACTTGTTTTAATCCTTACAAATAAGTGAAAATTTGGGTATGAGCAATTTCTTTCTGACAACCAGTCATTAATATTATAAAATTAAACATAATTTTGGTTACCAATAGAATTTACAACCATTTATTATTACAAAATTAGAAATTGTTAATACAACTTTAATATAGCAGTGCTCATATTATAAACAAAAGTTATGGGCTGTTTTTGAAGACACTAATGTATGACAGTACTCCGTATAGAGATTATTATTAGATTATAGAAGAACCTAGCATAATAATATAAAATACAGTATGTAATCAATGTGAGTTGTTGCTCACACATATTTTGTTAATCTTATGTACTTAAATTACAATTGAAGCATTTAATATGAAATAGTGTCAAGAGGAAAATCAAGTTTTAGTTTGTGACTGTTGATAGTAATTAATAATTTATTGACATGAATTTAACACTGATAACAAAAACCAAGTATAAACTGCACTGACATTAACAAATGTCAGCCTTTATTGTTTGTTATTGGATGCAGTTCAATAATAGTAAATGTATTCATTCAGTAGCAACTGGAGGATAAATAAGGTATGATGTATAGCAACTTATACTAATTTGTCATGTATACTTATTTTTAACAGACTATTCAACACTGAAAGGATTTTTTTTTATTTGCCCCAGTAGTTAACGAGATTAGTGCATTCAAACAAAAAAAACCGTTCACTTTTATTATATATTTGTACAAAACTATAGTTTAACAGGAAATTCTATAAAAACAGTTTATTAGCAATGTACATACTTATCTCAATTCAATGTTATCACACGCAACAAATTATTTTATTGCAAATTCAGTAGAAACAGAAATGAAGAATTAAAACAAGTCAGTGATTATATCGTTTGTTATTGAACAGGCCATGCGTAATGAGGAATTCGGATACGTGGCGGAGCTGAGTGCGCCTCTACTGGTGGACTCGCGGGCGGCGCGGCCGCGCGTGCTGCTCGCCGCGGACGAGCCCGACGCACACCACGCCCGCGACGCCGGCCTACACAAGCAGGTCGTGCGCTAGCTCGCCTCGCGGTGTAGTGCGACGAGTGAGGAGTGAGTCAACACGCTGTTTGTGTGGCAGGTGGTGGGCACGGTGAGCGTGTCGGAGCTGCGCGGCGCGGGGCGCGGCGGCTGGCTGCACGCGCTGGCCGTGCACGAGCAGTGAGTATCGCGCGGGGTGCGGGGGCGGGTGCGGGGTGCGGGCGCGGGGCTCACGTGGTGTTGTTGTTGCGAGGTGGCGGCGGCGCGGCGTGGCGCGCGCGCTGGTGGGCGCGGCGCGGGGCGCGGCGGGGCGGGAGGCGCGGGGGCCGCTGCTGGCGGCGGTGAGTTCGCTGCAGTCGGCGGCCACTCGGCTGCTGCACTCGGACGGGTGCGTATTGCGCGGTGCGTGGGGGCGGGTGCGTGTGGACGTGTGGTGTAGCGTGTGGTGGGTTGCAGGTGGGAGGTGCGCGGTTCGTACCACCGGCCGCTGCTGGGCTCGGCGCTGACGCTGCCCGTGCTGGTGCTCGGCGTGGAGCCGGCGACGCTCGCCTGACTGACTACCGACTCCACGCATTCTTGATAATCTCACTATCGAATACATTATACAATACAATATTAATAAGTCAAAACAATGGAATATACTTTTATTTGATACGTACATGTATTCATTAGAAGAATAATTTGAGTTTTTCTTGTATCTGGAAACCAACAATCACTTCTTAGACCCGAAAAGCAATTGCAACTTAGATGCACCTGCCAAAACCTGAAGACAAAGAACAATAATGCTACAACATTATTTAAGGCGCTGTGCACACAGAGCAATTTTCGCAGGAGAAACTGTTAAAATGTTACTAATTTTCGATAAGTTACAGGAACTGTTTTCAACTGTCGCAATTGTAAATTTCATAAAATTTGATAATTATTCTTCAACCAAATTAGCTCTATGTTCACAGGTTTGTATAGGAATAACGTTTATAAGCTATGAACTTGAAAATTTAAATTGTTGTGTCCGTTTATCACACATATAATTCACTAGCTGTCGGGCCCGGCTCCGCCCGGGTGCATACACGTTTTAAAATGGCGGTCAAAATGTTTAATTCTGACTGATCAGTTTAGAATATCGACCAATCGGACAACGAAAAACGAACAAAATTTCCTCGTATTTGCTAGAAATATCACTACTGCTTTCCTCTTATAGGTCATAGCTTAATGATATATAGCCTATAGCCTTTCTCGATAAATGGACTACCCAACACTGAAAGAATCATTCAAATCGGAGCAGTAGTTCCAGAGATTAGCGCGTTCAAACAAACAAACAAATTCTGCACCTTTATAATATTAGTATAGATTAATAATGACAACTATCCTGGTTGAAGGTTCTTCGTACTGTTATAATATGCCTTTGTTTGTAATTTCAAAATAAAACATAAATGAAAGGCGAGAACCGCCATCCGGCGTTTCTCGAAAGAATCGCAATTTAGATAAGCTTTCTTGGAGTTGTTTACTGTTTACCAAGCCACAGTACCCATGGCTTGGGAGAATCAGAACCGAGTCAGACACTTCCCTATCGTCGTCGCGAGCACTAGTTACGAGACACTTCCCTACCGTCGTCGCGAGCACTAGTTACTAATTCAGTTATCCTTTGTAAATCTTATTTTTAAAGTCAAAGTGTAAAAGTCCTAAATATAAATTTTGTATCTCAAGTATTCTTTTTTTTAAAAAGTGTCGCAAGTCCGACAATATAACATTGGTGGCAGCGTCAAAGGGATTTCAAAGTAAATCCAGGAATCGCCTCTGCGAAACGAGAAGAAAATATATCTAAAAGTGTCTCATACCAGCAAAGGACTTTTACAAAACTAGTGCGTCGCAAAATCTCCGTATCCGTCGCGCAATAATCTCCGTATCCGTCGCGCAAAAATCTCCGCATCCGTCGCGCAAAAATCTCCGTATCGTCGTCCGAGAAATGTTCCGAGCTGTTCCTGTCGTTCCTGTTGTTCCTGTTGTTCCAGCAATGCTGTAAGTTCCAGCACACACACACACAATTTCAAGTTTCAAGTCCAGTGAAAGTGCCAGTGTTCCAAAAGTTCAAGTTCAGTTCAGTTAACTTTTTCATTTTGCAGTGATTCAAATTCAGTGTTAGTTATAATTAAAATAATCGTAATTAAATTCTATTTCTAACCCCTTTCAAAAACACATTACTAACATGAGCAAAAGCGATCTCAGCGCAACCACCCTTGTCGATTTAAATGTTTTGGTCAAATTTATCAACAAATATGACGGTTGTCGAGAATCCTTAACGGCATTCCTAAACAATTGCAGGAATGCAATATCCTTAGCAACAGGAAATCAAAAAGACATTTTATTAAAATACATCTTAAGCCAACTACAGGGTCGGGCTGAGAGCGCTTGCTCGATAAAGGAGTTCGACGATTGGGACCAACTAGAAAGTTTTCTAAAATCACAGTTTGGTGAACGTAAACATTATGCGGCCCTACTCGCCGATCTCCAGAATTGTAAACAAATGCACAACGAAACGGTCAATCAGTTCGCCCTCAGAATCGAATCTTGTCTTGCCAAATTATTAACTGAAATTAATATTTCAATTCCCACTAAGAAAAGAGGTGAACTGGCCGGCCGGGTCGCCACGATGGAGGACTTAGCCCTGTATACTTTTATTAGCGGTTTGAATGAACACCTCTCCATGATAGTCCGCTGTCGCGACCCTGAAACATTAAATGAGGCAATAAATTTCGCGGTTTCAGAAGAAAAATTGATTCAGGCGCGTAAAACATCCTTTAGTAACCAATATTCCAAACCCATTCGAAATTCTCAGTACAGGCCCTACATTCCTAACGCCCCAAATACGTTTGGATCTACCTGTAGATATTGCAAAGGAGTAGGACACACAATTGAGAATTGCAAAAAACGAGAATTCAATAACAAACGTTTCGAGAATCCTCATCGCGCCCAGTTTCAACCGCACCCTCAAAACCATTTCGGGAAGTACCAACAGCAGAATAATAATCGTCCCTCATTTATGGCCAGAAGGCAAAATATTAATAATCTCATTGCCAAGGAACAAGACGACGAAAATTTAAACGAATAGGCGAGGCCGTCCAGTATCGTGCCGGCCTCGTGCCTTCAAAAATCGATACACTTAAAAAATCCGCGACACCCACTGTATCCGCGTCACGCAAACCCACTGTACCCGCGAAAGCGACCACTGTATCCGCGAAAGCGACCACTGTATCCGCGCCGCGCAAACCCACTGTATCCGCGAAAGCGACCACTGTATCCGCGCCGCGCAAGTCCACTGAATCCGCGTCGTCCACCCACAAACAGGGTAACCAGCCCCAAAATCTCGGTGGTTCACGCAAGTCCTCTGTATCCGCGTCGTCCACCCACGAACAGGGTAACCAGCCCCAAAATCTCGGTGGTTCACGCAAGCCCTCTGTGTCCGCGTCGTCCACCCACGAACAGGGTAACCAGCCCCAAAATCTCGGTGGTTCACGCAAGCCCTCTGTATCCGCGTCGTCCACCCACGAACAGGGTAACCAGCCCCAAAATCTCGGTGGTTCACGCAAGCCCTCTGTATCCGCGTCGTTCGCCCACGAACAGGGTAACCAGCCCCAAAATCTCGGTGAAGCGAAAATTTATGAATTCCAATCCAATGTATCAAGCAAATATTTACCATATATTATAATCAAATCCCAAGTCGCTAGTAACGACTTATCCTTTCTTGTCGATACCGGTGCAGCTATAAGCATAATCAAAGAATCGGTTATTGATCATATGCCAAGAATAAATCGAAACGTAAAGTTTAAAATTAAAGGTATAAATTCAAATGACGACAATCTTACACTCACTTCAGGCCAGATACCAATATCTATTTTTTCTAAAGACGAATCACGTGCCACTGATGATCATATCACCCATAGTTTCAATCTCGTTAATGATTTAAATCTGCCGTATGATGGTATTATTGGTAGCGATCTATTCTCACTAAAGAATGGCCAAATAAATTATATTCAGAACACATTAAGTCTAGAAAATGTTAAGTTTAAATTACAGTTCAACGAACCGATTTATACAATAAAACCCAGAAGCGAAACTGTCATAGAATGCACTGTAATTAACCCTGAAATAGATGAGGGTCTTATCATTGACCAGCACCTATCCGAACATCTTTTGGTGGCAAACTGTATTACTAAAGTAAAAGAAAATGGCCGTATAAATATATCCGTCGTCAACATTTCTGAAAACCCTGTAACAATTAATTCTGATCTAAAATTAAAATTACAGCCTTTCCAATTAAACTCATCCATGCCGATTCTATCATTTACTGAATCCAATATCCTTGACCGCACCGACAAAGTCCTAAGTTCCTTACGTGTATCCCATTTAAATTTTGAAGAGTCCGAAGCCCTCTATTCCATCTGTTCCCAGTACTCAGACATTTTCCATTTACCCAATGACCTATTAACTTCTACGGATGCCATACAACATAGAATAAAAACTACCACTGATAATCCTATCCATGTCAAAACATATAGATTCCCCGAATGTCACAAAAAAGAAGTCGAGTCTCAAATAGACAAAATGCTAGAACAGGGAATAATAAAACCGTCCACCTCTCCTTGGTCCTCACCAATTTGGGTAGTGCCAAAGAAAGCTGATGCTACAGGACAGAAAAAATGGCGAGTAGTGATTGACTACCGCAAACTGAATGACATCACAATTGGTGACTCCTATCCTATACCCAATATATCCGAAATCCTAGATCAGTTAGGTAAATGCAAATATTTCAGTACGCTCGACTTAGCATCCGGCTTCCACCAGATTAATATGTCTCCTGAAGATTCCCCTAAAACCGCATTTTCCGTCCCAACAGGACATTACGAGTTTACGCGCATGCCATTCGGTCTTAAAAATGCTCCTTCCACTTTCCAGAGACTTATGAATTCGGCCTTGGCTGGACTCCAAGGTATCCAATGCTTTGTATATTTAGACGATATCGTAATCCATTCATATGACTTAAATTCTCATATTAAAAATCTATCCAACGTATTTAATAGGCTTCGTCAATTCAAACTAAAACTACAACCAGATAAATGTGAATTCCTCCGTAAAGAAACTTGTTATCTAGGGCACATTATAACGGACAAAGGCGTAAAGCCAAATCCCGAGAAAATAAAAGCGGTACACGATTTTCCTATTCCCAAAACTCCTAAAGACATTAAATCGTTCCTCGGTTTCGTTTCTTATTATCGCAGATTTATTCCAGATTTTTCAAATATCTCGAAACCCTTAACTAATTTATTAAAAAAGAATGTAGAATTCGTCTGGTCTAATGAACATCAGTTAGCTTTCGAAACTCTTAAAAATAAACTAATCTCAGCTCCATTACTAGCGTATCCCGATTTTTCCCAACCATTCCTACTTACATGTGATGCATCCAACTATGCGATTAGTTCCATTCTCTCACAAGGCGATATTGGCAAAGATAGGCCTATAGCCTACGCATCCAGAACCCTTAACAAAAGTGAGTGCAATTATAGCACTACAGAAAAAGAATTACTCGCAATACTTTTCGGTTGCAAAACTTTCCGTCCCTATTTATATGGCAGGAAATTCACAATAATCACTGATCACCGTCCCCTACGTTGGTTATTTAACCACACCGATCCCAGTAGCAAACTCCAAAGATGGAGATTAAAGTTAGAAGAATATGAATACGAAATAGTTTATAGAAAGGGTAAACTTAATAATGCCGCTGATGCCTTATCTCGATATCCGCCAACGCAATTACTTAATCCTGTAAATCCTATTCCGTCCAATCAAAATCCACAATCGTTAGAATGCAATTCCCCACTGAATCCTAATATCTCTAAAGAAGATCCCTTAACTGACCTTATCCAAGATCTGCAATCACTTGATCATAATATGCCACTGAATCCTAACGACCCTGACGCAGATCCTTTAAATGATTTGATTAGTTTAGAAGAACTTATTGGTCCTCCTACTCAACCTGTATCTTTACCAGACGTAGATATCTCTGAATCCAATGATCCAATTGACAATGAAACCTCCATTCAAACTCCGCGTCCAAATGTCCACGATACTTCATATCCAGAATTCCTAAAATCGATTAATAATAATAAAATAACTTATGATACTATAATACATGAATATACTAATCCCTTGTTATCCTCTGATTCTAATATAATTATTGTTCCCACGTCCATCGACATGGACGAATCCAATCCTTATGTTGAAGATATTATAGCAAACTTTAATGATGATAATAAAGATTTCTTGAATAAAGAAAGAACACTGTATTCTTTTCAAAATGTCGAAGTAAAAAACAAATATTACTATTTCCTATTTACCAAAGTGTATCATTTTGACAATATCGAATATCCTAACTTATTCAATGCCCTTAAAAATCTTCGAAATGAATTAGTTACAAAATGTGAACAAACGTCCAAAGAAATCAGCATATCCGACTTCAAAGATCCATTTGTCAAATTGTCATATACTAAAATCTATAATATGTTGTCCTATTTATTTCATAATACGGGTATTGTAATTAAAATATATAGAAATACTATAACATATCCAATCCCAAGCGAGATCCCTAAAATCCTAAAAGGAAATCATGATTTACCAATAGCTGGTCACGTAGGCATATCCAGAATGTACAACAGAATTAAAGAAAAATATTATTGGAAAAATATGAAATCAGATATTGAAAATTATGTGAAAAATTGTTCGGAATGTCAAATAAATAAAGCCCTCCGTAAAACTAATAAAGCGCCTATGCAAATTACCTCACAGTCCACTGCCCCCTTTGAGCGATTAAGCCTAGATATCGTAGGTCCATTACCAGAAGCTGGAAATTTAAAATTCAAATATCTACTTACCTTACAAGATGACTTAACTAAATTCTCCCTTGCATATCCTATTCCTAACGCAACAGCCGAAGAATGCTGTGAATGTCTTATCCAATTTATATCCTTGTTCGGAGTGCCTAAATCAATTTTAACAGACCAAGGCACAAACTTCACTGCCGAATTATTTAAGAAAACTTGCCAATTTCTGAAAATAAAGCAATTATGGTCAACGCCGTATCATCCCCAAACTCAAGGCGCGTTGGAAAGAAGCCATTCCACTCTTAAAGAATATCTTAGATCCTACGTCAATGCAGACCAGACTGATTGGCATAAATATATTTACACAGCAATTCTCGCGTATAATACGAATATCCATACAACTACTAAATTTACCCCGTATGAATTATTATTCGGACATAAACCGTATCTCCCAGACTCTATCTATGAACCTGAATCAACAAATACCTACTTCGAATATATCAAAATGTTAAATCATCGTTTGAGATTATCCCAAAATAAAGCATTAGAGAATATCGCTAAATCCAAAGAGAATTCAAAGAATTATTATGATCAAAATACTCGTCCAATTAGTTACAAAGTCGGCGATCTAGTTTATTTAAAAAGCCATCTCAGGCTCCGAAAAGCCTTATCCCCGAAATGGAAAGGACCTTATAAAGTAGTCAAAATCCACGGCAATCATACATTATCGCTACTCATAAACCGCCGTCACGTCAAACATCACTATGATGAAGTAAAATTAGCTAACGAATCTCCTCCTAGGTCCTAGTTAATTAAGAATCCTATAATCTAATATTAAGCGTATAATTATAGCGTTATATATACACATATTCATATCTCTCATGTTTATATCTCTTTATATTCTTACAGCTTGGCAACTCTCTGCTTTAGCGCTTTGCAAGCTCAAGATGTCAATCCCGTTGAACAAATAACAAAGAGTCCTGGCATCTATTTCGACCCTTCAGGTTCAGTTAAAATAATTAAAGATTATTTACATGTCCTAATCCCTATAGAAATAGATTATCTTAAACCTCATTTAGAAAAGGTTCAATCCGTATTGCACTCAACGCGTTTTCTATGTTCCAAAGGCAATGAAATTGATAATGTTAAATGCCTAAATATGTTCCAGCCGTTACTTTCAATGAATGACGATATAACGAGAGACTATTATTCCATTTCTCACCTTATGTCCACTAAATCTAAACGTTCCGCGTGGATAACTGGTGTCGGTACTATCCTGAAACATATTATCGGCACTATGGATGAAAATGATGCCGTCAAATATAGTAAAGCGATCAAATCCTTACAAGAAAATGATAAGAAATTATTCAAATTAGTAGAAGAAAATATCCTCATATCTCAATCTGCCATTTACAATTTCAATGCATCCATTATAGAGCTTAGTAAAAATGAGGATTCCCTAAACCGAGTTGTGGAACGTCTCACGTATTTCTCTAATAACATGTCGGCTATCATGAACGGTTTAGTATTCAAATCGGTAATAAGCGAGTCGATAAATGTATTACAATCAATCATGCTAAGTCTCTCATATAAATTAGAAGATATTGTAAATTCCATTTTGTTTGCTAATTCTAATACTTTACATCCTTTTGTCGCCGTTCCTAAAGATTTGTATCAAGACCTTGTTAATAATGTTAAGCATTTACCTAAAAATGTAGATTTTCCTATCAATTTAGAATTAGAAAATATTCATATAATTATAGAATTATCTAAGATCGTTACTTATATTTTGGAAAATAAATTAATATTTACTATCAAAATCCCTTTAGTGTCAATGAGTCAATATGATTTATATAAAATAATTCCAGTTCCTGTACCACATGAGAATGATGAATTGAAATCATATGCTGTAATCTTACCAAGTTCAACATATATAGCTCTGAGTCGATCTTCATATTTAATGCTAAAAGAACTTATCAATTGTAAAGAAATACCCAGTAAAACTTATATTTGTGATTCCATAACTGAACTTAGTATTCAAGATGACCCTATTTGTGAAACAGAAATAATGACTAAAATTGTAACGTCACTTCCAAATCAATGTAAAACTAAATTCATGCATGGTAATATAGATCTTTGGCAATTGTTAAATAATAATAAGTGGCTATTTACTCAGTCAATACCTACTAAGCTTAATGTCGAATGTGAAAAGAAAAATTTAGAGTATACTATAGTAAATACAGGAATAATCACTCTAAAGCCAAATTGTGTAGCTTATTGCAAGAATAGGAAATTTACTCCTAAAATTATTAAAGAATTAACATTGCGTTATATCCATTCAGACTTTAATTTAGTTAATGATTCATGTTGTTCCATTGATAATTTCAAGAAGATAGAATCCAATTCCGAAAAAATTGTAAATCTAAACACGAATAATTTAAGTATCTTATATGAGAAATCCAAAGATGTTATAAATGAAATACGAAATTCTAATATTAAAGAAAATCTTGACTTGCCAGATAGCCACTCTATAACTTTATATGTTTTTGTAATCCTGATTGTAATTTTTATTTCATTCAATTATTGTAAAGAGAAGTGTCCGACTTTACGTCTTAAATATTTTCCAAATCATGAATCTGAAAATAATAGAGAATTCGAATTAGAAAATTTGAACCAAATCCAATCTATCCCTCAACCAAGATTGAGGACTAATTAATTTCACTTTTTCGTAAACTTCGCTTTTCCAAAAGCGTAAGTTTCCTCTTAAAGGGGGGGTTGTTATAATATGCCTTTGTTTGTAATTTCAAAATAAAACATAAATGAAAGGCGAGAACCGCCATCCGGCGTTTCTCGAAAGAATCGCAATTTAGATAAGCTTTCTTGGAGTTGTTTACTGTTTACCAAGCCACAGTACCCATGGCTTGGGAGAATCAGAACCGAGTCAGACACTTCCCTATCGTCGTCGCGAGCACTAGTTACGAGACACTTCCCTACCGTCGTCGCGAGCACTAGTTACTAATTCAGTTATCCTTTGTAAATCTTATTTTTAAAGTCAAAGTGTAAAAGTCCTAAATATAAATTTTGTATCTCAAGTATTCTTTTTTTTAAAAAGTGTCGCAAGTCCGACAATATAACAGTACGCAAGGTAAGCGTAAACTACGCGTGTACTGTACGTCAGTCGTATGTTATACTTTTGATATTAATATACTGATAAGATGTGTAGGATGTTTCCTTACTATAAAATTCCAAACTGCACATGTGCCGCACGCTAATTGCACTTAACTGCCCTTTGACATTTCAAATGAATAGGTGACCTACCGATCACGTAGTACGAACTCGACGCGAGCGTATTTGACAGCGGTTTCAAAATTAATTACGAGTATATGAAAAAGGCTGTTTTAATTGAAACTTAATTCCATTTTTTTTTTATTGCTATGAATGGCGAGACGAGCATGCCGTTCGCTTGATGGTAAGCGATACGACCGTTCATGAACAGTAGCAAAACCAAACAACACCTTGAATTACAAAGCAATGCTTGGCATTCCACTGCGCTCGCCATCCTGAGACATAAGATGTTAAGTCTCAATATGTCCAGTAGTTACTCTCGCTACAATGCCCTTCAACCCGAAACACAACAGTGCGTTTACACTGCTGTTTAACGGGAGAAATAGACACTGCGGTGGTACCCACCCAGATGGCCTCTCACATATGAGAGACCTACCACCAGTAAACTGCGCTGCAACTGAATTTATTTAATCTCTCTAAAGGTTCCGGATATTTTAATGCCTAATACCTGCTCGATGCCTTGGATGGTTTGCAGCGGCGGGCCATCCGCATTGTGAATGATGCAGACTTTACGAGCAACTTACAGTCGCTACAACTCCGGAGGGATGTCGCCTCACTAAGCGTGTTCTACCGCCTGTATCACGGGGAATGCTCTGAGGAATTGTTCAACTTGATCCCCTCCTCTCCATTTCTAACCAGATCCACGCGTGTTGGCTTGCGAAGCCATAGCTTGACGGTCCACACCATCCCGGCGCGAACCAAACGGTTCTCAAATTCTTTTTTGTGCCGCACCGTCAGGCTGTGGAAATGTTTGCCGTCTCGCGTGTTCCCTCCTTCCTATAATCCTGGGTCCTTCCGCCGCAGTGTGAAGAGGCATCTTAGCAGGCCGACATAATTGTATCTACTGGCATAGGACTGCCGTCCGATGCCAATGGACACTCTGCCTGGGCGGCATTTGCGCTCACCATCAGGCGCAATGCGGCCAATATGCCGAGTTAAAATTAAAAAAAAAAATCGCTTTATGAGTCCTGCTTATGATTTTGCATACAATATATTTGTACATCCAACTGTAGTGTTTATCAATAAATGATATGCGCACTTTTAGATAGTCCGGGTGGTGGCGGTGCGAGGCGGGCACGCTCCGCGCCAGCACGCGCAGCAGCCGCGCGGCGTCGTCGCCCGCGCCCGCCGCCAGCCGCCGCCCCACCGCCTGCACCACCGCGTACCGCGCGCCCGCCTCCAGCGCGCCCCACTTGCTCGAGATCACATCCACCAAATCGCCGTTCGCATTCAACGATAAACGTTCCTCCTGTTTTTCCAATATTGTAATATCATCAGGATCACATTCGAGCGTCAAAATATTTCAAATGCATTCGTCACCCAAAACACGAACACATCCGAAAATGAGCGGACAACGCACCGGCTGCAGACCGAGCGCGTGTGCGAGCGCGGCGTCCCGCAGCGCGGCGGCGAGTCCCCCCCGCGCGCCCCCCGCCGCGTCCGCCAGCGCCAGCAGCGCCGCGCCCGGCGCGCGCACCACCACGCCGCGCAGCGCCGCCGCCTGCGCCGCGCTCATGCGCTCGCCCACCAGCACGCGCAGCGCCCGCGCCGCCGCCCCCGCCCCCGCGCCCGCGCCCGCCACGCTCACCGCGCACAGCCACGCGCCCAGCGACACCGCCTCCTCGTCGCTCCACGCGTTGCTCTCGCACGCCAGCATGGCGCACACGCTGCTCACCATCTGCGCGCATCACCACCTCCACACTTACATGCGCTGCCACTTCATCACTCTTGTCGAGAGCTATCATGGCAGACATTATTATAATTTAATAGGAAAAATTACTTTTTAGTTTTCAAGCACTGTGCACAAAGAGCAGCCGTGATCTCCGTAGGCAACTAACTACTACAACTCGCTAGCTTTTTACATATAACTTAAAGAAACTACGCACACATGGCAATTCTAGTTGTTAGTTTCGATGAGACGTCAGTTTTCACAGTTGTTGTAAAAAGACAATCATTTTTACAACTGGCAACTGCCAAGTTGTTCTCTCGCGGCTACTGAAAACTGGACCTTTGTTGTTGTAACTAGCAACTTTTATCGAAGAATAGTGAATAGTGAAATGTTTCCAGTTCTTCAATTAAAGTTACTCTGTGTGCACGGCACAATAGAAAGGAATGGGATAGGACAGTATTACATCCCTTGAGTCATAAGACAGAATGAGACGGGCAGGCGGGAATATAACGGGACAGAACAGGAAAATAAGTTCAGAGGACGCATTGAGTTTGTATATAAATAAAGCTGCACGGGTAAAACTACACTGAAATATGTGCAAAGTCACTTACGTCATCAGTAATGATGGTGAAGGTGTGTGGATCAGTTTGGCTGCATAAGTGTAGGTAATCAAGAAGGAAATCTGTGGTGGGCAAATACGGCAGCAGAGCATCCAAGAGCGCGGGCACGGAGAGGGCTTGCGGCGCGGGCGCGGGGTGCGCGGGCGCGGGCTGCACGCGCAGCGCCATGACGGCCGCCGCCAGCGCCGCCTCGCCCTCCGAGCCGCTCGAGCCGCCCGAGGCGCAGCGCGGCGGCTGCAGCGCGCGCAGCTCGCGCTCGCACGCCAGCTCCCGCTCGCGCTGCGTCGCCAGCTCGTCCGCGGCCGGCATCACGAACGAATCCTATGTTCAACAATAACTAACTAATTACTAATTAGCCCCAACTGTGTATCCATAGATATATTTAACTACTAGCTTTTGCCCGCGACTTCGTTCGCGTGGACTTCAGGTTCGTCCCGTCTTCTATTTCCTGACTCATCCCACGGGAACACTACATTTTTCGGGATAAAAAGTAGCCTATGTGTTAATCCAGGGTGTCAGCTATCACTATACCAAATTTCATCAAAATCTGTTGAGCCGTTTTTTCATGAAAGAGTAACAAACATACATACAAACTTTCACCTTTATAATATTAGTAGGATTTTAGGATTGATATTTGAACAAGTTTGCTTTCCAAAATATCTGATTTAGGTGACTCAGAATTATAAAAAATCTGACATTAACTGGTCACTTCAACACAATTGTTTTATAGGCAATAGGAATACTAACAAATCCTATTTAATAATTCGTCTCCACCTTCTCCATAGCTAACCACCACCAGCCTATTGAGTGATATAATAATGCAAAAAATTGCTAATACAACAAAATTAGTCTTCTTTTAAAAAGGTTTTGGTAAATATTTGGTAAAATGATCAATTTTTGATCCAATAACTTTGGAACACTGGAAAGAAACATGCTAGAAAAAACTGTGATTACGCAATCCTACTATCCTACTAATATTATAAAGGTGAAAGTTTGTATGTATGTTTGTTACTCTTTCATGAAAAAACGGCTCAACAGATTTTGATGAAATTTGGTATAGTGATAGCTGACACCCTGGATTAACACATAGGCTACTTTTTATCCTACTAATATTATAAAGGTGAAAGTTTGTATGTATGTTTGTTACTCTTTCATGAAAAAACGGCTCAACAGATTTTGATGAAATTTGGTATAGTGATAGCTGACACCCTGGATTAACACATAGGCTACTTTTTATCCCGAAAAATGTAGTGTTCCCGTGGGATGAGTCAGGAAATAGAAGACGGGACGAACCTGAAGTCCACGCGAACGAAGTCGCGGGCAAAAGCTAGTAATCTCATATAATTTTGTTGAATAATTTTATATAATTCACAGAGAGCAGACCAGCCACAAAAAATATGTATGTGTGAAAAATGAAATCAGTTTTTTTTACCGATCTTGATTAAGGCTTGCATTATGCAGAGTGTGTATATTGCACATTCCTATATTCACTAGCAACAATTAATAATTACATAGCCCTAATTACACAACACATTTATAAAATTGCCCATTATATGCTCTACTTTAAAATTTACTGCTTTATTTATAATTATATAAGCAAAAAATTTTGCTTAAAGCAATTACAACCCAGCAAAGCTAAAACAGTTCTAGACAACTGACACTGTTGGCTTAATCAAATAACATTAACAATAATTCAAAAATTTGTTAAACACTCCCTCAGATACACACACTCACACACATTGACTTACATTCTTGCATGCATACACACTTTCACAGCTGTAAAAAGACACATTCATACTAATACTCATTGTATTTATTTTATTACAATTCACCTTACCTTAGTGGAAAGTTAGAACTTATCACTCTTGATCTCAATAGCTTAGAAGAAGATTTATGTTTTATTGCATTTAACATTGATTGCATTTTATTTATTGATTTAAAAGGATTTAAATAATATATTGATGTTAACCTAACTAGTTTTTTATTATAAATAAATATTATTTTGTTAATTCTATTTTGGTACCTGCGATACAGACCTAGAGCCTAGCGCAGTGAAATGCATATATAATATAATAAATTTCTCACTTCAAAAGTTCTGTACTAAGATACTGTTTAGATTTAATTATTTTTTTTGGTAAATTAACTTATTATTACATAATACATAATTTTTCTGATTGCTTTATTCACATTTAGACCATAACATTCTAAGATCACGCTATTATCAATAGCTTCGTTTAGTTTGTACAATATATTAATATCAGTCCACTTGGACATGCAGTATTCTCAATAAAAGAAACGAGTTTGTTTTATTTTCATCAGATCATTTTTTTATGCTTATATGTAACTTCTTCCTAATCAATAAACCATCAAAAACTACTGAAAAAAATTGACTATTTTCGAAAAATCTGACTGTATCTGATCAATGTATGACTGATTTATCTGATTAATTTCAACCCCTGCTTTATAACAAACAACAGACCGTGTGAGTACAAATGTATAAAACTTTATAAATCTTACGGATTTGGAAACATTTGAAGAGTTGTGTCCAAAAGATTCGATGGAAATATCTGGTAACTCGCAGAATTCCTCATCACTTTCGGTCATTACTTGGTTCAGGCTGGGAAGTGGTACTCGCTTGCAAAAAATGTAGGTTACCACGCGGATAGATTTTTTAATACTTATACCCGTTAATCATACGGCAAATGGCAATTAAATGTTCATTTTTGCAAATTAACAATTATCAATGTACTCTGTGAAAATAAATAACAAAATAATTTGTATATTTGTTTTGGTTTGTTTACTGGTCTGTGTCACAGACTATAAAGCACCACAGATTATTAAACATTCGCTTCATACAAGAAGCTTATACCGAAATGGAGATTGCATTCTGTATATAAAAGTGAAGCACAAAAATTTGACCTTGAATGACGTTGCTGTTGCCTGCTATCCTTTTCTTTCGAGTAACAATGAATGAAAATGACTTTTAGTTCGGGGAAAACCCCGACGCTTGCAGTATGTAGTTCGTTGAGCATAGTTTCAAGCTCTGATGCCGAAGATGAGAAAAGGACTATATCGTCGTCAAAACATAGATTGGTTAATCTTTTTTCACCCACAATAATGCCCTTCCCTCCCCAACTGGATGTTAAGTTATTAAAAAACTTCTTGTAGTGCGGCTGTAAATAGTTTTGGGGAAAGTGGGTCTCCTTGTTTCACTCCGCGTCTGATGGGAAAGGACGGTCCTGTATTCTCTAGTTTGATGGCGGCTGTGCTATTGTAGTATATTCTTTGTAAAATCTGGATGTAGGTGTAGGTGTCAGGTATATTTTTAGGTAGGTGTTTGTCGTGTTTGATGAAAATCAGTATGGACAGCGCTTTTGACACACAAGTTTGATGGTGAACGGCAGTGCTTGTCAAACAGTTACTGCTTAATTTGGCATCATAGAGGACGCATTGAATGGTAATGTTACGGAAAACGAATGTACTTTGCATTTTATATTATCTATATAACATAAAGTGACATGTTGATGTTATGGAAAATAAAATAAAATAAATGTTTTATTAACTTTATTAGTTGTGTGTCCCAGCTGTGAGTCTGAAATCTGCATGGGAAATCTGGAGTCAATGATTATAGAACAAAGTATGTGATCGATAAAGAGCCACAAACTTATCTGACCCGGTGACAGAGGCGCTGTTATTGAATTTGGTGTTGCCATGAAAAATAGATATTGCTTTAAAGTAAGTAAGTTTTTTTCATCCGATTAATAGTGTCGGAAAAGTGACTGGACTAGTTTTATCTGTACAGATAGCGTGCGAGTTGAATGCAGAGCTTAGGAATGCGGTAGTGCTGTGATCTAATTATTGATGGCCATAATGGGTATATCGGTAATTTTAACATTGTTTTTAGTTTAAATTGGACAACAATTTATTTCCAACTCCTATTAATTTAACTTTCTGATTGATTTCGTTCCAGTTTAAAGACAAGTTAGACATTCCCGGAGACTCGCCGAGCTTCAACGCTCGGTGTAATTACATTGCGTGCCACTGCTGATCCTGGCTTACAGGAGTTGCAGTGGTGGGTGTGAGGGCGGGACAGTCTCCAAACATAATTCAAAAAATAAACAAGATAATAAATATGTCACATTTTAATAAGTTATTATTTTACACACCAAAATTAAATTAAACAAATTATTCATTCACAATTGCTTGGCGACGAATAAAAACTCGTTATTTTTAACAGAATTTGATGGACGATCAGTCATAATGAATTATTAAAAAAACATAAATAGTAACACGGGCTATAATATGTTGAATATTAACAAGCGTGCAATAGCTAAAAATACCACACTAAGCTGCAGGCACGGGAGGGGACACGCTCTTCACCCCAGCCCTCGACTGCATTCGACTCGCGCGCTAACTGTATGTTCTTTTTCCTTCACGAGTTTTCTAACAAATCGCTCCCCGACACCTAAAACAAGTAACGAAAATATTTAATTCATAATTACAAAATTCTGTTTACGTGGAATTCATTTTGAAAAGTTGACAACACTAACCTGTGGCGGCAGCTACGCGTTCAAAACATTTTTCGAAGGGAATTATTGGTGTCTGAAGACGCTTTTCTTAAATAAATACATGGAGCAAACTACTTGGTCTGTGATGGAGCAACAACCAATGGCGAATATGTCATCGACTGGCAGGTTACCTGACAATTTCAAATGACGTTGTTGTTTCCTCTTTTTCCGCCGGGCCCAAGAAGCTTATACCCAAATGGAGATTGCATTCCGTATATAAAAGTGAAGCACAAAAATTTGACTTTTTGTTCATTCATTGTCACTCGAAAGAAAAGGATAGCAGGCAACAGCAACGTCATTCAAGGTCAAATTTTTGTGCCTCACTTTTATATACGGAATGCAATCTCCATTTGGGTATAAGCTTCTTGGCCGGGCTAGATAAGTTTGTGGCTCTTTACCTACGACATCGATTTACTTCTTAGCTTAGTCTGTGGATAAGGAATGGGAAAATGAAAAAATATATCGATAAATATCGTATATCGATACGTTTTAAAAAATACATCTGTTCTACAAAGATTTTGCTAAATATGTGATTATAACCTAATAAAATCATTAAATTAAATACTCTAACGTCCCGGTCTCTTTTAAGGCTTGTCAATGTTAACATAATGACAGCCTTAATGTTAATAGAATTATTACGATATATTTAAAAATATAACATTTGGGCCTGTCGCGTCGGTACAATTTCTCTGTACAATAGACATGGACGTAATATATAAACACAATAGATGTGTTTCAAATGAAAGTGAATATCATTTAGTCACTCACTCTATATTACACACACAAAGACAGCTGAGGAGCAGAAAGAAAGAGACCATTCGTAGAATGGTTTTGGTTTTTTTTTCTGTGTTTATTTATTTCAACACTTTGTACAAATTAATGGTACAGGCATAATGGTGACTTATATTATTACGTTCGCGTCGAATAGTTTTTTGTATTTATTTTGCAAATAATACACAAACAAACATACATTTTAGTTAAAAATAGTTTAACATGAATAAAAAAATTCAAGGCGGCCGTCAAGTACCCATTCAATTTCTACAATGAATTTAAGTTATTCGAAAAAAGAGTGTCCATTTCCATTTCAACCCCTTTAGGCAAATATATAGCCTATGTTACTCAAGGATAATATACCATTGGTATGGTGAAAGAATTTATAAAATCAGTTCAGTAATTTTTGAGTTTATTCATTGTAAACAACAATACAAATGTTACCTTTTTATAATATTAGTATAGATGAAGAAAAAATACAATTATTAAAATTATCGAATTTTCATTCAGAAATATATATCGAATATCGATTATTTTCTAAAAAAATATCGATCGATATTTTTTACCCTAGGGATGGGCAAATGGAAAAAAATATATCGATATTTATCTTATCGATATTTTTCAAATATATCGATATAAATCTCCCAAGAAATATCGATATTTCAATATATCGATATTTTTTGCCCAATTTGCAATTATTTATAAAGATTGCCAAAATTATCGAAATTTTAAAGCAAATACACATCTGGCTGTTTCAGCATACGTTTTATTATTTGAAAAAAAAATCGAATTGCTCGACATAAAAAAGTAACAAAATAAAAAAAAAAACATTATTCAAACCAGTATTAATATGATATTGACACCAGGAACACTCTTTGTTTGATGTGTTCCCCTGTTCATCTGCTCCTATCATTTGGCACAGCCAAATTTACCACTGAAGCTACTCTTTCAGATGACACTGAAGATGCTGGACAAATCAAATATTTTAGAGTGATATCCGAGAGAACCGGCGTGAAATGTTGACAATTTACCCAGAACTTTATTGGATCTTTATTTAAAAATATATCGATTTTGATATCTGAAAATAAATATCGAAAATCGATATATCGCGGGAAAAAAACATCGCTAATTTATATCGATATTTTTCTGAAAAAATATCGATATTTTGATATATCGATATTTTTTGCCCAAGCCTATTTTACCCATCTGACCCATCCCTACTGTGGACGGCGACCTTTGGCGTATGGACGTTTTCCTTTGTTTATAAATCGAGTGTATTTCGAGGCAATTGTTGAAGTTTCGAGTTTAAGTTAGTGATTAGTGAGTCAGCCCATAAGACGCAGGGCGCTCGCGATGTGGCAGGACGCGGGCGAGGCAGCTGGAGGCAGTGGGAGTAGCGGCAAACGGTTCGGGGACTCAAGCAAACAGCAGGAAGCAGTGTTTAATGAGCTGATGCAGGAGTGCAAGTACAGTGCGCCTGGTGCGCGCTTGTCCGCTCGGCTGCGCACATCGCTCGAAAGGTAACAGGCCCCGTGTGGCTCTGCTCTCGTTTGTAAATTGTAAAGCACAATTTATACACCCTTTTAGGGTATCCATACTTAAAAATAAAAGTGGCACTTTTATAGAAGACCGTCGTTTGTCAAGACCCTCTTTCTCAGGAACATGCGGAAGTGCCAAAATGAAATTATTATAAAATATGTACCTAAGCCAGTGAGTTGTTCTAAACAAAAAATCAAGATTTTAAATGGACGTTATATTTCCAAATTTTGTATGTGGCTATTTATACATATGTGGATTTCCCATTTTACTATGAAACTTACATTATTGTTCCTCGGTGAAACCCATTTTTTTGTGTAGGGAAAAAATTATATAATCAATAAATATAAACAGAATTGTGATTGGCTCTATGACAAAATTGTTACAATAATTACTTTATTTTATAAAAATCTGGCGCCCGCGATGAAACAGGAATATGTTTAAGGACAAACCATAAAAACCGCCATAAAGAATTTTAAGCAGTATCAGTATTGGGATCTACTATATTTTTTACCAATACGGTGACTGGGCATACTCATTTGTACAGGAAAAAATCTGATGGGAAAATACCAATTCTCTGTGAATGTGACTGTTGGGTGTATTTATTACTATTGTCTCTCAATGCATCTTGGACAATTTCCAATCCTTTGTAATTGTTTGGTTACGTGTTGTAGTTCTATTAAACCATTGGTTCCTGGTTGGTGGGAGTTGCAATAATGGAAGTGTGTACTGAATGTCACAAACATGGATCAAAACTCTTAGTGTGTGAGTCCCACTTGAATTTGCCCAGTTCTTTTTTGAATAATACTTTAAAGCAAGAGTGATAGTTATCAAATTCATACATCTGTTATATAAATCTAGTTACCCACACATTATTAGATGTTACCAAATATGATAGATTTACAAAAGAGTAAACAAATCCTACTTAATTACTTACATCTATAAAATTAATTCTTTTCTATTGTAATGTTTTTTTTTTATATCTGGGGGCATGGAAGTGCCCCTTCATGTCGTGCAAAAAAGTGGCTCGGCCATAACATTCTTATCCATCCAGGCTGTAACTATCACGCAGACAAAGTTGCGGGCAACAGCTTGTCTATAACATAAAAGGTTTTCAATATTGATATGGTCACTATATGACGTTTTAAGTTAGTTAATTATGTATTCATTTGTCAGTCTACTGTATATTCTGTCATTGGGTTTTTGTTAATTTCAAAATGTCAAGCATCCAGTGTGATAAAACACCCAAAACTAGATGATAACCCCATCATTGGAGATAGACCAAATATATAACAGCCATATCCCTGATAGTTTTTAAGCAATGGCCATTAAAGTAACATTTAAAAAAGTTTAGGAGTTTCTTGATGCTTGCTTGAAGAAGTCAGTGGTGTATCCTGGATCGAAATACTTGGCAGTTTCTAATTTGTATCAGTTGAAACCTATCCCAATACACAATCAGCTCGAATATGTGTATGTGTCCCATTTAAATAGTTTTCTGATCGAATCAGTCGAAGCCGGCCAGAGAAGGAAGACAAAGATGTAAATGAGGAAACATTGTGCGCAGGATGAGTCCGGGTGATCGGCGCGCGCTGTGCGACCGCAAGCGCGACGGTTGCGCGCCGCTGTTCGTGGCGTGCAAGCGCGGCAACGTGGAGATCGTGGAGTATCTGATCCACGTGGGCGCGTGCGACATCGAGCAGCGCGGCGTGTACGAGGTGCCCGACGACCGCTCCGTGCACACCGTCACGCCGCTGTGGTGCGCCGCCGTGAGCGGCCACCTGGAGGTGGTGCACGCGCTGGCCGAGGCGGGCGCCGACGTGAACGCCGCCAGCGACAGCGGCTCCACGCCCGTGCGCTCCGCCTGCTTCATGACGCACCTGCCCGTCGTGCGCTTCCTGGTGCAGCGCGGCGCCGACATCCACCGCCCCAACCACAACGGCGGCACGTGCCTCATCAACTCGGTGCAGTCCGTGCTGCTGTGCGCTTTCCTGCTGGAGCACGGCGCCGAGGTGGACGCGCGCGACACGCAGCTCAAGACCGTGCTGCACTACGCCATCCAGGAGCACCGCGTGGAGACGGCGCGCCTGCTGCTGGACCACGGCGCCGACCCGCACCTGGCCTCGCGCGCCGGAGACGACGCGCTGCGCACCGCCTGCATCAAGGGCGCCTCGCAGGTGAGCGCCGCCCCCGCCGCCTCGCGCGCCCCGCGCACCCCGCCCGCGCCCGGCGGCAACTCGACTCTCAGACTGGCGCGTTCCAGATCGTGCGGCTGCTGACGAGTCGCGTGCGCTACGGGCCCGAGCGGCTGGCCGACGCCTACGAGCTGCTGGGCTCCACGCTGCTGGACGAGTTCAACGACGTGAGCGCCGCGCTGGGCTCCTGGCGCCGCGCCACCGGTAAGCGACTGGGCGAAGGTCGCGGGGTATGTCGTCGCGAAGCTACTCATTGACGCGGAGCACGCGCGGGTTTCAGCCATCCGGCACGCGAGCGGCACGTACCTGGCCAAGCGGCCGCAGCGCGCCACGCCGGCGGCGCTGGGCGAGGCACGCGAGTGGCGCACGGCGGAGGAGCTGCAGGCGGCCGCCACCGACATGGACGCGCTGCGCACGCAGTCGCTGCTGGTGGCGGCGCGCGTGCTCGGCCCCGACCACAAGGACACCGTGTTTCGCCTCATGTATCGGTGAGTGCCGTCCGTCACTGCGCAGTGGACATCACGCGACGTCAATAATAACGAACGATAAAAGCGATGCGCACTCGAATCTAAATATATTGACACGTGCGGCCTTCGGTCGATTATGTTGCAGAGGCGCGTCGTACGCGGACGCGTTTCGCTACCAGCGGTGCATCGACCTGTGGACGTGGGCGCTGCAGATCCGCATCGAGAAGGACACGCTGCTGTTCACGGACACGTGCCACACGGCGTGCGCGCTGACGCGGCTGCTGCTGGACGCGTACGCGGGGCGGCTGGAGCGCGCGGCCGAGCTGCCCTCGTACGAGGACGTGACGCGCGTGTTCCTGCTGCTGGCGCGCCACCTGCCCGCCAGCCGCCGCCTGCTGGACGCGCGGCCCGTGTCCAAGGCGCAGGCGGAGACGTTCGACCGCGCGCTGCGCTGCGTCACGCACCTCATGTTCCTGCTGGTGCACACGCCGGCGCCCGAGGCGCAGCGCGCGCCCGTGCTGGCCGCCGTGCGCGCGCTCGTGGCGGCCGACGTGCGCTCCGCCCACACGGGCGACACGCTGCTGCACCTGTGCGTGTCGCGCCTCAACGTGATCCGCTCCACGTACTTCGGCGACGAGGTGACGGTGGAGCCGGTGTTCCCGTCCGTGGCGGTGGTGCGGCTGCTGCTGCGCTGCGGCGCGTCGGTGCGCACGCGCAACGAGGCGCGCTCCACGGCGCTGCACGTGGCCGCCATCCCGTACAACTTCTCGTCGGAGGTGGTGGAGGAGCTGCTGGCGGGCGGCGCGCACCTGGACCAGCCCAACAAGTTCGGCGACAGCGCGGCCGAGCTGGTGGCGCTGAACCGCGGGTCGCGCGTGTGCGTGCTGCGGCACGTGACGCTGGCGTGCCTGGCGGCGCGCGCGCTGGCGGCGGCGGCGGCGCGGGGCGGGCGGGGCGCGGGGGCGGCGGCGCGGGCGGCGCTGCCCGCCACGCTGCGCCTGTTCTTCGACCTGCACCGGCCCTGAGTGTCGCGCCTCGTCGTGTTTGTTGGCAGTAGTGAGTGCCGCGAGCCGCGCGGGCGGCCGGCGATGGAGCCTGAGCGTAGCTGTCTTCAAATTAATATTGTCAAGAGTGTCGCCCGCTCGTCGTTCTGGTTGTCGCAGATCCAACATTTTTAACCATTAGATAAATTTGTTTATGGCATGGAATATACGCGGGTCGACCCTGGTGCGTGGCCGCGATTTTCTGTAACGCCTTTTCATTTAGTATTCTGGAATGAAATCGAGTGTAGCGGTGTGTCAGGATATTATAAAGCCAACCGCAGAAGCAAACTTCTTTCTTGGAATGATATCAAATTAACTTCATAATTATCCCCTTTTTTTGTCTCACTTATTCTATAAATAATGCAATTGAATGTGATTCACTTGATGCATGCCGTGTTTTCGTCTAGGTCAGCTACTGATCATATGTCATTGGTGTATTTACGTAGTTCTTTTTTTTAGTATTGTATGTTCTCTAGTACTTGGCCAGTTGTGTGAACCAAATACTCGTAAAAAACTACCTTTCTAGTCGATTTTAAGTACTTTGCCGTCAATCGTTTTTATTTATATTTTATTTATGCAATAAGCTGTATTTTCTTTAGACCCTGGTTTAATTTGTATCCAATTTCGTTAATTATCGTAATTTCGTTGGAATTTTTAAAAATATAAGATTGTACTGTTCAAATTAAAAGTGTGCATATTTAGCTCTTTAGTTGAAATTTGTTCAAGGTCATATTTTTTTGGTTTCCTCTTTACTTTTTCGGGAAATCCTTCGACTTCCTTAGTATGAATTCACAACATATCCGAGCGAATACAGTCACAATACGTAGCACTTTGTTGTTAATATTTGGTCACGATCAGAATCCTGAATGAAAATGCAGTGGTGAAGTGTACACGTAGTTGTTGCGTGTGAGCGCGCTGCGTCACGTGACCGCGCGCTCCACTACTCGTTGTCATTTATATTACTCACATGTATGTTCTCGTATGGTTATAAAATAAACTCCATATACACTTACATTCGTCTTATTTACTTGTCTAAAATATTTACTTATAATGATCCTTATTTACAATTTAAACAATGATTTATATTATTATATAGCATAGAGGGTGGATCCATCATGAGGGAATTAAATCAAACCACAAGCAGTATGCACCATATCTAAGTCCAAAAAAATTGTCCAATTGGAGCAGTAGTTTTAGTTTTGGTATATTTCGAATGTTATACACCAGTCCTGTGCTAATCAATGGACAGAATCCTACTTTTATTGACGCTTATGAGAATTTCCTTTTAACATTATTTGGCATCTATGCATTTTATCTTGATGTATAAGATTTTTAATTGGTTTGAGTAGCGAGTTATATTTCACGTATTTTTTTCAACCTACTGTTGTGAATTTACTTGGAGCACGCATATTTAACCGCCGCCTCATTTAATGCCCTCGTGTTGACTGAACCCTGTATAAGGTGATTTTTTAGAGGGTGTGGATGGCCAAATCCGAAACAATGAGGAATAGCGAAATATTCGACAAGGAGTCGCGAGCACAATTTTGATGAAAACTGTAACTGCATAGTTAGATTTTTGATAAATCAGTATTCTGGTTCGATCCCTAGCTAGACATATTGATTCATAAAAATAAAAAAGTATCCATTTCCGGGTCTCGTCTCCTTTTACAATTTTTTTTTTACCTTTCTGTTTCGTATCAGGCCATACACGTTCACTTGAGAAATTCAGCTTTATATGAAATATGGAAGCTCTTCGTAATATGTACACTTTATACATATACATGGGACGGAATGTTGAAGCGTGCAGTCCGGGGCGCTACGCATTCAGTCGGCTTGCAGCAGCAGCGTCAGCGCCGCCAGTAACAGCGCCAGCGCCGGCGCCGCGCGCAGGCCCCACGCCGCGCCCCGCCGGCCCAGGTTGCGGTTGTGCCGGTCCACCACGAAGATGCGCCCGCCCATGTCTGCAACACAACCACCACTCGTCAGCCGCCGCTCGCCACCCCCGCACCCCCACCCCGCACCCCGCGTCGCACACTCACCGGCGTGCGTGAAGGAATGGTAGTACACGACGTCGGGCCACGAGGAGTTGGGCGCCAGCAGCAACTCGGCGGGCGCGCCGGGCGCGCAGCTCCACTGCAGCGAGCGGTTGAAGGCGCGGAAGGTGGCGAAGCGGTCGTCGCGGCGGCGGTCCTGGCCGGGCGCGTGGCGGGCCACGCAGGGCGCGCCGGCGGCGGCGGGGCTGAGGCGGCCGCGGCGCGTGTGCAGCACGCCGGCCAGCACGCGCGCGCGGCGCTGCGCCGCCTCGTCCAGCCGCTCCAGCCCGCCGCGCGGCTCCGCCGTCACCATGACGGGGTGGTACTCGGTGGCGGAGTGCGGGTCGTTGCCGGCCTGCACCTTGAGCACGTAGCGCAGGCCGCGGCGCAGCTGCAGGTCGGGCGCCAGCTGGCCGTTGACGTAGAGCGCGAGCGGCGGCGAGGCGCGGCCGCGGCCGGCCAGCCCGCGCGCGCCGCCCGCCGGGCCCAGCGTCACGCGGAAGGCGCGCAGCGCGGGGTCGAACAGCTGCGCCGTGTCCCACGCGGCCGGCGAGGCGCGCGCGCCGCTGCGGACACACGGCGCGGTGAGTGAGGAGGGCGGTGTGGGGCGGCGAGGGGGGTGGCGCAGAGTGAGGGGGTGTGGAGTACTGACATGGTGAAGGGCGTGCAGTCGTTGTCTGGCGGGTCGTGCGCGAGGCGCAGGAGCACGTCGGTCTTGTGGTAGAGGCGGTGGAAGGCGGGCTCTTTGTCGGCGTCGAGGCGGCCGATCGCCCACACCACGTATGTTCCCTCCGTCTTCCACGGCCGGTCCATCGACTCCGCTGTAGATGGCAAATTTATCATTAGATAAATATTATATATAACACTAGGCGGGCAGGAAATTTAACAAATTCGAAATTCGAATGAATTTTAATACTTTTAGGCGATTATTTTCTTTATGAATAATCCAAGAAAAAATAGCAGAGCTTATTTATACCGACTTAAATAAAGGCAATGAACGACAAAATTTTTTTTTTTGAGGCGTATTTGAATCCGTAAATACTGCAAAATCAATATGATAAATAGTTTTGTATAATTTTGTTTACATACCCGGTTCGAGGTTGCGGCGGTACGACACTACGGTGACGCCGTTGTCACGGCTCGCGGTGAACATCTGGTTGGACTCCACGCCGCCCAGCACCTCGTCGCGGCACACGCCCAGCCAGCGGCCCAGCACCTGCACGCACTGCGCACGCGCGTCACTACTCCGTCCGTCACTACTCACCACCGGCACCTCACACAACACTGCACACTCACCGGCGCCAGAGCCGTGACGTTGTAGTCTCGGGCGTAGCCGCGCTGCTCCGCCGCGGAGTAGAACGCCACCGTCACGTCCGCGCCCAGCATCGACGAGTTGGTCTCGCTGCCCGACACGCCGAACGCCATGTACTCGTCCGCCGCGATCTGCAACGCGACCGGTCGGTGAACGGAGACGAGGGGGACGCGCCGATGGCGTCAGCGGGGCGACCGTACCTGGGCGGCGAGCTTGAAGGTGATCTGGTTGCCGAACACCTCCCAGGAGACCTGGTAGTCGCGGTGCAGCTGGCGGCAGTGCGGCAGCTCCGAGCGGAAGGCGTGCTCGCGGCGCGGCGCGGGCGGCACGTTGAGCGCGTCGGGCACCAGCACGGAGGCCAGGCTGCGGCCCGCCGCCGCGTCGTACACGCTCACCCAGTCCACCGCGCCCGCCGAGCGCGCGCCCGGCAGCTCCAGCCGCACGTCCTCGCCCGCGTACGCGCGCAGCGGCTCCAGGCTGCGCACAACCACACGCGTCACTCACACGCTCACTCGCACGCGCACTCGCGCACCACGCGCCACCACGCGCCGGTACTCACTATCCGTGCTCGTCGGGAATCTTGATGCCGCGGGAGCTGGGCTGGGGACCGATGCCCGTCCAGAAATACACTTCTTCACCGCTGCCGTCGTATCGGAATTCGGGAATGCTGCGAATTTAAATGCACCGTACTGTTACACTGACGGGCGACATGACGACCGAAACGACATTTCATGGGTCTTTGTGTCAATTTTCGCACAGGGAAAAGAAATACCGACATGAGCGTGTTGGCGTCGACGAAACGCACGGCTTTGCTGGAGACGGCGGCGGAGCCGGCCAGCGGGCCGATGCTCTGCGGCGAGGGCGCAGTGAACTCGTCGGGCACGTACACGTCGCCGAATGCGTTCTGCGAGTCGATGTCGTACACCGCGAACCATTTGAGGCGCGACAGCCGCTTGCCCTCGGGCAGCGTCAGCTTCACCTCCTCGTTGTAGTAGCGCTCCAACACGTTGGTCCTGCGCACGAACGCGTGTATGCACACACATAATATCTTGCACTTGTCTTCACATTAATTATATAAATCAATAGCGGTTTATCAACATCAGTAGCGGTATTCGTTATTATTTATTATTATTAAACTGCTATGGACTTTGCCACAGTAGTATAAAAAAAATACTGGATTCTTTGATTTTATAGTTTATAAATAATAAATAATGTATATTTAATATGTGTTATTTTGATTGTTTTAATTCCAATATTAATTAACAGATACTGACTTGCCATGTTGATCGGGCACTATAAAGCCTTGTGGTCCCGGCCGGCCCGAGTCTCCAGCCCAGAAGAATGTGTCATCACCTGTACCATCATAATTGAAATTGACCAAAAGAATGGTCGAGTCATCCACGGCGTACACATCACCTGACACCTGAAATTATCAATAAAATATTATTTTACATGTGAATTGGTGAAACGTTTACAATAGTTTCACAAATATTAAAATAAATTATGGTTTTAAGAAGTATGACTGTTTCTTTATTTGTGTGCACTGACTAATAACCCACTGACAGCATCCCGCCCCCAGACCCCACGCTGACTGTAAAATATTCAACTCTTACTTAATATTATAAAGCTATATGTGTTATGTGAACTCACCAAGGACTACCACTGAGTATCTACATAAAATTATATAATTTAAAAGTTATTCTTAATTGGTAAATATATATATACCTAATCTAAAAGTAGTCTGCTGTGACTGTATTATTAATAAATCCATGATGTGGGATTTTTTTGAGATATTTACTATTAGAATGTTTAGTTTTCATATGTAAAAAACATTATTAATAATATGGTGAAAGATAATGTAGCTTCAGGGTTAATAATTGTAACCAAGGGCGCGGGTGGTTAGTCGATAAGCTCAGTAGTCAGTGTTATTTGTGCCATTAAAATAAAAATATATTTGTGAATAATAACGAGAAATCACGTACCTGATGATGATAGGAATTTAGTTTACCTATCAATTTTCCTAAATATGGTCCTTCTTCGTCTTGCGTGGAACAGTCTGAAATAATAATAATACAAACACCATATAGCAAAATAATAAAAGAGAAAGTTGCAATTTCTACATCAATGGTTTAGCACAGTGATAAGAACACAGCACACACACCTCTGGCGACAATCGCGAGCACGAGAAAACATATTGATAACATTTTTTGTTTAAACAATATTTATTTTTACTTGTTTAAAAACTTCGAAACTTTAAAGGTTGAAACATTTCAACTTAGTTCTTAGTACAGTTAAACTTCCGGTTTTCTGACATTTCACTTAACTAGTTTTGTTCTTCATTGCACAACTTACGACAAGGTCAGCTTGTTGATTGGTAGACGACATAAAGAAACATTTTTTAGCCAATCGTGGTAATGTAACTTTCACTTTTTTTAAAAGTGAGTAACAAAAAGCCAACTCATACTTGAATTAGTGTTGCCAGTAATAAAAATTATATTTATTTATATATTTATTTATTATTATGATATAATTATAATAATTAAAGTAATTAAAATGGTAATTATTTCCTTTGCTAGATTATTATACATATACCTGTGTATAACGAAAAGTGATAGTCATCTATATAAAAGAGATACCTGACTGACTGACGTATCAACGCACGGCCGAAACTACTGGAGCTAGAAACGAGAATTTTTCCACAAGGGTTCCTATTGGGATGCAAGTGAGCACTAAGAAGGGATTTTTGGAAATTCAACCCCTAAGGGGGTGAAAAGGGTAAAAAACTGTTGTATGGAAAATTTAAACAGTTAAAGTTACAATTGTCAAACTTGGCACTTTAGTTCGTCATTTAAAAAGGAAACTAACTGCATACTTTGATTGTCTAAAATTTTCCCTAAAAGGGTTGAAATAAGGGTTGAAGTGTTGCGAGACTAGGGTGAATTAACGACTGTCTAATCAACGCACAGCTTAAACTACTGAAGCTAGGAACTTTGCACATGGGTTCCCATCGTGACGCAGGGTAGGACTAAGAAAGGATTTTTTAAAATTCAACCCCTTCAAAATTCAAGGGGGAAAAGGGCGAAATTGTATTGTATGGTAAAACGGAACCGTTAAAGTTGCAGATGTCAAACTTGGCAATTTAGTTAATAATTTAGAAACAAAAATAATTTGCTATTCTTTTCTTTAAATTAACCCTAAAGGGGTGAAAATAAGAGTGAAAATGTATAAAAATCCTTGACCACTGTATCATTGATCGTATCCAATTCATTATAATCAGGCCACCACTTACATATGACATAGAAATTCTATTAAAATCTCAATAAATACAGTACACGTAGGATCAATGTGTTAAATTAATTTACTTAAGTAACTTTCTGAGCGTCATTGATGTGGGATCTATAGGTAGGTTATATCAAATTGTGTTGCATTTACTTAAATTTCTTCTTGTTCGGCACATGGTGACTCGCCTTCAAAATATGACGTATTTAAGAAATGTTAGTGAGTAAAGTCAATAAGAAAATTAATCAATGTGTATTGGCTATCAATGAAATTGATATTATTTGTTTCTTTGAAATGACACTCTAAAGTTGGTTTTTATTTTTTATTTTAAAATGTTGTCTTATTAATGGACTACATAAATAGGACAAACGTGTTTATATGTTTGTCCTCGCATAGCTCATTAAAGTTCAGCCGACGGCGTCTGTATTCATAATAATAAATAAATACACCCAATACATATGTACCGTGTATGATCGAGTATCGTGGGTATCAGGAACTACGAGGGACTTTTCGATCTTACAAACACCAAGACGTGAAACAAATAATTGTGGTTCATACAAACATTTGTTTCGGTGCGGGGATCGAACCTGCCACTTCACGTCTCGCAGGTGGCGTTAAACCAGCTGCGCCACGGAGGCTACTACGTTGAACTTACCGAGTCTTTTCACGCGAGGAAAGCTTTCGTTCCGGTATCTTGGAGAAGACCGGAAGAGCTGTGCACGTCAGTGACATCTACAACTGCTTTGCAAGTCAATTAGTACCTCTGAAAATCCTGTGCTGGGAACGGCACGGCGGACGAATACGTGTACCAATTACTATGTCTCGACCCGCTATGAAAACAATCCATCCATCCATTACCCAAAGGCAGTCCACTGCTGAACGTAGCCTCACCCAATGATTTTCACAGGGACTACTTTATTGTTATTATGCGAATAAATGGAATACAGGGTATATCAAGACTGCTACCGAAAACGAAGCCGGGTGGTAGTTTTAGTGACTACAAACACAATGCAACAAAAAAATTCGTAAAAAAAGCGCGAGATATTGTTTAATGATTTTTAAATATCATCATTTTTGTGTGGAAAATCCATAGTTTTTGCTAAAATAATAATTTAAACTCTTTTATACCTTAGAGTCTTTATAAATAAAAGGGTATACAGTATTATTTTAAGAAAAAATGTATTTACCACCCAAATAAGACCATAGGAAAAAATAACAAAAAAAATCTTCGGTTTTTTTTGTGCAACATTTTCTATTGCATTGTTTCTGAAGTCGCTTAAATTACTACCCGGCTTCGTTTTCGGTAGAAGTCTTAATATATTCTGTATAACTGACAGTTTTATATGACCACGTTCAAGCCGTCTATCCTAAATAGTTGACGTTTGAATTAGATCGCTGACGAAAATAAAAAAAAAAAGATAAGGTGAAGGGTAATAAGCATCGCAGGCTTGAGCGATATTGAGCTCAGTGGTCCGTCCACAGGCCCCTATTGGATATAGTCATCATACCACTACACAAGGTGATATTTATATTATCATTAATTTAATCCAAATGTTTCTTATCATACCATGTAACATAGTACATTTGAAAGAAACCCGATAGGATTCTTTGTCGTGTTAATCTTGTATAGATACGATTAATATTAACGTTCAGTTAAGTTTCCAAACCGTAATGAGTTCAACTGAGCGGTAAAGATCTCAGACCTAAAATACAGGTTGACCAAAATCCTTCAAAACTAAAATCGCTAATTTTGACATAAATTCCAGTCGATAGTTTGTATAATTTTACTGGAGGTTTAGGGAGGAGAATTTAAGGAAACCCCGAGCATAGCCCTCTCTACAGTCCGTAGAGTGACTTTGAGCTTCCTAATAAGGCCACGTGTCGGTGCCGTGTGTCATCACTGGCAACACACAACTATCGAAGACTTTCGATTTAAGGCATTAAGGTATTTTGGATGACGAGACGTCGTATAGTTTCCCGAACGCTGCCCAACCGAGTTGGATTCGACGATTGACCTCTGACTCTCGAAGTTGGACCTGTCTAACCAGATAATTTGTCCTAAATAGACATATTCTTCTACAACGTCCAGAGTCGAGCCACCAACTCGGAAAATGAAAAAAAAACAAGGGGACAAGATTTTTATCAAGAATGAAAATAAATTGATAAGTTTGGCACACGCGGGCCGCGATGTAGGTGTTTGGGCGTTATGAAGCTGCGTGATGTGGAGGAGGGTCACACGCTCGGACGGCGAGCGCAAGTGGAGCGGCGCCGGTGGCGGTGGCGGTGGCGGCGGCGGCTGCTGCGCTTGCGGCTCAGTCGCCGGCGGCAGTGAACGCGCACCGCACGTGTCCGCACTGCTCGTGTTAGTCTCGCATCTGTGTCGCTCAGTGTGTCGTGTCGCCGAGTGTCCTACGCGCGGCTGTAGACGGCTCCCCCAGTGTCTCGGAGATGGCGTCGAGAGGGCGCGCGCCGGCCGCGCTGCTGCTGCACCTGCTGCCGCTGCTCGGTAAGCGTCTCTCTCTGACACCCTGCTTATTCACCACAGGTGCTCGTAGGTGATCGTTGGTGATCGACTGGCGCAAGCTGCGCACTCGCTGTGCCCGCCAGTCTGCATATTACATCTGCATATACAAACAGTTTTATTTTGTATTTTAACATGTCAACATAGTGTTTTCCTTAATATGCGTCTGGTACCAAAGTTTCGTTGACGATGATATTGGGAGTCACTTCGTCGATTTTAATTTCCTAGAATGATAGAATGGCTTTTATATGATATTTTTCAATTTAAAGTAAGTCAAAACTGCCGCAACTGGGATCATTAAAATAATCTCGAATTCACTGGAGCACTCGAGATTTTAATGCAGTTATGGAGGTTTATTCTGGTCTACATCAATTTGAGTCCACGTCTCCAGGTCTAAGTGACTAGTAATTAAATTTGAGCTGTGATCATTCTTAGCCCTAAATTTATTTTATTTTGTAATTTAGTTTGTATATGAATTCAAGGTCATAATGTAACAAATAATGAATTAATAAAATCAAATGCTTCTATTGTTTCACTTGCAATTTACATTTTGTTGTTATACATTTTTTAAGAAGTCAGAGTTAGTTCTGGTTGCTACTAGTTCAGCTCCCGGTTGCTCCGGTATTAGTGAAGGAATTATTTGTTTCAGTGGTTGAGTTATTTACTATTTGGTAGTAGCTTGTCAGTAGATAGGCCCGGGCAGCTCTTAGAGGCCACATCACTTACTGAATTAAAAAATATACATAGATGATGCGCCCCTGCACGCTAGAAACGTGTGTGTGCAGGTGCTAGTGTTTTAGTGTGTATATATTTGTGTTTTAAAGGACACTAGGTCAAACAACAAATATCTACATATTACATTGGTGACAGGAAAAAAGAAGCGCTTTTTGACGGGAGCGTCGCAGAATGTTGGCGCCGGCGCAACCTGCGCGCCGCGCACCGCACGCCGCCACATTCACATACGTGTAGAGCTGCACTCGACTCCAGGCACATACAAACGCATTCGATGTATAAGAGAACGAGCGCACGCTGTGAGCGCCGTCACTTCTTCAAGAAGCTCACTAAGCTCATACAATTAGCCTAAGGCTACTTGTAAGTGGCGCGTTATGGATGAGTCCATGCATAACCCAAGTAAAGTTGGTATATACAACTCATTGCGTGATAAGGACGCAATTGATAAGAACGAGAGTTTCCAACGTGAGTGAGCCCATTCCGAGACGGACGCGTTTCAGCGCATAGAGCGCAGCCGCACCAACTCATTTTAACATTTAGTGTATTGTAGTGAGAGTAAGTCACTATAGACGACGACGCGACCTGCTCGCATCGCACGGTCAGTAAACAGAGATTGTTTTGAGATAATTTCACTCAATTATCAAAATTATGTTATAAAATATCGCATTTCGTCCCGCACTGCACGGAATAACATATGCGCGGGAGGGATGGGAACGCGTGGCGTTCCGCCAGCACACGCATTGCACCGGCTCCACAGTATGATGACGTAATGATAAGCAACGGATCTGAAGACAAACTGTACTCTGTAAACTGTAATATGTAAACTGTAATTGGCAGCAGCGGCTCACAAATGCATTGGTAGCTTGTGTTCTGAGTGCTAGGTACATCGGCCGGGTGTGTGTATGTGTGTGTGTGTGTCGGCATGTGGCTGACATTTGACATTAGTGCGGTGCACGCTGGGCTGGTGGCGCCGCCGTAGTCACTGGTTGTTTTGTTTCTGTTGGTGACGTCACATAGAGCGACGCTGCAGCGCGAACGCGAGTTCTTTATCTCTGTTGCCGGCAGTGTTCTTGTAGTTAGTTCACAGAAGTATTTGTCGGAGTGAGGAAATGTGTCATTCAGCAGAGCCAGGAGGAGAGTGGCTATATAATTCCATTAGTGTATTAGGAATCGAGGAGCCGCGTAGTGTCGGCGGGTACGCGCGGCGGGCGGGTCGGCGGCCGCGGAGCTGGCGCCGGCGCCCGCGAGGCCTTGGCATTTGTGCTCTCGGCTATGCAAATTGCTGCTTATGTAAAACAAATATTGTTCCGAGCATTGTGAGGAGTGCGGCTCGGCGCGACCTGCAGCCTGTCGCTCGCCACTTCTTCTCCTTGCTCGCCGTCGCTGCCATATGATGCCGCGCACCAATACCAAACGTATCTCTAACCGTGATGGTTTAATTTTTACTAGAATGTGATATCTATCGACCTGCAATAAGTCCGAGTGGTAGACTGAGTGGCATTAGGTTATATTAATCCACTTAATGTCTGGATGTTGAGGACGCTCAACTCAGCAGCAGGCTTATACGGGCTGATATATTATTATAACGTGTGTGTGTGTTTAAGCGCACAAACCTGTTTGTAATGATATGGCGTTAATTAATGCAGTGGGAAAAGTTATCGGTGTATGATATTAATAGCGTTGGCGCCGCGGCGGGCGTGAGTGACGGCGCGCTGGCACGGCGCGGGAAGGCGCGCCGTGTGCCCACACCGACCGGCACTACAGCAGCGATGGTATTATGTTCCCGTGGAGTCGCAGTAGTCACTCACTGGAAGCGTGTAGTGCGCGCGGCGCGGGAACTGAGATGTGAGAGCGGGCGCCGAGCAGCGCATTCCTAGCGCGCAGTGGGTCACGCGCGCCGCGCCAACGGTACCCGCACCGGTGCACCCCGCGCACCCTGCATCCACCCCGCAATCACCACGCACCCATCCCAGTGTGACAACACATACAATATAATACGACTGCGGGCGCGGCGGCGTCGGCAGTGGCGCACGCCCGGCCTGTGTAATGAGAGCTGAAACCCTTCCTCCAGCTCCCAGTGCCTAGTTGCTGCAGTATATTGTACTATTCGTGCTTTACGGTTGCATTAGCTTCCATCTATTATAAATACCCAGCCACCGACCCGGGTTAGCCTAAATAGCCAATTACATATGTAGTATCTTGGAGAAGATTAAAAATACACATAAATTACATGGCATATTAGTTTTTCTACTAATAAGCGGTTACTTGAGTCAAATTAAATCATTTTTCGACTGCTTTTTAAAAGGGTTTACCGAATGCAACTCAGTCGAATTGGACCGACATTAGGTTCGATAGTATTCATTTTGTGTTGGTTCAGTGCCCACTTCTTTCAGTCAAGACTATAAGATCGTTGGCAAATCGAAGTTGTTAATATCGAACTTTGTTGAACTATCGTAAGTAGTGTTTGATATTATTATTTTTGGAAACAAACATTTTCGCAAAGATAATTAACTTGGGTATAGATAGACATAATATTGCATAAATAATAAAGCATATTTTTTGTGTCTCAGTGTTGCTACTAAGAATAGTGAGGAATAGTTTAATTGAGAGCGAAACCGGCTGTCTAGTTAATGCGGACGCGCTGGTTGGATCTTCAGTGTCTCATCACACATCTCTGCATTATCGAAGAGACATGAGTAATAAACATCGCACATTTAAACGGCGCAGAAAGACATGAAACACCTGCGCGACTGTAAAAGGTACAGAAGGAGCGCGCCGCCGGCCACTGATAAGTAAGTAATGTGTAGTAGTCGCCTCGCTGATGACATATGGCCTTGTGTAGTGTTCATATCGGTGTTCACCAATGCACTCATACTGGACGAGTGTACCTCCGGCCGTGCGAACAGAGAGCGCGCGTGTGCTCGCGCTCGCCGGATCCTCGGAGCTGTATCGAGTGAGTGATACGTCGTCACGACGAGGCCCTGTATGGCTGCTCCCGCGCTGCCGGGTGCTTTCATAGAGGAGTGACGTGCGGTGATGTGGTGTTGGTGTGTTGTGTTGGTGCGCTGTGCGGGTGCCGGTGCGGCGGGGTGTCAGCCGCGTGGCGCGTGGACCAGGATGTGCGGCCAGAGGTCGCTAACGAGGCGCGTTTATAGCCGACCATGTGGGTCGCTAATAAATCATAATGTTCCGAAGAATTATCGAATAATCCGCAAACACGAGGAGCGGCCTACTGATTGAGCCCATTACTTACGGCGATAAATCGCGTTTTTTTGGAGATGACGCGCGGTCCGGATATAAAATTTGTCTATTTCTGCCGACAAACAGTAGTGTGTAAGCTCTGTTGGGTTCCGGTTCGAAGGACATTGTACCCAGTCTAATTATTAGGAGTTAAGTTTCTTAACAGCTCCTGTTTCTTGTTGACGGGTACAGTATAATGGCATTCTGTGCTTGGGTATAAGTTTTATGAAGTGTTGCTATTTTTGTAAATTTTTAATTCGTCGGGAATCAGGAAACACAACTTCGCACTCAACAAAAAAGAATTGCTATACACTGCGGGAATTTCCTTAAAATGCCAGCAGAGATATCAATCTGTCTTACACTGAAACCTCTTTTTCGCCTTGTTTATTCTGTTCCACGATGTGATAGAGGGTCTATTGCCATATCGGGCACAAATTCCTGGCTCAAAGTTGACAAATAATAGAAAAATTAAGCAGCAGTTTAAATGCACTGTTGTTTTTCGGATTGAAGGTCATTGTAGCCAGAGTAACTACTGGACATATTGAGACTTTACATCTTATGTCTCAGGATAGCGAGCGCAGTGGAATGCCAAGCATTGCTTTGTAATTGAAGGGGTTGTTTGGTTTTGTTACTGTTCATGAGCGGTCGTATCGCTTACCATCAGAAAGAAAAACAATATAACTTTGAAAAATTTGGAATTAAGATGAGACTTTGTGCTTTATCATTCCTACTTAGCAGATGAACAATGCCGCGTCAGTGGAACTAGTAACACTAGAGAATATGACAAAGTTTCAGAGTGGCGATCACTGACTAGTAATTACACACGGTTCTCACGTGCATGCTACTGTGTCGATTGATAGGCGACAAGGAATATTCACATGTCAGGGCTGCCCACAACTAGGAGATGATTCTAGCGCCGCGCGGAATACAACATGTCTCGTCGACAAGTAGACGTGGTGGTGCGCGCGACGCGTGGGAACGACGCGGGACAATGCGCCGGCATTGCAGCGGTGAGAACGGTTGCGCAACACCGCCACTGCAGCGGTGGCGCTGGGAACTGCGCGTTGTGCAACTCGCGCCACTTCACATGCTTCTTGTGCGACGACGGCCCGCGCCAGGGAAACTGCCGCTCCGACCACTTTTTAGCGACCCGTAATTAAATTTCCCGTAAAGAAGCTGGCAGTACAAAGAGCAGGCCTTGGCGCGAGAGTGCTGCGCCACTAGTGCGTCATCGAGCGACGCTCTGGTGCGGTGGTCCGGTGCGTCGGCGCGTCGGCGCGGTACAGCGAGATGTGACGCTGCGGCACACGTCGCGCCGCGCCAGTGAAAGTGTGTTTTTATTAGCAGATGGTGAGTGCGCTGCACTCTCTCCTCGGCGTGGCGCGGGAGGAATGCTCCTCGCGTCCTCCTCGCGGCGCCGACTGACACACTGCTGCCGCAGACTGCACTCACATGATCTGTTCAAGTTGTAACTATATATGGAGACTGTCCCGCTCTCACACCCACTACTGCAACTCCTATAAGCCATGATCAACAGTGGCTCGCATTTTAATGACACTACAAATGTAACTGCATATGCTGCGTTTCAAATGTTGATATATTTTATGAGTTATTTAGAATTAATAGTTTCGGCTCATAGAGAGCAACTACTCGGCTAGGTATCCCGGTGGTATTGTACGTAACGTATAATGAGAGGGCATGCGCAGAGCCCGGGCAGTGCCCATATATTGTGGTGGATCGTGTTGCTGCATAATGTTATATATTAATATCACCGAAGACGCGACTCGTGCACCAAACATAGACACATATTGATCAGTACATCATCATTGTACATCAGCAAACCTCTGTAACAACGTATAATAATACTACGGCCAGCTGTTGGCGCGTGCGCTGTGTATGACAAACTCAGTGTAAACAAGTATACCACACATATGTGTGGAGTTACACAAGGTATATAAAATACTGTCAACAGTGGCATAATTTCCTAACGCCATATTGATATCAACCAAGTCTTGTGTCATCAGTATCCGAAATCACGAACGAATTTTTGGCTTCATGAATATCAAGAAGGGAAAACGCAGCGCCTCGTTTTGCAGCCGGAGTGTCACCAACTGCGCCATGGGGGCTGTCAGCTGTATCGCAACCGAGCGGCGGCTTGTCAACGCCGTACTCGCGACCTTTAATTATTCCACTAACAATGGAATAGCAGCTAACTCAGAGAGTATACAAGTAGAAATCACTCTCTATGTTGTAAATGACTCTTTTTGTGTGAGTTAATCACAAATTGGAGCTTGTCATATTAAATATTTTCTGATTTACATTTACTTTTAATTGTAGAGACTAGAGGGAAGGGTTGGTAAACAAGTTACGATTTCGATATTAAGTTATAACCACAACCTATGAATATATATGGCAATGAGAATTTTAATCCTATCGTACATCAGTGAAATAACTGAGGAGCATTTACTCCTTTTTTGTTCCCTGCTTGGAAGATAAGTCTCGCGCGCGTTGATGTCTTTTGTATGAGTATTTCACTCTCGTCTGCCTTTAGGTGTCTTTCTCAATCGTTTGTATTGGTGTGAACTGTGATGATTTCAAACAAGTAATACGTAATCATGGTGATATTGTTTTGTAAGCGGGTCGCAATACAGCAGCCAGGCAGCATCTACACGCATACACACAATACGGAGCGGCGCAACGAATGCGAATAGATCAAACGATAGCGCACTGGTATGATATAGTTTCGCAACATAACTCAACTCCGTGATACTATGTGACGTGTGTGATGCGAGTGACTGCAGCGTAGGTACCGCTTAGATCCAGCATGAGGATCCAGTGGCAGGCAGGCAGAAGGCAGGTTCGAAGGCAGGCAGCGTGGCGAGCTGTTGGGTGTTCAGTGAAAGTGAGGTGGCCGTGTCTTGTCGTCGCGTTAGCAGTACATTGACGAGTCGGATTGGTTTTTGTGCAGATAGTGTGGTCTGAATTGTGGCGCAAATTAATTTACCCACAGCCGCGGCTTTTATATTATGAAACCGTGGCTGTCGGTTTGTAATCTATATTATTGATGGATTTTTTACGCGGCATGCTGTCGCTAGTGGCGAGTCGGGCGCGGGGCTCGGTCTGCTGAGGGGGCGGGGGAAGAAGTATGGACGTCGGCGGGGGGAGGGGGGGGAGGCACGCTGCGCTTCGTGCGCCGAGCTATGCGTGGAAAGTGAGAGGAGCCGCGAAAGTGATCTTCTGATTTACTGTTACACACACGCATATAATACAAGGGTTGACATTTCTTGACTTGAGTACAGGATTGAAAACATATATTTTTTAAAGAGGCAGCTCCAGTGTAACACGTTCCGCGCAGATTGTGTTGTACCATTATAGAAGTATTTAGTATAGTGTACAGGGGCAGAGACAATATTGTGTAGGTCATTTAGCGGGCACTCCGAGTCCAATGCGGGTCGGTGGCGCGGCGTGGTACTCACCTCCCACCTTACATATTATGCTGTGGCCTCTGCTCCAGTTATTATTCTGCACATATAGTAATAAAAATAAATATCAAGTGAATCATAAGTGGACAACCATTTAATTAGGGGTTATATAGTCGTAGGTGACAGGGGAGTCCTATTTTAGACCCGAGGGCGGTGTGCGGGGGGCGCATATGGTCGCATGTGATGGTTTGCTGGGGGTTATGCAAGTGGCGCTGGTGGCGTTCACCTTAGTTACTGGCTCGTATGGAGTACAGCGCAGAACGGAGCCGAGCTCCTCGTGTTCAACTCAGCAGCAATTGAAGTTTGTTACTCTGAATAGTATATGACTGTTCAACTCAGCAACTAAACGTTGTGCAATCGAAAGAATTCATTGTTTGGACTGTTAACTTGATCCAGATATGTCGCAGGCATTATTAAAAAAAAATTTGGATGTTTCTCTTATTATTTCTATGGTATGTAAGTCCGCAAATCCGCACTAGGCCAGCGTGCAGCTATATGGCCTAACCACTCTCAATCGTATTGTCGATTGTAGAGTAGGCCCGTGCCTTGCAGTGGGACGTATGTGGGCTGATACAGATACAGATGTTTCTCTTAAAATATCAGTATAGACAGCAAAATAATATTCCAGTAGTTATAAATATCGACATTCATTTAAAACATCATGGACGCAGTGGCAGCTGACCGCACCGGATACGGTTGCGACTTACTTGTGGCTCCATGATGATATGCTGCGAGTTGTCGCGATGTGATGCGGTATATTACAATGTGTCGTGATGTGTGCCATATGTTACAGTATGTGCCGCGGTGTGTAGTAGCGCGGGAGGTTGGCAGTGAAAGTGCGCAGGCACAGGCGCAGGCGCAGGCGCGGTGAGTAGCTCGTCTCGCGTGCTCCACATGAAAGTGGAATTTGAGGGCGATGCTTCTGTTACCTCGCAGCGATCATCTCACAGCGTGCCGCACGCACCAACTCGCGCTCGATAGTTAGAAGGATTAGTGATAAGTTATTCACCCGCAGTAGGCCAACACTGCAGCGGGCGGATAATATGATACATATCTTCTAGCATATTAATATTTTTGAGGACTATCTTGTCGGCAGCCCGTCCCTATTCCAGCCCTATATCCCAGCGAACTCCTGTTCGCCGAAACCAGCTAACTAATACAAAGCATTGACAGCGAGTAGTAAAGCTCGACGAACCTAGGTTCGCCAGACACATCTAAATGTGTCACTATATTTTTAGCCCGCAATAAAATTTATTTGAAAGAAAACCATTACTAATGTAAATTTAATATGGGGTGTATAGGGTATTTCGTAAATGGTAAAGTTTAGAATGAAAACCAGCGATCTGGTTTGGTGCATGACATAACAACGCAACAATTCTGAGAGAATCACATGTTTTTCACGGTCAGAACATTTAATTTATTTTTTATTTTTTATGTCTGCATCTTAGTTGCATGTTCACATGTGAAAAATAAAACAATGACTGTCTTTTTTTGTGAGTTTCTTTTAAAAGAAAATAAAAACGTTGTATAGGATATTTTGAATAAATTTAAACGCGGGTTAAAGTGAAGCTAGCGTGTATGAGACCGGTCGAGGCTTTGTGCAAAGTGACATTTCTTTAAGTGTCTGTTGATTCTGACTCAAGAGACTAGTAGTAATGAGTGGATGGGCGGGAATCGGTTTCGTGTTGTCTTCAATACTTCGGAAGAGCTACGGTGGTGTGTAGTGCTGGTGGTCGGCGTGAGGCGCGCTCGTCGGCGCAAGCGATGTAGGCTAGAGTAACGGTGGCGGCGCGAGGGTACCGTTACTGCGCGGCGAGTGTGCGCCTGCTTGTGTCCATCCCACTGCACACCAGCTAATCTCGTACTTCTTGGGGACTATAATCCTAACCATAGAATGCATTCCATTGATATCAGCATCGTCATTAGCTATATGAAGTCCTATGCAGAACATGCGCTTTCTCCCCCACAGCGATGAAGATTGCAGGAAGTCATTGGCAACTCGTCAGAAGTCCCGACATCAAGTTGCTGGCGTAATGTTCAGAAATGCGTGCGCAGCTGGTGCATTAGTCTCACATTTCCACGGCTCGTGATCGTCGTGATGGTCGCTGGCGGCGGGTAGGCGGAATGTGGCACAAGGCGAGCCGTGGACATTTGCGCGAGACGTTCACGCGGCGGCCCACGCGCCGGGAGACGCGCCGTGCGTGCTCCAGGCATTAGAGCGGGCGAGAGAGGAGAGGGTTCACAGTTTAACTTCATACTATATTCTTGTGGTTATGAAGGTTATAAACAGCCGGGTCGGCTGGTCTTATGCAGTCTGGCAATGATAGATTATCACCAAAACTATTCTTTATAAAACGATATACTGGGGTTTTTACACCTTCACAAAGGTATGAGATGGGTTGGATTTTTCGCTCTAAAAAAATACCTTAGAATACAAAAGCACATGGTAGACGCCAGGTCTAGTGTTTTGAATAGCTTATTGTTGTATAGCTGTGCATTGTGTAACTGTGTAATATATGGTGTGTGTTGCACGCAGGATGGTGTGTGTTGGCGCATGCGCGGTACGCGGGGCGCGAAGTTGGCGCGCTGTCGCAGCTGCAGCACGGCGTGCGCGGCCGCGTGTTCGCCGTGGACTCGCGCACGCTGTACATACAGGACCTGCACTATGACGGCGAGGGACCCGGTCAGTACTGCACTCAACTATACGCTACCCTCCTCACTACACACTACACTACACCACGTAGCAGCTACTACTTGTAGTACACTCAACATGCAGTGGTAGCGACACACTGTCAGACATTATCACAGGTACAGGTGTAGCATTGGTTTATGTTCTTGAAATTTGTAAGGGTGCACTTTCGTGGTACAGCATAGAGCTAGATCTATTATAAAACGAGTATAGTATACTAGTTGGTGGCGCCGGGTCCGCTCCGCCGCGTCGCCACATTGTGCGTGCTAATGAGAGCGCGCAGTGTTCTCGCGCAGCCGACTCTAGGTGTTCACGAGTATGCTTCAACTAAAATCACGCATTCACAATAATATATATTATATTTAAGATCGTCGTAATGGCGTTTGTAATTGCTGGTATTTCTTCTTCTATTCCAGCCAAGTTTTACAATCACAGTATATTTGCAGCATATATTATATATTTTAACAAGATTTTTCATACTCGTAAATTTTGTGTACCTACAATCTATATAGTATTAAGTAGTATGCACACTACACCCTGTGGTAGGTAGCATTAAGACTCTCTTAATACTGTCATATGATAACTGTTAGCTAAATGTACATATACAATGAACTGACCATTCAATAAACTGGTTATAAGACAACCCCGTGGCGCAGTTGGTTAGACGCAGTCTGTGAAAAGTAAGCCCGTGGGTTCGATCCTCGCACCGAGAAAAAAATTGGTTTGAACTACAAATATATGCTTCGAGTGTGGGTGTTTGTGAGACCAAAAAGTCTCTCTTAGTTCCTGATACACTCAAGACTTAAGACTTGATCTTTGTATGAGGCTAGGACTATGTATAGGACTGTTGGGTGTACGAGTATATATTTATTTGTTCGGGACAATATACATATAAAAAACACAAGTATCATTTCCATTAAGCAGTGTCATAAACTAGTCGTGTAGTGTACATGTTGGTGTAGGTATGTCGTGCGTACAACGCGAATTACTGGTGATATATTTGATTGTGACATATTTCGCGTGTACTCACGTAAATATGTGGTAACAATCCGCGCGGGTCCCGGTCCCGGGCGGCGAGAGGACAGGGCGCAGGACCCCGTGCTGCTCCGGTATGCTTTGTGACGACGCTCACTTAGTCCTTCACTCACACTTCACACGCGCATACACATTCCAACTTCAATGGCATGTAGTGACAAACGTCATGAATTTAGGGAACATTCAACTTTGCATTGTTATTATTTATGTAATAATATTTGTATAAGATACACAATATCATGCCTTAAACTAAAAATACAAAACTGAAAAGTCATCTATAGTACTTGTAAAAATAAACTAAAGTAAACAAATAAAAATAAAAATCTGGAATAACAATTCACGCAGACTGGTTTAGTGTTCTTTATATGATATGAACTTTTATATCGCATGCAGATTGGGCATTCCCAACGTATAATCTACAAATGCATTCATTTAAAGTACTTAGTCTGGCCATAAATACTGTTACACTTAATTATAAAAAAATATTACATTTGAATTTCGAATCTGTCATTTTTATACGATTGTTCATTGTGTTTTCTCATTTTGGCGCCAATACATTGTAAAATATTTTGCGATATTAAAATGGTGTGGGGTGATAAAGAGAACCGAATCGCTGTGATAGCATTACACAAAGTAGGTATGGAGCCAAATGCAATTTTTAAAACTCTCCATACACTTGGTATTAGTAAAATGTTTGTGTACCGGGCTATTAATAGGTACAATGAGACCTCCTCTGTTTGTGACAGAAAAAGATCTGGCCGTCCACGTAGTGTTCGTACGAAAAAGGTGGTCAAAGCAGTAAGGGAAAGAATTCGAAGAAATCCTGTCCGAAAGCAAAAGATTTTATCTCGGGAAATGAAGATAGCACCTAGAACCATGTCGCGTATTTTAAAAGATGACTTAGGACTTGCAGCCTATAAGAGACGCACTGGCCATTTCTTAACTGATAATTTAAAGAAGAATAGGGTGGTAAAATCGAAACAACTACTGAAGCGGTACGCAAAGGGAGGTCACAGAAAAATTTTGTTTACGGATGAGAAAATTTTTACAATTGAGCAACATTTTAACAAACAAAATGACCGTATTTATGCTCAAAGCTCTAAGGAAGCTTCCCAATTAGTCGACAGAGTGCAACGTGGACATTATCCGACTTCAGTGATGGTTTGGTGGGGTGTTAGCTATGAAGGAGTGACTGAGCCATATTTTTGTGAAAAAGGTATCAAAACATCGGCACAAGTGTATCAAGATACCATTCTTGAGAAGGTAGTTAAGCCCCTTAACATCACCATGTTCAATAACCAAGTATGGTCCTTCCAGCAAGACTCGGCGCCGGGTCATAAAGCTCGGTCCACGCAGTCTTGGTTGGAATCGAACGTTTCGGACTTCATCAGAGCTGAAGACTGGCCGTCGTCTAGTCCCGATCTTAATCCGCTGGATTATGATTTGTGGTCAGTTTTAGAGAGTACAGCTTGCTCTAAACGCCATGATAATTTGGAGTCCCTAAAACAATCTATACGATTGGCAGTGAAGAATTTTCCCATGGAAAGAGTGCGTGCTTCTATTGATAACTGGCCTCATCGTTTAAAGGACTGTATTGCAGCCAATGGAGACCACTTCGAATAAGCTTTTTATATTTTTAATTGTTTTATATTTATGTATTAAACTGACACACTGTAAAAGTAATAAATGTTATTTGCAGTTAACAATTTTCTTTTTTCTTTATTACAATATTTATGGCAAGACTAGGTATGTTTAATGCATTTAAATGTGCAATAGCGAGTAATTTAAATATGCGCGTGAGTGTCTCATTAGTCTAATGATAGTGCAATGAACGTTGGCTAATGTATGTGCCAATACTTGCTGCCACTACGTAAGATTAAGATTGCCGACGCTCCGTATCATGTCACTCACACGAGAAAGGCATTGCTACCAACACATATCAAACAGATTTTGTGGAAATAAATATCTGAACTCGGCTATGACACTGGCCTCTTGCAAGCACTTATGAGTTCCTGACGCCCGCAACATGTCGGATAAGGCTGGCACTAGTCGTGTGTAATTGCAAGCATTAGTCGAGTGTGTGGAAGTCGCTTTCCCCGACTGGTATCGGAATGGAGCCGGAAGCACTTCCGGCGCGTGGTTCCTGGTGGTGTCGGCGCGGAGGCTGCGAGTGTCCGCGTGCGACCGCAGCCTCAACCGCTCTGATGTATTTATTGCTTCCCGTGTCATTAACTCATTGCACACGTTGTATGCGCGACGGATGCGGACGCGAGTCTGCATGTCGTCGAGAAAGCGGTCATATTATTGTGCTGAAGGAATGTGATAAATAAGGTGTCGGATGAGTGACACCAACCGTTGGCGGCTGGTATTTGCAAGAGATGCCGACATGAGACGAGTAGTGGATCGCTACAGCCGCCGATTTATATAACCGATTACTTCCCGCCGCCGATGAGCGCCAGTTTGATAAAACTAATCTTGAGCTAAATCAATTGTAAATTCTAATACAGATTTCTTAACTAATTTCGTGAGGTTTCTATCATTTTTTTATTTCAACGTTGGCGTGATGCGGCGACTGCTAGTCACGTCTCAAGCCAAGTAGTGAGTTGAATGGTAGATGTAGTGGTAAATTGCCTACGTTGTCTTCTCTCTGCCTCAGGCATTAATTTCGCTCTTATACAATGTAATTACAGCATAATGAAGTGAATGTCTGCGGGTATGTGGTAGTAAGTAGTGTTGTGTGTGCAGCGGCGTACTTCTACGTGGGCAAGGGGAAGGCGCCGAGCGGCGGCGGCACGCGGCTGCGCGACGAGCGCGGCTCCACGGCGCCGCTGCGGCGGTACCGCGGCGAGAGCATCACGCTCGCGCTGCCCGACGGACTCTCGCTCAAGGACCTGCGCTGGTTCGCCATCTGGTGTGACGAGTTCTCGGTCAGTACTAACACTACTCAACACTGTGTCAAACTGAGCTTCTAACACTATACACTCTTGCAGCGTGGAGAGAAGATATGTTTAATTATCACCAAATGCACCATGTTCCTAAACACTCTGTAGGGTATGTGCATCAATATTAAAACATTTCACCATTTAGTGCATTCATGGACACATGGTTTTTTATTCTTAAAGCAAGTGGGCGTAAGATATTAGTAATTTGGGCAGAAAAAAAGGCGAACATGTCGACCAAATCAAAAAATATAAGATAGTTAAATTATCAGTAATTTACCAGATTTGGCAAATAGCATTGCTGCACTTCTATAGAATTAAAGATGCAAGAAAAAGTTGCGAGTTGCAAGTGATGTGACCTACAAAGTGGTTGCAAGTGTGGTAGTGTAAGGCAGTACTCGCCCCGCGTGCTCTCTCGTTCTGCGCGTGTTGCGATACTGTGGTGGCTCGTCGTGCGGCACTTGCTAGCTAGCACCACATCACAGACATGCAACATGTACGCCCATGGCGTGCACCACACTCACGTAACACGCGCCCTTATGTCGTGCCATTTTATTGCATGTTATAGCTCCAATGCAACAAGTTAACGCTTTTATTGTGGCCGAGCAAAAGTTATTCTGCACCTACTCTTCTCTTTGTATGATACAAACCTAAGGTTTCAAAACGTTTTAGTAATAAATAAAGGCTCATCAATTCTGTCTTTGTTTTGTTTGTATCTTCAGAAATTGGTATTGAACTTTTTGAATTAGCCGACGTCATTTGCCGGTCATTTAAATAATTTCTATGTTCGAAATCAAAAAGATTATTGTTGAGTTCGGACAAGCCCTGCATACGTAGATGGTGGTGCATTGCTATTGCATGAAACTAGTGTTCAGACGGGTCAGCTGAACATGTTTGAAGACAGCGTTACGTGCGGTGTCTCTGTGAGGCGTACTTACTAGAGGCGTGAGTGGTGTTCTCGAATGGCAGTTGATGTGAAGCCGGCGGAACAGTTTAATGTTAAATAGCACCCATTTAGTTGATTGCCGATACTATTACAAGCACATGTCCGGGTAAGCACCGGCGCGAGAGCCTCCACGCCGCACGCAGCCCGCCACCATGTCTTATTAGAGTGTCGTGTCTCGTGAGCGATTCAAATACATTTATGAATATTTGAGAAGTAGAACCAATCATTGTTACTTAACCATAACTTGGAACACAATACAAATTAGTTTTCATTTCTATTTCACAAAAAGAGAAGATCGTTGTAATAGAAACGGATTTGTGTTGTAATTTATAATTGAAACGAACTGAGATAAAAAGTTATGAAACAAGCCTTTAAAAATTAATTCATTTAAAATATACACCGTTGGTATTAGTTTACTCTCATTGTAAGCATATTTTACGGATTTATGTGCTGTATAAATAGTAGGTACAATGTATAGTTTGCAATTATTATGGATTTAAAAACCAGAAGTTAGCGTGGCGCCGGCACGTGAGTGAACGCTTGTGGGTATACTGATGTGCATATATCATTTCGTACGAGATATCAAGCTACGGATCTCGTTAATTAGTAGTTAGTTAGATCTCGAGAGTCACATTAGCATTGATAAGCATATCACGCGAAGACTACCGTGATCAAGCACCAAAAATCAGTGCAGTAATAAAGCTAGCTGTAGTACAACTCTTTCTAAGCCTATAAATGGCATCCAAACAGTGATTAGATGACCTTCACCTTAGTTGAAAGATCAGAGCCTTCTCATAATTCCACAAACGTCTTATAGTTGGGTCTTGTGGTATGCGATGTACGTAGTGTATTCAAAATGACTAAAGTAGGGCGTTCCACAGTTATGCGGCGAGGGGCGTGTAAATGCAACTTTCTAATAAGCGTGGCGATTACGAATATAATCGGCATTAAGCAGCGGTCAGAGATCAGGTGATGCTGCGCTCGTGGAGATTGCCCAAGCGCAGGAGAGACTCGACCAGCTCCTTGCAACACTACCATGCCATTGCATCTGCTAATAGTAATCAAAAATACTTTAATAGTGAAAGAAAACAAAGTGGTAAAAACTGCATACGTTAAGATGTTTACAATAAAATAGTATGAAGTCTTAACAGTTTCACAGCCGAGATAGGACAGCGTGGTGTATAGTGAGTCTAAGTTGTTTGAATCAATAATTAATACTCCTAATATTAGCGAACCTGGGTAGTGAAAAATAATAATGAGCAAATTCAAGGAAAAAGTTTAGAAAAGAGATCGATAGAGTGGGAATATTCTATATTCTTGATTATATCAATAGAGTAGTGGAGTCGGCGTGTGTAGTTTCTACATTTGCACATTACCTGGCTCACTAGTGTAGCCTATAATGAATAGTATTAGGTGGCATTGTGTGCGGCCGGCGGGCCGGCGGGCCGGCGGGCGGGCGGGTCAATGACGGTGCGTGGTCGCGGCGCTGGCTTCATTGTGGCGCGATAGTGTCAAGTTCTGTATTTAATTAAAGCCATTAGCGTGATGCGGGCCACTCGACCGAGGCGACACACCCCCGCTCCCCCCTCCCTCACAGACACGTGTGAAGAGTGATGTTGCGACTACTTTTTACAAAATATTTGCTACAATGTTTCTTAATGCTTGTCTGCTTCCAGTAATCAAATAATCATAGATACCATATTGAAAAATATGAACCTTTCCTTGCGGTAGGTCATGGACAAGTTATATTTTATTGCAATTAAAAGCTTCCAACTTTGTTTCGAAATATACTCACCGTGTCTGTTTATTTGGATTGATTCGATTGATGACAAATGTTGCTTTGAAATTTGAAGCCAAGAACTTCTTTTACAAAATGTGTACCTCCTTGTTTTAGTATTTACGGAAATTGCATTCGTTTCAGTTAGTGGTGTGTATCCCTACGTATGTATTAATGTGTGTATGTTTGTGTGTGCGCGTGCAGGTGAACTTCGGTGACGTGCGCATCCCGCGCGAGCTGGAGTACCCGCGGCCGGCGCGCGTGGGCGCGCTGCGCGGCGAGCACGGCGTGCGCTCCGACCCCGTCGTCGTGGTGGACGCGCAGACGCTGCTCGTGCCGCACTTCTCCTACGACGGCGAGGCTCCGGGTAACATCCTACGCTCACCATCTCTCTTAGAGCTTATAAGACCCGAGTCTTTGATCCGTTGATCGAAGATCCGAAACATTTTATGTTGCAGCGTGATTCACGTTTGATTTATTGAAAACAGCTAGTTCGCAATGCACGCATGCGGAGATGTGATTCAGGCCTCGTAACACTATTTACCACAATAATCTTGAAATTATGAGAAGTTAATCAATCCGCGTTTATCCAGCGTGATGGACTAATAGAGCTTTTCTAGCAAGGTTCGAAGTGAAGCAGGCGGCTAGTTATGTAGTTATCAGCTATCATTCAATGCCATGGACAAATAACATGTCGCATAACTGTTGTCGACTAGTTATGCATTCGGAGTTTTAGTGCGTTGAAGTAGGAATTTGATTAGGATACAATGCGGTCATTGAGTAAAGCGAGCATTGTCACCGGTGCTGTATTACACATTCAGTGCGTAATAATAACAATGGCAGTTTTTGGAGCGCGTAACGTGAATGAAATTAATCCGATATACATATGATGTGAGGCTGTTTGATCGGCGGGTGTTGTGCAACGGCAGGGCGGCGGCTGTCGCTCCGTGCTTAATGAGTTTGTTGTGGCGCGCGCTGCCTGACGCCTGAATGAATGTCGAAATTAAAACATGTATGTTTGCAATGCACCAGTGTGTTGACTTTTCGTTTGCGTAACGTTTTAATTGCGAGTGTTGCGAAGGAGCGCCGTCTCGCAGACTCGCAGTCTGGGGATGCTATTTGCTATTTGCAACGATCTCGTCACTGCCTTGTTGCGATCTGAATGTTATGTAATGGAGTCGATGATCAATTATTTTTAACGTTATATTTTAGAACAAGCGTTACTTTCTGCATTTTATGGAAGATGGAATCTAGGTCCTAAGTATTTAGTCATCGATTCCTTGGCACTACGTCATCTTTGCTGATTTAAAACACTATAAACATAACACGTGATAAAGGGATATGTTTGTGTGTGTGCAGACGCGAAGTTCTGGGTGGGTCGCGGCGAGTCTCCGTCGCCGCAGGGCATCCGCATCCCCGACGAGAACGGCAAGGAGGAGCCGCTGCGCAAGTACGACTCCAAGACCATCGTGCTCACGCTGCCAGGGGTCAGTACTGCCTTCTCACTGTATATTAGCTACAGCAATAGGAGTTACATTGACGTGTTGGAAGCGGCCTGTATTCAACGAGTTATTGCGACCTCGATTGAAGTTACCGAATACATATGATTTAAATAAGTTCGACAGGATCTACCTAATCCTTATATTAACGACATATTATACTATTTTTCATTGAATAATGGATTCACCTTGTGACATTTATATTAATAAGCATAAAATATCATAATGTGCATTGTAAAATTTGACTAATAAACAGCTCGTTGTGATGAAAACATCACAATTTCCAATTGTGATAACTACTGTGTTATGTAAAATTAAATCACTTAGAACATTGACATTATAATAAATATATGGACCGGGCGAAGAGCGCGTAAAGTGTTCCGTCGTAAGTGGTGCAGTTGCAGCGCTCCAGTTCAACTCCAGTGGAGCGCACGCAACTATTTTGAAAATGCTTATTTATATTATGACAGAAAGGGTTGTAAAAATGAAGAGAATCATTCTTATTACTGTTTAAACAAAAATTATTATTAAACGTTATGTTAATTTAATATTTTTATTTCAAAGTTGTTATGAAATATTTAACAGATAACGCGAATTTCACGGCCATCTTATTGATACTCAGACTGTTTTAAGAAGGCCCTATTCTTAGTTTTTAAATCAATGAATAATAAATAAATTTTCCTGGTCCAGTGCGCGTGTTTGAGACAATATGTTGCGCAGGAGCTGACGGTGTTCGACATCGGCCACTTCGGCGTGTGGTGCGAGGCGTTCACCGTGGACTTCGGCCACATCGTGCTGCCGCGCGTCGCGCTGCGCAACGTGCCGCCCAGCCTCAAGATGCTGGGAGTCTCGCCGCAGGTGCGTGCCACACACACGCACACACACATACACACACACACACGCTGTGAACCCACAGTTTATGCAGTTACGGGTACTGAGATTACTAGAGTGCACATCATCAACAATGAAAAATGTGTACCAAAAAGAACGGCGCACGTACCGATGTTTATGTTTAATCTCATTCATCGACATCCACACCGAGAGAATACGATATGGAAAGAGTATACTCTCTCGCTCCAATACGGTGAGGTACAAGCGCAGTGTTTGCAGATTTTCTAGGCAATGCCTGCTTTAGTTTAAGTTCCAGTTTGTTAATGGCTGTGTTAATGTTCGATATCTAATTTGGGTAATAGTTTCGACAGTGGGGAGGGTCAGGGGAAGTTCGGTGTGGTTGTGTAAGCGATTTGATCCGCGTTGCCTAACCGTCAGCAGCGCGGCCGGCGACGTCCGCGCTGCATTGCTCTTACACAACTAGTGGCTTGGAGCTCGGCGCTGCCCGCACCGCTACTCCTGTATACTTCTCTACCAATACTTTCTGTTTACTATCTGAGCATATATTATTTAATTATGATTGTGCCTACTTCCTAGTTGTATTGGGGGTAGAAGGGTTTTCTCGAGTGTGGATTTTCGAATTCTTTGTTTAGTATCAGGAAGTCAATTATTTACACTTCCCAAATAGCGTTATGAAAAACAAAAAAAATATTTTGGATTTAAGTTATTTATTATTTATGCAATAAGAACAAGACAATATTATTAGGATTTTCAAAGATTCATTTTGTAAAGCACATCAATGTGTATATGCGGTGCTTTATACGTTATTTCAACGGGTGATTGGTATTTATTTGCGTAAAATTCAAGGTGTCACGTGTATTCGTAATGCATCGATGATATGATCATAAAGGCGCAGCTCAGATTAATTTAGTGCGTATTCTGTAAATTTAATAACACAACAGTGGCTCGTGTAGCGTGACTCTCGGTTTGACTCTAAGTGAAGCTGACACCTGGTGTGTGCGCTCTGAAAGCCAAAACATCAATTAGAGATGTGACCAGCTATCCGCAATTGTGTTTGACAGATAAAATGGAATGCGCTGCATTCAATATATTGTCGTGATAGTTAGCATGTAGACGGGGACTTCACCTTATTGTCGAATAGATGGCTTGGAACTTGTCCGATCTAATGGTACCCATCATTGGTACGGTACTGCAGCCTTCCATCATTATGGTGAACCATCTCACTTGTACGTTAGTTGGATTACTGATTTTATTGCGTTGAGATAAAGTCCAAATGGAGTTGTGTTGCGTTCACGGCGCGAGAACAGTTGCACAATAATGTTTGATGTAGATGTTCAGTAAATGCGCGCGAGGTAGATTTGGACATGTAATTACTTGGAAATCGACGTTCTAATGTGGATTGCATGTGTGGAGCGATCCTCTCTCTTCGCTTAATTACTGTACAACGAATAAGTCGATGTGTAATGCTACGCGTATAGTACGGACCATTGCGAAATTATACTAGACCGGACATATCCATTTTTTTAGGTTATTTTGTCCGGCTCGGTTGTGTGCTCTCGATCCTTGTAGTACAAATGAAATACTTATAGATTTTATTCACTTTGTCCAGTACAATACTGCAATAGTACAGACACACGCTCAGGCTGCGTCGTGTACATAGTAAGTTATGTATTGAACTCGATGGATGTCGGTGATGAGTTATATAAAGTATCGCGCGTCCCAGTTTGTAACAAAGTTTCTAATCGCGTTATGATTTTAATGTTCATATTTACGGTTCTCCATGTTGACTGCACAATAACACTTTTATTGCCCGTGATAACCCAGTATTTTATAAAACAAGCAGTTGGCGAAGTTTCCAATTCGTTTTCTGTACTGATGCTTTTTTGTATGGCCTACAAATACTTATCTGGGCCCATGCGCTTGTGGGAGTAAATAAATCCACTGTATTAGTCCTAGAGTGGGACAATGCTCTCCTTTAAATAAAATAGATACGAAATTCTTTAAATTTTTGATGTTTTCTGTTTTATCCTACGAATTTGTAGGCGGACGTATTCGGCGATATGTCTTGTGTATGTTGCCGTTGATGCTCGTTGTTACTAGTTGGTACTTAGAATTACAATTGGTCGGAGTATCGTATTGAAGAGACATCTAGCACCGATATAAAGTTCGAAAAACTCTATGTCCACGACGTCTTTATGTCGACATGAACTCGCTCATATAACTAATGTTATTATTACGTAAGTCCATTACACTATTATCGATTACTGATCAAATACGAGTTTGCAGTGAAATGTTTGCTGTAGGCTAAATCCAATCGTTTTTAAATCTTCATTATATAATGATGACTCAATATGTTCTAACTGTATGACATAGTATATTTATTATAGGTAGATGTCTTAAAGTAAATAGTATAGAATGAATATAGTAGTTTATTTTTGGAATGGTGTTAGAGAGATAATGTCGGCAGGCCGCGTGCTGGATGTGGGTTATCGTGGTGGAACGGGCCGCGGTCACAGTTACTCGCGGAATGTTGCTCGATGCCTCGTACAGATAATTTGGAGTGAGTGCGCGCAGCCTTACTGCCATTAACCCCGATCTACCGCGCCAACAAAAATTCACAACACCTCCCCCCGCGCCGACCCTGCACTAATAAACTCGCTGGAATAGTGTCACTTGAATTACAAGCGGTAAATAGCAGTTCGCTTGATGACAGGCCTTAATCTACTCCCGGGAAATACGGTATTAAAAGTGTTGAGTGAGAGATAATCGCTAGTTGCCACTCGATACTCGCCCTGGATGGTTACTTACAGTCTGTTTTTTCTTTTCGGTTGTTTGCTGTACTAGTATAAAAACTATAAATAATAGTATGCTGTTGTATTACATTGAATAATCAAAATCATACCAAGTGTTCTTATTTTTATTATGTAAGGAAAACTAGAGAAAACATAATTTAAATATTTAAATGGTAAAAGGCCAATAAAAGATAGACGCAATAAAGCACACATAAAATACTAAAATTATAATGAGTGAAAGAAAAAAACCACACAGTACAGTGTACAGAAAAAAAAAAACAAACAGCAATCAGTTAAAGAAACGGTCATTATACAACTTCTTCGGTTTGGAATCTGTATCGCAGAACTAGTCAAGGTCAACTTTGTGACTCTCAGCATTATATATTCTGCATTTTGCATGAAGTGACTGAAGTAATTCAACTACGGGCATAAATTAGAAATTCGTTGCGGGAAGTAGTTGGTGCAGTTCATACAGTGGCGCCAAGTGGACTGTATTGCGTGATGTGCTTGGTTGCTTGCTTTATAATTTTACTAATACACATACTGAGAAAGCAAAAAATACGTTCGTACATAAATAAATAATGTAGGACCTACTATCAAACTGCGCGTTTATGAAAACTACCAAAGTTCTTTTGACAATGTTGTATAGTTGGACCAGCTACAGGGCGGAGAGGAGAACAGGCGTAGCATTTTTAGCCTCCGTGGCGCAGTTGGTTAGACGCCGACTGTGAAACGAGAGGTAACGGGTTCGATTCCCGCACTGGGTCTGGGTGTTTGTGAGACCGCAAAGTCTCTGGTAGTTTCTGATACCCACGACACAAGACTTAATTGATCTTAATGTGGAGTCAAAACTATGTATGTGACTGTTGGGTGTATTTATTTATTTATTTTGGTCTGTTAAACCTGTCATACATATGTCGCTCGGTGGGCCTGGGTGTAGTTTAGGGTCGGCGCGAGGAGCTTCAATACGACGATACGAACTTCGGATGTTCGAATGTTCGACGTCCGCAGTAAGATATAAATTTCCACTTGTAAAAATTAAACATTCGAAGTTCGTATCGTAAAACGTCTGGCGCGGTGCGACTCGCGAGGCGCCACACAAACATTAATTTTAATATAAATGGCTTCAATACGACGATACGAACTTCGGATGTTCGAATGTTCGACGTCCGCAGTAAGATATAAATTTCCACTTGTAAAAATTAAACATTCGAAGTTCGTATCGTAAAACGTCTGGCGCGGTGCGACTCGCGAGGCGCCACACAAACATTAATTTTAATATAAATGTGTAAAACGAGTTAATTGCTGGCGGTCGCATGCACTCGGCTCGTGTGACGGACGCTATTATATTCTGTATATTTTCGCACGGGACATTAAGAAGCGGTATCGCGCGACCTCATCTCCTTGTGTGCTTGTGCGTGAGGCCTCTGTGTATGCGCGTGTGTGTGTGCGTTATGATAATAATCTGGTGGATTTGAGCGGAGTGGTGAGTGGGTGAGTGGTGAGTGTAGTACAGTTAGGTGTGCGTGGTGCGTGCTCGACCTTGGCGCGCTCCACTTGTCGCGGCGCTGCACTGCACTGCACCTTACTTCGTGCACTTCACATTCAACTTGCACCCCCCCATCCCCTCTCCGTCCGCTTGAGGTGCGGCTTTGTGTTCACTGTCAGTAGATTTATTTGATAAAAACTAGTCGCCCTGAAGAATGGTGCAAGTGCAAGGCGGTCAGGCTTATTATTAGTTGATGCTGTTAAGTAACGCGAGGCCGCTCAGTTGTGGTATAGAACAGTTATATAATACAATAGAGGCATAAGATTAATACTAATTACATAGACATGGCTTAGATGTCTGACAGATATATGTACATGTACATACAGATGTACATTAGAAAGTGTTACCATGTGTTTATGCATCTAATTCATGGCAGGCTTCACGTTTCTTGACATTACTTGTAACATAAGCACTTCAACCTAGTACGATCAGCGACTAGCATAAAAACAACAATACTAAATACTGCTCGTGTAATTACGAACACAATACGTGAGTATTGAATATTGTTTTTGTAACATCGATAATAATTGTGTATTATTATGAGAGGAATCCATTTCTAACTTTCTGGGAATATGTTGTAAAGTTCGATGTTGTAAGTAAAGTATTTATTAGAGAATGTTACATATGCAATGTTTTACTCTTTATTGAATTCAATTTGCTACTGTTCGCGAGCCAGTGCAATATAGACATCACGAGAATGTATAAAATTATTCAACGCTTTAACAGCATGCGTGGCGTTCTTGTTTTGTGTAAAATAATCAAACAATTTGTAAAGTAATACCGAAATACAGTTATACATAAGTTCACATATGTACTTCAGGAAGGGAAGGTTAACTGATTATGGAACTAGTACCTACCATAGCTTAGCAAACTTACTTCCGTTCAAAGATGTGATAAGCGGCGAACCTATTGATACATCGGGCACAAACTTCAGCACTAGGGTCGGCATTAAACCTTTATTTTGTTTATAATTTGGCAAGCAAACTTAGATTAAGCAAGTTAGACCAGCATAAGCGGCGTTTCGGGTTCAATTTGTGTAAATCTGTTTCAAACAGGTTGGCATAATTCTATCACGAATATATTAAAAACTTCTTAGAAAATAGTCCAACACCTTTTTAATAACTTGACATCCTTTTCCTTAATAGCACGTCAAACAAGCAATAGTTAATAATAATAAATAATCCAGTGCATATAGATCTCACTGCAGAGCACGGGCTTTTGCAACCGGGAGGGAGATTAGGTCACGGTGCTTAACATCATACGAACCTTCCGTGAATCAATCTTGCGCACGTCGGCTTATGCAAACCACGCTTGTCCTACTGAACTACGAACTTTCTTGCCGCTACTTTCTACCCAGGCTGCCCACGAGATATTTATTATTTGCAATGACGTCACCGCCTCTAGTATTTATTACACCTAACGATACGCGATTCTTTTGCTCAATTTAATTTGCAATGCAAATTCACTTCTATTTATTTTATTGTTCTATAAAATTTTTTGATTCACCTGTGTTATTTAAATTGCAAATTATTTATTTATTTTAATCATCACGAAAATGCAAATTTTTTTTTTCGATACTGACTGTAAGTAACACATTGTCGATAACTTTTGCATGATTGCTACGGGATGCAATGTATGGTGATCGGTTCCTCAATTAAATTGCTTGCAAGCTGTGGTGGCCGTTTCTAACGGGCCGGCTGAGTGTGGCAACAGCAGTCACTTCTAACCTTCCTCGGTAGGCTTGTTTATTAAATATCTTGTATAACTACTTTCTCTCCGGTCGCGCACATTAACATCAATAGGGCTGCGTTCTAACAGATATAGTAACCATGTAATAAACATTATATTTATCTTGAAATGATAATGTGGGTTTCTTGCATTCGACAGATGAACTTTTATTCGCGTTCTAAATACAATGTGGTCGGCTCTCCCGTTTGGTTCCCATTTAATATCACCAACAAGAGTAACAACAGTACGCTATGAACACTATTAAATCTCCGTCCGATGTATTATTAATGATGCGCGGCGCCGCACGAACAACTCCTCGACTAACTGATTGTTATGTCAAACTGTTTGCATAATATTACAACTATTAGCAAAAGGTCGATCGTTACAGCTGGGACCGATGCTGGGCTGGGGTACTTTCGGAATCCAATATTACAAGCAAAACCAAAATATTTACTCTTAGGTCGTTGCGAAGTAATGACGTACATAGTACAGGGTAGTAACATGACACCGTCACATTATGTCGTAGAAAACACGATGGTTTTACAAATATCATGGTCTGGATGTAGGATTTTCGGTAGTGGAGTGGTTTTGTGAGACGCCACCGCTCATATTTATTCACACTAGCAACGCGTATTGTGTAGAGCTGTTCGACGCGCCCTGTTATTAGTGCTAGTACGAACTCCCTGTCCAAACATACACAGGTGACACTCCGCATCATGTTACTCTGAGAAGCATCTCTGTCGACCAATAATTAAGGGACCGGGTAATTGATTGTGTATCTAGTGAACACCAAACATGCACACATAATATTTGTACGGACAACAATTCTGAATATCCTTCCTTCGAATTATATAACGACGATCAGAGTTCATCTAATTTTGAGCCTATTATGAAAGAAGCGTATATTAGTGTGACGTCACCGCGTGCACGTGCGACCCCGCTGCGACATTACTAGTGTGCCACTCAGCGTACTGTAGGCTCCCGATATACACCGGGTGTTCCATGCTGGTGCGTCGGGCGGATGGATCACCGCCAGATACTATCAGTATTATTGTATAGTTAAGTGGTAGTGTTCCTCGCCATGCAGCCAGGCGTGGTCGTGCCGCCAGCGAGCCGGTGCCGCAGTCCTTCGCTCCCACATCCCCCCGCTTCCCTCACCCGAGTCTCCGACACTCGATGAGCGCAGTATTCCTGTTGCAGAGCCGCAACACGGCGCTGGTAGCCGCGACGGAGGATCCCACCCCCCCGCCGGCCCGTAGGACCCCGCCCCCCGCACGCCTCGACGCCACCACCTACCGCCCCCACCTGCGCCCCGGCACCGGCCCGCTGCAGGCGCTGCTCGACCAGCCCGAGGACCACTCCGCGCTGTACCGCCGCGCCGACACCTACTCGCCCAACAAGCACCAGCTCGTCGCCGAACAGGAACGAGAGGGCAAAGAGGAAAATGACGACGATCAACAGTCCCCGGAAGATACTCTCACTCGGCAGTCCCACGATCCGCGGCCGACTGTCTCTCCGCAGGCGCCACCGCAACCGGCGCTGCAGTATTACACGCAGCAGCGAGATTTTGAGCCCGTGAATCAGTACCGACAGCCACAAGAGCAGCAGGCAGAGTCACTCGCACAGCAACAAGCACGGCAAGAAGCCCTGCAGCACGCACAGCGACAGAGACAAGAAGAGCGGCAACAAGGTCTGCGCGTGGAGGTGCTGCCCCCCGAGCTGTTGGAGCTGCAGTACTACCAGGAGCAGCCGGAACCTTACTTCGAGCGTGCAGCAGTAGCACCACAACAGCAGCAGTTCACGGCGGAGCAGCAGCAGCAGCAACAGCAACAGCAGCAGCAACAGCAACAGCAGCAGCAGCAGCAGCAACAGCAACAGCAGCAATACACGGCGGATCAGCAGCAGCAGCAGCGTTACGAGCAGTACCTACGCCAGCTGCAGCCGCGCGCTGAGCCGCCGCAGTACCGCCTCGTGGCATACGACCGCGCCGAGCACTGAACCACGCCGACATTGCCATCGCCGCGCGCCCTCCCACCCTCACACCCGACACACGCCCATCTGCTGTCGCTCCTCTACTTCACATCATCCATCGCTTGGCATCCTCCTTTCCCTATTCCGCCTAGACAGGGTTCATGCGCCTCGACACCGTGCAGTTGGGCGCTTGTTTCATAATCCTCACTATAAGCTAGATCGACTTGTTTACAGTTCACTTTCCCTTCTTAAAGTGTTGAAACATGCTACATAGATCATCGCCAACTCTTGCACCGTTTTGGAAGTGCAAATGTCAGTGTACTGGCCCGCGTTACATAACCAGTGGTACTGCAATACAACACACACACAAGCTCACGCTGCGCAAATAACAAAGATTCCGGAAATATGCAATCACTTTTTAATGTCCATTATATACGTAACGAGCTTCAACTTTGGCTCTTACTGACCTCATTCATTTGACATATTACAATCTTCTTATTATCCATAATATTATGTTTATTGCCTCTTGGTAGTTTAATTTATGAATGCATTGTTTCACACGGTTGGTGTAATCGGAACAGCAGTAATTATACTCACGCAGCAAAGTTTGCCATCGAGAGCTTTACTCTCACTTGCGCTAATATCTCTCAGGGATAGTGATAGTCTATAGTGTCAGTTTCATGATACATTGGTAACATGTTTAAACAATCCCAGTAAATCACCAGTTGCTAATGTACTCTCTCCAGTGAAATTTAATGTTGCAACCGTGTTGAATTCATCGTTATCATAATATTTTATGTAATAGTTCACCACCTGTCATGTTATTGTTTTCGTAAACTGCTCAAAACATTGGTTAATGGCTAATTATAATGGTTTTGATTGGGCCATATGAAATTGCACACGGGTTAGTCGATTAGCGGCAGAATGTTTGTGTGTACTGTGCGGTGTTGCAAGCGAGGCTAGCGCGCAGGCGTCCTCGGCGCGGCGGCTGTTGCGCGTGAGAGGATCGCCGCTCACCTCCAGTACATCTCCTCGCTTCTTTCACTACATCGCCACACACACACTTATTGGCGTGTACTCGCTCGCGTGCATATACAGCGCTTTATTTAGGGCAGTGCAGTAGTAAGCTTAGCATTGAAACGAGCCCCGGCGTGACATAACCATCATATCGAGGATAACGTGTGCCTTCAAGCGAACTGTTAACTTCAAGTAGAACGCTCCCAGCTGGGTCGCTATACACCAACATAATGATTGTAACCTTGCATTTTACTGATGACTGCCGGTCTAAATTAATAAGTGATATGGATCTATATTCAAGAATATTGCTTGGTCGCCTTTCGGTTTCGATCCTTAGGTAGCGATTGCGATTGTTTATGGCTTTTCCGTCGAATATGTATGAATGTCTGAACGAGTGAGCGTGCGAGTGTCGGCGGTCGGGCAGCGCGGACACAACCAGAGCCAGTAGTTACCATTAGTGTTTAAGTGTTCATTTTGGTGCCACCAACTATAAGTATGTTACATTTATTTTGTAACCGTTGCAAGTTTTGTACTCGCTCGCGCTAATTTGACTGATCTCTGATTATAACATTACATGAATTCATCGTCATGACGTTGACCATAATCTCTGTGCTAATGTGAAGCATAGCCCAACGTAATTGCGACTGCCATATCGTTTAGTATTCGTGGACTCGGCTACAAAACTTGCAAATATATTCGTTAGTGTATAATTGTTTTTATTTACTGTAGTGGAGTGAGGGAGGACATATCTGGTGCTTCGCCGCGTATCGTTGCTGAAACATAAAACATTGAAATTATCAATATTTTCAACAAATATAGACACACCAGTACAACGGCCCTAGGTGTGAAGCTATAAGTGGCCGCGTCGTATAAGCTAGGCCTCGGTAGTGTAGTGCGGCACGTGTAGTTGTCGCGGTTTCTTGCACGAGATATGTTTTCATTGTAGCGCAGCGCAGGTACAGGATGACGAATAGCTTTCACCACAATCTTATATACGAATGTCTTCGAAGAAGAATTGGAATTGGAAGACTCGTTTCAATTAAATATTATCTATAAATGAAGAGGGTTAATATGATACAATAGTGCTAATAAATAATTAAGTAATGGTGGAATCGTTTTAAAATCCCTCTTAATGCCCGGTATAAGTTGAATAGATGCAAAGTATGTGATGCGCACCTTGTGCATGCGCTGGGTTGCAATGAGTGTCTTGTTCTTTTTTTTTACTTTAATACTCATCGTTGTTTTATAAAATATATTAAATACTCATACAAATAAAGCTTAACATATGACGATTTGTTTTACTATTCCAATTGTCGATTCGTTCTTTACAAATTATATTAAAAATTGCTCGCCTATACCTGATGCAGTGGTTCCAATAAATTTAACTTGTTTCTTTTCATAATCATCATCATCGTTATCTATCAGCCAAAAGAAGTCCACTGCTGAACATAGGCTTCTCCCTCTCTAGTTTCTTTTCAGTATTTTATAGTGTTTGCCAATTTTCTCGATTATAGGTACTTAATCCTGTAGCTGAAGATTTTGAAGAAGAAAGTTATATTCTACTGTATTTAGCAGAATTGTGAAATTTTAAAAGAATTTATATGTAATCATAAACAGGGTATAAGTTATTGCATTGTGTTCAATACGGGCTAGTTAAGTTTATAGCGTTTCACATTAAGAGGTGGAGAAGTCCGTGAGACGAGTTAAACACTATAGACTACTAGACTACTTGCCCGCGGTATAATTAAATCCCAGCAGTTATATTGTCGCGAGGCAGGAAGCAGGCGGCGAGTGCATGCGAGCTTGATGGGCGAACTTGACGGGTATCGAGCAGCGGCGACAAGTTGCACTATATCCGCATATCCGCCACAGTATCCGCGTCTTTGCACATCCGCGCCTCGCTAACGTTGCAAGTTTTAACGAGTACCGCCCCACTTCTTGGTGGTTTTTCACTATTGGTCTACACGCTCTGTTATTGTCAAAAAGAAAAACCTATTTGACTTGTTACAGACGTCACGTTTAATGCTAAGGCCATGGAAACAGTTTGCTCGTGACGATTGTTATCGGTTTTATAAATTTATAAACAATCCCTTTCTAAACATAAGTCTCTAAATTAGACAAAAGCTAAGAATTGTCGACTTGCACATCTTCATTATAATTTTTATAGTTTGATTTCGGGATCGATTTTTAGTTGAGACGCAATATCTGTATTACTTGCGAAGGGAGACTTAACAACATTGCACCTTCATTTTATATGACTGGATATGTCAGTACATGATTCCAATTAGACATTACAATAAATTACTCTGTGAAATTACTGAAAAAATGTTGCGTGCATAATGTTTGTGTTATTATTGGTTAATTGAATGTGAAAATGTTTTGACAATTATGAGTAATGTGCACAATTACTATAAATGGTAAGATTTCTAGTAACTATGTGTCATAATGGAGATATATAAAACAAATTACAATGCAGTAAAAGCAACAGTGAGTTGGTCGTCCCCATGTTGCCTCATTAACTAGTTACTAAGCAGTTAGTTAGACATCGCTGTCAATGCGATGTAATTTAAATTGTTATATAAACGATGGACAATAGTGCAACATTATGTACGATTGCTTAGCGCTCTTAAAATTAATAAAGATTTATAGACTCTCTATATTATTCAAGTAGATTTGAACTATAAAGCGTTTGTCGCATGTGAATTTTGGACATTCTATGTACTCGTTTTACTTTTTAAGACTGATTCCCACTGTTCATGAACATCTTTAAGAACGGGGTACAATACAACAGCTTCTTCAATAACCGAGGGATGAGAACTAGAGATAAAGATATTATTATTTATCTAGTAAATTTAATTCACTGAACAAAACACTATCGCCTGGCGTTGCTTCAGTTTAATATTATGTGAGATTGTAGGTATAAAATAGCACTGGCTCATTGGTACAAGACAAGTAAGGTGTTGTCCTACAACGGGTTGTATGTGTATTGTGTTGCAGTCGAAGCTGAACTGCGAGGTGTTGCTGGACGAGCTGGCGTTCGAGGCGCGCTGGGCGGTGGCGGGCGACAGCATCGTGGTGCAGCTCGTCGCCAGGCTTGGTAAGTACCGTCACCACTATCATTCATAGGAAGTGCACTGCTGAACATAGGCGTCCATGGGATCTTCATATCGACATTTTTAGGGCGAACTGTATCCAGCGACTATACCACGTCTATACCACCGCTATTCATTACTCCTGTTGGTTCCCTTCTTAGTAAAAACGTCGCGGTAGAAGAGTCCTTACTTTGTCGTGGTGTCGGCGGTTCTATTATGCGTACTATACATTGTGGCAGACAAGAATTGTTGTGAAGAGTCAGCGGATGTGGTGCCTTTTTTTATTACCTTAGGATTCTAAGTGCCTTCAGGATCATCCCACAAACATAACGTAGTTTTGCATGTAACTTACTTAGCATGTAACTCCTATAAGTATTGTATTTATATACACCTAGTTAAAATACATTTATTTAATTGTATCGGATTAACAATTGTGTAAAATGAACAACTAGCTATCCGCAATGAAATCCAAAGGGCAATGAAAATAGTTAAATACACCCATTAAGATGTTCTACATAATTTAGATTAGTATTTTTTATGTACCACCCGGTTCGGAAAGCGGTTTTCACTAGAGAAGTACGGGCAAGAAACTCTAGTGTTGGGCTTTTCAAAACCTGTTTACAATTTACCGATTATTTCGAAAGTTACAAGTGGTTTAAATCAGAATAGTTCATTAATAATTTCCTATAACATTTTTAATACGAACATGTTTACGTAATTTTTAATATGGCTGAGTAAAGCGAAGTTGAAATAACGAAGAATCAGTATGCTTCGCCAAAGCAATGATTAATTGTGAAAGCCTAAATTTATTATTCCATAATTTCCAATGTTAGCAAATCGGACAGACCAGTCCACGAAAGCAGCACCCGTTCACGAGTATACTGCGTGTGCCAGCCAGACTTTTAAATGAGCATGACATATCCAATCGCGGACAAAGCAAAACAACAAGCGTATATACATCACTCTGATGCGCAGACAGCAAAAAGAGCAATCAATTAATTTGCAATCGCCAACCGTAATAAATTAAATTAAAGCAATTCTCTTCTATGCCAGCGGGAGGAAGCGACGAAGATTGATCAGTGTTAGTGAGTTGTGGCTACAGTTCGGTTCGGTGCAGCGACTAGTGACGAACGAGCGCAGGGCTGGTGCCGCCGATATCGAACTACTTTAATGACACGCGGCTACAACTACTGCGAGATTGAAACTCTGTTCTCAGTGCTCTACCGAAATACTTGTATCGAACGTTTATACGTATTTGGGTATAAATTTGTCGATATTTTCATATCTATACTTGTATTGCTTGTTATAAATAAATAAATGAAATAATCATAACACCCAGCAGTCACATACATAGTCTTGACTCCACACTAAGATCGAGTCTTGTGTCGTGGGTGGTCGTGTGTATCTACCAGAGACTTTTCTGTACCACTTACACCCAGACCCAAAATAAATACCCGAGGATCTCATAAATATCGGTGCTGGGATCAAACCCGCGGTCCCACGTTGTCATGTGATTATTATTTTCCTAAAAATACTACTTATTTGTATTTTGATAAATAGGTTTCTTCAACTTCTTAAATATTCCGTGCACATTTGGTTGCAACTTATACTCAACATTATTTAAATTATATTTCATTGTCTACTTTGCGAAACTTGTTTTTACACGGGCACGTCATGGACGATTTAGCATTATTCAAATTATTGTTTAATATTATCAACTTGTTATTTACAAACACGTTACATAAGACAGCTTATATATTCATATGTATGAACCAAATAAATCGAGGGACATAGAGAGATAAATAAATACATTTAATTACTATTTTATTTATGAATATTGGTACTTGCATGCAAATATTTCTTAAAAATGCTTTATACCAGTCGAAGTTTTAAGCCACAGTGGGGGAATATGGCTGTACCTCATAAATAAATTATAGACGAGACTCGAGCAGTGGGACGGACATATATTAAAATATTATTACTTTTCACAGTATTTTTATTTGTCGCCATCTAGCGGCAAGTTGTCGTACTATCAATGTATGTTTATGTGCAGAGGATGGTGACTACATGTCGTTCGGCATCTCGGGGCACCCGCGCAAGTCGCAGATGGTGGGCGGCGACGTGGCGGTGGCGGCGGTGAACCACACCACGCTGCGGGGCCGCGCCGACGACTACTACCTCGACGCCAAGAGCCAGTGCGCCGGCACGCACGGCGCCTGCCCCGACCAACGGCTCGTCGTGAGTACTGCACGATATAACTACATACATAAACGCCACACCTGTATCCCGTATTGATAGTCAATCACATCGCACTAAAACGGTGAAGGAAAACATCGTGAGGAAACCTGCATACCATAGCGATTTATAAGAATTTCTATGGTATGTAAGTCCACCAACCCGCACTATGCCAGTGTGATGGACTATATGGCCTAATCACTCTCAATCGTACTCTCGATTGTAGAGTAGGCCCGGGCCCTGCAGTGGGACGTACAAATATATGGGCTGATACAGGTATACAGGTAATTTCATTTCATTTCATTTCTCTGTGCCGATCCTCAGCTAGCGATGAAGATCGTTTATTAATTTCGGTCGTTAGTAGTGACGATGGCAGTGCAAATTGTAAACAGTTTACCATGGTGACGTTGGGTAAGTGTGTTAGTTGGATGGGTGCGGCGGGGTGCGGGGCGCGGGGCCAGCGGGTGCTGCGCCAGATCGCGTTAGGGAGCTCATTTCCCGGTAATGTAATAAAGAGTGTCGTGATGGCCGCGGGGCAGGCGCCGCGCGCTCTATCTGTATGTAGTCAGCGATGATGAGAGAACTGTCTTCATTCCGTACATACCGATCTTGGTCTGGCTTAATTTTACTCATATTGCATAATTGTGACATAAGTTTACAAGTACTACTGTACAATTATGTATATTTACTCTGCATCTACATCTTTTTATGTCGATGCAAGCGGTGCAAACAGTTGCTTTTTACGTATATTCTCTCGTAACATCTTTAACGTTCCATTAAAGACAACTAATATCCATACGCTCTCTTAGTATATCTGTTGAGATTTGAGATCCATTTATTTATTCCAAAGAATGCACAGATTCATTCAAATGAACAACAATCAATTTATAAATACCACATTCCGTGGGCTTAACAAAAGTTATTAACATTTCAAATAACCAATCTGTTTCTTAACCAATATAATTGCCATACGAGTATATGTAGCTGTGAATGTATTTGTGTGTGCAGGAGGGCACGAACTCAGTGCGCCTGCTGAACGCGGCGCTGGTGAACCGGTACTCGATCGTGACGTACCAGCGGCCGCTGCGCGCCGCCGACCAGCTGGACCTGCCCGTGCTCACCAACGCCAGCCAGCCCGTCATCTGGGCCATCGGACCGCTCAACGCCGACGGAGAGGTCTCCTACCACTCGCATTATAACAAGGTGACCTCACTTTACATACAATAACCCACATCTTGCTCATGTTAATTTTTAGGTAATAGCCTGACAAAAACCAAACGACCAGCAGATGATAAGTAGTTACCCTTACACGGGGACACTCATGATATTATGTACTATGTATTTAATTTTAAGGAGTTTAGCCTTTTGAGATATCTTGGGATAGTTTCGGTAATATTATTTTTTCCACTGCCGATTAATATTGGCTAATTAGCTAGAATCGCTCACAAGAGTATATTTGTGTCGTGTGAGCTTGTATAGATGAAGTGTGGTGTATCCAGCCATGTGAATACACAAATACATCGAGCAGGCAGCCTCTCCATCAAACTTATTCCAACACAACTTAGCACTACAATAAACGATGTACAAGTTCCATGCAGTTCACTCCGCCTTATTTGTAACGTTTTGTAACGCAGTGTTTGTTTAAAATGTTATAAATACCCTGATAACGTAATGGTATAGTACATTTGAAATTTATTTTCCACCTTTGTGCTGCTTTTATGTTTTTATTTATCTTTATTTAGGCGAATGGTATGCTCGTCTCGACACTCAGTGCCAAAAAAAGATTCCTGACATGTAATCTGCAGACTTTTGGTCACAGATAAAAAATATTATTCAGTATATATGTAAATGGAGATTTGATTAGACGATACAAGCAGACGATAATGATGAAAAGAGCAGGTTGCTCGCTTGATGCTCGCCTGCCCATTATACAATAATAAAATCACTCAGAACTTATATTTATTTAACAATGCTTTGAGTGTCGCACTTCACTGTTCATATCGTCACGAGAGTATCAATCCCTCAGCTGATTTATTCATTAGTTGACGATGATGCGAGGTGTACAACTGCGCGCGGCTCGAGCTCGCCGCGCAGTTCCCCACAAACACTTGAATAGTCGCAGGAATAGTTTCAGTGGCTGCTCCCTCGCTGCGAACTCAAATTAATTTTTGCTTTCCATTCCGACGCAAGAATTTCATAAAGCAGTGTTTGCTTCGTTTTCATTCGAACATTACGTTGAATTAAACTCACCTTTAAGTGCTCCAACTCCGACATTTGGAATCTTTAAGCGCTGAGATACGAATATTCCAGCAGTTGGTAAACATTTGCGCAATCTTTAGCCTTTTTCCGAAACGGTTAATTAAAAGTTTAAAACTAATTTTCCTTAGAATAAAAAGTACCTAAGTTACATTTATTCTCGAATGTAAATTGTATGAGTTTACACTACTAACTGTAGGTGCAGCATGAAAAAAGACGTGATATAATGTTGTTTGTTTGTTCGCAGGAGGACGTGTTCATAGAGTTCGGTCGTCCGCCGCGCTGGAACTGCCCCATGCCGGAGACAGAAGAGGAACATAACCTGGAGCAAGCACAACCCGCAGCCAGCACCGCAGCGCCATCTATACAACCCGTCAGTACTCTATTATATCACTACTTCGTTATATGTACCCGTATTTGAAGCAGGTTTAAAGAATTGACGCGTTTTAAGTAATTCATAAAATAAAACCCAACAGTGAACTCAACTATGAGAGACTTTTCGGTATCACTAACACCCAGACCCGAAATCACAACATGTGTATCACACAATTATTTGTCGCGGTGCGGGGATCGAAATCATGACCTCTCGTTTTACGACCGGCGTCTAACCAACTGCGCCACGGAGGCTGTCAAGCAAGGATGAGTTAGGTTGAGGATATAATGACAGAGAAATATTAGCCTATTTACTGCAGTGGACGACGATGGTGAGGCTCACCTCATGGTAAATGACTACTCATGGACATTAATGTGATAATTATAATACTTGGATCTGTAGTTTTCAAGCTTCTCAAAATGGGAATGGATAAGAATGGTAAGGGGAGCTATGTTTTTAGGCTTCAGAAAATTTAACTCCCTAAACAAAGCATGGTGGCAAAGCCGTTGTTACAAGTCGGTTGTACTCTAAGACAGTGGTACCTCGGTCCGACAGCTCCATCCATGGGCCATATGGTAGTCTAACGTAACCTTGGCGGTTACTATATGATCCGAAACGAAGTTTGAATGTTCGAATGTCGTACGCAAAACTGTACGAATGTGCCTACGAACTCCACAATAAGTTCGAATCCTCTATTTATACACTAAGTTCGGAGTGAATATTAAGTATGATGAGAATAGTATTGATTTGTAGAAGTGGAAAACTTATAACTTACTTCGGACTCGAACGTTCATACATTTCCGAACTCCGATTCGGATCATACAGTAACCCCCCTTACTGCACCTCTACAATTACAATTTTCAAAGTGTTATTTCATCGTTTCCAACTATATTTTGTGTGGTTAGTTTACAATAAGTGAAGAGCGTGATGTTCTCAGGCGGCGGTGATCAGGCCGCGGCCCGTGCCGGCGCCGCAGCCGGTGGCCAGGGCGGCCGCGTGGGAGATCCCCGCCATCCAGTGCTACGAGCCACCAGACGGCGTGTTCTACGCGCAGATGGGCCCCACCGGCGGCAAGCACGGATACACCGCCATCACAGGTGCATTACTTGTTGGATCTGCAGCTGCGGATTTCAGCTGAATGTCCACTAGTGTTCTCGTCCACATAAAGACTAGTATTAGTTGCTAGTTATTACTATTTTACTGATATTTCGAGTTGGACCGTCTATGAACTTTTAAATGTTTTTATATTATAAGAGAAAACTATTTAAAATATTTAATAAAATGAACAATATATTATTTATTAGATTTTTTAAAATGTAACACACGGTGTGTGAAATCATAGGACAGAAAAATAAAAAACATAAAATAAATATATATGAATGTGCACATTGTATTGAAGTGGTATGTGTTTATACTTGTGTGTGTATCAGGTCACGTGGGCTGGGGCATCTCCTGGTACATCAACGGGTTGCTGATTCCCGAGATCAACGTGGTGCGCGGCAAGAAGTACACGTTCGTTGTGGAGGGCGGCAACGACCCTGCCGTGCCCGCGCGCTACCACCCCTTCTACATCACCAACGATCCCGTCGGCGGCTATCAGCACAAGAGCGCTGAGGAAAAGAAGGTGCGCAGTCTTCGTCGGGAACGTGACCCCGCGTGTGGAACCCTGAAGTATAATAATGTGGATATGTTGTGGCAGGGTATCGAGATCTACGCGGGCGTGCGGCGCACGCGCTCGGGCGAGGTGTCGGCGGCGGGCGTGGGGCGGCTGTGCAACTGGACGCCCGACAGCAGCGGCCCCACGGCCGACGAGTACCCCAGCTTCGGCGCCTACCAGCGCTCCCTCACGCTCGTGTGCGAGGAAGGCCAGCCCGGCGTCGTCACCTGGACGCCCGACGCGAACACCCCCGACACCGTCTACTACCAGGTCAGTCCCAACACATTTCTACCTCACCTATCACTCACCACCTATACCCATACCCAATCAGAAGTACTCGAGCACGGATAATACCTGATCCCACCATTACTTCGACACATTTTTATCATTTATCGCTTCCACTGTGTCGGCTCGACGACACCGAACTTTCACTCATCTCATCCTTACAGTTAACAACATCTATATATCTGATTAATGCTATGAGGTGTCAGCTGTTGTGAATATGTATCAGATCATACATAATTATGAACCTACTCTTTATAAAACTACATTGATTATAACTGTTGTGAGATTGCAGCGATGGCTATAGAGCATGATGGGACGTTCGCATGTTGTGCCACTCTCGGCTTATAGTGTTCTGTAGTATGTGCCGGAGTGCATGGCTGTGTCGGCTGCGGCGGGCGCGGCGCCGGGCGACTCACTCTACCTCTTACTATCATCATCACGTATACTCTTCATCTATTACTGTTGACATACAGCGAGCCGTGTACTGTGACTGTGACTCTTATCGCACTCAATGAAAACTACGAATACCGAGGAGTGTGAGGCGATGAGACGGTGCAGTACACTGCTGGCTCAACTTCACTATCATTTCATTAATGTCATGGTTCCGCTGAGCTTGTACATAATCTTTCATCTTTTTTTCTGTTTCAGCCTTCCAAGCCTTCTATGTGCATGAGACATGTCGATCGCTATGTGTATATGAGAGGGTGACAGTATCTCGCGACAAGTTGCATTCGCCGTGCGTTGTGTTAATTTGTCCTTGTGTTGCAGTGTTTCACGCACCGCCACCTCGGCTGGAAGATCAACGTGGTGGACGAGTGCGAGGCGGTGGAGGGCGAGGAGAGCCGCGTGTCGGAGGCAGTCGCGCTGCCCGACGACCTCCAGAGCGAGGAGTCCGTGCAGGTACACAGTCGACTCACGCCCGATACTAACTTTTTAGATCAGCGCAAGAAGCTAGAGAAAATTATCAATACGAAAACGAATTATGACGATTTCAGTAGTTATAAGGAGGGCGAGCTAACGGGCGAAGTGTACAGAGACGACAGGGAGCAGCTGTACCGCAACGGACAACAACACTACGAACTGCCGATATCCAAAGTGCAAATGAAAGAGGTCATTGAGGCGGTCGAGAACCTCGAGTCGCAGATGAAGGAAGACCTGAGCCGGAACAAAACACATTCACATCCGCACGGAGTGCACCCCGCGCACCAGTCACATCCGCCGCCCCAGGCGCACCAGGCGCACTCGCCGCACAACTCGCACCAGTACCAGGTGCACGAGAACGTGCACGAGATGTTCGTGCCGGAACAACCCATCAGAGAGGACGACGAGTACTTTGTCGAGGGAAAAATACCCGACAATTACTTCTTACCACCCAACCAGAAACCTCTCACGCTGCAATCGGTTCTGCGTCCAAATGGACCAAACAAGCCACATGGCAATATGCGACCGCCGTTCCGAAGACCAGTGCCTCCAGAAATTAAACTACGTCGGCCGCCTCCCATGCACCAGAAAACTACAAACACGGGATATCCATTACCGATGCCGAATCCTCATAACTCACACCATGCAATGAAGAAGCCACAAAATACACCTCATAAATATAATAATAACAATAACAGACCGCCCGTAAGTAGGCCGCCACAAGCTGGAGTATCGGCTGGTATTCCGCCGATGAAATTAATGCCTCAACTGCATTCTAGGCCTATGTTCAACCAAATTTCAAAGCAAGGCAATAAAAATAATCCATCTCCGACTCCTCAAGCGCCCTTAACGATTATAATGGCGAACAGCAAGCAAGGACCAACGAATATACCAATGCCCACACAAAGTCAAACTTTGAGTCTCGGTCAAACCGATATTATAGCAAATCAGGTCGTGAAAAGTCATATAATGTTACCTGGCGGGAATGATGCAATAGCGCAACATAGTATACCGCAGACTTACATGAAGCCCGGTCAAATAATACTAGGAAAGCCAATGGAACATCCAGTGCCTTTAGATCAGCAAATGATCCAAACTAAACCGCAGGTACTAAGAACCCCTCCCACGCCGCCGCCGCAATTGTTCCAATCCTCTACTCTGCGGATAAAACTTGAAAATGAGATTCCATCGTTAAGTGAAATCAAATCATCAGACTTTATTGGCGAGTCAGTGGATTCATCTACTTTCACACCCGCCATCAACACTGGCTTTAGGCCGGAGTCGATCGTAGTTGAAAGCGGTTTTAAGCCAATTATTCGTGAACCTTTGATGGCTGCGGAAGACAGAATTACGGATTACGAAAGTAATGCTAACAGACGAGAAGATACTGACGTAGTAGAAGATTATGAAGAATCTCCTCAGCCTATAGCGAACTATGCTCCTTCAAGTGAAAAATTAACAGAAACGTTTGAGCCAATGTTTATACCGTCGCCGCCGGACCATCTTTTATCTGTTAACGACAGAACCAAGGAAGTATTCCCAAAAAATCATGCTAAAGAAGACAGACCACATCCAGTTTATGTGAAAACAGAGAGTGAATTAAACGCGCTGTTTAGTAAGAAAAACATGGAGCGCGATGTGCCCTCAGATATGGTGATGGAGTCAGATCGAGTCAGCCCACATTACTTGCCACCTGATCCTAAACTGCCCAAGGAACACTCTCAAAAACTCTCGATGGGTGAGCAAACTTTTACCACTTACGATGGCAAAACAGTATCTGCAGCCACACTCACTAGCGTCCCGGACTTGAATAAAACAAGCAACAAGTTCTCTTCGAAACTTCCAGCCAACTCCGAGTTATTACTTAAGACTCCGCAATTTGGACCGTTCAAAGGCGAAATTCCTCCACCTGTAGCGGCCCACATTAGCAGCAGCAAGGATCTGCAACCGCCAGCCAAGGAAGCAGCATCGACGCAGGATTCTAGAAATACACATCTAAAGCTGGTGAATTTGCGCAAATCCAGCGATGTGCATCTTGACGACTTAAAAGCTGACGGTAGTGAAATTCATGAGGTAACAGAAAAACTTGATGACCTCGACGAAGAATCGTACGAGGATGAAGACGTGGAGGAGGAGGAAGAAGAGGAAGATGTGAAGAGAAACAAGAGGGACGCGAGAGGGACGCACTTCGACAAGAACGAGAAGGCGGAGCAGAAGCCGATCAACGGGCACAGCCTGCCAGTGAGCCAGATCAACTTCGAGGCTTCGGCGGCAAGCGCGCGGCTGCTTTCCGCGCATTTAGTATTATTAGCGCTGTGTGCGAAACTGTTCTAAATTATAATAATTAAATTATTTATTGGATGAGTGTAGGCCTTGCCAGTAATGCATTTCGCGTGGGCGCCGTGTGGGCCGCGTGGGCCGAGTGGCCGCTGCTTTCTCTCCGGGCGTGTAAGGGCTTGTGGGCGAGTCTGTATCGATGCATCTCAGCGACACCTGTTACCACTTTCACACGCATCATGCAATTTAATACTCCGTTAGTTATAGTGTTATTGTAAATATTATTATTTTAATAAATTTTAGTGTTACTTTTAAAATCGTGTTTTATTCTTCCACCATTCGTATTAGCAAGTTCTTGAGTTTAGGTTGCAGGGCAAGTATTGTAACTTGTGTGCCCGTTTCAATTTAGAAATTCTTATGTGAATGTTCCGGGATGAGAAAATGTGCCCGGTATAGTTATAGAGTTGCCCTCGCCATATTTCGGACAAAAATTAGCACGGTAAACTTTGGGTGGCATTATTGTCGCCCGTCTGCCCCTTCGAGTACATAGGTGAGAACACATATTATGTATGTAAGTAATATATCTGTACGTAATATATCGACAGGTAGAAATTAAGAGTTTGTTCAGCAGTTATACGAGTTTGAGTAGCGAGTGCACGTTGTAGATCTTCTTGGTGAGCCGCGTGAAGTTGGCGAGAGCCTTCTCGTGCGGGTAGCTGGAGTCCACCAGCCGCAGGATCGAGTCCCTGCTTCGCCCGCTGGAAATTATTGTAAAATCAATCATTATTTTTAGTATCAAACATTATGTATCAACGTAACTAAATGCAAACAGTGCTTCTAGAAGGAATATACATAAAGTCAAATGTATCGACCACGGAGAAAATAAAATTCTACCAATTTGTAATTTATGATTGTATATAAACAAGTTAAATCTATAAACTATTTATATTGTTAAACAAGGTCCTTTAGTAAATTCAGGTCAAGTCTTATGTCGTCAGTATTAGAAAGTTTTCAATGAGGCAATCGGTTTGACCGCTCTCATTTCACACCCAAATTTTTACTAAGTGATCCAAGGGAATATGTATTTTGTGCATATAGTTGGTGGTGACTGAAGACTACAGTCGATTTAACTAAGTGTTCCACGGGAACTTTATGTCGTGCATGTAGTTGGTGGTGAGTGATGGTTAGATCACAAGTGAGTTTAGTTACTGTCGGTCTTGGTTGAGCCGGGCGAGGCTGGCGAGCGGCAGGCCGGCGCGGTCGCGCGCGTCCACGTCGCTGCCGCGCGCCACCAGCTCCTGCACCAGCGCCGTGCGCGCGCTTTGGCACACTGACCACCAGGGGATATTGTACTAACTATATCTACTTCATACGAGTACCTTATAGACAAGATGACTAAACAGAGTGTTGACACACTGACCACCACGGTATATTGTAGTAACTGTATTTCATACATCAGTTATAGACAAGATGATAAAACTTAAAAAGTAAACTGAAACTGTTTGTAGCACAATCAGGTTTCCTGAGCAGAAACATATTGATTAAAGTTTTAGCAATGAGTACCTAATTGTACCAGTGGAATTTGGTTAGAAATTTTTGGTGAATTTATTAAGTGAGACTTTTATTTTTTGACATATGTACACTAAATTAAAATAAGAGAAAACTTATATGTTCATTTTCATTTTAATTTCATGTTATTATCCTCTTCGTATAGATATATTTTTATACTGGGGTTGGGACTCTGTCCAAAGTCTCTATCCAAGAGAAAAAAAACACATGTATGCTTCGATTTTACATATTTTCTAAAATGTACAGCAGAGTTCGGAAAAATTCTCGGCTAAATTGTTATCATGCATGCAAGAGGCAAAGAGTACTTAAATTATGTTACAAAAATTTGCATCCAGTATCCACTAACCGGCTCTGAAGAGTGGCGTCCAGCCGTTGCTGTCCTCAACTGTGACGTCACCGCCGCGGTCCAGCACGAACTGCAGCGTGGCCAGGTCGGCCGAGTCCACCGCGTAGTGCTCCACGCGCAGACCGTTCCAGTCGCGAGCCTGACAATCACAATTTTAATTAATACACCTGCAGAATCATATATATTATAGAACTGACAAAGAATTATATAGGTACCAATTTTTTGTTGTTTATATAAAATTGTTAAAACTAGGCTCTTTATAACCGATTTCAAAAAAGGAGGAGGTTCTCAATTCGACTGTATTGTTTTAAATGTTTTACCTCATTATTAGCAAAAGGTAATGTGTATTTTTAAATAGTGCAGTCCATAAGTGTGGGTATAAACATTTTAGCTTCGATGATGGCAAATACTACGTATTTATACCAGTGTTTCAGTTTTAAACAACTGTTTCGTGGAAATTGACAAAATTACGATTTAATTAAGCAAAATTGTATTCATCATGTCAGTATTTTGTATAATGTAGTATTTTACAATGGAAGTGGTCAAGATGAACATTTAACACCTCAAGACGCTTATGGATTTTGTGTAACTTACAATTAGTAGTCAGTTATTTGAGTTTCCATTCTGCATGTCTCAATGCGTCAAATATTGTCTTTAGCATACTGTATGAATAAAGTTGGGTACCTGAAAGTCAGCTGCTTTATCAAGCAGTAATTCAGCCATGGGTATGTTGGCGGCGTACACTGCGAGGTGCAGCGGAGTCTGCCCCGCTGCCGAGGGCTGGTTCACGTCCGCCCCCAGCGACAACAACAAACGGGCCATGTTCATGTCTCCTGTCAGCATCAGTAACAATGATATATTGGTTAGCCAACAGTTGTGTTTCGGATTGAAAAACTTTGTAGCTAGTCACTACTGGACATATTGAGACTTTACATATCATGTCTCAGGATGCAGAGCGCAGTGGAATGCCAAGCTTTGCTTTATATCAAGGTGGTGTTTGGTTTGGTACTGTTCATGAGCGGTCGTATCGCTTACCATCAGGAGAACGGCATGCTCGTCTCGCCATTCATTGCAATAACAAAAGTAAGTCACCAAAAGAAACATTTAATATCACCTTTCCTGACAGCGGTCGCTAATGGTGTAAATCCATTCTGTGGATTGCAGATTCCGAGTAATTCCGGTCTCTCGTCGATCATGCCTTGAACCTAATCAACCAATGTTATATATAAGAAAATAAATCAGAAATATTAGTTTGACTATTTCTCTTCCTTGTCTTTGCCTTCGTCCAAAGGACTACTACTGTAGATAAGATCCAATAAGAGTAGGTACAGTAACCTCTTTGAAGCGATCTCTATCCATACTTGACATAATATATAATATAACAATTATGTTGAGGGAAATTTCTCTTTGCCAAAGTGAAGTGAAATATGTAATGGAAACAATTGGCAAAAAAAAGATTTTCGTTCATCGCTAGTTGGCATTAGCGATGCAACTTTCATGAAGATACTATTTAAGAATGAATTGTAGTGCCTGCTCAGTGACCTGCTTGATGTAGGAGCAGCGCACGGCCATGGAGAAGCACACGGCGGAGGTGCCGTCGCTGTCGGTGCTCGTCCACGTCTCCTCAGACCACTGCGACTCCAACCACGCGTGCTTTTCCAACCACTTCTCACAATTCTTATTCTCCTCGCTTTCACCGCTGTAAAACAATGCGCTGACTACTATTATAAATATGTATAATTAACCACCTCTTCCAATTTAAATGATGCTTTTAACTAATTTAAACAAACTGTCTATGTAATTGAAACTAGAATAGTATATTATTACTTTGTTAGCGATTGAAGTGAATACTGAGATGTTAAGTTTTTTTTTCGTTAAAATAGCCGAATATTGAAGGCCTGCGTCAAATACGGAGAATAATCTCAAGTGTTGTATGTAAACGCAACAAATATTTGCGCAGTTAGAGTAAGAATAGTATAAAATGATTTGTTTTTATTGGTTCGCACCTTTCCGTTGTCCCTTTGTCCGAAGATGTTTTATCATCATCCTTTATTACTTCATCAGATGCAAGCATCTTATCATCATCTGGCTTTTTGTTACCATCCGTACCATTAGACTCAGTACCGTTACCATTAGCAGAAACAGTTGTTGACTGTAAGTCAACGTCACTATTCTCTATTTTTTTAGTATTTTGTTCAGTTTGCTTGAATTTCTCATAGACCGCGTGCTCGTCGCCATAAGTCTGAATAGCTTTCTCAGCCAGGTGCGCCACAGCTTCGGCTTTGAGAATTACTTTCAAACGAAATTTATGTGGATGTCTCGGCGCCAGATTGTCTATTGTTTTGGTGGTTTTCCCGCCGCTGAAATAAAAATGTTATTACAAACAATACTTTCCAATATTGTTTTTTCGATGAAACATACAAACATATACATTTTAGTATTTCGTAATGATAATACATATTAGTATTCGTTACAATACTTACAATATCCATTAATATATGAAAATAAATGCTTAGCGTATACAACACTAACCAATAATATCTGGCATCGTTTCAAAGTGCGATGTAAGTGGGCTAGACTCGACTCTCGGCGGCGTCTCGCATTAAAACCACTACACATAGTTACTGCAAAGTCCAGCAGCTTCGCTGAATATTCAATAATCGCGTTCCATTGTAACTGATTGCATATAATAACATATTGGCTATAATCTTATACCTAGTAGTTGGTATTAAAATAAAAAGTATTTATTTTGAAACGGAGGCACCGATTTGCCGATTATTATATCGCGACAGAAACTAACCAGTACACAACAATCCAGCGCGGCATTTTGTTATACTTTTCAATCTTGAATATTAGACTGCCATCTAAGAAGTCAAAAGGCTCCAACGAATTCCAGCAAAGAGTGATGTCCCGCCGCGTTCTGTTGAGTACCTCCGGCTCGCGAGGACTCCACGCCTTGAACCTCTCCACGAGGTAGTCTTGCAAACACATCGAGCTCCTGCAATTCAACATTGTACAGTACACACAGATGAATCTGTATCGCAAATATTGATTGTTCGCTCGCTCGGTTATCTCAGGAATAGTAGCGTCCTAAATACGGACGAATAGATTTTGCTGACGTAACTTTCAACGTTTCCAAATAGGTCAATCTGTGACGCGGATAATTGATGGTATATTTAGGCAATTATATTAATTTTTGATTTAGTATTTGTGATAACTAACTGTTGATTTTATTGGTTAGTTGAGTAAACCGGCTCTGAATAATAAATAGGAATTTACAATATTATTTATGTGTAATCTGCTGATTAAAATGCCTTTAAAATTATTATGGTAATTATTTTAACCAAATCCTAAATTAAACGATCTTTTAATTTACTTCGTATCTTTTTTCTTAACCACATAAGCAATTAATATTAAAGGATTGCCTCTGAAGGCTAGTAATGTAGATGGTGGCTAAATGGCAGATATTTCGCTTATTTCTGCTACCAAGAAACGTGAATAAGTACTGTTGTGTCCCGATTAAAGGCCAGGGCTCGACACCTAATATATATAATAGTGTGACGATGACGCAACAAAATACATTGTTTTCTTCGGAATTAGATCCTCCACATACAGATACAAAAGAAATGCGTCTAATTTTATGACAGACCACTTACTTCTTTTTTAAGTCAATGTACTTAATTATAATATTCAAGAAGAACGTGATATATGTGCTAGTGCAGACCTATACGATAGTAAGTAAAAATATTCCGATTTATAAGGAATTCGGCTGAAAATGCCTTGCGCTGAAGCCAGGCCGGGCGGTGCCGACATTTGGCAGGCAATCAGCTGGCAACGCTCTACCGTCCCGAGCGACTGCGTGTCTGTGCGGGCCTAAACGACGAGCACACTGCCATGGACATATAGCATCCATAAATTACATTTTATATGGGAGATGTAAGGTTGGCGGACAATTAGGTTGCTTGTTTTGAAAAATGCTACTACCATTTATCTTATCAATTATAATTCTATCAATTCGCAATGCACTGGTCTTTAAGCCTGTATAGTTAAAAACTGACATTTATGTTAAGCAGGTGGTCATATGTACCTACGTAAGCTAACATATTAATGAATGATGAATATGTATTGTATTCTACAACTATTTTACATAAAAAAATAAAAAATCAAAATAGATAATGTAATATTTATCGACACAATAATTACATTCTAACTTCATTGTGATGGCTCTACGTAATTTAGGTTAGCATCCTTAAGGTTGATTTAAGTGGTGTGATACATTTAACTATAGACGGTGCAGTAATGACTACAATAAAATATTTACCTGATTAATTTCAATAAAGCAATACAGAACAGCAATACCAATGCAGCACAATGTGTATAGTTCACAGAGCGCGCAGTTGTGGACAGACAGCGAGGCAATCGCGGAGGTCCCATGAGGCGCGCAGTTTGATCGATGGCGCCTGTTAGTTGTTATCCTCACTACTGACTACTAGAACGGTCTCACGCCTAGTGGATTGCGACTTACTTCAGTACCAATAGAAAAAAATATTAGTAAATGTCTATTTCTCTACCTAACAGCCGTGAAAATGCGCTATTATGATCCAGTTGGAAGGACATTGTAACTAGACATTGTAACTACTGGAAGCATTAAGACTTAACATCCTATGTCTCAGGGTGGCAAGCACAGTGGAATGCCAAGCATCGCTTTGTAATTCAAGGTGTTATTTTGTTTTGCTACTGTCCATGAGCGGTCGTATCACTTACTTTCAGGCAACTGGCAAGGTAGTCTCGCCATTCATTGCAAAAAAAAACTCTACTCGTCGCACTACGACATGCCTCCGTGGTGCAGTTGGTTAGACGTCGGCTGTGAAACGAGAGGCCGTGGGTTCTATTCCTGCACCGAAACAAATATTAGTGTGAACCAGACGTATTTGTTTCGGGTCTGAGTGTTTGTGAGGCCGGAAATTCTCTCGTAGTTGCTGATACGCGCAACAAAAGGCTTGATCTTGGAGTGGGTCAGGACCATGTATGTGAAGTTGGGTGTATTTATTTATTAAGCGGTTTTTCTCTGGCCGACATGACGGTTTAGCAGATCTGTCGGATAACTGCGTGCGTGTGGTGATATGTTGCCAATAATAACAAGTGAGAGCGTTGTGTAATTATAATTTTACCGTTAAAACACATTTAAGCCCAATCCATTATAATATAATTTGAATTAAATTAATTAAGCGGGATAACAGTGCGATGAGACCGGGAGCTACATATTATTAATCCTATAAACTGGTTGCATTTAATATGTACGTTTGTGATTATTTTGTCGAAATAAAATGGACTGATATATTTACAATGTAACAATAAGCGTGGGGAATATATACGTAGTCTCGGCACTGAAGGCTCGTTTGTATCCGAACACATAACGATATATCACAATTTAAGAATAAAAACCCGCACGTTATCATTCAGTAGATGACACTAAGAATATGTCTGCCTTATTAGTAGTAATGTAGGAAAATCGTTTGGTAAATCACTTACGCCTATTTCTAGGACAGCATAACAGTCGAGTTGTATTAATAAAAGGTTTCTTCTCGCTAGGGCATTATACAGAAACGGCTCTGCAGTCTTGCGTCACTCTGCTTCAAACCGCTAATAGTCACAAAAAAACTTATAATAATATTGTTTATGACTGCCTCAGTGGCGTAGTTGTACTAGGGTACGATTACAAAGCAGAGGTCTCAGGTTCGAATCCCGGGTTGGGCGAAGTGATGTTGGATTTTCAATTATCAGCCCAGAGTCAGGAATTTGTGCCCGATATGGGGATAGGCTCGCCACCTGTCTCATCGTGGGAAGGAACATACGAGGCAAAATGTGGGTGTCTGGGCACCTCTGCCTACCCCTCCTGGGAAAAAGGCATGAGCGTATATATGTATGTATGTAATGTTGTTTATTTTGTCACGATAATGACACGTAACTATCCAAAGTAAAGTAATTATATGGACTCTAGTTTCTATGTTGTATCGCACCTACTCAAATCAAATTAAAACTTTATAACTAAAATGTATCAGTTTCAGTAAACATTATTCCATTTATTAGTAAGTATACAACGTTGCGTGATAAGTATATATTTTTTTATGATTGGATGGCTAGATAGAAATACAATTTTATTTTACTTTTATTTATTTTTGAAACCACAAATACAATGTTACATAAAATTAACAACTACTAGAATTACACAATCCACATCAATTTCTACAGATTATAACAACACATAAAGAAACAGCTGGTGCTATACATACCCAGACCCAGGATACATGAGATAAAATTTTAAATGTATGATTACAAATTATTTGCTAGGTCCAATAAAAATTTAGTGCAATTTTTTGTTGTATTGAGTTGGAGAAAAATGGAATATATGTTACTGCATAAGTAACAACATACGCTGTAATGTTTTTATTTCAGCAATAAATACTTTTGATAAACACGTGTATCATATTTTTTATTGCTCTTTATATTATTCACTTATTTACAAATAAGGGTCACTGGTGCACAGATAAAAAATAAAAAATAAACATGACAACCTCAAAAAACAAACGGAACGCAATTGCTGCGCTTACAATTTTTCCTTGGAACGATTTGGTGTAAACGGAACGTAACGCAGCAATGGCCGTCGTGCTATCGATCGACGCAAGCAGTCGGCGCTCGGCCTCCGCACGCGACGCATGTTCTGTGGCTCCGCTCAGCGCATAACCTAACCCGAGCGCAGTTTCACTACACACCACCTCCGGCACTCGGTAAGTGCTTTTACTATTATTTTCTTATAACTGACGGTAGTTTATCACTATAACATTACATCTAAAGAAGTTTTTCGCCGCGATCTGTGTGGAATTCGCAATGATTTGTCATAGTGTAGGTTTCGGTTTGTGTTTATTTGTCCAATAATCGCGGGTCGGAGTATTGCGCGCAAGTACACCGTGCGATGTGCCGTTAATTAGATCGGCGGTGTTTTTAAATATAGTCCGCGTGCATAATTCGCATTTGGATCGAGGCCGCGCAAAATTACGGCAAGTTTGATTTCCCGGTAAACACATTTTTGACATTAGTTTTCCGATACTCAAGATTCTTAAAGCTATTCGAACCTTTAATTCTCGTTAGATAAAATGTTTATTCGGTAGTCCTCGTTAGAAGAGATATGTAACCTCTGTACGTGTGATTGTTCTCTAGATTGCGTAGCGTGATGATATAATTAGTGGTATGTTATGTATGAAAACAATGGAGCGTGGTAAAGTCGTCAGCCGGCGCTATTTATCGCGGTGTTTCCTGCAACATCGCCGATGAATCACCAGCACTCGTCTAGAGCACATGCGATACACTCGCAAGCTGTACAGATAGTCTTCATACATAAATACTGAAAAAAACACATTATGTCATAATCATATGTTACGCTTACCCATATAATTAATAAAAAAACCGAGTGCGATCTCGCTCATCAGGTGCAAACGATTGATATTTCGTTTAGTTATTGGGATTTAATATAAGATTCACCGGTATCTTCTTATATTGAAGTTGTTCGGATCATTGCGATTTGGGGTGTTATTTTAGTGGGAATGTATGTAGGTCAGCATGTCACCTCTACGGAGCATTACATAATCGTCGTCAATGATTGTAGTGACTCCGTGGGGGGCTGTTGACTTGCCTTGCTGCCTGCTTATGTCACGGGGAACTAATAGTAGTCATCTGTACAGCTGCCGCGCGGGGACCTCTTGGCGCCATTATTCAAGGACTAGTCCGCCTCATAGTAAACCAACCGAACTATGTCTTACATTGATTGAACTAATATTATTGGGGTAGACAATATTAGCAACAACAATAATTGAGAGAAACGAATTAGGATGATATAGATAATTATAATAAGATTTAAATTAATTTAGATTGGCTGTTTTGCATACAATTACTTCACTTTAATTGTATTTGCACACAATGAAGCTCTTTTTATTTATAGAATATTCTGAGACATACTATTTTTTATAAGTGTACAACTCATATGTATAAGACGCTGTTTGTAATTTTCATTAGCTGGTACATTGCTGGTACATTATCGGCGTGCTATCGTTCGTCAGCCCGCGCTCAGTGCTCTGTGTTGTACAGCATCGACGGTGATGACGTAATCACTCACTATGCACTGTTTTCTCAATGGCTACTACTCTTACAATTCTCACAAGAATTGCTCTTACAAGAATAACTATCATGATAATACTAATTTTGAATGTTATCCGATAACCCATGTTGCTGAATTAAACAAGCACCTGGCCCGTACCCTATTTTATTACGACATTTTTCGTGTGCTTGTTTCTTACGTTTAAACCCTACTCTACTCTAATGCCTTATCGTAGTGTCTGTGTAAATCGATTCCTACTTTACTTTTTGTAATTTATGTATCTAAAAACTTATGTACTACATTTGAGTAAAAAAGATCAAATATAAAAATTGATAATCAGTATCCAGTATGAAAATCTGTAAGCTATACAAATATCTGTACTGAACAAAATCTCTTGGCCACTAATAACTAAAGAATTATTAAAAAAACAATAAGCTCCAGCAACTGTGATACTAGGTGTGTGAGGTCATTAGCATACACTAATATTTTTACGGTAGATAGCCTAACACCACCTGTACAGGGAAATGAAGCGCTGGTAATTACTGCTTATCCTTCCAATTATGCCTGAGCATAGCAAGGGACTCATAAAAAGCTGTCTCCTCAAAAACTTGTCCAAACCATAATGCGAGTTTTCAAACTCATTTGTCAAACATGCCTAAGCCAATGTGAAAGGCGTTTATGTCGCCATAAAGCTGAAACACCTTTAGAGAATTGGTAGTGATCGGTTCCACTCTGTCAAAATACTGGGGGAAGAATGCGTCATATTAATTAAAAATAGGTTCGATCCCGGCGCTTAAATAAATTCAGCCATAAATATTTTATTGCAGTTCTGGTTTATGACGATAAAATTATACTCTATTTAAGTATACATATAGCACCGTACAATTTACATTATATTAATTAAAATCATTTGATCGTACCAATTACAAAATATCGGCATACACTCTATCTCTGTATCATCGCTATGTTTGTGCTTGATATTTCTACCTTTCTTAAAGCTCATATTGCAAATGTATTTACCACTAATTATTCACAACAACTCTTTAAAGATACAAAGTCATCGTTTCCCAGGAAGGCAAATTATTTCCCGTGCGCTGTAGTTTCTGCTAATTAACTGACATTTTGGCATTAAACGCGTCACTCGTCACTCGCGCTGTTTAATCTCTTTGATTTGCTGGTGCGCTATAAACAGACATATTAAACTCATTAAATTCCGCTGAATATTGTAATTTAGTTTTAGGTAATTAAGGATATAATTTGGCGTATGAAATACATCCGCGGCGCTAATAACTTTCATACGGTGTGGTTTGGTGCGATAAACTTGTTTACTGTACAGCAATCAGGAATCTATTCACGATAAGTACATTTCCAACTCACATATCCGTTTGATTTAATTGGACGTCGAAAGGAGCTAATGTCTTTAAGAGTCTGTTTGAGTTTCAGTTCTCGGTGTCAAGTTTTTGCTTGCCCTTGTCGATGGCGGTAGACAGAAGTTGCAGTGAGAACTGGCGGGTAATCACCCTCATTTAAACTACGCCGCCCACTCGTTTAACTTACTACAATTCTTTGTCTGCCTCTAGTACTTATAAAATGTTTTATTCTCTATTCTTGCGGAGTTACGCAGCATGTCTTAAAAATATTTGAGTAACGGAACGTTTAAAGAACGGCATGAATTGGCATACAAATGTAAGATACTGAACCGAAATGGAATCAATATTGTGGAGAAACCCAATCGATGTGCAATATTAATATGAAATATTTAATTTGTATTTATAATTCTATACACTTCAATACGAGCTTCAATAGGTATTTGTTAGTTTACCGGGCGTGGCTGTTGAATATTTTGCGAAATTGGTTCCACAGTCTAAATTATTCCTGTTGTCGGACATTTGTTCTTGGCACTGACAAACATTGAAAGTGTTGTTACTAAAATAGCGGAGACGAGGGCTGCTGCAGGCTTCACCTTGAAAGAGCTTCTAAGTTACTTATGTAAGTCTTGTAAGTTGTGGACGGCTATAATATAATTAGGCGACATGGGGTGCAGTGGTTGATAGTTTCCCGCGAGAGCGATAGTCGGCTTGATTCCTGCACACTATATCTATAGATATTTTTCCGGTCGTAAGTGCGCGATCTTTGAGTGCTTATCAAGCATTAAAAGAAAACGAAGTAATTTAATTGAAATAAAAAAAAAATAGTGATTAAATGTAAGCATCAAAATCCGCCAAAACAATTATTTAAATGAAGTCCCAAGAAACGTCTAGCGCTTAATAGAGTTGTTATAAGAGCTGTGTTTATTATAATAAAGTGCTTACAGGATTACAGTCGGAGCGCGGGATGGATTGGCTCAGCGCGAGACGCCGCTATTAAATTCCTAGCGGTACAGTAGACTAGGACTGCGCCTCACTCAAATCAACTTTATATCGCTCGTATCCACTGCTAGTTGTATGCTTAGTTACATAAAATTTATATCTGAGATATTTTGGGCTTAATATTTGATCGAGGATAAGTAGGGGTAAATTTTCTTCTTAGCAAAGTCTTCCAGGCTGTCTTAAAACAACATAATGCTCTCCCTGTCAGTTTTAAATTATACGAAATGCAGAAAAAAAAACCGTAGAAAAACAGACTATGCATTTGTCCACAATATGATTAGATAGAATTGTGTGCATAACATAGCACAGCGCACATGTGCGTGTGTCGAAGACATGTGAAGGTGAGTGGGTAATTACAACGGCCCGAAGATGGGTCACGCGATCGCGCCAACTTAATCTTCTCTCATTGTCTTTAGCATTTACCAAACCCTATTAGCTCAATCTACTTTCATTTGTCTTTCTTATTGAAACTTGTTTTTGTGATAGGACTGAAAGTTTCGCAACAAAGAACAAAGTATTGTGGTTGAATAGGTATTTTTTTACGGTCATACATTTTTGACATACTGGTGGTACTTGGTGTGTGAGGATATTTCACACAGAGAAATAAAGAGAGTTATTGACTTGCTTTTTTGGCCAATTTCCAGGCCTTGACCGAGCTAGATTAAGGTCCAAGCGTATGCTGTTCTATATTTTTTTGTGACACGAGACCAAACCGTCTAGACCGAAATTACTGGACTTTATCTTCTATGTAAGCACCAATGCTCGCCTCTTGTAATTGATGTTTTACACTATTTGTTCTGAACGAAACATTAAGCTAATCTGTTGGACTTTTACCGAGCAATTGAACGAAAAACTAAATGATGCGAGAACGATTTGTGTTTGTACAACGTATAACATTTAAGTGGCCATTATGTACCCGGCTATTGTGTTAAAATTTATTTTTATTTTATAATTCTCATTTTCATTTGTGTTGGCACAAAATAGAATATAATCTAAGCATTTACAAACCAAACACCACGGTTTTATTCATAAAATAAGTTTTCTTTTTTGAGCATGTATCGATACAATGCGAACAAAATATTAAATGGAATTGAAAGTTGAAAAATTGTTTAGTAGTAAAAGCTTGAGAATCAAGAATTATCTTAAGAGACCCATTCCATTACGTTTTCGAAAAACGTCCTCCTGATCAAGGGTCCTTTATAACAATAATTTCGTAGACACATTGGTATATTTATTTCCGCTCTAACCTTTGCGTATCGTAAACATTAATTGAATCTTTGGAACTATTATAATACTTCCTCTGATACAGACCAATATATTGTGTTCGTGTCACGGTAGCTGTCAGTGTAAGATTTCCTCGCACTTCCCCCTGCTGATTAGCTGCTCGAGCGGGGGTAAGGAGGTGGCGGAGGGGTGTAGGTCGCGTTGCCTTGTGCAAGGTCGTTATTTTCAATCTCTGCCGTTCACCTGATATTACGATTTCAAGCAATGTCACATTAATTTGTTGAGCTCAGCTTGACGTAGATTGTACAATGATTTCTTGCAGCCAGTTTACTATTAAATTGAGTTAGGACATAGGATTTATGCTAATAATTATGGCATATGTGGCGTAGATAACACGCCGGTCTCGATGTCCCTCGTTGTTTCTGATTTCCACCACACACGGCGTGCATATGAATAAGTAGGCACAGGACGATTGTTATGACTGTTTCGTTTATTTATTTATTAGAAGGCCATATCGGAAGGATATAACTACGCAACGTTTACTAGTGGTAGGTCTATCATATGTTTTTTTTTTATTTAAATAAAATGATCAAAAAAATCAAATTCGATATACTATAATACATAGTTTGTTGGCGAAAGAGGCTCTCTTAATATGAGTATACCTAATGTGCTAACAAAAAATCAAGGAAAAAAACACAATTGTATAAATTAAAAACGTGAGAGGCCGCCGGGGTAGGTACTACCGAAATGTCTATTTCTCCCGCTAAACAAAAGTAAATGCACTGTTGTGTTCGGCATGAAGGATATTGTAGCCTGAGTAACTGCTGGACATATTGAGACTTATATTGGATAGTGAACGCAGTGGCATGCCAAGCTTTGCTTTGTAATTCGTAGTATAGTTTGGTTTTGCTACTGTACATGAACGGTCGTATCGTTTTCTATCCAACGAATTCCTGCTAGTCTCGCAATTCATTGAAATAAGAAAAATATTTTTTTATTCGTTACACTTCCAAAACATTCGGTTTATGTATGTAGATGGACTAGACTTTTATAATTGAATAAGCCCGCTCTCACTAGTACCGATAGGAGTGCAATAGCTCTTATTCTAGGAGGTACACTGCACGCACGTCGCGCCGCGCCGCACACGTCTTCCAAGCTACGTGAGCCCACGTGACTAGCCCGCCATTAACACGGCGAATATCTTGCATGATGTATTTTACCTGTGGAACATTCACGAGAATTTATTGATACTAATATGTTTCAGGAATACGTATGGAATATTTACGTATTTTGTGGGGTACGATTATACTCGATATTATTATCAAGTGGTCCATTTCGTCTATCATATTTCTATAATTTATTTATTTAGTAAAGTCAATATTATTATTTACTAGGTGACTCTACTTACATCTAGATCTTATTTTACTTTGGCGGAGCTTATAAAATTAATATTATGCACAATTTTCTTTAATTTTTTGGTGCATATATGTTGCCTATTCGCCTCTGTACTGCCTTGGTGGCGTAGTTATACTAGGGTAAGGTTATAAAGCTGAGGGTTCGAATCCCAGGTTGGACAAAGTGACATTGGTCTTTTCTGTTAATTATCAGCCCGGAGTCAGAAATTTGTGTCCGATTTGGTGATGGCTCGTATCACATCGCGGGACGGAACACATACATGGCGAAATATGGCTGACCTGGTAGCATCTATTCTGCGAAAAAGGCGAAAGTTTATGAATGTATACAGGTATGTTATACCATTATATCGTATGACATTAAGTTAGCTTCTCATATATAGTACTGAATGTGTGGTAACAGATGGCGCTACTCCGCTCATCCGCTCCGTCAATGTGACGTCCCGATTCCATTCAACCAACTCATCTACCCACAATTACACTAATACGAACTATAATAACGGGCCGCGGCCAAACTAAAACCTATCTTAGTTCAGTTTATTTAGGGCTCATTTCCCATCGCCCGGCGCGTCTTAATTAAGCGGCACACTGTGCCACCACGAGGTCACCTTACACCTGCGGTTTTCTTTAATTAGTTTCCTGAGTTACACCGACGGATTTGAGTCCGGCCCTAATAAATAGGGCTGAGTGGCGGGCAGCGCGGCCGTACGTTCTGCTTGTCCGGTTATTGGACTCGTAACTTATGACCACTGCCTCGTGCTGTTACGCTGGACTTCTTGCCTGGAATTGCTTGATTACAATTTGATTGTAGTTTTTGCTAGTGCAATGGGGATATAATCGTTTCCACGCTTAGTTATAGTATAATTCCTTGGTATATGTTTTTCTAAATATTTCTTCGATATTTATGTTTCATTTTACGACATGCTTGGCAGCGATCTTATCATCACATGACAGACAAACAATTTCCCCTGCGATAATATTACTGGAATGTTTCGAAATTTCTACAAGAAACCAATATGGAAAGAATTAAAAGCCTTGCGTGGCACATTTTTCTATAGCATCATTAAAAACGTACTCTCAATATACTGGTATTAGGGTTAATTGGTGGTGTGTGAATAGGAATCTGATTAATTAAGCCATACAATAATAAAGTAGCTCTTACCACATTACGTGTATATACGAGTATAATATAATATATATGTATTCGCTCGGTGCGGTTATCGTTTGATCCTTTTCTGAAATTAGCGTGTACCGAGTGTTAGAGCGCGACAATAGCGGTTAATTTAAAATTTAATGTACATTGCGCGTTTTCTAGGGCAATATTGGATAAGTTTGGTAAGAAGACACACATGGCTAGGCAATGTTCCGATGGAGGTGAAGAGCGGAGTAATATAGTTGTAGATAGTTTGTTGCGCGGGAATACAATGGAGTTGCTAACGATGTTATTGCGTGAACGGGAATGTATGTGAAAATGGTACGAAATAACTCAACCGACCTCTTTGTTCCGCATGACATAGATCCACTGTTATTGAACAAGTTTTGTTTATTGTATGTCTATTAAACTATTTGTTGTACGAATTAAAAGTGCTTTGTTAGGCTAAGCGTTGTAGAATTGTTTTATGCTGCTACAGAATCGCTTTTGCAAATAAGTGGTTAAGGTGTTATTGTTTTAAAGGTGATCGACCATTGACGTATTATTGTATGTAATAAATAAAATAGAATATTGAGGTATCGTTTTATGTAAAAAATAAAATAGAATAGTATACAGGTTATCCCAAACTAGACTATGAACCAGTAACAGAAGGTAGATCAAACTGGCGGCACAGCAACTAAACAAGTATATCCATATCCCCGATAGCATTTTAGAAACAGACATTCTAATAAAGCTAAAAAAACTACTTTAATCCATACTTTGGCTACTGGCCATGGAAGTATAGCTTGAAGAACATGCTACATATTTTACAATAGTTGCTAAAGTTTCCATGACTACTCACAAAGTGGTGTTAACTAGTATTTTGGACTATGTAGATCTCATTGCTACTTGTGCAAATAATGATTTGTCGCGGCCCGTGCAAAACGACTAAGTAACAAAATAAGTTAAATTGCATGTCTCGTGGCAACATTGTGCTAATGAAATTGTAGCGGTCGCATCTCGTCGCGTCTCTCGTCTCGTCTCTCAACTGTACTCACTCGTCTTCGCGTTGATTAAAAAAATACAAAGAGCGAATCCAATTTAATTTGTGAGATGTCGCCGAGCCGGCCGCCGCTAAATTAAACTCGTATCGGCTGAGTCTAGATAGCAGGTGCGAACTCTCATCATCCGCGAGGACCAGGCTTTTATAACAACTTGCACATATAAGTGAGCAGATATTACATGCGTACAAACTTGTGTGTCAATCTCTAAAGTCTGCCCATTCATGCTCAGTCTTGACTGACAACAGCGTGGACTACCACTTCCTAAAGTGACCTACAGTGAAAATCTTGTGACTTTAGTTTACTTTTCGATAAAGGAGATAGTAGGGTAGTATATTACATTTAGGGAATAAAATGTCTACACTACAGTCTTGTAATACTGCAAAATGACGGCTAAAGTAAAGAGCTGTATAAAAGTGATAACTTTTGTGGCTTTCAACGAGACAATGCTCGGTTGATGGTACATGTAATAAGTTATTAAAACTGTTTTATCACTTAAGATATTTTTCTTAAAACGTCTACTGATTGTGAATTATGAGCGGGTAAAAAAGCCGTGGGTTTAGTGCACACTGCACGAGTTTTAAATGTTCTCGTAAAAAACTTTGTAAGTGCTAAATTGGTTATGGGTACATGTGTTGGTCGCTCGCAGCACGTCGGTGCATGTCTACAACATCTTTATTGCAGGCTGCAGCTGGTGTGAAACTCAATGTTTTACATCAAACTACAATGTTTCCTACATTGTCTACGTTAATGTCTTTTCTTTTTGGAATATACCTGCTATGGGCTAATGCTGGTTTGAACATTAAATGTCCCTGTCATAGCTCTTATAGCATAGTGTTATATGAAGGCTCAATATCGTGTGATCCGGCTTTTGTACTCAGATTCTTTCTCATGTTTTATTATTCGTTCGAAACGTTGCTCTATACTGGATTGTATGCCTAGTTTTTAGATCATCAGCACAGATTATTATTTAAGCTTTTGATTTACATAAAATATAATTACCAAAATGTGAAAGCATTAATTGCTGTCCATTTCCGTTTGAAGATATACTACCTCTGACAGTATTTTATTTCAGGTACGTTTAATCTTCTTCATTCTGGTACGGTCAATAAGTGTCGAGAAATCGTACAGTCAAATTAAAAATAATTAGTAGTGATGAAAGCGGTTGGCACGGAGTGGACCCACAGAGCCACTTACAAAGTCCGTCCCGCGCCGCAAACCGCTTTCAACTATGATTGCGAGCGATATTCGCCGAGACTGAGCCCTATAGTTATCTTGCTGGGTCCACTCGATGCCTTTAGCTCTTTTACATCAAATATTCCACTTCATAGAACATTTTGAAGCATTTTCCTCAGTAATTATAGTTTAATTATTTCAATGGACTGTGGGGAGTCGTAAATGTTTAATTAACTTGGCAACAAGACATTAGATAAATTGGCGTCTAGGGTTGAAGGTATTGTACCAATCGTACTTTTGAAATATTACCTAGTTTATTTGGAATTTTCAGGGAATTAAATAATTGAAATTGTATGAAATTAATGGCTCGCAATTAAAGGCGAACAATGTTCAAGTTCAATTTTATTTTTGTTTAACTTATATATCGGAATTGATACTAAAGATCCGCGACAGTATTCTAGAGCATATGTGTGGAAAAAGTCCACGAAAACAACCGAAGAAAATTTTGATATTTCTTTATAACAAAAGCATGGCACAGCAGTGAACGGAATGTGATAGTGGACTACTCGCCAGTGATCTTATGGTCGGCGCTTCAGAAAAACGATGTTTATCGATAGAAAAGATAGCAATATTGAAACTTTTTCTTAATTTTCCTGTAAAGTAATAAATCGTTTGTGTCTTAGACTGTTTACAAGGAAAAATCACAAGCACACACATTCAGGTCGGACACGTATCCATGGATGATAGGTGAAAACCGACTCTTTGAGTTCTTTGTGTCGATTGTACTGCCTGACTACCGAATCTTTTCATGCAAATTCAAATTTGAAGTTTAGTCCGACCTACATACATCGAATGAAATAGATGGACAAACTGTAACCATCTTTGCAAACTATAATTTGAATGAATTCAGTCCAAAGCTGTGTGTAAACTTGAGATGTCTTTTATGCTGCATCTGAGGAAGTTCACAGTGAACTAAGCTGCACGTTATAGAGTTGTTAAGAAACTGCCCGCCCCACACAGAACATCCGTACGTTTAGCAGTTATAGTTGGGGTCAATTAGGGATTTGAGTTCTTACTCTCGTTTCTAAGTTTTTCCTTATTCTTACGCCGGCAGATTAATTATGCACTTTGCAGGCGAGTACGAGCTATCTCAACAGAGTTTCTCAACTTCTATTAGTAGTCATTGTCTTTCAGTTGTGTTTGAATTACGTTCGGTTGCTGTTACTTCATTTGTTGAAAGGATTTGTTGGAGCTTAGGAGTAGTTTATCTAGTGCTTGTGTAATACTTTTGTAATATTCGTTAATGTTACCGAAACGAATTTAATAAACGCTGTATCATAAAATATTATTGGGATTTAAGATTTATTTCTTAAATACATTACCTAAATTAGGCTCACACGTTGTTTTCTAGATATTTAAAATTTTTATTTATGTCTTTTGTGTCTAGTACTGATTAGATTAATGTAGATGGTTAATAAAGCTTTTATATATCCTCTGTAATATAAACATAGCATGTTCACATCTAGAAGGTTACGAATATCAAATATTTATAACCAGTTTTGTGGATCTAAACACATGAAAAAGAAAAGTATCTTATTCGGTCTCTGTAAATAATGCAATTTGCTTCGGATATAAAATTTTGAGCGCGGGAAAGCGCATAGTTTGAGCATGATATGAATGCAAGGTAACTTTGTATTCATATGAAATACTTACATTTTGCTTGCGATCTTAGCTTACGATAAATAAGATCTCGCTATGTATATGGTGGTAGGTCTCTCATATGTGAGAGGCCGCCTGGGTACCACTGGCATATCTATTACTCCCGCCAAACAACAGTGTAAATGCACAGTTGTGTTTCGGTTTGAAGGATAATGTAGCCAGAGTAAATACTGGACAAATTAAGACTTAACAACTTATGTCTCAGGATGGCGAGCGCAGTGGAATGCCAAGCATTGCCTTTTAATTTAAGGTGTTGTTTGGTTTTGCCACTGTTCATAAGCGGTCGTATCGCTTACCATCTGGTGAACGGCATGCTTGTCTCGCTATTAAATATAATTAAAAAAAAAAATTGTTACCCTAAAGCTAGTGAACTGATGCAAGTAATAACTACAGTTTCCTTTGATAATATAAATTTTCCACGACCTTGTACTAAAATCCCAACGATATTTTGACTCAAATAAAACTTCAAAGGACGTTTTAATTCGAGTAATTTCTATTGAACAACCCTTGATCACACTCAAGTGATGAACACGGCCAAACGACTCGACAATAATGGATTGTTGGCGAGATTCCCGCAGGATCTTCCTCTTCGCTCGGTTTATCCCGCATTAGTAGCTGTCTGTTGTCCGTCTGTGCGTCGCTGATATCGCGAGTCTTCAGTAAGGTATTAATGTCAATGGTGCCACTTCATAAAGGTTTTAATATAATGTATTATTTTTGCTCTGGTGGAGGACATAATTCCGGCTGTGGAAATAGGGGTTCAGAGTTCAGTAATCATACCGAGATAAACTAACAAATATTTGTTTCGGTTCGTGAAGGTGTGAGTTCTAGATGTCATTTGTAGTTTTTGATAACCATGTCAGAATACGAGTATCTTAGTGTTACTGTTAGTGTTGTTTACTGTTTTATACGACATGCGAATTACATATTGTAATCTAGTATAACAGTTCTGTGAATAGGACGACAGCTAATAGACGTTGCTCTATTCAAGTGGATACTGTCTGGAAAGTTTGAAATATATCTCAAATTGAGAGAGGTAATGTCAGTAGATAAATAAATACTCGCAAAATCATTGCAATTATTTCACTTTTTAATCTTGCATAAAGGACTGGCAAATAGCAATGAATATTTAATCTCTGTGATTTTAAATCACTTGTGTGATAATATTGAATAATATTGTATTATTACGAATATTACAAATAAAAATAAATATGTTCATCATCTCAAAGATAGTGATAATATTCAAATAGTTATTCTATGAGTATATTTATCTAAAACTATTTACTAGTTTGCTCTTAGTTTAAACATACTTACAGTAATTCGATTAAAGAATAAGATTTTTAAGAAATTTATTCATCATTTAGAATTCTATCCTAAACATTCCATTCGACAATTAGACATTCGTCCATTGTCCATGTTTCCAAAACTGATACTGAGCTATATTTTAGTAGTTTGGTTGTTGATACCTTTAGTTTTTCTGGCCAGGCAACGCGGCGCGGCGCGGAGTGGCGACACAAAGACGCTTGTTAGCGATGCGCGACGCACTATTCTACGAGTATTAGCAGTGTACTCGCTAGTCGCTACATATTTAACATTGCTGCAGTTTTCACTATTCATTGCGGGTTGCAGACTTTTTACTTTAGCCTCTTTTCGCGGGACTGTTCGAAAGCCAGGCTGGAAAATTTTACTTGAATGTTTTGTTCTTTTTTAAGTATGGTTTGGCGCTGAGGCGCTATATAACCTAACTGGTTGCTAGGTCAAACTTTTAGTTTATTTAATATTATGCCATTGTTTAAGATGAATATGTATATCGCATTTATGTTGCGATTGCATTATTGATTTGTCTTGATGGATATTTTAATATTGACAAAGTTATTTAAAATTAATTTTAACACGCTTGTTTTGTTAGCCTGTAATATATAATATCTTACAATAAGTTGTAATAACTCGATACAAGTATGTAGCCGGCCCGGGACGGGGCATGCAAGTGTTACGGCGGCGGCTCCGGAAGGCGCGCGTTTATCTCGATTTAGGGAAGCGCTGGTACTTTCCATCTCCGCCGGATTATCCTCGCTCGCGAATATGTTCCTTGGTCGGTGGATGTAAGCCGCTTACGAGTTTACGCTGCTTAATATAATAAAGTAATACTTGTCATAAACGCCTTGGTGAAGTTCCTTACCCCCCGCGTCTCGTCTGTAATACACTCGATGAAAATCCTTTCATAATAACTCGCTCAAGCTTGCTGTGTGTTAAGAAACTGGTATAATTAGATACTATATTATTAAACAGTTACTACGCACTTTAACGATGAAGGAAGCTAGGGCTACTATTTTGAGATGGTACTACAGCCTAATTATTTAATTAAATTTTTACTCATTTAGTAAATAACTTTATATTACCCAAAATTTTACATAGATTTAAACAAATAATGTATGCTATTTTAACGGCTGCGCTAGTTGATTCTCTTTTCCCAGAACTCAGCATTGTTTTGCACGTTGCATGTCGAGGCCGGGTCACGGTATCACTACTGACGCAGTACAAGGAACTCCGTTACATTTGATTGGGCGTCGCAGCGGCTTTGTACTCGTCCACTGCCAAATTACTGCGAATGCGGACTTGTTAGTCTCGACTCCGCACTGAAACATGCGACTCTTGTTTTCCGAATTCCAATTCTGGTGCATTCGTTTTCCGGTACATTTGTATACTCTGTCCTATTGCGTTGCTACAAATTGAGGTCGTCGGAATGGTGAGACTTAATAATTTAGAAAAGGATTTTTGATTTAGTGAGCGTTTAATATACGTAATTATTAAATACGTTAAAATTTTATTCAAATATATATTGGTCATGGGTTTCATAAAGTATAATAGTAACATCGGAAATCATTCGCAGATTAATCGGTACTGGGCTGGGCAGTTGAGCTCGGCCCATGACTGACAAGACAAATGGGCTGCCCTACAATAGCCAATTTTACGTCTTTAAAAGTTAACAGGAGGCTTTTTTAGACCTATACTAAAATGTCTAGTCCACACCACAATAGAATCTATTCCTTTTCCCAAGATTCGAAGTGGTCTCCGTCATTAAACTTAGACCAAAATGCGTATTGTAGAGTGTAACCACAATAGCAAGTTTCTTTAGTGTTTTCCGAGTGTGTGTGGTGTTTTCGTCGGCCGACACAAAGCGCGGCGGCGGCGGCGGGCGGCGCGTGTCACACTACACAGAAAGCCTTTTAGCCGCACATTATGCGTGCGCCGCATCGCGCCACCCGCTACACTACAGCCTACGTATTGTCGTGTGCTGCGTCCTTATCACCATGGGATACGGTTCACATTGTCTTTTATTGATACTGTTGTGTTTCTGAATCTGTCTGATACTGGTACACACAATGATGCGGATTTTGGTAGAATGTTGATTGATTCATGATTGTAATAGACTAACGGGATATTGGAAGAAATGTCAAAGTGATTCATAAAATCGTGTTCCGTATCGGTGTCGGGATATGTAAATCTGATGTCGAGCAATCTAGTATAATTTTGTGAACCACCGTCGGATGTAACAACCGACAAATCTAGCTGTAGTGTAGAATTATGACATATCCGATTTAATATCCGATGCATCCGCTACCGATACACTTGTATAATTGTAAATACCTAGACGACTTAGTTAGAGCTAGGTGGCTTTGCGGACATGCCGACGCGGCAGTAAGCATGGGATTAGCGCAGTCAATTTGAAATACACGCCGTAGGTTGTCGCCGTGGACTCGTGCATGTGTTATCGCGCGATCGCGGCCGACATGTTCGACTACTACATACATATATGCCATGTATATAAATGTCATTCAGCTTGCACTCAAACAACAGGGCAAAAACAAAGACAAATTCATAAGTAATTGTCTGTCGTAACTTGTGATTGAATTCCGCACAGGATTATCTCAATTCCAAAAGTGTTCGGCTTCTCAACTAAAATCACGTATAACCTATCAAGATAAATGATCATCTACCTTGCTTGGTATATTGTGTGCATGCAAAATGTGTTATTTCTCCATAATTATTATTATCCTGTAATTAATACTTACACCTCCATGTGCACTAGTTTTAATTCATCATTTTCGTAATATGTATATAGTCTGGTAATCATCGCTCATTTAGCTCGAAATAATAGTGTTTTCACCACATGTCTCATTGAAAATATATGGATAAAGATCGAGCTTCAACTTTCCAATCACAACTTGTAATATGACCAATATTTATAGCACTAAAAAGTTTTTCAATAAACTCCTGTATAAATATACGGAAGATCTAAACCAAAAATGTTACCTTCCTTAAGATTGCGTCGGCGACAACTTGTCCTTCCGTCGCGCTCGTCCTGCTGACACACGTACACGTAATGTTTATAAAGAGGCGCAAACTTGCTGCCGAACTAGTTAATAGGGAGGGCGGAAGTTGGCGGAGGAGGCGAAAGGGCGGCGCGGCGAAGGGGGCGAAATGGGCGAATTCAGTGCACGTGCCGTCGCCTTCCAACTTAATCAATGCATCGGAGCGACACTACGCTGATGTATGAAAGGGATTGTCTTTTGATAGAGGCTCGTGACGTAGGCTCCGTATTAACAGCGCGTCGCCGAGTGATTGATGAGTTCCAGGCGCTCCTGTGGAGTACTTGTGACGTCACAGGCGACGCGCTACCTGAGACGCTTCGTGTCCTCATTTAATTTTGTTCCAATACTGACAATGACATATTTAGGTCGAAACGTTGGTATGCTTTATGTTTTCAATCTGTAAGTTCACGTAACAGTATCAAAATAACTTTGTGTATTATTTATTTTAACGTTATTAACTTTTCGTGGTATATAACACATGTTATTAAAGGAATTTGAAAGAAAGAACCTATCACACAATTCATTCTCCTAAAACCTCGATCATTATAATATACACTTAATCCTTTACATAGTGTCCCTTCCTATCCGGCTAGCGCGGGTCCCTAAGCCGGACCCATCGCCAGTCTTTACACGTCCGTGTGAGCGCGCTGGGTCGCCGCGACAAGCCTGTAATCCCTTGCATGGGACTTACAACGCTAATCGAATGAATTGCCTTCTAGAGTATTGTTCGTTCAGTATAATAATTAATTAATATTAATAATAAATTCATCCAACCATCACATACATAGTCCTGACCTCACAATAAGATCAAGTCTTGTGTCGTAGGTATCAGAAACTACGAGAGACTTCTCGGTCTCCCAAACACCAACACCCGAAACAAATACCCGTGGATCACACAAATATTTCTTTCGGTGCGGGAATCGAACTCATGGCCTCGCGTTTCACAGTTTGCGTCTAACCAAAAGCGCCACGAAGGCTGATGGAAATAAATTGTTCGTAGAAAACGCGACAAAAAGGACTGATGGACATAAAAATATAATAGTCTGAGTTAAAATAGCCTGTAACTACCACCAATATTATAGTATTGTTACGTTTTTGCAAGTATCCCGTATCTAATAAAAAAAAAAATAGAATATTTCGACGTTCGAAATGTTCATGCAAATTCTAAAAGTAGAAGTTCTAAGCCGAAGTAAGTAACTGTCCGGATGACGTAATGCCTAGGTCTTGAGTACATTAACCGGTTCATTTGCTTCAAATAGTATTGTAAATAAATATCCACGTCGCGATTATTCACCGAGGTTCCTCTTTACATAATGGATTCCAGTCTATAGCTTATTGGTTTGGGATTTGGAAAATTAAAGTTTCTAAAAGAACCTTTTGTAAAGTATTTTCTGGATGAGCGAGTCGAGAATTCATTAAGTTTGAAGTGAACCTGTGAATTCTATGTACATTTTCACTATAACCCTTCTTAAAAATTCCACTTTTAACTCGATTTTGTATTCGAAGCATACTATAAAGATAGGAAATATGCTTTTTTTATATTTTGTGCGTAACTTTAGCCTTCATAGGTACAGTAGTCATTTATTTGTACAGGGTAGCGACTGGATCATAAGGTTATGAGTATGACATAGTATAAAATGTAGTACTATATTGATTTCGTTGTTGATTGCTGTTCGATATTTTTATGTGTATATTTAAACTCATACATACCACGCAATATACACATATTTTACAGCTGAGCCAGTAACCACGCCATGGCCTCAGTGTATGAGCATCGTTCGTCACTCGGCAGGTGTGAGTGACTCGCGGTTTATCGACACCTCACTCCGCCCTCACACCATGCGGGGTCTACATATTAATCTAAATATTAAATTAAAGCACATAGTGAAGAATGATTCATGATTAAACGTAATAATAATAACTATTCCTTGTTGCTGGATAGGTACCTAGAGTAGGTCCTCTATTTTTTTTAAATTGTAATGAATGACTGATCTTGCCATTCGCCTGATGGTAAGCGATACGACCGCTCATAAACAGTAGCAAAATCAAATAACACCTTAAATTGCAAAGCAATGCTTGGCATTCTACTGCGCTCGCCATTCTGAGACATAAGATGTTAAGTCTCAATATGTTCAGTAGTTACCCTGGCTACAATGTTCTTTAGATTGCTCTGCAATTGCCAACGCTTGGTGTTATACAGCGATAAGCTAACACAGAGTAATGTCTTCGTCGCTTCAATTCAACTCAGGGTTTACACTCTCTAAAATACGTTGTTAATGGACTTAGGATATCGTGGAGCTGGAGACGCCAGCAAGTACGTAAACTAAACTGCGAAAGATTTTAGAAATAATTTTGATACAAAAAGATTGATTTTTATAATAGGTACTATGTTATGTGATGTGTTTTTATTCGAGTAAGAGTAATGTCGAAAAAATCTCTACAATAAAGACTTGAAATGGAAAAATATTTAAAATAAACATTAGTTAAACGAAGACGAGAATTTAGATAAAGCAAAATAAACACGACATTAAAATAATATTATACTTGTTGATAAATGTAGAAAATCGGCGCGGGGTCCTCGTTTCTTAGAATTTTGTAGCAACAAACGTTTTCGGAAACTTTTAAGAAATGATGGAATTCCAGCGAAAATTACAAGAATGCCACAAATCAGTAACAAAGGCAATTTTGGAAGGTATTTATGAACGTAAGTGAAGTTGAAATATTGAGAATAGTGATAAATTGAAAAAAAATTATTTCTTAGGTGATTTTTTCATAGTTTTTTTTCTATTTATCTTTATTTTCTATCATTTTACTTTACTGTTCAATACTTATAAATGAGTGCTACACTCACGAGTGAGTCACTAAGATAATGTTGAAATTATTTCTATTGTGCGTCGAAAAATGGAGCGCCAAAATATTACTGTAACTAGTAATCATACGAGTATTAACAGTTTTAATAAAAAATACTGAGTACTGTTTATGTTGTGTACATATTTTCATGAAGCCGACGTTAGTACACACATTCAGTCGATTAACATAATAACACAAACACGAGCAGAGAGAGCTCACGTCAACAATTTTGTTTGTAAAAGTTTTAATTTTTATATTGGTCTGTAAAAGTGACTTCTTATACTATCTTGTCACCAGTATTTGGATCTTAGACCGTCTACTTCTGAGCACAGGATACCTTTACAACCCAGAGTTCGATTGAGAGTAATAATATGGAGTAACATTCGAAAAATATGGTATTATATTAATTACGTGATTTATTTAAATAAATGCAGAATAAAAATATCGAGCACATAAATCTATTTCCTTGGTTAACATAAAATAAAATTATTAAGTAAAATTATTTTTCCTATAAAAGAGCTAACAATGCTATTCGAATAGAGTTGTTTGTGCTGTGCGGTTGTTGACAAAAATATTTGGTCCACGATTTTCTCGGAAATATGGAGCTAGCGAAAGAGAACAAAACAATCTCTGGCTGTAAATACATGTGATGTTGCTCCGCGCGAGGATAAAGTCTTTTCATTAACAATATAAATCTTCATGTTGGTTTTAAGTTAGCGCGTCATGTGTTGTGGATGCATATAATGAGCATGTATCGACAGCCTCCGTGGCTCAGTTTGTCTGTGAAACTTGAGGCCGTGGGTTCGACACCCGCACCAAGACAAATATTTGTGTGATCCATAGGTATATTTCAGATCTGGGTGTTTGTGAGATCGAGAAGTCTCTTGTAGTTTCTGGTACCCATGACGTGAGATTCGATCTTAGTGTGGGATCAGGACTGTGTGTGTGATTGTACCTACCACATCAAGCATATAGGCGTGAGATTATGTATCCAAGTATCAATATTCTTAAAAAAAATTAGGTAAAGACAATACGACTGGGTTGCAAAACACTATTAGTCCGTGTATTCTGTAAGATAGTGGTGCTGCCTAATTCATTTACCAAGGCTATTCCATACTGACTAGAGTCTAACTACGACTTATAATTATATTCACAATATTTGCATAAAAAAATCACAAAATCCTCGCATATCAACGAACAAATAAATATTCATAATATGGTTGTTGGCGCTCGGTTACAAACAGACGGTAAGCGCGTAGTTACGATGCTGTAATTATTCTGCATATGCAAATAATTCTAGTTAGTAGTTAACGTAATTTCCCGCCAGCTCTCGTTTACTGCGCATTCTCTTTGAAATTATTTAATGTTTGCGAAACTTTCACAACTATTCCACGGAATTACATTTGTTCGTTTACGTGGAATTCATTTTTGTGTTTGTATTATCGTCTAGGTGTCGAATATTCTGGTATTACAATAGGTATCAAAGCAGCTTATATGTGAAAAAAACTAATTGTTAATGTTACTTGTTCCTAGGTTCGCCACACTAGCCCAATACAAGGTGTCAGTGGGTTGAACATTAATTTTAACATTTTTTTATATTATTATCTAGTTGCCATTAGTATCAAAATACTTTGGTCACCAGAAGAAAAACAGGGATCTAAAGATTTTGTGAATAAATACATCAAGTGATTAATTATGATTTATGTGATGATTAAACTTCACGAAACGTAGCTGATCGTTGGAACAGTTGATCAAGGCTAGATATCTACGAGTATAGGAGTAGGCGTCGCTACCCATAAGTTTTTCATATATCCTGTGTTTACGTGTATATGTGTCGGTAATCGGCATGTCGGTGTGTGGACACGTACGGTTCCCGGCGTGGATGCGAATAAACTCAATGTAATTACACCGGAACCATCCGCGCGGAAAATACTCGCGCCGCTTCAATATTTGCTGCAGCCTGCAGTAGCCACTTACACGGACGTGGGTTCACGTATTTATTAATACAACTACATAGGCTTACTATATCCACAGAAAGATGGGCAGGGTTGATGATAAATATTCACCAAGTTGTTGCCCTTCACAGGTCAGTATTTATTACACTACGGAATTGAAATGATATTATACAGATGAAATCGGTGGCGTAGTTGTACTACGGTACGCTTACAAAGCTGAGGTCTCGGGTTCGAATCCCCGAGTCGGGCAAAGTGATATTGGATTTTTCTATTCATTATCAGCCCAGAGTCAGGAATTTGTGCCCGATATGGCGATAGGCTCGCCACCTATCACGTAGTGGGACGGAACATACTGGCGAAATGTGGGTGCCCTGGCACCTCTGCCTACCCCTTCTGGGAAAAAGGCGTGAGTTTATGTATGTATGTATGTAATTTTTACATCGAGAAGTCAGTCGCAAAAAGCACACCCACCGATTACACGCTCAGAAAAAAACAATAAAAATGTTTTCCCTGGCTATAAACTGTTACAGGAAAACTGACCTCTTTCCCCATAGGAAAAATAAAAAGTAACATCGTTACTCTACGATACGGGTTCTGCGAAACTTCCGAAATTGTTCTAAACAAGTTCAGTGAACTCGGTTGTCCGGGCGTGCTATAAAGCTTGTTATCCGTGTCCGATTTCCGCAAGCAATATGGTGGTTGTCTCACCCCTCGCTGTAATTCCCATGCTAATAAGCGTTCATCCGCAAACTCCCCCGCGTAGCTCGCTCGTAGACTCGGCCCTTGCAGTGCTACACGCGTGTACTACGCTGCTACGATCTGCTACGACTTTGTGATACGTGGCATCATTTTAATTCGATACACGAACTGTGCAATAAATGATTATGACAAAAGTAAAATTTGTCTCTCGAAAAGTTGTATGATAAAAGCAAGAAATTTTGCCAATTTTGGAATTTTGTTATTTTTTTGTTTTCATATTATCAAAATAGCGGTAAAGATTATTATCAAAGAAGTGAAATTGATATATTGAAGAAATTTGAACTTGTGCCAAGATCACGTAGCAAAACAATTACGTTAGTAAGGCGACACTTTACTATGTTGCTACGGCGCGGCGTGGCGTAGTGTTTGCTACGTAGCTACGATATACATGTTACGTATAAATCTATTGCGTCGAATAAAACTAGGCGAAAGCTAAGCATCCTCAGTTTGTTTCTATCGTTCTTCATGAAATTGCTCTTACACGGAACTGTTTCAAATATTTATGAAATCTTTTCCTCCTGGAAGCGTGCGAGATGAGGCATACATTAGCGTCAACAAATCGTCTCAGCAGTCTTCAAACGCTGGAGAATATTGTCTCAACTCGCGAGGTGCTATTATGACATCATTATACTTGGTGTAGGCTCATTCTCGCGACGCGGCCTCGTCCAATTTTTCAGCTAATCCTGTTACGAACAAACATCCGGATTACGGTTAAATATGTATGAACGTTGAACACGCGTCTCGCTCACACGCGGGGAGTGCGACAGGGACAGCGATATCACGAAGGGTTTCCGATTAGATTATGGAAGATAAAATAAATTATTAGTGATGAGAGTTGCCGTTTCGTCGGTTTGTTTATTTAGAATGGTCTTATACAAGTTATTTTGTTGTATACTATTGAGGAACTGAATTGTTATTGAATAAAATTCGAACTTTGTAATACACATAGGTAAGTCCTGGGAAATGAGATGTTCTCTTTCTAATAATTCTAAAATGTAACAAAATAGAATTAGAATCAACGAATGTCTTATATTACTGTGAGGACATGCTATTTTACTGTTCCTTCTACTTACTATTATTCCGTCAAATATTCGTGAAAACCTTTAAATGGCCATCTATTTCTTATACTTTTTATTTTCTATTTGTATGTAAGCTCTTAGTTTTCTAATTAATATAAATAAAATAAAATAAACAAATACAAACCGCATCCCACAAATTCTGCTGGTTTTGATTGTCCAAGTTGCAGCGTATTGTACTAGGCTGAATATTTCCAGGCAGTTATCAGTTCACATTGTTATCGAGCAGATAAGGACAGCGCTAATCTCGCGTGCTTACACTCTGATAACACCACTATGTTATCTATCACCTGTATTGATTGATCTCATATACATGATTCATGTTGTATTTACAATATCATTTAGTATCAACATATACTTCGAGGAGGGTGTACGAGTAGCTAGTGACAATATTAAGTAATATTTTTGTGTTTGGGTGCTAATTTTGTGAGTGTGTGTATATGTCAAACAGATATAGTGCATTGTCTTATATACACAACCACTAGTGCGGGTAGTTGACGGTAATCACACTCTGGTATAGAAGACGGAGCGAGTCGGACGTGCGATCATACTTGATTCTTGAGGTCGGTATAGTGAACCAGAGTTATCCTGACATCAGTATTAGCTCCTTAGTCGTGATAGTGAAGTGTGATTACCAGTGAGTCGTGAATAGGTAGGTCTCTCGTATGGTTTTGACTAATTCGGTCGCCAGTGTGTTATAAGATCAGTGTGTTCCGACTTGAAGGGTAATGAAAACAGTGAAATTACCGGTCACATCAAATGTCTCAGGGCACCAATAATAAAATTAAACTTTACTTTCTCTAAAGTAGAAGAAGTTAATAGACTATATTAGTTGGCCTTGATACGCGTAACGTAAATGACTGATATAAAATAAGAGAAACAATTTCTCTGACTAAAAATCGTTGATCGTTTAGCAAATAATAGTTTTATTAGCCGTCGAGTTTAAACGCAAGTTATGAAACGAGACGGCAGTGGATTGAATCCCCGCACCAATGTTTGCGAGATCCACAAAAAATGGTTCGGTGTTGTGCAAACGAAAAGTGTTGTGTGTTATGGTAGCGCCAACAATGGATTACTACTTGATTCAACAAAAAAATCAACTATAATACCGTACAACATACAAAACCATTTAAAAATCCGCAGCGTCAGTAAAGCGTCACACACTGCTAGGGGCTCGTGTGACGTATTCAGTGAAGCCAAGGTCCGCGCTGAAGGCGGCGTGTAGAGCCGTATAGAGCCGTATAGAGATGTGTAGAGCGGCTCCACGCTCTTGACCCACTTACTCTCACTTTTATTCCGGCTAGACCGTCGTGCGTTCCCAGGGACGCAGTAAAACACACCTGCGGGTAGCAGCCGCGTGGGCTCTACACATATTTTTGTTTAATGTAGAGCAAAAGGTAGAGTTTCAGAGGATATTGTTTTTGGGATAATATATCGGTTTGTTTGTATACTAGTTCATAGTTTTTGTTAGTATTGTTTATGTCCTCTAAATCACATTGAAATTTAATAAGCGTTCATTGTATTGTGAGTTGAATTCTTTGTATGCTCACAACGGGTCAAAGTTCTCATGAAATCACATGTCATGATACAAATAACTTTCAAACCATAACACGACAACTGCCCCAAATCGTTTACGCCAATATCTATCCAGTGAACTATCTACAGTCATAATTACACATTACTTTCTAATTCATATTCCTTCCGCCAAAAACTCATATTTACACCAGCCTATATTCCGGGGGTGTTCGCGCGAGGAGGGGAGAGGGATGAAGGAGGCGGGGAGGGGGTGTGCGTTGGTGTCCATAAACCTGGCACATGTGACGAGTCGCGACTCGCTTTACGAGTTTTCTTGCTAAGTTGGATATCACGCGACGTACAAATAACGCTGAAAATATTTTTGTTGGGAAGAGTCCCACGTCTGCAGTTTATGGCGCACTTCGTTATTGTGTTTCAATGGATGTTTCCTGTTGCGTGGAATAAATGATTTATTGCGTTAATACGAGGACTGTGCCCAGTGCTGGTACGTTGGTGTAAGAGAACATACGAATAGGATTTGGTTGTCAACGTTAAACTATTTTATGTCTAAACTAATAATAGAAACGACCTTCTAAACAAAATAAGGCTGCGCAGTGCGGTAATATGTCATATTTAATTAAATAATTAGTATAACTTAATAATTAGTTAATAATTAAATAATTAGTAACTTTATAGTTTTTATTTTATATTAATATATAAAATAAAAACTATAAAGTTGAGTTGGACAATTTTTAATTTGAAATCGGAGAATTCTTTAGAATCTGAATATTTTTTAAAAAGTATTTAAAAAAGGCCTAAAATCAACATACATCAAAGTAGAATGCATTGTATTTGCTTATCTCCATGGTTTAAAGGCATAAGTATAGATCGTAAATTATCGGTAAAATTAGTAGTAAATAGTAGTGTACCACATATGATCAGACGTTATCGGTAAACTAAATACAATACTAGTAACACTAGCGGAGTGTTCCAGTGTCTGTTTATTTACCAGAGACATCACACAAAGCGCCTCCGACGGTGACGCGTGACAGATCTGCCGCGATCGGCTTCCGACCCCCCCCCCCCCCCCCCTTCCTTAACATACCCCGCCGCCGTTCAACATTCTATCATCAGTTCTGCTTCAATACCGGACACTTTGTAACTTAGGACAGCTTGTGTTGTATAGTTTTCGCGCTTGGCTTCACTTGTCATGAAGGTGGCTGAGGCAGGTCGTCCGGATTCCTTTTTTAACTTGACATTAGAAAACCGTTAACATCACAAATTTAGGCTGTACGCTAGGCTAGTAAAAGAATATGGTTTCGGACACGAGTTAAAATTCTTGCAACAAGGTTTTTGTCTGACAGTGACAGCACAGCATTTGATGGTAGATAAAGAGCCTAATATATAGATTTCTAAATAGTATGGAAAAAATACTGCATTATATTGTAAATAACTATTATTTTTCTTGTGTTCATTAAAATAGTTACAACATACAAGGCGACATTGTGACGGCAATATTAATAACCGCTATGGTGTTAACAACGTGTTTACCTACCGAAAAATTAAAATAAATGAACGTAAACAAAATAAACCAAGCGTAAAAAGTCCCGTGCATCAGTGCGCTATGCACTGTAATTAAAGTCACCCTACATCACTTTAATATAGACATGATGTAACACGAGTTAATAGTTGACAACAGCTCCTCACTGGGCTATAAAAGGCCATATTACTATATTATTTTTATGCCATATAGCTTGTGTATCCGCTACGTTATTTTTACCCCGAGTGAATACCCCGTCTGTGGCCACTACATTATTTTCATTCTGAAGATCCTTGTGTTGCGGAGTCTAGACGGCGGCGGACAGACGGCTCGTTCAGTTCAATGACAATGGCCGTAGTGCTCTATTAAAAGAAATAAGGTTTTTATACATAAACAGGCTTTGTTTTTTATCAAAGGATCTTTTACTAATATTATTGTTTATGTGGTATTTGAGTGCATGAATATGTTATTTAGCTACGATTTTTCAAATAAAAGTCGGAAGAAATATTAGTATTTCCTTTATGTATAACTCACTCCGCTTTCTTCAGACGAATAGGCAGAGGTGGCACTGGTCCCAATCATAATTCCAATAATATCATAAACCCGTCGATCTTATTTCCGCACAAAAATTATAAAGATATGGCCATGTTGATGCGAGTCGGTAGATACAGGTAATCTTTCTCTCTCCATCCCCCATCCTATTATTATGCATTCGGAAACTCTGTCTAAATTGTATCATATCTTGCTATCACTGCATAATACTCAGCTACCAGAATAAATAAAAAGCAACATTATTGCACAAAATAAAACTCATATTATGACATTAAATGGTCGCATCGTGAAGAACGCTCGGCGCGTCGGAGAGGCTCCGCGTCGCCACTACACCACAACTTGTGAACATTACAACTACCTACAGCAAGCGTAAAGCTCGCCCGAGCTTGCCGCGCTTAATGTTACACCGTACTTCAAGCTTACAGGCGTACTGCAGCTTTTACTTATGTAAATGCTCGCGGGATTTATTCACGTTTCGTATTGTATAGTAACGTTAAAGAGAATGAAAGTGTTTTTTGTTTTTAGAGTATTTTTAAGATAATCCTTCAAAATTCTTTTACACCAAAATATACAAGCCTTAAAGGTATTCGTTAAGTCGATATCGACGGTACCGAACCTACCGAATGTATTTGACATTTGGAGAGTGTCTGAACAATACGACGTGACACAGTTCCAGCCGCCTCACCTCCACAGTGACTTGGCATTGTTACATTCACCCCAAATTGGAAGGTCACACAAAACCCTCACAATACATATATACATTTGAGAACTAACGGTAAAACGAACGGCCACGACTTCGATCTCCGTATCTCAGATTGTTTTCAGATGTGACAGTGTCAGATTGTGACAGGCTAATGTCTATCGGTATAGATCGGTTCGCGGTCGAAGAGCTACGCACTAACATTTGAACCACTTACGGTTCGGCACAAAGTGACACAAGATCGCATGATTCACAACCAGTTTATAATGCTGCCAATAGAAAAAGACGACCTTTGACTAGAAGAATTAAAACTGTAACGTTTTTCTGACGCTATTTTAATTCCAACAGACTGATTTTATCAAGCTACAATCAGTCGGGAACTGGTTAATTCGAATTATAATACTTTAAATGTTAATACCAATTTGCATACCCGCTGGGTAACTATTGAATTTAACTTGAAGATGTTAATGTCATGTTTAATGGCATTATAATTGAGAAGTCGTTTAGCATAGCTGTGTGCTACTTATAATAAGACAGCGTGGCGTAGTTGTGCGGTTACAAAGCTGAGGGCTCGGGTTCGCATCCCGAGTCACAGAAAGCGATGCCAGTTTTTTTTCTATTCATTATCAGTCCGGAGTCAGGAATTTTTGCCCGATATAGTATTAGGCTCGCTTCCTGTCCCACCGTGGGACATACATGGCGAAATGTGGGCGTCCTTGCATCTCTGCCTACCACTACTGGGAAAAAGGCATGAGTTTATGTGTGTACGTTATAATAAATAAATAAAAAAAAGCCTTTATTGCTGATATAAAACAAAGTAGAGTAATAGTTAAACATAAAGCAGCAATGTAAATTATACATCGGCAATCGGTTTTTATTCGTCAGCTTGTCTTTCGACAAAGGCCTCCTCTAGAAACTTCCATTTCCCCCTATCTTTCGCTACACGAGTCCAGAGTGGACCAGCGATTTGCTTAAGATCATGTTCCCATCGTTTACACTGCCTTCCTCTGTTTCGTTTCCCATCCCTAGGATACCATTGTGTTATAACTTTTGTCCATTTTTTTTTTATAATAAGACGGTGGAAATGTATGGACGAAATTAAAATATGTGTAGGTACGATATTTTACATAATAATTCCACTAGCAGCGAATTTGGCCGACGTTTACACAGACGCACATTATACGCTCTGGTAAACTCATTAAAATAAAATTCACTGAGTCGCGAAAAACACGCAAATAACCACATTGAAAAACATTTATTTGTTCAGAAATTTCGACATGAAATTGTAATTCTCTGTACTCACTACGCCGTCAAAATATATCATAGACGCTGTGAAATGCAAAATTCAAAATAATAATTTGATTTTATTTTTAAGTAATTTCTTAGTGCGTGGTGGCCTGTTGGTAAACGGACAAAACGCGGCAGCCAACATGTTCACGGTGGTCGCGGATTCGAATCTCAGGGTATACCTCTGACTTTTCGTAGTTCTGTGTGTATTTATAGTCAACTACCGCGCACTATAACGGTGAAGGAAAACATCGTGAGGAACCTGAAACCATAGTGATTTGTAAGAATTTTTATGGTGTGTAAAGTCCGTCAACGCGTATTAAGCCAGCGTGGTGGACTACATATAGTCTAACACTTTTGCCTAGTGGTTAGGCTATGGCTCTCAATCGTAGAAGAGGCCCATGCCCTGCAGTCGGACGTATATGGGCTGATAAAGATACAGAATCTTCTGGTAGGATAATTAATCAACAATTAGCCTTAAAATTGGTTATCATGGCCACGCATTTTACTTAATGTCAAAAAGTTGTCATTAATTTCTATATTCCGTACCTATTCGAAAGATACAGTTTCTGTTTCGGATAGATGTTTACAATATTTCTGGTGTCCGGTGGTTTCGGTAGCGGTGATCTATAACATCTCTAATACATGCCCTTTAGACAATTGGCTTGACTCAATCGTGGGCGAGTACACAACAATGTCCAGAAAGCATTTGATTTATTTCTCCAGAAGTCAGCGGGATATAAAACAATTCTCGTGGTAATTGTTTTCGCTGTCCCATCGCCCCGACGCGACGCGCTAATTGTGGGCGGCACCCCGCCGACACTCTTTCACTTACCCGTGGTAATTGTAAACCGGAGAAAATTTTGTTTCGGCTAGTATCTGAATTTCTCCGGGAGATTATAGCTCTTGTGAGCAGGCCAAATTTTATTATCTGTGATAGTATAACGTTAACTTAAGTCATACTTTATTATTGTATTTAAATTTTAGACGTAGTAAAAGTTACAGCTATAAAAATATACTTTCGCAGAACAAACGTTAAACTGAAGCTTTAACATTTTAGCGTTTTATTCCTATTATCTCTAGTTGTTTTATCGCATCCCAAACATCATAATTCATAAAAGTCACGCCGACATCTCACAGGGGTAGAAAGAGTCTAAAGATACCCATTTTGTTCGATTCCGACCTATCACTTTCGCTTCGTTGAACATGACGACATACAATATTGCACAAGCGTATACTATGCCAAAGGGTAGGCATGTAGGCGTAAAATGTTATTTTAGCTTGAGCACGTTACCAAAACATGCCAGCCAGGCGAGCGTGAAACAACACAGCGTCGAGCGACGCCGCGGCGCACCGCTAGTCGCCACCTTGTACACATTAATTACATTCTAATCAAGCGCACTCACGCCGCCTGCCGACTGAAGGCTCGGATGCTCTAGTGGGGAACATGTTGTAGTTGTCGACCAATTGACGCCACATTAAGGGACTATCGAAAATTAGGAGAAACACATTCACTTAAAATACGATAGTGACATATGAAGATAGCGTTTTGTTATATTTTAAGAAGCGCTCAACTCTACGTACTTAATAATTGTAGATCTGTAATTGTAGATGTAACTCCTTTGTAGAAGATATTTAAATTAATAATTAAAAAATAATGTTATAGTCAGAGTTTTCCATTGGTGTGAAAAATAATAAGTAATTTATCTAAAAATCACACAAACATAGTGTCGGAAAGATATATCCCACACTACAATTAAAATGGTGTCTCATGAATATTACACGAAATCTTAATATTTTTTGGCTTAGAATATCAGGATACTGATAGATAGTTGGGTAGTATGAAATATGGATATATTTTACGTAATGCACTCTTCACTTATAATGTTCGTCTATACCAATATATTTTATACAAGATATTTCAATAGGGCAGTATGCATTTTCTACGATACATCAAGGGTATTAACGTATGGAATTTGAGCCCCACAGGCGCATAATGTGGTGGATTTGTTGTGGGAACGCAAACTTTACACATTTCCTTGGAATATTTGCTTCCATTGCACACTGATACTCGGTACTCACTCAGCTCTGATATTCTACATTATAGGATGTATACAAATTAAGTTGCTGAAGTTATGCCCGAACGGGGTGGACATTGAAACTAATAACTGACTAGTGATACAAATATCGTCGAGGTTATTTCGGTTCCAAATGTGTTATGGGGCAAATCTGTTACCATACATGATATTAATCTAGACCCAGAAAACTTTCAATTTGAGATTTTATAAACCGCAAATCTTTCTCCCGCCAACCAGCAGTGTAATTGCACTGTTGTGGTCCGAACTGAAGAACATTATAGCCAGAGAAACTATGGGACATAATGAGGTTTAACATTATATGTTGTTGAATGCCAAGCTTTCCTTTGTAATTAATGGTGTTGTTTGGTTTTGCTACTGTCCATGAGCTTACCATCTGGCGAATTGAATACAAAAAAGTTTCCAAATGAACTTACCGCAGCTAGTACCTCAAAGTTGCTACAGCCTCTACACCAGTTAGGTAAATCTAATATTAGAAATTCGCTTAATATAAAGTTTGTAATATATTAAACGTAATTTTGGGATGTACGTATATAGAAAATTAATTAAATTGTAATGAAAGTGGCGCGCGCTCCGCTTTTAGAATATGTAGAGAAAATCTTAGAGCTGAGCCTCTTATGTCGATTTGGAGGCTCAGCCGGCGCTTAATAACGCACAGTTTTATTACTACACTATACATCGCTTGCGTTTCCGCTCGTTTAGCTTTTAAATTTAGTCACTCATGCGAAGTAGTTATCATTTTACTTTGAAGGGTTGTTCTGTTTTATTACTTCTTATATTCAAATGTATCTTATTTTATCAATACCATTGAAAAGAATACCCTGAATTTCAAATCTGTAGAATTTAAGATTCCAGTGACAACATTATTATACTCTTTTTGGATTTAAATTCGAATCATTTGAATGCATTACTCAAGTCTTTGAGTATTTCTTTTTTAAACTTAGTGGTGTTGCTAATATTTTTCCATCTTGAAATGCAGTGGCGAGCAGTTTGTAAAATAAATTTAAAACGATGCACTTGCTGACATTCCGGAGTGTTGTACAGCAAATTAAGTCGCCGACCAGTTAAGTAATGGGACAAATTGTGGAAACCCCCTCCCGCTTACACTCCGCGACGCTACCTCACCCCCGCGCCGCCCTACATCGGCCCTTCTCGGCGCGACTTGCTCATTTCACTATTTTTATTTTTTCCGGGGTTGGCAGTAGTAATTAAATAGATGTACTCGTAAAGTTTATTTTATTTTGTTTTGTAACTCGTTGAAAGAGAGTTCGTCACTTTGGAGTGCGCGGCGCCTGTCATCAGCCGTAGTTGTTGATGTAAAAATATTTTATCTCCTGGTGGAAATCTTAGCGTACCTATATACCCTATGATTAATAAATTAGTTTGTATACATATTAGTGCCAAAAAGTTTAAAAAGCTAACATTTAAGAGACCTTATGCTTTTTCACATTTCAATAACATTTGATTTCATTATTTCATGCATTGACTACATTTTCCAACTATTTACTAACATATAGTTACTTTCTGGGAATGGGACATATGAATCTGCGTTTCAATTCCCTCAATAAAATAGAGCACAATAGCACATTATGTGCGCTACGAGCGCGCTCCAAACCATTTGTATTTGAAGCAAGTATAGTTCCCAACTGCACTCCGTACACGTTGGTTTAGGTAATCCGCGAGAGCGTCGGATTTGCGGAAACTTATGTGCGTGGTGTGTCCCTCCCCCGTCCCTCGGCGTACCTCACCCCCTCGCACCCCCGGTGACGTCACCCCGACGAATGCCCTTTCTCTAAACTTTGCCAAGTTGAAAAATAGATTCATGTCGTAGTGAAAATCCTGGTGATATTGTTTTAGCAGTGGCTTTGCGTCGGCCGCGGGCGAAAACTTGCGGAATATTGCATTTATTTACGTCCACTGAAAATCCGGCCGCTGCTGGATGTAATATTTTGTGTATATTTTTTATACTGGCGTGGCAAACTGACATGGTGAATAATGCAGTGTTGGTAGCTAATGTTTCACTGTGATTATTAATTATAATTATTATGAAAATAGTTATATATCCTTTTATGTTTTATGCGTGTTATAGGGGAAAATTATATTCATATTATATTAAACATTAAAAAAAAACATTATGTTTAATTATTTCTTTTGCTGTGTATTGTAATTTCTTGCCTACGTGAATTCAGTGCAAAATTTCTACATGACGCATTTTATATTGGACCAAATTTGTTTGATTGGCTTGGCCTGGTGGCTAGCCTCGTGGGTTGCCTAGTGTCGACTCCGTCGGGAAATATCCCAACTATCGCGAACTTGATTCTTCATATCTTATATTTCAAGCTACGTGTGTTGGCGCTTTTTATACGTAGCAGAAGGCATTGGGTCATGATTTTATGATGGCTCGGCTGACATCTACTCTTCCGGGAAATACCCTTCCGTATGCGAGTGCCACTTACAAAATGCGCTTCGAAACTATGAACTATGAATATTACATTTACTAAAACATTTGCAATTTTGTAGTTCTAACATACTTTATACAATATTGACTAGCGCACCCATGCGAATATTTCACACAATAGATCAAAGAGTTGCCCGAAACCGGGTATTAACAGGATAAGCCCGAACGCGACACATTTACCTGGGTCACCGTCGGGTTTACACTATTGTGTATGGTGTCCGGTATCCGGGCGGATACGAAAGTATGCGTTTAAATACGATTAGAAACATCTTTCATCATATAGGATTTTCATTTATAAACCTTTGAGTAATAATATTAATAATATGTAAATGATGCTAGTCGTGTATGATCGTGAATATATATCGACGTAGTTGAATGGTGAGGTGGCGAATAAAACACGTCCTTGCGTGTTGTAATTAATTCTATTGATATTGCAACAATGTGTTAACGTGTGGTTGTTTGTTTCAGTTCTGTCGGACACCTTCATAGCATACTAAGGTACGTTGCACTATTACTATTTGTTAACATGGTTTTATTATAATGGACGGACCATTTTATGCCTTAATTCCATTTTAAATATACAGTTTAACGTAACATTCAATATCATGTGCACATGGGTCTTCTTGATTTGGTCCCTACGATATTTATTAAAAACAAGAAAATCAAAATATCTGTTCTTACACAATTTACTTGAAAAGTATCCTTAAGTCCATAAATATCGTAACCGCGCCGTATTACTCTTAGCTAGAGAAACGTATGCCGTGTTAAATTAGGTTAAAAAATACAAATAGAATGACCGCTAATGTTCTCTAGAAATATCCAACTTAACTGAACCGGCGAAGAAATAAAATCGAATTGATTCTCTCGAGATCGTTTCACCGGATACTCAAGCCGGCATTACGGAGATCGTATGCATAGTTACTACCAGTTAAATAATAAAACAATTCCGCATCGATTGCTGTTCGCTTGTAGCGGTGTGGAGCCGAGCCCCGATAAAAATATGAACAGTGTTTCAGTGTTGGTGATATGTAGGCCGCTCTTTGTTTCAAATAAAGGGTAATTGGCAGAGAGTTGGCATCAAGCGAACTCTACCGTGTAAAATATTTCTGTACCAATTATTTTATTTGTGTACGAGTGCTTGCTACACCATGTGGAGTTGCGTAACGGATTGAACTTTTTGAATCATTTTGAATAAGCTTTAAGGTTAGGGAATAAACTAATATGACAGGTTTCTGATCACAATAAATAGTTGTGTCATTCGAACACGCGATGATTGAACGAAAGATTATGGTTTGCACTTGTTTTGTTTATTTCGATCTTACTTTGGGGATCAATCCGGACAGGAAGACAGGGCCAAAACCTACTTTGCTTCTCTATCTACTTCATTGCATAATGCCTTTGTAATACAATACGTTTAATGTCTAATAAATAACAGTAAAATACAGTTTTGGACAGTGACAGCGCGGTGAATTAATCTAAGCTCTAACATAATGGACGGGAGGTCCGTGGTGGGTTTGCCAATAGTAAGTCGAGCTAGATCTAAAGCTCCAACTCTACGTTTCATGAAATATTATTTTCTCTAGGATATTATAAACTCATCTTTAACAAGGCGGTTAAACATCAAATACTAACCCGGCGTTTGTGGGCGCAGAGGTTTTCATCTAGTTACGTTAAATTAAACTGACTTGGATAAGTTAAGCTTTGGTTTGGTTACGTAAACTGAACTCGCATTAGGAAATAATATTACATCGCGAAATATACAGTACTATAGCAAATGTGTTAATGAAAGTCGTTTGAAGAGGCAGCACGTTATCTGAGGCGGTAACTCACTCTCGTATAATTACCGATGCTTACATTTTTCCCGCCATTAGGGTTGCTTATTACCAGCTGTTATCTCGCCGCGTGCCATAACAAAAGATTAAAACTTTCCCTGTAAATTATAACCGCGATAAATCTCTCAGATCCCCGATCTTATCACCTTACTCCAAGGCGGCGACCAGCGTAACTTGAGCCGTGGGTCCGTGAGAAACTTTTTGACTAATAGTTCCATAGGTTTCGGTGACGTGAGGGTTTTTTAACAAGCGGTTGAGAGGGAAAGTTGGGCGAGGGGAAGTTTTAACCGCGGACGATCAATTCACTAGATTAGGTCTGGTTAGTGAACGTGATTTCGGAAATGATATGGCTTTTAAATGAGCTGAAACCCAATTACAGTTTCAGTGTAGTTTACACTCTATTAATGTCAGTCTTCATGCATGTATCCACAGAACAGTTGAATATCATCTGTTCTGTGCATGTATCATTGTTAGTTATAAGTCTTATGATCGCAATAAGACCGGAGGTAGGTCTCTCATTTGTGAGAGTGAGTTGGTACCACCTCAATGTCTATTTTTCCCGCCAAACAGCATTCTAAATGCACTGTGGTGTTTCGGATTGAAGAACGTTATAGCCAGATTAACTACTGAACATATTGAGACTTAACATCTTATGTCTCAGGATGATGAGCGCAGTTGAATACCAAGCATTGCTTTGTAATTTAAGATGTTGTTTGCTACTGTTTATGAGCGGTCGTATCGCTTACCATCAGGTGAACGGCATGCTCGTCTCGCCATTCATTAAAAAAAAGACTTAAATGCGAGCCTTAATTAACAGAAGCGCAATAGTATCGGAAATGGGATAAAACAAATAACAAAATGTAAACAAGCTTTCCTCCGCTGTTTTTGCTGTAAATATAAAATCCGAAGCAGCTCTTCGATACGATTAAAAGAAAATATGCAAGGAGGAGCGTGAGTTATTACGTAACTATCCGGCGGTGTTCGGAAATGCTCGCGATGAGGCCGACGTCTGCCGCGTCATATTAACGCCATGTTATTTAAAACCAGCGCGCTCTTGTCTGCTTTAAGTAAAATATTTTAGGATAAGGCTTTTATATTTTTATTTCGATGTAGTGTGTGATGTGAGATAGTGTTAATTAAAATGATTTAATGTTGTCGTCATGTGGCTGTAGCTGTGCTGCTGGATAGTTACTGTACATGATTTTAACACTGTAATATCTGGGCATAACTATATACACACAAAAATGGTATCGGATGATACTAAGTCTCAATATCTATAAGCAAGAAAATTGAGACCTCTATAAGAAACAAAGTCAACTATTTTGGAATAGTATTCAAGAAATTAAATTCAGTGGTAATACGTTTTTTTTTTGAAATTATAATTTACTCAAATCTTTTTGAAATCATTTTTACAATAATTAGAAAAATTACTTCGGGGTCTGATTATAATCTGCCGCCTTATTTAAGGGTCAATAGTTTACAAACTACCGTTTATTAACATATTCAATATAAAGGTAAACTGCAAAACACTATAAAATTACAAAAAAGTCACAAATGTACCAACACTAACTACTTCAACAGAGTTGTGATGGGTTACTAGGTAACTCTAGTAGTCCGGACGATCATTAACATAAAATTTTCTTCCTACTTCGCTAAGAGTTGGAACAAGGAAAGTTGTCGAAGCTGCGCCGGCGGTCCGACCAGCCTGGTTAGACCTCCTTAGCCGACCGAGGGATGTATTTAAATATTTAATCTGAATATTACAATGTGTGCGTGTTCAGCCGGCTTAAGTGCTTTTAAATGTAAAGCGGCGGCTTAATTCGGGTGTAATTAAGTTTTTGTAAGTTTGTTATTATGTAGTGATTATGTGTTACATTTAATTTACTAAGAGTTTGATTCCAATAAAGTGGATTTCGCTTTTCATTACCTACTTTAGTATAAGTTAAAATATAATCTAGAATACAATCTAATAAGCAGTTCCGTCCAATGATGAAAATTGGAACTAGTAACTTATTTTTGAGTGTATATAGCCAAGAGCATTGAAATGACTTAATTATATCTATCATATATTTTAGTACATGATACAGCCGTACTATCTACAGATTACATTTCTCGATAAAAATACAAATTTACTAGTAATAGATATCGAGTTCCATTCGGTAATAATATCTTGATTGAAGCGGCGTCAAAACTGTTATTACCAGCCACCAGACATATTATAAAATAGGATATTTTCGAATAATAGTCCGTGAATCATGGTAGATGTTGAGTAATGGCAACAATTTTATGCGTTGTCAGACACTCCGGCAGACGGAGTTTGGTCTGAAGCCATCCATCATCGCGCGTCAAACTCAACCGCTTTACACGTATTTCAGCTAAAGTTGGGCCTTACCCGTAAAGTCCCTTTAGAAAAATTTAAATCAGTTGTAAAATAGAAATAACATGTAACGGATTTTATAAATCACTAACACATATTTTAGTCTTTTTTAATTGATTGAGTTTCTTATTTAGCTATATTGGGAATGAATTTTCCCATAACTGATTTGGATTATATTATTTAAAATGGAATAATGAGTAAATACAAACAAAAATGACAAAACAATTTTTAGAATTAGTTATGTTTATTAGGATCTTTGTAAAATAACAACCTTAATAACCAATAAGAACATATAATATTATATTCAAAACCCTTGCCATATGCTAATATTGTCCGTTTTGCAGAAGCTAATCTGTAACAGTAGTAGGTATTTAATATTGATTTGATACGCATGTAAAGTTTTAATAGCAGTGGGTCCAATATGTATCGCAGTGCGTCCCTCGCCAGCCCACCCCGACGAAATGAGTAGAGGCGCGATCCAGATCAGATTACCGAGCGCCCAAACACGATATCTGCCAGGATATCGCGCAAATTGCCACAATTTCGTATTATACTACTTCCACGATAATTTTCCCGTCGATGTCTGCCAATTTCATGGAAAATTGAACGAGAAATATCATGTATCGGGTACAATGTTTTCGATATGTGAGGGGTCTTCGTCAAATGGTTTTTTATCTTGGATGAACATTAAACTCGATATTCTGATAATTATTCGATTTCCTCAACAAATGAATATGTAATCGTAACTCTGCGTTGCTAACAAAGTCAGTATTAGTACAGGAGGGTTGGATTCACGTCCGAATTACTGCAGGCCTGTGTCGAGAGGAATTATGTAAATATCTACACGGCAGTCGGGCGTCCGTACCGCCATGTATTGTGCTGTATTACGAGGATCACGTGACTAGCCTTCAAACCCCTGGGGTGCCTAGCCTTATATTCGGACGTGGCTTTGAATCCGTAGACTGGGTTAAGAGGTCTTTATGAACTGGTTACTAGTGTAAAGTTCGGCTGCATTGGTTGGCCGCATTTAGTTTCAATGGACCACACACTGTGTCTGATGAGTGTGTGTTTATTTCTTTTAGGTTTATGTGTTATCAGACCAAAAACTTCCTTGTCATCTTGTTTTATAGCCACGGTAAAAGACTGTATTTTACAATGGAGTCAGATCTAGTCTCGACCTACTAAGGTAATATACTTAGTAAGCTGATATTTGGTTTATATTGCGGGTATAATAATTACAGAACGAATCAATTTTGATAACATATAACGTAGACCCGCAACAAATATTTATAGATCACAAAAAATATCCTCAGTATAGGATCAAAATCGTATCCTCTCGATTCACAGACGTCTCTCCTATCTACTGCGCTGCTGCTAAAATTATGTAAATATATACGCGCTGTAACCGCACTCAAAGCTATCTTGGCTGTAATTGTGCCTGCGTGGTGGCGCCACTGTCGACGCCATCTCAAATGTTACGCTAACTTCTCTAATTATTTACACTTTGACTTACTACACAATAATGCTTTGAGACGGCGGAATTAATTTTGTTGTTTTGGCATCGCTGATGTAGTGGTATAACATTTCTGTGTAAGACTAACTTTACTATCATAGTTTGTTTATATTTATATTGGGGGAAAACTTGTATTTGTATTATATAAATGTATCTAAATATGCAATAGTGATACTAATATTTTGTCGCTCCGTTACAATGCAGTGTGTAGGCCATAGATTACCACGAAAGCCTGGTGCGGTCAAGTGGACTTCACACACCGAAGAAATAATAATTATCTTCATAGTATGTGAGTTTCCTCGTGATGTTTTCCATCACAGGTAAAGCGATTGTAGTTTCAATAAAACAAGTTCATCAAACTTCAATAAACCTGCTAGGTATATCCACCTCCGACAATATCACATCAAATAGAACAGATTTGATAGAGCCATTTCAAAAGGCCTTTAAATATGACAGTCCTCATTGTAAGGTTATTTAACTATTAAATCCAATTCCGAATGACTATCGGATGTCCATTTGCGGGGCACAGTCTCGTTCGGGTTTGAAAAGGTCCGACCCTTGTTAGAATAGGATTGGCGTAAAAAGCCTAAGTTATTTACACTGGCCGAGGGTACTGAGACACTGTATTGTACAGATGACATCTTCGGCAGCCCTGAGATTGAACGAAATTCAATATAACACATTTATTCAGTGATTTCTGTTGGATTCGGGATAATATCTGTCAAGGGTTTTGATGTCTTGTCGAATGTACTCATACAAATAAGAAATGTGAATTATATTTTGTATTTTTCGATCGGCGTTAAAGGCAGTTAATGTCTGTTGATAAAAAGTCAGAAAGTGGGATAGCTGTGTTATTTACAATCATTTCTTCTTCAAGATTTCAGATAATATACCTATAACAATGAACGCAGAAGCGGTATGCATTCTATGTAGGGTATCTACCGGTGAAAAACCGTTATTTGTCGCCGTTCGACACTTATGTGTCGGTTTACTCCAAATTGATATACGCATGCTGAATCCGTAATGGCACTTGCGTGTAATAAGAATACCAGCTTGTCTTTGGCAATCTTTTAGGCTTCTGCTGTCTAATGCCTTGCCGAATAAATCTCATAGTGACAAGTATTGACTAGCGGCGCAGGTAAATAACAAGACGTTATGTTAATGCACGTGGCAGATATTGTTGTTCCTACAAGGATTACCGCAGACGATTAAGTGCCGCACAGTAATTGTAGCGATGTGTAGATTAATTCCATCCGTTGATCAATTATGCATGTTTGATTATAATCTAATTAATAGCAGCCAACCAGATTAGCTTTGATGTATTGGCGTTGTTCGATGGAGTATTAATTTACTGGCGCCAGGTACTGATTGATTGCTTTCCAGAAACAGATTCCAACTTGCAACACCGCCGTTTGTCGATGCATCATTGTACAAATTAACATTTAAAATGTATTTGAAGATAGTTTGTTGTGGCATTGGTATGATCAAGTTTACGTCTATAAAGAAAATAAGTCATAATAATTAATGCACACAACAGTCACATACATACATAGTGGTGACTCCACATTGAGATCAATTAAGTTTTGTGTCGTGATTATCAGAAACTACGGGAAACTTTTCGGTCTCACAAACTCAAGTGCACTAGACACATATAATCCCGACCTTACACCCGACCTTCAGGATACAATTCATGAGTCGTATCAAAAACTATCAGCGACTTAAAATACTTAGAGTTGAAACAAATAATGCTTCACGATTTTGCCTTTTGCAGAGAGTTGAACTGTCTTGCCTCACAATTTCAAAATTACACAGCAGGCGACGGAGGCTTACAATTAATGTAAAATGATCTCTTGTGTTATTTTTCTCCTCATAATGATAACAGTTTTGTTTACTTCAAGTTTCCCTGGGTTTCCTTATTGCAAGGATAATAATAGCTACAGCGGGTTCGATGTAAAATTCAAGTGGGTCCCAGAACGGCAATAGAAGCAGGGCGGAAGCTCGCGCCGGCTGCAGCCGTTAGGGCGGCCTAACCTTGGCAAAACATAAGTAAATTATATTCCCCATTCACATCGCGAGCAGTGATCGTCTAAACACCGAACAATAGCTGGAGGCACCGCCGACGTGGCCGGGAGCCAACGAGCCTCGACACTTTGGCGTGCGGCCAGCTACATCGATCGTCCATAAGGCGGGTCAACGCACCGCCTCCGTGTCGCGCCAGAAATGGAAATGGTGCTTACTTCTTACGTTGTTTCGTCGTGACCTTATTTCCTTCGAATATTTACGAGTTTTTTGTTGACGCAATCGCTTGGCATTCGAAGTGTTCGGAACTGCAAAGTCTAGTTTTTCAGGTTTATGAGTGTCATCTATATCGGACAAGTTGCGGCTTCTTTCAGACTTTTGGGCATGATTGATAAAGGTCTTCAAGATAAAAAAACAGGGTCGAATGAAGATTTTACGCGGCCGTAAAAAGTTTTAGCTTATAAAGACAATTTAGACCGACTTGTATTTAGTTACTAAATGAGATTTTACAAGCTATTGAAAACATTACGGTATCAGTTTACGAAATGTTCTCTGAAATTTTTGCATCAAATAAAACTTTAAGTAAAATCCTAAAACAGACGATAATATAACACGATACCGCTAGTCATGCGCGATCTATAATTCTTTTAGACAGCGGTAAAGTATCCAAACTTGCGCCAAAGCGAAGCACTGAGTCGCTAAAACCAATTACGATTTTGTGCGGGTGAAGACGCTGAAAACTCTATAAAAGTTGTCGCAGCGAACCCGGCACCGCGGGATATTGGCCCGGACATTAACTACTCAACTTTAATGCAAGTTTTAAGCGATACTCCGCGGATTAGAAACTGCTAAATATAGCGATGTTGTTTATTTTTTAAAGGATTGGGTTCATATATTGTATTGGGGAATGATTTAGAAAATTAATAAATTTCCTTTACCACCCGGTTCACAAGCCTGCTTTCGCCAGAGAAGAATGGGCAAGAAACTCTAGCGTTGCTCTTTTCAAAAATAAGTTTACAATATGATGACAATGTGATCATACAGAAGTTGCAATCCAGAGCAGTTCATAAATTATTTAAAATAATAATTGAATAAATAATTATATTGTAGGTATAAGTCATTTTGTAATAACTCACCCGGAGTTAAGTGAGTTCACTGAGACCGAGGAATCGGTATAAACTGTACAGCTAAAGCAATGAAAAGCAAAAACAAGAAAAAAAACCAGATTAATTAAATATTATCATTATCAGCAAATTGAGCAGACCAGTTTACACAGGTAGCACTTGTTCACGAGTATGCCGCATGTGCCAGCCATCGGCTTCAACCGTGTTACAGGGAAGTGACCGAAGTGCTCACAGCTGAACCCACTCGAGCATGTACTAAAGTCAAAAGAAAATAACTTCCTTATGTATAGTGTTTTGGCAGAATCACAGATGTTTTCCTGATACACCCGTTGAATTTTGGATGAGCAATTCCTTCGGGAATTAGTGGCAGGGACTATAAAAATAAGTAGGAAAGTTGAAAATAGCGCAATAATGTCGGCACGGAGAACTTGTGAGTGTTGTTTTACGACATATTTGATGTGGTTTTTATGCCGCCAAGACGTGAGCAGTGCACGACAACACGACGTGAACATGACAAAAACAGCTCATCGTAACTTGAATTCGAAATATAAAACGATTTTGACGTTATTTGTGATATTGAAATAAAACTATTTATTTTAAGTATTTTTTTCAGAGAGTTGTTAATTTTTTTTACATTTCCGATTTCCTGACAATGTTTCGATTACTTTACAGTTCTCGTGGTCACGGAATGGACTGCCCCGCGAATTCCGTAAAAAATAGTTTTATTACAATGTGTAACATTCGCGCAAATCCAAAATACTATTGTTTGCAATTATTATACGTGGACCCAATCTAGAAGCTCTGGCTGTTTTAGCTTTAAATAAACCAAACACACTCAATATGAAATGAAAATATTTATTGAATCTATAAAATGTCATTTTAGATACAGTCACTTTTTTCATTACCACCCGATTCACAAGGCTGTTTTCGCCAGTGAAGATCGGGCAAGAACCGCTAGGTTTGCTCTTTCCAAAATAAGTTTACAATACAGTAATCATACAGGATTTGCTATTTAGCAAAATTCAGAGCAGTTCATGAATTACATATTTATTATAATAATTGAATAATATTAATATTGTTTGAGTCGTGTCGGAGCTATCAGAAACTTATAGGAACTAAACAAACCCACAGCATTTAAATAAATTATGTTGATTTAGCGTATTTAATTATCTTCATCATCGTAGGTAGAATGGAATAGAAAAGAATAACAATTCATTTAATTTGGAAAACCACATCAGCCACAAGAAATCAATAGGCCTCCCTCAAACTTCTTTTTTAGCGTTTCGATCAACTAACGGCGACACAGACTATCAAACTCAAAATTCAATTCCACAAATTGCGACCTTATAATAAATTGAAAATTCTTCCATCCACGTAAAACTTCGCCAAGCTAGAATCTAAGATCTTACAATTTCCAGACTATGTAAGCTGCTAAACCAATGTCCACGATATAAATTCCAATACAATTCTTAGATTGAAACCCTTTACGTTCAGTCGTAAAATCGGTATCTCAGAGTCGCCTGTATAAAACATAATGAAACTATCGTGAGGAATTGAGCGAGAGTGCTGTAGAGACATTCGATTTACAATAACTCTAGAACAAGTGATTGGGTAAGTGTAGTATATGGTATGTAGTCTAGTCTGTAGTCTGTAGTCTATAGTCTGTAGTCACGAGGGATCAGCCCGGGGAATTCGCAGATTGCCTTGTTGCATCTCCAAATTCCATTACAGGCGAGACGTTGATGTATCGAGAACAATTTCGTGCAGCGACATCTATCGGGACAAGATTGTGATGACTTGGTGTCTCGTGAAATGTATTTATCAATTCTGTTATATGTACATGCGTTTGTTTACGTCTACATCTTCGAATTGGTAGGGTTGGCATTTAGGGTCTTAAGGTAATGTGGAAGGTTAGGCTATTTCCATGCCTAGCACAAATCTAATTTGAAGAACCTCATATGAGGTTTTTTAAATCAAGAACTTACGCTATATGGGTTGCCTAGCCAGGAAATGAACTCTAAGATTTTACAGTTTATTCTTTATTAGCGGCCCGGCCCAGCTTCGCCCGGGTACAAATAGATTTCTGTACAATAATATGTACGTATTATACATATAAACCTTCCTCTTGAATCACTCTATCAATTGAAAAAACCGCATCAAAATCCGTTGCGTAGTTTTAAAGATTTAAGCATACAAAGGGAAATAGGGACAGAGAAAGCGACTTTGTTTTATACTATGTAGTGATTTATGCTGCCATTAGATCTTCATGAGTATGAATCTATTAAACATGTTGTAGCAACATTCAAAATAAACATTTAATTAATTTCCACTAATCAAAGCTTACCCAATTCTTAAGCGTTATTAGCTTTATGTAACGTGTCAACCCCACTCCATGAACTCGATAACGATATGTTATTAGACGAAGGTTCCCATTAATAATGCACTCGGCCGAGCCCACGTATTACTAACCAACACAGAGGGCGGAATTGAACGTCACAAACATATTGCTTAATTAATATTTAATCTATTGAGTATTGTTTGGTGCCTAATCGGTTAGGTATACAACGGTTTACCGGCCAGTACTTGTAGAAATGTCTGATATGCAGTTATAGCAATGGTTTTAAGATTATAATAGTCATTGTATTTAATTTGTGATATATTGATTTATATTTTTTAAACCTAAGTCTACTTCAAATAGACTATCCACCACCGGGAAATTCCTCGAATTAGTCCACAAAAGGCAGTTATTATTTTCATCTATTTCTTAAACATCTGTGACTTACACCAGGTGATCGCGGTATCATCTGTTATCGTAAGCAATAAACAGAAACACAAAGCTATCAATGACACTTTTATTCAGCGAAATATATTCGTTTAGCGCGCGACGAGAGGCTTTCCACTCATAATAAAATAAACCAACCGATATAACTCAATAACTAAGCAATAAGGAAATCAATCGGCACTCAGATGGCTCACAGCGACCCCACCTCTCTCCCGCGACCCCTCCCGATCCCCTCACAGCCCTGGCCTCATAGCATCCCTTATTTAGACGCCATTATCCCACTCTACCGACACATACAACCTTTTAAAAATACATTAAGAAACAGCCCCTCATTTTTCGACGTTTATGAAATGTAAACGTCAATTTGAGAATAAATTGAATGCGATTACGGAGTTTTTGCCTTTTTTGTGTACTACCTTATATTTTTTATAAAATCAGGCTGGATAATACATAAGGAGTAGATACTACCTCGAAGCGTCTCAAAGGGATATTGGTGTCTCTTTAACCCGCGTAATTAATGAGAAACATAACAAACAGGAGTTTTTGACAGCCTCCGAGGTGCGGTTGGTTGACAGACTGCTGTTAAACGAGAGGTTGGGTGATCACTCAACTATTTGTTAAGGGTCTGGGTTTGAAACCAAAACGTCTCTCGTAGTTTATGGTACCTACATCACGAGACACGGTATATTATTGTTCGGTTAGGACATATACATAGCTGAAGATTTTGTTAATTTGTTTGAACACGCTAATCCCAGGAACTACGAGTACATGTTTGAATTAAAATTTTATTTTAGTGTTGGATATCCAGATTATCGTTGAAAGCTATGGGTTATATAAAATCACGCTTTGTTCAATAGTAGTGGCGCAATAATGAAATATGTTGCAAAAATGTTTTATTCGAAAAAAAGTATCCGCATCCCGGCGAAGTCCGTATATTTAAGTATCGACAGTCAAAACATTTTCCCAAAGCTTTTGAAGTGCATTCGTGACAATTGAAATCTGGTGTAATACGATAATATTGTTGTTTGTTGATTTTAGAGTCATAATTAATCCCGCCGAGTTTTAATTAATGAACAACTGTGAAGTGTGCCACGGGCTGTGGTCGCTGTATCATAATGCGACCATTATCGCACCCGACGTCACACTTTACGAACCTTATTTATTTTGTGCTCATAATTAATAATATTCCGTGATTGAAATCACTGAAAACTGATTTCAAATACCCAGCTTTGTAATTCATTCGAAACGTAATATTGCCCAAGATAAAAGATAGTGGCAAAGTATTAGTATATGCTTGAATAGTGGCAACTGGCTTTCTTCTGTAATGCTTAATGTTATCGGAAATTATTCGAACTAAGATCAGGTAAAAGTATTCTATATTTTAATTACAATTAACAATACTCTCTGCATGCGTATATTGTAACTATACGATAAAATTACATTATCTCAGACATCCTGTCACTATCTATGTATTATGTCCAATAACTACTAATTAATTTCATACTGTCCATTGTCATTCAATTTAATAATATTTAAATCCTTTTCACGTCCATAAAAGTTGCGTATCGAGGAAAACAATAGTTTGCATACGTGCCCCTCTCCCCCCTCTCCACTCCGCTACTCCCCCACGTCGGACCGTCATCAAGGCGGCACTAATCAGGACAATGATTAAACAACCCTTGCCGGACCCTACTCACCCTTAACCCATTCTTTAGTTTTGCAGACCGAGTTTTTATGTCATAGTACTAGAACTTGTTGTATTATAGTGTAGGTGGTCTTGATTTCTTTTAGTAATTAATTTGTACAATGTAAAATTTTGCAAATGTTCATTACTTACATATTTCTTGTTTTACTTTTGAAAATGCACTAGCGGTCGAATTGGCTTCGTCTCGGAGCGACTTGCTTTAATTATTGGCCCTGCGGCCTTTCCCTGATCCATTCTAGTCTCCAAATATTATTTTACTACACAAATGTCTAAGCCACTTCTACATCAACAAATGTAAAGACATCATTATTTAAATACGCCACTATATCCAACTGGCGCCGTAATTGTGCTACCAATTAAGGGCTTCCCAAGATTATCGCAAGGGTAAAAAATTAATTGGAAAAGTATACGCAATATACGGCCTATTCACACAGTATATTCGTGCAAATAAACGTGTTCTTTTACACTTGCAGAACAATTTGCCAACAATGTGTATATTGTAAGCACGTCCAGATAGAACACCCACCGACAAGATATAACTGTAGTGGTCAACTTTATCGCACTCGCGTGGTCACAGCAATATATTGCTTTATCGGTGTATCAAGCTTTGGAACAGTAACAAATGTTGCAGAAATTTCCTAAAATATTTTAACGGCTTCTGCAAAATGTGTTTGTACCGCAAATTCCCGAAGTGAAAACCGAATGATTAAAAAGCAATTTCACGCTTTAACGGATAGTAATGTATGCACAAGCATCAGCTGTGTCTGATCGTGTCGTCTCGACTCTCGTGTCGTTTCTACTCTCTTGTCGTTTCTCGTGTCGCGTCTGCACGATCCAAGATTGATATTAAACTGTTATCGTCCTCTCGCCTTTCATTTAAATCGCAAATAATTCGTTTATTGTGAGTTACGATTGGATATACACCCTCCCGCACGCCGCTCCCCACGCCTTATAGCCTTCCAACATAATTGTTTTTTATCTTAGTTGAAGACAGATTTGTATTGCTTACCATCGCAACCCATATGAGAATTCTATTGAATAAAAAACCATATATTATCAGTACGTTGATTATCTGCTTTTTGTCAAAATAAAGTTCCATACACTTTTTGTTAGTGGTTTTTGAGCTATATATTGACACGTAATTAATGTATTATATGAATTCAATGGGTCTCGACAATTTAAAAAATGTATCTTGATTTGCAGCTGCTTTAATTTAATTTGATCGATTATTGAAAATAAGTTTTTTTTCCGTAATCTTTATTTAGCTTAGCATTATTTCATTCTTCTTTTATTCGAATATTCTGCATAAGTTGTTCTGAGATATTTATAGCCCTCTTAACATTTGCATTTAGAAAACTTTAAATAAAAATACCCGATGGCATCGCAACTTCTACTTACAATGATACTCTATGGAGTGTAAATTCAGCTCTTTACAGCAATCTTGGTTGTCATTAAGAAACATTCTAGCTGACTACGCACCACTAAATCGACGTAAATTACAACAAAACGTCTCGCAGATATTAACACAAATACAGCCGAGACAAAGGTATTAATTCAACCTAAATAAAACTAAGCCGAGCCGAGATAGAGTTTCATAAGAAGCATTTTCAGAGTCGTCCAGCAAGTCGGAGTCGCGAGCACAATGTTAGACAAAGGCAAAGAAATAAAGAAAGACTATCTGACGGCCGTAATTGAAAACCTAAAGAAAACGGGTCACAATAAAGTAAAAGAAGTCCACACAAAAAGTACAACGCCGTTTGCAATTTAACGCAGGGGAGTGAAAAGAAATGGTTTTTATAGTGGCTAGTGGAGAGAAGCATTGAGTGGACTCCTACACATATACATACATACATACAGACATACAAGAACGATAGCTACTTAGTTGGGAGCTGTTGAGTTACATTAAGATAATTTTGTGAGTGTGATTTTTGTACTGCCTGAGCCAAATGAAACAATAAAGGGTTGTTCATATCAGAAAAGTTTATGACTAACAAAACGTTATTAAATTTGTGCACATCAACATCATTAACTGTTCGTCATCATTATTATTTTATTTAATTCCTTTATTACTAAATAATAATAATAACTACATAGATAAATAATTACAGTAAACTATAATAATACAAGAGGCGGCCTTATCACACAAACAATTATTACACTGGCGTGAAATGTAATATTGGTTTGTAGGCGTAGTTAGATGGATGGAAATGATGAAATAAATTTATTATTTAGCCCGAAATCCACCATTATCCAATTATTGCAAATTCATTTAATTACTCTATTTCTACAAAATGGGTTTTACGTATTAGTATTATTACAATAGTGTGCCGGGCTAACAATTGTAGATGTAGGCACAGATATATGATACATGCAAAGTAATAACATAAAATTTTGTGCGACAAATAGCCTCAAAATTTGACAGTGCAATGTTCAATACTTTTAAAATGTGCTTGTTATTTTTTATTTTAATAGCTAAACATTGAAATAGGACTATTTTCTAAGATTTGTATCGTAATTTATTTTAACGATGTTTCGATTACTTTTTTAAATAAACTTTTGATGATAATAATTTTTAAATGAAGGCAGCTTTCGTGACATTCACTGAACATATGATTAACACCTCAGTCCGTCCCGTGACCAGAAAGGCTGCAAGATAATCAAAACGTCGGAAAGTTATAAAATGTAAAATTCAACCAAATTCGCGATAAAATACGTTAAAAAATAATACCAATAAAGCTAAACATCTGAAGCTACTAATAATTGACGTTTGTCGCTTACGTCGTTCTTGTACGAGACACTTAGCGCCTGCCTCTCGCGGCGTGCACGCTGCATTATGTATGAGCTGCTATCGATAAGCGTTCCATTCTGCTATCATTTATACAACACTATTTGTTCTATTCTATCGACGCTCTATTTGTTCTCGCGGTCTTTATAATACAATAAACGTTTTATGAAAATAGATTGTCCTTGGTTTTTATTCAATAGTATTTTTTTTTGTTGGTGTAATGTTTATTCTAGCATCGTTCGGCTGATTTTTTATAATTTTAATTTGTAAGAGGCTCTCTGATTTCAGCCATTTAGCTTATAAAAATAGTTGTAGAGTGCAATCATTTGTCTGTCACATGTACAAAATAAACAAAACTTAAGGCAGATTTTCTTTTCTGAATGCTAAAAGCAAATATTTTAAAAACAAGAGCCTTCGCGGCAGGACTACGTGTTACTTCGAAACAACTGCTAAGATATGAGCACAAACTGAGAAGAGCAACTGTCATTTACTATCGTACAAAATACAATAGCGGTACGGCGGCTCTGTGTCGTACAGACGGCAACACAGCTCCATACCTACACTAGTACACGTAGCGAACGTTTGATGTCGCAAAACTCGCGTGCGGGTGTACGGATGAAATTGATTTCGTTTTTGTTTCTGTCTTTTACCGTAGTTGTTATGTCTCGCAGTTTCCAGAAATTGATAAAATATCGTTTTCCTTTGACACACAGCTGAAACTTTATGCTCTACAAAGTTATAGTGGGTATATTTGACTTTGTGAAATTGTGACATTGCGCAATATGGATTTGTGTAACATAAGGATATCAAATTGAACGTACGTTCTTTGATCTTACCCATCAATAAGGAGGGGAAGGGTACATTCAAGATGATAAAGTACGAAAGCGTGATGGAAAATCTAACTTAAATATATTTATCGGGTGTAGGAAACTTTAACACTAAAATAGGGATGAAGTAGGTTATAAATTGGGATCGAGATCTGGATTTAACAAGTTATTCTAAATCCAAAGACAAATTTACTCTATCCCATAATTCCAATATTAAGTACCATTCACCCACCATATAGTTGGCAAGTTATCAAACAGTAACGCAACTAAAAGGTCGCAAGCGACTAAAATCAATTCTCCATAATAGTTTATTCAAGAGTCTCGCAAGTTGCCCGCCGTCGAGCCGCCACACGCCTAAATACATTATCTGTGTTACGGCGGGAGGGGGTGTGCGGGGGAGGGAGGAGAGTGGGGAAGGGTGGGGGTGAATTTAGCTCCAAGTTTCAAGTTGAACTGTTGGAAGTATTGTTAAAGGCCGTTGAAATTGCAGCGGGTCGCGACTTGTGAAATTTGTTGGTCTTAAAATAAGTTCAGTTATCGGATGGAAATGGTGTTTAGCGGCTCTGCATTTCCTAGTATGAATGGACTGACGAAAGTATTATGTCGTTGCTACATAACATGTGCAAAATAGAGCCACTGTATAATAATATTATTTGATTTCTTCCGACAGTGTTTTTCGTAATACAACTAACTTTTTTAAGGTCATAGCCTACCTATCTTAGTAGCATTGTCAAAATTAGTAATTATACCACTTGTTGGATAAAATATCACAATTCCATTTTCAAGATGATTTATCTACTTCGTGCTTACCCTCTTAAAAATGACTAATGAATATCAAGTAGTATATTGATAGCGCAAGGTCCTAAGCGCTGATTGACTAACAGTACTGAAAATCTCAGATATTTAATTCAGCAAGGTATCGCTTCGAGCTCGGAGTCACGAATATTAAAGTCGGTTATTACTGTTGTGCATCGGGAAGTGCAATAAAGAGTTTGGTGCAGGTGAGCTGCTCAATATGCATTTATACAGGATGTTGACTCTAGCGCTTCTAATATCCTTTATAGCCGAAGTAGAGACGTTTCATCAATACAATCTGTATACTATTTAGATTTAATTTTTCTTTTATATTAAATACATAGATACATGAACGCCACGCCTGTATTTCATAAGGGTAGGCAGAGACTATAGATTACCACATTTCTCGATCCTGACATACTACTTTTGCTTCATCCACTTTCATTATTCTCTTCATGCATTCACCTCGATTTAGGATAATTTTAACCTGACCCTTGTGTAAGGTACTATCAAACTGGTTGAGGTAGATTCGATGTGGTCGACTGTTATCGACTCTTCCATTCAAACAAATAATGTTAATTCCTTTATGTATTCGCCTTTTATCCACCCTCTCTACATGCCCAAACTATTATTTTTGTAATATCAGGATATTTAATTTTGAGTTAAATACTTGGGTTCTAATACTTTCGTTCACTGAATAACTGGCGCTAGAGCTCAAAGATTATCCAATCCACTCACATCATATTACAACTCCTGGCTCTCCGTCTAAAAAGGTATTTTTTATTGGATTTTATCCCTCAAACGAATTTAGAAACATAACGTGCACATGTCACGGAATAGTACAATTCGTAGCGTTGCATCCCCGAGCTCCACAAACGGAATAACGCTGAACGTTTGCACAGAAAAAAAAGAAAAATGGGCGAGTATATCGAAAGTACAAATATATAGTGGGTGCGGGCTCTATCGCGAGCTCTACCGGACTCTTTTGGGCTTTATCGCTTTTATACCTGCCCACATACCCGCGTGTGGCTGTTGACAGAACTATAATTAAGGAATGGGTTCGCACACAGGAAAATGTTTTCGAAATCAACCACCGCGACCGGGACAAAGACCAACGAATTGTAAACCTTTTTCATGTTTTTTATTGGGTATGCAATTTGATCTTGACTTGAGGCAACAGCTATGCAAATTGGTGCTAAATGTTTCTCGTTTGCTATTTAAGATTTCGTAGGTATTTTATTTGCTCGTAATATTTACGTTGCTGGATCTAAGCCACTTCCAACAGGTCAATGTGGTGATCCTTGGGGGAAGCCTTTATTCAGCAGTCAACTTTCTGTGGCTAAAAAGAGAGGAATCAAAAGAGATAGAGATAATCTTTACGTTTAGCACAATAATCCACGTACGTATTTATGTGATAATCTTCATACTCTAAATTCATTCCCCGAAAATTAGAGGTTTTGTAAAATACCATTCGTGGTTAACACATAGTTTTGCAAACGTAGGACGTAGTACGCGTGTATATGCGCTATGTATCTCGCACTGATGACACTGCAGCCTGTCATCTGACAGTCGTTTGGTTGGGTTTGGTAAGTCGTCAGAGTCTCGTCTATTGGCTATCAGAGTGCAACACAAGATAACATTGTTTTCGGTGTAGGAAGATGTCAGCAGAAGTCTTTTAGATCTCGTAGTTATCTGTTATTAACAGTGATGTGAGTTTTTGTAACTACAGCAAGGAAACAGTGACAATGCTTTCGTCTGACTTAAGTCTTCTTGTATCCAGTTTTTCTTTTTTTATTGCAATGAATGGCAAGACGAGCATGCCGTTCACCTGATGGTAAGCGATACGACTGCTCATGGACAATAGCAAAACTAAACAACGACTTGCATTGGAAAACAATGCTTGGCATTCCACTGCGCTCGCCATCCTAAGACATAAGATGATAAGTCTCAATATGTCCAGTAGTTACTTTGTTTAAGTAGTAAAGTAAAAGTTTCAATCGATTTCATGAGGAAAAAGCGAGGTTCCCTCGGGGAAAATATTATTTCACGCGCCACAGGAAAAGAACACAGCGCTTTGTTTATATATAATTCTACTACATCCTAGCAGCGTGACTCTACTCTTTCCGCAAATTGTACAAATACTTGTAACATTTTTAAGCTTTATTTTGAGTTGCTGCTTTAAAACTAACTGGCAGACGTAGTAGATGATATGAATAATGTTATTCAGTTTCTATGATACCTACCTAATACGAGTATATAGTAATACGCCATTCAAAAAATATATGAAATAGTAATAATATGTCTGGATACCAATACAGTATTTTTAAATAAGCTATTCCCAGTAAAATATTATAGTGCGAGTCGATAGTACCCCTCACGCAACCCCATCGATTACATCACGTACATAATACAATAACATTGTTGCGCAGTTTACGTGGCTCCCTTGTCTGTTATCTGCTATCAGGTCAAGTCACGTGATATCCACGTACTGTCTTAATTGTCTATGTCTACCTCCCTTTTATTGCTATCGAGTAACCTATTCCAGTTTGAAAATTAATTTGCAACTTGTTTGATCGCATTTTGTAATTAAAGGAGTTTGATAGAACATTGATTTTGTTATATTTGACAATTCATTAAGAATTTCTTATTAACACAATCGAATTTAGTTGTGTGTTGTTGTCCATCATGTTACCCATCTATAATAAATGTTTCTGGTTTTGTATAATAATAAAGGCCCGCCAATATATTTGCATGACTATTTACTAAAACCCGATCTGCATTAAAATATTATGTTGCATTTTAACATACAATCTTTGTTTTCATTTTAAAATATTTTCAATAATCCATTATGTAAACTATGTTCGTAAAACACCACGCAATTTGGATAAAATGCTTTTATTCAGCTTTCCGTTATTAAACCTGTTTCAATTCAATGAATTAATGATGTATGCTGATAATGCGAGTATCAAAATATCAGAATACATAGTAATCGAGGGACAATGAAACGTACTAACACATGTTAGTACGTTTGTTATTAGCTCTAGTATAAACCTTTGTGGTTTGTTAGCAGCTATATTGTAAATTATGTATTTCTGTTTAAAATAATAAATTAAAAAAATAATAATGTATAATTTAATTTTAAATGTTTAGAAATCTGCCAATTGTTCACTTATTTGTAAAGTTTCTGGGTTTATTTTTTTTTTGTAATTGATGATGTTCATTAAAGTGTCGTGTATACAGATACACAACCCTTTATTGTATCTGAGGCGATCAAAATCCTTAATATTATTTGGATTTTGTTTTAAATTAGTGCCAAAAAGTGCCATCTAAATCATAATATAATCGGCTATATGGTCTTCGGCTCATTCTTAGCAAAGCTGCTACTAAGTGTTTCACATTCGATTACTATTATATAGTGGAAATACTTCGGAAATAATATAAATTTAAATACTAAGGCTTTAACAGTTCACATCAATTACCGGATAAAGAACATTAAAACAACTTCCGTTGAGTTGTATTACACAATCGATTCCCGGCTCTACCAAGAATGTAGAGTCTGTAAAAGTTTCAGCGTTCAACAACTCTACAACAATTTACAAGCAAAGTGTTACAGACTGATAACATCAACCTGTTACTAATTAGCACTACTAATGCTCTTTGATAAATAACGTTGATTTTGAAGCTATTTGATAACACTTTAAATAGCTCAGAGGATTGGGTAGTTGGAGGAAGATTAAACCACTAGATTGAATGCTCTTTTAGATTGCTTCATTCTAGTGAAAGGTATTGCTTTTCTTTAGTTATTTTTGTATACGTATAGTTAGTCTGCTGAAAGAATTCAATTTGAGTCCGCCGAACTGGTCTGGTGTGGATTGGTTGTACAGATTCAGGCTTGGCTAGTTTTAGAGCATAGAAGTTACTCATAGGGATTTTTGTTTATTTTTTATCATTACCGCTGTTTTTCTTCATCGTTATAGTGCGTGGTGATTGACTATCAATATCCACATGACTCCAAAAAGTCAGAGATGTGTCCCTGGCTTTTGAACCCGCGACAACCTTTAATATGTTAGCAGCCGCGTCTGGTCTATTTGCCAACAGTTTAGCGTACTCTCTATTGTAGAGGCCTCGTGCACTGCAGTGGAAGTTATATGGGTTTGATACAAATAAACTACCATTGTGACGGATATCCAACGATAAGCTCACGAACGGTACTTTGGAAGGGCAGCTAGTACCATTATTATTTATTTCTCTTATTCATTGAGTTTATTTCCATACCACTATGTGATAAAAGCAAATAAATTCCTATCCAAAGTTAAAATTCCAGGCACATTTTGTTCTAAATTATTACACAAAAAGAAAAGTAAAACCATTTTATTTTAATCAGCAATTGGAACACTCGGCCAGCAAAACAGAGGTCAATTAACTAATCCCTTATGAACACAAGCTGAGTCGCCTTGTGATTACGTCCCACCGCTTACATGGAGCCAATTTACACCTGCGATCCTTGTTGAGCCGGTAAGGGTAGCTTCCGGTATATGTCCACTTATTTAAACAATTCCTTTTTTTTTACTCCCTAATATATAATAAATATTATTTTCTTTCTTATTTTCTTTACTCCCATCCTTCGACACTACTACCTTTACATTCTTTGACAGCCTCCGTGGCGTAGTTGGTTAGACGCCGCTATGAATTATGAGGCCGCGGTTTCGATCTCCGCACTGAGACAAATATTTGTGTAATCTATAGATATTTATTTCAGGTCTAGGAATGAGACTGAAAAGCCTCTCGTAGTTTCTAATACACGACACAAGACTCGATGTTAGCGTGGGGGTCTGGACTATATGTGATTGTTGGGTGTATTAATTTATTATTTTCCTCCAATTTGAGAGCTTACACATGATAATAAGTGATATATCATATTCGAAGTTAGTACTAAATCACGTGAGCCGTGTGGATATGGTCTTGTTCAATAAAGAACTAAAGTCCATAAACGCGATACCCATAATTTATTCGTCCGCCGTAAATACTACGAAGGCATGATGAAGGCCAATTTCCAGGCCACGTAGAGCGCTCGTGTAATGTATTCCGTCGCGTGACTATTGACGGATAGCTAGTTAATAGAGGATACTCCGTGAGTTACTGCTCGGGGCGTGTTTTCAACGTATTTCTTATTAAGTAGACTAATCGAATTATTTTTGACATGATGAGATAGTGTGACCTTTGCCCTTGTCAATTTTTTTCTAGACACTATGTATACTTTTATAGCAATTATAGAAAAAGGAGCATACCATTCGCCTGATGGTAAGAAATACGACCACTCGTGGATAGTGGCAAAACCAAGCAATGCTTGGCATTTCACTGCGCGAAAAACTTACATAAAATGGTCGTGTGATCTGAGAATCTAACCCGTATAATCTCATTACTTACATACGTACATACTCACGCCTTTTTACCAGAATGAGGTAGACATAGGTGCAACCATTACACCTACGCTTGGCCTTGTATTTTCGATCCCACGATGTGGTGCGAGGCGAGCCTATCGCCATATCGCGCACTCCGGGCGGATAATGAATAGGAAAATCTCATAACTTACCTTCCATAAATGGTCTAACTAAACAATTAGTATCATTGCTTCAAACAATATTTACTAGTCATCATCAACACATTTAATTTTAAGTTTATTCCTATATACATAAATACATAAGCCACTAATATCTTCATTTTCTTTTTCTAAATACATCTGAAAAAGCTTTTAAAATGTTAAATAAATAATATTTTCTGTAACACGTTAACTCGATTAGCTATCGATAATTGATTAATCTCAAAGCAAAGAGTTGTCTCGGAACGACACCAGGCAGCGCGACGCTCGCACACTACACTGTTCGCGTCAGTGGTTCTCAAAATTTTAATTAAAAAGTAGGAAAAAATATTGGCGTCCTGTTGGTTAATAGTGAAATGAAATTACATGAAATATGTTAAAAAAATAGTACACTGTTGTTATAATAGATTTCTTCATTAATTTAATCAACATTTTAAGAAGACAAATTATGTGTCGCATTAAATTATTTTAGTTGTCATATTACAGTTGATATATCCGACAGAATTTCGACTGGCAAAAAATGTATGTATGTCTCTGTTTTCACATGTTTTTTTATCACAATAAATGTAAAGGCTAGCGTGACATTCACCTGATGGTTAGCAATACGACCACTCATAGAGAGTAGCAAATCAAATAAAACCATGAATTAAAAAACAATGCTTGGCATTCCATTGCGATCGCCATCCTGAGATATAAGATGTTAAGTCTTAATATTTCCAGTAGTTACTCTGACTACAATGTCCTTCAAACCGGAACACAACAATGCTTTTATACTGCTATTTGGTGTGAGAAATATACGTTGCAGTGACATCTACCCAGGCTCTCACATATGAGAGACCTACCAGTATAATACATTTTACGTTGATATCATTTTTCAAAATACACATATTCTCATTTAACATTTTATAGTGGCTAAAAATCCTAGCACTAATGTAAGAAGGTCAAACCACATATTCGGTCTAGTCTCCACGTCGACGAAACTAAGTTAAAACGTTGGCGGCGACCCAAAATGTTGAGAACCTCGCGCGTGTTACATCAGCCCGTCTCTGCGAAATTGAGTGAGACAAATTCCATTAAATATTAAAGGTGAGTGAGCCGATTGGATGTTTTAAAGTTAATCAACTAAAGCGACTTTGTTGCCGATAGAGTGCGCGTAGTCTAGTTTAACAAAAAATTGTATAGATTGTACCTAAGCTGCCACTGGAGACTTTAAGAAAATTAGTTTCTCTATAATGCCGGTTTATGGATGTGATTATTTTTTCTCTTTATAAAGTCTGCGTTTTTTGGAAAATGAGACTTGATAAAATGTCTGTCAGAGCGTTTACTTACGGTTCTTTTTTTATTTTAAATGAATTGCCTTCTATGTCAGTTCCCCAGCGATATAACTCAAACTTATTTTTTTAAATAACCAAACTTTCGCATCCCTAATTCCCTATTCTGATGATGAAAATATTGAATTAGATCGTTTTTCCTTTATCAATATTGCATTTGAGTATACCGCATCAGGGCAAAAGCACACCTGGGATCTTAAAATATATTTTATCAAATCATATGAAGTAAAAATTCTAGCTATATTACTTAAAGAAACCTTACCTCTTTATGTATGTACCTTACATATTTATTGGTGGTAGGTCTCTCATATGTGAGAGGTCACCTAGGTAGATACCATCGCAATGTCTATGTCTCCCGCTAAACACCAGTATTAATGAACTGTTGTGTTTTGGTTTCAAGGACATTGTAGTTAGACTAACTACTGGACAAATTGAGACTTAACATCGATGGTGGATGGCTAGCGCAGTGGATTGCATTGCAAGCATTGCTTTGTAATTCAAGGTGTTGTTTGGTTTAACCACTGGTCATAGCGGTCGTATCGCTTACCATCAGGCGAATGGCATGCTCGTCTCGCCGTTCACTGCAAAAACTAACTTTAAAGTAACAGTATTACAATTACAATCTTATGCTGTGACGTCATTTAACAATTGTTAAAAATGTCTTGACCTGATATCCACCGACGCTTACGTTTAGATAGTCGCGATACTCGAGTTACTAAGCGCGGTTAATCTCTATTAGTTACATAATATTGGGCGGCGGCGTACACTACACTACACAGGCCCTAACAGGGTTACCGGCGATCACTTGCGGGGCTTCTCGGCTAATTTTACCTCATCGACGGCCACATCGATTTATAAGGCGTGAGACTACAGCACATTACTAAATACACTTATATAAAAGTATCGTATGAGTGTGTATCGGACTATAAGCATAGTTTTACGTCTTTTGTAAGATTAACTTAAAATTTCGAAGATTTATTTTTTTATAGTCACGGTAAACGAATGTATCATGGAACTAAATAATGTTGTCTCTTGTAGTTTTAGTGCCCATCGTTATTTTGTTGAGAGATGCTGTCTAAATACCTAATTGAAATAAACATACTCCCATTTGTATGAATTTCACGTGGCTGACCTTTTTGTAAAGTTCTCCCGCTAGCTAAAGAAGAAATAAAGTGATATAAAGTACTTTGCAAAAGGAAGTAGTACACTTCGTCTAATAGTCACATGGTAGCCTACAATAAAATGATCATAAAAGAAACGAAAGCCTTGGCAACATTCAATGGCGGCTATTTTTAGATTTCATTCAGAAAATACTAATCTTTGCCCGTATCTAATTGCGTCTAGAATTGTGTAACATAGCCACCCGACATTTTCACTGGACATTGAGTAGGCGTTTCCTTTTGACATTAAGACATATTTTGTAATGTATCAACCTCACTAACCTTTTTATTGCTGAAGTCCGGTAAATGGGCAAATCAATTACTACCTCTCGCAAAGAACATCTTCAACATAAAGATTGTATGATGCAAGTGTCTTTTTTTTTTCACAACACGTCACCTGATGTTAAGTGATTACTGCCGCCCATGAACATCCACAATGCTGGGATTATAGATGCTTTGCGTATCCATGAAATCGGGAAGGGAGCGGAAAAGAATAAGCATGGGAAGAGGAAAGGGGTAGTGGGCATCCGGCAATGTCATTTACCGAACAAAACGCGACAACAAAGTTGCCGCTGTACGTCAAACACACCCAACTGTCACGTACATAGTCCTGACCCCACATTAAGATCAATTAAGTTATGTGTCGTGGGTATCAGGAACTACGAGAGACTTTTCTGTCTCACAAACACCCAGACCCGAGACAAATACTTGTAGGCCGCACAAACAATTGTCTCGGTTCGGTAATCGAACCCGCAGTCTCTTGTTACACAGACGGAGTCTAATCAATTGCGCCACGGAGGCTGTCAAAAAATGCACTGTTGTGTTTCGGTTTGAAGGACATTGTAGCCAGAGTGACTACTGGACATATTGAGACTTAACATCATATGTCTCAGGATGGCGAGCGCAGTGGAAAGCCAAGCAGTGTTTTGTAATTCGAGTTATTGTTTGGTTTTGCTACTCTTCATGAACGGTCGTATCGCTTACTATCACGCGAAAGGCATTCTGGCCATTAATTGCAAAAAAAGCAGAGCCACAGTTTCTCGTCGGATTTATGTGGGCCATTGGGATACCTACCTCGTCTAGTTCGTACATTTCTACATAGGTCCAAGGTCGGTTGAAGTCTGGTAGACATTTGCCTTTGACCTTGTTATTCCCCATGTAAGCTATGAGAGAAATAAAGTATGATTTTTCATGTAGATTCACATCTTTACATAATACGGTTGTCGTCAGTTTGTCTGAAGGAGACTTAGATTTGTAGTTTAGCTGAAGGTTGTCGCATAATATTGTGATAAGTACATTATATTCTTCATTCTACCTCCATAGTGCCTACTTGAATAATATGATAAATTCAACAGTCTTCTAACATAATATTTTTTCAGAAAATTATTGTATTGTTTTTTACCGTTTTTATTATGGTTCTAGTAGTCATATAACGTATTATAATTTCGTTTTTTTGGAGAATAAATCAATCCACGACATGTAGGTAATATTTATTTTATGTTATTGTAAAAAGTAAAATAATATATTTTTCTAGTTAGAAACAATTCTCTAAAATATAACTTTGAACGGGATAAGAAAAGTGTACGACCTTGATACAATGCGAAAAGACTTCATTAGTTCGGAATCTATTTTATGTTATTCTTTTATATTCCTATACACGATGACATTCAACCTATAACTTCATTATGTCAGCCATCATGTAATATAATTATACCCGCATTAAACTCAAATTTCATAACTGTCCAATTCTAAGTAAGAAAAGTGTAAATCTCCGAAGGGCGCGGTGTGCCCGGCGCATGATTGATGACGCGGCATTCACGCAGCCGCTCAAACGCGCGCCGATGTGACACCAGATTGACAGCTAAGCCTCTCGCGCCAATTTGGAAAGTGTTCGCGAAAATATACGAGAAAGCTTATTCCATTGCGGGCACTCTTAGAAGTGAATGCTGGTTCCGGTGTTTTTACGGGTCAGTGGATACGAAAAAGAGTGTAAATGTTTTGTTAGAATTGTGTGTAGCTCGAAATTATTAGTGGTGTCGTTTCAACGTAAGGAACTTACATTTGACCCTTAAATGGCATTGCTGATTTCGTTGGGTTCAAAGACATTTGAGCGCATTGGCATCGGGGAAATGCGATTATTAAAGCGGAGATATCATAACAATTTCAATATTTGTTCGTGTCATACTTGAATTACACAATGTTATATTTTTTTCCAAATCAACCATTATATTTTTTTAAATAAATTACTTAGCATTGTGTCAAGCTTCGGTCGCAACAGCAGTTAGACAAAATACGGCATTATCTCGTAGGCTTAGAGAAATTAATTAGTTGATCAAGTGAATGAATGGAAAACTGTGATTAGCGACGCGGCGCGATATAATGTCATGCTTTACTACAGCCTTACTTAAATTGATTGTGGAATTTGGTGACTGATTGAATGAATAGTAAATTGACATTGACATGCTACGCCAAAACAACAGTTTATTCAGTACTCCGTATTTTTCTGGAATCAGACCAGTATATAGTATAAACTTCTAAGACAAACTGTCTCCGTGCCTAAGACACCCGTTTGCGCTAACAGCTGAAGTTTCGATACTACTATCAACTCATATATGACACTCTAGCTTGTTATCGAAGGCACAGACAGTATCACGGAGTGTCATTCAAAGTTCGAAAAGTTTAATTTTCTTCTGACGCTGCATTAGAGGCCAGTCTATCGCCATACCGAGCAGTCAAGACTAGTTCGGCCAATTCATTAGATTTTTTTCGTCAGAAAAAATTGTCTACACCGAGAAGGGTTCGACGCAGATATGTGTCTTATGAGTTATAAATATGTCATTGCGTTATAACATTTAATTTGTAAATGTTTTAATGATCTAGAAGCAATCATAGTGCTGTGTAATTCTTTAAGGTTGACTTTTCACAATATAATAGTATTTTATTTTATTACTAACATAGTTATACGTAACTTAATTAATTGTGTCACTAACATTCTATGGAATTTATATTCTAAAACTAATCATGATTTCATTTCATTTCCCCAATCTCCAATGTTATTAATGCACTTTTACAAACTTCACAATTTGCAAAGTTAATTAAGTTCCAAATCGAAATGACGACGAATATTAAAAAGTCCATTAATGAGGGAATAAGTTATTACTAAACTAGCCGCCGAGTCTAGTCTGCAGTGTGACTCGGCGCCACGCAAGCGACGGCTATTCGTGCTCAACTCAGCCGATGGAAAATGAATTTTTCGCCAAATTGAGTTTTTCATTAAACATGATCGACGTCGAATTACTTTTCACCGCGCAGCTCATAAATGTCGCCCGTAATTAAAATAGTGAATGGATTTTTATAAAAGGGTGTTTTTGCTTAAATGTTGATTCATTTTGTTTTTTGTTAATGCCACAAGATTTATATATGCGCTCAAATTTGTTAAAAATGTGCGTGGAAGAGAGAAAGAAATAAGCAAGTATTATGCAGCTGGGAATTTCAAAATAATGTTAAGCAAGCAAATACCTGAAAATACTAACCTGTGAAACAGCAATACAAACGTGGATGAGTTGATCAATTTATACTGTCGTCGAGATATAAATGTACACTAACAATTTATATTAAAAACTTGATGGATCTCTATCACCTATTAATTCATGATGGTGTCCTTAAATATAGACTTAAATATACTGGTGGTAGGTCTCTCATATGTGAGAGGCCATCTGGGTGGGTACCACCGCAGTGTCTATTTCTCCCGTTAAACAGCTGTAAACGCACTGTTGTGTTTCGGGTTGAAGGGCATTGTAGCCAGAGTAACTACTGAACATATTGGACTTAACATCTTATGTCTCAAGATGGCGAGCGCAGTGGAATGCCAAGCATTACTTTGTAATTCAAGGTGTTGTTTGGTTTTGCTACTGTTCAAGACCGGTCGTATAGCTTACCATCAGGCGAATGGCATGCTCGTCTCGCCATTCATAGCAATAAAAAAAAAAACATCAATTTTTTAATAGAGAGTCTATTATCGATCACAGACCTCCTGAGGACTGAAAAATATGCAAATACATATATAAACGAAGTGCCATTGAAAAACTGTTTTGATTTTTTATTACTTTTTAATAAGCAGCGCAGCTAATGCTTTTAAAAGTATATTCATTAAAAGTAAATGAGTAGCACAACTAACATTATTTACACTCCAAATACAAGCAACTCATAACATATTAAAGCAAAAGTAAATAATATGATTGAACATAATCCTGCCATAAAGCTTCGTTTATTGCGAAAGAGTTACGAGTATGTTTATAAAACTCTTGACATAATATTTTCAAGAGCTCCTTGAATATATGCTTTTTCTAAACGGCGTGCATACTTTGTGAATATTTATGCGGATTTGAATAAAGCAACGCTGTATATATTCGCTGTGTATCGAATGGGTGAAGTTCATTTGAAAGAGCTGTTCTGTGGGACGTGATTCAGTGCATATTGGCTCGTTCCGTACAGTATTTGATTTTTCACGGACTGTCTTGTAAAGGACCAGCGCGATTGTTGTAATATCTTCTAGTACAATATACTCATGCAACTATTTCTTAGAAATGCCTCTTTCGTTCTGCATTTTTCGGAAATTAAATAAATCATTTAGGTGCAATATCAATTATAATCAGAAGAAAGTACGTTCTGTGTTATTTTATTACATACATACATACATAAACTCACGCCTTTTTCCCAGAAGGGGTAGGCAGAGGTGCCAGGGCATCCACATTTCGCCTTGTATGTTTCGGCCCACGATGTGATAGGTGGCGAGACTATCGCCATATCGGGCACAATTTCCTGACTCTGGGCTGATAGTGAATTGAAAAATCCAATATCACTTTGCCCAACCCGGGATTCGAATCCGAGACCTCAGCTTTGTAAGCGTACCGTAGTACAACTACGCCACCGAGGCAGTCAGTTATTTTATGTCCTTATCTGATTTGTACAAGAGGATGGCGGTTTTTCTAAGATAATTTATTACTTGGTAAGAAAGAGTCTGTTTTAATGAGGGCGTTAAAATTGAATTTAATATTTATATGGCAACCCGATATACCACGTCGGAAAATGTTTAGATACTTGTTATTTTTATTTATTGCTGTTAATAGTATCTTTGTTTATTTTAAATTATAAAGAAACAAAAACCGTACGAAAATGTATAGAAATACCTACGTATAAAATTATTTAACGGACACAATGAGATTTTAATTAGTGTTGCCATAATTGTTTTTCTATAATGTCTATTGTCATCGCTTGGTACTCTTTTTTGCCAAATTATATCTTAGAATATATTGATGCAATATTATTGGTTTACTATAAAAATGAAGAAAAGTAGTTATAAGGCTGTTCTTAAAAACCATACTTTAATTTATCGTTTCGTCCGACAAATTAAGGGTTACCTCCTCAAATAATGTATTACGTAACTAATAACTGAAAATCAGAGTAAAACGTTTTTTCTAAATAATGAAACAAGCGTGTCGGATCACAAGTGGAATAATTAAATTTATTTATACGAGTGTAGTGATTGTGGGTGTAGCGCGGAGTCAGTTCATCGACGCTCTACGTGACTCGACTCTACCGCGCTCTACCAGCTCTCCCTCGCTCTGCTCCGCTTTGTTTTATTAGCTGTGGATTGTAAATTGTAGAGCCGTGTTTTGTGTGGAAATGTATACATTTCATTAACATGGAAGGACGTGGAAATGAAACTAATGAATCGTGAAAGGTTTTTTCAAAAGTTATGCAACGAATCCGTTTTTATAGTTGCAATATATAATGTTCAGCAAGGTTTTATTTAAGTGTATGTATTATTTGATTTGCAAGGCAAGTGAAAATTTACTTAGATTTTACTGATTGTTGAGAACAATATTTTATCAATTATGCCTTGAAGTTCACAATAAATAACTTAAAGAGCCTCAAGAGCACAGTAACGTATTCAGTATCTTAATGTGGAAGGAATTTGTCAAATCATATTTTATTTGCCTTTTTTATCTAATTTTTTGGAAATTATATCAACAAAGTGTAAGGCTACATCGATGATTAATAATTTCGGGGTTATGATAAGTATGTTCATTCTCGCTGCAATTAATAAACCCGACATAATGCAACACCAGTATAACAATGACACACAATAATTATAATCTATAGCCAATCGATAGTCTCTCTAGACGGCGTGGCATCGCGCACACTGCAGTCATTTTACCCCGACATACAAAAACATCTTCAACATTCATCCACAATTCTTCAAATCCTGATCAATTTTCCTCAATTTTATATTCAAGTCATTTCTATCTGCAAGCGAGCTCATGAAAGCGTGCAGAATGGCGAGTGCATAGTGAATTGGCGGAACTGTGCGGAGGCTTCGTCGAGTCACGCCTCTCTAGGATTTGCCTCCGACTTGTACAAATTGTTAACGCTAGTCCACTCTCCTTGAATATATCTTTATTTAATACTAGACATTTTAGGATTTGGATAAAGTTTTACAAGTGGTGACTTTTTGAATAAAATTTGTTTTAGAATGAGTAAAATGTAGATGTTCATGTTTTTTTCTTTATTTGCAGGTAAGAGGAGACACGAATGATGTGTAACTGAATTAAAAGAATACTCCGTGGTTAACAGGTAAATGCTATTTAGAACGTTTTGTTTCTGAAATGTAACAAGTATCAGGAAAGATTTTAGTGGCAATACAAAAGTTGTCTGTAGAATTTTTTAGACCTCGAGTAGATGTACAAACGTTATTGCACGGACTGAAAACCAATAAACAATTTTAGAATAACTAATTTAAAAATCACGCTGTTAACATTTGAGATGTAGGATTTGTTGATACTGTTCATTGATAAATCATTATTACATTGTAGTGGGCGAATCTATAAAGCAACATACTTATCGTATTTCCATAACTTTAATAGCCACTAATTCTCTCTTAAAATATAACACCTTCAGAGCAGTGAAGCAGGGCAGAGCTGCTGTAAGGCATCTGTGCATAATAGCCACAAGAAAATACCTCCAATATTCCATTGTTATGATTCAGAAGCCAACAAGCGCGTGCCATTGACGCTCTGAATTGAGACGAGTGTCCGCGTTCCTCCCATAATAGGCCACGCCACTCTCCAGGCATCCCAACCTAATAACCTCACAAAAGATTTCAATACGCGAATGCCTGCTTGCCTTTTGGGCGAATATTTTATTGAGCCTTTTGAAAGTTTTGATTTTGTGCTGCCATTCATGGTTTGCTGGAGTGTTTGGTGTTTATGTACCTATAGGATATGACTTATGCGTCGTTGATCAATGTATGTGTATTTAGTTACTATGTTTTCGTTCTTAAATATTGAAGTAAATTTTAGTTGCGATAATCATGAAAGCTTTTTTGTCCCATATCTGAAATTAAACTTAAAAGTGTATAAAAAATTTGAAAAAGATTTTTCATCAAGACCTACATTCGCACCGAGATTTCTTAGCGCAACTCCCGACGCTTTCAGCAAGACCTATTTCAGTGCTTTCTCATTAATATTTTTTATTCATAATATACGAAATGGGTGAAGAAGACGCGGTAGGGGCTTCCTGCGAGCGACCTCCATAGCGTCGGCCGCTCCCGCCACTTAACTCCCAAACAAAACGCCGGCTCGCAACAATAAAACCCTTGGAGCGCCCGTAAAATACACCGAATATGGCCGGATTCGCAAATAGAATTTTCAAACACTTTGTGTTTTGACATCGTCATTTTAAGCCGACCGTGGGAAATCTATGCAAATCTTCGGCCGTAAATATACGCTGGCGGCAGACACCCGGCCCGCCGTCGACGTGGAAACTAAACGCTTTTTACATCATGCTAATACTCGTACATGTGCTACGCGTGAATGTATCCGAACGCAAAAATATTTCAGGAATTTTTCATTTTTATACAGGGCAAGTGCGAACCTAGGTAAAATCATCGTCCATATATTTTGGCAATACATGGGAATACTAGACGTGTTGTCGATCTTTGAGAATGATGGATGAAATTTGCGAGATAAGCGGAGAAATTAAGAAAGAATTAGATAGAGAAAACAATGTGATCACACAATTTAGTCGTGCACTAATTTGACAACTATAAGTTTCTTTCATAGTTTAAAGAGCAAGTGAAAAAACTCCTTTAATTTTTCAAGTTAGCAATTACCGCCTTCCTCATAAAATTGCTTCCGTTATAAAAGAAAACCAATTTTTATCGAAGCGAACAAAAGTCGAAGAAATATGAGATTCATAAGTAAATAATTCCATCAGAATTTTACAGACAGCATTCGAATGCTTTTAAGGCCAATTTAGAGTTTCCAATAAAATAGCCGGAAAGTGTTTCCGATGGCGGCGCATTGTTGTACATTCAGTCGTCGGTTCAGCTACAATGTATGTGTTTTGTATGGAACCACACACTACAAAATGCATGTGTTGTATTGAATGTGCCGTATTGATTTACATAAGCAGCGGTTTATCTCGTTCGCGCCGTCTCCAGTTACGCTTCATTCAATTTCCGTGTTTCGAATATAGTGGTTATTTTGGCAAGTTTGTTCGGATAGTTTTCGCGTTTGTGCCAGATAAAATACTGCGATATTTATTTGTGACAACAAAGTGAGCCACGGAGCTTCAAGATAAATATATTTTCGTGCAGAATATAGCAGTGTTAGTTTGGTGTTTTTTGAGTACCTATGTCAAAAACCAAAAAGTCCTGAGTATGAATCTGTGTTTGTATCAGCCCATATACTGCATGGCGCGGGCCTCTTCCATAATCGAGAGTACGATTGAAAGGGGTTAGGCTGCATAGTTTACCACGCTGCGCTGGTCTTGTGCAGGTCGGCGGAATTTTACATACCATATGAATTCTAACTAATCGCCATGGCATGCAGGTTTCCTCACAATGCTATCCTTCACAACTGTAGTTCTTTGACGTGATTGATTGGCTATCTACACACAGAACTTCGGAAAGTCAGACGTGTGCCCTGGGATTCGAACCCGCGACCATCGTGAGCATGGTGGCGGTGACGTCTGGTTCGTTACCAATAGGCTAAATAAATACATCCTACTGTAACACACAGACTTGTGTACTGGGTATCAGAAAGTAGGAGAGACCTATTCCTTTACCCCATAAAATACTGCGAATTACGCGAATATTTGTGAGAATATGGGAATAGAGCCCTCAGGTTTTAATTAATACATATTGTCAGTTTCTTACCCAACTACGAGGTAACGACTGTCGTATGGAAATTTCGCGTATATTTAAACAATTCCAAACTCATTATCTTATCTTATCTTACTAATATTATAATTGCGAAAGTTTGTGTTTGGTTTGTGTTTGTGTGTTTGTTACCTCTTCACGCTCAAACCGCTGCACCAATTTTTATGAGATTACATGTAGAATAACCGATACCCAGGATGAACACATAGGCACTTTTTTCACGACAATATATTGTTTCGGTTGGATTTGCAAGTAATTTTGATGAATTGGATACTCTTTCAAACTCATACGAGGAAACCCAAATGAGAAGTTTAAAGTAAGGCAGTAAAGGTGAATTTAAATATATAAAACAATTATCACGCAAAATAGTTCCTATGTTTCTTAAGAAGACTGGTTTCAAAAGTATCTCCACCTGGGCGAGGCCGGGCTGGACCGTTAGTTATATAATAAGGAAGAAAAAACGTTTATTTCTATGCGATTTGACCCTACGACTACTTGACTCAGCCGTGTCATCTTCCTGCAGTATATAAAAGCTGGTAATATACAGTGGAGTGTGAGTCAATGAATCCTCATAATTCTTTGTGAGAATAAAACTCAATGAGCAGTCGGAATCAATCTGAAACATAAATAAAAGGTCGCCCTCCGTGAAGTGTTTGTGGATCGGCGAGAATTTCAATTCAAAGGGAAATCGTTTTTATGTATAGAGGGTCAGACATCGACGCGGTTCGGCAATGTTTGTCACGATGAAAATATTAAGCATTTTACATTTGAATTAATACAATACTGATTTATTGTATTGTGTTTCTGATCGGTTTTGCGCTGTATGCTTTGTTGTGAGTGTTCGTTCTGACCGACTGGTATGTATTTATGTAATCATTATCATTCAAATAATATTGTACGTGATCTTTGCGTGATGAATACTGATATTGAATACCAATTGACGTTTTTATATTTAGGTTTATTCGCAGTTTTATTAGTAACAGGCGCTACAATTAGCTTTATTCACCATTCTTGGTCATTCCATAACATCCTAATTGTCAATTCAAAATTGGCTCTAGTTCTGTTAAATATATATCTATACACATATTTCATCATTTATATAAAATGCTCCGTAAAATACAGAATTCTGTACGAATCTGTCCGCCCAACGCTTGCGGCAATAACTTATAAAATTCACTTATTATACATTTATTCAACACAGATAACGCTCCATAAATTTGCGAACGTTGAGAAAAGCGAATAGAATTTATTAAAACTGTTTCTAAACATTTACGCAGGGACAAACAAATGGGACGCAATGATGTTGTAAATGAAGAATTATATCGGTACATTGGCTTAGAAGTTGGTGTAGAATCCCAAACCTGGGGACCTGGGTTCTATATCCAAGTTGAGCAATAGTTTAGGTGCGAGTTGCCGATGAAAAATCTTATATAAGTTATTTGGATCTAGATTTTATTTGCGGTATGGTAATTACCTAGCTTAAAATAATAATATGTTGTTGTCTAGTAAATGCTTGGGCTTGGCTTTAACTATTTTACTTACACATAACAATAATAAATTAACAAGACTGGCAATTTAGTAATTAGTAGTGTAGTGACGAATTTCATGAATACTGATTACCCTTCGGTGCAATTACATTATAAATACCGTCCATGTTAAATTCATTATCAACCCCCTCGGCTGACATGAAACTACGCACCTTGAAACTTGCCACCGATCTACATTTTTACACGCTTTATATTAGCTTCACTTGTTATTACAATGGATGGCGATACGACCGCTCATGAACAGCAGCAAAACCAAACAAAACCTTGAATTACACAGCAATGCTTGACATTCCACTGCGCTCGCCATCCTGAGACATGAGATGTTAAGTCTCAATATGTCCAGTAATTACTCTGGCTACCCTGTTCTTCAGTCCGAAACACAACAGTGCATTTACACTGCTGTTTGGTGGGAGAAATAGACATTGCGGTGGTACTTACACACCTCGCGAACTCTCAAATATGAGAGACCTACCACCAGTGAAACGTTTATCAGTAACAGTAAATAAAATCCTGCAGCCTTAATGTTAGTTGTTTTTATTCGTCCTGTTTCGTAATCGCTTCACTAAATTTTAAAATGTATTTGAATTTTAAAAAAGTTTCGGTAAAATTTGTTGCACCGTGTTTTTTGGCGATGTTTTGCATACGCCGCGGCGCGGCTAGCGTTATGGTACAACGCGTCGGTTGCGGACGCCGTAATGTAATTTGTACACACGCTTTGTATCGCCTGTGGTGCTTAAAACGTTTGACACTTTGTCGTCGAGATATTTTATGATGGAAATCCGGGATGCATACTGATGGAATTGATCATGTTGGTACAAAAATAATATTTGGTACTGTATACAGTGTAATATGTCTAGATATTAAACTAATGAGATATTAATAAAAACTATTAAGAATGTAATATTATTACATTTATCTTTGTAGTCAATGCTTGGTGTAAATAATGAGAAAGAAACGAGATGCAAATTTCGTGCAAAATCTTTGTGTTTTGGATATAAAGTAAATTGGTTTTTTGTATCTTAGTTTATCAAAGCGAGTTAGTATTTTATCCGTATACGCTCATGTTCGTCACTCTTTTTTGGCATCGGTCTCTCGATTCATTGTGCGAGCGAACTGAAATAACTGACTAAAATGTTTTCAAAGCTTTTAGAGACAGAACAACGCCCAGTGTTTGAAAAATGGTCTGCAAAAAAAAAACTGTCAAAAATCTATTTATAAGCCAAAGCGTCGCTTTTGTTTTCTGTACTATAAATAATTAAAACTAAACCCCTGAAGTGACAGTTTTTTATTCGGTCCATTTTTGAGCGTGTACGGAATTTAATACAATTAACAGTTTTTGTGGTGTGACAAGTCCCTTTGTGTAGTGGGCAGTGCACGTCGGAAGTGGTTATATTTTTTTGTTTTGCATACGTTGCTGGGTGACAAAAGTTTCGCTAGGACGCGCCGCGTGCGCCCGCCGTGATGTAATTTGCACACGCGGCTTGTGTCGGTTATTGTTCTTTTATTGGTGCATGGTTTGTTACTTTATTGTTGAGGTTTTACTCGTGAATATTGTATGGTTGATCATTACCACATGTGAAGGAAATTTCTATAGGATAAGTATATATTTGTGCTTTGGGCAAGAGTCTTTATCATGCTACTGCAAAATTAAAGTCTAGAGATTTTCGTAGAAATTTTTTTGTAGCCTTACAAATTCATTTGTGAATTATTGTAAGTAAATGCATTAAATTATTAATACTATTAACTTTTATTCGTTTTAAAGCAACTAAAATAGTAAGGACCAAAACTGATAACCTACTATTACGTAGTCGAGTTTTAGGTCGCTGTTTATTACGCAATATTCAATTGTAGTAAAGAATAATGAATTCAAAGTGACTTTGAAAAACAGCAGAAACAAATAATGCCATGAGATCTCAAATGAAATTTCTCGAGTGAAAGTTATTTGAAGGCGCATTGTACACTGAGAGGGATTCCAGATATTTGACATTCATTCAGTATAATTGACTTCGTTCTTTTGTTTATCATTCTTTGCGTTATTGGATTGCGTGCTTTATATGTTAAGGGCTGTCAAAAGTGATTTTAAAATGCCAAATTATGTTAATTTCGTAATATGTTAACGCAAAATAGGTTGTTAGATTTGGTTAAATATTTCAGTTGATGTTATTTCTCAAACACTTGCAGCAGGATGAGCCGTGTTGCCTTGTTCTAGCTAATAACAAAGTTTTTTTAAAATTTAATTCAACATCGAGTCCTAGGTGGAGGTAAAAATCAGTTACATAACTTTAATTCAATGTAATTTGATAACGTAAATACATTGATATGGGATATTGGTGGTCTCTAACTATCCAATTTTGAGAGTCAAGATCGGACCATATGCGACCCACTGGCATGAACCTCCTCTACATATAAGAATTCGATTAAGAGAGTTTAGGCCATATAGTTATTGCGTTGCGTGGTGATTGACTATCAATATACACATTACACATAGATTCGAAAACTCAGAGTTGTGCCCTTGGATTTGAACCCGCGACAATCGTGAATATATTGGCATTCGCGTCTAGTCCGTTGACAACATGCCGCCACGTATTTTTTTTTTTTAAGTAATAGTTAATTTACGAAGAAGTCTTAAAAAGTAGAATAAATATAATAAAACTGTACATTTCATCACTTCCGTGTCCGGCGGAAGTTCTTTCAACGCGATTTTACCGAGTGTCGCCTTCTCTCTTATTAAAAAACTTTTCAATGGATTCCTTACAAATATTTCACGTCTTAATTTTCGTATTTCTACGAAATGAGTATCCTCCAGGAAAAGATCACACTTCTCGACCTTTAAGGATTTTCGTGAAAGTTTCAAAGAATTGTCTATCGTTTAATAATCTTTCGGAAGCTTGGATGGGCCAACTATGTCTGTTATGCAGAAATTAAAAAATACAACTTGGCTAGCTGAAGCCTGTCATAAAAATTGTAAAATAAAAAAAAATAAGCCTCATTATAAAGAAACTCTTTTTTTGGTTACCTACCCGCCATGACTTGCTGACCTGTCACAATTCTCCCATACTGGTATTAAGCATCTTATAACGGTAAACGTTGTATCACACACTGTTTATGGATGGCGATGATCGTGTACCATTAAGGGTACCTTTATATACAGGCTGTATAATAACTCTTTGACATCCTTGTAATAACTCACAGCAAAAATTTTGTAGCGTCAAAAAAACACGTACCCCAATCATGAAATTTTCGCACATATTTTGTTGCTGAAATATTGCATCGTAAAACACAACTTCGAGTTTCCCGCTGATTTATGAAAGTTCAGGAACTGGAAAAAATATTTCGCGAACATTTCATAATTAGCGGGAAAGTTTGTGAAATGTTTGTCAAAATGTAAGTTTAAGAGAGTTGTGCGATCGCTGCGCGGGAACTTTGTCCCAGAAACTGTGCTCTGGGAATACGAAGCGTGTTCACTGTGCAGTCAGAAATGGAATGGGTTTTGTTTTGTTGTATTTTTGAGGTGACGTCATCAAGAGATATAAATGTTATTACAGAATACCGACGTAAAGTATCTCTATATTTGCGTTCCGTTTAGTGAGTGAGATTTTCGAAGTTTCAAAAAATGGTATGACCGTAACTCGTATCAGTAACAGCGACCATCTTACAGGATAGTAGAAATACACGCGCGACTTACACTTTGCATTCAGTCTGTATGTATTCTATACCTATAACTTATGCAGTATTTTTTTAGCTATATGTAACCATATCCCTGTTTAATACTCTGTTTAAATGACCTTGCGCTACACCTAACTACTTACATTGCCATACTATAAAATTACAAAATAAATTAATCTATTTCATCGTGGTACGGACCAAACAAGGAGAAATGTGAATGTCCTAGTGGCACCTTTGCCTACCCTTTCTGGGAAAAAGGCGTGAGTTTATGTATGTATATATCTATGTCAAATAATAAAAGTGCGTGGTGGCCTGTTGGTAAACGGACTGGATGCGGCTGCCACTGTTCACGGTGGTCGCGGGTTCAAATCCCAGGGCACACCTCTGACTTTTCGGAGTCATGTGTGTGTTGATAGTCAATCACCACGCACTAAAACGGTGAAGGAAAACATCGTGAGGAAACCTGCATACCATAGCGATTCATAAGAATTTCTATGGTGTGTAAGTCCGCCAACCCGCACTAGGCCAGCGTGGTGGACTATATGGCCTAACCACTCTCAGTCGTACTCTCGATTGTAGAGTAGGCCCGTGCTCTGAAGTGGGACGTATATGGGCTGATACAGATATCAATGTTCCAATGAATATGTATAAAATTCGCGTAAAATCTTAATGATGAAGGATGCAAAGATCCGTGCACTCGCTCCGGGAAGCGTCGTGGGAAATTCGGCGCCAATCTCAAAGGAGCAGGAAAAAAGATTACAACTCCTTTATCCCCGTTTTATTGGCGCGTCAGTTTTATTGACCTTCATTTGTTTGCGAACAGACAGTTTGCTCTTTAAATTTGTTCTAGTTTGTAATTTTGAATACTTAAGTTAAATAAGTGCGTCGAGTTTTCTAAGCTTTAAGGCGGATAAGCTCCTATTGTTAAGTTGTTTCGCTAATTACCAAATAGAACTCAAGTGGAGCTTGATTTATTTAATCGCTTTAACTTGGGAACTGAGGAAATGTTGGAGTGCTTATTGTCTTGTTCGGTATAAACTGCTGCTTGTCTGAAGTGGATATAAGATTTAACGAGACTTCGTATTTATTTATACATTTATGTTTTCATATTATAGTATTATTATTTTTACTTCGGCTGATTCGGCTAGGCCACAGAATGATATTTAACATAACCTAGAATGTTCGTCAAGAATTGAGCCTTCAATGACAATAAATATTGTCAACTCCGAGTATCCATTACAAAGATTAGTGCGTATAAACAAATAAACTCAGCTTTATAATATTAGTGTACATATATTGTTTGGTTAAGGCTTATGTTATAAGTGTTTGCGCATTATTTATATGAATAAGTTGAAGCTTTATACCGTTTTTGAAATAGTTCTTAAAAATATTTTCTGTTATATCCTCAAAATTTCAATGTGGCAATTAAAATTTATAACAACACTTGCAATAATCCCCTTCAATTCGCGTACAAGTCGTCAATTATTATATACAGTCGAAGTCGCGCTGAGTAGCTAGTATAAAATAATATTTCCCGTCAATAATATAATGTGTGTTGTGAGATTAGCATCCTGGCGGTGTATCGGGTGCGGTGTCGCCTCCGCGCAGGAAATTGAATTCATTCCCCGCGCTCCGCCCTGCTCTGCCTTCTTCAATAAACCTTAATGTCAATATTTGTAAATGTTGTTGTCATTTTTGTGAGATTGATTTTGGTATTTCCATGTCAATTTATAAGATAAAATGATAAAACAATTTTACATATTTAAAAACATGTAAAATCTTAATACATGAAGCAGTTTACATGGTTTTTTAAAGTATGTCCTCAGGCAAGTTTTGCTACTTTAAAATTAAGAAAAAAGAAAGTATATTATTGACACGATTATAACCATTGAGCTAATATTACTACTAACCACATACAGTACAAGTACAAAAGAATCATAAAAGGAACGCACAAATGTAAACATTCACAAACATAAAGATTTTTTTATAAAGAAAGACGTAATGAATAATTGTACAATTATTCGCAATCGTGCCAAAGGGATGCCGTCTCCGCATTAATGCTGAATTGTCATCGGAGTGACAAAACAGCGCTGGTTTTCAGAGGCAACCTAAAAATTAATGTTTACAATATCAAAAATAAGATGAATTATGGCAAACAACAAAAGAACTTTAACTTGAATACTGTTTTCCCTACATCTAATATCCATTATGTCCATTATTATTATTTTTGTTAACCTGTTATATTTTACTGCAAGGAACTATTAAAGACTGTATTGGATAGTCTGAACATTTTAAGTAGGCATCCAATTTCCTCAGGGTCTAATTACAAATCTGAGGTCTCGGGTTCGAATCCTGGGTAGGGCGAAGTGATAGTATTGTTTTTTAATTCATTAATTATTTGTGACCGATATGGCTATAAGCTCGTCCCCTATCACATCGTGAGACGGACAACACAAGGCAAAATGTGGGTGTGCTGATTGCTTCTTTCTACCTCTGCCTACTTCTTCTGGGAAAAAAGCATGACTTTATGTATATAAGTATCTAAAACACGCCAACCGGTCATATCGCACTACATCCCGGAAAAAAGTGCCATTACAGGCATATTTACTAGCGACGACGTGTCTTTACAGCCGTCCCGTGGCGGCCGGCGTCCCATAAATTCTCATTATCACCACTCTATCACTAGTTTTGAATTTCAAACGAGCAGCGCCAATCCCTTACTACTTTCATACGCTACTTAATATAGAGTTACAAATTGATACTCAAGCACTGTTGGAGTTCTGTATCTAACTTTCGTTGTTTGTCGGTTTCTTTGCCTATCATTTTATACGTCTGCTGGTTAAGGAAACCTGGCAATATGACTGTTTGTAAGCCACAAGTCTAGGAATCAATCAGAAGCCTGCATTATATAATAAATCATTCATCATATCAGACTGCCTCGGTGGCGTAGTTGTACTACGGTACGGTCATAAAGCTGAGGTCTCGGGTTCAAATCCCGGGTTGGGCAAAGTAATATTGGATTTTTCGACTCATTATCAGCCCAGTCACGAATTTGTGCCCGATATGGCGATAGGCTCGCCACCTATCACATGGTGGGACGGAACATATAAGGCGAAATGTGGGTGTCCTGGCACCTCTGCCTACCGCCTCTGGGAAAAAGGCGTGAATTTATGTATGTATGTATAATGTGAGCGTGTGGCATTGTGGAATACGTAATCTTTTGTGTGTCAATTCGACACTCACTTGGCCGTTTTTGGTCATGCCCAGTTCCACTATTATAGAAGCATTTACAGGCTGGAATGTTGTATTTAAAAATACCAAGTACCGGTAAAATACAGCCCATGAAAAATAATTTAACCGCGCGGGGATCGGACGTTTACTATTAATACAAAAAGCATAGCAACTACGTTTTACATTTGTTGTTAATTAGACGGAGGCTCGGTTATACGAGTAGTAGAGGGTTGTATTTAAAATAATACCTACGGTATTGATGTCGAGTGTTTTACCATTCATTGTGTAATAATTGGCAACACTGTCCCAACTGTGTAGTGTGTGGTGGCCTGCTGGTAAACGGACCGGATGCGGCTGCTACTGTTCACGGTGGTCGCAGGTTCAAATTCCAGGGCACACCTCTGACTTTTCGGAGTCATGTGTATATTGATAGTCAATCACCACGCACTAAAAACGGTGAAGGAAAACATCGTGAGGAAACCTGCATACCATAGCGATTTATAATAATTTCTATGGTATGTAAGTCCGCCAACCCGCACTAGGCCAGCGTGGTGGACTATATGGCCTAACCACTCTCAGTCGTACTCTTGATTGTGGAGTAGGCTCGTGCCCTGCAGTGGGACATATATATATGGGCTGATACAGTACAGTGCCAACATAATAAACGAAATTTTGCACCGAAGTATCAAGTAGTAGTAGTAGTTTAATATTTTGGTATTAGTCGTAGTTTCATTTGTGATTTATTCCTTAAATACTTATACATAAGAGAAACTGTTATTAGGTATGAAGAGGGCATTATCTTTATTAGGTACCTACATAAAGAAGTAAATAAATAATTATAATATTTCAGGCAAATGCTGCCTTAAATGGCATAATATAACATAATGAATATTTTGCTCCGCTTAATTAACAGTCACAGTCTAACGTACCTAGGACATAAACATGCCAAGTATGTGCCTAGGCGGTGCCGCTAGAACAAAAACTCAAATGAATAATGCTCACGCTACACTATTCATTACCTCACTGAAGCCATTAATAATAAACAAACATACACACCCAGCAGTCACACATCTAGGCCCACTCTAACTTAGGTAGCAGAAACTACTAGGGACTTTCGTTGTCATAACATTTTGATCATAAATAAATATTTGTGGATATTGTTACATATGCTACGATAATTTATTGCGGTCTGAAATAAAGGTGGGTTACATGGTATAAATATAACTTACAATTACTTACTTTACTGGTATACTGGTCGTAAGTGTCTTATATGTATGTGAGAGGCCGCCTGGGTAGCTACCACCGCAATGTCTATTTTTCTCGCCAAATAACTGTGTTAATGCAATGTTGTGTTTCGGTTTGAATGATATTGTAGCCAGGGCAACTACTGGACTTACTGAGACTTAACATCTTATAACTCAGGATGGCGAGTGCAGTGAAATGCCAAGCAAGTGTTGAAACTCAAGGTGTTGTTTGGTTTTGCTACTGTTCATGCGCAGTCGTATCGCTTACCGAATTGCTTAGGCGAATGGCATACTCGTCTAGTGCGTGGTGGCTTATTAGTAAACGGACCAGACCGGCTGCCAACATGTTCACGGTGGTCGCGGGTTCAAATCCCAGGGCACACCTCTGACTTTTCGGAGTCATGTCTGTATTGATAGTCTATCACCACGCACTAAAACGGTGAAGGAAAACATCGTGAGGAAACCTGCATACTATAGCGGTTTATAAGAATTTCTATGGTATGTAAGTCCGCCAACCCGCACTAGGCCAGCGTGGTGGACTATATGGCCTAACCACTCTCAATCGTACTGTCGTTTTTAGAGTAGGCCCGTGCCCTGCAGTGGGACGTATATGGGCTGATACAGATACAGACAGATACTCGTCTCGCCACTGTTTCCAAAAACATACATATGTTACAGACATGATGACCTTCACTATACACTCGGAAATACATTACAATTCCATTACGACCTTCCGTAGTAAACTCGGCGAACTGTGTGTGACTTTAGCATCAGGTCTGCCATCAGCTCCTGTGATACGGTTGTGATCTTATTAATGTGTGCAAACATGAGTCTCCATCCAGTGAACTAACTCGGGGTATCTTGTCTCATCTGCGTCACAAAGGGTTTCACGAATAGTTACGATTTTTGCGACCGCCACTAGATAGATTTACTGCGTCGGTTTTCACAAACCCGCAGAGTTTTTATGTGGGAAGCTATAATTTCCCTTTATTGGTCCCGAGGTAGATAAGTTTGGAAGTTCGCTACGGTTCGCTGGCTTTTGTCACAGCTATAAATACTAAGAAAACTCTTTTTAATTCACTTCAAAGAGGTTTTAATTTTGTCCTTCGCTTTGATTGACTTGGAAGTTCTTAAAGTTACTTTTAATTCGATTTGTCCTTTCAAATTCTTGCCATTGATTTTAAATTGCTTCTTATTGTCCAAAAGAAAGAGAGAAAGTTACACTTTTACAACCAGATTTATATGAAGGGGACAATTCAAATGCTGTAGTATAAAAACACTATATCATTCTACTATTCATCATATACATAGTTTTTACCTCTAATAACATCGAGTCTTTTGTCGCGGGTGCCAGAATCGAACCCGCAGCCTCACGTTTCACATCCGGCGTCAAACCAACAAAGGGGGCTGATAAAAAAAAAGCAAATACTCATTTTCATCCGCTTCCTCTTCTTTTATCAATCTTTTCACACAAGTACAAATAACATTAATTACAACTCGAGACTTTATGATTAAATTACTGAAGCTAATAACATCGCGCTCACCCTCATCGATCTGAAACTAAACTAACTGATTAGTATTCTTACAAGCCTTATTAATATTAATCAGGTCGAGAGGGATCGGTACAGAGGTAATTATTGGCTACAACAACTTTGTGGATGGATTTATAATAAGCAGGGAAATTGTTATGATAAATGATAGATGATATGCAATTTGCTTAAATCATTTTCATTTAAAAATACTTACTGATTAGAGACCTACTACAATAATATATACAGTGAATATCCAGACTGCGACCAAAAACGAAGTCAGGTTTTCGTGATTTCAGACACAATGCATCCAAACGTTTTTTTCCTATCATCGTATTTCGGTGGTAAATATATCGTTTTTGCTAATAATAATTTATACCCCTTTTCTTTTAAAGACTCTGTAGTGTGCAAAGGTTTAAATTTTTATTTTAGCAAAAATTATGGATTTTAGTCAATCCAAACCCTAACACGATAATATATTTATAAAACAACATAAAAGAGCAATTTTTCACTAAAACTACCACTTGGCTCTGTTTTCGGCCGCAGTTTTACCTACCTGCCGTCTGATAATAGTTGATCGTGTTTTATTACTCACATGCAGTAGATAGCTAGACATGAGTAATGAAATATGCTACAATTAAATCCATTATCTTTTAAAAATGTTCGCATTGATTGGATTTACTTTCAAAGAAACTTCTTTATGATTAATATTTCAGACATGTCACTGAACAAAATTAGCATCAAAAGGTAATAATTAACTAAAAACAAATGCATCAATATTTAATACTCTATAAATAAACTCTCTTTGCATTTTTAATTTACAATTTCAATTATTTGATTGAGCGCCGACAACGCGACGTGGCTCACTTCGATACTTTTATTGCGCAACTTGTGTAATTAGCGGAGTTATAGAGTTCGGTTTATTTTCCAATGAGAATGTACCCGCGTCGGTTTAAACTCTTCTGGAAGATAATCACGCCGGCGCTTGCAGTTTAATTGCATTCCCGTGGCGTCCTTTGCTGTATTGTTTGTTGCCTCGTTCAAACTTGTATTGGTAATGATGTTTGAGCTCTGAAAAATATTGAGAGTGGTTTAAAATTTTTGATGTAAATAGTTGAAAGATTTTCAATTTATTACAATCATCCAGAATACAGTTTTGTTCAATAATGGAATGTAAATTCGAAATACTAAAGCGACGCGAGCAAAATTTTAAAATTCGTAGGGATTTATATTTGTACACAGTGAAACGAGCGTGTGCATGTGAAAAATGATTAAAAAATGCACGATATTTTTTTTTGTGTACGAGGCATAAGTATCACGATATTACGTTTACATTTCCATAACATTCAAGTAAACAAATTGCAAATTTTCCATTCGTCAGTGCTACAAGAGTTCTCTTTGTTAACGAGCTCTACACAGGGCTGTATTGTGAGCCTTATTAAATCATACCGTAATAGAGACACGTGTATGCGTATGAATTCGACACGGCGCGTGTAGGCTCATAAGCACCTAATTTAGGGTCTCCACTGAATATTTGACGTTCGTATCTCGGTGAAAATATAAAATTTTATTTCCCCGTCGTTAGATGTGCAGGGGCGGAGTGAGGGCGCTGACGGCTCCCTCGAGGAATCCCACATTTAAATTTGACGTTAATTAAATTTATGTTACTTTGCCAAATATATTTCAGAATTAGTAATTTATTCGGTAATGAAATATCGAATTGCAAATTAAATATTATACAAAATACGTATCAAAGCGTGAGCTATATTATGCTTTTGTTCAAAAGCATTTATAACTGCTATAAGGTTATTGACCCCATTGAGAAAAATTATACACCAAGGTGACTTCAAAGCGGCCAATTTTAAACCTTTAATGGATCAGCCAATCGTTATTATCAATTCCTTTACTTTTATATTTAGAATTAAACATTTAAGGCCTTATAGAAATAGTGGCACAATAAAGGATTGTTAAGCACAAGGTCGTGGGTTTTAGATGGATAGTCACTTATTTTTGAGTTTTCCTATTCAATAACTATTGTCTACTCAGGACTGCATAATACTTGATTGCAAGATTCAAGTCACATAAATGGCCGAATGTAATATAGTAATCATATCGCGAAAACCCTACGTAAGGATCTCAGGTAAAAGAAAATAATAATTTGGGACCCTAAATGAGCTCTACATTCCACCGCTGTGTCTCCAGATATTTTTTCGTCTGCCAGTGGTGCCTACCGACTCGCTTGTGTAGGTAATCATGTTGCAAATATAAATTACGAACGCAGGGTGGGGTCTCGCCCGGGCGTGGGGGGTCAGGGGTCACGGGGGGTCACAGAGCCGCGTCGCGTGCAGGCCTCCCCGTAAAATTCGCCGGCACGCCAGTCACTATTCGTTTATTTATTACGTCTTGGTGTAGTAATGCCGTGTAATAACTACATCTGTGCTTTCGATTAGCTTTTAATTGGAGGTTATTTTCTGGAAATGAAAATAATGTTTTATTTGTGACAGCTCATTTGCTTACCTATTATGGTATTATGTTGGTATTAAATTCTCTTGGAATAAGTGAATTAGTTACAATATTATATATATTTGCTCAAATTGTTAAATGCCTCGTGATTATAACTATTAAGTCCTGATCATCATTATGAGCCCGTTGCAGTCTACTGCTGGACATAGGCCTATTCCAAGGTACGCCACAGTCTGCTGCTTAATGCATCCAGTTTCTGCCGGTCCTGTTATGCAAATCGATCCACACACACACGGTCAGAGGACTATCAGATCTGTACTGTACACTCCTTTAAATAGTCATTCATTTACCTCGTTTTCTAAGTCCACATTGTATTTCAAAACTATTAGTCTACACACTACCCCTGGCGGCGGAAATGAATGATAAATCCCGCGCATCAGTGTGAATGCCAGTAATGTTCTAATGAGGCGACAACGCAGTTCCGACGGTTGACATCGCCGCTAATGAGACGCCGCGCTCGCCGACTGTGACCCACGCTCCGGGCATAAATCCATAGAGACTAGTCTCTGCTCGCGACTTTGCCGGTGTGGCTCAAGCTACTGTAAACATGTCGATGTATGAACATATATTTCTAGTTCCTATACCTACTTCTCAATACCAGAGCCAATCACTCAAAAAAATTACCCTAGTAAAACTATAGCGCAGTGAAGCGAAGTTCGTGCCATCTGCATAAAATATACCAAAGTATGCAAATTTAAAGGGGTTTATTAACGCAATCAAGTATCCGGATAAAAGTAATCTGTATGTTGATTCAGCACATGACCAGGATAAGTAAAGATAATTGGGTTGCGATGCTAAATGTAAGCTGAAATTGAATCAGCTTACATTTAGCATCGCAATGAATTGTTGGTACGAAGTTTAGTTGGGTTAAACGAGAGTATAAGTTTGATAAGTTTATTTAATAAATACTCCCAAAAGACACATACATAGTCCCACAATAAGATCAAGTTTTGTGACGCGCGTATCTACGAGAGATTTTACAGTCTCAAAAACATCGAGACCCAAAGTAATATTTGTGGTTCATAAGGCAAATTTTGCCTTGGTGCGGGAATTGAACTTGCGGTCTCTCGTTTAACAGCCGGCGTCTAACCAACTGAGCCACGAAGGTTGTACAACTCTTCACTAGACAATTAGCTGTAATCTAAAATCTAATCTGCTGCCAATAAGTATTCCTTTGAAATGAATTCAGTTGAAAGGTACTATAGCATTCGCGTACATTTGTGAATATTAACTTTCAGAAATGAATCATAAAATTAATGTTTCGCAGAAAATATCAATTCAATAAATAAAGCGATTTCTCTTTGTACATGCCGTGAAGTTTTTATCAAAGCGGACGCAGCAGAATAAATGTCCGTTATAGTGAGGCAATAAGTAAAGGGGATGTAGAGCGGCGGTAGAGTCACGACACGGCGTGGTTAATGAGTCGATGTGATCGCCAGTGGAGCGTGGTGCACACTACGCTGCTCTACCTGTCTCTACTATCTTATGTTAGTGTACGGGGTGAAAGTTATTCTTTTATATACCCTCTTTTCTTTATGTGTTCTACTTCACTGTACCTACACGATTTATGTAAGACGTTATACAAGCTTTGGTTTAAAATTAAAGCACAGAATTTGAAGGAAGTACTATATAACTAAAAGTAGCCTTAAAAAACTTATTTAATTTTCAAAATGATCACGTTAAGAACAACTATACTCTGAGACTGAGTTAACCCAAGGAACATTTTTGTTGCTTTATTTAAAGCATAATTACGAAATCCTTTTGAGTGAAATTAAATCCTAATAAATATACCCAAATGACCCATAAATTGTCCTTACCCCGCAATTAGATATCAGTTTCACGTTAATATCTGAAACTACAAGAGCCTTTTTAGGTCTAAGAACACTCCGACTCAAACCCAACATTTGTAATTAATAAACATAATGTCCCGGTTGGGCGATCTTACACGCAGTCTTTATGGATTACTTGTCATCGTAACCAACTGTACCCGTGGACTGTCAAATATATTGAAAAAATTCTATATTACCGACGCTTTACATAATTCATTTCACAGCATCGACACCTTAACAGAATTCATGGACAAAATAATGCAATAATATAACGGGGTAATTAGCGAGAGGACGTTGACAGACCGGGGGAGGCGGGGAGGGGGGACAGGAGACACGGCGCAGTTAATGAGTCGTTGTGATGGCCAATGGAGCGCGCACGCTGCACCTGACGACTACGCTTTACACCCTCATAAATATCTTGCGAAACTTTTATTCGATATTTTAAGGCTATTGAAGTTTACCATAATTTTTAATGTCTGGAATAAAATTGAACAAGGTTTTTTGGTAGAAGTTAAAAATTACTTTCTGTAGTAGTTTTTATTAGGCTAAAATAAATGTAAGAGCCTTGTTGTAGATCGTTAAAACTATGTTATCATTGGAACAGTTCGACGGGGGTGGCATTAGTATTGCACTATTTAACAGTGAATTGACGTGACGTAACATTTTTGTGGTTGCGGTTCATCCAGTAACTTTATTTAACCCGTATAAAAAAACATAGCAGTTACCTTGTGAGTTTAAACTATAAGCTATTTAAAACTAGTCTCTATGTCTCCCATTATTACTCTGTTCGATGGTCTAAGGCAGTGAACAAGCTGTCTGCAGTAAATGGCTGGTAGTGATTGGGGATAGATCGCGGCGGAATGTCGGCGACGCGCGTGACGTCAGCCGCGGTAGCTTGCATTAGTTCGGGGAGGTTGAGGAGTAATGATTTTGGAATGGAATTTCATCGGTTACAGATACATCGGTTAATATGAGCAATGATATTTAAATATTGTTTATAAGAAAGATCTTATATGATTTCCATAATATAATTATATATAGAAATAGTACATCACACAACTTCTGCTAATTAAATTTACTAGATATCCTCACGGCTCACAATTATATACATTTTGTTTTAGCATTACGAAAATACCGCAATGCCAGACTTCTATCGCCCCGAAACAATTAGATAAAACAGTACTCTTGACAAGCCACATTTCAATTCCTTTGTCTCACCTTTCTTATCTTTCGTCCATTCCGTCTCCAATCAATTATAACATTGTAATAAAAGGAAAAAAAAAACTCTATTAAAGCCGCACAAAGGTCGAATCGAGTACAAATTATCTCGGCGCGTACAAACTCTACATTAATTAAACAAAAGAGAAAAACTCGGTGAAGTCGGCCATTAATTAACGAAATTGTGTTGAGGGCGGCGGACTCCTCTCAAGAATGTGTCGCCATTTTATTGCAGTATTTTTCCTTGGTTTATCAGTTTTCTTACTGATTTTCTTTTTGTGATAAAAAAGATTTAAACGAGCCTCCTGGGTCGTGTCCTTGTAATTGTGTTTTTTTTTTTATTTAGGTATCATTTTAAGGTATTTAATGTCTACAGGAAAAAATAGGTAAAAAAGGCTTGTATCTAATATCCTCTTGAATACATAGGTTGTGTTACAATCTCTTCAAGAAATTTCAATTTCAGTACAAATAATTATGAGCTTGATAAATATTTCATAAATTGCAGTGGTGGTTGGTCTCTTATATCTGAGAGGCTGCCTGGGAAGGTAACACCTCAATGTCAATTTTTCCCGCCAAACGACAGTTTAAATGCAGTGTTGTGTTTCGGATTGAAGGACCTTGTAGCCAGTGTAACTACTGGAAATATTGAGACTTACATCGAATACGTGGAATGCCAAGCATTGCTTTGTAATTCAAGGTGTTTGGTTTTGCTACTGTTCAAGAGCGGCCGCTTACATCAGGCCTCCGGCATGCTCGTCTCGCCATTCATCACAATATAAAAACAATGTGTATCCTATACATATATTTCACTGTGGACTTCTATTTATTTTTTTACTGTTGCTGGTATTTAGAAGTACAACTTATTTATTAATATAAAATATGAAACGCTAATAAGCTTCGTCTGCACAAATTACCTCCGACGGACAAACAAATTACAGAAATTGAAGCCGCAGCGAAACTTTATCAATCGGAACTTTACCTGAGAACTGAAATTAATGCAACTAATTATATTTTAACTGTACTTGTTCTTTCGCGCAACAATCAAAACTTCTGTTTATTTATCAGGGACTATAGTATATGTAGAAATTTTGTTAGTATTTTAAGTAAGAATAGTTAGTTTACAGAATAAACAAAGTGTTGTCACTCTCTTATTAGCTATAGGAAATGCACTGCCGAACATAGGCATAATTAAACATAATCCAAAGTACTTAATGTTCCAAAATATGGATTAAAATGTAAAAAAAACAGAATTTAAATAGTTTATATAAAATCACTATGCTAGTGTAGTCTGCTGTGAAATTGGGTCAGCTCTAATAAGTTGCTACCTCCGTCATTGTGCCATCAAAAGCCTACGTCAATTAATTTCTGTCGCGTTCTCTTCATTGAATGAGTTTATCAGGGACATAAAGATAAGCCTCCCTTTTTTCTTTGATCCATCTATTTTTATATTTTTTTGAAAAAGTAAGTATTTTTTTTGCATGCTCAGATTTGCACGTACTTCTCAAGTGTATTGTAAAAAAGAAGAAGGAGAAAGAAAGAAAAGTATTTTACTGTCGCGAATGCTTTTATTATTATTATTATTACGTTATTGATCGTAGCATTTACAAAAAACAAATAAGCACCTACAAAACTCGAGCCCTGTGGGTGTTTATGGGCTAATACAATCACTTAAGACCGAATTAACCGTTTTCGGACTATATAATAAAATTTATGATTCCTTTCCCATACAAATAACATTCTTAGAAAGTTATAGGTTTGAATGTAATTACGAGAGTTTTCTCTATCGGTGAATTGTCTATAATAATAAACATCTCGTTTTATTACGGCGTTCAGAGTAATGTAATTACGAGGGCTAAGAGTTGCTGGCCTGCACGGGAATATTTTTCTGTAAAAGGCAAGGCATTACAGGCGTTAAGGTTTAATTCGATTCGGTAAGTAGGGATAAGGTAGAGAGTCTTTAAAAGCTAATTTAAATTTAACTTGGGAGTGAAATGAATTCTCAATTAATAAGTACTGTATTTTACCTTTCCTTATTTTATGCATAAGTGGGCTCGGTATAATGTGGTTAATACGAGATCTTAAGTATGTATATTAGTGGACGAAACACAAAACGGTACAGTGTATGGTTTTGAGCAAGCCAATATAATAGGGATGTTGACTTATGTTACAAATTCGTGAGAAATAATTTTTTACACATTAAAGACAGTATTATAATCCGTATTATAATATATTGAGAACCAAATTGTTCGTCATAAATTATATAAAAATATTTTTAATTGTATTATTTATTAGCTATTATCACGTGACTGCAAACAACACTGCTCAGGCGGCTAGCTGAAAGTATTAGTCAAATCGGTTGATTTTGATGAACGCGAGACTGTTACTGATCGTTGACGTAGATTATAGTCACGTGAAAGTTTGGAGCGTTTAAGCGGGAATTTTTAAAACTATTTATTTCCGTATTTTTTTAAATTTCAATTTATCCTATATTTTCGAAAAATATTTTTTTCTTGTTTATATAGAATCTATCTATAAAATAAAAACAATTCTAAAAAGTATTCAACATCCCTATGGTACAAGTGAATATTATATGTTGAAAGTATTGCTTTTTTCATCAGATATATTGTAACGAGATGGTCGTGAAAAAAAAAACATCTATGTATTCATAATTTAGCTAAAAATCCTAATGGAATACTCTACCGCATATAAATTACGGTTAAATTTGCTATAGTTTTTGCGCTATTCATTAAGTGAGTATAATAGGTTAAACAGACGGTGGCCTAATGCACTCTAGTGGTCTAGTATAAACTTTATATGGTCCATGAATAGCATCATAGTTCTGGCATAAACTATTTCGCCGAGCATGAACATACGTCGTAAACGTATTCGTAATGATATAGTTAAAATGATAATTATTTTGAGTCGTATACGAGTATGTTTATGAGATGACATTTCTGGGATAGAGATCTGTGATAGTGACACTGGCTATTATATGGTTCATACCTACGTTTGAACGGAAAATATTTTATATGTTGATATTTTAACGCAAAAATAAATGTTTTGCGACTTCAAATAGGCTATATCAATTTATAGACCACTATTTTAGTTCACCCTCTAAATAATTCAATTTTTTCCTATCAAATAAAGCACTATACAACGCCCGCAAATCCCTGCTCGTTTATCAAATAACAGCTTATTTTGATCGATCACGTACGACTAAAGTAAACAAACAAAACAAAATGGACACGTTTAAACTGCAATTTATTAAAACTGAACAAAGAGTCATTGTATCAATTGCGGCGTCACACCCCGTCGCTCTTCAATCAAACGCAGGGCATAGGGGGGAGGGGGAAGAAAGGGGGGAGGGTAAACGAGGGCGGTTCTCGCAAGTCATGCAATTCTATGTCGATTTGTTTGCTCTATGAACCTAGTAACAAATCTGCGAATGGATGGAACGGATTTGCATATTTCAGCTTTGTAAGCTTCATAGATTGATGGCCTATTAGTTAATGACGTCAGTCTGTTTCGTATAAATTAGAGGCCGCGGTTTATAGAGTTAAGAAAGTTATAAAGTAAAAATGCCAGTGAATTTTCAATTACAATTTCAGGTACGATGTATCTATATTAGCCCAAATACGACCCACTGCTTACGGCAGAGCTGATAATGTTGTACGGAGGAATTACATGTGTATAATACCTGGTCCACCTCGCACATGTTCTTGAATGTGTTGTTCTTCTTGGCGATCTTGATGAGCCTCCGTGCCACACAGTCCACCACGCTGACCTAGTGCGGTTTGGTGGAATTTACATACCATAAAAAACCATACAAGTCGCTATGGCATGCAGGTATCTTCACGATGTTTTCCGTCACCATTATAGTGCGTGGTGATTGACTATCAATACACAAATGATTCCGAAAAACCAGAGGATTGGAACCCACGACCACCGTGAACATGTTTTGAACCATGAACAATTTTTATCATCTCACCGTATCTGTATCTCAATACAGAAACGGCGAGATTAGAAAAATTGTGTGATCGTTAAATGTTTCTTTTGAGAAGGTATACTCGTATTGTATGTTGTGTTCTCGAGAGCTTCTTTCTAATACCTGATGCCTATGACAAGACATAACAGACAGATGTAATATAGTATTCTACACAACAATCGAGTAAATTTGTTATTCATTTATGATATGGTACGAATGTTCATATGCTGTACACAAATACATCATGATTTTAAGATTACTAAAAGGAAATGAAATACTAACCAAAGAAGTATATTGAAATATTCAATGCTTTTTAAAACACGAGCAATAAAGTGGAACAATAATTTCAACAAACACTATCAATTTATCATTGGTTTGAAACAAAACAAAATGCGCAAAAGCGTTGGAATAGAAACGATTTATTTTTAATACAAGCGGTGTATTTATTTTGCGGCGATTGTCAACAGACAGCGGCCAATCAGCCAATCACAACAAACGAAAATTATCCCCCAACCGCCAGCCGACCAATCAGCGGCCCTAATTAATGTTATTCAAAGTCATAGATTGCTGCTTTGTTTATTATGAATTCTAATTTATCGCTTCATGGCTTGCATTTTTAAGTAAAGGGGATATAAAGCTTTGTCTAAAAAATAATCTTAATAACTAGTGTTTTTTTTCGATGAAGTGGAATACGACGAAATACAACGACCTCTATTTCAGCGAACCACTCACTGAATAGTTGAATTTACCAGAACTTCTGGGTATACTTGCACCACTAATGACCAAGTTATTGAGCGGACTTATCCACGCTATAGTCTTGAATAGTTGCGTGATTCGTCTTGCACATAGTGTTGTGATATTAGAGCAATCTGTATATTATCACCCAATCGAGAGTACGATTAAGAAGGATTATGCTATAGCCCATCGTGCTCGCTCGTTATGGGTTGAGGGACTTTATATAGGAACTATGCAGATACTTATAAAAACAATTATGATAAATCAGACATGTGTTTAGGATTCAAACCCCGGACCATTGTCTCGACAGATTTCATTCGTTGATCTGTACTTGTATAAAATGTATGTATTTTACAACAGTTCAAATAATAATTGCCCATTCACGGTATAATTCTCTGCAGTCACGGCAACCAAAGGCTTATTAACTTTTCTATTACAACAAACCTCACAATGACACACGGTGGTATAAAACTGAATAATAGGCGATGTTGCGTCTTCAGTAGTTCCATAAACAGAAATGAAACATAGCAGTGTGGTGCAGTAAATCATAGGCAACCCGCGCAGTGCGGCCGCCGCGCCGGGCCAACACCGCAACTCTATTGCTACACTTTAATGACGAGTTCAAGTCATAAGCGGAGGGCGATAATTGGATTAAAAAATATCACTTTCATATTGCGAATGGAAATGCACCTGCAATTTACTGGTGGTAGGTATCTCATATGTGAGAGGCTTGTACTCGTACAGAGTTATTTTTAAGTGACTACACATTTTTTCTATTTTACTTCAGATAATAATACTCATTGACGCATGCTGGAAAATGTTCAAGTTTACACATAATAAGTCGTTTATTTCCATTCCATTCAATTTTCAAATTATTCTTATTTGCTATTATACACCTAGTACTGGTTACTGGTGGTCTCTCATATTTTATAGGCCATCTGGGCAGGTGCCACCGCAATGTATATTTCTCCCGCCAAGTAGCAGTGTAACTGCACTGTTGTATTCCAGCTCGAAGGACATTGTAGCCAGCGTAACTACTGAGCATATTGAGACTTCACATTTTATGTCTTAGAATGGCGAGCGTAGCGGAATGCCAAGCATTGCTTTGTAATTCATGGTTTTCAATACCAAGATTAGTATTTTGTCCCGTCGCATTAGGCATAGTAAAATCGATTATACGAGTAGTACTTACTTTAAGTGAATGTGAGCACCAGCACAAACAACTAAGTTTATATGGTGCAATACATAACAAACATTGTATTATTATTTTAGTGTTGAAATAAATAATATATTAAAGCTAGGACTGAGACGAATATAATTATTTACGATATCGCATGTGAAAAGTGTCCTGCTGTGTCCATAAGTGGTAGAGTCTGTACTAACCTACATACATATACTCACGCTTTTCTTCCTGAAGGGTAGGCAGGGATGCAAGTAGAACAGGAGTCATTAGGTCGTTAACGCTACATCATCGAGGGGTCGGCTCGCTACTTACTACAAAATAGTTTGAACTACAAACAAAACATCTCTCATTTCGCAATCCAATACCCGTGATTCACTTAAATAAAAAACTTAGACGAAGTTAATTCCTTATAAAACTGGCCTACAGTAACCTTAATATTATTTCTTATTCAAACCATCCTCGTCTGTATAAAAACAGCTCCATTTCACTCTAATGTCCCTTAACGACTAGTCGACAAACAAAATTAGGCGAACGATATATTTTTGTAAGCGCCCATTAATATCTTGATGGGTTAATATTTTAATACGACGGGCCCGCGTGACGTAATCGCCCTGTTATTATTTCGTCATTTTTCCGTTTACCGCCGATGAACAGATGTGTAGGGTCAATTTTAAGTGTTCTATTTTAGTTTCTTTAACAATATCGGGTAATAACTTAATGCCAGCTGTTGTGGCTAATCGGTTTATTTTATTTATTTTTGTAACCCTACTTTTTGTTTTAAACATTCGTAACCTCATATAGAGTATTCATAATTGTTTTTTTTAAATCATAGTAATATTAATTAATTGTGACATCTTCGAACTGAAACTTGCATAAAAACTAACAATAGGTAGATATTTAAATTGTCTATTATTATTAAGAAAAAAATAGAGCTTCTAAAATATAATTTGAGACCATAACTCATCTCACTGAAGACTTGTTTTAAATTCGAAAGTCTTTGACAACAATATCAACATTGCAGATTGAAACCGCGAGTAAAACAATAAATGTTTTTGTTCCAGGTGAGTTTCTGCAGGTGCGAACTGGTAAGCTGCAAGTTTCCGGGACGCGCCAAACTTCCTGCGATAAATATTCCTGAAGACTCTTAAAGTGAAAACTTTAAGTTTATGACGCGCATTAAGTTAATAGCTTAATGACTTACCTGTGTAAGTGTTGATCTTAGTAAAGGTAGTTAGGTATAATTATGGTGCTATAGTCTATAGAGTAGGTATGTTATATATTCGCTGTTAAAAATATTAATTAACATGTAAGTTTATACACAGACTAGCTATCAACATTTGCAAAATCAAGTCAATATAATGGCAGGTACTATATTCTAAAATAATTTAATCTAAATTATTATTTAAAATAAGTTATTCTATATGCTAATATTTAAAATGTAATCATTTTACACCCACATTCAATCTTAAAATAATATTAAGTAATATAAATTTTCCTAGACAATCCTTTTGTTTGAAAAGGCTTATCTATTTATAAAATTTAAATAGAATACCCTCCGAGTCTACAACTATCGCAAAATAAGTCGGTTGATTCGCGTGTATCTCGTCAAGTGTTCGATCACTCACTCTGTTCTGATACAGCATGAGCGATCGCGCCAAACAAAACGGAATTAAAAACTTAATCCTTCAGTCTGTGGCGAGAAAACTAAACCGAAACTGAAAGGAGTTCTGTTCTATTTCTAATTAGTTCAGATATATAATTTATTATGTCCTTCAGAACAGGCTGCTATGGTTCAAGATGGTTGTATGTTATATTTTTTAAATTAATAGGTTTATATATCACTCAATGACACTTAAGCAATAAGTAATGACTAAAGATTACAAGTAGCAGTTAATAAACATATTTTCTAAAAGGTTTATAGGTCGTTTTTTCAAGTATTAAAAAATATTAGTTGCCCAATCCTATCAGCTGCTTACGTAAATTTCAATCCACGTAATATCCAAACACACATAACTCAATGATGTCACGTCCCATAGTGCGATAAAATCGCCACCTCTCACACCTTGTCCCGTACAAAAAGCCATTGGAGATCGATTTCAATTGGTCCTCAGATTACATCTCTCGTGTAATTTAATCAAAACTTGGTTCCCCACACCCCTCCGCACCCCCGCGTACCCCCTCCGAGTAATAAATTGATTTGTTATTATTTCAGTCAATTCCGCTTCTTACATTTGTGATTACAGCTTTGTATTTCCTGTCTTCTTTGTACAGTTAATGGAACGGAAAACGTGATAACATGGTTGCTCATTTATGTTATTTTATTGGAGTTGTTATTTTTTTGGGAACAAATAAATAAAACATTAATAAACTCACGTGTGTAACTCATAAGGGTTGGGTAGAATGGTAGTAATATCTCAAGAAGTGAGTGTGGCGACCAAAAATAACGGTTCGACACCGGAATCGAATTCGAGACTGTACACTTTTTATCACAGTAATGTAGCAATAAAAAGTAGAAGCATATAAAATCTACTTGTGAAAATATATCGCTAGTCTTTACATATTAAAAGTGTTTGTCTGTCGAGTTTGCCGCTGAATATTTATTGAGAGCTGTAGGGATGTCGAACGGAAAGGAAATTCCCTCAAATTGTAAGAAAAGCAATCTCTTTGGCGAGCTGTGTGTGGCTCAAGCGAATGTCTGTCCATATAAACAAGTTACTTACAAGTTGAGAATTTTATTTTTTCCGGACAATTTTTGCATTGTAGATGATCATAATTGGAAAAAAGAAATAACATTTTTTCGTGTGCTACAGAATTTTCAATGCTGGATACGGTTATACTTAAAGTAACAGCCTATATACGTCCCACTGCGGGGCACGGGCCTTCTCTACAAACGTGAGTACAATTGAGAGTGGTTAGGCCATATAGTCCACCACGCTTACCTAGTCCGGGTTGGCGGACTTACGTACCATAGAAATTCTTACAAATTGGCTATAGTATGCAAGGTTTCCTCACGATGTTTTTACCGGACTCCGAAAAGTCAAATGTATGCCCTGGGATTTGAACATGTCACAATGATACTTATGTATGTATACGAATAAATACTATTATTTTTCATAATATTTCGCTCTTCAGATCTAATCTGCTATTAACGTTTGTCAGGAGAAGGTTAATATCCCACTCGCAGTACTTTATCGCTTACTGCCTGTGTAGCTCACCACTAAACTCAATGGGGAAATTATTCCAAGTCCTTCAGCTTCCTTCCCTTGTTCCCTTAATCGTGACGTAGCAAGTTTCCTTTTTCTTATGATATATTATTGCGTTTTCTTCTACGACTCTTTCTGTACTTTGTAGTGACTTAACGACATCCTTGATTGTATATTAGGCAATATCTCAAACCTTAGAACATTACAAAACATAAAATCACATTATTACACTTCAAAACGGCACACCATTTTTTTTTATCACAGTGAAGTATTATACATATACTACTATCACGAAAAAGCACCCCAAGGATACGATTTAAAAGCAAAACCTCGCTAGAGCAGTCACTACTTATTCCAGAATATGGCACCAATTGGGTAAAAATGACCGCGTATATCGAGTTCGTATGAGAGCTAAGTGAATTTCATAATAAAACTGCGTAATAGCCGAGTACACTCTGCGTTCCTGAGAGGTTTGGAAGAATCGTTTTATTTCGCTGTCGTGCGTGCGCCGCGCCGCGGATTTCAACTTCATTTGCCCAAATGGCTTCATAAAAATATCACGAGGATTTGATGTAGATTAGAATAAAATGTCGAGGATTTTATTTGATCCGATTTAAATTTGAATTCAATCAATTTTGATTATATTTCTAGGTTTTATTTTAATGATAGTACTGACTCGATTTCTACCGGCTCACCTCATGTAAGTAGATTGAGCCAACCATTGATGGCCATTCATCATTAGATAAACATTTTTATTTACACCATACTTCAATAGCAAGAATACTCTTATAATTCTTAAAATAAAATGCAAAAGAAAGTGGAGTTCCATTATGTTTTTCCTAGACCAATGAGCAATTATGAAGCATAGTTCTTATTCTCTTTCTTTCCAACGCTATCCCACCAAGTAGTGGCGTTCCTACTCAATCTTCGCCATTTTACTTCGCCATTTGCGACCTCGGCTGTAAAACTATTGCCTCTGCTGCTAATTATATACTTTTTATACTCTTTCACTTGCATTAGCGCTTTAGTCTGCGGACGTAAAAAGAAACAATTTAACTATTGTATGTTTGTTTTAATGCTCACAATTAATTTAAAGTATGTCACATAAAAATAATTACAATTAAAATGCCATCAACAATCATTACGTCTTTATACAACATTATGTATAAAAAGATTAATAAATTAATAAATAAATATCCATACTCTAAGTCATGTAAACACAATTGTACTCGTATTAATATAAAAAGTATAACCTATTTACAGTAAAAATACAAACATGGACAATGAAATCAGACAATTACACCTCTATTACATGTGGTTACAACATTAAACCCAACAGACAAAACACATTAGTAATTTACACGTAGCTAGCTGTCTGGGTTGGTTTCACCCCGGGGCAAATATTTTTTTACCTGAATGTATAATATTTTGGGACAGTGGGTGAAAATTCCGCACACATTTGACATTTCGGTCATCTGCGTATTCATAATAATGTTACAGGTTGATAGGATTCTTATCTGTGAGAGGCCGCCTGGGTACCACCGCAATGTCCATATCTCTCACCAAACAGCAGTGTAAATGCTCTGTTGTGTTCCGGTTTGAAGTACATTGTAGCCAGAGTAACTACTGGAGATAATGAGACTTAACATCTTATGTCTCAGGATGGCAAGCGTACGGGAATGCCAAGCATTGCCTTGTTATTCATGGTGTTGTTAGGTTTTGCTACTGCCCAGGAGCGGTCGAATCGTTTACCACCAGGCATGTTCATCTCATCATTTATTATTATAGTATTTGTCTGTATCAGCCCATATACGTCCCACTGCAGGGCACGAGCCTACTCTACAATCGAAAGTACGATTGAGATTGGTTAGGCCATATAGTCCATCACGCTGGCCTAGTGCGGGTTGGCGGACTTACATACCATATAAATTCTTATGAGCCGCTATGGTATGCAGGTTTCCTCACGATGTTTTCCTTCACCGATTTAGTGCGTGGTGATTGACTATCAATACACACATGACTTCGAAAAGACAGAGGTGTGCCCTGGGATTTGAACCCGCGACCACCGTGAACATATTGGCAGCCGCGTCTGGTCCGTTTACCAACAGGCCACCACGCACTATTATTATAGTATTTATTGCTATAAAAATACTCGCAAGCACAAACATCCACAAAAGACACTATGTTTCTTATAATATCGAGTCAGATAGTTGTAACTTTAAAATTTCCTCCAGTAACAGCGTTTTTCTCTAGCAAGGTCGACGTGGTGACCTCAGGTCGCCCTCTGAGAGGACAAAGGTCCTGTCTCATTCCGCTGTTTATTACCACAGTAATAACCTGTAACACAGCGTAACAAGTCGACACTCCAGGGACTTGGATTACTTAGCCCTGATTAAACATCTGATTGGCTATTTAGTTCCAGACCAACTTTTTTAATCAATACAACTGAATGACGTAATGGAAGGGTTTTCGGGATTTTAATTTATTTTGTTACATTAACCAGTCTGGCCTTTAATTAATTGTAGCTTTTTGCAATAAGAACGGAATGGAAAACGTTTGTTTTTCACGCCATATAAAATTTAATTCCGATACGAAATGTGAGCAATTTTTCACTTTTGACCAATAATATATTTTGCCTGAAATTATACCTATCGCTTTTCATTTGGATAATAAGGCTACAAGATAAAAATTACATACCTAGTGTCTGTCACACTTTTGCTTTTTACATATCAATGATCAGCGTTTCCACCATGCATTACAGCTTGAAATAAAATAATTAATAATATTGAGCAAACAAATACTAAAAGAACACGTTTATTGTATGGGGACCCCCTCAATATTTTGATTTTTTTAGTATTTTTTGTTATAGCGGCAACGGAAATACATAATTTGTGAAAAGGCGAATGCTCCTTCATAGTATGGGTAAAAAATATCAATGATTGCGATATCGATACTGCTTAAATTTATAATAACTATACCAATTTTTTACGGTTTGTCCTTAAACGTTTTCCACTTTTATCCCCGGGCCACATATTTTTATGAAATAGAGTAATTATCATCAAATTTTCTTTACAGAGCCCCATACAAAAAAATATTTTTACTGGAATTCAAGTTCGATTCTCCAATAACTCCAGACTTTGATCTCAATTATGTTTATATTTATTGAAAATATGTCTTTCGCTACACAAAAAATAGGTTTCATCATGACAATCTTCGCGCCGATACTAAGTTTCATAGTAAAATGGGCTATCACGGTTTAGGAGATACAGCCTGGTGACAGACAGTCATGGGAGGTTTAATAATAGGGTCCCGTTTTTACATTTTAGATACGGAACCATAAAAAAGTTCCGTATTTGTTCAATAAAATAAATCTACTCTATCACGCTCTTCCAGCCAAATTTTTCGCCTGATATTAAGGAGTATTTAATCTAATCTGAGGCTATCGTTAAGGATATCCAATGTGATAGAATGTTTCACGAGCGGCGGCCGCGCGCTCCGCAGTCATTACGCTTTTTACAACACTAATGAATATTGTATTACGCTTGATTGAACAAAAAGCGCTTTTTATGAGTACATAAAGTGTTTTATTGGTGTGAATTGCAAAGGTTTCCTGAATATGTAAACGTGAAGTGTTTTTATAATACAAATGAAGAACTTTATTTCGATTATTTTTCTATAATACATTTAATTGTTTCAATTAACTGCGGTCCGTAGTGTGCACCATACCGTAGGTATGTTTGTAATCTCAATACAGCAATAAATATCATAGTTTTTTTCCCCAATTATTCTATCCATTTTAAACTAGCCTCGATGTGCCAAATCCCAGCGATTGCAAATTAAATTTTCCATATAAAAATAACAAATAGGTTAAGCTGTCACCAGCTGACCCAATTAGAAGGCTTGCACAACCAAAAATACCCCAAATGGGCAGCGGTGGGAATCGATCGCGTCTATAAATAGCGAGAGCGGTCTCTTTAATATTTGAGCAGTCGCGTCGCGGCCGGATATGGAAGTCGCGTTAAATTATTTAACTGGTTGTTGATGCCCGCGCCGGCTAAATAAAACCAGGGCATTTGTGCTGTTTTTTTGCCGGGTTTGCAGAGGATTTGTGGGAATAATTAATGTGTTTTGTGTATTGTTCCATGGGGATACAAGGTCATGGGGAGATACGCAATTGGTTTTGTGTTGACTCTTTTGATATAGATGAAGAGAATGGGAGTAGGTCGGACGGTTGAGTGAATAAAGCAAAACTCGACAAAAATAAAGATCACTTTATTTCTTAAAAACTAAACGGAGTTGAAATATACTTTTGAATTCCAGGCAAATATTTTTACTATTTCTACATATATTTTCGTAACAGCTTTAGCATGAAAAAAAAAAACAGCGAGGTACTCTAGTGTGTCAAAAATCTTGATCAGTTTATGCTTCGGCCTCAGTTCTTTCAGTATTAACCTACAGCCGCGGGATGGCTGCAATTAGAAAATAAATAAATAACACCCAACAGTCACAAATATAATGCTAACCCAGCACTAGGATCGAGTCTTGTGTCGTGGATATCAGGAACCTCGAGACACTTTACAGTCTCATAGACACCCAGACTTGAAAGAAATATTTGTAGGCCGCACAAACATTTCTCTCGGTTCCGGGATCGAACCCACGGTCTCTTGTTTCTGCATCTAACCACCTGCGCCACGGAGGCTATCAATTTGTCAAATTCTTTGATTAAATAATGTTTAATTGATTAATGAAAATGTATTAAATTGATTAAATCTATTTGCCAATACCTTAAAAATAGAAATAAACAAAACTTGCAGTAAAGTTATGAGGTAATTGCCCTAATAAATGTAATTGCTCGAGTGTTAATTTCCAATTGAAAAGTAAATTATGACCAGCTCATAATAACAATTGGATACACTCCTATTAAAAGATAAACTTCATGTGAACTTCGTTAAACAGTTCACTTGTAAAAATTGTAAGTTTTCAAATTAATTCGAAGCTATTTTTAAATTCACAAGGGTACTACAAGAATTACTTGTAGTCTTGGCATAAATACATTGATTTACCGACCTGACTCAGTTATTAATTTATTAACATTTTATTTGTCAATCACCACGCACTATATCGGTGAATGAAAACATCGTAAGGAAACCTGCATACAATAGGGACTTGTAATTTTTTTATGGTATTTAAAGTTCGTCAACCCTTATTAAATCAGGTGGTGGACGAAGCAAGGTAGACTATATGCCCTAACCCCTCTCAATCGTCCTTTCGGTTGTAAATTAGGCCCGTGCTCTGCAGTGAAACGTATGTGGACTCATACAGAAACAGATATATTGTACATATCCACCAATATGCGCAACGCATCCAAACACGACCGCTGAAAAAATATATTTTTTACCGCACTACAGTACGATTTCGCGTGTATCGTTTACAAAAAGACATTTCTCATGCACAAACACCCAGACCCGGAATAAAATATTTGTAGGCTGCGCAAATATTTGCCACGCGGGCATCGAAATCGGATCCTTTTAGCGCATAAACGAACATCGTCGAAATGTCAAATATATGTATGAATTTCACTGCAGTTTCCCGCACATTTTGAAACAGTTGTTACTAGAAAAATAGTGCTGAAATATCCGGCATTTACAAATTTCATTTAACAGATGCAACAAAACTCAATAGTAGGTATATTGGAATGTCAAAAAAATTGTGATTCTAACTTTTAATTCAATAGGCTTATTGGCATTTTATTTCAATGTGTAACATTCGCGTAAATCTAAGAAACAAGAACTTTACAATACAACCGTATTTTTCGATATAATTGATTAGCGTAATGGTTATCAATGTGGCTCCTAGTACCAAAGACCATGGGTAAAATTCCAGCATGGGTGTTAATGAATCAACACATGAAATATGCAGAGGTTTCCAATGACGGTAATTTTACAAATATAATGTTTTCACAGCAATACATCAGTAGCTTTACAAACCAATGTACAGATTACATTGGCTTTCAGTCCGCGAGGGTGCCAGGGTATGCGGAGAGGGAGAGGAGGGAGGAGGGGGGTGTAAGGCGCCTGGTCGTCGCGACGGCAGGCGACGCACCGGCGCTACAACTAATTGTGTCACATCTGAGCACGTAAACAACTTTCCTTTAAAGGTTAGATTCTTAGGAAGACTCGTCTCATTACATTATGTTAATCGGCTATTGGAACAATCTGACTTGGTAATGATAAATACAAGATAATGTAAGACTACACACCCTGGGCAAGGACCTATTCTATCGACTACAAATAATAAAGCCCATTCGATACTTACACTTTTCTCTTTATTTACATATTTACTATAAAATCCAGTTTATCACATTGAGTGGAACTTATTCATACTTCTTCAGATATAATCTTAATATCATAATATAAATTATCTTAAATGGAGAACTAAATCTCTTCAATTATAATTATTATGCAACCCATTTTTCCAAATCCGTAACCAAGAGTGTCATTCCAAAAACAATCCTTTTCATATGTCAATCGATTCAGCGATTGCCAGTACTTTTGTAAACATATTTTGATTAAAACCTAACACTCGTCCATCCTGACCATGTGCATGTCCCCATGCACATAAACAAAAAAATAAAAACATACACTCTAATATGTTGAGATTCAAACCTAACACTCGTCCATCCTGACCATGTGCATGTCCCTATGCACATAAACAAAAGAAAAAATTGAACTCTGCCTTCTTGCTTTGACATTCATGAAAAAGAAAAATTACATATATTATTTCTTTGACAATACAAATATATACAATTATTTAATATGGTAACGTGATTCCTTATGCATTCGCGTATCTCATTTCAATTTTCACTATGACTAACAAATACATAAGTTTTCTATCTTTGCTAACGCTAATAGCGCAGACAACATCCATTATATTAATGAACCTAGTGTACCTCGTATAACATTTACAATAAAACTCATCAATACATAATTTGAGAATATCTGTTACAAGCTATAATCATCATTTTTTATAATCCATATTTAGCTCCATATCAATAATGCTGATTAACCTTGTGTACCTCGTTTACACTTCCCGCTAAAACTTACAAATACATAACTTGTATATCTTTGCTAACGCCAGTAGCGCAGACAACAACAATTATATTAATAAGCCTTGCGTACCTCGTGCAAACTTCTCACTAAGAGTTATCAGTACAACTGCTATCAACTTTACTAATAACCTTGTGTACCTCATTCACACTTCTCACTAAGACTTACAAATACATCAGTGTTGTATCTCTGCAATTGCCAACATCAGAGAAAACATCAATTATATTAATAAGCCTTGCGTATCTCGTGTAAACTTCTCACTAAGTGTTATTAGTTACAACTCCTATCAACTTTGCAAATAACCTTGTGTACCTCATTCACACTTCTCACTAAGACTTACAAATACATCAGTGTTGTATCTCTGCAATTGCCAACATCAGAGAAAACATCAATTATATTAATAAGCCTTGCGTATCTCGTGTAAACTTCTCACTAAGTGTTATTAGTTACAACTCCTATCAACTTTGCAAATAACCTTGTGTACCTCATTCACACTTCTCACTAAGACTTACAAATACATCAGTGTTGTATCTCTGCAATTGCCAACATCAGAGAAAACATCAATTATATTAATAAGCCTTGCGTATCTCGTGTAAACTTCTCACTAAGTGTTATTAGTTACAACTCCTATCAACTTTGCAAATAACCTTGTGTACCTCATTCACACTTCTCACTAAGACTTACAAATACATCAGTGTTGTATCTCTGCAATTGCCAACATCAGAGAAAACATCAATTATATTAATAAGCCTTGCGTATCTCGTGTAAACTTCTCACTAAGTGTTATTAGTTACAACTCCTATCAACTTTGCAAATAACCTTGTGTACCTCATTCACACTTCTCACTAAGACTTATAAATACATCAGTTGTATATCTCTGCGATCGCCAACATCAGAGACAACATAAATTATATTAATAAGCCTTGCGTACCTCGTGTAAACTTCTCACTAAGTGTTATTAATACTGTACTGATGGTGTGATCTGACATATCTAACATACCAATCTCTGTAACTCCATAGTTCTCACTTCAATTTAATAATAAATATACCATTCCAATTTAATTAGCAATTAATTTCCATTAGATTCCTTACTATCATTATCTCTATCACTATCGCTATCATCAACATTTAGTTCTAAAGAAGCCACATAAATCCAAGGCGACATTCCGTCAGCCACAACTGTTGATATGTGTTTGTTTCGGCGTATTGCCGAAATTTTATAGCGATCATTATCTATAACTCTTACTACCTTATACAGACTTACGTAAGACGATAAAAGTTTCTTGCTTTTACCGTCATTGTTGAATTGGCTTCTGGTGATTTTTACTATATCTCCCTCACTATTTGGATTGAATTTGGAAAAGACGTCTACATTTATCGTAGCGTTCCTTCTGTATACTCTGTTCATAATCTTTAAATATATTATCTTTAACAGATTCTGTAATTCTAGCAAGATCAGTCTTATCTCTTGTCTCCGTTACAATTTCATTCAGCTGGGGTTCTATTTCAGATTTCATAGAAAGACCAGACAATACTTTCGAGGGAGTTTCATCTGTTGTTTTTTGATTTGTATAATGTAAACCCCATTGTATAACTCCTACTTTATTATCCCATTTTTATCATTGTCATTCAGATTCTGAGCTGTCAACGAACTAAGAATAGTGCGATTATACCGTTCGACATGACCATTTGCCCTAGGACTAGCAACAGCATTAAGAATGTGCTTGATGCCTTTATCGAAACAAAATTTCTTGAAAGCATACGACGTAAAAGACGTACCACGATCAGAAACAATACGATCGGGATTACGAAAAGTATAAAATATATCTTCCGAAACTTTTACAGAATTTTGAGATTTCGTATTCCGAACTGACTTGATCCACACAAATTTTGTAAAAGCGTCTACCAAAATGTTTAATCAAAAATTTCTCGTTTAGACCCTGTGGACTGATGTGGAGAGTGTGAAAAAGCACCTAATTTTGTGATAGGATGTATGAAGGCCATTCGCCTTCATTTACCGTTTTCTTTTTAGAATATGCACACTCTATACACGCCTCAACATATTTTTTTTAACGAAACGGTGCATTTTTGGAAACCAATAAACACCTCTTATTCGATCCAGAGTCTTTTCAAAATGTCCTATTTCATCATGATTTTTATGTAATGTTTGCCACTTTGCCCCTTTAGGGACCACCCAACGTAACTTAGTTTTGTCACTGTTTAAATATCGATACAAATTTTCGTTTGGAATACAATAATTGTTCTTTATGTGCTTTAAATCGTCAGAATCGAGATTACTGATTAAAATGTCACGAATTCTACGTAATTTAGAATCTCTCAAGCTGCAAAGTAGTCAACCAATTCTCACTTTTTATAGACATTACTGAGGGAAAATATTCTAAAGAGCTTTCGACTTCGCATACTGGGTTGCGAGACATCTACGTGAGTCATTTTAGTTCCTGTTCGAAATTCTACGGTGCAATTAAACTCTTGAATTAATAGCCACCACCTTGCTATGCGAGGAATAAGATCGCATTTGACAAATGTTGATCGCAAAGCACTACAATCGATAACGATTTTAAAGTCACGGCCTAGTAGGTATACTCTAAACCTTTTTAAAGAACATACCACTGCGAGTGTCTTTAACTCATAGGCGTGAAAAATTTTCTCCTCGGGTAACGTTTGCCGACTCTAATAACCAACCGGCCGAAAAACATCACTATCGTGGAGCCTTTGAAATAATATTCCCCCAGCACCAATCTTACTAGCATCGGTGTGTAACTCGGTTTGAGCATCCGGATTATAAATTGCTAGAATAAGTCTATTTACAAGCATATTCTTTAAATCTAAAAAAACGACTATTCCTGATATGTTCTCCATTAGCAAGTGGCATTCTTTTTTTAAGTTTAAAGGAGAGGATAAAGTTGCAAAGCCCTTTATGAATTTTCTAGGATATCCAACTAACCCTCAAAACTGTCGTACTGCATTTTGGTTACTAGGGCGAGGAAAATCAATGACGCATTAGCATTTGGATAAGTTAAGTGTTAAATTCGCTTGTCTATTAATATCAAAAAAAATTTCAAGTCTTTCTAAACATTGGTCGATACTTTTTTCCGTAAATCAAACTAACATCAATAAGCTGTAGCTTCAGTAAACTGAGATGAGCATAAAACTTTATAATTATCCGTTGGAATACGGCCGGGGCGTTTGCTAGTCCAAAAGCATACGATTAAATTCATATTGACCATCTGGAGTGACAAAAGAAGTAAATGATTTTGAATTTTCAATAATCGGAACTTGATAATAGGATGTTAAATCTAAAGTAATAAAATAGGCTTGGTCTGACATACACGCAATCTCATCTTTGATAAATGGCATAGGGTAACGCTCTTTGATCGTTACAGAACTAAGCATGCAATAATTAACACACATTCTTAGACGTCTTTCTTGCGAACTAATATTATTAAACATGCATATTCCGAAACAGACTCTCTAATGATTCCTGCATCTAACATTTCGCTAACCATATCTCTAACCTGTTCCCTTTCCTTATGTGACAATCTATATGGGCGGGAAACAACAGGTTTATGACTGTTTAATTCTATATCCATTTCTGCAATTTGGGTATGGCCCAGACCTTTCAAAGTTACATCAAAATAATGTTCATAAGTTCTTAATACATTGAATAAAGATTGTTTTTGAGACGCACTCACGTTTTTTTCTTCCCATACGAACCTGGTTCTCATCAATCTTAGCATGATTTGCTACAGACAAATCAACAATTGACGTTACGACTCGATTGACCATTCGTACTATAGTACCTCGTACTACTGTCATTCCTTTTCGTAATAAAACAACGTCCGCCATTGGATAAATATCTACATACAGTAAACTATCCTTAACATAATAAACTCCTCCAACAATTACAAAATTTTAATTTAAAAGGCGAGTTTAAACCAAATTTTGACAGTAATAGGGCCAACAATTTCTATATCAGCAAGTATTGTAACAGGTATGTTAATCTCATCTCTTTGAAAAACTCCGTTTGAAACAATGCTTTTATTTATGTCATAAAACTTTTCATTTGCAGTTTTATAAAGACTGACCAACTAAGAGTCGAAGATCTAAAAACGTATCCTCAACGACCTGACACAGAACTCGTGCTTCAACACCGTCAATGTTTAAATTAATGTTAACTATACCCAAAGATTTCACAACTACATTGCCGAAACCCCTCAAACCTAACGATGTTTCTTCAGGGTGTAAATCAAACATTTTAGAAGCAGCTAAAGTAATCAATGTCACATCACTACCAAAATCAACAAAACAATTCATAGATATCCCATTTATTGAGCATCTTTTAATATATTTGGAATTCAAACTAGAGCTCAATATTTGTATATTCTTTAAATTAGAATCAGATTAGTGACCTAACTCTTTTGAGTATTATTTTTAAATATACGACTCTCAGTCTTATGTCCTACAAGATTACACTTTGCACACCGCAACAAGGGCTTTAAACATTTTGAATAAGTATGTCCTTTTTCTCTACAATTGTAGCAAACATTTTTGCTCCGTGTAAACTTGGTTATAACTGCCTTTTTTACTTTCAAAGTTTGTTCTATTCAGAGTATTGCTACAACTCATAAGGAACTGTAGCAGCTCTTTAGACTCAGTACATCGAAGAGCATTAGCGCTAGACTTCATAGTTTTATCATTTAAACCATGAATCAAACAATCTACAGCACGTTTACCGCTAAGGTCGCATTGGTACAATAAGGCTAAGTTTTCGTAATAATATATCTCTAGTGGTTCATCCAATTTACATCGTCTATGGAGCATATCCTCCAGGGATTGTCTATAATTCTGTTTACATGAAAAAAAACATTGAAAAGATTTTCCTGTCATTCATCCAAGTAAGCAAGGTGGAATTTTGACTCTCGTACCAAAACTTTAGCCAATCCCTGAAGTTTTTATATAGTACCTATAGTGCACAATTGTACATTCGTCCCAACCATAGACAGCGGCACACTTATTTACCTCCTTGATCGGCAAACGTCGGTTCTTTGATTTTAAATGACGGATCAAAATCAGACGAAATATTTTGATGACTAACAAAACTATTGTTTCTAGTTCCTGCTGAGACTGGTTGAGATTTCTAAGATTCTAGTGATTTTAAAACATCTTTAAACGTAAAATAAGGGCTATGTGACATCATATTACGTCGTTTTCACTATCGTCCTTATCACCTCGTTGAAGATGTTGATTACGTTTCCTGATAATGTCCTCCTCGAGGATGTGAAGTTACCTCCGCTGTCTATTGAGTTCATGTTCCCATAGATTCTTTTCCCTACTGTGTAACTCTCGACTGTAACGATTTTCACATTCACGATTTTGACGATCATCATCTTGTTCAGGGTGGGTGCCACTTATGATGCGGGGATTAAGATCGCTACACCCATCGTAGTGGCTTTGTCTACGGCTGCCTCGTTTTCCAATTCTTACTTCCGTGCCACCTCTGTCAAATGTCAGCAAAGGGCGTCGAAGATATTTATCCGAGTCAAGCGGCATTTCCTGAAACTCCACCCAAAAGGATTGATTTCTATCCTGTACTTACTACTTCACCCTATGGTGACAAAATTGAAAATAAAAATAAAAAAAAATAAAAATATGAAAATTTGACACTAAAAATTTGAAATCATGCTGTCATATTGAACAATAAATATCATTCCTTCAGTGGGTAAATTCTAATGTAGCATCATACGACTTGCACGTGAGCTTTTATATCCCACTTCTGAAATGTAAGACTACACACCCTGGGCAGGGACCTATTCTATCGACTACAAATAATAAAGCCCATTCGATACTTACACTTTTCTCTTTATTTACATATTTACTATAAAATCCAGTTTATCACATTGAGTGGAACTTATTCATACTTCTTCAGATATAATCTTAATATCATAATATAAATTATCTTAAATGGAGAACTAAATCTCTTCAATTATAATTATTATGCAACCCATTTTTCCAAATCCGTAACCAAGAGTGTCATTCCAAAAACAATCCTTTTCATATGTCAATCGATTCAGCGATTGCCAGTACTTTTGTAAACATATTTTGATTAAAACCTAACAATAATGATGATTTATTTATATCAGTCGCATTTTTAGAGTTTCTTATCTACTCCCATTATAAGCCCAGAGAGTTTTATTGCTTATACGAAATGCAGTTGGGCATCGCGGAATTAAAGATTTGGAAAACAATTTATGCGTTTTAAATACACAAACAAAAACACATAACCTATGTGTACCTATGTGTACAGTTATACACGTTTTAATAAGCTTAACAAGCCTGTTACCTGGTGAAAATAAGAGCTTAGGAGTACAGCCTAATCATAATGCCACCCTAATAAAATGATACTCAAAAAACCTATTAGAACTTTTCGATAACATATTACTTATAATTAATTTAAATATTCGAATACAACCGTTCGACACATAAACACAACCAACGCACAATAAACACCTTAACACGAGTGTAATTGAAAGCCTTCGGAACTGAACCCGCTGACCCGTTACACTACCCACCACCCGCCATATTTAATGCAATTCATTTAAATTCTCGAAAATCCGCGCGAATCAAATTAAATATTTGGGCGCGGCGGCGCGCGACGCCGATGTCGACGCGTTTGTATCGCCAATTGAAAAGGTGGAAATTGAAAAGAAATTCAGCTTTTACTATTTCAATATGCTTTTTTGGGTTGGTGAATTTCGTGAGGTATATCAGGTACTAAGTTCCGACCATTATATTTAGAATAAGATGAATTTTCACTGCATGACCGATAATAATGAGACATACGTTGAATTAAAATTTTTAAAGCAACAACGATTTTTGGCTATTCATTTATCTGGTTCTACTCTATAATCAAATTCCGGACAACAACAAGAAACACACAACTGCTTTACATACACGTACTTCTGAACAACAACCCCTTACAACAAGTCATTATACAAACAGCGCAACAAAAGCAGTCCAGTAAAGCCCTTACGGAAGCAGCGAGTCCAAGAGAGACGGTAGGTAAACTGTGCGCAAACAGTCGCTGTTGACAGACAGTTCCGGGCGCCCGTTACCGCCGATTAGTGACCGACGCCCATCGGTGCACTTGGCGACAAAACGGGGGACAGAGGCGGTGTTAGACTGAATGGAATGGGCTAATTTGTGCACCGTTGAGATGAAGTGTAAATAGGAATATGCAATTATTGTCTTGTTATAATTATGGTTAGTTTTAATTTAACTGCCTCGATGGCGTAGTTGTTCGAAGGCACGATAGCGAAGCTGAGGTTTCGAGTTCGAATCCTGGGTCAGGCAAAGTGATGATGGATTTTCCTATTCATTATCAGCCCGGAGTCAGGAATTTGTGCCCGATATGGTGAAAGGTCCACTATTACATTGTGGGATAGAGTATATAAGGCGAAATGTGGGTATCCTGGTAGCACCTCTGCCTACCTCTTCTGGGAAAAAGGCATGAGTTTATGTATTTTTGTATGTAATTTTAAATTGGTAATTCTATTTTTATATGAAGTTAGACATAAAGTCAACCATTTCGCTGGACTTTTTATAAATATTATCCACTTGACCTTTTTGTGACGTGGTGTGTGAGGTAGGTAACTAATGTAAATTGTAATTTAGTTATTTCTTTATGTTATAATTTCGAGGTAGACTGTAGTATCCTTGCAATATAAATTAAATATCTTAGATAAATATTAGTTACGGTTTAAAAAAAAAAACTTCCTTAAACCGCATACCGTGGGTACCTTAACTCGCGAGGCCACAAACCTGACCCACGTTACACCCCTTACTCCCCCCCTGTACTCCGATTACAGCGGTGTTGAATAGCGACACTATCTAGCGAGAGAGCAAGAAGCTCCCCTTGCAAACAAGCTTCTTAGCTCGCAGCGTTCAATGGCCCGTCATGCCTTTGTAGTTAGTTAGCGAGCGCAGCGGGACTCTGCTTTAGAAAATGTTTATAAAACCTTCCCAGACCGCCTGGAGAGCATTAATTAGTTTAATGTTTTTATTTTTTATATAAGTAATAGTACAAGATTTCTAATTGTGGGTCACTTGACTCATATTCCTGAAATTCGTGTTAAATGCGAAGTATTTTTGTATACAAATTTAGTATTTGACTAAATTATATCGTAGGTGATGCTCTATAAGTCATAATACCGGGTTATGAGGAAAATTTTGACTGAAAATTAGTGTTGTAATTATCAAGAAAAATTAACCAAACATGAACAGGTCCATTTATGTTTATTTATTTATTCTTTAATTTATAAAAAAAAAAACAAAACATAACGATATATAGAGATCATGGAATAACCATGTAGGAATGGCGGTTTTATCGCACTAAGACAATCTCTACCAGACGACCATTGGACGGACAAGAGAAGGAGAAAGACAGGGCAGTGTAAAATAAAGAGAATATCAATAGCTGAAATATATCTATTACTATTTATATGACTACAACATTATCCCACTCTCTGCAAACCTATGTTTTTGCATACATAAGTACATAATATATTCTGATTGACAAGGCACAATCGTTATTATTATTATTATTTATTCTTAACTGCACATAAAGAGGACAACATTAACATATAACAAATAATGAAAAGTACAGAAGGCGGTCTTATCGCTCTAGGCGATTTCTTACAGACAACCTTTGGATGGATACGAGAAAAAAGGAAACGAAGAGAGGGCAGTCTTTTTTTTTTTATGTTGTAGGGGGCAAACGAGCACGCGGTTCACCTGATGGTAAGTGAACACCGCTGCCCATGGACATCTGCAACACTAAAGGGCATGGAGATGCGTTGCCGGCCTTTGAGGTGGGAATACGCTCTAGGGCAGTCTAGAAAAATAAACGAAATAAGCTTCAGTAAAATAATAATATATAGATGAATTATTATATATATTATACATATACATACACATTTACACATACATACATATATACATACACATATACAACTATGATTATACATAAACACTTATAAATACTATATATTGCCTGTAGGTTTTATTATCCATATATAGAAGCTATACTACTCGGTTTGTATGTTTAGTGAGAAAGATAGTAGTCTTTCACCATTTTCTTAAACGATGTCAGTGTTTGAGCCTGTCTGACTATGGTTGGTAACTCGTTCCACAGTCGTACAGCTTGGACTGCAAACGACTTATCTGTGAAAGTAGTAGTGTGCAACGGCATTCTCAGTTTCAGGTTCTCTGATGACCTCAAGGACTTAGTATGAGATTTATGAAGAAATATAAAACGTTGTTTGAGATATGAAGGGGTGAGAGGGTTAAATAAGATATTGTACAGAAGAGATAGAATATGAGCATTCCGACGAAACCGTATGGGCAACCACTTGAGCTTAGCTCGAAACTCAGAAACGTGATCATATTTGCGTAGACCAAATATAAATCTAATACAGAAATTTTGAATACGCTCAAGTTTATTAAGTTGGTCCTCGGTGAGATCGAGATAGCTGACATCGGCATAATCAAGGATGGGGAGTAGGAGAGTTTGTGCAAGAGAAATCTTCGTAGTAATGGGTAGAAAATTTTGTAATCTTCGCAAGGACCCAGCGGAGGCGAAAACCTTACGGCTTAGCTCCCGAATCTGCGGACCCCAGGCGAAAGACTTGTCTATGTATAGGCCAAGGTTTTTTACGGTATCATTATACGGAACAGTGACTCCGTCACAGTAAACGGATGGAAGTTGGGCCCAATCAAGTCTCGATATCATCCTGGGGCTGCCGACAACAATCACTTGAGTTCTCGATGGATTCACCTTCAGTCCATACGATTTACTCCAATAACATATATGTAGGATATCATCGTTAATAGTTCGAATCGCATCGACCATCTTGTCCACTGGTGCCCGTGTATAAATTTGCAGATCGTCAGCGTAGAGGTGGTAGGAGGAGCGAAGATTATTAGTGATGGAATTAATAAAAATAGCGAAGAGTAATGGAGATAACACGCCGCCCTGAGGGACGCCAGCAGTTACAGAGCACCAGGAGGAAAAGCAATCCTCAAAACAGATGCGTTGCTGGCGTCCATACAGGTAACTACGAAACCAATCAATTGCCGAATTGGAGATATGTTAAGAGAGCACATTACAGCAAGTAATACATCAAAATCGACGGTGTTGAAGGCATTACTGAAGTCCAGCAATGCTAAGACAGTCAGCTTGCCTTCCTCCATACCCGACCTGATGCCATCCGTAATATGAGTCAGTGTAGTAGTCGTGCTATGCCCAGGACGAAATCCCGATTGGAGGGGATTTAGGAGATTTTGTTTGGATAGGAAATCGTTTAACTGAGTATGGATAAGACGTTCAAGGACTTTGGAGAGGAAAGGAAGAATTGAGATAGGACGAAAATCAGTAAAATTGGATGCATTGGATTTTTTAGGAGTAGGAATAACTTTGGCTTGTTTCCAAGCAGCAGGAAAGGTGCTAGTGCAAATAGAATGGTTAAGGATATGGGAAATAATAGGAAGGATTTCGTCCAGGATAGGGAGAATCATATTACGGCTGACACAGTCGCTTCCCGTCGCATTAGACGAGATGTGCATAATGGTCTTCCTAACATCACAAGCAGCAAATTGATTAATGACGAAAGCAGAGCAATCGGGAGTCTTGAGGGTCGAAAGAAACTTAATTGTATTGTCTTTGATTGACTTGTCAAAGAACGACGTCGAGGAAAAATGACGGTTTAAGGAATTCAAATCGATGGATTTACAAAAGGACTCTCGTCGGGATTTACCCACTCCCAGTGTCTTAAGAAACTTCCAAACCTTACCTTCTATCCTATCGTTGTGTATTGCATATCGTCAAATGCATTCAAAATTCATGTCAACATAAAACCTGCGGTTAGTTGTTTAAATCAATTCTCGCAATTTGAATAGAGTAACATACAAGCTTTAGAAGTCACAATGCAAATATTTAATCCGACTGAACTACCGCTCGGAAATCACAAATTGATTTGTCTTTCATATCTGTTTCAGCACAATCGATTACGCTTCGTGTGCTGTTTGATCAGATTTCGATAATTATAATCGGCACGAATAACGCTGTGCGAGCATTTAAAATCAATAAAATCACTGACTAATTCTGATATCGATTATTGAACTCGGTTCGATGGGCGTTAAATGTCTATGAATTTTGAAACACTTAAACTTCAGGAGAGAGTTTGTCTGCCAAGAAGTTGGAGGAATGAATATATGAATAATTTTAAATCTATTTAATAGTATAATATTACCTCGCACTCTTACTATGTTGGTAATACCGAATTCATAAAATTACGTTCTTAAAAGTCTGAGACGATTTCAAAACTATTTATCGGTTATTTAAAAATCGGGTATACTCAGCGAATTCGAAATGCGATACATGTGTACAGGCACCTAAGGCACAATTTTAACATCCGTTGCTCTCCAATCGACACAAATAGCCTATGAAACCCACCTAGTAGAATTATAAGTACATTAGTACCTATACCAATACCCCCAACAGTCACATATATAGTCCTGACCCCACACGAAGATCAAGTCTAGTGTCGTGCTTATCAGAAACTACGACAGAATTTTTGGTCTCATAAACACCTCGACTCGAAACAAATGCGGGGAACCGCGGCCTCCCATTTCATAGCCGTCTTATCAAACGCCACCGAGGCTGTCAATTGATTTTAAAGTCGTTCCTTCCCCCAATAGTTCCGCTCCTGCCCGTAGATCCTTCTTTCACTGATATTGGCTGTCCACAGCGCATTCCTTGCATTATTTCCCTCCACTCGGCTCAGCAAGCACTGCCTTCTTTCGCAAACACTGCTGTGTACTTTGCTACTTAATAAAGAGTTTACTTACGACTTCTATCTGGCTCGTGGCCTTTTTAAGAATTTTGCAAATTATAAGTTGGCTGATATGATGTGCGGTAATGTTGAATTGTTTAAGTGATATATTATGTATAAAAAATGAGGAATAAAGTGTGAAGTTTATTTGTTCAAGAATTACGGAATTTTCAAACAAAATGATAATAATATATCGCCTTAGTTTTGACATCATTTATATGTTCGGCTGTACAAGTTATGACTAGCATTTATAATAACAGAGTTTATTGTGTGTTGTGTGATTTGCGTCAGTCTCTTTTAATTATACATAATATCACACCTTTTTTCTCAAAAGACGTAAACAGAGGTGCACACCAGGACACCCACATTTCGCTTTGTATTACGGGGTTATGAGACAAATAAAATGAAAAAAAAAATTAATGTGTAATACATTAATTATATAATGTAGTAACCTATTTAAGACACTTCGGTAAACTTCTTACAAAATAAAACTGTGCCCTATCATAAAACCCCGCTCATATTCCCAGTGCAAGTTTACCGATGCTATCGGGTCTGTCCAGCGGGCATTATTCGACACGTGCTCAATACAGCTCGTCTCCAAGTTGAGAACAACATTCCGCCAACACCCGCACTGATTGCGCGTCATGTACGATATGATGTCTATATACACATAATATATTGTATATAACGCTGCGTAGAAGCTTATTGTTTGATCTTTGACCACTTTATATATACAATTATATATGCCCACTGGTGGAAGGTATCTCATAAGTGGGAGGCCGCCTTGGATGGTACCACCACAATGACTATTTCTCCCGCCAAACAGCAATGTAAATGCACTGTTGTGTTTTGGGTTGACGGACATTGTTGCCAGAGTAACTACTGGAGATATTCAGACTTAACATCTTATGTCTCAGGAGGGCGAGTGCAGTGGAATGTCAAGGATTGCTTTGTAATTCAAGGTGTTGTTTGGTTTTTCTACTGTTCATGAGTGGCCGTATCGCTTACCATCAGGCGAATAGCAAGTTCATCTCGCCATTTATTGTAATGCCAAATACTTACAACTGTTATGTTTAAATTATTCATATGGTATTTTGTTCAATGAATAAACTTTATATAACGGATGAAAGTTGGTCCAAAAACGTGTTGATAAAACGGATGTCGATTTCTAAAATATGATGACACACACCACTCAATTCAGTACCGCAATATCAAGCTAACCTCAAACAACAAACGTGACAAATATGTTTGAATACGAGTACACTATAAATGAACGCCTCCATCGGCAGTCAAGCATCTTATATATTGCAAATGAATTCTCCCTGTTCCACCTCCACCTATATATTGCCCTATTTACATAATACGGCCGTCCTAGCGTCAACATCTGCATGAGAATGTGTTTAAGGAGCCTTCACACAGCGCCTAGACTCACTATGAATTTTTATCGACATTTTGCGAGGTCCCTGGGAAACATTTCAGGTATTACGTTGATGGTAGATGACGTGAAAAGGCATTGCTCTTTGCCCACGGTTTCAAATATTTGGAATATTTTGTCGAGAGAATGTGGAGAATTGTTTTAGAAATTTGTTACGTAACGTGTAATAAATACTGTCTGGGAAGGTCGTATCATATTTGAATTACAAAATCTTTACTTCATATTTATTTATTAAAATATAATGCTGAATATTACATTATTTTGCCATTAGGTTAAATTTGTTATAATGGGCATTTGTCTTATCTCCATAAACATCACTTTTACTTTATGAAAATATTTACATATTCATATAAAGCTAAAGCCTCATGTACCTAACACTAGAAATAACCACATAAAACTTATAATCAAATTACAGGAACTAATCTTAAAAGCTGATGTTACGCTCTTATTTATTATAATAAATCTAGCACAGATTTTTAAACCATCATCCGCTCTGCATATCGGTTTATCAGTGCAAGTAAACACGCGCGCACATGAATGCCTCGCTCAATTAGCGCCTGCCTCGGCCGGTGTGCGCGCGCCTTTACCGCCGCTGCCTCGACCTGCCTCGACTAATGGCTTCACAAAGCCTGATACGTGTTTACACGTGAATAGAAAACAAGTTAATGATGTTTTTGCAGACGCTCGCAGACGACGCGCCTTCTTTGCTCTCCGGATCGCTTTCAACGTGTCAGCATAATTTGCGAGAATTGCTGTGATGCATTGATAGTTTGTGCGCTTTGAAAGATTAGCATTTCGTAGGATGCTGAAAATTCATTTTAGATTTTGCATTTGTAGTGAAAACTCAGTGATGAATGTTGCGTGGTAAGGATTGGATGAAATGAATAAAAGTCACAAAAAATGGAATGTTTGTAATAAATATTTTTGCATAAATATTATTTAAGTGTATAAATTACGAACTAAGAGCCTTTTTGACAATTATCGCTTTGAATAAATTTTCAGCGTACTGCTGATCCGGTTGTTTAATAGAACAACTTTGAATACTTGCTTTATCTTATTTTAAATATGTATTTCTTTCTTATTTTTATTTATTTCTTCCCTATATTATTTCATTTATTTTCCACAAAATATGATTTGCATGAAATTAAATAAAGTTTACTTACTATACTTCCTCAATCTACTTTCACTCGCCAACACTACCTTTAGCGTATATTTCTCACGCTGCACAAACAAGCGGTGGTCGTCATTACACAAGTTCTCGCCGGGTGTACGCCAGTTCAAAACTTCACCGGTGATACACATCGATTGGCAGGAGCTCGTTAATGCCGCAACTTGCTCGCTCGTTCAACGTGTTTGTCTTGCACGGAGGTCCGATGAGCTCTATCCATGTAATACATACATAAACTCGCCTCTTAAACTAAGCTTACATCGTGTACACACAAAGGGGTAGGCAGAGGCGTAAGTGGTATCGTCAGTAGTTGGTCGAAGATATTTTATCTCTAAATGTGTCCCGATTCAAGAGACAAGTATTTTTTCAATGAAATAATTGTTGGATAGCTCCTCTTATGGTTTGTGGCTTTTACTAGATTGGGAGCTTGGTTTGCTTGTGCTAAATACGGGCAGGGTACGTCATTATTTAATGATACACTGAGAAACTTAAATGAGATTTTTTTAAACAAGTAGGTACATTATATACACATTCTTTGAACTCAAAAAGATATGCTTGATTTCTGAGACTTTTGATAATTTCTAAAAATGAATATTTATGTTAAATGTCCTATTATAAAACTTTTATTTAGTTTTAGCAGCCTTTGTGTTTATCCAGTTTGTAAGCTATCTCAGTACTAAGTTTACGCGATTTTTTTTAGTTCTAGAGACTAGCGCACAAAAAGGCACAGCAAACAAGATAAACATACAAACATTCCAATAATTATTGTTTTGGGTTCTATTACCTTAATACGATCCTCCATTATATATTGTCACATACATATATCTTCCATGTACATACATACATCTAACAGTTATAAATGTATTATTTGAATAGATGATTACAATAAACGCAACACAGCGTTTTGTGTTCTGTTGAAAGGATTTATTAATGTTTTCATATTGGGATATCAAAACACGCAAACAAAAACGTAGGTATCTTCTATATCAGATATAATTCCGGTATGAATGTTTGTATACGAAATAAATTTGATTTGAGTCGCGTTTTGGTTGGATTTGGACGGCTGATACAATTACAACAATGTTGACGGTTGGCGTGATTCCATTGTTCGGGCCAATTTGAATTCCATGATTACAGTTATTTCGGCCTTCCCGATGTCTAATTTTATCTTAAATTCTATAATAAATACACCAAACTGTCACATAAAACGTCCTGACCTCACATTAAGATCATTTAAGTCTTGTGTCGAGGGTATCAAGAACTACGAGACTTTTCGGTCTCATAACCACCCAGACCTAAGACAAATACCTGCGGATCTCACAAACATGTCTCGGGCGGGGATCGATCCCATAATCTGTATCAGCCCATATACGTCTCACTGTAGGCATGAGCCGCCTCTACAATCGAGAATGATTGAGAGTGGTTAGGCCATATAGTCTACCACGCTGGCCTAATGCGGGCTGGCGGATTTTATATACCATAGAAATTAATATAAATCGCTATGGTATGCAGGTTTCCTCACTACGGTTTCTTTCATCGTTTGAGTGCGTAATGATTCAATATTAATAATCGAACCCAAAATACTACTCGTATACAGTAATTGAACATCAAACAATATGTGTTTTGTTGGAAACGTAATTAATTTTTTACTTTTTATTGGATTTTGTATCCTTTATTTTCTAGACTGCCCTCTCTTTGTTTCCTTTTCTTATATCTATCCAAAGGTTGTCTGTAAGAAATCGTCTAGAGTGTTTTATCCTTTTAATGAGCAGTTAAGAATAAAATAAATAAATAAATAATTTCCACTAATAAGAACCATGTTAAGACATCTAAAGAGATTAATTTGAAGCTCAAATATAGATTGGGTAATCACTTTACGATGTACCCTAATTGAACAATGCTTTTTGTTTTGTCGCGTAGGAATTCTTGTTAGATGGTAGATCTTGAAAAGTTTTTAGTAGTTCCTGATACCCACGATACAAAACTCAAACTTAAAGTGGGCCTATGTATGTGACTGTTAGGCGTTCTATTTATATTTATCTCTTATAGTCTACCGACGGTCTGGATAGATAGCACCGCAATGAGCCAGTCTGTCTATTTCTGCCTTAATTTATGAAAATAAATAATGGAGAAGACTATGACGTGATTTATACCTCCTTGCAGAATAAGAACAGGAAAACGTAAAGCAAAATCCGTAAATCAAAAGGTTGACCTGCCCCTTGATTACTTGCCAATACCTACCACTAATCGGACATGATTAATGTCTCTCAGAGCTGGTCAATACACCTCCTCCCCCTACCCCTTACCCCTTACCCCTTCGTACATACATTAATATTCCAAGACATGGTCTGCAAGGGGCTCACAGGGCGGTAATTGGGTCGGCGCCTTTGAACCAGTTAATTAGGTCGATAAACTGGCTTGGACGTGTGGGTGCCGTTTTATTCCGCGGATTACTTGTGTAAATCATGACGGTTTTTATTGCTGACGGGGTGAGGTATGTTCGTTATGAGATTGTCATAAAGGTTAGCATATTGGGTAAGTTGAATATGCCCCAGTTATGTAACAGGCAACCTGTTTAAGATGTTTCAAATATCCATTATAGATACGAAGATAAAAGTTTCGTAGTCCATCTCCAAGATACAATTAATGAGGGTCCAATGTATAAGTATTTCTGAGTTTTAGCTCTAGAAGTTGATAGAAAGAAAGAAAATAAAGAAAGACCATTAATTATCGCATGGCCAATACATATTAACAAAAATAATAATATAGACAATATTCTAATAATATGTGTATGGCGAGACAATAATGCTGAAGGGGGGATTCAGCAAAATATGCTGCAATACAATAGGAGAGTATGGATATGGTGACACCGTATACCATAGTGATTTGTGAGAATTTCTATGGTATGTAAAGTCTAGCAAACCGCACTAGGGTGCTACGCTGGGTGGTTGATTATATGAACTAATTCTTCCTCATCGTACTTTCGATTGTAGAAAAGGCTCGTGCCCTGCAATGGGCCTATATGGGCTAATACAGATTACATATGGTACAAAATCTCTTGGATTTATCATAGGTTAAATTAAAATCTATGAAGTAGAAATACCAATTAGCCCATATAAAGTAACTCAGCAAACACTAGCAGCACTTGCTCTCAAACGCACAATGAGTGTTTAATTTGGCGAAATGAGGCCGCTTCGTTTGCGAGCGTAGTAAATCTGTAATCTCGCTTGTCACGTCTAGATTGCGAATGAAATATTGCAAATTACTTATAAATTATGTTATTAACTTGTTGGTAATTTGTACGCGCCGCCCTCGCCCGATATTAATTAACTACAAAGGGAAAATTATGAAAAATTACGCGAACGCTCACGCCTCCGTGTTACCTCATTGATTGTGAACAAGTTCGTTAGAAGTTTCGGGCTACAAGGCAAAGGTAAATTAAAAATGTTGTAAGACTGCTTCTAGTTTAGGCTGCTTGTATTTACAATGCCACTGGAGTGTCGTGGGATAGTCTAAAATACGGAAAGAGTAAATGTTCGGTCTATTGTCGCTTTAAAAAGCATTTGTGTTCTCCTACTTGTTGAAATTTACTTTTGTTTCGGCTTTAACTTAAATATAAATCTTTTCGACACTTTGAAAGTGTTTAAAATAATGTAACTACCCGAACGTGGGTGTAGTGCATTTTTTAATTACACTAATAAAATATATGTAAAATCCTAAAATGATTTTAAATTGTCTCGCAAAACCAATAGATTAATTTGCCTGCTAGAGTTAAAATAGAGAATTCATGGATTAGAGGTGTCTCTCGATACACCTGAGTGTATTAGTATGACGACGCGACGTTTTCCTTCATCGTAGTACATACGTGCTCAGTAAACACAGATTTTGTTCTGTATGCCCAATTCAGTAACATGACTCAATATAGAGGTAAGCCAACCCGGTTGATTTGTCGCTGTATGTTCGTTGTGGGCCTCTATCTGGGTTGGTATTCGTGAGCGGGATAGGCGCTATTCATATCCATAGACCTGCATTCCATTATCCAGTAATTGATTGTCTGAGCGCTATCTCGTCCTGTGTCCTGAGCGATGACGCTTGCGCGACGGCGGTGTATTAGTGCGAAATTCTGTCAAATAAATGAATCAAATAAATAAATGATAATGTAAAATCAATGAATACATTTTTAGGTAAAATGATGTTCAACTTACAAAGTATTAAAAATTTATAAAAATAATTTAGTGATCGGGGTGGACTACATCTGAAGCCTTTTTGTGCTTCGTTCCCAGCTGTGAGATGTATATGGGGTGATTAATTTATTCTTATTTTGAATTTTTGCTTCATGATTTATTTTCTTATTTTTATTTCATTTCATTCATACCGGGTTTTGAAGGCAAACTCAACGATTTTGTTTGTGTCCAATCTATTAAATAAACAAAGAACCAATTCTAAACGTTGATTAAATTAAATGCTAATATTGTTTTAGATTCAATGGACATATTTCGATGAGATTGATTTGCAACTGTTTACTAATTTCTGTTACTTTTCACGCAAACATTAGTCACACTCGTTTGACAGCCAGCTCTGAAACAACTGCGCCACGGAAGCTGTCCAACAGACTAGGATTCCCGTACAGCTGTATCCGTCACCGGAACTGTCTGCTGTTGCAGTGTCCAGCACTAATTGCATAGTTTTACAGCAGCTTGATTGCAGCTGAAATGGCGGAAGCTGACGACCTGCGCCGCGCATTGTGTTGCACGTACAATAACACTGCCATTTTTTTATTGTTCGGGTTGTTTTAATTGTTTTAAGGGAATATTGTACTGAGGTTGAGTTTAAAGCCCGTATGGCGATAATAAGGCGCTTTAGAAATATTGTCTTTACGTGAAACGTTATTTGATGTTGTGTCATTGTTAATATTAATGAAGATTATTAGTGCGCAATATTAATCATGTCGAGTTCATCAACAATCTGGATTGTCCAATGTTGGATTGCTTGTGTCTTTTACATTCAGTTAATACTTACTGTTTTTGCAGGTCCTTAACGAGACTTTAATACAGTTTATATTAAGGCACGGGAAATATAGTTCATTTTTTAATTATTTTAATGTAATAATGAAGATAGCTATTTAATACTGCACCAGAGCCCATTTAAACAAGGTTCACGAAAACCACATGACAAAATTAAATTACGAAAACAAATAAAAAAATCGTTATCAACGCTTAAAGCGTGAAAAAACTCCAGTAATAACTGCAATTAAAAAGACGATTTGCAGGATCCAGACAACGCTCGCACAATAATTGCAAATAATTAAAACCTAACAGCTCCAGCGACGCTCATGAATGTTACATGAGGATCCTCAGTTTGTCCTTCTTATTGTCCTTTCTGTGTTACATTTTCTTTTTTTTTTAAATACTTGCAACGCAAACACTTTTAATATGTGGTAGACTCACACTATTGTCAGTCATGAATCAGTATGAATGGTAGACTCGTCCGGGGTGGTACCCATAGATTAATATTTTATACAGAGATAGATTTCGCCATCAGAGGGCGCGCTAGGCAAACGGGCGAAATTTTATATTTGTTATGTAAATATTTCAAAATGTGTTTCTTTCGTAAGCTTTTGTAATTTTAACCAATGTCAAGTTAAAATTGTTTTTAATACTAAGATAGTTTATAATATCAACATACAAATCATATTTCTTGGTTTAGTGGCACATTACCGCCATTAAACAATTTCATTTAAACTACTTACACGATAATTTCTCGATCTCACCGGAGCGTGGCGCTAGGATCGAAATAATCGTTTTCAATATTTTTCATGTACGAAGTCGCACCCCTATGGTGGTACCACTGTCTCACAGAAAATCGACGTGGAGCGACATCTTTGTTGTTGTGCTTCGTTCGGTAAGTAAGAGGGCCGTATACCCAATACCCTTTTCTTCTTACCATCCATTTTCATTTATCTCTCATCGGTCGGTACAATAATTCTAGTCTCATCACAATCGGATTACACAGATTGATCTTGTGATTGATTGATTGCGTGCGTTACTGAGGCGTGTTTTACTCCTGTGACTGCCATTGACAGCCTCCGTAGTGCAGTTGGTTAGACGCCGGCTGTGAAACGAGAGGCAGTAGGTTCGATGCCCGCACCGAGGCAAATGTTTGTGCCATCCATAAGCTTTTATTTCGAGTCTTGACTGTAAGGCCAAAAAATCTGTCATAGTTTCCACCACACGAGGTTTATATCCTAGTTTAGGGTAAGGATCATGTATGTGACTATTCGTTGTATTAATTTTATTTACGTACGGTGGTCATCCGTGCGTATATGAAAATTCAACCAAATGGATTATTACTTTTATTGGGAGGGATTTGGATGTTTGTTCTCACAACAGTCGTCGGTTTATTTTAAGAGTTTACCCTCGGCTCCGGCTGTTTGTGTGTCCTGTTTGTGCGGTGTCGTGTATGAAAATGTTATGCTTTATTTTTTTTAGCGCGATTTTGTGTTAAAATATATTACACTTGATGCTTTTTGTAAAGGTAGAATGGGAATTTAATATTGATTTATTAATAGCAATCGAAGTATTTTGATTGGATTACAATATGAGTTTATTTTGTATTGTAAAATATGTGCACGATGATTCATATATAAATTATTTGTATTATTTTATTTTAAAGCAAAATTATTAAATTTATTCTTACTAATAATAACAGTTATTTATCAGCTACAAATAAAAACTATGCGATATAAAAATATATGAAATATTTCATTTACTCTATATTGCAAAATACGAATATTCATACTTCAATATGGAATGTCAATTTAGTGGAGTTGTCCACAAATAAAGCCAATATTTGTTTATTGCGTTGCAGTTTTGAAAAAGCCGGTAGAATATTTCGTGTTACTATCGCTGGCTTTTTGCAAAATAACAGAACTGGCGGGTAGTGCGAGTTTGTTCCGCGATGGACCAGTAGCCGATGGAGTGTATTTCGCTTTGAGTTAAGTATGAACTTGGATTTTTATATTTATACGCTACTAGCTCGCGGCTTCACTCGCATGAAGATAACTCGGGAACAGATTTTTGTGTAAAAATCTGATACATTTTTCACCCAAGATACCGCAAATCTCTATGTACTATGTCATATTTTATGTGTTGTTTGAAGACAAAACACTTCTTCGTAGTTTCTAAAAGCCATAAAATAAGATAATTTTTGTAATATGGTATCGTTGGTATTATAAGTGTCACTATTTCAGGCTATTAAACACTTTATTATTCCATTTTTTTATATTAATCAAAATTATATAAAATTGTGCTACAAAACGCTCTCTATGAAGTCAATGACTTCACTACGTAGTATGAAACGAGCGCTGAAGTCTTTATTTATTTGATTGTAACTCATATATTAAATAATCAATCAACACGCACTATAAAAGTTAAGGATAAAATCGTGAGGAAACCTGCATACTATAGTGATTTGTGAGAATTTCTATGTAAAGTTCGCCAACCCGCATAAGGCCAGCATGGTAGACTATATGGCCTAATCCCTCTCAATCGTACTCTCAATTATAAAGGAGACCGATACCCTGTAGTATAATGTATATGGATTGTTAAGATATGAAACAGTAAACAGGCGTACTATGAGGTCCATTAGCATAAGATATTAGACCAAGTATTCTCAAACTAGTATTGTACGAAATAGGAGACTTTATGACTCGAAACAATTCAAGGTCTCGAGATAAAACTTGACGTTAAGTGTATTCGAGCCACAAACAGACAAAACATACTTTATACAAAAGTTCTCGCAATATGTGTCTATCAGATACTTTAACGGCTTAAACTTTGATATCCGTGGTACGCAAAGTTTTAGCTTAAAAGCTGTTATGATTATCCATAGTGGTAAATGTATGCAAAATATATGTAAAATAGATATATATATATATATATATTTATATATATATATATATATATATAACATCTGTACTACAATTTATTGTGCAATACAATTTAAAACAGTAATGTTTTTCTATGGCTTTCCGAGTGTCCCAATATGGTGTATCTAGGATTCTATAAATAACCATAAAATAATTTATTTTCAACTAGTGTCAATCATCGTCACAAATGAATAGGATAAAATTGAAAACCACAACATGGCGTCATCCTTTTAGAAATAAAAAACGTGTATTTGACCAGACAGTTTTTAAATTACATTAATCACGAAGAGTCACTATGCAGCCAGCGAGCCAACATTTATCCCACGATAATTTTGTGTTCAAATATACCATTAAAATAAATTAAATGAAGCCCTGCAAAGATATGCGGCTCGTTGGGATGTTCGGTGTTTAATTATTAAAATAAATTTAGCTGCGTTTTAATGAATGCAGTATAATTATTTCCGCGAGCACTTCAGCCAAGAGACGCGATGCTCCCAGCGTTGGAAATATTAAATTGCGTTCGACACTTTAAATTCGTATTTTTGATAGAATCGGGAAAAAATCGAGGCATAAGGGTTTGGCCAAATTAATTACTCTTGAGTAATATTTTAATATAAATTTTGTAAAAAAAAACTACATTTAATTGAAAGGCAGTTTTTTTTTTTTCATTTTGAAATGGCTATTTATAAATGAAAAAAAGCTGCCTTAAGCGACAAGCTATATATAAAATCCATATCTACCTTCTTTTTTTTTCTGTAAATGGCGATACGAGCATGTCGTTCACCCGATGGTAAGCGATACAACCACTCATGAACAGTAGTAAAACCAAACAACACCTTGAAGTACAAAGCAATGCTTGACATACCACTGCGTTGGCCATCCTGAGTTATAACATGTTAAGTCTCAATATGTCCAGTAGTTACTCTGGCTACAATGCCCTTCAAACTGAAACATAACGGTGCATTTACACTGCTGTTTCGTGGGAGAAATAGACATTGCGGTGGTAGGTACCACTCAGGTGGCCTTTCACATATGAGAGACCTATCACCAGTAAAATGAAGACATAAATACATACTTATATTCTAAGCATCTAAAATCACGCTCCTTTTGACTCCACTAAGTAGTATTAAGCCTCTATTACCAACTTAGAGAACAAGTCACGCATTTAGCTCTATAAGTGTCGGAGAGCGCTCTACGGAGAGCACGCGAGAGGCGGAGAGAGCGGGCCTAATACGCCCGCTTTGACGCGTTAGTTAACCGCTCGCGAGCGCGGCCTCATTGACCCCCTTCGCGATGCTAAGTGCCACATTTTAAATAGATTAAAACGAGAGCAGTAGGGTTGTGGTCCAATAGACCTGTTTTGTTATATATAATTTTTATGGCATACAAATGGGAAGCACTAGTTTTGCATTGCCTTTTGAAAATATATGGAAAATGACAATATAGAAGAGGAAATGACACGAGGAATCCCGAACATTGCTAGAGCCATTACTGATACTTCATTGCTTTCATCATCATAGTAAATACTTTAAAAAACTAGAAAACAATGATTCATATTTTCTTCAAATAGTAGGTGAACTTCTTTGCTATAAAAAGGGCCGCCAAAATTATCTCTTAAATAATAATCATTCCAAACTCGCTTAACAGCACTTGAAAATAAATTACAATATTTAAGGAGCTTATATTAAATTTCGGGTGAAGTACTGATATTGTAACATTATATTATATTTAAAATCTTATAACTTTAATAAAGTAACTTAATTTAAATGTAGACGTTGAGAAATATAAAGTAAATGAAACGCGAGACTGACAGCTTTATCATCCGAGATTACTCGTGTTAATAAAACTGAGTTTTATGTACATTCTGTTTTACTACAATTTAAGCACAACGATACAACTTTAGTGCTTTCACTTGCGCTACACACATTTGCTGCAATAATGTTTGCTACGCCGATGTAGCACGATGCCGTAGCAATGCTACATAAACACGTAGCACATGCTACGAAACGTCTCATATTAATATTTTATGTAGTTCAGTTATTAAGTGGATATTTTCGTGGGCGTTCCGTAGTTTATATATATTTTTATATTCAATTGTATTTTAAATGAAAATAGCTCATAAAAACGTCACAATGGAGACTTTTCATTTTATATTAAAATTGCTGTAAATGTGTTTACCCTATAGTAATTGGAGTATTTTTTTTTTATTGCTGTGAATGGCGAGACAAGCATGCCGTTCGCCTGATGGTAAGCAATATGACCGCTCATGAACAGTAGCAAAACCAAACAACTCCTTGAAGTACAAAGCAATGTTTGTCATTCCACTGCGCTCGCCATCCTGAGACATAAGATGTTAAGTCTCAATATGTCCAGTAGTTACTCTGGCTACAATGCCCTTCAACCCGAAACACAACAGTGCGTTTACACTGCTGTTTGACGGAAGAAATAGATACTGCGGTGGTACCCACCCAGATGGCCTCTCACATATGAGAGACCTACCACCAGTAAATACTAGACAGAAGCATTACATATTAATTTACAAATGGTTATCGATAAACTCATTTTTTCTGCGTATTGTAATGCACCTTGACAGGCATTTCAAATAAATATATGAGGCCTAATTAATATTTTTTTGTTGCAGGTAACCATCAGCGAACCATTCAACATTGAGTCATTATCGTAAGCTAATTTAACATTTATTCATATGTGAGAGGCCATCTAGGTGGGTACCACCGCAGTGTCTATTTCTCCCGTCAAACAATAGTGTAGACGCATTGTTGTGTTTCGGGTTGAAGGGCATTGTAGCCAGAGTAACTACTGGACATATTGAGACTTAACATCTTATGTCTCAGGATGGCGAGCGCAGTGGAATGCCAAGCATTGCTTTGTAATTCAAAGTGTTGTTTAGTTTTGCTCCTGTTCATGAGCGGTCGTATCGCTTACCATCAGGCGAACGGCATGCTCGTCTCGCCATTCATAGCAATAAAAAAAAAAATATATAATACATGTTGGAACATATGCATCATGCAACTTATTATCTGTATACATATGTTGAAGCTCTCAGTTGAATATAATTCATAATTTATGTTTGCGTCTGCAATCCGAATGATTCTGCAAACTTAAACTATTTTTTATCACTTTGTAATTACAATTTGTTTTATATGTTCTTTATATTTTCTCGTTAATATTATCGCGCAGAGATTTAATGAAGATAGTAATTTAATATGAATGAGTAGCCGGCGGCCCGCGCCGATTGAAAAACTCATACCGAAGCAGCTGCGTGCATCTGTACTGAGACCATGGGACAAGTCATAAGAGATCGCGATAATACTTGCATTTTTTATAATTGACCAATCAGTGTTCTTGTTGAAAACCAAATTATTACCAATTATCAAATTATGAATGAGTTGAACGTAATGCAAATCTAAAATGAATATTTTAAGTATTCGATCATTTGTCTTGGTGCGAGGATCAGGAGGCTTATTTTCGATTTGTTTAACAATTTTAACAAGAATGCACTAGACAATGCGTTTTGAGCTTTGGGCTTAACTTTTATAAACTAATGGCCAAGAAACCTAGTTGTCTGCTTTTTTACCATATATTTTTTATATATTGTGAGACCAATATATCCGAGGCTTTCTTTTAGTGAACGCTGAATAACTTTTCCGCTATCTCCTGTAACAGAGGCCACAAGCGCGTGTGCAGTGGTCCGGCGCGTTTTATTTGAGTTGCACAGACTACAGAGGGGCGGCGCAATATACCACTCTGTAATTTGCTCGCATTTTCATATTAAACTTGCGTCCGGAATTCGCAGCTCAGATAAATTGCGGTCACACTCAACTTTGTCGTGCATGCGATAATGCTGGAAATTAGCTTTTATAACTACATTACGGAGTTTAAGTTAGTGTGGACCTCAGGCGGTTTCTGGAGTTGAGATATGTTGGATAGCCGGACGCGAACTCAAATGAATGAAACGATTGCTTGCTCAAGACAAACTTTTTAAATGACAGGCTCTGCGGCACATGTTTGTGCGGCCCACAAATATTTCTTTCGGGTCTGGGTGTTTGTGAGACCGAAAAGTCTCTCGTAGTTTCTGCTACCTGCGACACAAGACTCGTTGGGTGTTATTTATTTATTTAAACGTCGCACGTTTAGGGCGTTGCGCAGCAACTTCACTATCCATCTTATTCCTACATTCACTTTAAGATGTTTATATGTAATGCTATAAAAAGTCGGAAATTAAATATATACATACATAAACTCACGCCTTTTTCCCAGAAAGGGTAGCTAGAGGTCCAAGCAGAACAACCTTTCGCCTCGCATTTTCCGTCCCACGATGTGATAGGGGGTGAGCCTACCGCCATATCGGGCGCTAATTCCTGACTCCGGCTGATAATTAACAGAACATCTGTACTACTGTTGAACATACTTTTTACTGGTGTGAATACAGCCACCAACTATCTCTATGATGATGGAAAACTCAGAATAGAGATATACACAAATATGTTGCTTCACAGGTTCAATCTATGACGTTTTTATTACAGCGCTCTTAGCATCAGATATTCAATTACTCCTCCTTAAAGAATTCCACTGAGACTAGCTGTTATGGTAATGAAATTGACTTTATTTTTAAATCTACTTATGAATAAATTGTGGAATATTATTACTATTAGGTACTTGTCTAGTTTCATTCTGTTATTACACAGTGATTTGAATATTCAGTGAGTCTAAAAAACTTTTAACTTTTAATAATAAAAGTATTAATAATAAAATCCTGTAAAGTTACACAGACGCTGTATAAAGATGGGACAAGTGAGATTAAATTTACGCGGCCTTCCAATAACATTGTCTGACCCCGGGCTCTGACACATAAGCTCTGTACTTAATTTAAAGATTCTACAGCAAAATACCGATACAGGTAGTATTTTTATTATATTGGCACGACAATTTGACGGTATTACACCTGATATTAAGTGAAGATTTATACAATGTATCCATCGGTATGACAAAAAAAAGTTACCTACTTGCAACCATACAGACAGCTTTCGTGGCGCAGTCAACAACGGCTATGAAACGTGAGGTCGCGGGTTCAATCTCCGCTCCGAGACAAATGTTTGTGTGATCCACCGGTAATTGTATAGGGTCAGGTTGTCTGTGAGACCGAAAAGGTTCTAGTAGTACCTGATACCTACAAGACAAGACTCGATCTTAGTGTGGGGTCTGGACTATGTATGTGACTGTTGGGAGTATTTATTATTTATTTATACAACTGCACGATAACCCGTGCAGTTACCCGTGTTACCGTGCCAAGTGTTATCTGTTTTTGGCGATATGAATACTACCAACAAATAGGTAAAATATGATATACTCAACGTAGTTTTGGTGTTTGCCACAGATGCTAATACAGGTGCTAAATTCTAATATACGCATTAAAATTAAACCGAACTTATCCTTCTTATAAAAAGTAACAAGCAGTTAATCTTGATAGAGAAACATACAAAATTAATTATTTCTTCAAATACCAGATTGAAATTTCGAACGTGTCGTGTATCATTTAATGCGTTTGGTATTGACCTACTTCTCTGTAATAAGTTGAATTAGTTTGAAAGCATTTAATCGCGGCGTGGGATCGGAGTGAGGTGCGAACAATGTGTGGGTACGTGACGTTGCGGAGTTTTATTGCTGTTGTTTGACACCGACAATTGTATTCGATGAGACATTATTTGTTGAATTGTATTGTATTTCATGTATAGTATTCAGTAACTTTTGGTAATTAGGAATGGAAGTATATTATTCGTTTGGGTTACAGATATATCTTTAAGAATATAGCAGCAGACTGACCGACAAAAATCGGTTTATTTATGAATATTTACTGATAGTAAAATCTTATTAATCACACGGAGTGGAATATTTAAAATGTAATCTTACTTACCATTTCCAAAAGTAGACGCATGATAAAATCTGTCAAAAACACACGCTAAAAATATTCATTTAAAATCGCGTAACAAAAGCAGATACAAATTAAATTTAAACCGACGCAAATGTTTCCGACGACGCTGTCACGCCCTGCTCCGGCCCTGGCAGACTGTCACACGCACAAAGAATGTTAATTAGGCCCCCGGACCTCCCTCTGATTGCGTATCTGTGGGGTCCGCGCCGACTTTACACTTTAGTATTTTGAATTGTTTTGATAAGTGTCGTTTTCGCTTTGATAATTATTAGGTGTTTCTGTATTGTTGATGATTTACAGTGAATTAAATTTATTTCGGTTTTGTAAATTGGACCACAATTTTAGAAGATGACTTTTAAAACTTTTTTTCAATATCATCAAATTTACTGTTTTCATGAAATAATTGACGATGGCTAATAAGATTTATACATAATTCCAGGTGAACTAAAATTACATTCTTATCAGGAGTTAAGCTTGATTTTAAATGACATTACAAACAATGTACGCGGTGTAGTCTTAAGGAAAACTGTGGAATGCCTATCGCTAAAAACATTCGTATGGGTAACCATCAAAATAAAGAGGCAACAAAAAATCACTATACAGTTTACAACATAGAGGCCGTAGATACGTTACTAAAACTTTGGCAAGAAGACTTACTACAAGAAATTCAATACCATTTAATTATTTTTTTTGAGACAGTAGCTTACTTTAAATTAGTATGTACTCTTGTGTCATATACAGGGAAAAATAGCGCTAAATGCAATAGAGTTAATCATTATCATTACATTTACCGTAAAATCATATTAAAATAAACATCAAAACCAACAGATAGAAATAAACATCCCAGCCGGTGCTGCCATTTACATATTTTTTCGGAAAAGTCGCAAGAGGCAGGTGAATTCCTAATCACGTCCCGTCGCAATTATCCTGTGGGAATGTTATAAATTGTCCCGCGTCCGAGCTCGGGAGCGGCGGGACTGCGGGACTGCGGTGTGATTCCACAACGCTCCGGGACTCTGGCCATGGAATGGGAAAATATGAATGATTTTTCCGACTCTTGGGATTGAGATATTTTCTTTTTGTTTTCGCTGTGGATGTTTGAAGAGTCAAGCAGATATAGAGATTGGTGTGAGAAAATTAAGTGTTTCTGTGTTTTGGTTTTGATGTGTTGTATAGGGGTTGTGTATATATACACAAGACTTAAATGATCTTAATTTGGGATCAGGACGATGTATGTGACTGTTGGATGTATTGATTTATTTTTATTTATTTATATCTGTATGTATAGCAAAACACTTCACCATGGCCAAAAACTCGTTATAGGGGCCCGTGCAAGAATATTGCGATGCGTAAATATCCGGTCTCTGATAGAATAAGACTGCACTAAACAGAGTTAATGTACCCACGCTGTCGTACAACTTTGAAAGACATTATAACCCAAATATTTTTGCTGCGTGCGTAACCAAAATTATGAAAAATTAACTTCACCTGTAGGATTAAAGAATGCAGGAGAAATATAAAATAATAAAACAAAACCTGTCCTTAAAATTTACTCAGTTTTCTCACTAACAAGTAACATCATATAAATCAAGCTTAGCATCTATCCGTTAAATTGAATTTGGGAACAACACGTGTCCCAAATAAATTCCAGTGGAACAATTCTCTTCGGAAATTTAATAAAGTAGCGACTATGAACTACAATGTATTGAGTCTAAGAGGCGAGTGTAAACTGCGGGCGGCGTCACGTGCCGCACATATAGCGTGCGCGTGACGGAAATTAATTAACTACTGCGGATAAACTTTATACTTATGTATTTATGTTGAATTGTATCATTGGCTGTGTACCCAAATAGCTGGGTAAGATTCATTGTATGATTGAAGTAACATAATTTATTTTTATAACTTCCCGGCGATTCCATTATTTTAAAGCTTTCATGGTCATGGGGCGGACTCAACATAATTATATGATAACGGAAAATCTTACATAAGCTGATAAATAAATGCTTTGAATGTTCAAAAAGTTACATTAATGTCACCCGTACTTTGCATATCTTATTAACAATCTAATCCGCCATACACACACAAATTTTAGACCTGAATAACTCATAGAATTTTCCAACGAAATACTCACGCTAAGTGTCGCCAATACGGGCTTTGAACCTATAAATTGGCCAGTCTCCAACACAAACACTGCCTATAAATCATGGCTCACTACTACTAGACACGATACACAAATTTCAATTCGGAGCCAATTATCATATGTACACTTACACCTCAGCAACACAATTTGAATAGCGTCCATTATAGGAGACAGGATTGCCTGTAGACGCTTTGTGTCAACATCTACTGCGCTAATTGTATTCACTGGATGTGTGGACAGCAACCACAGTGGAAAACAATCTCAAGTCCGATATGTGGATGCTGTCATGATGGAATGATTTAGAATGTAACTTGGTTGAATGAAACGGAATGTATAAGTCACAAATACGAACTTATGCAAAAAACTCTATAAAAGATGAGTGAGAAAGCCTTTGCGGCGTTGTTGGTTAGATGCTGTTTGTGAAACAAGAGGCCGCGGGTTCGACCCCGCACCGAGACAAAGTTGCTGGCCTTTATATTGGCAATTGGATCCAGAAATTTGTTGTGCATGGAAGGAAATACTGATTATATGGTAACCAGATGATGCAATAATCATAAGCCATTACAGTCATTTAGCGTGCCAGTGTAATAAATCCTCCAATAGGTTCGTTGAAAGGTTTTATTTGCAAGTTAACCGCGCATATATTATCGAATTGATTAAAAATCAATGAGAATGAATAATTGAAGCCGGCTGATAGTTTTCCAATATTGGCGGAGGTCGCGGCCAGTGACGTCATCGGTCATTCCAACTCACTGGCGCGTTGCGATGAAGCTTGCGTTTGAGTGTTCATGTGTTTTATTAAAATATTTTGATTAACTTTTTTTACATTATTATTTGAAGGAAAGAAGAGCATAGTATACCTTTTCCCTCCGAGTTTCATTTTCATATGCGCTATTTGAAGCCAGATTCTTGTTCTCTTAGGTCATACTTCGTGCAATAGGCTGAGTAATAGTAATAATAATAAATACACCCAAAAGTCGACTATTACGTGTAGTGGTGAGCCATATTATGCCGTCTACCGTCTCCAGACTCACAAAAAAATCTTGTGTTGTAGCTATCAGATACTACGAGAAGCTTTCAGACCTTAACACCAAATAGTCAAAAAACTAAAGTCTAAGTTATAAAGCCGAGCATATCCATATCAAACTTCCGATGAACTTTTCTATTTTCCCGCGCAAATGGCCGGCATAATAACGAGTAGGAAATAACATCGGAAATGAGATTCTCAACATAATTCCAGGAATTAAAGGGAGTTGCGCTCGAGATAGTGCGCTAACTGCCTTATAAATTGTCTTGATGGAATCGCTCCTTAAATCTCCAGCATCTAAGTAGATTTATCGCGCCACGTCGAAGGTGACAAATATCACGGAATCTCACTGTCGATATAAAACAAGGGAAAATGTCTTAGATTTTTTTTGAGAAATCTGAAACTGTTGCGGGTTTTTCCCAGTTGGATTTTCATGTGTTGTGTGATATTTTATCTGTAGCCGTTATTTTGGTATCGGTAAACAATACGTTTGATAATGTATTGCAAAGGCGAGAATTTGTTTCTATTAGTTTCGTTTGAAAATATTATCATACAGGTTCAAATAATATATCCCAAAAGGTATCAAACTGGCAGTTATTACAAATGTAAACAGAACTTGTAATATATAATTATAATTATATAATATACATTACGTTACATTTAATTATACAATATACATTCACGGTATTCTATTTTCATATTCACTGAAGGACATGACTTTCACAATACTCAAAATCTCACTCGAAAAATCAGATCCATTATAACATAGTCACTACAACGGAATCACAACTCTAACTAGCACAGACCGTCACTAACAATTTGTAACCGTCCAATTTCCCGGATCTTTGGATTCCAAGCGACAACACAAAGCTCGGAGCCAAACATATTTGACTAAGTCTGGAAATCCGCAGAACCTCGTCAACTGCCGGAATCCGGGTCCGAATTCTGAAGTCCGTCGCTCCTTTGTACTACATTAATAGCTGTGAAATTGTTTAGAATTTGTTATCGGTGTAAGTTTTGCAACGACTGTGTAAATTGCAGATGACTGTGAATCAGTCTTTTATGCATTTAAAAATTCTTTGGTTGTGGTAAAGAAGACTGTTAATATTTTGAGAATTGGATATTTAGGATAATTGTATAGATACTGGGTAAATTATTAATCAGTGTCAGTCGCCCGCATACAAGGTGGACGGAAGACCTGGTTAAGGATGCAGGAAGTCGTTGGATGGAGGCCGCTTCCAACAGGTCGATGTGGAGATCCTTGGAGACCAGTGTTTAGTAATGGAATTCCTGTATCTGTAGAGCAATAGATACATCATAGTTTTGATGGCTAGCCATGCGTTTTCACCTATCTTTAGTCCTAGGTCCTTCTGTTATAACATAAAGAAGCATTTAGAACTCTGGTATAACTGTAAACATATTCTGTTTATAAAGCATTGCAATTATTTACTTGTTTATTTATTGATGAAAGACATCTCAAATATGAGCGGCCGCCTGGATAGGTACTACCGCAATGTCTGTTTCTCCCGCTAAACAGCGGTGTAAATGCACTGCTCCGGTTTGAAGAACATTGTAGCCAGAGTAACTCCTGGACATATTGACACTTAACATAATATTTCTCAGAATTGCGTGCGCAGTGGAATACCAAGCATTGATTTGTAATTAATGGTGTTGTTTGGTCTTGATACTGTTCATGAGCGGTCGTATCGCTTGCCATCATGCAAATGGCATGCACGTCTCGCCATTCATAGCAATAAAAAAATCACATTACAGTACGGTCGCTTTGACCTAAGAACAAAAGTTATTATTTTCTTTTTTATCAATACCAACAGATCATAATATGATTTTCCCAAGATTAAATTATATTTAGAAAAAACTTACAAAAATCTCTGCTGTTTTCAGCCCTAAATATTTTAAAACTAGCGTCGGTAATGGGTTCGTTATCTCTGAGGCCGTCAATAGGACGTTGATGTAGGAATATTGATGACTGGACACTTCCGCCGCGCCACTCACTTTGAGTTAACTTTTTACCCTGACACCCCTCAATTTGCACCCCGCACGGGCCCGCCCACAAATGGTTTTTAGGGTTCTGTACTAATAAAGAAAAAATGGAACCTTTTAAGATCATTTCGTGGTCCGTCTATTAAGAAAGTTGATTGCATACTTACCATTGACTCAGGTCCATGGGCAGTATAGCGTGATTCTAGAATCATACTAAGCAAGAAATGAGTTCTCATAGTAAAAAGTTGTAAATAGAAATAAAATATCAATATCCGGACATTGTGGTAACTATAAAAATTGCAATTACAAAGCTAAACTTGCAATTGTACGTTCATGATAACGTTCATTCATGAATGTATCAGACTAATCGTTTTGGTAAACTTTTTGGAATGTATGGTTGCCTAATATATTCATATTTATATTATTTTCTGCAGAACATATTCTACTAGCGGCAGGCAGGGCTCCGTCCGGGTGGGGATTCTTTTTACATCCTAGTCATATTAGAAACATATTATTTCATCCACCCTATACCCTATCTCATTCCATATTCCAGTATACATTTAAATTCCTCGCTCATCCTTCGGGAACAATATCTTTTGTCGGGATAAAAGTAGCCTATGTGTTAATACAGGGTATCAGTTACCCCCATCCCAAATTTCATCAAAATTGGTTTAGGTGTTAGAACGTGAAGAAGTAACAAACACATAAACTTTTGTCTTAATAGTATTAGTAGGAAGTAGGATTTAGTATGGAACCCTCGGTGCGAATCCTACTGGCTCTTGGTCGTTTTTTCACTAGTATTGTTATAGCGTTATCGGAATCCGGTCGAGTCGGCTCGCTCCAAATCACCCGGTTTTAATGTGCATTGGCTTTTACTGAACGATGCAGATTCGCATTTTCACTATTTCGCTGAATTTAATGTTGATTTTTTTCATCATTTATTGTTGAGTTGTACGGTGTAGTTTCACAAAGAAATTGTTTCTGCAAAGGATTTTATTGCATGTAAATTGGACTAATTGTCGAGAAATAACTTAAATGATGTAGTTGTTTCCTCGTATTTTATAATTTATAGCTTAACAATAGAAACGTTCTTTTTACTAACAGTCTTCACCTGTAAATCTAAATACATCGGGTATTTAGCTTTTACACAAAATACCTCGTAAAAGTCTAGTTCTATTCATATTCCTGTAATTTTATTTATTAAATTAGTACGGTTGACGCCTATTACACTAATTCATAACAACGTAAAAAAAAAAAAAATTATTATTATAAATATTTTGAAAAGATAATAAGGCAATGTATACTAAACTCAAACTACAGAAAATACCGACCAAAATCAACTAATTAACAAAGATTACATGCTGTCAGCATTTAAGCTCAGAGGCGAATCGAGGCGCGACGTACACAAAAACTGACAAATATCCCAGACAAGTGATTACACCTAATGATACATTTACGAGTAGATATACTTGGTGTTCTAGAGTTTTGTAGTGTTAGTGCTTAGGCATTAGACGACACTGGAGGTTATGTAAACAAATGTTTTAATTTATATACGCTCTTCAATTTATCTTTGTGTCGAGTCTGGTAGATAATATAGGCGTACAGCACAATACCTACATACTTTCTCATATTCATGCAAAATGAACGTACTTTTTTTTTATTGCGATGAATAGCGAGACGAGCCTGCCGTTCGCCTGATGGTAAGCGATACGACCGCTCATAAACAGTAGCAAAACCAAACAACACCTTGAATTACAAAGCAATGCTTGGCATTCCACTGCGCTCACCATCCTGAGACATAAGATGTTAAGTCTCAATATGTCCAGTAGTTACTCTGGCTACAATGCCCTTCAATCCGAAACACAACAGTGCATTTACACTGCTGTTTGACGGGAGAAATAGATACTGCGGTGGTACCAACCCAGATGGCCTCTCACATATAAGAGACCTACCACCAGTAACTTTGTTTTTTCAATTTAAAATGTTGAAAAAATAATTAATTTTTGGCATTTTACGACGTAATTGATTTCAGTTATTATATCCAATAATCAATATACAATAATAAAAATGAATTAAACTGAACTTAAATGAGAATTAACTATCAAGTCCGAAAATTACTTAATATTCCAACATTTACATATTACTTCAAAAATATTTATATCCTCCTTGACCGGTTGTTGATACTACATACATACGTAATTGTCACGCCTGCATTCCATAGGGGTAGGCAGAGACTATAGACCACCACTTTGCTCGATCCTGACATATTACTTTCGCTTCATCCACTTTCATCAATCTCTTCATGCGTTCTCGTCGGTTCGGGGTACTTTTGACCTGACCCATAGATAATACACTATGTAGGAAAACCTGCCCTTGTTGAGGGTATAACCAATTTGGCTGGTATATGTTCGGTGAGGTTGACCTCTACTGACCACACCCGTATATTTGCTTTGTTATTCTCCTTTCACCCATACTCTTTACATGACCAAACCATGGTAACATTCCTTTCTTGATACTAGACTGCCTAGATTTTCAAATCTTAACACTAAGAATATCGTCCATGTACAATAGTAATTTTCGGCACTACACGCACACCTAGCACTTAGCGTGGGGAATTCAGCGCAAGTGTTATGTAAATGCGAGCAATTAAAATGGCGGAGTTATTTGGTTAATAAAGGCGTGACTCCGCAGGTAACGCTTTGTGCTAAATTTATTCAATGGCAAGACTTAACCGTTTAGTGTTATTGTTTTAGTTGCGTATGTTGTTGTGTCAGGTATTACTAATTCTAGTCCATAAGTCACGATATTGCGGGTTCAAATCCCAGAGCACACCTCTGATTTTACGAAGTCATGTGTGTAGTGATAGTAAATCACCACGCACTAAAAACGATAAAGGAAAACATCGTGAGGAAACCTGCATAGCGATTTTAAATAATTTCTATGGTATGTAAGTCCGCCAACCCGCACTTGGCCAGCGTGGTGGACTATATGGCCTAACCACTCTCAATCGTACTGTTGAATGTAGAGTAGGCCCGTGCCCTGCAGTGGGACGTATATGGGCTGATACTGAAGTCACGATATATTGTAAAGTAGCTTCATGTTAAGGACAGGATTTGACTGCCGAATGTAATCGCGTTTTCTAATCCCGAGACATACCTCTGACTTTCCAAAATCATATGTGTTATAATAAACAGTACTTAAATGTTGATGGAACATCGTGAAAGTCAAAAGAACTTGCATTCATGAGCGATCTCTGCGTGAAATAATTTAAAGCTCAGCAACAACATTAGGCCAAAGTTGTCGGCAATAGAATTCTCTCAAAGGGTTTTTTTTTTTTTTTTTTTTTTTTTTATTGCTATGAATGGCGAGACGAGCATGCCGTTCGCCTGATGGTAAGCGATACGACCGCTCATGAACAGTAGCAAAACCAAACAACACCTTGAATTACAAAGCAATGCTTGGCATTTCACTGCGCTCGCCATCCTGAGACATAAGATGTTAAGTCTCAATATGTCCAGTAGTTACTCTGGCTACAATGCCCTTCAACCCGAAACACAACAGTGCGTTTACGCTGCTGTTTGACAGGAGAAATAGACACTGCGGTTTATTGCATTATATTGCGGTTTATTTTATTGGGTTGCAGGGTTTATTTGAAGCAGCCGGCCTTAAAATTATGAAACCAATTTAATCTGTAACATAGCTGAAAAATCTCATTCCCCTCATCTCATGTTAGTATGAGATAATTGCAGGCCAAATAAGACTACACGAATATTTCAGAATGCGCAGTAATGTTTTGTTCTATTTGTACGAGAGTTTTTCGCTGTTGGAATCCCTTTCTACATTCATTTATTTTGATAGCGCTCTCAGTTCTCACCGAACAAGGAACTTAATGAAATTGCTCGTGTAGCTTCGCTTTCCATTTTTTTCCTCCTGCGACAACGGCCGGAATGTTTTCTGAAACATCCCGGAGATTTTAATGGAAGTGTAAAACCTTTAAGGGAAATGCATCGTCCAAATTGTTTTAAAGTAGACGGCTGTTACGTGACGGATGCGAATCTTGGTATAAAAGTATCGCAAGTTTGACTACGCCTAGACTTCGTATGATTTTAGGGTATATTTTCAGTCTGGATGTTGTGTGATCGTGTCTCGGATGACGATAGTATCTCAGAGTCTTTAATCCCAACGAAGGAAGATATTAGTATGGAGTCAATAATATTAATGTAGTGGTTGGGAGTGTTCAATATTTTTAAAATTAAAGCAAAATTATATTTTCATTAAAATAACCGTAGTATTACTAGTCTAAAATCCTGGTAAACTATAAAACTTGTTGTAAAAAAACTACGTTATAATATAAATGTAAAAAAACGTTCTATAAATTTCATTAAAATCAACTATTAACTATACAAATAATAAAAACTATCTCAAAACACACCTAAGATTCTACCCCAGCAGCATCACTTAACACAATCTCATTTCCACGTCCCTTCGGCTGCGTATTTCATTGTTATCATCGCAGATAAAACCATCTATAGCCGTCAGATGGAATTGAATCGGTCGTGTCCCGCGCTCCCCGCCCGCGCCTGTTGTCCCGCTTTGTTCCAGCCACAACTTGGACGTTCGCTTTGTCAATTTAGATGTTTGAAGTCGGTAAAGGGTTGACAGATGTATTGAGCACGTATTTTGGGTCTTGTTTGTGTCCCATTGCTAGCTCTGAATGGCTGTTGGGTATAGTTTAACGTGTTCAATTGGCAATGGGTGTGAAAGTGCGTATGATTTATGGTTATTGTTTGTTTAGTTGTATCGACATATTAATTTGATACTGGCCATAAATTTACATCGTTCCCTACCTAAAAGTCACAAAACCACATTGCATTGACTGTAGCCCAGTAGCTACACAAGTTTTTTATACCATTTACCCTTCAATTATGAAAGACCACCCACGTCACCACAAACTTTGGTTGTAGATACGTTATCTATAACCAAAGTTTTGCAGATATCCTTAGGCGACGCCAACCATTGACTATAAGGTGAGTCAGTTACTAGTTGTCTGACCTATGCAAAAAAGAGGTAATGACGTATGCTGAAACCTTTGACCTTTAGTTTCGTTAAGTCCGCAACGAACTAGACTGTCGCTCACTTATCATTGTACAGATAAAACGAACGAAGTAGAAGTCGTGCGGCTTCCAATTGACCTAGATGTCGCATGGTGGGTTGAATTTACAACATCTTTATTATATGTATGGATTAATTTAATGTAATAGTTGAAATCTTTTTTTATCTTTTCTGTATTGCAGTGGTAAAGATAACAAAGGAAGATGTTTCGAAAAAATTACCTTAATGAGAATAATATGTTCGATGCTCGTATAATTTTAACATAATATTGAGTTAAAAAAATTAAAGTTAACTGTCTCACAAATCTATCTATACATATTCGATACAAAATAATAAATAAAAATATTACTAATCCGGGATTTTTTTAATACTGTAAAAGCGAATAAATTACATTTTATATTCAATTTCCTTTACCTGCCTCCTGTTGCTCAAATGGTTCGGAATAAAGGTTGACTTCTTATAACAACTCTCTCAAATTCAATATTCAATTTTGTTTACCCAAATTACAATTTGAATACAAATGTCGAGAAAGACATTTTCTATTAGAGTTTACCGAGAGCAACCATCGTATGTGTTGTAGTCGGGAACTAAACAAATCTTTTTGAGGAAGGGCTACATTTTAATAATGAATATCTGTTAATAAAGTTAAACATTAAATTACAGTTGATCCTACTGAAAGCAATTGTTTACCCTTCTTAAAATACAAGAAAAATGGAATGATCTGGAAGCAACGAAAGTATAACCATCAGCTTTCAGACGCACAACTAAACGCGAAGGCTCTAATTAAATTAAACTCTTTCTACACTTTAAATTTGGTGCGGCATAAGAATTCAAAATGAAATATAATTATTCGAATTAAAAATGGAAAAATAATCAATGCCATAATAATCTCACCATTAAAAAGAATTCATTGCTTTTACGCGTGATAGTAATTATATGAGTTCTAGTATACAAACGCAGATGCAATACCATGTATGTGGTTTCAATTAATGTAATCATGCTTCCGCCTATCGCATACAGCTATTTCATAAAATACCCGACCGCAAACTATACCAACATCATAGCAAAATCTAATCTGATAAAATGTATCGTGTGAAACTAACGTTTGCTGTACAAAGAGGATTATTTTCCAATTACGTGCACCCGGCGCGAAAAAACTCGTCGATGGAACGCGTACAATTTATTCTGTCGGCGAATAAAAGGGTTTACTATTCCGTTGGAGAGTTTTGTTTGAAAGGGGCCTTTGTGATGCTAACCTTTTGACAGATTTGAATAGTTGTACGTGGGCCCTGTATGTTGCTGGAGTTTTGGAGGAAAATCTTTAGTCTGTCAGCATTTGTGAGTAGGTAATCGAGATGGCGTGGATTCAATACCCGGGTCAAGCAATTTGTTTTTTTTTTCGGTTTGTTTTAATACACGTTGTTCGTGACCGATATTGGTACCCAGAAATGCGATATGTATAATTTTTTTATTGCACTGAATGGCGAAACTATGGTAAGCGATACCACCGCTCATGATCAGTAGCAAATCCAATCACCTTGAACTTAACAAAGCAATGCTTGGCATTATACTGCGCTCGCCATCTTCAGATATAAGATATTAGGTCTTAATATGTCCAGTAATTATTCTCGTTACAATATCCTTCTATTCATCCAAATCGAAGACAACAGTGCATTTACGCTGCTGCTTCGCGGGAGAAATAGACATTGCGGTAGTACCTACCCAGGCAGCCGCTCACATATGAGAGACCTGCCACCAGTAAAGTTAATGTGGTCATAAGCTCAGCAAACTATGAATGATACTATTAATTGCTACACCCACCTCCTCGGGATGTCTGCGTAAGCACTGAGCATGTGTTTTTATTGATACATAGGCTTAGTGACAGCAGAGATTATGCATTATAAGGTACAACAAGTTCGATTCCTAAATCAATTAGCCAACTTTGTGCCCCAATTCGCAAAAGGTTGGTTGAGCACATCGACAATTTAATTCTTATAATTTTTCCAAGTTTCTCAATACCACTGACGGTAAAAATATTAAACATCTCTCGATATATTTTGAGGGTTGATATTTTTATTTCATGTAGAAATACATTGTATTGGCAATCTCGTCGTGTTTGCTTTACCTTGCTTATCGGGCCCGTGTAATTCAAGTCGTGAGGAATTTTGTCGGATTGCCGGGACAAAGGCATGTTTTCTTTATTTCTTTAATGCGATTTGTGTGTATTATGATTTTGTTTTGTTCTCGTTTCTTTATTCCCTCAACATTCTTGGGATGTTGATATTTTAATTTCATTGCGAGTGTTGTGTTTTTCGAGTAATTAGGGAGAATTTGTTGATGAAACAATATGTGTTAAGTTCGAGTCCTGCACTTTCACAAATGATTGTATGGTTAATAAATAGCTGGACAAAATATTCTCGTTAGTAGTTAAAATAAGTATTAGTAAAAAATATGGTCCGCTTATCCAAAGCTGAGACTTTAAATATTTCTCATATTACTCTAAAGTAATAAAGTAAATAAAGTAGAGCACCCCTTTGAAATCAAACTTCCTCCACCATCAACTCTACGATGACGTCACGCAAAATACTCAACTAAAAATATCTCCGCATTTCTATCCACTTATGCAAATGAATTCTCGGTATCGATATTGAACTCCCACCGCTATGAATAGGGTCCACGCACAAAGTCGCACTCGGATTACATAAATCACTGCCGCGCCTGAACCTTACCCACCTTAGTGTAGGTAACTATAGTGAACTAGTATAAAGTACATTGTATTCCTTTGGCTGCGTATTCGTTCGTAGCTTGATGGTCCAAAACATCTCGGCACGAAGGAAATGGTTCGCCAATTCTTTTTTGTGCCGCACCGGCAGGCTGTGGAATTGATTGCTGTCACACGTGTTCCCTCCTTTCTATAATGTTGGGTCTTTCCACCATGGTGTGTAAAAGTGTGTCAGCAGGCTGGATAATTGTATCAAACGGTATGGGACTGATGTCATTCGACGCTCTGCTTGGTCTCAAAAACATCCAGACCCGAGACAAGTACTTGTGGGCCTCACAAACATTTATCTCAGTGCGAGGATCGAACCCGCGGTCTCTCCTCTCACAGCCAGCGTCTAACAAACTGTGCCACGGAGGCTGATAAAGTCAAAGGTCACTTCTAATTACATATATTAAGGCATACGCAAGAAAATCCAAATCCAACTTTTATATAAACAGACCAAATCGCTCCACATATTCGAATATGATCTTAAAGTTCACCGATTTAAATGACGACGGACATCCGACCCGAAAGTCCGAAGATATCCGCACGATATTTACTCGCAGCCATTATTTTCAAGTCACACAGACATCTTGCGAGCGCCGGATGCCGAAAGCGATGATTTAGCGCTCGTAATCTGCGCCGGGGCGGGAAGTGGGAATTATTCGCTTGTTCCGCCCGGCCCGATAACCGACCGCTTTTTGCGCTTGAATCGATTTCCTAGTCGGTTTTTGGGTAATCTCGGGCTTTTTTGGTGTTAGTGCTCGATTTGAGTATTGGAATGGGTTTTTGTTATTTTTAGTTTAACACGACAGTGTGATTACAATGCATTTACAATAAACGATTACTTCTAACCGGTTGATATACTTTTGGCGGTGTTCAACTTTACATTTGCACCGCTGTAATGTCACCGTCAATCTTAGTAAACAGGCTTTTTAGTTAGCAATGCTGATGTAGGGCGGTTTGGCTGACATCCCATTGTTCTGAATCTTGTATGCTACATTTCCGAATATACGTATTTCTGTTTTCTTTTATTATTATAGTAAGCAATAAATAATTAAGAATAAATGAGAAATGTCGAGAAACAAAACTATGAATTGAACTCGAAAATTCGATTTCTGACTTATGAAACCCAAACAACTCTTGACTAGTCAATCCCTCATTTCTAAATATCGTTGACAAATTTTACCAAAACTGACACTTACTCCAATGATACTAAAGTTTACTATACCTCAAACACAATTTAATGATAAGTAATTATTTATTAATTACAGCAAGTTGGCAGCTCCCGCCGCAAGTATTCGCAAATTAGAATACTGTGTACTAACACAAAGGCAATCATGTCGACGCTAACTTCACTCTAACGTATAGTTCAGTGGTTTTAGTTATTGTTTCTGCTCCAGGGGACTGGGGAAGAGGGAAGGAAAGGGGGGGGGGGGGGGGACTTGAAGACTTGGGTAACTTATTCGGCGTCTCACATTCAGAATCGTGTTTTGTATTGTTAAAAATCTGGTGATTTTTTTGGGAAGAAATAAAATAAATAAATATCTCTTATTAATATCGATTGAACTTGTATTGTTCTTGGAAACAAAAGTTGTTCAGTATTTTTTATACAAGATATCCACATCATATAAAATCTCCTTACTAAATTAATTGAATCTAGTTGATTAATAAACAAAATAGTTACTAATAATACGCTGACTATGAAAAAATATTTTTCTTTTGGATTTGTAATTCATAAAAATCTTTGGAATCATTTAAATGCTACACGAGAATATAGCCACTTAGATACAAAGAATGTTCAAATAATACCTTTCCTATTACTTTTGTACCTAATCAGATAAAAATACATTTGAAATCCCAACATTCCTCCTAAATTGATTTGCTCAATTTGGCTGGTCAATCCAATCACTTAAATTGGGTCAAACAATGCTAAAGTGGCTTTCTAGTGGAACAATCTAGTTCAGACCTAAAACTGAAGCGAAACAATTACCTTAATTTAGCATCACAGTTCCGAGAGTTATGTCTGTGAAACAGATTGCAGCATAAATGTCGTATGGAAATGTCAGCTTGTCACAAACTCGAACGGTTTAAGCTGCAACAAATGGCTTGACAAAAGTTTGAGCTGACAGCTGAACTGCAAAATACATGTGTAGGCTTACGTCTGTATCATTTTTGTCCCAAAATGATTCTACACATTCCAATCTCAAGAATCAAATAAGTGTTTTTCAAACGAAATACTAGGAATTTGATTGTTTGATCTGGAAATCAAACTCAGGATATTACAATTCACAGAGAAACAGATATGTGGAAGATATAAAGTAGATACATATATTATTCCAAGAACGTCTGGTAAAAGGTTGAACATAAGAAACAGTAGACTAATAGCAACATATAAATAATACGGTAGAATCCTCCCCAGTGCTACCACCCTGCAGACGCAATAAAACCTACTGCCAACATTACCTTATGAGATATTTCCCAGTTTGAACGCTGAGTTTGCAATCCCTTTTCCTATATTGATTCTAGCGTAGCCATCAACAAACAAAAACCAACCTTCCCTCGAACATGTAAGATTTAAAATACATTTCAAGATCAGAATTGAAATGCCTGCCACTGAGGGACGAGAGCCATTCATTCGGATGTGTAAACGACTTACGTCGGAAACCCGATTTGCGAATTTGAACTTTGATATTGTAATAATAGGAGCTTTAGTTGCTTGCAGGATTGCTGTTATTAGATTCCTTGCTGGGATAAATTTTTTGCCCTTGTTTGCTAACTTTGTTTCCTGTATTTGTTTGTAGTTGTAAGGTTTTACTTTAAAGCACGCGGGCCGCATTTTAAACGTTCTCTCTGCAGTAGCTCGGTGTTTTTCTTTTACCTTTTCTTCTTTTATATATCCAGGTGTTTTATCATTTTCTACTTTTTTATTAACATCTATTATTGCCTCTTGTAATACAGTTGGCTCCGATAACTTTTGTTTTGTTTATTCCCGCAATTTATATTCAATGGATTTGTGAGTCAAATATTCTTGTTGAATTTCAAGAAAGAAGGTGCTATCGATTTTACGATAGTGTTACAATGAATATGCTTCTCACGTAGTTTGATTTTACTTTTTGATTTTTGTAGAATCAGTTCTGCAATTACTTGATCCGACAAAGGAATGAAGTTGTTACAAGATTACCAATTTGTGCGAGTAATCCTATACGTCCCGTTGAGAAAAGAATAGCTTTGGGATGCACATTCGCAGTGATTGCAAGTGATGAGGACAGCATAATCTATGAGTCTGGGATTCTTATTGTATAGCATATCAAAGATACTATGTTATATAGAAAAAAATTATGGTCGAGTTCTTTAAACTGGATGATAATGATTGCGATGCCTGGCATATTTTCACCAAAAATACAAACATTGCTAAGGTTGTCATGGAAAAAAAATCAGCATAAATTTTATACCAGTTTTTTCTTATTTTTTGCAAAAGTCTCTAATTAACAATCTTTAACACGAGATTGGCTCATTTTTATGCAGACTATTGCCTTCTACAAAAACAAATTAAGTCAAAAGTGACATTCATCTTGTATCACCAAAATTACACTATCAGCATTAGTAAACCAAGACTGTGTCTGGACTATTTCTAGCTTTAGCGGAGCAGAACTCATCTTTGAAGACGTCTAATCTCATAAAGAATCTAAATATACCGATTCACCTACCTCCAAACGTGGTTAATTCCAACTCTTAATCATTTAATTGAATCAAAAATTCTAATAGGAACTTGTAGTCCGAATTTCGATAATTCTTAAAGCAATGAGGCCCAGGGGAGGTGACCCGGGGAAGTTTGCCGCCAATTACCGAAACTCCGAGAGCCTGGCTAACCGTCGAGTGTGGCCGCTATATGGCTGTTAGCGAAACTTTATTATTGTTGGGCCATTCTATGTGTTATTTGGTTTGTGCGGTTGATTTTATCTGCTCTAATGGGCGTTGTAGTGAGATATGGGTAATAAAAAATTGGATGAATTAAATATAATGTTAAACATGTATGTTTTTGACTGCTAAAACTTCCATGTTTACCAGTGGACTTCTTGTAGCTAAAGAGAGAAAACTTCCGATCTTTGATACTGCGAGAGATGAATCGTCTTTATAAAACTCTTATACACGCCGTATATATAATGATTTACATTAAGTTTAAACGTCTCTACTTGATCATTCAGTAAAGAACTTGTCAAATAAGATAGATTAGAAAACCCTATACACTTATAAAAGTAATCACAACTTCATTATTTTCTCCACCGCAGGCGTATTTTACGTCATTCGCACAACTAGATACAGATACCCAGACTCGTAAAATTCAACTGTTATTACTAGACCAAGAAGCCTCAAACTTTGAGCCCTAATATAAAAATATCATACAATCTACTCGAATTTTCAATTATCGTTTTAAGAAGTAGGATTCTTTTCAAAATAAATCCCACAATAGTTAAATTATTCTACTGCCTTATAAAAACGACTTCAATGCATAAGATAGGAATTGTAGTGTCTAGATTTTTTTATTTATTTAGATTCGCAAAACTGGTTACAAATGGTTGACATTTTTACTAACTTGTATATTAAATTACAAAATGTATTCGTAACCTTCTAGGTGTGAACACATGTTTATATTTCGGAGGACATATAATAGCATCATTAATCATCTACATTAATCTAAAAGTTACTAGATAGCCTATGATGTTGAAATATCCTTATTTCACGTATCCATTTAATTACGTGAAAGAAGGACATTTCACGCCGGTTGATTATGTCGCCATTCTAAAAACCCGATGTAAGAGTACCTTTTCTGGATTAAAGGTACCTTATGTCCTTTTTTAAATCCCTGACAAATTGTATCTGTATCAGCCCATATACGCCTTACTGCAGGGCACGGGACTACTCTACAATCGAGAGTACGATTGAGAGTGGTTAGGCCATGTAGGCAAAATTTAATCTAAAGTAATATTATAAAGAGGTAAGATTGAATTGTTTGTTTGTATCGAATAGGCTTTGAAACAACTGGTCTAATTTGGAAAATTATTTCACCGCTAGAAACCTACATTATGATGAACATAGGCGACAGAAAATTTTCAAAAATGTATATCTGCAGCTAGATGGTGAAGGGCCGAGCCTCTATAATAGTATAAGTTAGATATTTAGTTAGCTTTACAAACAAATTCACATTTATAATATTAGTAGGATATCGTCAATAATTCTTCTTATCAGCTATCGATATTGCCCACAATTTAGTTCTTATCTCTGACTATTTCCATCTTGACCGCGTGGTCGCCATTGGTTGAACCCAGCGCTCGGAGCAAGGATAACTGCCACATATATTTTCAATAGATACCCGATGCGGTAGAAACGTTCCATTATCTTATCGAGTAGGTTGAAGAAGGAATAAGAGGTTGCTAAATAGCTTGGTAATAGTTACATAAACGGTTTGAAATAGTTGCGTTTGGTAGGATTTTACTGATGGTAAATGACCACGATATTTTGACTCGTAATAGAATAGAGACTCGGTGGCATGGTTGTACTACAATACGATCCAACGCTGAAGTCTCGGGTTCAAATCCTAGGTCAGGCTAAGTGACATTGGTTTTTTCTATTAATTATCAGACTGGAGTTAGTAATTTGTGCTTGATATGGCGATAGGCTCGCACCTTATTTTGTATGTAGGTATCCTGGTAGCACCGCTATCTACCCCTTCTGTGTTTATGTATAAATAAGTAAATGAATAAATAAACCCAACAGTCACATACATAGACCTGACCACAAACCAAGATCGAATCTTGTGTCGTGGGTCGATGGCGCTACGAGAGACTTTTCGGTCTCCCAAACACCCAGACAACAAAATGACTATCTTTCGTTACAGCTATCAAGCTGACATTATTAGGTCTACCGGTAGATTCACATGTTGGATTGCAATGCACCAACCATCATATGAATTAATAATTGACGCTGACCTAGAGCGAATTTGTGGCAAAACCAAATATTCTGTCGCCAAACATCATCTATTCACAAGCCGTACAGTCGTAACGAAATTTAGTATAAACAGCAAAACCTCGTCCCCTGCCAATACATTACGCCAAAGGTCCGTGTCAGCCCATAAATCGACCCGCCACTCATTACCGTTTGTCCAGGTAATCGGTACGCATTACATTGCGCGGTGCGTTTGTATGCTTCATTTGATTTGCTCTTTTGATAGCGCAATGTTTGGGATCCAATGCTATTTCGTTGATTTATTTGGTCCGTTTTGTTTGGTTATTTTTATTTATTGCAGGGCATAATGTTATCCCATGGCATTATTATATAATGATCCCTTTTTGCAATGGGAATAATCTTCCGGGCTATGTTGTTTTTTTTATCCCGCATTTACGTATCTCTGCTATATGAGTATTGTCGATGTTGCAGATGTTTTAATTTGCATTTAAACATGTTATGACTTGGACAGTTTTAAAGATTATCTAATATTAGGGAAGTCATTACCTATCAATTACAAAATCGTAGTATAAAAAAGCTGATTGCCGAATCCAACATATTGTCTTATTTTTCACGTGACACGTATTTGTTTTAAGTTATAGAATAATGGGGCGATGGAAACATTTATTAAATTAGAAGCATATCAAGCGCATTTTATATCTTTTAATCAGCACACCACCGACTTGTATACATCCCAACAAACATTTTATCCCACAAAAAAGTTATTTTTAATCCAAACAAATCTTTTCCCTTTTCTCTAACGCGTGGAAAATTAAAAAGGGTGATGTCCTGAAGGATTCCTTGCGTCCTGTTTTAATAACACTTTGTAATTACGCACGCGGTTCCCTGGCGGATGGGAGGGTCCAGAAAGCGAGAAAGGGGGGAACGGGGGAGGGGGGGGGGTTGTCCCATTGTGGCCGCAATGTGTAATTTACATACGTTTCATTTTAATTAACCGCCGTTTTAAATGTTATTGAAAATTCCTAGATTGTGAATGTGGTATTAACGTAATGGTGCAAATATTTTGTTTGCAATGTAAGTGCTTACAACTTCGTCCATTTATGTTGTGGTTTTGTTGTAATTATTTTGAGTGAAATATTTTGTAAATATTATTACATTAGATGGCTATACGAGTAGTAGAAATAGCCATTTTAAAATACCTACAATGTCTCCGCACTTTTTGTTTAAAATCACGATTGATACTTTGATAGTTTCTTAAAAAGACTAGAGATCTTAGCTAGAAATTGATCGAGCTCCCGTATTTTTTCAAATAGAGATCATTGGGTATATGAGGTATTACTATATCTATTCTATTGTTCATAATCCGTCATTCATACAGTTGACTACTTCTTTATTGCAAGGACTGACGAAACTAGCATGCCATGCAAAACCTAACAACGCCATGAATTACAAAGCAATGCTTGGCATTTCATTGCGCTCGCCATTCTGAGACATAAGCTGTTAACGTCTCGTTATGTCCAGTAATTACTCTGGCTACAATGTCTTTCAAACCGGAACACAACAGTGCATTTACACTGCTGTTTGGCGGGAGAACTAGACATTGCGGTGGTACCTACCCAGACAACTTCTCATATATGAGAGACCTACCACCAGCACTTTTCACAACAGTACTTACATACTATAACAATTCCTGACGAGTGAAACAGTTCAAAATTACTATGATACATACAGCTATATCCTCCCTAAGAAGCCACATAAAAGATTATTACTTATACTAAAACTGTTAAAATGAAAGGCAATCTTGTAACAGCACAACGAGCCGAAAATATGCAATTTCATGGTCGTTGGCGCGCGTTCATTCTGCCTCGTGACGCTGTACTTGTCTTGTGGTTATGATACTTGTTTTGGTAGCTATGATACTTGTCTTGCTGCGTGACTTGTACTTGTCTTGATGCTTCACGACTTGGAACGAAATGTACTTGTACGATTTTGTGGTGACGTAACATAACATTTTATGAGAGGTTATGTGTAGAAATTGTTATGGCCGAAGTTTTTGCCATTTTGAGTCGATGTTTTGTTTTTTTATCGTCGTATATGTATAATATCTTGTTATCGTTGCAAATCATGAAACTAAAAGAGAACTGTCTTCAAAATTCATAAAGGACAAAAATTGTTTTAGGTTAAGATTATGAAACGAAACGACTTGTTTTGTTAAATGTCCTTAACTTAAACTTTACTATTAACTTGACTATTATTTCCTTTGAATATTACATACTGTAGGAATCCTATAAGCTTTAACACTGAAAAAAATTTTTTTTCCACCTGAAACAATCAAGTTTATGCACATAATTATAAGACCGATATATCTACTGCATACATTTTAACCGCCTTTCTGTGTGGCCATTCCAAAGCCAATAAAAATTCCAGTTCATTTTTACGAGGCAGCAACGTTACATTGTAAAGGGGCTTATCCGAAAGCCGCAAGTCCACCTCAGTAATTATATTTGCACGCGTTGTTTTCCAACTTGTGACACGGTCGGTTTTACACTCAAGGCTTTCTTGCAAAAAATTATACCCAACCAGCACTTTGATAATCTGTGTTGACTTTGTTAATTGCTGAAAAGGTTTTGTTTCAACTTTGTATTTGAGTGGCGTTGGGAGTTGGATGTGACAAAGAGTGGCCATGCAGATACTTCTTTGACATTTTTTTTAGTTCGTTTCCTCTGTGAGTTCTTTGTTTTAGTTTAAGGCTGTAGAACAGTAGATATTTCAATGATTTTGTGACGACTGGCCTAGATTTTATTTTATAATTTATTCGTGGGAATGATGAGATGAGCAGTTAGTCTGATAGAAAATCTGACCATAAACTTACTAATACTGAGCATAGAGTATAAATAAATAACTCCAGGAATAAATAAATTAATAAATGCACCCAACAGTTACATACATAGTTCGACCCCACACAAAGATCGAGTCTTGTGTCGTAGGTATGTGAAACTAAGGGAGATTTTCGGTCTCACAAACACACAGACCTGAAACAACTACTTTTGGATCACACAAACACAATTAATATCAATAAATGATTGTTCACTTGTAATTTAATACCTCAGTTAAATTTATCCACCAATTCACACCATTCACAAAATTTTTTATAGTAAATATGAAAGTAAATACTTTAACTTATATTTGACATTTAAGTGTAAGTAAGTGAATTCGGAGGGCGTTGCAACAGGGCGAGGCAGTCTTTGTTCTTGGTCGCTGACGAAGTTTACCGTACAAAAGAAATATAAACACTTGCGTGAAACTTGCTGACTCCCTAATTTACAGGGCTGCCACACCACGGTTAATTTATCCGTATGATTTTTTAATTGAAATTATAAATCCCGAATTTTCCGAAGTTACGAAGTTATATGTTCCCTTTCTGTAATTGAAGTAGTTTATTTATTTATATTGCGTTAAAGTGTCTGATATTTTTTTATTTAATGCCTGCCCTTATCCTGCAGCTACATGGAGTCGACGCAACAGGACCTTACAGCCATATTGCAGAATGAATAAGGTTATTTCATACGAATATTTTTAATAAAATAAAAAATTAACTATTATCACCATTAAAGGGCATTTGAGTGTTGAGTGTATTTTTGTTTAAATTCTATGAGTACTTTACTTAATATGAAAAAAAAAACAATAAAATGTATTGATACAAGACAGACAGTGTACACAATAAGTAATGGATATTTACCAATCCCCACACGACACAAAACAAAACAAGACAAAGCACTTAATTATAACCCATATCGTGTTGAAGAATAAATTAGAATAATCCGTTTACAGAGGCAACCCTACTTCCGACGCGCTTAGGGCTGCTTACATTGGACGAATTATAATTAATTAAACAAATATAATCCCGCCTTTAAGGGTTTGGCAGAGTTGCAAGGAGTGTCCAAATATTTCCGGGTATCTTAAACGGAAGAATATACATTTTAAAATGAATTTTAAATAGAAAGTTCTGTATTCGGTCCATATACATACATGTATGTCAACGATTTCTCGATATACCCGGGCTGAATCGACATACAGTAGAAGATAATTATAATTAATAATTAATTAAAATTGAATAAGAACAACAATCAATTGACAAGCCTAATGGTGAGTGGTAAGTACGGCTCATTTACGTCAGCAATATTTAAATCGCAAATGCATTGCAGGGTTTACAAAATAGGAGGGGAAGGCGAACAAAAAAGACCAAAAGGGCAGGCGCATTGGTTTCAACAATTACACAGTTCTAATCCCGCATAAATTCAACACAGGAATTTAATCTCAAAACGTACGTGTAACAAATATTTGCGAATATGTTCGTGTCGCCAACATTCTAGTGCGAACCTTCCATTTGTTATATATTTTGTCGAGCCACAAAGGTCGATCTACTCTCAGTATTGGAGCGCTTGAAATACCAAAAGTCGCGGTTTAATTTCGCTCTAAACTAAGGACTAATTTCGTCACAGAGTAATGACGTAAGGCTGTGAATCTGGAGTCCCTAAGTTCGATGCTGTGGTTGAGTATCTATGTTGGGTTTTTCTGTTAGAAATTGGCAATTTTTGTTATAATATGACATCTCAAAGTGAGCACAATGTATTTACAATCGTAAATACTGCACTATCTAGACAGAGCTACTGTTGTTGATTAATTGTTTGGATCGTTTGAGTCTTTTTAATTGTTGCTCCAAACCTGCTTTAAGATGGCTGAGATTAATAATTTCTGAAAAATAAGATGTCTGATATTTAGTTGGCTGCTGAAACATACTATATCACGGCTTGGTGGTCACCAAAATCTCGATCCTAAGTTTTACTTACAGTCTGCTGGTTCGCTCTCCTTTCTATAACACTCCATTCACCATCATTTTAACAAGCAGTTAAGTGTTTCGGCAAAATTATTACGAATTATAAAAACAACTATATTTTTTCTAATCAGATGAGTTGCAGTGACCCTATCCAAATTAATAAAAAAAGACACAATTTTATTCCAATTAGCATTGTAATGTGGCAACCCTACCTCGCCTCCCACGAGTGGCACCAGGCCTTTGAGCCTCAACAATGCTTTCAAAAACGAGTTTTTGTTACATAACAAGAGCCACAGTTTCCTTTACTGACTGCATTGTTATGATATCTTTAAAACAATGCAAATGTTAAAGCTTTGCGTTAAAGGGTTTGGAATACTTGTGAGGGTTAAACTTGGCTCCGTAATTTAATGCAATAATAACTGTCATGTGTCGGGGTAATGTGAAGTATCTTTTGCATAATATATTTGAATTGGTTTTATATTTAAAAAATATACATTAAATTAGGGCATTTTTGGTTTATTTTGTGGATCAATTAGTTGTAATTCGATTGAAAAAGAAAAAATAAGTTCCTTCTTTTTATCGTAGTGTTCCACTTATTCGGTAATACATGATCGTCATTATCTTATCACATTTACAAATATTTCCAGCTAACATATTCGACAATATACTGAATCCAACTAATCTTAAAATATGTAATATCACTGAACTATATTTGTCCACGTGTATACGGATATTACAGATTGACCATGAAAATAATATAAGGAGAAATTATTAAACCAATTATATTAAATCAATATTGAGACGATAAGATTTGTAACAAGAAATTGAGAAGTAATAGTGGATCGCGGCGTTTAAGACACGTTCTATAAATTCCAATAAAACAGGAGCAACTATCGAGATAAAACGATCCGCAGATATTTACGAGCACCTATTAGAAATTTATTCACTGGGCCTTAAAGACCTGACAATAAACATTATCATTGCTTGTAGTTTCACTGAATAGGGTTAAACCTACAATAAAATACACGTCTTGTATCGTGGGCCTAGAATACCTGGGATCTTTGCTACATCGATAAAAATGTAAGAATCTATTTATTACCCGGACAATAAATCACAGATTTGTAATACTGAATATACAAATAAAAAAGAATATAATAAAGATAAATATTGCGCCAGTAAAGGTATTTCTCATTCAGGTAATATGCCACACCACCTGGGCAGTACTGCAACGCTTATTTGTTGATCAAACATGGTCAATCTTGGCATGACATTCGAACCCGTATAATCAGTACTCGTCAATCACCACGCAGTATAATGGTGAGGGAAAATGTGTGAAAATCTGCATATCATACCGATTTGTAAGAATTTGTATGGTATGTAAAGTCCGCCAACTCGCACTAGGCAAGTGGATTATACAGCTCAACCCCTCTCAATCGTACTCTCGATTATAGAGGAGGCCCATTCCCTACAATGAACATAATATATACTGATGTGCTGTACCGGCTTCTTGTTTAGTACTAAATGGAGGCTTTAAATTGTTTATCATGATGCTATTTATAAGCCGAGGTTAAGCTAAGTTTGTTAATAGACTACACAAAGTTTTCATCAGACAAAACTAAACAAAAGTCAGTTAAGTATTCTTAGTACAAACTTAAGCTCTTAAATAACAGCTTATTTTACCCGTGTTTTTATATTTAAAGAGAAATAAAGTTTTAATAAGCTTCTATTTTTTATTCCATTAAGATATATATTTGGTCATTGTTTGCGTTCTTTACTGCATATAAATTAGAAAATTATATTAGGTCAAGGTAATGGATAGCGCTGACATTATTTTTGCAAAGTTTTCTGTTCAGTTTAGAGAATGCAGATTATGCTAAGTAAATTCATATTTCTAATTAAGTAATAAAGTAAGTTCTTTTGGTTCTCATTGTAACAGTTTTTTACTTTATTCTAATTATTACAAACCGTATAGTTCTATCTACTGATAGCGCGCGAGTTGAATGCAGAGCTTAGGAATGCGGTAGTGCGGTGATCTAATTATTGATGGCCATAGTGGGTATATCGATATTTTTAACATTATTTTAAGTTTGTTACTTGTCACTAGGTAAACATAATTAAAAAAATAGACAAATAGATAATAAATATCACACATTTTTAATAAGTAATTGTTTTACACACCAAAATCAAATAAAACAAATTATTCATTCACAATTTTCGCTATTTCTCGTGCTTGGCGACGAAAAAATACTCGTTATTTTTAACAGAGTTTGATGGAAGATGAGTCATAGTGAATTATTGAAAAAACAAATAGTAACACGGGCTATAATATATTGAGTATCGTAACAAGCGTACGATAGCTCGGAAGTACTGCACTAAGCTGCAGGCCCGGGAGGGGATACGTGCGGACGGCGGAGGGAGATGCTCCCGCTCTTTACCTCAGGCCCCGACTGCATTCAACTCGCGCGCTATCAGTATATTATATCTCAGTATGAGTCTTATTCGTTTTAACGTATTTAATAACCATACACATATTGACTTTTGATTTACTCTTATCAAGAGCCAGATCTTATTCTATGTGATCCGTGTTTTACGATTCGATAATTCGCACATAATTACCCTTAGCTGGTAATGTCTCTCAGGACAAAAACAAATATGATTATTACTAGACTTTAGTGCCCATCTCTACATTCTAAACTAAATATAAACCAAAAGATCTCATAGACCAATAAAAGCTGGGTTCTGCCAAACTGTCCCGCCATATTAATACGTTACATTTTTCTTGCTTTATTACCAGCGTATAAACACAAGTTGCGGCAATATGTCCGCCGCGGCGCGTATCGTAATGAAGTCCGCAGATTTATCGTCTGTGTGCTGTCTGCAGTGACAAAACCGTTCCAACTCCCACCATTGAATATACCAATTTGGTAGCTTTTTGTTACGCGGCAACACTGATAACGTCAGTCATATCCATGGTCATATGCGCACCAATTTCGGTGGTTTTGTGCTTTGTGGCAACACTGGTGGCAGCCGTCACTTGCGATATGTGACTAGTGGTGCCATTTTTACATATGAAATGGAATTTTTAAATATGAAGCTGTCTTATTTTTGATTAAATAATAACCTTTTAACGTTAACTAAAGTAACAATGTAATGATTTGAATGGGTTGTTAACACTATTTAACAGATATCCAGAGTGAAATGGCGTTTTAGCACGTTCTTTTATTAAGATTGCCGGGGGTCCATGTCCATGTACATGTCCTTTGTTATCTGGTGAATCGTTGACTTGTTTGTTGGACTAATAGCAGAAAATTTACTTCAAAACTACTAACATAAATGAGTGAAGAGAAAATATCGTCCGGGTAATAGGACAAATAGGATGATATATTAAATTTTTTTTTATATGTCGGCGATAGAGATGGCTGAGCGGTAGAGGTGTCTTTGTCCACGTTCAGTGGTACAGGATCCATCACGAAATTGTAATTATCAAAAATAAACTTGATGTAGATATAACCAAAGATTTATTGTTGCAAATTACAATTCACTACAATTAGGTATACATACTAAGCAGGTAAACCGACAGTTTCGCCTTGGAAGTGTGGACTGGTCGGTTTCTTAAACGAAAGTGCTCGTTACACAGTCCCTCACTTTCCAAAACGACTCTGTCCATGTGACTTAAAAAACAAATGACGTCACCGCGTGTACCCGTTACCACTATAATCAAATCAGCAACTTTATTTAAAAAAAATAAAAAATATTGTTCTTCCACGACATATAAATATTTTATCCTTGAAAAATGTAAGCTCGGGCAAAGCTCCAACCGCGACTAATGGATGCGATTTATTATTAGATAAATGATGCACTGGCTGACGGTTTTGATAAATTGTTTAAAAATATATTTAGTGATAAATTCTCGGTGACATTGACGTGTGAGGCCGCCCTTACTGACGCGCGGGTTATCCATTTAATAAATAATATTTAATATGAAATATGGGTACGATAAATATACCATTTTGTTAACCGACTGCAAAAAAAGGAGGAGCTTCTCAATTCGACTGTATATTTTTTAAACTTTTGTTACCTCATATCTTTGTATTTGGTAACCCGATTTTGATTATTCTTTATTTGATTGAAAATTAATGCTTGGCATTTAGTCTCTTAAAATGTTGAAGATCTGATGAATATCTTCGGATTTGGAGGGCAGAACTCCTTAAAATTAAATAGGATTCCAATGCTTCTTTTTGCATTAGGTTTATTATAAACGTTATTTTTATTAATTCAGCAAAGTAACACCTACTTGAGTACATATTATACTGCTTTTTCGTTTGTTTTTTCATTTTAACGCGTTATATGTGTGTGTATATTTTATTTATTTGTTTATTTACACTTCACACTATAACATTGTATAGGTGAAGTGGTGAGGTAAAGATATTGTTATTTGTAACGTCATTTTGACAAAAGTTAGATTTCTGCAACTGGAAAATGGCTGAACGGTAACTTTGAAGATTGATTTGACGTTTGTCACAGGCAAAGTTACGTGGTGCAACTGGGCCTTAGTAGAATACCCAATTTGATAGTCATGATAGGGATAGGACAATGAGGATAACTATCGTTTCATTTATGTGTAGTAAATAATATGAAATATCAGTTAATCTAATGACCATAATTTCTTGTTTCAGGTACGTCGCAGAAATACAAAATTCAAGAAAACTGTAATCCATTACTGGTAAATATATACATAATATGTAGTACATTATCTCTCAAAACGCAATATAATATTTATGAAATATTGTCGCAGCAAATGCAAAAAGCTTTTCATTTCGAATAATATTAAAACTCATAAGTTATATTATACTTTTTTTGAAGCATTTTATCTGTGTAACGACACACAACTCAGCAAAATATATCTCTGAAATCATATGCTTTTTGTAATAAAACTTTTTTCTTTCATATAAATCCCGAGGCACAGTGTGCGTAGTTGGTAATATAGTTTTGAATAGACTTTGGAAATATCTTTCATTCTTCATGACGTTATCTTATTCGGTATCAGTATTCACCTGTCTACGTAGTCTTGTCTATTCTACCGCGTACTCAATATTCATACTCGAAAGGCCATTGACATTGATATCTTCTTCGACATTCATATATTCGTATTTCATATATGAATAAAACTATAAAAAAAAATACAATATACAAATAAAACATAGTAAAAAACCGTCAGCCTCGAACGTCTTACTACGTGGACATAGTTTAATAAAAGTTTGAAATGTTATGTTTTGTACACATTAAAAATATCGAGAGGTTGCAATCAGAAACAACATTGATTTTAACTCCAAACAAAACCTATAGCCAACACATTCACAATCGCTTCACTTACAAAGCGCAGTTAACAAACAGACGCATGTAGTAAACAGAAGCTGGTTTACGTGCGAGCTCCAACCGCTACATCCAAGTGTCGATAAATCCTCGACGACACACAACATACAACAGACAACACAGCATATTCAACATAAAACACACGATGCAACACACAACGACAGCGCATAAATACTCTGCGACCGCATACGACTCCAAACAAATTACATACCAACAATAATTCTAAACGCTTTAGTTTAACGAAATATTATCAAATATTATTGTAGTTCGGATATAATCTGGCATATTTGTGTCGATCAGCAATATTCTGGAACTTACTTCATTAACAATCATGTGATTTAGAGACACCTTGGCACTTAGTGCATTGTAGTGCCAAAATCTAAATATTTAATGGAGATGTATATACGTCGATATGTTTACTTCATCCGTGCAAGTTACCGCCAACTGTTAATATATTTTAGCCATCACAATGCACAACACATTCAGCTCACTTATCGTATACGATGCCAGACAAATCACATATCATAAATAGTCCATATTTCTGGCCAAACATCCTTCATGTTTGTATTATTCGCATAACCATACGCAGATGTTATGGACCCGTCGGAGTGCCATCAGTGTATCGTATTTATAGTCCATTCTATGTAGGTATATCGGGATAAAATCAGACCTAATTATATTACTTTATACAATACAATTGTACAGACGGACTTATGCCGTCGGCATTTTTTACCCGTCAACCAAACCAAACAATCAACCAAATTTTGATAACCAGCTAGTAATTACTATCTCCCGACGGTATTTATCATGGCTGCATTGCTCTTACCATACATAAGATGCATTTGAGTCACTGTGTCACGGCAATACCGTATCTGTATCAGCCCATATACGTCCAACTGCAGTGCACGGGTCTACTCTACAATCGACAGTACGATTGAGAGTGGTTAGGCCATATACGAGTAGTCCACCACGCTGGCCTAGCAATACAAAAAAATATATATATTTTAATTGAAATATTTAATATTTCGATGTTTATAATTTAACCGCCCCAGTTACCGGCAAGTGTCGATAAATCCTCGCCAACAAAACACATTCACACCGCACACGGTCCAAACAAATTACGCACCATCGATAAGGTTTACCGTTCCCGCAAGATTTACATCGCAGCCTTTGTATAGAACATCTAGTAGTTCTAGTTGCCTCGAGTATCTCGGAGTATACATATTATTGCGAGACTGTTTAAACAATTAATGGGAGGGGAAAATACGTAGCGAATGTCAGCGATATTACGATATGACCCTTGCGTTATTTTATTCGACAAACAATTCCTGAGTTAACTTCTTAATACAATGGAATTAGGATACACTTTCTGATCAATTATTCCGGAATATTTATGTATTTTTAGTATGTTGATTATATCTGTCATTTTTTTCCGGTATAATTTAACTTCAAAGAAAACACACAACCTCATTTCTATGATCAGTTTTTACAACCAAGTATTATACGTAACCGTACACATAAACCAGCAACATTACAATTACAGTTGTAAAACTTTGCCAATTCCATTCACAACAACAATTCGCGCGTCATACTCGGGAACAAAAGTTTGCCAAACGAAATTCGGCTTTATCTACATCGCAATTAAACCACCCGAAAATTAAACTGTGAATGTACATTTCATATAATGACGTGAGTTTTGTGAGAGCAACGTAATCCCGTTTGTAACAGTTTGTGATCTCCCAGCGTATAACTCGTGGGGAGTTTTAAATATTTTTGACAAAAGGAAAAATATTTCGTAAGCTATCTAGCATGATGAGCTTGAAATTAAATTTGTATCTAAATTGCATTTTTATCTAACTACCACTGCTAAATAAGTTGAAGAGCGCTGCTGTAGGTCGGTTCATGTCAAAATACAAATGCACCACTAGGCAAGGGTGGTACCCCTCTCTCACATAAAATCGACGCCCATACACGATGTTGGAAAATCCGTGACCATGACCTACGCAATTGTGTTATAAGACAAAATCCGTTTATATCGCGAATTCAAACAAGTAGGTTTACCCAAGGAAAAATACCATAATCGGTGAATGGTTTATTGAACTGCCCTTCACTTACCATCATATACATACAGTCTTCTCTTTCCACCAGGAAAAGTAATTGGTTCAGCTGACGACCGCGATATAACATAGTAGTGGACACAGACTTCATGTAATCTGGGAAAAGATCGTGCTTTCTAACATTTAAGACTGGCTTCCACATATTGACATCGTATATATCGGACGCATCACATCAAATGGATCGTAGTGGTCTTTTTATAGGAATTCATACAAGTGCGTTTACTGATAAGCATTGTACGGATCGCACGAATTTATGAATTCCTATATTTACGATGCGAATATGTGAATACCTGCCTTTTTCATTTTTTCATTCTGTTTAGGCCTTATCTCAGCCGGTGCCAGGGTCCGCCTTCCGGCTGAGCCTCCTCCATATCGCTCGATCTTCGGCATCCTCAATAGTAAGGTCATTGGTTCTTGTATCTTCCTTGACGACACCAAGCTAGGGCTTCTTGGATGGTTCTTTCAAGGTCCTTGAATTAACGTGAACACCTGTCTTTATACTTCATAATAATTATATTAAAACCAAAATTTTAGTGCAATTCACATCAGCCATGTAAGCTTTTATGCATTCACTAGCGATCTACCCAAGCTGCAATTTTTTTACTACTGCTTCCCTCCTATAGGTCATAGTGTGATTATATATTGCATTCCTCGATAAATGACTTAACCAACACAAAAATATATTTTTAATTCGAACCCGTAGTTCCTGAGATTAGAGGTAACAAACAAACTCTTCAGCTGTATATATTAGTATATAGATTTGTGCCCGTACAATACAAAACTCTAGCGTTCAGTTGTTCAACAGTGCTGTGTCGTGTTTCTGTCTAGTTTGTTTGTCAGGAGTGGAGGCGAGGGAATCAAATGACAAGCCGGATTGACCTCTGACTCAGACCATTGTGAGAGCAACAACCATTTTCGAATTTAATAGCTTTTAGAATCAGATCGTAAGATTTGTAAATTCGGGGCATTTCTAGACTGCCACCGAAAACTAAGTTGGGTGGAAGTGTTGTGACTTGCAAAAAAAGACAACGATTTTTTTCCCATTTTCCTTATACTCGTATTTGGGTAGTAAATAAACAGTTTTTCCTAAAATAGTAAAATACAGCCTTCTATTTTTAGAGACTCTTTTGTACGCAAGGATTAAATAATGATTTTGGCAAAACCTATGGATGTACCACCCAAACAGGATGATATTTTAAAAAATAGCAAAAACAAAGTAGCGTTTCTTTGCGAAATTTTTAGTTGCTTTGTGTTTGTACTCATAACTACCACCTAACTTCGTTTTCAACTGCAGTCTTGATATACCCTGTATAAGTGTAAGGTAATTTTTATTGGAATTTTAGTTGTTTTCTCATACATTCAAGTAACAAACAAAGTCATCATCACCCTATAAGAACTTGACTTTCTTAAAGACAAGTAAGGCTGATAATTACATATTATGGACTTGATACGACTTGTATTAATTACGTAATGAATAAGTCACATCGAGATGTATGTGCACCCTTTTGTTAGTGGTACAAAAACAATGTTCTCTATAATATTGCTATTTGTGTATGGCTAGTTTTGTGAATCAAATAAAAAAAGTGAGGAACTCATCATCTTTCGTCTGCATTGCCGTCGAAATAAACTATCAAATGCTATATAATATTCTAAGCAAATACTGCACTTTTGCATACGTTTTGAAATGAGCCTGCATATAATTTTAGTATAGTATAAACATGAAGTCGTTAGATGCAGACCACTTTTAAAATGGCACCTTAAAAGCTGGCGGGATACTCGTATTGACGCACTTTCGCTAAGACATAAACTTTCAAATAGATTTCTTTAAAACATATCTAACATATTTTATGTATTTATTGCGATTAAATTTCGCCTCATAGTAGGCCATACGACCGCTCATGGAAAGTAGCTAAACCAAACAACACCGTGAATTACAAAGTATTGCTTGGCAGTCCATTGCACTCCCCATCCTGAGACATAAGATGTTAATAAATCTCATTTTGTCCAGTAGTTACTCTAGTTACTATGTCCTTCAAATCAGGACCACAACAGTGAACTTGTATTGCTGTTTGCGGGAGAAATAGACATTGCGGTGGTGCCTACCCAGGCCAACTCTCACATAGGAAAGACCTACCACCAATATTTTTTATTATACTGTGATAAGAAAAAATACTTATAGTAGGCCTAACAACCTTACCAGTTTTAACTAAGCATACTATGATCGTTACTTTAACTTATAGATAGAAAATATATTTTGTTATATGAATTTCTATGGACCGCTCACAGTCGGAGGCTGTATAAAATCGTGGGCATTGTATGCTACATTTCAGTGTGCTAAAACCTAACCCATCTATGGCTTGATGATGAACAAAATCCGTCCACATTACTGGTTAATGCAGCAGCTGGAAGTGCATTCGTCTGCGGGAGCGTATCGTAATCTTTTGTTCAGTTTACGTACCCTCCAGTTGGCACTGCTGCGGCCATAAAAACCAGCGCTTTTACCGCTTTTCACATTTAAACAGCGCTTTATACGCTTTAAAAGGTTATTAAGCTGATCGCTTCTTTCGCTGAGTTTCTGGCGGGCGTGTTGCCAACTACCATCTTATTTAAAACATTTCATTCTAAATTTCCTCGGATAGACGTGGGAAATATGATTTTATTATACACTACGATATTTTATTTTTGATATATTTACTGGCTAAAAGCAGGTCTGTTGGTGAAAAACACATTTAAAGATTAAAATACTGAGCATTTTAATGTGACCGTACCATTACTGTTCCATTTTAATCCATACAGCCAGATGTATGTATGGATTCTACAGTGAATTCAATCGAAGTCTTTGAATCAACTCGACAGATTTCAATAAAATTTATGGCTTTCATTAAAATCTTTTAAACATTATGAAAAAGATGAAAAATGCATGAAAATTTTAATTAGCAACTTAAGTAGGTACCGGTTACCATCAACTATTCCTCTGATACACTATAACTCTATTCGTTTGCCATGTAGTTTATATAATACATTTTATAATAATGTTCTATTTTTATTAACACTTATTCCCAAAAAGACAAACACAAATTCCCAGTACTGTATCAGCCCATATACGTCCCACTGCAAGGCACGGGCCTCCTCTACAATCGAGAATACGATTGAGATTGGTTCCCAGTACATTAAGTATTAAATCAGTAGTTTTTAGTAAGCTACGTACAAACATCGATCTCACACATGTCCCGTGGGCGCGCTAATCCTCTTTGTAGTGCGGTCGGCAGCTAGTTACAGCGGCGCCCCCTTGCGGCTAAAAATTACTCACAGGATTAGTGTTAGTATTTGAATAGGGGTCGCTGGGGATCTGTGAGGTTTGGTGTCTGGATATAGAGCTTAGATGTTTTTAGAATGTGTCTAATTTAAGAAAGTATTTTTATAGTGATACCAAATGGAATTGATAGGGTATAATGGTCAAATACGGCTGGATAATGACCACTATATACTCGTATATTGATAGAAAACGTATCATATCCCACACAAGCTTGCCCTTCAGGTTCATTCTATGTAGATCCTATTTCGTATAATATCATTCGTATTAGTATCGATCAATCCGTCATTAATTTGCCGACCAGTGAGGAAATATCTCGATTAAGTGCATTGTGGTTAGTATATAGCCAGTATTTTATAAACTGGTTTAGTAGCTTATGTATCTTAGTCTATATGTATACCGCTGCTAAGCATTGGCATCGTACCACATCATGAAAAGGCATATCTCACTACGGTATATACATTTTATTAAATTTCGGGGTCCAAAATCGACCGAATCGAGGTCCAAGGTATCTGAAGTTAAAACTGTTATTAGGACCAATAACTGTCATAAAAATACATGCCCTGTGACTCCCAACTTATAGAAGTTATATTTTGGCGCACGTATACAGAAGTAAGGTATAATAATCCATTGTTAATTCATAGTTTTCTGGATAGTATCGTAATTACCATCAAGTGCGTTGCAGTATGCCTTGCCAGATAAAAAAGTCCTTGAATTAAATTCAAATTGTAACAGTCTGTAATAAATAACCTTTATTCTCCCACAAAGCAGTAATTCCTCTCCACACAACTAAGAACAATTCCTACAATTTACTCTAACTTTGTATAATGCGTTCTCCAAACATGTCTTCAACAGCGTGACGACACTTAAGTAAGACATACGCGCCTTATCAAACGACTTGAGTCACGGCCGGGCCAGATGTCGCGATGTGTCCGTATTTATGGCCTTTTAGATTTACGGCCAAAGGTCACGTGGGACCTTAAGGGCAGCCTGAGGCACGACCTAATTAGGGACAGTAAACGGGGCGCATTTGTTCGGACATAAAATCAGTTTTGTTGATTTGTTTGTGCTGAACAGTAAAAAGGGACGCGGTGTTTAGTTACTTGCTTGGTAAATGGATTACTACCGAGTTGAATAATTTTGTGTCGAGTTTTGCAAATGTAGTGATTAAATATTTTGTTTTGGGGAAAAATTGTTTATGATTTTATTAAACGTTGCGAAATTATTTAGAAACAGTTTGTAAACCTATTTTAGCTCTCTTATGCTTTGTCTTCTTCGGTATCAACCCATATACGGTCCACTACAGAGCACAGGTTAGGCCATATAGTTCACCGCGATGGCCCAATGCGGGTAAGTAGACTGCAAATTATACGTTGCCAGTGATGTATAATGAGTGTGGGCATTGATCTATATAATTTATTTCACAATTTTTGTAATATTTCATACCGGTGAAGCACATAGAAAATTATTTATCAAACTGTGAGTACACGATGAGAACCGTGTACTTAATAATAAAATATGTTAACATATTCTTGTAACATATTCTAAAAGTGTACCATAATTATAAATCCCTAGCGCGTGTCGATCGCACCGGTGGAGGTCTTACCGCATTTCCACATGATCGACGCGTGTGTAACGTGCACTACAATACCCCTCTACACAGAGCAAGCAATGGAATTAGCGCTATTGACTTTAGCCGTGCGATTAACTGTTAATCATGAGTGGTGACGGGTGTATGACTTGATTTGTACACTGGCACAGAATTGAGATTATCGGTTTTGTATTAGATTTGTATTTTATAAGTAAAACAGATTCATGTTCATTTCATGATATTTTAAGATTGCGTTAAAAAAATTACTATAATCTAGAAAAATCGGTTTATATTATTCTGTTACATTATGTTGTAAGTATCCAATTTCCTTGTTACCACGATTTTTCATTATTACATATATTGGTAACATATTATGAAAAAAATCAATCAATAAATAAAACCCTCTCTATGTGATCCCATTGCAATGTTACCAAAACTAAACTGCCAAATAAACCAAACTCGATTTAACACCCAAAACTTTCCCCACAAAATTCAGTCCTTTTAAATTACCGCAAGCCAAAAAACATAATCCCGCCTCCGAGCTCACACAGACCCGGAATTAGGAGCAAAAAGAAACAGCCGACGGGGGAAATAATCAGCGATAGCGGCGATTAGTCGTCACGTGAGCCGGGGGCTATTAATCAGGGGTGTGCCCCCCGTGCCCCCCGTGTGGGGTGTTAACGTGGTAAAAAAAGGAATTGATGTTTCTCCGGCGAAGTAAATTGCACGGCTTAAACTATTTGTTAAGTTGTTTGAGCGCAGTTTTCAACGGTTTTTGGGTCAGGGCTGAAGCTTAGCTCGGTTTGTTTTGAGTTGTTCATGTGTCGCTGAGGGTATGTTGGGAAATTCTTTAGGTTCGTTTATTTTTTTGTTCAGGCCGGCTCACAAACTAGTTAATGACACACAGTTAACTAAGTTATTTAGCACAAAGCCGTAAAACCCACTTACTAGTGGGTATATAGACTTTCTTTTTTGAATTGTAGTCTGTTCTGGAAGTTATATGTAACTGTCGTAAAATCATTTTGATTAATATAATAATTATTAACAGGATACTGGAAAGGATTATATTAATAATTGGTGGTAAATATAATGGCGTACACAAAATATTAATAGATTTTACTCATATAATGAGATTTAAATACGCGCATTACATTTAAAATTCCGTTTGAACTATCGATACGCTACCAAAATTATAATCATTTATTTACGGCTTATAACAAGTATAGTAAATAAATAACACCAAACAGTCACATATGTACATAGTGCTGACCCCACACTAAGATCGAGTCTTGTGTCGTGGGTATCAGGAACTACGAGAGACTTTTCGGTCTCACAAACACCTAAACCCGAAAGAAATATCTCCGGGCCGCACAAACATTTCTCTCGGTGCGGGGATCGAACCCGCAACCTCTCGTCTCACAGGCGGCGTCTAACCGACTGTGCCACGGAGGCTGTCAACGATATAACTTATCATATTTTGTAGTTACAAGAATAATACTACTACTTTTGTCAACATACAACTCTCATACAATTTACATATTAAGGGAAAAATCATGACAAAAAGTTAGCCATTATAGTTTTTGTCATTACAACCATAATTCGAGGCATAAGAAATCGACTTCTGAGTATTGGCTTCTGCCAATAATTTCCTAGTCAAAATACATTCCTAGGATATTCTATTTATTTATTTATTCAACATATTTACTTCTATTTACAAGTTACACCAAATACAGTAGACAAGGTCGTCATATTATATTACAATACAATACCTCGCCCCCTATTATGTTCTCGCACCTCTGCCTACCCCTTGTAGGAAAAAGTCGTGAATTTATGTATGTTATGCATTACAATACAATACTACGACTAACTAATAACAATAAGTAAACTGGCGATCTCTGATTTTATATAATTTCTAAAGACTCAAAATACAATATAATTCTATCGCCTGTATCATTTTCTCACATAAAATCAAGTCTATCCCGAACACAGACATAATATATTACGAGCCATAAAACATAACTATTATGCGAACACTATCCTACACAAAACGTTATGATATACGCTTCCAGTAATCGAACCCGTGTCAATAAGCAGTAAATATCGTCAGCGATTGGCGCCGAGCCAGGGGCCGATCGATACATTGACTTCAGCAACTCTGTTACATTTCAGTTTTATGTACAAATATTTGCAATTGAAAGGTTATTTTGTTAGTGGATTGTAAAGGTTGTCTGGAAGAGATCGCCGATAGCGAAAACAATTATTGTACAAGACCAGACTTGAGTTTATTCTTTTGATTGATTTAGCGTTTTGTGTTTGAATTATGTACAACAATAATAATTTCCTCAGGGTAAAATGTTTTTCAGAACTGTTTAAATATGTACCTTTTTATTAAAATTCTTATATTTTATAATAACAGTAATTGTCGGCAGTGATCAATTTTTGCGTCCCTTAGATAGTAGCCATCCGGTAAAAATAGTACTGTTACTAAGCCTCGACACAAATAATAGGTCTGTAAGGATGGATGACATAAAAAAGTGAATCGACTAATGATTCAATAAAATTCTTCGTCTAAGAACCGCATTAAGTGAATTGCGTGAATGAAATCTTGTGGGAAAGGCTTTTAGGGATCTCAAACTATTCTTTCATATTGGAGTTTTAATATAGATCTTTTTAATACTCTGCTCTACATACCTGTATTATAATATAGATTCATAATAATTGGCCGACATAAAGCTAAAAGTTTCATTAAGATAATAACCTCACAGGCTCGTCTCACCTGAATGTTTCCATTAATCAACATTAATAGAGTGTTTTAAAATTTAAATTACTTTGGCCAACTTAAAAAATATTCTCATAAAAACTCCAAGAAGAACGCCGACGGCTGAAATTTCTTTGAGAAAAAAATCCATGTTTTCGCTCCGTCGTGCTCATCAAAAAATAACTTCCATTAATATTAATTGAAGCTGGTCGGTACTTGCGCCATATTGCATTTATGGCACATTGCGGGAGTGAGGGGGGGGGGGGGGTCCTCGCCGATAGCGGCTCTGAGACTTTAGTATATTGGTTTCATTTTATGTAAGTTATTATTATATTGGTCGAAAGTTATGTCATGTGTATTGTTACAACTTTTATTCATTTTACAAGAGTTAAAGATGGTTTCTGTTTATATTAAGACAAGCACTAACTTTCACAAAACGTGAATGCTTATATATATCGTCTACCATCTTTTGGCGTCTGAACGCGTGGTTGTTATACTATTGTCAAAACATTAGGAGCAGCTTTTTTCTCTTCACTTTTTATTATATTGGACATGTTAATACTATTACATCACGAGTATAAATGCGTTTTATTTATATTAAGAGCACATATCTCAAAGAAAGCATTTAATAGACATTTTTAAAATGTTACTATTAATTCCAAATTCCACCACAAATAAAATAAAATAGATGAGTAATACCTTTACACTGCAAACCCCCTCTTTTACGTCAAAAATAGCTACAAAACCCAAAATAATTTCTACCCACAAAATAGAGTAAAATTCTTCTTGTACATTTCTAAAAATGGCACATAACTCTAGGCAGGACACATGACCGAACTCCTGAAAGATCAATAACTGTATCCATTGTAACTGGACGGTTTATTTACGTGGGAGCTCGCAGATTTATGATCTCTCCAGCATCCGCCGCACATGCCGGCACTTTATAACTGAAACTTTACTCTATAAGTTTGGAGAAGATATTGTTTTCAATTCGAAGGTTTGAATGTGCTCTTATAAATCTATGACCTTGTCTGAAATATAAAAAATAATATATGGAGAAAGATTGTGTCATCTTTTGCATCATTGTCATCCATGACCCTAACACTGAAAATAAGAAAAATCATCAATAACTGACACATGTTCAACTGTAATTCTACTAAATACACTAAACAGGCAGTACTTATGTATTGAAATGCATATCGTCAATATCAGATACTACAAACAATATTCCCGTTTCAATATTCAGACTAGAAACCAATGTTCTTCGGTATCACAAACAGTTTCCACTATATCTCAATATTCTACAGAGATATCGTTGACTGTGCCACGGAGACTCTATTACATTTTAATTATCTTCTATCCCGACATTACTTAAAATAAACACCTAAAACTGCTTGAATATGTAATAACAAAAATAAACTGCTTAAATAAATTATTACTCTCCCCTACGCAAGCAATAATCATATCTAATGTGATTCCACCGCACTCTATGAAACCTCTTCAAATAACATTAATCTTATTACCGTCTCTACAATGCTGACGAATATTATTAGCCCTAATTTCATCCAAAGCCGTTAATGGAGAGATTACATTATTTGCAAATAATCGCTTTACATACTCTATCTTTACATAGAGCTGCGTAAAGACTATTATATACGGTTGTTCGTGTCCGCACCTTAAGTGAAGTCATTAAGCCGAAAGTGTCTACCTGCAAAGGTCTATTAATGTCTTGGAAAGCCAATATATACATGCTTATTGCCTTAAACTCCCCTTTCGAAGGTGTGATAAATGTTTTAATTACAATAATAAATTTCATGTAGAGCGCTTTGGTACTGCGCAAGCTTATTGTTCATTGTTTATTCGGGTTTCAATGTAATATCTAAGAAATAGTTTCTATTATAACCTATTTTATGGCAATGTTAGGTTTGATTGTTTAAGACTTAACCTTTGACCTTAAGATACATTTAAGTAGCTGTCGTAATTTAGAGTATAAGTTTTGGCGTAGACAATTGGCTAGTCGTATGAATAAGTTCCTTAGTATCCGACAGCGTAGCACTCTCGTAGCACTTACGTAGAACTACGTAGCAATTTGCTACAGCACTGACTGTTGTAATCCCAGCACGGTAGATTAACTTGAAGTGAGTATGGGATAAGAATATTTGAATTAAGAATATTAAATGTTGAGCTAAGTTCCAAGTACATCGCACTGGAGAATACTAAATGTAGCTTTATTTAATTTTCAGTTTAACTACTATCCAACTAAACTAACAGGTACCGTTTGACGTTCCATATTTTTCAATTTTGTACAGGTGTAACTTACACAATTTCAATAACATTTCGCCTAAAACCATGGAATTGTGGCTTTACGGCAAGCGAAATTAAAATTGTGTGAGTTACGCTTGTCTAAATATGTTTAAAATTGAAAAATATTAAACGTCAAACGGTACCTGTTAGTTTAGTTGGATAGTAAGATGTTTCTGACTTTTCGTACTCATTCTTGCCGCTAAGTACTTCAATTAGTAGTGCAAAAATATGTAATATACATAGTATGAACTCAACTCAAAACCATTATCAAAACGGTAATTGTATCAAAAGCCCATCTATAATTAATTTCTGCCCGCAGAGAGTTGGTTTCGTATCGTGCGCAATCAATTGTAATTTACGTGACACATCTAATTGCAGTAATTATTTTCCACCCACTCAAATGACAGATATTTTGTGGAATACTGTAAATTATTAATTTATTTTGGACATGATAATGTTGTTAGTTTATTATTCATTAGGACGGTGGGTTATTGTTAAATTCAAATTTTATAACTGAATAAAGATGTAATAATAATATATTTAGTTTAAGGACTAAACATATATACAATATGTATATGTGTGACTGTTGGGTGTTATTTATTTATTTAAATACATCCTTCAGTAAAAACCTAAAGGATATATCATTCCTGCTTACCTAGTGAAATGTACCGGTCAAATGTAGATGCAATGTTTCAGAGTGTTAGCAACAATGTGCAGAAAATATTACACATAAAACTATTTCTAATACTGTTTTTTTTTTCATGGGTTGTTATTTTAAGAAAGTTACGAAGCAAACACATTTCTCTAGATACTCTGTCAAGTTTCATTGTGATTCCCGCAGGAGTTTTCGCAAATAATAAAAGTGATGGACGATTAAAAATCAGCTAAACGTTGGAGGCATCTGAGAGTCTCCTCGGCTAATAAGTTTACGGGTAACATCCAATTCCCTTCAACAACACCACTGCTTTTAATGTAGTGAATTTACGTCGCGCGCGTTTCATCTCCCAAAGAATATACTCGTGAGGAGTGCTTAGTGAGATTTCAGGAAAGTTTGTATGGAATACTTTTGACAAAGTATTTCATATACACTATACGTACGAAAGGGAGTCTGTCATAATCAAGACGCTTTGAGTTCTTATTGTTACTTCAGATAGTAAATCATAGAGGGAAAGGGGGGATAATTTCTCTCGCAGGTGTATATGTATCTTTCATAATAAAAATATAAAAAATATATATGTTAAAAAATTCCATTTGTTACAAAAATATTGTTACAGGGAGATTTTGAACTACCCACATTTGGAGGTTAAAATGTGACACATTTTTTTCTCAAGTCTAAATTATGAGGGTTCACGCCACGTCTCATAAAAACAGTGAGAGAGGGACCCAGGACGCCTTTATAATAATACCGGCCGATTGTACTCCCGGCTCGCTGCAATTAATTAGGGAAAGAATGCTTGAAGAACTTCATCCCGAAATTTTCTCTGAACTTTCCGGGTTGCTAAAAATTTGCCAAAAGCCATTATAAAGTTGGAATCCAAATTAGTTAATTATACTTTGAAATAATTCTGCCTAAAACATGTAGGAAATTAATTAAATCTACCTTCGGATGGTTAGTGATGCTTTTTGTGAAGCGACATCTTTAGCGAAGAAATGCAGGTTTAGTTCCGTGAGTAAGGAAGCTGAAAACTCAAGATCTGAAAAAAAAAAATCTGACCGGATATCGAATATCCAAATTTTTTATCCGTATGCAGCTGAAATATTCCAGTTCACGTCATCTCTTTCGATATCTTTCAATTTAACAATTTGGGTATCATCATCCATTACCAAAAAAGCCCTATTCAGCAATTTCCCCATAAGATTCAAAGTTCACACATTAGAACGTGTGCTAAATACCAGCCTCACCTTCACCCAGCGTCTGGTGGCCGGCGGCTCGACCCAAGGATTTCCATTCAGTGCGCAGTCGTACCACGACCTTCGCCGTGAATGGCTCGTCTGCCCGCTTTTTCAAATGTAATTTATAGAGTTAAGATTCATTAGTTTTCTTAGTGTGCTCTTTTTTACTGTATGTACAATAGTTATGCGTGTAATTTAAGGGGTAGATAGAGATTATGGATCGCTTTGCTGGACATTAAAAAAAAAACATTTATTGCATTCTTACATCATCATGATATTTTCAGTATCCCTAACTTCCTAAATCGTTGAGCAGAAGTCAGACATTGACGAATTTTTCATAAACTGCATTCTTGTCTAATAGTAATTCTGACCTGACGTTTTGCCACCACACCACACGACAAGTTTCAAAGCCTTTGCATGCTTATAAAATGAAAACTGAAGAAATAGAGCGTTTACTTAGTAGAGATAGGATTATAATGATAAACTCCTTTTACAATGTCAATCATGTGTTATAAGGGTTAGGCCTTACATAGAACCCTAAAGCGCTACTTGAAATCTTAGTGAATAACTCAAGCTTAAACCGACCTATATCTTAAATCCCTGTCATGGAAAGCCGTTGAGCCAGCATATTTTTATTTATCTCAGCGAATAAACACAACGGAGTGTTTATAAAAAGCCTCCGTAATAGGTAAATATATTTTCCCTAATTCCACGTACAAGAGCCAATGAAGCGAAGGGACTCGCTCGAACGGACGCGGTAACGCGCCCAGCGCCCAGCGCCCTCTACCGAAGGGGACTGTAAATATTATTTATAATGTAAACCCGTATAAAATTAGGGATTTAAGCTTTTCTTACGTGCAATTAAATTTGTGCATTTGAATGTCAAATGAGTTCTCAGGAAATATTGAAATTAAAAAGGCTTCGTCGCTCCGATTTTTCGATAGGGTAAATAAATTTTATTTGCACTCACACTAATGTATTATTTGCATTTGGGAATTATCAGATTAAGCTGCTGGTTCATAATATTTGTTGACGTAAATGAAAATGTCTTTGTTTTCATAATTACATAATCCTATTTAAGTCTGACACATTAATTTAATTTACAAAAGGATAATGTACTAACAGAGAATAATGCTATCTTATCTCAAGCGGAGAAAAGGCTTGCTAAGACACTCTGAGGGTGGATTTAGGGCCGCTTAATGAAAAGAAATAACAAAAAGCTCTTAATAAATTCATCTCCAACATTAGCCACGTTACAATGATATTTCTCCTAAAAACGCTTTTGTGGGATTTGGCGCGGTGACGTCACAACAATGACGTCACACGCTCGCCCGCCTTCATGGCCATTGTTCGAGATAAGACGGAGAAAGGGATTGTGGGGCTTAAAAATAACATTTCCACCAAGTTGAATATTAATTCTTGACGAGGGCAGACGTTATCTTCAGAAGGGGTCGTGTCGGAGTGATACGTGTGAAGGCTGAGCTGGAGAGATACAAGGGGGATATGTTTAATTTACTGGAGCTTATATTTCAAGTATTTTTAATATTTAGTTATAATAACTAAATTGTGCCTTGCATGATACATTTCAACGTTTGTTAATACAAATTGGTTATGTATAGCAACTTATATCCTAGTTCGGAACCTACAAAAGGTTCCGAATACCGTATAAATAATAAAGGATAACTACTACACACATACTTTATAACATATTATTTATTTATCATTTATTGTTTCGATTTTTTATACGATATTATTCCAACTTACAAAAACCAATTAAATTCTCGATTATCCTTTGATTTATAAACATGAATACATCAAATTCCACACTCCATCCGCAAGTCTGAACTTAGCACGCAAAAATCCCGCCATTACCACGTACCCCATAAATTCCATCAACCCGCCCAAATATTGGACCCTTATATAAATTAAATACAAATCATCCCTTAATCCAGCCCGCGACCTTGGAGCAAGGGTTGCTACCCTAAACTTTCCTAAGGCTTAAACTTCTTGTGTTAGCTATGTTAATTAGGGGGTATTTATTTGGACAGACACGTTGTAAATCGTGTATTTGCTAAACAATTTAGAGAACCACCGCAGTGTCTATTTCTCCTGTCAAACGGCAGTGTAAACGCACTTTTGTGTTTCGGGTTGAAGGGCATTGTAGCCAGAGTAAGTACTGGACATATTGGGACGTAACATCTTATGTCTCAGGATGGCGAGCGCAGTGGAATGCTAAGCATTGCTTTGTAATTCAAGGTGTTGTTTGGTTTTGCTGTTTATGAGTGGTCGTATCGCTTACCATCAGGCGAACGGCATGCTCGTCTCGCCATTCATAGAAATAAAAAAAAATGGTTTCAGCTAAATCTAATAATGGCGTGCATACTTCTCATTTTCATTCCTATGCAAAAATATATTCAGACAAAATTTCATTTATTTCTATTCTATTGAAAAAATAAAGATTAACTTTAACTTTTTATGATATTATTCTACATAATATTATTTACAAACCAATTTTTCCGTCTTTTTGAAGTCCAAACGAATACAAATCTATTTTACATGCCCACTATATTCTATGTTAAAATTTAAATTACAAACAGCTACGACGCCCAGAATTTGGAAGCGACAATTCCTTGCTCCCATAAATCCTAATATTCAGGTCTGGCAACGCTGAACTACCAACACAAACTGCCATATATCACGATAAATGCTGCATCTGCGTCAAAAACTTGCGCTAGGTGTAAAATCCTACGTATTGCAAGTTTAAATTGGAACTTACGCCCGTCGGCAGCTTCCGAATGTCCAGCTAAGCTCTCTACAGGGCTACCAACTGATTAAAAAAGAAATACGAGATTTGTTTCGAGAACGGTGTCGCATTTAGTTTCGTTGAGTTAACGAATTTGGTGTCGCACCTAGTTTGGTCGAGTTAACGAATTTGGGTTAACACGGATTTTTCAACGAATAGGGTATATTGAAACAATTTTACGTTTTGTTAATCTGCTGTACCTTTATCCAGATTAATGTAGAGTGGCAGTAAGAGGATTTGTTGTTTATTTCAAACTTAATTCTTTGAAAAAAAAAAACAATTTGAAAAAAAAAAATGATTGCTCTACAGGGAATAGTTAAATCGAGAACAGGTTGTGACTACATACATACATAAACTCACGCCTTTTTCCCAGAAGGGGTAGACAGAGGTGCCAGGACACCCACATTTCGCCTTGTATGTTCCGTCCCACAATGTGATAGGTGGCGAGCCTATCGTCATATCGGGCACAAATTCCTGACTGGGCTGATAATGAATAGAAAAATCCAATATCACTTTGCCCAACCCGGGATTCGAATCCGAGACCTCAGCTTTGTAACAGTACCGTAGTACAACTACGCCACCAAGGCAGTTGTGACTATCTGTCAAATAATATTCCAATTCCTATACATGTCATAAAAATTAATAAGTAATTTCAAATATTAGTCATAGTAGCATCATTTAGTTAATTCAATTAATAATTTTAGTATTTCTCTAACAAACAAAGTTTAAATTTTTCCCATTAAACAATTAAGTAACACTTGATGTGATAACTATTTTTTGAAATTCGTATTTATTTTATTTACATTCATTTTATACATAAAGACTAAACATAAATTCAAAAGCTTAATGTCAATATAAATTATTTCAAACTCCTAGTTCTATTATTTTCCGCTCAGAATTTAGGAACTAAACAACCTTCCAAAAAGTTACCTTGCATAAAGCTTCATATGATTTTCTATCTAAACTTTGAAACAAGAAAATTCTAGTCTCCACGCAATATAAGTTCCCATCCTGCAGCTAACAAGCGCGTAATCCCCACACATCTTGGGATATTTTCAAAGCTGGTATCCCGGTCTCCGGTCACCGTTCCTAATCCGCTCATTTTCGTACCGATAACATTTTTGCGATTTCATATAGCAAAGCGAAACGAAAATCTATTCCTAGAGCTGTGTTCAGTACATTGAAAATCTCTTCCTTTGTGGTATTAAAATATATTTTAAAACTATTTTGTAAAGTATTCTCAGATGCAGCGTGGATTTTAATAATGCTGACTGTGGATAAATGTTTTAGTTTCTGGATTAATATTCTAATACAGCTGGGAAAACTGATGATAAAATATAAATGTTTATTTTAATGTGAAATAATATGCTTTTTTAATTTTGTTGATTAGAATTTCCAATGAAGATAACGCATTACATTTATATTTAAGTACGTATGTGTAATACTGCGTGCATCTTCAACCAAAGAATGGTACAGCTTACAATTAACCAAAACCGGATCAACTTAAAGTGCAGCTTATAAATGATATTACACAAATATTTTATAAGCTAGCGTAGTTAAATAACATATAAAACACCTACTGTTATAAGGAACGTTTTAGGTTGTGGGGAAATGGGGTTCAAATATTATATCCTCTCATTAGACGATACAATTATGCCTGCCTGTTCCATTAATCCTTCTTCATTAATTATGCTTATTATACATTTACAATTCATTCAGATTTGTATTCCCAATCTTATTGAGTCAACTCACCTAAACAAATATTAAACAAGTCCAAAGTAACCGACCGAAACCATAAATTCTTCAAAGGTAAAGTTTCAATAAAGACTATAATTGAAACAACGGCCGCAAATTATAAAATCTCATACAATTCCTGTTTATTTAACACTTTTCGAGAATCTTTTGTGGCAAAGCGATTAATCGTTTTGGATTTACATAATCCTGAAAAGTTTGTTCGTGGAATTCTTAAAAATGCTCGACGGATCTCCGCAGAACAAAGTTTGGAGTGAGTGGAGGACACAGCTCGCGGGGAATCTCAGTTGAATACGCAACAGGGCAACCGGGAAATCGGTGTTGCCAGGTAATTTAAATATTTCCCATATTTTTTAAGATATTGTTTATCTGATTGACGTATTTTAAATAATAATTTCATGCTGATTTTGCACTCGTTGTTTGCACGTAGTATAACAGTGGTGATATTAAAACATTTAGTATGGAGTATGCCAAACTTTGCCATGATCTCTGGATCGAGGCAATGTTCGTCTGAAATGAAATTATATATTAATGCCGGTCTATAGACACTCCCATTACAAACATCGTCTGTGATTAATAAAGGCCTTTCTGTATGATCAACTAATATTTTTCCACTCAATAAGACTAAAAACTTACATATATGTACATCATATAATACCTAAAATAAACGCCAGATGTGACCGTAGATTTACAATTTTTTTACAATATTTTCTACAAAATCTGAATTTTCCCAGAAATCACATAACACAACAACCCCTACGCAAGGCACACGAACAATGCAATTGTCGAGGAAATTACAAGCAGTTAATATTTTATGCAGTTTGGCCCACCCTCGCTCGAATTACATTCTACTTGATGCGTGCTTGTTTCTGCTTTGAAAATACGCTATTCTTGTAGTTTTGTACAAAACTTGACTTCACAATTTCCGTTCGTGCTGATGCAGTATAGTTTGTAGATGTTGTAACCCGGTCGGATTTTACGGTACACAGTCATAACAAATATTTTTTCTGTAGTGCTTGGGTATGTACATACTTATGTGTAATAACCAGACGGGACTTTGATATTTCCCTTCTTCATACATACATACAAACTCGCACCTTTTGCCTAAAAGTCAAACACGTTTGAATGTGTGATGATGTCTATCGCCATATTTGGCACAATTTCGACCTCGTAATGAGTAGAACAACCTAAATTACTTTGCCCGATCTGGGATCGAACCAAGACTCCTGAGTTGCAATAGAACCGTTGGACAACTGCGCCATATTCTTCAATACATACCTATTTTATTTAAATCGTACAGTAGTTACTATTTAAATATACAATGGATTTGAGACGATGTCTATTGTCCGTTACACGTGCCATTCCTAACGGAGTCGTCATAAATAAACAAATGATATATTTTATGATACAAATAAACCGTTCAAAACATAAGTAAATTTAAATTCACGCGGTACTAAAACCACACACACGTTACATAAAAACATGAACCCACATAAAATTATTCGTCATATAAAAATCATCGTAAAGAGCGTCAAATGTTCGCGCAAACGTTTTATGCCGCTCGTAGCAGCCGTAGCCGGTCGTAGCCGTTTGTAGCAACCCGTAGCAGTCCGTTTAATACGCAACGCTCCCGGTTTTACGCATGCTCGTAAAATGTATCGATGTAGAGTTTGTCGCAGTGTAGTGGCAAATCGTAAACATACCTTGTTTGTTTTACGTTTTTTATGTTTAGGTTTGGGAATTTTTTTTTGGACTTTCCTTTCAAAGACGATGAAAAATTTATTACCATTCCTTAGTTTAAAATTCAAGAATGTACATTGTAATTCCTCGTGTACATTTGAAATGAGTGACAAGACTTTAAAAATGCTTTTAGACACTTCAACTCCTGAAATACCTATTTTATTGGTATAAAGAAAGATTAAATTCTCTCATATACTTTTTGGCATATAAGGGAATCTTTCAGGAGCAATTGAGCAGGCAGGCATAACTGTATTGAATGGGAAGAAATAATAGTATTTGACAACCAGCATCCATACCACCTCCCCTTTGGTATCCAGACTGCCATCAAAAACAAAGCTAAAGGGGACGCTGTTTTTGTGAAACATTTTTTTGCATTCTGTCTATAATCACTAAAACTACCAAATGGCTTTATTTTCAGCCACAGTCTGGATATACCCTGTATATTGTGTTTCTAAATTATTAAGTCGGTATAACTGAATCAGCCGGCAAGAGTGGATTGTGTTGCACTTACTATCAATACTTTACTCGTACCTCGTGCCTTGAAAAAACGTCGCCAGTGCAGCTGCGACAGTTTCATCTCACTTTTGATCCTATCAAATGGATGGTGAGCCTTCACAAATGACGTCACCGCGCGACTCTCCTCGTCACACGTCGTGTTACAACACGAGCGGTATACATCAATGCCTGTCAGATACGGTAGAGACAAACTTCGTTACGATCGGTGCTCTATTTCCGGCGTCATGTTAGGTAGAGTTTTATAAGATGATACGAAGTCTGTTTTATAGCTATATAAATTACGTTTTCTAATCTGGATAAAAGGTTAAATTAGAATGAGTTTAATTGTCTTTGTGATAATCCTAATTTATACCAAAAGCCGACATTAATCAAGAGTCAGATTTACATTTGGACAGCACGTAAATTATGCAAAATCTGTCACATAAATGCCAGCAATCGCTAAAACAAAAAGCTCATTAGTTCTGAAAATATAGTAACTAGGTTATACATTTGTCAGATGAATAAATAACTCGACGTTGAGCGCTGGAATATCAGATTGTATTATACAATCCGGCATATTAATTCGATTACACACACATTAAGATGTTACACAACACGTCCCGACTCGAATTTATAACCCCGCGCGCGAGCTTATCCGACACATCGCGCCCGGCGGATAATACCGCACAAAACCGGCTATATCCGCACACATCCGCCGATATCCGACCCGATTTCGCACACACAATTGTCGTGCGAACTTGTGAATGCGAAAAATATAATTTTGAGTTTTATTGTAATGAAATAAAGGCGTGGATCGGTTGAGTACTTTTGCCAATTTCGAATAAATCATATTAAAGTTTTTCGTTGATAGGGGATTATTGTCTGCTAAATGAATGTGTACTGCCATTGACACGACCCGAGATAATTTTGACTGGATTTATTTCAAATTGCGCGTCTGTTTGCGAATGTTTTATTGGAAAGCTTTATTTCAAGTTTTATTGTAAAAAAACCAAGCAGTAGGTGTCAATGACCATTGGAAAAGACGGGAAACTTGCACAATATTTTTTGATGATATTATGAATAATATAATAGACACATGTATATAGAAAATTGGTATCAACCGCCTAAATAATATCCAACTTGAAATAAAATGTACATTAGTTTATTTTTCTAAATACGTATTAGCTTAGCAAATTAGCTAAAGCAGTTTCTTTTTTAACCGACGTGAATAGATACGTTTTCCTGCATGTCGCGGTGGGCATGCACCGCAGATTGGAATTAATTTAGACGAACATTTTTAATCCAAACTTTTTTGTTTTTGTTCGACAAACAGAACACGTTGCAGTCAATGAGTGCAGGTTTACAACGACGACGGTGTTTTTATATATTTGTTTTTGTATTTTTCTTGCCGGAATTATTCACTATTGAATAAAGCCGAAATATGTATGTTAACCGTATAATTTAAGCTCAGCAAGAGATTTTCTTAAAATATAATTTTTATTTCCTAAATAGCTTGTTGAGGCTAACAGAATTATATTATTAGTTATTTTTTTATTAATAGTAGTCCTGCTCCTCCCATTGTTTTCCACATTGCTGAGGGTCCTGGACCTCTGAATATGGAGCAATCCTGTTCTGACTATGACTAGTTGTACATAAGATCAAGCTAAAACCTTAGCCAGAATCGAAACATTGTTGTATAAGTCTACTTTTTTTCCTATAATGTATATTTTTCATTCTGACTCAAAATCTCAGTCAACAGTAAAACAGTGTAACTACGTCACGTTTGAGATTAATGCTCTACCTTTTTATTTATATGCGGTAGAGTCGTTTTTGTACAAAAATATGCATACATTTGGCAGTGTTTCCACGTTATCCTATCTGCGGTTCAATTTATCTCGCTCGCTCGCTGTACAAGTTAAAAGCATTTGTTTTACGCTCAAGTGGGTCAACGTTTTTGTGTGACGTCACGGTTAACCGAGGTCGACCCAAAATTATTTTTGTTAAAATTCCAATACTTTTTAAGGAATATTGGTAAACTTATATTTAAAATAACAAGCAAGTGTGGTTTGAGATAAAATAAAGAGAATACGAAAAATATGTTTTAGTAATATCTAAATGAAAACAGGTTTTCTAAATGTCGTAGTTTTTTTATATTAAGGTCAGAAAACTTCAATAGTAATAAAAATAAATAAAATACACCCAACAGTCACACACACATTAAGGACCCCACACTAAGGTAGAGTCTTGTATCGTGGCTGCCAAAAACGACGAGAGACTTTTCGGTCTTTCAAAATCCCAGACCTGAAACAAATATACGATTCACAGGCGACATCTAACCAACTGCGCCACGGAGGCTGTCAATATAAAGCACATCACTCCGTATGGATATAAAGTCAGACCGTTCTTTGTGAAAAGATTTCTGTTAGTTTAGAAAATCGTGCTGTAGTTCGGTTAAAAGAGCACGAAGGTTAACTGAAGCGAAACTACTATCCCAGAGAGCCCTGTACCCCAAGCAGGAACATTTGGCTCTATAGTATAGTAATCGTAATAGTAAAATTTTGTATGGGAATTTGAACAGCGCCATTGTGAGCGTATTTGGAACTAAATTATGGCAGCGGGAAACGTTTACAATACTATAGTATGGTAATAACGATAGTTTTACTATACAAATGTATAAAAAGTGGTAGCAGGAATAATTCTTGACGTATAGTATCGCCGATTTACTATCGAGAAATACGATTGTTTTGTCACCGACATTTTTACCGTGAGAACATTATCGAGAGTATATTTTTGTATTTCTACACATCGAATTAAAGGAAAATGTGTTAATTACGGTTATGCTTAGTGTTTCCCGATGCCTTAGTGTTATTGTGTGTAATTATCTACTCCGTATTTCGCTAATAATATGAAATTCAATGATGCGATATGAAGTTACAATTATTGTGATACCTAACTCAAATATGAAGGTTATTTCTTAGACGATGGACTGTTTGGAATCGGAGCAACGAACTTGGGAATCTTGTGAAAAAGTATGAGTTTATAGAAAGTCTGGAATTTATTGTAGTTAGAAACATACCTAACCTAAACCTGTAAAAAACTTATAAATAAAATATTTACCCGGAACTTTGACTTTCGTTTTGCGTACCTACTTGATCATTTTATGTTATAAGCTTATTTCAATGTATAGTCGAGCAAGCTCTTAGGACAGAGAAGTGTGAGCATATAATATGTAAAAATAATTGCCGAGGAACTTAACGAGCAAAAATATAGAGAATACTTTCATAAAGCTTTATAAAACATAATATACGTATCTTTATCTATAACCTATATAATATGAGAGTTATTATTTTGCATTAATTGATAAGTGAAAACCGCTAATGTGTGACAACTAATAAAAAAAATTGCTACGTTCGGAAATCTAAACGCATAATTAATTGGAGTCATTTTTGTATATTGCGGAATAAAAGCAATAAATATGTATTTGCTTATTAATTTATTCCCATAACCTTTCTACGCGACATTAATGCATGTTTTATATTTGTTTGTTATTTTATAATGATAATAAATTAATTTACCCACGTAGTGAATGGCAATTCCGCACGAATCATTCAGTAACATTCGTTCATTACCCTAGGTTATCTGTCACTATCGTAACGTAATAGTATCGAGTTCACGAGAGTATGGTTAAACGATTCATGCTACCGATATGGAGTAGTAATAGTATAGTAATCGTTGTCACGATACTATTACCATACGATACTTCAAAATGTTCCTGCTTGGGGTACTGACTTGGAGTAGCAACTTTACAGTCGAGTTTCGCTCAAAGAGTGAGATTTTAGTAAACGTAACTAATCTTTTACAACATCTATCCATAACATCATCTATAACATTTAATTACTAGGTACACGTCTTCGAATTTCTATTTATAATATTTGTGAGTACCTATACGTTGTATATTATGTATGTATATGTCTTTGAAAAACATACAGAACAATAATATAGTAATACATGATCCAGTGAAGTTTTCACAAATAAACTAATTAAATTAGTAATAACGATATCTTCCCTTCAGGGGTGCCGTTTTTATTACTGACCACTCATATGCTTAAAATAAAATACCATAGGAGTAGGCAGGGAAAATTGATTGTCACTTTGCTCGATCCTATAAATAACACACAAAGAATCAGACCCGAAACAAATGCCTGTGGTTCACACAAATATTTGTTTTGGTGCGGGGATCGAACCTGTGGCCTCCCGTTTCAAAGCCGGCGTTTAACCAAGTACGCCACAGAGGCTGTTATCATCATCCTGACTTATTACTTTTGCTTAATCCACATTGAACCTCTTCATGCATTCTCGTCAATTCAGGGTACTTTTGACCGGACCCTTGTTGAGCGTATCACCGATTTGGATTGTGTAGGTTCAGTGAGATTGACCCCAACCGACGCTTCTATCCACACTCACATTGTATATTTGTTAGTCTCCTTTCATCCATCTATTTTATATGACCAAATGTATTATAATAATCTTATTTCGTTGTTGATGTATTCACATCTATGGATGGATAGTGAACCGCGTACTCCCTAGTTTGTTCAGGTCAGAAAATATCATTTCTGTAAAGTTTTAAAAAACAGGATTAACCTTGAACTTCCGTCCGGTTTGCATGTATTCATAATATCTTGGGACATAAATATACATGAAGCAATATGGATCCCACTTTTATACATACTGATAGCGCGCGAGTTGAATGCAGTCGGGGCCTGAGGTAAAGAGCGGGAGCATCTCCCTCCGCCGTCCGCACGTATCCCCTCCCGGGCCTTAGTGCAGTACTTCCGAGCTATCGTACGCTTGTTACGATACTCAATATATTATAGCCCGTGTTACTATTTGTTTTTTCAATAATTCACTATGACCCATCTTCCATCAAACTCTGATAAAAATAACGAGTATTTTTTCGTCGCCAAGCACGAGAAATAGCGAAAATTGTGAATGAATAATTTGTTTTATTTGATTTTGGTGTGTAAAACAATTACTTATTAAAAATGTTTGATATTTATTATCATGTCTATTTTTTTAATTATGTTTATCTAGTGACAAGTAACAAACTTAAAATAATGTTAAAAATATCGATATACCCACTATGGCCATCAATAATTAGATCACCGCACTACCGCATTCCTAAGCTCTGCATTCAACTCGCGCGCTATCAGTACATTAATACTCATGTGTGTAACCCAATCCAACTCATCTCCAAACGTCCTCAGACGATAAGTGCTTAAAATTACACATGTCATATAATATAATAGTCCCATATTCGCGTACAAACGGACCGTCACATCCCGAACCGTTCGTGTAAAGAAACACTCGTATAACGTGAGCATAAAAGACATGTCGCAGGCAGTTACCTTGAGCCACTCACAGGGTGAGGCCACGAAGTATGCGGAGTCGATACGCCTAAGATAATTTTATTTTATTTTGGTACTTTGATGCTTATTCATCAAACTTCTAAATTGATTTTTTTAAGTGAAAAAGTACATTTACATACATTATTTTAAATGATGAATCATGCCTAGGAATGCTACTAATAAATTCGGATCAACTGTGCTTGCTACGGTCTTAACAGGCAATTAACGTAACTCTTTGCTGTTACTTTTCGTTCAGAGTAAGGTTGCGGGTAATTCTATAACTATAGGATATTCGTTTAAATACTCTTTATATTTTCATGTCCTATTATTCTCAAAAGTTGATAAGTAAATTATAATTCTTATTTTACGGCAAGTGATCACATTTTCTTAGTTAATCCGCTTACTCGTTGATGGTCCTATAAAAAAAGAAAGAAATTCTTTGAAAGAGAAAATTCATTCCGATTTGATGGGATTAAAAACGTTTCTGAATTCAAAAGGTCAGGTCATAGCTAAAGGTCAGCCGTGGCTTGACAGTATTAAAGCATCATATAATTATATGACTTGTAAATAAAATGTAGTCGATATAAAGATCCTTGGGGAAAAGCATATGCTCAGCAGTGGACTTCCTGTGGCTGAGATGATAATGATGATGAAATAAAATGAGATACATTAAAAAAACAATGTAGTAATTTTTTGATAAAATAATACAAGATTTAGTGCACCATATAGTAAATGCAGTACAATACAAAAAGAGTTCCTGTTGAAACAATTATACTGGCTTAAAACTGGATATTCACAATCGAAACCTGGAACATGAACTGATGACTAAAGTTGTTAACCATCGTTTCCTGTGGTTGCTGCTTGAGTGGACTCAAATATCTTACCAGCTAAAATTTAGTTTCAAAATTCGACAAATTATTCAGATACAGAGATATCCAGACTGCAAACGAAAACGAAGTCAAATGGTATTTTAGTGACCTCGGATACAATGCAACTAGAACATCAGCAAAAAACGTGAATATTTTTTTTGTTATTTTTTTCCTATAGTCTTATTTGGGTGGTAAATACATTTTTTCTAAAAATAATAATGTACAGCCTTATAATTTTAAAATCGCTATGGTACGCAAAGGTTTTAATTATTAGTTTAGCAAAAACTATGTATTTATTACCCAAACACGATGATATTTAAAACATCACAAAAAATGTCGAATTTTGCAAATTTTTTTAGTTGCATTGTGTCTGTAGTCTAAAACTACTACCCGGCATTGTTTTCGTTAGCAGTCGTGGTATATCCTGAATAATATATCTTAATAACATTTTAAGTAGAACGTATTTTATACGCGTGTTTCGTGGCCGCAACACAACGTTATCATTTGACATTTACATGTATTTTAGTCACAAAGCTCTACTTAATAACGTAGAGACGGCGGAGCGTCTGAGTGGCTGACTCTACCGTCTCTTTGTTCTTTTGAAGAGTTTTATTGAAACGTATTCATAATGCATTACCTTAATGAGTTGTGACGGATTCTTTGCTGTATTTATGAGTGGAATTCTCGTATGGTTGGCTTGTGTCTTTGCGAAATAATGAAAAATGTACGGGAAATTGTGAGTAAATGTGTTGGAAATTGGGAGTAAATGGGTTGTTTTAATGTTTAGGAGAAATGGTTAGGGATACTGAAATATAGTAATATTAGTAGGCAACGAACCTAGCTACGATTTTATTTGGAAACTTTGTTTTTTTAAAGATTACGGCTTAGACAATTTTTATAAAAATCTTACACGAAACTAGTTGATGGATTTACTTCACGCACTTTCATAATGTCTAATAGCTTTTAATTATGCTGAGTTGACCATAAACTATTTTAAAATACAACTTAAGAGTCACAGGACATAATACTAAATGACCTTTTCAGGGTATCCAAATTGCCAAAAACGGAACCCATATGGATTCGTCATGTCTATCTGTCTGTCTGTCCGTCCATATGCCACATCCACTTTTTCTGTAGCTTTATGAACTACACTGTTGAAACTTGGTAAATAGATGTATTCTATGAACCGCATTAAGATTTTCACACAAAAATATTTAAATACTAAAATCTAATAAATGGTTTGTATTCTCTAACTTAATTTGTCATATGTAGATTTGAATGCACTAATAAATTCACCATATCAGATAACCTAACGTGCATTATATCCGATCCACAGATAACCAAATGCAGTACCACCAATGTACACAGATCAAACGGCAGTATGCAAATCATCTGGTATAATATCGTTTGTTTGCTCAATGCCTGCCGGTGACGCTCGCATTCGGCCACACGCCGCCTGCATAAACTACTCACCTCCCCCCTTCCCCTCCAAAATAGGCTCTCGCATGTTCGGCACGTGGGATAGTTACGGCCTATTGTTTTTGTTAGAAAAGATTTATGTGGCAAAATATTGGGAAAAAAATTGGCAGTTGCGAGTATGATGGTGTTGGAGAATAGGTTATGATCAGGTTTAAAAAGTTTATAGGCTTCCCTTTCACCAACATTGTTAACTAGCTACTGCGTATTGCTACCCCTTTATAATAGGTTTAGAGTTTCAATAGGTTAGGTTATTAAGAACAACATATAAGTCAGTTTTCCCTGGAGCTAATTTTGTTCATAGTTCGTAAGCCATGTGATAATATCACAATTATTTTAGTAACGTAAGTTGAAGCTAGGTTGAATCTGCTTTAATCCTGAAAAAATAGTTTTATTTCAATTCGTTAAATTCGCATAAATCTAAAAAACGATTTAAGTCATATCGGGCTGACCTTTGCATATTTCGTTTATACTTATACTTACATATTACTGTGTAATATCAATAAATATATACCGCGGAAAGCCAGTCCAGTCCCCACAAGTACATACATGAACAATGGGGCGAAACAGGCGCTATGATTTGTCGCGCGTCATTACCGCCGCGTCAATTTGTCACGCTCGGCGACGCATTGTCGCGCGCAACATATTGCCTTGTATGGGAACACTGGGCACGGTTTATTAAAATTAAAGGTGATTTATCGATATTTGATGTTACAAAGGAAAATGTTTGACACAGTCAATTGTAATTTTATACTTGGAAAATATTAGAGATAATATTGTTATTCATAAAGTTTTGATAACATAATGCCAACCCAGGATTTGGAATCTATTCCCGGCATGTCGATAAGCTCGACCCCAATCACATCTTGAGACTATGATACGCTTAGTAATATTTTACCCGAGGTTGTAGCACATCTGTCTATCTCTTTAGAGATTAAGAGAAGAGTTTATACATATGTACATACATACGTAAGCTCACGCCTTTTTCCCAGAAGAGGTAGGCAGAGATGCTTCCAGATTTCGCCTTGTATGTTTCGTTGGATGTCATGTCGTCATCATATCGGCCAAAATTCCTGACTCCAGGCTATGGGTATGATAATGAATAGAAAAATCCAATGTCATTTTGCCCAACCCGGGATTCGAACTCGAGACTTCAGCTTTGTAACCGTATCGTAGTACAACTATGCCACCGATGCTGCAAAGTTTTTATACCGAGGTTGCATTACGACAGTCATGTTACCTTTGTGTCATGGTTGCAGTCACTCAAATTTTCATGTAAACTATAATTTCCCCAATTACGGTCACAAGCAATGCAATAAATCAAATACTCGCATAATCAGAACTCCGCTTCAATGATACGTAATAATTGAACATCGTTGTCTGTGAGATTAATGCTGAAACTATTACCGTCATGATTAATTATTCCCTTTGCGAGTGTATTGCTTGTAGTTTATTGAGCTGTGGTTTGTATTGTTTCCGATAGATGGAGTTTCGCAAACAGGAATATATACATCCTGAAGAGACTAGGATAAATATAACATATTTTACAACAAAAAGTCGCAAAATAAATTAAGAGATATCGGTGAATTATTTAATTATTTACAAAACGTTTGGGTAGTTAGTACCTATTTGTAGTGAGGGAGGGGCTTATTTAAATTGTTAAAGTTAGTTCTTTTTCAGTTTCCTTAACCTCAACAATAATTTATTTCTTTCTAATTGTATCCACCTGTGATAGATACCTATCTTTCATAGATATATATTATATGTACTGCTCTTACTATGCACCAATAGAACCAGTTATGCAATGACTTTCGTGCAACAAACAAAAGGAGTCGCAGAAGATAAACGAAATAATTCCTACAACTTTATACCCCGCAAGCAATAACTTCCTTTAACGTGGATTTCAAAATTGCCTCACGTACTGGAAACGTGTAGCTCTTAATACTAATAGTGTATGCAAACTAATGCTATTATACTCGCCTTGTTTAGACATTTTCGCTTGGAACCGCAGCACGCGATACCCCTCCCCCGTCGCGGTTTCACCACACCCCCTCTGTCGCCATTGCCCGCTCCATTTTAACTTTTAGCCGATGCAATTCAATTATTGCGGGTGTGGCGCACCGCATGTTATAACATTTTAATTGGATCGTTTTCAAAACATTTGTGGTCAATGTTTGTAGGTTTAGACACTATTTTTTATTATTTATTTTTCGTATATGTATAGTGGAAAATAATATAAACTCGAAGTGATTCTGGTATCACAATGAAAATCATTGTTATAAACAGAGCCAACATTACGTTAACAATTTCATAGTTGTTTTATGGCTGCATTCATTTTATTTCCGTTTTAATGTATTTTTAACAAATATACAAACAGACACAAACACATGGACATTACATTACTATACCCACTGCGTATATACATATATATGGATTTCTTTTTAAGAATATTATCTTTTTACTATCTATATATTATATCGAAAGGATAAACAATATTAAAAGAATACGTTACTGATTCCAAACAGAAAATCAAGCATCATTTTACGAAATAATTTCCACAATATAAAAATGTAAAGAGAATATATTTGAAAACATACAATTTAATAATTTCCACGTGGCGTGAGTCGTGAGGAATTAATCGGTCGCCATCAAACTCGACTGCGAAGAAAAAGATCGTGGAAAGTGAGAGGGATTTCAAGCGGAAATAATTTCATACCACCCTGTATTCATATTGAAGATAACATTTTTCACAGAACCATAGCCTTTCTTATTGTTATTATAAAATATTTTATTGTTAGAAAATTTCGATTTTATTACTTTATAGATGTTTTTGTAGCACGCAAATATTTGAGCAAATATATCTAGACCAAAAATCGCTAATAGTTTCTGATCCTGTAGGTACAGAAGTTTTGGTGTCTTTCTGAGGTCCCTGAGGACTATATATTTGACTGTTTAGTATATTTATGTATTTAAGGTAATTATGTCCGGTATTTCAGTGGTAAAATTATCAATTCAATAAGCTCGTAAAAACTTTCACTGGTTCCTTTCCAAAAATCTTAGGCTTTCATTCCATTCCATCAAAAAATCGCCATGTTTAACTTATTTAAAAGTAAATAAGACATATTTGCATTGTTAAAACAAATGTACGTAGATAATTCTGACACAAACGTTCGATAAATCGTTTTCGATTACTTCGGCTATGTTCCGCAAAAATAAAGCTAAATTACAAATTACACCTAATGTTATAGTAAATAGAGTTCACATTCGCACTGGTAGTAGATTAAATTATCCGGGAAAATACACCAAAACACTGAAATTATTCAAAAGACATCAATCCTACAGTCGCAGGACCGTACTCAGGAGGTTGGGGGTCTGATATTTTTATCTCGGAGGTTTTTCAGTATATTTTTTTTATCTGAGCTTTGATACATAAACACATCTGACCAAATAAAATTTAAGTGGTATTTTAATAACAATTACAGGAATTTAAGAGTTATATAGTGGTGGTAGGTCTCTTGATGTGAAAGGCCACCACGGTAGGCACTACCGCAATATATCTCAAACAGCAGGATAAACGCGCTGTTGCGTTCTGGTTTGAAGGAAATTGTAGTCGGAGTAATTACGGGGCATATAGAAACTTAACATCTTATGTATCAAGATGCCGAGCGCAGTAGAATGCCAAGCATTGCTTTGTTATTCATCGTTTTGTTGGTTTTGCTACTGTCACTGTTTTGTTATAAGCAGTCGTATCGCTTACAATTTTGCGAATGACGTGCTCGTCTCACCATTCATAGCAATAAGAAAATATAACATAAACCTATTAGTTATTACTAAAAGCAACATTATAGACACGTTAGACTATATCACTGTTATCTACAGTATTTGACAATTTATTCGTTTTCGAAGTTAAGCCTATATAATTTTATTTATATTTATAATTATTAAAGAAATAATTATTAGTAACAGTTTACGTGACATCTAGTTTTTTAAGTATAGCATGAATATGTATATCTACAAATTATAGGTCGTGTCCCCCGCCATTCCTAACTCCGGGCCTCCACAACAGGTGTAACGGAACAATCAATCTCTGATTTTTCCTTGATGACATACATCTATCTCTTCCACTCCCGTGGGAAAATACATTCCAATGAGAGAGACAGCGCGATAAAGCGAAAAATAATGGCATTTCTTCGAGCACGTAAAGAAAATTTGGCTCAATCTTTTTGTATTTTATTTAAGGAGAAAAGATTTGACGCGTTACTGTTGTTCTATTGTTGTAAAGAAAAATTGACGTGTTTTTCTCCTTTGAAAGATTAGTTAATTGAAATGGAGTGACAGGGGCTGGAATGCCAGATGGTGAGCCATTGTTGTTGTTGATTTCTTTTTTTTATTTTTACGAGCTATCATACAAGAGAAAAATATATTTTTACCTATTCTTACATTAGTTGAATAATACTTAACACTGGTACGAATGTTTATTTGTTCAAGTAAAAAAATATATAACTGGGCTATGATCCCTAACAAAACATTCCACTTTCGGGCATAATTCGGACCAGCGTGGCCCAAGTCAGACCTTTACATTTTTGAGAAGGAATGGAAGTCAAGTATCCTCGACTGTTCTTTTATTGTTTCTTGTAGCAATTAATGGCGAGACGAGCATGCATATAATCGATACGATCACTCATGGACAGTAGCAAAACCAAACATCACCAGGAATTGCAAAGTAAAGCTTGGCATTCCACTGTACTCGCCATCGTAATACATAAGATTTTAAGTGTCAATATGGCCAGTAGCTAGTTTATGTTGTTCAATTAATCAACAACAACACCACTTAGATCATACTATGCCTTGGTTTTTCAAAATAGTAAAACTAACACAACTTTCGTAAAAACCAACTCAGGAGTCCATTAAGAGAAAACCCTTAATAGAACCGAAATAAAAATTCAAATGGCACACATAGCCATGCAAACGCGTACAAATCCGAACACTGCGACGTCAATTCAGCTCGGAATTGAACGCGGGACCGCTCGGGAGCGGGGCCCGGGTCAAACGGCGCCCTGTATTAGCATTTAAATGGAATTCAAGAGCTGTAGGCAAAAACTTTGGGGCACCTTGGTGTACAACAAAAGAGATTAAGGTTCACTATTGGTTTTATTTCGGTAAAATAAATTGGATAAATTGGGTTTTAGAAAAGTAAGTGCTTAAATGAAACTCTTAAAAATATCGCTATTTATCGAGTATTTCTATACATGTAAGCAGTAGATTCTTAGTAGAGTATTCACTGGTTTAAAGTGATCTATCTCAGTGAAGAAAATCATATTGGCCTGCTATATACTGGATACATAAATTCGAAACGAGACACCCCTAGATGACTGTGTTGGACATGCGCCCTTATTAGTTTATAATAATTTTATTTAGATATTTATAGGTTTATAAAAAAATTAATAAGATTTTTGTTATTGTCTTTAGCTTTAGTTTATTGGAATTTAGACTGTAAGTACCATAGATAATAGATAATAATATAGGTAAGTACTTTAGATTAGATTTGTAAACTTGCATTTTAATTAATTATGTTAGTGTCAAATTGTACATAATGTAGAGTGGTGATGCAGATGAATATAAATACCCTGAATAAATTGAAGCTTGATTCTACGAGTCATGCTAGCTATACTGTACAATATTGTCGCCCAAATTTCATAGCTTGCGGCAAACAAGTACCGCTTCAATTCGATGCTTGCAATATGCAGTTGTGTTAGCAGCCCTCCGCCTGGTGCCGGCGCTAATATCGTCACTACTAGACACTGTCAACATGGACTGGATAGATGCATAATATCCACTGTTTATTAAAACTTTCACTCGTAACACGACTGTAACTTAAAATTTGCATCAAAGAGAAAATATAGGTATTAACTTTTCGTGGATTAGTAAGTTGAGGTGGCAGTAAGCAAAGGACAAAGAAAATTTGATGGTTGTTCTGAAAATGAAAAAGGCAATCGAAAAAGGCTGCGTCGGTCATCTGGAAGATGGAGAGATGAGTGAATAAAGATTGAGAAAGAGTGGATGATGCTTAAAGCAATCTGCTACTAAAGCAAGATCTTGTTGTGAACATTGACTTTAATAACTCACTTACTAATTTAAAAAGATATATCTTCTAAAAGCCATATAACAATTTCCAGCAGGAAAATATGTAAATATCATGTGAAAGCCTTTTAACAGAATACTCAAAAACTGAAAATGACTCGTCCAAATACACGTGATGCTCTCAATGTCCCAACACCCATGTAAATTAGCTCTCAAATCTGTGCCAAATGACATATTAAAATGTCTGTCGACCCACTTCCAGCGCTGGCGTGAACATCTGCCGGCTCAAACAAAAATATTTCCCTGCACAAAACCCTTCGGGTGACATGTATCCGCCCGGAATATTTAATGAATGCTTTTGTTGGGAATTTTATACGCTTTTTCTGACAACTCTAGCATGTGAAATGTATATTTTTTGTTTCACTACTTTTGAAAAATGCTGTCGCGAGTGCGGAAGGCTGTTGTTTTTCTTCGGAAACGTATTTTTACAGTTGAATGGTAGCGTTTTGAAGGTAGTTTTAATATAATGTGTCGTCTTAGCTTATAGCACAATTATCACGAGATAAAGTAAATAAATCTTTGGTGATTAAATGATTACACACGTAGAAAGTATGTAAAATGTACTTGGTGGCCTAGAATAATACCTATCTAGAGGATAATAGAGTAAAGGAAAGTTGCACCCGCTTAAGTAGTTTTGTGACAACCATGACGTTATTTTTGGAAAATATAATATATTGTATATCACCATATACTAAAAAAATTAAAAGTTGTGTATAATTATACCAGCATAAAAGCACGAACACCCACACTGATAAGTATCAAAGCCATATTATTAAGCATTTCTCAATTCAGCCGTCGAATTTTTGGAAAGTCGCTCCCTTCGAAGTCTTAAGACGGCCCACGCAGTATTCCAACACACAATACGCCTTCACTCAGGGAATTTAAGTCTTACACAAAGTGCTATGGATGTGACATAATTCAATTACTATAAGTTTGTTACGAGACAGACTTGAAACTGTTTACTTATGTCACATGAACATGAAAACAATCTATGTAATATAATAATTTCGTAGATTTACGTAATTACAAGACATTGAAATAAAACTAGTTCTTGGCAATGTTATCGCGAATTTTATATTTTTGAACTTGTTGACGTTTCGATTGCTTCTACTAACTGTAAAGGTACGCATAATGTTTTTTTTATAAGATATTTAGCAAAATATATCCAGTTACCGTTCAATATATATTTTTATTTATTTTCTGGTGACAATGCTATATATGTACATACGTATCAATTAATGTCTTACCACCACAAGTCTATATAATACTGTATATTCACCTCCATAAGAACTGTTCCTAACCCTACCATAAAATGGCAACTTTTCATTCAGCTACTCTCCTTTGTTACCGGGAATGCACATCTGATGATATTCACCCCGGGGGAACTTTAAATTTTCCCGGGACAAAAGCTATTCTACGCGCCACTCCGTCACACAACTACACCCCGGGACGACTTATAACTTACAGCTGAAAAGTTTGTTGGCAAATCTTTGCGGAATAAGAAGAGATTTGTTTATTTATTCATGTGGAGAATGCAATTGGGTTGTCAAGGCGCACATAGATTCTGAACCGGTGAGGTGTTAGGTAGAAATCAATTTTTTTATTGCATTTAATGGCAAGATGTCCGCTCATGGACGGCAGCGGCGGAGCGGCGGAGCAGCAAAACCAAAGAACGCAATTAATTACAAAGCATGCTTTGGCATTCAACTGCGCTCGCCATCCTGAGACATTAGATGTTAAGTCTCAGTATGTCTAGTAGATCATCTGAGTACTTTGAATGTCCCTAAAACTAAAACACAACAGTGCATTTACACTGCTGTTTGGCGATTTCACATGTAGGGCACTGAAGTATGGAGTTTTCGTTTTAAATAATCTTTGCCAGGATTATAATATATGCCCGGCTCGACTATTAGATCGCCTTTTGTCACAGACAAGGCGAAAAGTAATTTGGCGATATACCTACAAATAACTATAAATAGTGACACCCAACTGTACAAAAATTATAACTTATCCTCGTGAAATCCATATAACATTTAGATTCTGACACTAAAATATACCCCTGTACCTGGTATTTCAATCCGATAAAGTGGTTTTCATAAAAAGTCGTCGCACAATACAAAAAAAAATTGAAAAGGTCGAGTACATTATGACAAATTGCAGGCTTATCGAACGGCGGACGGGCTGCGGAAGGCTTTTATGAAAGTGGGTCGCTGTCTGTCATGTCACAATGCTTTACCGAAATGTGAGGTGTAAGTTGTGAAGTTTGACAAAATTCGCGTCGTTTTATTGGTTCGTTGAGTTTTGTATTAGTTCTGGCATTTGCCGGTAGATGTCGTAATATTTAAGATTGCACCCACAAGGTTACTAGCATGTATTTATTCGGCTACCCTTTCCTGCTGAATTCCGTAATAAACTTCAGTATTTTTTTTCACATTCTTTTACTACATTCTGGTGCAAGCAATTTACTACAATGCACTTTATGCTAGATACGTGTGATATAAACTAAAAATCCAAAGAATATTATATCTCTTTTCATTCGCCTAATTATGCCGACCCGTCCAAAAGCGGATTACGCGGGCTGAACTCGAAAAGCTACCCATTCTCGTGGATCATTGTTTTTCCACCAGGAATACCCTTCGAACTGCGAAACAAAAAACGGGTTGGCGGACTTTTACATACTATAGAAAATCTTCCGATTCTCTATTTCATGCACACGGTGTTTTTCTTCACCATTATATGGCGTGGTTTTTTACTATCAATACACATATCACTAGGAAAAGTCAGAGGTGTACTCTGGGATTTGAATCTGCGACAATCGTAAACATGTTATTGGCTGAGTCTGATCCGATACCCACAGGCCACCACGCAACTTTTACATATAATAACTAAAAGCTTAGATATGTCCGGTACACTAGTGTCCATTATATCATATCTGCTAGTAACAGGAAATTACCTCCGCACACATATCTATGTAAATCAACCACTTAATGCACGTAACAGGCGCAGTACACGCGAAGTGAATTTAATGGTAAACATGCCACCGCCATCTAGCGGAACTACGCTGTATTAATTATGGCTACCGTGGAAATACTTTGAGAAATAGACATGTTATAAATACAAATAATTATTTCTTGTAATAGAAGGTATTACAAAAAAAAATCCTTCGTTTTTAATAGACTTTAGTAACCATAGTCACTAAGGTCTAGTGCAGCGTGCTTGGACGGTAAATCGTGGGGTCTTGAATTTGATTCCCGAGACACGCAATACCCAGTCTGTAGGTTTGTTGGGTTTGTAAAGTTTCATGTGTGTTTGTTCCGAATTGTCTCCTTTTACATTTTGTGATTGAAATAAATTCGGCCAACTGCGTGTACGTGCGTGCGTGCGTGTGTGTATAGTACTACTAGTAGTAATGTCAATTTTGTCTACTTTTTTAAAACCGCCATAATATGTGTTTTTCTTAAAAAATCTAAATATAACCCTTCCCTTGTTTCTATTTAAAGCATCATCCCCACAGGACCAATAAGGGAAAATTTCCGAGCTTTTCTTACTTCCTATCCCCTATGCCCGTCAATCTTTTATAGTGGAAAATTGCGCATTTTCCAGTAATTAAATTTTCTAACGAGAGGTTTTGTTGCGTTTTTTGTTCGCTCTATCGTTGTATTAAATTCTTATCTCAATAATGATCGTAAAACTAGGTAATTGCTTTGAAAAGGTGCAGTTTTTACGACGAATAGCTGTATAAAGTATGTAAAGGGGGTAGTTGAACTTACTGACCTATTTACTAGAGAAATTATGTACAACTTATTTGCATCAAGTTAATCTCTTGATTAAGGCTGAGTTGCACAAACTAACTTTGGCAATACCTTTGCTTTTGAAAATGTCATCGCCATACATTTGAGATGTATTTGACCTTGCTAATGTATGGTATTGACATATTCAAGGTCAAAGGTATTGGCAAAGTTAGTTTGTGCAACTGAGCCTAAGTATATTGAGTAGAAAATACGTGGACAATGTATTCCGCAGTGTTTTGTTTTGATTTTATCATCAGCGAAGCAGGACTTGCTAGGCAGAATAATTCTATTTATATTTTTAGCTTTAGTGAATGGTAATTTTGGAAATTCATAAGTTCATGTCCTAGATTAGAATTTGGGACCTCTGATTTAACAATTTGTTTCTATGGCAACAGCGCTACCGTTATTTTTTTTTTACTTATTCTAGTCACATATTTCAAATTATTACAACATACGGTTTTTCTAACATGTTCAGCCAATGGAATAGTGTATAAACATTCGCTTGTTAGAACACAGCGCAAGTTTGTTGGCCTCGCGCCAGAACCGACGCTCTTATTGAATAGTCTTCAGTCGGGCAAGTTTGGTCCATTGTTAGAGATGGGCAACTCAGATAGTCCAAGTTTCAGCGCAACTGTCAATATTTTAGTGATGGCTCTCGGGGAAGAAATATTGTAGAGAAATCATTGTCATGCTTATTATCTGGATTACTAGACTAGAAACTTTCAATCTCATTCAAAGATAGTTTTCGATACTAATCAAGTTATGCAATTGTTTGTCTCTTTCGAACGACTTTTGAATTCAGTTTGAGCGAAATTACAAAACATTCGATAGCTAAATTAGGTTTTAAATCGGTCTATGAATAAGACCGTCAGAGTCTGGCTAATAAAGATACAGTCCGATCTTGGTTAAAGTTGTACTCGTAAGTTATTTCACATCCAAGCAGGAAACAGAAAACGATATTACGAGTAGTATTAATCAGGACAGGCTTCGTGGCGCAGTCGAAAACTGTCAAAATAATAGAAAATGTCTGTGTGAAAGTGTCTGTGAAATGAAAGGCCGATCGGGTTCGATCCCCGAACGGAAAGAAATGTTTGGGCGGCCCAAAAATATTGGTACTACAAACATAAATGCACGAACACTCACACTGATACGTATTAAAGCTATTTTGCTAAGCATTTCTCAATTCAGCCGTCGAATTTTTGAGAAGACACTCCCTTAAAAGTCTTAAGAGCGCCTGCAGTCTAAACAGAGTTCTAACACACAATACGCCTACACTCGACTCTTAGGGAATAATGGGAATAGTGTCTGATACCCACGACACAAGACTCGATCTTATATTTATTATTTATATTTATTTATTATATAAACACACCCTACAATTACATGTATAATACTGATCCCACGTTAAGACACAATTATTATTGTAGATTTTTTTTATTGCTATGAATGGCGAGACGAGCATTCCGTTCGCCTGATGATAAGCGATACGACCGCTCATAAACAGTAGCAAAACCAAACAACACTTTGAATTACAAAGCAATGCTTGGCATTCCACTGCGCTCGCCATCCTGAGACATAACATGTTAAGTCTCAATATGTCCAGTAGTTACCCTGGCTACAATGCCCTTCAATCCAAAACACAACAGTGCGTTTACACTGCTGTTTGACGGGAGAAATAGACACTGCGGTGATACCCACCCAGATGGCCTCTCACATATGAGAGACCTATCACCAGTAGACACTGCGGTGGTACCCACCAGTAACACTAATAACTATGAGACACTTTACGGTGCTAACGATATTCTTGTGGTTTCACGCAATTAATTGTTTTTCTTGCTTCTTCTATGCTTCTTGTACCTGTGGTCCTAGCGTCATAGCTCAAACAAATGCGCCATAGAAGTAATGTTTGTTGAAAATTACTAACTAATTAACAACGGCATCTACTGAATAAAATATCCAATTCCAATAAATATAAAAACCAAATTAACATTTTAATAAAGCAATTCCTAATAAAAACAAAAAACTATATTCATTCCCAACAAGCGTATCGCATACAAATGAAATGTAATAAATTAAAAAATGCTTTCAACAAACAGCGAGCTTTCAAAGCTCGGGTAATAATTCAAAGCTTTCGATACGAACAAACGATAACATAATTAAACAAAGGAGATTAAAGCTACGCTGATCGCGAGTTGTTTCACATCGAGTACAGGGAATGTAGTTGATTATATTAGGATGGTTCATGTATATGAAGTACAAAAAGTTGTTTGTATTGATGTTTCCCAAATTAGATTATATAATCAGAAATATTATTTCTGCCAGCTCTTATGACACTTGTGGTTAACGCTAAAGCCTTATGTGACCTATAACTAAGTCCGTCCATACTCAATCAGTGGAGGCTCGTGATCTACAGTGGGACGTAATATAGGCTGATACAGCACAGAACATAAGTAATCTTTAAAAAGTGCCAAAATAAATAATTTACTTGTGTAAAATCGTAGTGGAATGCTGCAGATCTACTTAATTCTTCGTACTTTTACCCCGTGTCCTTGATCTCAAAAAACATTAAATAAGGATCGGCTGTTTTCCGTATTATACCCTAATATACATATATACAACATGAAAATATGTTTGTCCTGATATTAGAAAATGATCGGTGAATTTTGAAATTTTACTTTTTGAAATGCTATCAAATGTTGACACGGGATATAATTAAATTTTAATCATCGCCATGACAGCTAATTTCCGTGCCATACATCAAAAACCATTAAATTCAGCCCAGAGGCGACGAAAAGCAATTGTTAAGAGAGCAACTTTCCAGCCCTGCGAAGTCCTTGCATAACAGAATATGTGCTGTTACGCTACTTGGCACGGTTGAAACTTCGATTCCTTTTGTTGTCTTTGAAAACTTGACGTCGAGTTCACAACTGCACGAAATAATTGATTGAAATCTTAAGTGTGTGTCTTTTCAGAAATTTCGAAGACACTTCGGTTGGTTTTGTTTCGTGTTGAAAGGAATTCGTCGCTTTGAATGTTAATAAAGGATTTCTGTGTCAATATGAAGGGTCTGTGTAATTGGAGAAGTTTTAAAATTGTTACGATATTTTCAGAATTTTGTAAAGTTAATGGAAATTTTTGGTTCTTGAATAATTTTCCCGTCTTACATTCCATTGTGGAATACTTACTAATTGTAATATAATACCCGTCACAATAGATTTTATTAAATGCTTTATCAATAATGTACTCAAATAACACAAGAAAAGGAATGTATAGTCACTAATAACAATACTTATATTTAAGAAAACTCGAGAGCATTGTATACACACGTACACATAACATTATATTATATGCTTAAAAGGTAACTGCAATCACTATACGGGTATGTTATTTAAAGAAATAAATATTATTTCATTTTCACTGGTAGGTCTCTCATATGTGAGAGGTCGCCTGGGGAGGTACCACCGCAATGTCTATTTTTCCTGCCAAACAACACTGTAAATGCACTGTTGTGTTTCGATGTAAAGGTCATTGTAGCTGAAGTAACTGTTGGACATATTGAAACTTAACATCTTATGTCTCAGGATGGCGAACGCAGTGGAAGCATTGCTATGTAATTCAAGGTGTTTTTTGGTTTTGCTGCTGTTCACGAGCGGTCGTATTGCTTGCCATCAGGCAAGCGGCATGCTAGTCTTGCTAGTCATTGCAATAAATCAAAAAAACATTTTCAATGTTTGTATTTCAGACTTTTGATCATCTGTACTCCTATACAGCTCTTGTCTTCCGCACCAGCCCAATAAATGTAGGGTACAATACGTAGAAAATACGAATAATTAAATTAACACTGCCTCGGAGGCGTAATTGTGCTACAGTTCGGTTACAAAGCTGAGGTCTCCGGTTTGAATCCTGGGTCGGGCAAAATGATATTGGATATTGTATTTTTCTATTCATTATCAGCCCGGAGTTAGGAATTTGTGCCTGATATAGCGTTAGGATCACCCCCAATCACTTTATGGGATGGAACATACAAGGCGAATGTGAGTGTCCTGGCACCTCTGCCTGCCACTTCAGGGAATTAGGCGTGAGTTTATGTATGTATGTAATTAAGTTAATAACCTAGTTCCGAGTACGTAATACCTCAACACGACTCTAAGATAACTGTTTTGTGTACCACTTGCGTACTGAAATAACCGAGCCAAAATTACATTCTCTGAGTGAAATGGCCGTGCTGAATATTCATATCATGTTTACGATCCCGAATTGCTCTGGAAAATGGCAATCGCAAACCGCATTAAACTCTGCCGACCCTCTTGGGTAAAGCCGATATAAATGTAAGTATTTAATCATCTAAATTCGATGTTAAAATGACTCTTTAAGTTTAATTACGGTTGTTGAGCTGTTTGTAAACTTCTAAGCTAAGCTGTAGATAGTTATGTTTCTAATAATGTACCTTGACGGATAGATGGCGCTACTATTCTGTTCCAATACCTCAAATGTGCTGCAGGCAACATTTTGGGTTTTCTGCAATTCCACGTTGTATATATAGTAAGCTAAGGCTTTATCCAATTTTTACTTTATTTATGTAAGTAAAATAAATTAAAATTGCAGAAAGCCCAAAACGTTCTATTCGTCCTTTGAGTCCCGTGATATTGATTTGTATGACATTTTTATCATATAGCCAAAATGTGGTTGTAGGTAGTATTTGTACAAGTCCTAACGTCATGTTCGACTAGAAAAATCGAAAGATATTTGGAAGCTCGCACTATACCAGTAAAGTTTCTAGTATGGCATGTCCAGTACGAAGGGGCTTGTAAATACTGCGCTCGACACATGTAGGCCGATTACGTCACGCCAGATTACTTTACAGCGATGTGAAATGTAGAATGTGCTTGCAGTTGCACATAACTTTAGTGACGGTAAATACTAGCTGTCGTCAAACTTTCTATCTGATATCTTTACGAATATTATAAAGAGGACATATTTGATTGTATTGAATAGACTCTGAAAATTGTACATTGCCTGATGATCATAGGCTGTAAAATACTTTCAAAAAAGTGAATATCCATCCGGGCGGAACCGGGTTGGAACACTAGTCTTAAATATTTGGTTTTCATATCTTTATATTTTGTTATGATGAAAGGTGCAACGGGTTCTCAAAGGTTCATCTAGACTTCTTGTCAGCTTTTGGCCATTGTGGCATACTTATTAAAGAGCAAAGTTATTTATTCATGCTACTGATAAAGTCGTCTATCATTCCTTTGTATATAACTTTTAGTAATAAGAGACATAAAATGTCACGATCAGAGGAATATAATAAAAATATTTCTATTGGGTGCAATTAAGTTGTATAACCGCTGAGTTGTCAGTAATAGCAGTCGTAAAGCCCAGTCTAGAGTCCGGGGACCGCTCACGAAATCGCACTGAATTGGCCACTAATGTCGTAAAGCTGTACAGCTATTCACGTTTATTGTACTAGAATAAATATGAAAGTTATTCTTCAAATTATGTTGTTTTAGAGTGTTTGAGTTTTAGTTCTACTATTTTAATTATAAATTATATTCTTTTAATTGTAGTAGTAAAATTTTTACTGGCCCGATAAACCACAGCTATAAAACAAGACACGGTCAGCTTTATTTTCACACCAATACAATTGCGTTGTTCACAAATAAGTATTCAATACTTATAACACCTACTGTAACAAAGACAAGAAACTCTTAATTTATTGGCTGGAGACTGTCCCGCCCTCACACCCGCCACTGCAACTCCTGTAAGCCAGGATCAACAGTGGCACGCAATGTAATGACACCGAGCATTGAAGCTCGGCGAGTCTCCGGGAATGTCTAACTTGTCTTTAACCAAAAGAATTTATTGGCTCTCAGCACACAAGCAATATCACTACCATTATATTGACTCAGTAAAACCACAAACTTGGGCCTGAAAACCCATTTTTCCACACAATGCTATATTTGCTGGCAATTTCAGAAAGATATCCAACTGCATCATTATTGGCTGGTGTAAAAACATTGTAGCGCTGGCAGGCCGATCATTAAAATGTCATTAGGAACGCTCGACAATACTTCTTGTCGGTGCGAACGAGTCGGGAAGGCCAGCGATTTCCTAAAGACTTCAGAGCCCCCTGTGTAGAATTTCTTATTTTTTTCATGGTGTCAAAAAATTGAGCATGTTAAAAAAATACACAATTAAATTACTTTAATATTTAATACTTCAATATAGGCAAATTAATATAGGGTTTGTCGAACAATTTGCTGGTGGAAGGTCTGTTATATGTGAGTGGCCGCCTGGGTAGGTACCACCTTAATTTCTATTTCTCCCGCCAAACTGCAGTGGAAATTCACTGTTGTGTTCTGGTTTGAAGGACATTACAAACAGAATAACTCCTGGATGTACTGAGACTTAACATCTTATGTCTCAGGATAGCGAGCGCAGTGGAATGTCAAGCAATTTAAGGTATTGTTTGGTTTTGCTACTGTTCATAAGCGGCTTTATCGCTTATCATCAGGGCAACGGCATGCTCGTCTCGCTATTCATCGCAATAAAAAAATACATAGAAAGTCAGTAGACATAGAAAGTCAGTAGACATAGAAAGCATAAATGTAAACACAAAATTTTATTATCCAATCCTCGGATATTATACATTTTTCGTCATGAAAGATATTCCAAGTCCTTTTCAGTAACTCCAACAACCTTTTACGCAAAATTAATACAGAGAATCATTACGACAATCTAAAGAAAAGCCTGACACAAAGCTTGAAAGAAATACTAAAGACACTTTTATATCTTACGTATTCTATATCGGTTTCCATGGCAACTACTAAGCGTCCACGGACCGTAGCGCTACGGCGCGAGACACCATAACTACTTTCCCCCGACATCGTCTTAAGAGTTTGTATTTCATCCGAAAGATGGCGCTGTTCTTACATTTTTACATTATTTTCATAGTGATAAATAAGAATATGGTTTATCTTTTTTTGCTCTTTGCGTGCTTTAATATATAAGGCAATTCTTTTTATGCTTTAATAAATGTTCAAAAAAGCACAGATCACACTGCCATCTGTTAAAGGAAGTACAAACCATAACGTCTTCATCTTGCCCTGTGTTGACTTAGGGTGATTATAGTGACATCTATCGAAAGTGTCCTCATTTAAGTGATGGTTTTTAGGGTTCCGTAGTCAAAGCAATAATAACACTCGCTTTGAACTTTAAGAATACTATTCCCGTATCAATAATATATACACAACTGTTTATTCTTTCTTTATTAAAGAATTATTTGTAATACTATCTCATACTACATATCATATACTACATCATAGAAAACCTTTACCTTAAAATCAAAGTGACATATCTCAACTTAATAAAAACTTATACTCATCATATACTAAATTATTTTTTTCGAATATCCTTAAAATTGAAACAAATCATATTTCAAAACACTTTCATCACATTACCTGTCTAGTTAGTTTATACAATGTCTTACACATTAGACTAGAACTTCCCCACCTTACACTAGAACGACTAACAAGACAATGTACAATCGTTTACTTTCAAACTCCAAGAACACAAGCAGTAAATTTGTTTGTCTTATCTCACCATGTACCAAGTCCCACTCATCAGAAACATTGCTAAACTCCCTATAATGTGTACAACTTGCCAAATTAGTTTCTTAGTGATATTAATTTCAATTAAAACCATTCTGATGTTTTGGACTAGTTTGGTACTTATTACTTGATAATTATACTTTGTTTTGAAAATATAATTTCATTACATATTAGTTAAACTATATATTGAATTGTCAATCAAATGCTTAGAAAGTTTTCGAAACCAAACTGATAGTCGACGCATACTTTGAATCGTTTATATTCACTATGTAAAATTAATGTATCTTGAAAGGTCTTTCGTATCAACGACACAAATAATTCTCAAAAAGTTCCTTATAATCAACATGATCGCATTATTCTTACCTCTATCCCCGAAAATAGATTTTCCAAATCCGCTTTTATCCCAAGACACGGTGAGGGAGGTTTGTAATGTAGGTAAACTCTTCTAAAACAAAGGATATTTGTAAAATCATGTTTATGGAGTAATAGGCGATGAAAGTCTTTGTTCAAAGGGAAAAATATAGAAGTCTTGGGTATTTTTTATTTAAAATGTGTTAAAGCATATCGCTATCAATTCACAGAATACTAAAAGCATTTTTATTTTGATGAAGTGTTATTTTCTATACATATAATTTAACTAAAACTACCGATCTATAAATTTCTTAAAACGTCATAAAAATTGTCTTCAGCCTTAGAGAATGCACTAAGGATCAACTGCTTCCAAGGATTTCTGCAGCAATCTGTTCCACGCAGCCTGTACTACTAATACAATAGAGTAATCGCCTTACAATATTATAGAATCCTATTCTAAAAGCGGAATATAATTAAAAAGAAGATAATACGGGCAAGTCAGAGCGCTAAGCGGCTTTTGTTCGACATCTTAATGACAGTAATCTTAGAGAATTGATGACTTTTTAATCGACCCAATTCCACCGCGAGGATTATGCAGAAAGACCCCGCCGATTATTAAAATTCATTTATTGCCTCGGTTCGGATAATCGACGGCGTGAAGAGATCGAAGATCTATCCCTTCCCTTCCCTTGGCATAATTCGGAAAATTGCGTACATCAAATTGACAGAATTTATATATTGTTGATAAAATTTATAAGTACAAGTAAATGTCGATAAATACAATCAAAAGTGTGTGTGTGTGTTCACAAATCACGGCTGTAACTTAGTTTAATAAATAGTTATTAGGAATTTGAATATTGCAATCGTACCAAGTGTTCTGACAAGAACTACCTGTATCACTGGAGTCTTTCATATGTGAGAGGCCATCTGGGTGGGTACCACCGCAATGTTTATTTCTCCCATCAAACAGCAGTGTAAATGCACTGTTGTATTTCGGATTGAAGGGCATTGTAGCCAGGGTAACTACTAGACATATTGAGACTTAACATGTTATGTGTCAGGATGGCGAGCGCAGTGGAATGCCAAGCATTGCTTTGTTATTCAAGGTGTTGTTTGGTTTTGCTACTGTTTATGAGCGGTCGTATCGCTTACCATCAGGCGAACGGCATGTTCGTCTCGCCATTCATTGCTATAAAAATATATGACAACTATTACTAGTTCTCGGGAGCTTTTAATGGAACTGAATAAAATAACAATAAAATAAGAATAAAATAAACGGACTAGACGCGGCTGCCAACATGTTCACAATGGTCGCGGGTTCGAATCCCAGGTCATACCTCTGACTTTTCGGAGGCACGTGTGTATTGATAGTCAATCACCACCATTTCTATGATATGTAAGTCCGCCAACCCGCACTAGGCCAGTGTGGTGTACTATATGGCCTAACCACTCTCAATGGTATTCTCGATTGTAGACGAGGCCCGTGCCCTGCAGTGGAACGTATATGTCCAGAAACAGAATAAAATGAATTGTTCAGAGAAGCCCAGCTAAATAAATATTACTTGACACAGATATGTTGCATTCGACAGTACCTAGCACCTATAGCACACGAAGAGCTGTCAGTACTTAATCATAGCCTAGAACATAACTGGGAAGTGGAACACGTTCGCACATGCCAATACGTCCAACTCGAATATTTTTACATAACTCACATGAATATAGACGCATAATTTCGGAAAGCATTCCAAATATCCAAATGAGATGCCGGAGACCGCCCAACATTCCGCAAAACGCTGCGGGAAGCGTTCGCCGACGCTAAATCAGTTTTATGAGGCCAAGTTTATGAGCCCGATGTCTCGTCTGAGGAATTTTCAAACAGCTATATGAGAATTATAATATTTTAACTGCTTTCTCGCGAGTGACATGCATATAAGGCTTTGGAAAGATTACCGCAGATGTGCTTGCGTTATACTCCCGTGAATAATGAAATAGCGGTATAATGAGATGTTATAATAATAAAAAAAGACATTAAATATAAATAATAGAACACTGAGCTTTTCAAAACACCCAATAAAGAATATAATATCATAAGATTTAGACTTTATGAACGCCATCTATAGTATTGTTACGTAAACTAAGATGCAGTGTTGATGGCACTGAGCGATAGATGTCGCAGCACATATCTAAACAAGACGTCTTAAAATATTGTTTTTGCTTTTATTTACGGTAATAACTAAAGTGTACATTTTATTTACATTAATCTAAATTAGTTTAAATGACAATATTATATAGTGGAACCTAAAAAGGTTATTTTAATATTTTATTTTCCACATTAACATTACATTTTTGCCAAATCAATATTTTTAATAAATAAATACACTCAACAGCCACATACATAGTCCCGACCCCACCCTAACATCGAATCTTGTGTCTTGGGAATCAGGAACTACGAGACACTTTCCGATCTCACAAACACCCAGACCCGAAACAAATGCCTATGGATCTGACAAATATTTGTTTTGATGCGGGGATCCAACCTGCGACCTCACATTTCATAGCCGGCGGTTAACCAACTACGCCACGGAGGTTGCATTGTAATAGAAAAACATGTTTATATTACCTAATATTGGCCGTTTTAAATGAAACTAAAATCTATACTAGTCTTTGTAAGACTAAAAATGTTGCAAAAAAGGCTGTGTGAAAAGTAATAAGCTTCTGTAATCTCCGCAGTAGGTATAATTAGGTCGGTGAACAGCGCAATAATAGGGTAATATCATTATGGCCGAGCAAATCCGCTTATTATTATTACAAAATACTTATTATATTGTTATTATACGAAAAATAAATAGGTACCTACTTATTTATTGAAAGCATTCATATTTTCTTTTTATATTTCTGATATAATTTTCAAGTGCGTGGTGGCCTGTTGGTAAATGGACCGGATGCGGCTGCCAATATGTTCACAGGGCACACCTCTGACTTTTCGGAGTCATGTGTGTATTGATAGTCAATCGCCACGCACTACAACGGTGAAGGAAAACATCGTGAGGAAACCTGCACACCATAGCGATTTCTATGGTATGTAAAGTCCGCTAACCCGCACTAGGCCAGCGTGGTGGACTATATGGCCTAACCACTCTCAATCATATTCTCGATTGTAGAGAAGGCCCGTGACCTGCAGTGGGACGTATATGGGCTGATACAGATACAGATATAATTTTAGTAAATTAAATGGATGTTATACATTCCTGTCATTATGTCGGTCGCTGATATTAGGTAAGACCGCATATATAAACCTCTCGTGTTTATGAAATATTATTTCGAATTTATAAAAATACCGTATATTACAAGTTTATCATTAACAATGTAATTCACCGAACATTGCGCGGATGCGACGCTCTGAAAAAATATGACTTTATTGTAAGGAGACATTTTTGTATTTCAATACATTGTCACAATAGCTTTCTTTGTAAGGAGGCAACGCGAAAGATTGAAATTGAATATTAAACTCAATCTCATATTATTTTTCCACAAGACTTTGCTCTTGGACCGCATCGATATTGTAATAGTGAGACTTGATAAAACAGCTGAGATTACCATGGGCAGCGATGTTCACTTACCATCAGGTGAACCGCGTGCTCTTTTGCCCCCTATAATAAATAATAAAAAAAAAACACAGTTGAAGACATTGTTCTGTTGTTACAGTTGAGCGGAGCAGCGCAGTAACTCAAGATGGCAGCGTTCGTGGCCAAGCAGATGGTTGGAAACAAACTCAGCGCCGTTAAAGGTACGTGTGAAAGCTAATACACTATTGGGATAAGAAATCCTGAATTGAATGAATGACAAGACTCTCAGACAAAAGTACTTGATACATTCCGGTTCTTAGACTAATTACATTGCAATATACTTAGATTTCTAACATCACTAGCAGGCACCTGATTCAGTAATCCACTACTACTGAGACTAACATGAGAATAGACATGTCTGCATTTTAACAATATTTTCATAAATATATCTCAATTAAGATTATGAGAATTTACTAAAATACATGTGAAACACTACGTCCTCAGACTCCATACTTATTACTTTAGTACCTGATTATCAAGACTTCGAATATAGGCAATATATTTATTTTCCACACCAATACCTAACATAATTTATTGATAAGTAAGCGCATTACGACCAAATAAAAAAATAAAATGATCACTGCTACGAATTGGAAATTCATGACAAAATACAACTACTGCAACTCCCGTTACTGTGTCCGTACTATCACAAAGTAAAGTTCTTTTGAGCAGACATCACAACATTACCGCCGCGCCGGTCGATCACACTTTATTGCCCAAATAACGAGCTAAACACGAACCTGCGAACCTTGTTACCGACATCTTGCACCTCGCAGATACTTTTTAACTTTAAATCGCATTTATTTAAAGTAAGTTTTAATTTCACGACTCGGTTGCCGGGTGAAAGTGTAACTCAATTTGGATGCAGTCTTCAGTTTGACTTTTTAATTAATGAAGACAAGGCGGGTTTAAAAACGAAGTTCATTTTGAATAATTGTTTTAAAATGTATTATTTTAACAAAATCTTTAACAAGTGAAGAAGAGCAACTGAGCAGAATAATTTAAATCAATTTACATTTGTTTTTTTCTATATCCTGGCAACATCGGAATATGCTACAATTAAAAAAATCTTATTTGGCTGAAAGTAATATTAAAAATAATAATAACAGTTCTCAATGATGACAACTATTTTTTAAGGTAGTATTAATACGCTTAGGTAGTAATAGTTGAAGATTTGACCAATAATCTAGTTTACTAATACCGTTTAAAGGGCGTAATTTGTAAATAAGATGATATTTTAACAATAAGTCTTTCAATACGTATTATGACCATATCAATAGGCGCTCCTGCCTTAAGGATGCCAAGACACCGAATGCAATTCTTGTAAATTTAAACCAAACAATAGTGGCAACAGTTAAAACACCATTTATTTTTCTTTTTTATGACTACTCGTACTCGTGTGCAATGTACAAAAGACAATAATAACCATAACGGTTACTGAGAGAATTTTACTGTTCGTGTCTTATGACTTATTTTACGTGCTTATTGATACAAACTAGAACTGATTGTTTACCTATTTTTTAGATTTATTGGTAGTTGTTTTAACAGCTACCTTGTATAGCGAGAAATAACAGTACCTAGTTAATTAATATTCTATTGAGACGACACGACTGTGCACTTACTTATGACTAAATTATACGTGGTTGCTGTGCCGAACCAGTAATACGTAATAAAATATACATACTTTAAAAACTTTCTTAACACTTTTTTTTCGACTGGCTCGGTGGCGCAATTGTACGATCACGACACTAAGATCTCGGATTCTTATCCCGTTTCGGGCAGTGATATCGAATTTTTCTATGAATTATAATTTTCTGTGGTAGTAGACCTGTCATATGTGGGAGGGCGCCTGGGTATGTACCACCATGCCTATTTCTCGCGCCATACAACAGGGTAAATGCGCTGTTGTGTTCTGGGTTAAAAGGACATTGTAGCCAGAGTAACTACTGGAATTAAGACTTAACATCTAATCAAAATAGAATACAGACTCGGTGGCATGGTTGTACTACAATACGATCCAACGCTGAAGTCTCGGGTTCAAATCCAAGGTCAAGCAAAGTGATATTGGATTTATCTATTCATTATCAGACTGGAGACAGCAATTTGTGCTTAATATGGCGATACGTTCGCTACCTATCTCTATTTATATCTATCACAGGACGGAACACACAAGGCGAAACGTCGGTTTCCTTATTTCTGAGAAGGTAATGTGTTTGAGTCTTTTAAAAGTACGTATACTGGCATAAATATCAACAAAAACCACACAACATCCCAACCTCTTATAAAAAATGAATTCAATTAATAATAAAAAACAAGAACAGCTAATGAAACATCTATCCAAGTCCCCCGAGTGCAGAACCTAGACCGCGAAGCAAAAAACGGTTATTTTTAATTATAAATCCACATTAATATTTTTAGAAGAGTGAGTATTAAGCCGCCCAGGGGAAATACGGCGATAAGCGGCGTTGCGCGGGACCCATTTGGTTTATTACAAGATATTGCTTGTTTATTGTCCTGTGAGGTACAATGCCACTGGGTGCTTTGAAGCGTTGAAATGTTTCTTTGTGGTAGGAATTTGGTCTACCATATTCGGTGTTCTGATTTTTGGATTTATTAAATTATGTGTTTTTTTTTATTGAAGCATTATGAGCCTAAGCGGTATGTGTGGTCTGTAACCGGACTTTGAAATTGGTCTGCCTACTTTAAAATTTAACGGCTTAAAAAAACCCGTTACCCGGAATTGGAACCCATTATGACAATAGCTTCGCCCCTTACTCCACGCCCCACTTCTTGGGTTATATTAGCGAAGTGCGAGTGACATTAGTGGCATCTCAATTTCTTCGAGAATATGTTCATGAATGTATTCTCGATGTATTTAGGTTAAATAATTGTTTTTCTGTGCTCACTGCTCAGCTATTTCCTGGAGTTTTTACACAGTTAGATGAAAAAGCAAATAAGAAGAAATTTTACGTAAAAATATTTTATTTGATATCCTTATGGTACTAAAATATAATTTATACTATACCTAAGATTAATACTAACCTACATTTGGAAGACAATTTATCAACAATATCAGACATATTTTTATTTTAAATTATGGTGAAAGTCAGTAAATTCATATATTTACATCGCTAATGATTCTTTTGTGTAATTTTTGTATATCTAGTCTACATAAGTCACACCACTGCAATTCTACGTGTACGATTTTTCCATACTATTGGTTTTACTAAATCAAAATTCATAATTAAATTTATAAAAATATTTCTTTCAGCATGAGTTATATCGAAAAATAAATTTTATTTGATAATTACAACTAAGGAAGACACTATTACTTACTTAACTCTTTATGTAATAGATTAAATGGCACATTATATCGAAATCTTACTCATTTTATTGTATAAAAAATAAATCTATCTTAAATCTATATTGCTTACTTAATAAATTGGAAGAACTTTAAAGCTATCGATTAAAATGTACCTTTTTATCTTTTTCATTTCATCTTTAAAAAATAATATAAATATAAAAATAAAATCATGATTTACCAACTATTAATTTATCTTAAGATACCTCTGAGCCTCAGATTTGAGATAAAAAAATCATACATTCCCACATATTTAGAATGATATCTCTAAAATGTATACCCATTACAAGGCATTCTTATCAATATCTATACTCATATTACGATTTTTTATTCCATGCTTGTATTCAGAATAAAGTAAAAGCTACATTCTTTACACCTAAACAAAAAAGATTCTAAGTATCAAATGATACGTCAACAATTTGGTTCTGCACTAACACTGGTAATATCTTTCTCACCTAAAAAATAATTTCATCATTGAAGTCGTACATTATCAGTTCCCATAACATTACTGTCCATATCTTTCTTTTCGCCACATCAACACCCAACATCCATACAATACTCTTTATTATGAAAAAGACTGATCAGCACTCTCCGTCTCATTCCCACGTGCGGTTCGGGGCTATAGTTGTCCTGGTCGCACTCTTTCACATACGCCTTTTTGATTCCCTCGCCATAATCTGGGATTAGAATTTTGCGCTTCCTCGCCCGTCTGGAGCGTTCAACGCTGGTGCGGCTGAATGAGGACTCCTCATTATTCTGTGAAAGTGGGGAGTGGAAGAGTTTCTTTCCAACGATTTTGATGCACGGCTTCCTTATTGGCGAATCGGTCTCCATCTGAAAAATAATTTTATAGATTAGTAATTATGAATGCATAAGTTTATTATTATGTATATCATTGTTACATTAAAATCGTTCAAATTAGAGAATAGTTAAACTAAGAAGGAAATGTTCTAACTTAATCACTTAATCCAACAGTCATCTCTTCTATAGATTTCGGCATGTAAAAGCAAGATTAGCCCAAAAGATTCTCCAATAATTGACATACCAGAAGTTATAAAGTGCAATCCACAAAAGCCTTCAAGTCATGGGAACCAAAAAAATACCACGGTATTGTGCCCAAATTTAGGAGAACAGGTACTTAAGTCCCCAAAAAAAATTACACGCCGTTTTAACACCGATCCCACGGCGCCACGCTAGGCAAAAAATATCGATTAAGGCTGACCATGGTATGGTACAAAGGACTCAAAGCCATGTTGATATTGATGGCAGGAAATGTTCAGTAACAGGTAGTTGATACCCCGGCCCACACAATAACTTCGGAATGCGTATCAAAAGAATATAAAAACGGGAATTCTGCGGACAGGTACAATTATGAAAATTATAAGAGAGTGTTTTTTTATTCTTGGAATTTGGTTGCAATTTTCGTATGGGAGGAATATTAAATGATTTAGATCTAAAGAAGTGATATGATTGTCTTTTTACAAATTATACAATCATGCTGTAGGAACGCCCACTGCTTTAATTCTGCGCAGGGGGTTTAGAACTATTTAAAATGTTGTCACTTTTTAAAAAATATGATTTTAAGTCAGATAATTTTAAACAGAGATTCTGCCTTTTTAGTATCTTGTACTTATTAAACGAACATCACTTGTTACATATATGGGCTTCAAATTTGTTCGATATATTTTTTGCGACCGGCACCTGTTACTATTTAACACAAGCCATAAGTAATACATTTCAACATGTTTGCAAGAAGCAAAAATTCATAAAGTAACAATATTTCTTTTAAATGAACCTCCTCAAATCCTCTTTTTTATTGCAAGGAATAGCAAGACGAGCATGCCGTTCCCCTGATGGTAGGCGATATGACAACTCATGGACAGTAGCAAAACCAAACAACACTTTAAATTACAAAGCAATGCTTGGTATTCTCGTGCGCTAGCCATCCTAAGACATAAAATGTTAAATCTCAATATGACCATTATTTAATGTAGCTACAATGTCCTTCAAACCGAAACACAACAGTGCATTTACACTGCTGTTTGGCGGGAGAAATAGACATTGCGGTGGTACGTGCCCAGATGGCCTCTCATATATGAGAGACCTACCACCAGTAAATTATTCCAAGCAAATGAAGTCCTTATTCCAACGTAACATAGTTTTGTCCATATTACTGTACTTAATCATAACTTAACACTTAAAAATAATTAACACATTTGCTCTTACACCAATTATCATTCATGGTAATTTACCAAGCTTAACTTGGCAACACCATTCCATCTATCAAAACTTTAAACTCAAACGGTCTTGATAAGCGATAACGTACAACAAAACAAAAATAACTTTAAAACTTACCATTTCATTGTCAGTAAACTCCACGGAATTGTTCAGTATGTTATTAGCGATTAGCACTGTTAGGTTTTCACGGGATAAGGTGTTCACTGGCGTCGATACTTCGCTGTCGGCCATCTTGTTGCGCGAACTCAGAGCGCGTACGCACCCGGTGCCAGATAAACGCAGACTGAGTGACCGCCCGCTGCCAGCTGCAATGTGCATTCGTGAATAGGGCTTGATTGTTGCGTTGTATCGATTACGCGTCCTAATCGATTTTTTTGCAATACGATTGTATATTCGATATTTACTTATATTTTTGGGTGAAATACGGTATTAAATATTATTTTATGAGGTACTAAAAAATATTGGCTCATAAATTATATTGTAACAAAGCACACGCCAGATAACAAAATCCCTACAAAATAATTGAGTAGTCTATTTTGATAGATATGATATTAAGAATATGTTACTGACTGACATCCTAAAAAATAAGAAAAAATATTAACTATTTATCAAGCTTTAAAATTCTAAATAAAAATCTAATTTTAGTTTATTTCAAATCAGTACTTTACACATTTTACATGTCTTTTTTTTTGTTACAGGTGAGTTTATTAATAAACTTCTTCAGAATGATACGTGATTTTATGTAAGTAGATATATTATGACGTCATAAAACTTCTGTATCCATTAAAGCTATAATAATTAGGAAATATTATTCAAATCACTATTTTACCAAGCATAATACCTTTATTGTATTTTAAAATACATATTCATAAAATTTATTAAGTCCGTCTAAAACAATAAAATTATAAGTAAGTTTCTATCGCATAAAAACTTCATGTCCATACAATATATTCGATAATAATAATAATTGATACATTTAAAATATCATGACAGTTCAAAACCTCATACATACGTAAAATTAAATAGATTGGCAATTGAAATAAAAATAAAATCTAGTTTAATGTAGCGGAAAGTAATTTCCAAATGTCAATAGTTACTGAGCTGTCATAAACTTTTATTCTATTAATTTACTAGGTCTTTAGTAGGTTATACGTACTGTCTGAATTTATTATTTTCTTGTATCACATAATTAGAATTAAAAATGGCATGATTGTAATTATTAAAATCACTTGTCTTAAAATCACTGGCGACGTTCATTGACTTCACATTCCCCTCGTCCCATTTTAATCTCATTTTAGCTTGAAATTCGTCTACTATATAATTGTCTGCGTTTGTTTTCAACTGAACTAGTTTGTTCACGTCATCCATTTTATAAAAGTTGTCAAAAATGATGTTACTTTTAGCTTGAGTGATATTCGATCCGTTTTTCCTCGAATCGTTCGTTAATATTCTGATCTTTTTCACAGTCTCGTTTCCATTATTAAGGCTAACATTCTGTCCATTTTTAAATTCGTCTTTCGAATGGAATTTCACATCGCCGAAGTCGAAGAATTTGAAGTTTTTCGTGCAATTATTGAGCATGCATATTTCCTCTTCGATCAACTTTCTTTTGATGTAATGGACCAAGTTGTTGACGCTGTTGCTCAGTTCGCACTTCGTGGAGTAATCTTTGAATTCTGAGAGGAAGTTTTTCAGACTTTTCATGTGGGACTTGCAATAATTTCTGATCATGCAGCTGGCCTGTATAATTTCCTTCTTGGTGGCGCCTTCTCGTTTCCTTATTTCTTCGTATTCTTCTAGTTTTAGGTCGCACTTCTCCGGTGTGGATTCTATGGTGGTAGGTATTCGTTCCTGTATGTCCTGAGGGTACAGTGTCGGGAAGGTTTCCTGTAGGTAGTCGGATCTCGGTGGTTGATTTGTGAACATGACGAACTCGTGGTGGCGGCTTGTTGCGCGCTTGTTTGGAGGTAGTTTCTCTTCCTAAAACGTTCAATAGGTAATGAAAATTATGTACCTAATAACTAGGCATATTGGTTTTAAAGGTTCACATATTGGGAACTTTAGTACTCTGCTTAAAGCCTAGAAATTAAAAAAATAAAATAAACCATATTTAAATTTAGGTTATTATTAACATGCACTAACAATGTAGTAACCAATAATGTAGAATATATATACACATATATTCTTTGCAATGATTTTGTGATGAATTATTAATACTTCTTTATCTAAACAAGGTCAGCTGTGGTCTGCGACATGTCATATCTCAAATAAAACTTTTATATGTCTTTCAATATTTCGTTTACCCAAAAGTATTGAGTTTTACATGCCTTTTTATTTATTCAAGAAATAAGAAAAGTAAGTCTCAGACAAATGATATTACTCGAATCTGAAAACTCACATGAAAGAGTTAAATTTTTTACTATTGTTTTATTCTACAAGAATATAAGTTTCTTACGCAAAGAGGCGATACATTTTGAAGAAAGAAGATTTTACTAAAAGGTGCTATTGAGCTTTGGCATTTGATACGAATATAATTATGTCATGCTATTAAAAAGAGAAATAATGGTATAAAACACATTGAATACACTCATAAGATTTCATAATACAATTCAAGTCTCGTGTCACAACACGAACTAGTATAGAATTGGTATCACAACAACCAGGTCCGAACACATTTGTTGACTATGCCCTGCCAGATAAAAATAGATGTAAAAATTCGCCATACCAGCGACTCCAAGTGATGGAAGTAGTTGCAGACGTCCTTGAAGTTGTTCCTCTGTCCACACTGCAGCCACACGATGAAGGCGCGGCGTACGGTCACGTTGGTGTAGGCCGGGGAGGCAGGCTCCAGCAGAGAGTGCGGCAGGTTGTCATCTAAGAGCTCCACCTGCCGCCCAGGAGACATCGTGCTGGAATATCACGAGGCATTAGAATATCAGGAGTTATGAGAAGTCATAAGAATATCATGAAAATCATGAGTTAGGGGATTGGTTGGCAAGATGGGGTAGCGGGATACCCAGAAAAATTCGCAGTTCAAATTGACAAATCAAGCTCATTCATTCATCGTTCGACGCCATGACATATATATATATATATATATATATCTTGAGTTATATATATATCTTGAGTTAGCGAGTATTAATGGCAAGATGAAACTGCCGTTCGCCTGATGGTAAGCGATACGACTGCTCATGAACAGTAGCAAAACCTAAACGACACCGTGAATTACAAAACAATGCTTGGCATTCCGCTGAGGACATAATTGTGTCAAGCGGTGCAAGGCAGTCTCGGGTAATTGGGATTTTCATTATCATTTGTAAGAAATATAGATTGATTTACCTTTATTCCATAACATATAAATCAAAACGTAAAACCACATAATCTATTCAAAATGATATCATGATTGCAAAATTGACCACTACTAAAATCTATTGTCAGAACGCCTACAAACTATAAAACTTTTACTTTTATTCTATTAAGCATATTTTCACTGTACAATTCAAGGAATTGGCCAACTTATTAGGTTATGGTAACATTTTAATCCCAGATCGAATCATTCTTAGAATGCGGTGAGAAATATAGAAACTTGGTAACTTCAACACAACAAATAATCCAATTTCTAAGTACTTAAACTGTTTCAAATCTATTATATTTTGAGAATGCTTACCTTATCTTGTTATGAATTGATTCAATTTGCTAAAATATATATTGCATATAATTATTGAATGAATAAGCAAACTCCACTTATGCTTGCGTCTTTTGTTACAATTGTAAAACGGACATATTATTTCCTAGTACCCACCTTTTGTTTAACAAAGTCTGAGTAGATCATTATGTTCCCTACCTATTATTTTTATTCTTGTAGTTTACTTTCAAAGTAAAAATTATGAAAATAATAATATAATTAACTTTGAAGAATAATCTTATATTTCTAAATTATTGTGGTACATTGTTTTAACACAAACATTTTGGTTTAGTTCTTAGACCGTAACATAGATGGAGTTACCATCTTGTATCGTGTCAGAGTAATTATGAAGCAAATAAAGTTGTTAATTGCAAGCACGCAAGACGCCAAAACCAAAGTAAAGAAAAAGTGATCTGCGTTTTGGGTCCATTGGTTGGTTATTTTTAGCCTCGATGACGCAGTCCGATGCAAACATTCGTTGCATATACCGTACAGCAATCTTATCAAAGAAATATGACTTTTTAGTCTGAGTCAATCGATAAAAAACATGTATAAGAAGTAGAAGTACACATGTGACAAATGAACACATGTGTCTGGGTTTGAAGGACATTGTAGCCAGATTAACTACTGGACATATTGAGACTTAACATTATGTCTCAAGATAGCTAGCGCAGTGGAATTCCAAGCATTGCTTTATAATTCAAGGTGTTGTTTGGTTTTACTATTGTTCATGAGCGGTCCTTTTACCATCAGGCAAACGCATACTAGTCTTGCTATTCATTGCAATAAAAAACATATGGCTAAAGATAGGCGGGTAAAAGCCTATCCTTTAATACCACCAATACAATAATCGCTAAAATGACAGCAGAACTGCCGCTAGCCGTATAATCGAGTGCATTGTTCTATATGGGGGGAAGAATGCCGGCCCCTTAATATGCGGCGCTGGGAGCGACAAACACGGGCCACGGAGCGTCAGGAATGCAGCGCTTTAACGCTTCCATCGATACGCTAAATATTTATATCGGCAGCCTCCAGCCCGCTGAATACTTTGCATATTACCGCTTATTGGACCCAACTTATAAGGAAAATTAGTGATTAATATTTGAATTGTTTTTGGTTATTTTAATCCTATTGTCTGATGTAGGATCAAACAGCATGTTTAATCTCCATCTGTTACTAAAGATAAGAGACTCATTTTATTAGGACATAAGTTTGGGAATGCAATCTTGTTTTTAACTTTTATGATGAATTTGTATTTTTTATTGTTTGATTGAATTCTGTTTTATATTCTTCGTATGAAATGCCACAGACAAACCATCACTTTGGATGAACGAAATTGTTCCTTAGTACAGATTCTCTTGTTAAAATCTACAACAAGTATGTTTAAATGACATTTAATGTCTCGGTAGTAAACCTAATAAATTAAAGCTGTACTTTTTCTTAAAAAATAAAATAGATGTATGCATATTATTTTAAATATGACTATTTAGTTACGAAGTCACATGCTTGCTTCACACATACATGCATCACGATATTACTCAGATATACGTAATACGAAAATATAAAACCTGCAAACTTCAAGTAAACGTATGATTAAAATCACACAACCACATAATATTATAAAATTATGATTAAAATCACACGACCATAATGTTATAACGTTGTACATTAAATAATGTGTAATGACGTGGTAATAATAAGGATTTAATGTATTAATCGTTTTATTTATTGCCTCTATAAACTGCATTCATTTAACTGGTAGCCGCGGCGCCGCTGACATCAAATTATGCGGTATAATTACTTTTCAGCATACATTGCGCATTAAATGCAGTACGTAATTTTATTGTATCCTTGAAATCCAGTTGTTTAAATACTATTTTATATGATTACACCCCATACGGGTGTTTTTATAACTTAGAACTTTGATTTGAATGTGTAGTGTTAGTTCAGAGCGATATATGGTCAATAAATTGTTATTATTTGTGTAATGCTTGTTCTAATATTAGTTTAGAAACCCAATGGTTTGGACCAGGCATAGTTATGTTAAACCGGGGTGACCTTCTCTCCTCAATTGACACCTACTCAATTTAGACCACATAGTAGCATTTTAGTTGGTAATACTGTTAGGTCTCTAATAATATATGTGAGAGGCCGCCTGGGTAGGTACCACTGCAATTATTATTTCTCTCGCCAAATATGTAAATGTTGTTTTCCGGTTTGAAGGTAGTACATTGTAGCCAGATTAACCAATGGGCATATTGAGATTTGAGATTTCTTGTCATCTTGTCTCAGGATGCCGAGCACAGTGAAACGCCTTGCATTGCCTATTAATTCATGGTATTGTTTGGTTTTGTTACTGTCCATGAGTAGTCGTATCGCTTATAATCAGGAGATTGGCATGCTCGTCTCGCAACTTATTTTAATTAAAAAAAACTTATCGGGTCCATATAAAATAATGTACAAAGCATTTAACATTACTAATAAATCAAAATAGCTTACTTAATAAAGGCATTGATGAAAGAAAGCATTATCCATAAATTAATAGACAGTTGTACACAACGGTTGACTAATAAAAGACTTGACGAAATATTCGTCCTATATTATCAATACCAATACAAGTATTAGTATTGGTATTGATAATATAAGGTCCCAATAATTATCCCATAGTTTATAAATTCCACCATCCTGTCTTAGTTCCAATAACCGGCAGTAATACTAAAAATTCTTGGCGTTTATAAAATGAAATTTCGCCGGCACCTATCGAGGTCAGGGGGAATTCGCTCGATCATCGAGACGTGGATGCCTCCGCGTCTTGCCGGCGAGGTTATGAGCTCTCAAATATTTTGCCGGCGACACGTCGCGGGTTAATGGATCGATCGCTTTAATTATTACTTAATAGCTCTTGAATAACACGCGGGAATCTGCACTAGTTTCCTGTTATTGTCTTGTAATCAAGCATTATCAAAAATTATAGATTTCATGTTATTTTATTTTTATTATATGTCTATTCGATCAGACAGGCATAATTGTATCGCCTGAAGAAAAATAAGCCTCTGTTTTAATATATATTTTTATCAAGTCATCGTATAAATCTTCGAGAAATGCTAATCAAACGTGGGCTCTGAGATTCTGATCGATATCGATGCTAATAAAAATTACTTGTGCTCTAAAAACTACTTCATCATATAAACTTAATCAAGGCGAAGCACATTTTATATTTCAAAATAAAACTGGATATAATAATAATAAATCATTTAATTCAGATAATTACATCCATATTATTATGTTAGTGCACATTTATCTTACAAAACTAAGTTAGTAGCTACATGTAGTCCTGCCATTAATAATAGGGCAATCAAAGCTACCCTCAATAATATTAAGTTGCGAGTTGGAGCTGCCCCTCACCAAAATATCATTTTACCAACTAACAAACAAGTATCTCAGAACCATTTTAATACCGATGTTAATTCGTTGCGGTGTTCACTAATCCATTACTTACAAGAGACAAATCTAGTACAATTACACCTAGTACTGTCGGAACAAAACACTAACAAGAAAAACAAAACAAACAACATTTTACGGATTTAAAAAGCAGTGTGAAAGAAAGGATCTTGGTAGTTGACTTTATTTTGTTAAACCTTTTGACTCCTGGCTTCTACAATTAAGTACAATAGGGAAAAAACTAGGTCTTTTCTTTTTATTGTAAAACAGTTGTCTTTCTTCACAAAACAGATTACCTTAAACAACATAATGGTCGAGACTTGAATTTATAGTCCACAATGTCTTTATATTTTTGCAGAAGTAATTGCAAAGCTACAATGGAATAAATATGCAAGTCTAGTACAACGGGTTAACTACAATCTTATGTGATTTCTTATACAGATGTAAAAGAAGTCACGTCATATATACACAATAGAACTATCACATAATGGGACGTAGAATACAAGGCGACGCGTGGTGACCTGGCTGTACGTCTGCCTACCCATTCTGGGAAAAAGGCGTGAGTTTATATATGTATGATTCCCTCCTAAGCGTCAATTACAAAATATTTACCCTCAAAAGTCATAAAACCTTACCTGTCGTGCTCGTCTGCAAAATAGTACAGTAAACATACGCGACACACGCGTCGCCATGGCAACGTCACGTCTCCGCGCTCGTTAGCTGACGGCTGTCGATGCTGACGCGGTGCTGACGAAACTCTGCGAGCACGTCAGGGATATCTGCGAATGATATTCAGAAAATAGCTTAAAAAATATAGTTCGCATTGTTTTTGATGGGTTTGCAATATGTGTACCTTACCCGCGATTTTGGTCGGGTGTAATGAAACCCCAGATTTATCTAATAGGAATTGTGTATTTTGCTAAAAATGTAGTGCCTTCTGTTCTATAGTTTAGGAGAGATAATTTTGCGATTGTGGGACCTTTAATAATAATAAAATGTGCATCTACGAAAAAATCCGTAGGAAATAGTTTTATTTCAATACCTGAGATTATATTCCTTAAAAATCCACATATCTTTGGTCTAGACCGGCTATCAAAAGGCATAAAACAAAATTAAATATTGTGCCAAAAGAATTGACACAAACTTTAATCGTATTATAAACTGTTTAAAAGCGAATTAGTGTAATAAGTTTAACTACATTGCGCTTATTGTGTGAACAAAATAATAGGGTCATCAGTGCAGAGCGGTAATGGAGTGTGAAACGCAAATTACCAACCAAAACCGCTCGTAGTTTTAATTCCGACTCAACTTTATTACCGCTAGTTTTGTTTTACTTGAATAAAATATGAAAAATGCTTTATCTGCATTCTTCTTATGCTAATACAGAGTTCTATAGCTTCTTCTTAAAGGCTAACTGACTATTATATTTTTTTTTATTCCATGCAAAAAGATATAATAATAATAAATGATTAAATAGCCTTGACCTCACACTTATATCAAGTCTGGTTTCGTAGATATCAGAAACCACGGCAGTCTCTTCATACATTTATGTACTATATGTACACGCCTTTTTTCCAGAAGGTATAGGCAGGCAGAGGTGAAGCCGAGTGACGTTTCTCCTTGCATATGCTGTCCCACGATGTGGTAATTGGCAAGCCTATCGCTATATCAGGCTTTGCAGTTATACCGTGGTACGTGCAGTTGTACCATCGAGGCTTTTTGGAGGTAGACTTTTTGGTCTGCCAAACACCCAGACCCAAAAAAATATACCTGTAGATCACACATATTATGTATTTGTTTCGGACCGGTTATCGAACCCGCGGCCTCACATTTTACAGCCGACATCATACCAACTGGAACTGTACCTAAGACTGTCAAAACTCGCTGTCAACAACTAAATTAACGTACAATGTATATGATTCTCGCAATGTGATCTCAGAATATCACTTTGATCAATTTCTCATATCTCGGAAAACATTCATAGTTTTTTAGCATAGTCCCAAAAAAATGTATTTTAGGAGTTTTTACATAATTTTAAACACTATTATGGTAATCGATAGTTTTGTCTTCTTTCCACAATCTGAATTCAACTGTTGTTAGAAAGTGGCACTACATACGACAGCTAAAATAGCTTTTAAAACTCTATGAATGAGACTGAAAGTATTTATCTAGCCGCAGTATAAGTATTCATTAATGATAGAACACAACTGGCAATATTCAGTGGAAAAATCGACCTTATACTTATTGATTTATAAGACTATGCTGTTACAATTCCAGGCAACTTTTCTATCACCTTCAGAAATAAACTATTTAAGATAGTGATTTTCGATAAACCCAGCACCGAGATTCGAACTGGCGACACGAACACCATCACATATAGAACGCAATACTATCGACACAACATTCAAAAGATATATCGCTTTTAGATCCGCGACGATATAAAAATTTATACGCGGACAATCCGCCGGTCATAAAGAGGGCTTATTGGGGATATAGGGTGTGTATAATTCACGCGCCCCGGCGGATACCGGCGGATATTGTGTCGGATACGCGGATATGAAGGCACCTCGCCAGATTTGTCGCTCAATTGTTTCTATTTGAAGGCGTAAATCTCGCCGGCTGTATTGAACGAAATTAATATCCTGTACTGGTTAGCACGGAGGCTGTGTTATCTGAACTGTATTGCATTGGTAATGGTCAGAATAACGTATGGTATTGCTTCATTGGATATCTGGCGCTGGTTAGTGTAAAGGGGTCTTGAATACGGAAGCTAATGGACCATTCAGTTAAAAAAATCGATTCCTTTCGAAAATTAATATTTTCTTAAACATTCCTTCTTATAAGTTTCTATAGTGTATTGCCTCAAAAAAAATATTATATATTATAATATTTTTTATTAAACCAAACCTCTTTAATATTTCATTATCTTTCGGACTTGACAAAATATCGGGACAATATTTATGACTTGTCCCAAATAAATTTCTAAGGATAAACTTCGGTATAAATTAATGTTTTTAATCTGTATCGGCCAATATACCTTCACCCATCCAATAAAAGCCTCTCTGAAAAACAAGCATTAATCTCGAAAAAATCACTTCCTCATTGCAAGTGTGGTGAAAAATTCGTTTTTCAGTGTCCCTCGACAATTACCCGGGGCAGCGGACCGTCGCGCCGCGCGGCTGTGTCGCGGCGATATAGACGCGTCGTCGCGCGCCAATGTACTGCTTAACCGCTCCTTATTTATGTAGCTAAAATTATTATACGTTACGGGGAAACTGGGAATATTTGAGGAATGGGGTGTTGCTGGATTTTTTTGTCACAATAATGAAAAGAAAATTGGAAGTGTAGGAGTTTTAAACGCTGTTAATGGTTCGACCATCAAGTAAAATAGATTTTTTGCTTATTGAGGAAAATATTGAAAGCAAAAATCATATGAAATTTAAAAAAAAACATTATTATTATTATTATTCTCTCACTATTTGCACTATATTTCAATTTCTCAATAATCCAGTCCATCCAAAGGTTGACTAGAAGAGATCGCAGCTAGCGATAAGGCCGCCTATTGTAACCATGCCTCTAGTTTTTAAGTACTTGTATGTGTATTTCATTTTGGTGTACAATAAAGCATATATAAATAAATAAATAAATAAAAAAATATTTATTTGACTATAAGAACGAGCCCTAAAATGACTATTAAAAATTGGCAATGGATGGGTTAAAAATTGGCATTAAAATAACATCTTCTGTATATTAATATAAACAATAAGTTTTATGCTAACCCTTCATAACATTAATATCTGCTATATAATATATTCAGTTTTATAAAACATTGCGTTTTTCTTACAATATATCTCAACTCTCGTATTTATCAAAATAATTCCTCAATTATACTCCACACGTTTCACACCACTACAAATGTGCGCATATAAATGAAAATATAAAATTAGAGGCGTCGATTCCCGCGAAAGAGGCCCAATTATCTACGCAAAGAGCCTCTTTGGAGGACTGTCAAACGCAGTGCGTCTCGCAAAGTGTACGCTCGCCGGAAATTGCCGCCGCCATCTTGGCTGCGGACCGGAAGAGAGCCAAATTATCATTGGAGGGTGTCTATGTGGGTCGGCAGAGTGCATCGGACCTGTCATAATGGCTTTTGTAAAATTATTTTAGAATGGTTTTAAATTTTCTATTGTTGGATAGTTGTGTGATGGTTGTATGAAAAGCTGTGATGATAACTGAACTGATGCATGATGTTACGAAATGTAATATTTTTACTATGTTTTAAAACAGTTTAAGAAATTTGAGAAACAAAACCAATATTAAAGTATTCGTTAATTTACTCAACTCGTATTAAAATGGGCACGTTAAACAATAATATTTATAATACTAATTATCAAAGAACATCTGAAAATGAAAATGAAAATAATTTATTGAATCCATTAAAATGTTCAACATCATTTAGATTCAGTCATTTTTTTTTATCTTCCACCCGGTTCGGAAAGCGGTTTTCACTAGAGAAGAACGGGCAAGAAACTCTAGTGTTGCTCTTTTCAAAACCAGTTTACAATGTAGTGAATTATTACAAAATTTACAAGTTGATTTAAATCAGAGCAGTTTAATAATAATTTATTGTAAATTTCAATAAATATTTTTGATAAAAATATTATTATATTATAATTACCATGGCTGAGTGAAGCGAAGTCGCCCAGAACGAAGAATCAGTATACTCTTTTTCGCCCAAGTGGTGAATAATTGCGAAAGTCTTATGTAATCTATCAATCAATCCGTTACAATGTAAGCAGATCGGATAGACCAGTCTACGCAAGCAGCACCCGTTCACGAGTATGACGCATGTGCCAGCCATCGGCCTCCTCAACCATGTTACAGGGAAGTGACCGACCCGGCACACGACGCCACCGCAAGCACAGACTTTTTAGCGAGCATGACATACCCAATCACTTACATAGGAAAACAATGGCAAATTTGACAAGTTACTTAATTTAAATGATATTTTATAGAGTTATCGTCTAAATATTCCGAAATTTTATAATATGCTTTATTGCATAAATTTTGCTTGATAGCAGCTTTGAATTTTGTAATAGATAAGGCTTTAATATGACTGGGAACTTTGTTATAAAAGTGTATACAGTAACCCTTAAAAGATTTGCTGATCTTGTGGAGTCTGGTCTTAAGAGTAGCTAGATTATTCTTATTCCTAGTATTTTTGTCATGAATATCGCTAATCTTAAGAAAACTTTCTTTATTTCTATGGACATAAATTAAATTTTCAAAAATGTATTGTGATGCTACTGTCATTATATTTATCTCTTTAAATTTTTCTCTAAGAGAATATCTGGACCCTAGCGAATAAATTGACCTTATATCTCAGAAGCAGAATCAGCTTTAACTCGTTTATCTCCCTTATTACATATTAATTTGTTATATTATACGTGATTATACAAAAATAAAAGCATTCCCCATTAAACCGCAGAGTTATCTAATTATAACTTTTGGAAAAAAGTTTGTTAATAAAACGGAAATAAAAGGGAAGGGGCATCCCAGCCTATCGGCCAATAACGATGAGCGATATAAAAACGTAAAGCTCTTTTCAAATGCTACAACTTCTGTGGAAAGGAATACCAATTCGATGTATGAAAAAAACAAAAGATATCGCGAGCATGATATGTATGGACCTGAGCGAAGTAAGCACAACTTTTTTATCAACACAATAGTCTCAGTTCTTTCATAGTATGTACAACAATTCGATTCGTATCGTATCAGCCCATATGTCCCACTGCAGGGCACGGGCCTACATTCCAATGGAAGGTACGATTGAGAGTGGTTAGGCCATATAGTCCACCACGCTGGCCTAGTGCGGGTTGGCGAACTTTTATATGCCATAGAAATTAATACAAATCGCTATAGTATGCAGGTTTCCTCGCGCTGTTTTCCTTCGCCGTTTTAAGTGCGTTGTGATAGACTATCAATACAGACATGACTCCTAAAAGTCGGAGGTGTGCCCTGGGATTTGAACCCGCGACTACCGTGAACAAGTAGGCAGTCGCGTCTGTTCCGTTACCAACAGATCACCACGCACTTTGTACAACAATTATTAATAATTAGTAAAACGATAAATAATCCGATACAAGACATTGTATTTCCTTCTCTAATTATTTTTACACAATACATTTATTGTATCAAAAGGCAAACTAATAAAGCGAAATAACGTAAGGTTTTGTTTAAATGAAAGAGACGAGAGATCCGGCAAATCCGATTAGACGCTCTTTGATTACGCAAATCATGGTGCCGGCAGGCGGCGCGTGCTTAATTTCATTATTTAGCTCGCGGAGTTGCAAGTCCGCTTGCTAGCTACTGGCCTAGCAAAGGGCAAGTGACTTGACTGTTATGAGAGGACTGGTTGGGGTAGTGGACTAGTGAGGCCTGGTTTCAATAGGCAAAAAGAGCAACATATCGAAAAACTGTGCAATTCAATATTACATACACACATAGAATTAATAATCTCTTTTTTTTAAGTCGTTTAAAAACATAAATAACGCTATTTATGATGTTTTTTAAGTTAGTATATGTAGTCAAGTCTTTATCTAAAAATGTGAAGCGAGTATTATAAAGCTTAATATGAATATTTGCTTGTGAGTTTCGTTTGTACGTCCATCCGTTATGCTTCTTATTTAGGTTTATACTAACATTTCTATGATGATTATTATTCATTTAAAGACTGATGTAATGTAGCAATGTCTCTAAAACCTTACTCACCTAACCAGGTAACCTATCAGGTTACCCGAATCGACATTCAAACATAAGGAACCCACCAACTCAAAATAATTTAGCCCCTAAAGGGAAATAATATGACGCGGCATACATCAAAAGCGAGGTCTTCAATCGCGAACTAACAAAAACGCCGCGTTACCTGTAGTGTTGTACATTTACCAGTTGAAGTTGTTAGATATCATTGTCTTTTAAATATTTCGTCTCGCAAAGAAAAAATTATATTATTGACAAAGAACTAACAACTGTCCCATGTTATAACTATTCAAAAATACGGTTGCATGTACAGCTACACGTCACAAAGACGGACTCTTTTTTTCACGTTGTATATAAAATATATAATTATCCATATACAGATATATTCGGCTGTTCAGGTATCTTAGCCAGGCGGCTGATGATGCGCAGGCGCAGTTCCCGTCGGCCGAAATGGTGGTCTTGGGGGATTTCAATGCACATCACGAATTGTGGCTGGGATCCTCCAGGACTGATCATGCTGGAAGGACTGCCCATGCATTCGCTCTGACTCATGACTTGACACAGCTGGTGAACCAGCCCACCAGGATTCCGGATGTGGCGGGTCATGACCCTTCTCTGCTGGACCTTCTGCTGGCGAGTCACCCGGCTGGGTATCGTGTGACCGTTAGTGCGCCTCTGGACACTTCCGATCACTGCCTGGTTGGGTCGTCAGTACCTTTCGCTCCACCTCCACGTCCCGTGCAGGTTAAGCGGAGGGTCTGGCATTACTCGTCGGCAGATTGGGATGGTATGCGGGAATACTTCGCATCCGTCCCTTGGAGGCAACGCTGCTTTGAGGGCAAAGATCCTTCAGCGAGTGCCAACGCTATTGCTGGCGAGATTAGGCTAGGAATGGATTACTACATTCCTTCCTCTGAGATTGCCAGTAAGGGCCGTGGACGCTCCTGGTTTAATCGTGCTTGCGCCGATGCTGTTGGTGACAAACAAGCGGCGTATCGCGCTTGGATCAGGGGTCGCGCCATGAAGGATCCCAATATCGGTTCCCTCAAAGAAGCTTACAACCGGGCCACCAAGGCCTGCAAGAAGGCTTATGTTAGAGCGGATGCCCAGCGCGTTAGCAGGATTGGGCGTGCGTTGGCCAATCACCCGACTAGCAGTCGTGCTTATTGGAGTTTGGCCAGGGCCGTTCAGTCTAACTTCTGCCGTCCAGCATTGCCTCCGCTGAGGTACCCGGAAGGTTCGCTGGCTCACAAGCCGCAAGAGAAAGCTGCCTTATTGGCAAACCTCTTTGCGGCTAATTCCCGCCTCGAAGACCGTGGTTCTCAGACGCTGCCCACACTGCCTGATTGCGGTTTCTCAATGGCGGATATTCGCATCAGGCAGTGTGATGTGCGGCGTGAGTTACGGTCTCTCGATGTGCGGAAAGCCAGTGGTCCGGATGGGATACCAGCAGTGGTTTTAAGAGCTTGTGAAGCCGAGTTGTCTCCTGTACTGACTCGCCTCTACCGAGCGTCCTACCGCACAGGTGTTGTGCCGGAATCTTGGAGGGAGGCCAATGTGCAACCGATCCCCAAAAAGGGTGATCGGTCGGACCCTACCAATTACCGCCCTATCGCTATCACCTCAGTGATGTGTAAGGTCATGGAGCGGATCATAAACGCTAAATTGGTCCGCTACCTGGAGGATCACTCGTTGATCAGTGACAGACAATACGATTTCCGTCAAAATCGATCGACGGGTGATCTTCTAGCGTTTGTCCTGCATCGCTGGGGTGAGGCGATTGACCGGCGTGGCGAGGCTCTTGCTGTGAGCCTCGACATAGCCAAGGCGTTTGATAGGGTCTGGCACCGTGGTCTTCTTTCCAAGCTTCCGGCATACGGTCTGCCCGGCAACCTGTGTTCGTGGATTTCCGGCTTTCTGCATGGGCGTAGAATACGTGTAGTCGTTGACGGACACGCTTCGGCGCTCTTGTCGGTAAATGCCGGAGTTCCACAGGGCTCGGTGCTGTCGCCCACCTTGTTTATTCTGCATATCAATGACATGTCGCTTGGCAACATTCATTGCTATGCAGATGACAGCACGGTTCATGGGCGATACCACTGCGGGCCTCCGGGTTGCCGAGTCGAAACTGTGAGGGGACGGGAAGATCTTGTCATTGAGCTCAACCGGACCTTGGATCTCATTCCTACATGGGGTTTCAAGAATATGGTTGAGTTCAATGGCAAGAAAACTCAGGTGTGTGCGTTCACGTGCAAAAAATCCCCGTTCTCTCCCCTCCCCATTCTTCAGAGTACTCCCCTGTCAATGCGGAATGACCTGAGTATCCTTGGTGTGGATATCCGCTGTGATCTCAATCCGAGGAATCACATCGAGGGCGTAATATCTGCCACATCACGCAGGATTGGTGTCCTGAACAGGGTGCGTCGGTTCTTCACGCCCGGTCAGCTTTATCGTTTGTATAAAGCACAGGTCCGGCCGGGTATGGAGTACTGTTCGCACCTCTGGGATGGATCCGCCCAGTACCTGCTCGATGCCTTGGATGGATTGCAGCGGCGGGCCATCCGCATTGTGAATGATGCAGACGTTACGAGCAACTTAGAGTCGCTACAACTCCGGAGGGATGTCGCCTCTCTAAGCGTGTTCTACCGCCTGTATCACGGGGAATGCTCTGAGGAATTGTTCAACTTGATCCCCTCCTCTCCATTCCTTACCAGAACCACGCGGGCTGGCTTGCGAAGCCACAGCTTGTCGGTCCAAACCATCCCGGCGCGAACCAAACGGTTCTCTAATTCTTTTTTGTGCCGCACCGTCAGGCTGTGGAATTGTTTGCCATCTCACGTGTTCCCTCCTTCCTACAATCCTGGGTCCTTCCGCCGTAGTGTGAAGAGGCACCTTAGCAGGCCGGCATAATTGTTTCCATTGGCATGGGACTACCGTCCGATGCCAATGGATACTCTGCCTGCGCGGCATTTGCGCTTACCATCAGGTGCAATGCCGCCACTATGTCGGGCCATAATAAAAAAAAAATAAAAAAAAATAAAAAATATGGATAACGGATAGATTAAAAACTATGAATCTTATCCTTCAATTATAAAATATGGAATTTGATCTCAACGTTTTGTAAAGAATTTGTTATTGAACTTGGATTTCAATTTGAGCAATCTGCGACAATGCGTTTATTTGGTTTCCATACTGCATTAAACATATTTACATGAATAAAATTAAGCATATCATTCAAGTCTCACAAGCCAGTACTATGCACTTTCCACCAAACTCTCCTAACCAAACGCAGCACAATACTCGTCGAAGTAAATTTATTGAGGTTAATGAAAACGAAAACCGAGCCCGCTTTGTGCTCCATTGAAACGTTTCAGCGCGGAATTACATTAAGACATGATGTTTTATTGTTAATATTCGAATTCATCGCGACTGTCGTGCCGGGCGACCCGCTTTTCATTACAAGGGTTAATCTCAGACTTGTAAGACAAATCCCGGTAAATTGTTTTTATTTAAGGGGCGTTTTATCATGTCCATTGAGTTAACTGAATGAAGGATTTATATTCTTTTATAATCTTTTTTCCCATCTATAGATCAAATATAGATCTCTATCTATAATTTCTTTCCCCTATCTACTATGGAAGCAATATTAGACTGTTACATAAATGAAATGAAATGAAACCTGGATAATTTTATGAGGCAAAAAAAAAACATAAGGAAATATAAATAAATTTTTAAAGACCATTATAAGCATGAATGGTCTATTAAATTATTCAATCCACAGAAATAGTTGCATATTGAGGTGACAATAAAAAATTGCATAAAATATCATAAAAAATGATCATACCACCTCATTCCTCAATTTTTATTGTAACAGTTCATCTGCGAAGTGTATTTTATTGTAAGACAAAGATGTGAGTCCGCGGCGTCACTTGTCGGCGGATTTGCGGAGAGGCACGCGTCGCCAGTCTCTACCCTTTCACGATGCATTACGCTCAGCACCGCCGCCGTGAGGGCGCAATGTATGAGCGATGGCGGGGTTGGAGTTATAATTTATTTTATTAATCTTAACAATTTTTGTAAAGGCCTTACAAAAGTAGGTTAATGAAACAACAGTTATTTTATTATTTTACATTTTTTAAGTATCATTTTTTATATCTGAATAAATGTGGCCACATATAGAAAATGGGTTTAAGTACCCACTGAGTTCGAGCGCTATTTAGTGTACGTCTCAAAATATAGTTCTGACCTGTGATAACCATGTAGTGATCATTATATCGATGCTAATTTTAGTGTCTTATGTTTTTGTATTGAAGCATATATGCTTTATTAACAGACAAATGCTTATTTAGAATCATTCATAATATACTTAGTTTTCGTAATATACCTTTTCTAAAAAGCATGCAAAGTAATTGAGAACATCCTCCTTTTTTGAAATCGGTTAATTAACAAAGAAAAATCTACATATTCCCGTGCGTAAAATTCTTTTATAATAAAGGTCTACAATCAATAATCGCTCCTGCCTATTCTCACCGCTGCCGCTCACAACTTATACCACAACAGAAGCGTTGAAAGCACTGGCATTGAAGCAATAAGTTAGAATTTTCCTAATAACGCAATGCAATGTCGGCGGAATGAGCGGAGAGCCTCCGCGTAATGGCTGGAGAAATATTGCCCACTTCTATTTCCTACGTACATCTTCGCAAAATTAAGTCCGTGATTGCAGTAGTGTTTTGATTGTGCGTTATCATCCCCTTTTGTTTTAATACAATGTTTTTATTATTATGCCTTTTTCGAGATAGAAGATATTATATACTTATATTTTAAGACGTGCTCTGTATACTTTTAAGTGCATTTAGAATTATTATGATATGCACAAACACAAATTCGGTAAATAAAAACAGGTTCCAAATGATTTTTAGAAACGTCTTAAATAATACTTTACCGCTTTAAGCTTTTTTTCTTTGAATTTACCTGATTCTAGACAATTAACTTTATCTTATCTTGGATTCGCATTTACGAAATCATGGCTCATAAGCCTTGCACGTTTAATATCTTCAACCATATCGATGGTCTCAACTGATCTCAATTGTTGAACAAGATCTGTTTCAAAGACACTTAGCAATTTGCAAAAAAATACTTTTAGCTACATTCATACATAAACTCATTCCTTTTTCCCAGAAGGTGTAGGCAGATGTGCTACAAGGGGTCCATTATTTCGTCTTATATGTATCGTCCCATAATATGATAAAGAGTGAGCCTATCGCCATTTCGGCATAAATTCTTAACTTCAGACCTATAAGGAATATAAAAATCCAATATCACTTTTCTCGACTCGAGATTCAAGCCCGAGACTTTAGCTTTATAATCATATCGTATTACAACTGCGACACTGAGGCATTCAAGCCTTTTCTAGCCAAGCTAGGGATCAAAAATTGTAGATCACTCAAATTATCTAAGAGACTATGTGGGTAACTCAAACTGCTTTGTATAGTAAAGCCGTCAAACAGCAGTGTATAAGCGTTGTTGCGTTTCGATTTGAAGATTATTGTAGTCTGTGAAATTACTGAAATAAAGAGATTTGACATTTTATGTCTAAAGGTGACGAGCGTAGTGCAATTCCATGTAGAGTTTGCTATAGGCGATGATACTATTTGTGTTCAGGCATGACGTTTGCCATCAGGCGGATGAGTTCCGGTTTTCGCAACCATAAAAAAATTACATCATCTGACACATTAAGACCCAATTACACAAACTAACTTCGTCAATAACTTTGGCTTTAAAATGTCAATACCATACGTTAGCAAATTCCCAAGCATTGTCAAATACGTCTCAAATGTACATACATATACCGATAACATTACCAAATTAAAATTATTTCAAAGTAAGTTTACGCAACTGGGCCTAAGTCCAACAAAACCTGCTAAACGCAAACCTCTTTCAAATACCGCAACCCATAAATAAAATCTGTTAAAGTGGTAACTAATAAGGCGCTATTATTCCGATCCTATATCCTGAGACGAGAAGAAGCTCCGTGATATCCGAAAAGCATTTGATGATTGGCGAAACAGGCGTGATCCGATCCATATGTATGGACGGACGGCGATTAATATGTATGGAGCTCTTGTAAGATATTGTAGCTCGCTTTACTACCGTACTCAAATGTGCTATGTAGAGCAGCTCTATACTGGATTTGTTTTATGTAGGGAATCAATAACGGGTACAGTCTTCGTTTACGCATGACATAGAGCCGATCGTAGATTGATAGAAGGTATATCGAGACTGAGAACAAAAACGAAGCCGGGTGGTAGCGTCAGTGACTCCCGATACAATGCAAGTAAAATTTTAGCAAAAAAAGTTTTTTTTATTGTAATATTTTACCTAACGTTCTATTAGGTTGGTAGATACGTAGTTTTTTCTTAAAAAAAAAATGTACACCTTTTTATTTTTAAAGTCGCACTAGTAAGGAAGGATTTGGCAAACAAGATAATATTTGAAAAATTGCAAAAAAATTGACGCGTTTTTTTTTGTTCTTTTATGTCTGCAGTCAATCAATCTATAATCAATCTTCGTTTTCGGTCGCAGTCTAGATATACCCGGTAAATACAACATAGATAATTAATCTCGGTCAAGTTACTAGAAAAAGATTTCAACGCAAATATTATAACACGACACAAAGAATATTATAACTACATCTACTACCAACATTTGGCTATTGGTAAATCAGTCTTCAATATTTCGCAACAATTCGGAATTCAAACTCTGGTCAAATTTTTGTTATACACACATATTCATCTCATCTCGTCACATTTCTGGTTCCACCAATGCATTCTCGATCATTACTTATCCGTTTTAAAAAATCAATTTACTATATACTTTTTCCAAATAAAAACTCCAAAATTTCGTAGATATTTGCTCACATCCTGTGCTGGAGGTAGGTGCGGGGTGCGAGGGGTGGAGTGCGACAATTTCCGCCCCGCCCTTTATTATTAACCCCCTCGAGCACTTTGCACTTTTAACTTGAAAATAAGTTGCGCGCCCGGCCTGCGGGCGAAAACTTTAAATAATGCACTTATTGGAGTTTAGAAATGTTTTGTGAGCCACCCTCGTGTGTCTAACGATGTGAAAGTTTATTTAAATAAATAAATTTAATGAATTCAAAACTAAATTCTAAGCTATGAACGTAATCAAGAAAAATAATATAATTTGTGTAAATGACAGGCGTAAAAAGATTACAGCGACCTGAATTTAGAAAATTGTACGGCAATTTTTTCTTTTCTAGTATATATACTTAAGTAATTGTAAATAAATAACAAATTTCAAATACATTTGTAACGTATAGTTTTTATTAAAAGATTTTGAACCTAATTCACGCAGTTTCAAATAAACTCTTCAAAACACAATTGCAATTACTTCACATCGTATTACCGATACGTCAATATCAATAAAACTCGTCTAAATTAAATCTAACACAAAAGGTAATGGATATCCCGCACATTACTGCTAACTATTACGGGCAGATGATAATTGACCGATTCATTCAATTACGGAGCGAACGATTTGAGAGCGAGTGCTCTGTGACTGACGGATAGATTCGGCGTAATTGACCGAAAGAATGAACGGAAAATAGTGCCAATATATTGGCCGACGTGAGTACTTTGTACATCACTTGCAATGATTGATCCCAAATGGGAATGTTTAGAAAATATTGCACGGATTTTATGAGTGGCGGTTACTCAGTGGATTGGTAAATATTGTAGCTGTTGAGGGATAGAAGTCTCTGTGAGGCCTGCTGTATTTAAAATTATATAATGACTTATTATTATTTATGCTTTTCTGCCCTCAACACTTTCATTCGATAACGTTGGTAGTAGGCGGAGTAAACGTATTATAAAAGACTTCGCAGGCAGATTTCCATCGCATTGATCAGCAATATATCAACACTGAATAATAATGACGTATCATGAGATCCTTGTGTCAAGGTTTCGATGTGAAGATTCTCAAATAATTAGTAACTTACTCATTGGAATCTGTGGCCATTTTGGCTATAAACCTGCCCCTATCACACATAGTACAGAAATAGGCTTAGCAAATAATGAGTGGAGCTTTCGGACATATAGAAGTTAAAATATACATACAATATGAAATATTCAAACCTCAAAACGTCTGCTCATTAATTCGTTGAAATCATTCCCTAATTCGCTCCTCGCGAGTTGCATTAATTTTACTTTAATTTCCAACTGCAGCCTTTGAAAATGTTCGCAAATCCAGCCATTCATCATTCGTTCAACCATACACCCATTCAATCATTCGATCAGTGGCCGGGCCGCGTTAATTTCACTTTTATTCGCAGCCGGAATACATGTACACGCGGTAATTCATTACGCAGGGGTTGAAATCATTAAGATATATGAGTGCGTATCAATCAAACTTATGACTGATAGTTTCTCTGTTTGGTGCCAACAACCCTTTTACCATAAAATATTACTTTTATTTTTCCTTGGGTATGCCTTTAACTTTTATGCGAAGAATTGTTTATTTGCTATATTAAATTTCGAATATAGCTTTTGCAATAAACTCTTTTGAAGAAAAATAAATAATCTTCATATTATGTTCGTAACGACATTGAATAAAACTATTTTTTCACAGAATATATTGCAGATTATTTTTTCTATTTAATTCCAAATATTTTCATATTTATTTTCTATTCATTTTATTACTTTTCTTTACAATTAATATAATTTATTTCTCCAATTCTTTTTTATTGCCATGAATAACGAGACCAGCATGCTGTTCGCCTGATGTTAAGCGATACGACCGCTCATAAGCAGCTGCAAAACTAAAGAACACCTTGAATTACAAAGCAATGCTTGGCATTCCACTGCGCAATCAATATAGCGTGATTCTTCCCCTCTTAATAAGGATCCGCAAAAGATATCATAACTCTATACCCCGATCAAATATACAATATACAATTAATAATATCAAATATCAAATATACAATTAATAATATCAAGAACTATGCCATACACATAACTCATTACTGAACCGTATTCCCATCATGAGCGTAATGAGCCGAGACAATAATTAAGAATAGCCAACGATCCATCCACTACATCTCATGAAACAATGGCACGGCATCGAACCGCCGCGCCGCCGCAGCCGAGCTGAATCGTCGTGCGATGAGTCGCAAGTTTAGTTTATTTCATTAAGGGTATAAGGCCATGTATTTAAGTTGATTGTCTTTTGAGGGGTGTGCAGAGATTTTATTCCAGAAATAATCAGTATTTGTTTTTGAATATACTGTTGCTTGTGGAAGTCAACTAGTAAAAACTAAATGAATTTGGGATGAATTATCAAGTTTGAGCGAGCATACGGCCCGCGTGATGATAAACACGTATAGATTAGATTTTCTATAGACATCTGCAACACCAGAAGTGTCACACGCGCTGCAGACCCTGTAAAAACCTGTGTTTCATGTACTTATAAAATCTCATCTTTTTTTCCAAACTCCATCCCCAAGTCCCATAACAGAATTGAATCCATTCCCCTCGCCCAAGTATTTACATGCAGTGTTCTCGGCTCCGACGTGAGCGATGCGCGGACATACATCCGCCGTCAGCGGCTGATCCGACCCAACATGATTTACACCAACGCATTACCTCAGAGAAATAACGCTTTTTTGTATCGGCAACGTTTATTTACTTCAGAGGTGTGGATGGGAAATGCTATTTTTGTGGGGTATTCCGCTCTCACACCCTCCACTGTAACTGTTCTGAGGCAAGATTAAAAGCATATATTTTGTGGACACTAGAACTACGCTAATTCCTAGGAATGTCTAAGTTGTGTGTAATACTTTCACAGCCTTTTTAAGAAACTGCTATCGGCGAGGTATTATATTTAACTTGGGGTTTTTAACTGACTTGATTGTTTTGTTAATTTTTTTACTTTTAAAAATCATTGGGTAGGTACAGGGTTATCATGTAAGGTCGAAGTATATCCGTGTTTAAGAATAAAGTCGTGAATATCTCGCTAGTTAAAATAATCGAGTCAATTCTAAAGCCTTTGACTAAATTTAATGCCTCGCTCAACCGAGTTTATTAATAATGCCTTTAATTACCCTCTGCTTCCAAAAATATCTATCCGCCAAATATGTTCACCATCATGTGCAATCACAAACGCAAGGCTCTCTTCGTGCCCCACATTCATAGTGTACACAATATCAACAACACAAACATCCTAATTGACCCTCAAAGTTCGAATTCCCGTAATTAATTATCAGAAAATCAAACTTATTCATATAAATGGACTAGAGCTGTACGTCCGTTCATTTGTCTAATAGTAATGTTTATTGAGAATCAATTTGCGGGGTCGGGGTGCTTCTTATCTTATCAGGGTGTTTTCAATCGGAGTGTCAATACAGACTGTCTGCGCTGCGGCTAACTACTCCCTCGGCTCGTGTTACCTTGCGGTGTGAGGGATGGGGTTGTAGCGGAGATCTTGGAGTTTTACTCTACGGTTTTAAGTTTAGTCATTTAACCCCTGGACTTGTGCTATATGCATAAAGATCAGTTAAAAATTTTATATGCAAATCTTTAGTTTTGAAGAATAGATTTTTGTGGATGTTCTTGGGCGGAAGTAATTATTTGCCATTAAGTGTCCTATTTGCATGCTTGGTGGACTAGATATAAAAACAATACCCGTTTATTTTACAGGATTTATGTAACGAAGGTGACGTCATTCTTTTGGACAATTATTATATTACAAAAGGTTTTGCAACAAAACAAGTTCTTATCGAATGGTTCATAATTTTAAATCGCCGATGCTTTTGACTTGCACCACAATGTATGTATTAGTGTGCGTGCGCCCGTTTGTTAGGTAATGCAGCCAACCTCAGTCGCTTCCGTCTGAACGCGAGTAAAAGGCGTTCCTCTATACGAATATATTATTTCCAAGCATATTAAACTGAGTAAATTCATAGGAAACATCCTTCGTAAATATGTGACTATAATGATTTTATTTTTTTAATAAGACAAAATGAAGATATGGAACTGTTTTCGAAACTGTTTTCTGTTAAAGAAACACCCACGTTCTGTGATTTTAGAACCGATTCCTAAATTGCTGCATTAAAACAACGATTTGTACAGTTGTGTCGATATTTTGTATAACATATTTAGCCCTCATGAAATTAATAATTAACTTGCTAATCGCGTATTTCTTCTAAATCTCAAAAACAGATTTCATTATTATTTTCATTAAGAAACTTTTAAGGGCTGCTTCTATTAAATGTAATAATAAGGCAAAATTCTATTCGATTTACTAGATGTTCTCTTATTTGAAGATGTCTCTAATATGGATAATTTATCCGGTACTAGACAGTACTTGTCATCAGAGATATTCTTATCATTTTAATTATAAAAAAAATGTATGCATTGTCCCTAAATTATATCTTTACTTTGCAAAAGAGTTACAGAATCAAACTAACTCTCTCTGTACAAATGTGATATGTGAAATGAGGGCTGACGCGCGCTGGCAGCGTCGGCGACACAAAGCATTCAGACTCTTATGCACTTGACAACGTCCTGCCTGCCCTCTAGCCTCGTGCCGAGTGATAAGTCCCGCTTTTATAAGATGGGGGATTTTAGATAGATAGATAGATAGATAACACTTTATTGTTCACCACATATTACATACAAGTAAACAGTTTACATTTTTGAAATAGTGTAACAACTGGCGGTCTTATCGCTATTAGCGATCTCTTCCAGACAACCAAACGTACGATGGATCATCCGTTATATAAGATTATATGTAATGTGGGGGGGTTTGAAAACCTAACAAATAAGAATATATATACATTATAAATACAAGGGTAACAAATATTATATATACCTAATCCTAATCAATAAAGTTTTAATGAACAAAAGAAATATATATATATATATATATATATATATATATATAAATTTTAGTTAATTTAATTTTAATTATTGCATGTTATTGAATGCATATTTCTGTAAAGTATGAACATTGAACATCCTATGGTGTTTCCTGTAGTTACGTTAAATCATTTGTCGTATGCATATCATCACTAAAAATTATCCGTATACATAATTCACTTGGGTCTCTTTACTCCGTTCCACCGTGTTATAGAAAAACGTTGATATACGTTGAGACCGCGCCTCGGCAAGCGTAGTGTAGGACGCCCTCCAACGAGGTGGAGTGTTGATATCCGAAGGATGGCTGGTAGCGGTTGGAGACGTTGGGCTGAAGATCGAGCCCAGTGGCGTGCCATAGGAGAGGCCTATGTCCAGCAGTGGACGCGAATAGGCTGATGATGATGATGATGATATACGTTATTTTACTTGTTGTATATCCAGCATAATAATTCACAAACTTACTAAATGTTACTTATTGAAAATAAAACACGGCTAAAACTGCCATAATTTTCCATCTACTAATCCAAATGCACATGACAAATACAAAAAAATCTGATTCGCAAATTGAAAATATCCTTTATCTCGTCCACTAATTACAAAACCAAATAAGCCATTAACACCGAGAGGAGACGGGCACACACTGGCCGCGTGAAGTGGGGTCGTGGGGGGTCGCGGGGGGTCACCGGGGGGCACCGAGAGCCGCTCGAATAAGAAAACGTATTTACCCTGAACCACTTGCGTGCCGGCGTAACTTTATACCTAAACGGACTCAGGGCTGACCACTTCAGTTCGAGATGTCGACGTTGAGTTAGTTTTTGTAAACACTACTTGTGAAGCCATTCGACACCTTTAAGATAAGTTTTCTTGCTTAAATAGGATACTGTTTTATTTATATTTCCATAGATTTTTATGCAACTAGTTGAATGATTTAGTGACTGTTAACTTTCCGTTTTTTGCTCATAACTATACCTTGATGTGGAATTTAATTTATGTGTATTTCGTCAGAATTTATAAGCCATCTCGTAAACATAATGCCAAAAAATTAAGGTGCTCTATTGTTAATAAAATTACAAAAATATTATGATATTCATCTATTGACTTTGTCGATAATTGCATGACGTAACAAATAAGAAATAATTTCCGCAAGAACTCCTAACGCAGCCCTGGTCGGTCCATCAAAAGCCTCGTTGCTAAGTATATCAAATGAATTGTAAATGAAATCAGTGGCGAGTGGCGGGAACGTTTTATCGCGTCCGAGCCGCTCTGCTTCCCCTTCCACCCTTCCCCTGTCCTCCCTCTCCCCCTCCGTGCTGGACCGCGAGGTTCCCCCAATTTATTTACGCACTGGTGTAGGACATCTGCGCTAACATACAGGCTGGGACACCTGCGAAAGAGTTGCAATAGGTCACCCATTCAATGGAGTGGAAGAGAAAAGTGGGACTGGCTTTTATAATTTTCAATTTATTGTTTAAGGTTTGTTGGAGTAAGGGATGTGGATATTTATTGCGTCTATAAATTTATAGACAATATATTTAGTGTTCAGTTTATGTAGTATTTAAAAAAATACAAGATAGCCAGAATATAGCTAGTGATCATTTAAACTTATATTTAAAAAAGTAAATAATATTCATGATAAAAAAGTGCGAAAAATATTGATAACTTTAATCAACTCTCACCATTCTTGATCAATAAACTAAGACACCAATTAACTTCATTTTTAATGCTTTTATAAGCCGAGAGATAACATTTATTTCCATCTAAAAACTGTATGACAAAAACCAATTCAATTAATGAAACACTTACTCTACAAACTCGTGTAAAACTACTGAAACAATTGAAGTGGAAGCAAATGGCCAGACGCATTCAACCAACGCATTGCATTATACTTTTGTTTAACTCTACGACCGCGTAGCATGTACTACGACGTAGCCTCGTAGTTTCGTAGCAACAGGGTAACAATGTCCATTGACTTATTTGAAATGTTACAAATATGTACATACATTATAATTTATAGTTTTGGATACAACACGCCTTAATATCCAGGAAATTCAAAAATCTTTTCACGTTGCAAATAAATATTTGTCCGTTAATTTGATTTTTAAATAAGTGAAATTAACTTAACATTTATGCGTTGTAGTTCGTTAAAATTTCTGTAACAAAAACTCATAGAAAATAGATAAGTTGGAACAAAAAGCTACTGCAGTGTCTACGTGTCTACAAAACGTCGTAGCGCTACGAACGGCTACGATCTTTATTTAATGTTTTATTTTTCTTTTATTCAACGAGCAAGGAAGGATACGTGTCTATAGTGCCGTTCAGAAGATTTTTAGACACTAAAACTTTTATAGGGATCTACTCGTATTTAAAGCGTTTTTGCCACATTTGTATGTAAGTCTTAAGTCTTCATTACAAAGGATAAGGATGGATAAATTTTATTTTTCGACATAAATATAAAAATAATTTAATTCTGCAGTTTCAATCGTATCAATATTTCTTCGACCTTGTTTTTCTTGATTTTAATCATATGATGTACTAATTGTTGTGATTTTTGACTTATTTGTTGCGTATTTCTCATTATTTATGAAATATCTCATTATGAATTTAATTTATAGCAAAAAATATTAACAAATTATACTCATATTATAAAAAAACCATAGTAGTAGTGGACTTATAGTATATGCCTTCGTGCTTAATTTTATTCCAGCTGGTAATCTGTGGACAATGGTGTGGGTTATATGTGTGTAAACTCGTTTAGTTATTTTTTTTTATGTTTGTTATTAGCATGTAACCGTTTATTGTCCCTTGTAAATAAAATAAAATAAAATAAAATTGTTTTCTTTGTTTTCAGGTACAACACATTCAAGTTAGCTGAAAAGTCTGCGTTGTTAAGTAAAGTTTTCTTTGAAACAACTATAAGAATTGTTTAATATTTTTTACAAGACAACTTTTATCCACTCGGGAATATGCACACTTACACTTAACTTGTAACTAACTTGGGGCTCTAAGTTAACTGCAGCTTAGTTTTATAACGGGGCGAGCCAAGTTTCCCTTGATAAGGTAATGGTTAGTGTTCGTGTATGAAAAGTTAGCTTCATATTCCAGTGTTATCATAATTTTTACATTCCTTTTGCTAATTAACTGTTAGTACTTAAGGATAAAAATATAAGATTTAGTAATACAGTAATAAATATGATGATGACACATTTTTTTTTAATAAGAAAATAAACTTAACGTTCGAAAACTTTTATTTCAAATCGTCTATAACATAAACATTCTTGAGGCATACCGGCGCTAAACATTTCCTTTCTCAGAAAACGCTACCAATTCCAATCAAAATCATGAGACCATAAGTAAAAGCAGACAAACTCCCAATAAAACTGCGGCCACTCATTCCAAAAATCATTCTCAAACGTGACAAGAACGGCAATATCTAATCGTCGTACAAAAGAAAGAGATGGCGGCATTAAGAGGGCATTTTCTAAGGGGCCACTTTTATTTTAACGATAATCGGCTACCCTCACTGGGTCGATGTGAAATGAAGTGTAGAGTTTTATGAAAAAGGCATAATTCCCCATGAAACTCTTACCGGCATTACCAGCTTTTACCAAGTGATTCGTGTCGAAATGGTTTACAGTTTTCTGTAATAACTCTAAAAGTATGATTGTCAGAAAATAATGATAATGTACAACAGTCTCTGACAGAATTCTAATCAGCTGTTCGGAAATACACGAGACAATAATTTTACTTTTGTCGATATACTTGATGTTTGAATTAATTTGATAAATCTGATGATAAGTGATCACTGCCACCCATGAACATCGGCTTGGATTGACGATGTGTTACCAGCCCATCAAATCAAAATAATATGTAAAGATGAATTAGAGAAAGTCTGGAAAGAAGGAACGTGTATTGGGCACACGTGTTCACTGTTAATCTGATAAATGTTTTGAACTCATTCCCAGGACTAACGATTGCAGTTGGTAATATATCACATAAGATAACAAAACAATTAACAAAATCTTTAGTTCTTACTAACTATATTTACAATATTTTCTAAAAAAATCTATGGTTTTATTCTGTGTAATTAATCCATAATAAAAAAATTAATCTTCTTATTAGTGAGCTATTTTGTCAGACCATCACGTAATAAATACTCTCAAAAATATACGGAAGTAAGTTCACTGGTGGTCTCTCATATGTGAGGCCGCCTGGGTGGGTACCATTTCCTATCTATTTCTCTCACTAAGCAGCAGTGTAAATGCACTATTGTGTTCCGGTTCCGACATTGTAGCTAGAGTAACTGGACGTAGTGAGACTTAAAATCTTATGTCTTAGGATGGCGAGCGTAGTTGCCAAGCATTGCGTTGTAATTCATGGTGTTGTTCCGTTTTACTACTTTTGATAAGCGATCGTACAGCCTACCATCAAGCGAATGGCATGCTTGTCTCGCCATTAATTGCAATAAAACAGTAAGAAAATCATATCCAATAACCTCATGACACAAATCCCACAGCCACGCTCTGCACACCAGGCCATTAAGATTCACGCCTCCCGCACGCGTGGCTCGCCAACTATTGCTTATATTAAACGCGTGCATTACATTTGAATATTTTATTAAAAGCCTTGACATGACGCTTATGAGATATGATCTCATTACAAATTGAGTGATATTACAAACATAGCATTATATGTATGATCTTCCAAATTAATGAAAACATATTTAGAATATATTTAATAATTATTAATATGACTGAAAATATTATCCTGTAAATGTCTAGGTAATTGCCGGGTTTAATTTAGAAATGAAACTACAAATGTAGCAGTGCTACGGCCTAGCCGATATGATTTTGATTAGTGCATAGTTATTAGATATTTTACACACTTTGATTTATTATGTAAATTTAATTTATTTGAATAATTTTGACTGTATATTAAAGAACTCTCAATATGGTTTTTGATATCTACATTCTTTTTGTAACCCTAAGTTGTTCAGTACCCCAACAATGTAGCCATCAAACACTCGAACATCTCATAATTCTTTGAATCTCGCGATTCAATCGCAACACAATTTAAACCCAAACCCGGAAATTTTTCACGTCAAATGCAATAAATAATAGTAAATTATTTAATGCACTGACCTTTGAAAGATTTAACGTGTGCACGCGGAGGCCACGCCCCCTCGCGGCGGCCCTTTGTGCCGCGCGCACATGCGCACCCTGCCCCGGGGGCGTGAGGCGAGGGGGGAAGGGGGGAGGGGTTACGGAGGGCGATGAAATACGATTCCGATTACTTTTACTTACATTATTATTTATGATTACGTGTGTTCCTTGTATTGATTGTAAGCGTTTTAAATTCTGAGCTGATTGGTATATTTTACTTTTAAAAGTACGTGCGTTGTATATTGGTCCGTAACTTGCTCTTAGAGTAACTCCTAAATTATTTAATTAAATTAATGAAACATGTATTGAATCAAAATATATTTATAAATATATAAAAAGTCGTAAAGAAACGAAAGCTATAACGCCATTTAAAGTAATTTGAAAATATTCGTCTACAAAACTTCGACAATCTATAATTTGAAATAACGCCAAATTCTGGATGAATGGCGATTGAAATACAATAAATAAAATATTAATTTATAATCGCCACTGGACCCTCGAGACGCACGCAGACATAAAGAGATCACTCCAACACCTAATCATTATAATTATCATTCAAAAGTACTATTTCAAAAGAAATAATTTTTCCTCCTCCATTACCAGTGACAATGGGAAAGCGGCTCCTTAAGTAGCGTGCGAGCGAGACGGGTAGAGCGCGCAGTAGGTGCAAGTGAGATGGCATGCGCGGCTCAGCGCTTAAATAGAGGGTTCGTGGCGGTTTTCCAGCATTGGCGCGGTGCCTCTCGCGGCGATCGCATCTGTGCAACAATGTCATAGTCCAGTCTCGATCTTTTCCTCCTTCTTCTCTTCTATACGTATCATGTATTACTTTCGTAAAATTTGGTGCTCAATTTAAATTATATATATAGATATAAAGAGAGTATATTTTATATACGCGATTTGTTATGGAACCCCGTTGATATAGTAGGTAAAATTAAGTGAAAACAGCAAGATGAACTTCATTGGTAAGTACTTTACACACACCATACACATTCACGCATTCTTACATGATTACATTTTCTCTTCTAAATTCATATTCATTGTATACTACTTTCATATTTCATCCAAAGAATAAACCATTCATACGCCGCAAATATTTTTTATAATTTTACCATTCTAATGCGAAAGTTGGAAGTTTTTGATATTCCTCAGGAATTTTTCAGTAATTTATCAGATTATTCCTACATAAGCAACTTTAAAGATCGGTTTAATTTAATTCGCTTTGCATTAAGAACATTTTATCCGTTCTTTTGATGGAACAAGTCATACTTAGTAAAGGTTTAGTATGCTTTAAAACAATTCTAAATATGCTATCCTTTTAGAGACGTTATTAATAAGGAATATACGTATATACAATGTTCTATCGTCATTTACTTGTATCAAGAACTTATTATTTTTTCTATTTCACTAATCCCTTACTTATATAACAATATAATACTTGTATATCTAATATTGATAGCATATATGCAATACTATACAAGACACACGAATATAAGAAGAACACTTCGTTTCGCTAACTACATAAACTGCTATTTTAAATGATTAAAATATACATACATCATGATAATACTTACACAATTCATTTAGATATTATTTCTATACTTTTTCTTCTTTTCTTTACATTATATTATTTGACTTCCTATAAAGCTTTCAAAAAATTACATTCCACATTTTTTTTTCACATCCAACCTTCGCATTTCCTAGTAATATGATAATTGTGTATTGCATTTGCTCTTTGTGCATTAATATTATTATATATTGTTTTAAGAAATGAATGCTGAAACGAAAGCAATTTTCATTGTATTTGCTCGACAATGCGGCGCACCTTATACATTGAGTTCGAGAAACAAGTTTCGATACTAAGAGAAAGAAAGAAACCTTTCTATTTTAATTTAAAGTTTAGTATCGAGGAAAGAAAATATTTTCTCAGCATATCCCTATAATGATAAAGTTTTTATTTAAAGTAAATTCATTTATAAATACGTGAGCATGTCGGATTCAGTCATAGCTCAGTTGAAAAACAAACATATTATTTTGATTGATTTTCTTTTGCTAAGAATGTCTAATTATTAGGAATAAATCTTTTAGTAAATGAATAACTTACACAGTCTTATTTATTATCTTATCTTACGTAATTTGAATCCCGGGTCAGGTAAAGTGATATTGGATTTTTCTATTCATTATCGGCCCGGAGTCAGGAATTTCTGCCCGATATGGCGATAGGCTTGCCCCCTATCACATTGCGGGACGGAACTTACAAAACGAAACGTGGGTGTCCTGGTAACATGTCCCTTCTGGGAAGAATCTTCCTCTTTATCTAATACTAAATTGATATTGAAAATGTGATATGAAGGTTAGAGTTCGACGACCGACATAAATATATAATAATTTATTGCATTTCTCATACGGTCATTGTCTAATATCAACAATGGTTTTTCTTCATTACTCTATTGAATGAATATGATTATTTCGGGAAGACTTAAACGTTCAAAGTAAAAATGTCTTTAAATCTGGAACATTTACTGCAAGTTCTATTTAAAATCAGACATAAAAAATGAAATACTTATACACCCCCAGAATATTTCGATTTTTAAGGTTAGCTCAACAAACAAATCGGCAAAGTTTAAAACGAATCATAAAGTTATACTTGCACAGGCATGAAAATTTACATTCGTCAATGCTCTACTCGAAGGAAATTTAATAAAAAGTTCCATTATATCCAAACATAAAACGAAAAGACATAAAGCCTTCACGGAATCGATACAAAAACTCGGTTCTTGAAGCTATAAAACCTCTCACAAAATCCAGGCAACGTAATTTGAGGCTGAAATTACGTCGGGTGCGTATCGAGGTCCCGCGTTGCGTCTGACCGAGTTTTTGAGGCCATCCCGGCTGGCCCCGGGCCAATTGGGTTAGAGCATGTACGGAGCAGAACGTGTGAGACACCCGGCTTGAACATGCGGCAAATGTAAATTATATTATTTAATCCCTTACAAGAGAATCGGAATTTCCAAATTACGGCTGGCACTGCGGCGTCGTCAAATTGTGCAAATGGATTCCAGTTGGAGTAATTCCTGGAGTGGGATTAAATCTTATCGCATCTTGGAGCGTCTATTTATTTCTATGAACGTAGGGTTAATATGAGATACAGTTAGTCGACTTTTTTATTGCCGTTTTTATTAACCTTAGAATTGTATTAATGATATACAATTCATCACTTAATTAAATTAAACATGCATTTATAATAATAAATAAATGTACTCAACAACCCACACCAAGATCGAGTCTTATGTCGTGGGTATCAGATACAATCTCCACCTAAGTCACAAGACGCTATAAAAAATGTAGAGCTAACACAATATACCCGGATATCAATTTGAGCAGCGATATAGCTTAAAACAAGTAGCGGGCCGTCGCATTGCAATCACGGACAATATTGCCGCTGTAACCCGGTTGAAACTGAATTACCGGATATCCGGCCGGGTAATCTAATGTCGCGCCCCGCCACTACTAGTTGCCCTCGCGGAGGGGATATTAAAAGGTTTTCTCGAAGACGCCTTGGAATACCTAGAGTATGAAAAATAAAATTGTAAAAGGAGACATTAGGAGCTCTGTACTTGGAGTTTAAAAAAATAATATACAATTTTATATTGCCGTATACAATTATAAATATATGTACTGATAATAATAAAAATGATAAATAATTGATTCTCCATAATCTACATTTACTGAATATCATGAGGTCATACTTACCATCTACTGTATTCAAACATCTTTAACTCTACTGACCACACATTTAGCTTTTCTCATCCCCCCAACCACACAGCAAACGTAGAAAAATATTCTCCGCATTACCCATAAAGGCTGTCTGTAAAACTTTTATTTTCTTAATAATTTCGTATGTCCAGCGCAGTGCCAGGCTTGCCGCACATAATCCGCTACATAAAACTCCGTATACATCATTCCTGTAGAACCGTAATGGTATAATCCACACAGTAGGGGCTCGCTAAAAGCATATCGCTGTTCCTTTGGTCAGTAACGCCGGCCCACTCACACTCTACTGCGATGAGAGAGATGGCACACAATGGCCACTCTTTCAAGTGGGTTTTTTCGACCATTAAAAAGTTAAGTAAAGATTTATATGAGATAGCCGCATTACATATTTTAGGGTTAATGCTGTATATTTTTTTAAATCGGGTAAATTGTACTATGTGATTAAAATTTAAAAGCACAATGTTCACAATGGATATACAACTAAATATGCGATGCTTGTTTTACGTATTTTTGTAATTGTTATTAACAAACTTTTTGGTTCTGATTCCACCATTTTTCTCTACTCCCCTTAAAAATTTATGAAATATCCCTAAATTAGCAGAGATTGCTAAAGTACTTAAAATGCATTATGAGTAAAAAGATTCATTATAAAACATGATCTCGGCGGTTTTGTCTCGGTGTCTCCAATCAATTTGTGCCTAAAGTGACGCGAAGTGGCGAGCGTCGTGGAGCATCGTTCACCGACACTTGACTACGTTCCGCTGAATTTTGCACAGTATTCTTGGTCATAAATGGTAAAAATTCCTTGAACTTTTTAGTATAAACGGAATATTTAAAATAGAGCTACGAAGGATTTTACGAACGAAAATTATATATTGCAAGAAATATTTTTACATTATGAACATTTTAAATATAAAAAATCTAATATTCTCATTATAAATATAATGTCTATAAATTAAAACTGCTTCGTAACTCAAAATATCACATACATGGTATGATTTTTTTTTTATTTATTTATTCAACTTACTACTATTTACAGGTATTACATTGTAATTATATATTATTTTTCTCTTTTAAAACTAATTATACTAAGTTATTTAAAAGCCACATCCCTAAAATATATTTAACACTCACATTTCACTCGGTAAATTAACAGTAAGTCGTTATGCATTGGATCGCAATCGGTATAGAGTGGCACGCGCCTTGCCAAATGACCAAACGTCATAAAATTTTGATTGCACGCTTCACGCCATATTACTTCGTTAATTACCACTCAGATTAAATTGTCGACATGTTTACTAGCTAGGGCAAAAATAGTTTCACCGTATTGAGTATTTCAACTCATAAATAAATACAATAAAAATAAAACTGAAGGCCCTATTGACCCCATTGAAATATTCAATCTATTAATAAAGTGAATTAAGGCTTGATGAAGTATTAGAAACTACGAGTATCAACGACCTTTTGATGAAACAATATCAATACCCGAATTAAAAAGTTGTGGTTTTTCAAACATTTGGTTGAGGTGCTTAAAGTGACGGTTTTTCATTTGAATGCTGGCTTCCTAATACATTACACTATGAGAACATCATGAAAACATACGGAATATTAATTTTTTAATCCAATTTTACAAATTTATATTCGATGCTAGCTTACACCGTTAACCTCTGTAAATAAATAAAGTGAATTAACACAAAATAGCAATATTGAAAATTAATAATATCACATACTAAAAGCCACAAATCTAATTTAGAATAAGCATCCACAATTTACAAGCGATATCCATTAACACAGGTACAATACGACCAAATCAAGATTCGACGCAATCGAATTTTATACGCGGCAGCTAATTGCACTAAACAGATTTTCAATTTGTTCACGTAATGTGGTTAGTACAAACTACCAATGAATTAGTGCAATGATTATGTTTAAACGCGATAACATTATTTTAATCGGTCGTTTAAAATTATTACATTACCTGTGTTTAAATACTTTACCGCAGTTTCAATAAAACATGCTTACCCTCACCTTAGTATAAAAGGGTAGGCAGAAGCACTACTGGAACCGTTTTTTGCGATTATTTTCTTCTCGAAATATTATAGGGATCGAAAATATCGCCATACTGGCTAAAATCTTGAATTTCAGCGTACATATATCAGTTTTCTTTAGTAAAATACACATAAAATAGTAAGTGAACTAGATTTTACACAAGGATCTCATAATCCACATCCCATAAAGCATGAAACGAATCTCATGACGCCAATTCTTGTTAAGTTCAAATAATCGGACACCCAACCATTTCAATATAATGATAATCTTGTACTAAAATATATTCATTCATAAAAAAATAAAGAAAATTTATTACAAAGAACATAAAACATGGTCACTCCGAGCGTGCTCAATAAAAATAACTTTTTATAAAAACTCTTAAACCCACGAAAATACATAAAGAGAAGCTCTCAAACAATTGTAAAATGGCTCGAAACTTTCCGAAGCAGACATCGGCAGAGAAAATTTAAGGAAAATTCAGCTAGGCTTCCGCTTTCCCTGCGTAAAAAATATTTTGATGTAACTCCGTACGTGAGTGGAAATGCCAAATGTTTCGTGTTCAAGTCTCGAACAATATTCAACTTGTTTTTGAGATAACTACGTGTAACTTTTTTAGGTTTTTCACTTCAATGAATTTTTTTCTACTGTTGTATTGTAGCAGTATTTTTATACTGCAAAATTTATAGTAAACATTTTTGGACATAACTAGCTGCGTCACTTACAAAACTATTTGCTCAGAAGCTCTAAACATATTTATATACGCTGCCAAAACTCATAAATTATATTAAAATCGTTTTTTGCCAAGAAGAGAGAAAAAAAAATAGTTTTTAAAAAATCGTCAGTGACGGTCGAGCATTAAAATGTTTTATAACTAAAGAAATGCCGCAAAAAATCCTCAAGAGCAAAATATATGAAAGGCATTATTTTTTACATTAAAAAGGAAACAAAATACATTATGAAACAAGTTTTTTCCCATCATTACGACGGGCGTTTCTGTGCCGGTAAAAATACGATTTATATTCAAGGAGCGGAAACATTTGTATCTGTCGGGCTTAAACAAACGTTATTAACTAATAAATGACAGACGCAAAAAACGATTATGAGAATTTAGAATATTCGTTTGTACTTTTTTATATAATTCAAGCAGCATTATAAATTAACATTCTATACATACGTTTTTATCAAGGTAATTAGGCATTATTTCGTGGATCTTGGGTTGTAGCACATCAAAGTGACTTCGGTGACCTCTTGTGCGTGTAGTGCAGAGCAAATAGAGTTGATACCACCCTGAAATTATAAAAGTGGTCGACACAATTATGCCAAAATTCAGATAAAAACCAGATACATACAAGCTGTACTCAAAACTCGTGACATTTGCACACGTCCTAAAATAATAAATAAATAAAAACAGGAACTATAATGGAACTATCCCACCAATGCCTGCAGTGATCTTTATTCAGGCGAATACGAATAGGCTTTGGATCTCCAGCAAGTTGCAGTATATAATCAACCACGAGAATATATAAAACAAGCAGTGCGTATACGTCTTCGAACGACTAAATACATTCATAATTATACCTTAAAATATTTTCTGTATTTCCCCAAATTAATACAACTATAATTACATGAATTACTCTGTCCGTGTGTCCCTTTAAATTATTTTTACGTGTATAGATTAATTAAAAATTCCCCCAAATTCTCGGTGAATAGTAATTAACATGAATACATTACTCGACCCTACTTTTAAACCATTTACACAAATTTAGCTGGAATAACGTTGTAGATACATTAGTAATAAAACAATTTGTAGAACGCCCACGCGACGTATTCATAGCATACACCGGTAATCGATAAGGTAACGTCGGAACTAGCTATTTCTAGCTATCGAGCTATTTTACACGTAACTATTATGGGGCAGTCTATATTTGTAGTTCATTGACGACAAAAGTTGACAATCACCGTAGCACAACTACTACGTTCGTAGCATCGTAGCAAGGCGTAGCGTATCGTAGACAATGTAACTACATCAATATATTAAGTTGTTTTTATAAATGAACATTTGTTATTGGCCTTTTATCATTTAAACATTTATGTTATGTATTATTCTAGCTGTTGGGTTTCCATACTTATTGGATGGATAGCTAACAAAACTATAAATACCGTAGCCACCAACTTAGATCTAAACTACTGAAGCTACAACCGAAGGATATACTAATCCCAAACATAAAGTAGGAATGAATGCCACAAAGCCTACGTTTTTACCATTGCAACTGACATTAGCACATTCGATTAGTGCAAATAGTGAGGGCTGGTAGCACGCGCGGCTAACGAACCGCGCCGCACGCGACGCTCGCTGTAAATTATTGCGGAAGCGTTGTACGCGAGTTATTGTCGCTGGAAACTTTCGAATTCACGGCACTAGGGGTTTTGTTTACTATTTTTACAGTTAGACCCGTTTACGAGTGTATGGAAAGAACTGAAATTATTTTAGATTTTTTACTAGTTGTTATGAAAGAATCGTAAATTATAACTTCCAGTGATTTATTAGAGATTACAAAAATACTACAATAAAGAAATCTTATATTTTACAAAAATACATAAACTCACGCCTTTTTCCCAGAAAGGGTAGGCAGAGGTGCCAGGACACCCACATTTCGCCTTGTATGTCCGATGATGAGATTATCTCCATATCGGTGATAAACTCCTGACTTCGGGCTGATAAAGAATAGAAAAATCCAATATCACTTTGCCCGTCGGGATTCAAATCCGATATCTCTGCTTAAAACCGTACCGTAGTACAACTACGCAACCGACGTAGTTGGTAATATTTTACTACAGACTTCAATATTTAGTATAAAATTACGATCAACCATTACGACATACTATCGAATATTATACCAAAAAAAACCTTTTAATAAAAACTGAAAACAACCGCTCACAACCTACAGCGGGTCTACAGTAAATCATTTTACGAAATCAATTCCTGCCTGAACATTATAGTACGAGAGCGCATAAACCCGCCGACCTTCAACCCCGAATATTTTACAACAAAACCATGTTTAAACCGTAATTTTTATTTGCATTTCGCCCTAAATATTCTTCATTCTATTTCCAAGCTTAATTTATGGGCCGTAGAGTAGATTTTTCATTGTTTTACAAATAGGTATGTAGATTTTTGGCGGCGCATGATGGGACGTGGGCACGCGAATTCGTTTCTCTTCGTTTTTTACGTTTTGTGTAGTTCCCAATACTTTATTTTGTAAAACACTAGCATAAAATTTCTGCTGCTGTTTTCATATTGTTCACATTATCTGCTCAAGTGTACTACACTATTAATAAAAAAATCATAATGAGATATTTCATCCCCTACAAATATTTATTTATTCATATTATTACCAGTTCACCAAACAATTCTAAATAATTAATTATATAATACCATACTGACTACCGTGAGATGGACATAAGAGAAGGAAAAGATGAACACTATACGAGTACTACTAATATTACTTATTATATAATACATGTACTGATAATAACACAAAACTATCTTTGTTACTTGAATAAATATATTTATACTATTACGAATAGAATTTCACAATGTTTTCTCCGCTCTATGGCTCGAAGCCATAGTAAATTAAAGAGTAATTAAAACAATTAAACAAATGCGTCAGCGTACAGCATAGCATACAATGGACTCGTGCGCTCAAGTGACGCTCACACCCTTCTAATTAAATGAAAACTCGTGTAGTAGCTGCGATTTAAAAAATACTAGACGTGGTTTTTATTAAATACACCTATGTGATATAATAGAAAAATAGAGTGTGGAATATTTGTAAGAGTATTTTGCAAAAATAAATTAATATCTGACATTTAAAGGTTTTTTATTATTTGAGTTTAAATCGTAAATAAATCAACCATTCTTAATTATAAAGAGCATTTGATTGGATATCTGGACTCAATAAAATAAAACAAGAAATCCAACGCTAAAGTTCCATAATTCTACCTATTTAAAAATTTTGGTAAAACGCTTATCATTCCTCACCAATTTTTAGTTTAAAAAGACACCCAAAATTAAATTCCGTAAAAGCCTCATCTAGTCTAAAACTTTCGGCTCAAGTATAAAAAAAATTGTAAAAAAGCCACGTGTAATGAAGGGGCTTGGAGATAAATGCCTTGTCCCAGCATCCGGCAGATTAGACGCTGCCACGGCGCCCAGCTGCCGGCGCTGATTGAATCCGCAGATGAGTTCAATGAAACCGGACTAAATATATTACGGACGTTTTTTACTTGAAATTGTGTTCAGAGCTCGATTAATTGTTTTGTGTTGGGGATTAGAGTTGGAATTGATTGTGTTCTGTTGGAACTTTCTTTTTTACTTTCCCGTGTTAATAAAACTAGACTAGACTGGTAGTTTTTTGTCTGTGCAATTACTAAATTTTTGCTTACTTAATCTATTGGTCATCATCGAGTCTAAAACAGAGCGTAATTGATCACTATGTTACATTAAATGTTCAAAAATAAAGCCCCAAGATCAAAAATGCCTTACTCCATTGTGCCAAAACGAGTCATCTGCAATGGAATGTTAACTTTCACCAAATAAAACTTGCGAGAGAATCAAAGGCCTTCAACTCGCAACAACTTGCCAAAGTCACTTTGACTTAACTGTAACTTGAGCCAACTTAACCACAATTAACATAAAGACATTTGAACGCTTATTGCCGCGGAACGCTTCTTTTGTTGAAATTATCAACGGTTCGCTGAATTTTATGTTTTGTATTGAAACAAGTATTTTATGACCCCTTTTCTGTTTTCGTCTCAGTTAACTGTTTAGTTTATGATAATTTAAACGTAGTGTTTATAGTCTTAAAACTTTATAATTCTTGAAGTTATTTCTAAACTTACCTGTTTTTTTTTAAGATTTAAATTCTTTTTAAAAATTGCGTTTTTAGGCAATTTGAATGTATACTAAACTATTTTACTCTGTTTTATTTCAGCGCGTAACTAAAGTAATTTCAGCAAAATTTTGAACATTTCAATAAAAACTGTACTTCCTTAAGAAACACTAATATCTGTCGAGCAATAAGTAGAGTCGCACAGGCCGGGCCGCTATCGATCTAGCTAATAATAGAGCGGCGGTGTCGCGCGTTGCACATATATATACATATATATGTATATATGTACGCCGGTCGTACACGCGACGTCTCTACCATTGTTACTATGTTGTTTTATCGAATTCGTAGTCACGTAATTTTAGCAGCTTACTATGGAATATTGGATGTAGGGTTAAAATATGATAGATTTTTTAAATATTGTTTTGTATGGTTTGAAAATCGTTCCTGCTTTGATTATTTATTTCATGTTTTACGAATTGGAAAATATCATGAGTTACGCGCTACAGAACAAAACACAAATTGTATCCAGTATGTTAATTAAACTCGTACCATATTACATCTTGGGATGGAAATTAGTTCGTGGACTCGTATCGCTGGGGCTTCTCTTGGGATTACAGACGTTAAATTATTGCGTTTTGATTCTAGTACTTTAGGATTGTAGTTCCGATACTATAATATATGTAACATGGCAGGGCACACCTCTGACTTAGGAAACCTGCATACCATAGCGGTTTATAAGAATTTCTATGGTATGTAAGTCCGCCAACCCGCACTAGGCCAGCGTGGTGGACTATATGGCCTAACCACTCTCAATCGTACTGCCGATTGTAGAGTAGGCCCGTGCCCTGCAGTGGGACGTATATGGGCTGATACAGACTATATCCATCGATGATGAGTGACAAACCCGCAAAGTACTCCAACAATATCCTAAAAGGAACTCGCATAAAGACGGAGTTAACAAAGCGTTACCGGCTGATAACAGATAAAACGCGCCGCCGCGATTACCGCTGGACCCGGCGCAGACCTCCTATGATACGGGCTACGGTATAAAATGCGAGCTGAAGCGAATTACAAAGATTTTTATAGAAATCAATGGTGAAACTAGCATGCCCTTCGTATGGTAAGCCATACAGTCGCTCAAGAACAGTAGCACTACCAAATAACACCTTAAACTACAAAGCAATGCTTTTGCATTCCACTGCGCTCGCTATCCTGAGACATAATATGTTAAGTCTCATTATGTCCAGTAGTTACTCTGGCTACAAAGTATTGAAATAAAAAAAAATACAATGATCGTGTAACTTAGATTAAGTTGCTAATTTATAAGCTATGTACACCTATAATTACATACATTTGAACTTATCCTCTGCGAAAATAATCTACAGTTGTGTGTATTTACTGTGTGTTCTGTAATATGCCTTATTTAAATTAAATGGGCTTCATGTACAATCATTTTTCAAGGTGAAAAAATATATTAAACATAATTTTTATTTTTTTATAAAGGGAATAAGATTAAATAAAATGTTCCACAAGTCTGGAAAATATTTTCATTTGGGATATATTTAATCGAGTCATTTATCCACGCAGACATAATTATATCCTATTCTCATAAGATTATGAAGTGAATTAAAATATTTATTTTATCCAATATGGATGCCATGTGCGTCGTTTCGACGCAAGATAAGATTAGGCTTATTTTGTTCTATCTGTCTACCTCCCACACTAAACAATTATTTTATAGAATCCGACATTAAATTAAAAGTTCGATATTACAAGTACAAGTCAAGTCGATAAAACAAATATTGAAGTTTATATTTTGTCATTTGTTCGAGCTTCCGCTCATATTCTGTAGCCACGCTTCACGGCTCCACGGGTCGTCCCAAAGGTAAAAAAGGTCTTACATTATTTTCGCATTATCTTCGAAACATAATAACTTAAGTACAATATAATGTTGTGGGTCTCTGGACAAATCCCTTATCTTTTTGTTACATTTATTAATATGCTATATTCTTTAGAGATTTTACTAAAAGGGATTTTTATCTATCGCTTGTTTGAGTAAATTATAGAAAATGGATAGGTGGTTTACACAAGTTGCTTGATGGAACTGTAAAATATACTTTGTTAGGAGGCAGGCACAATTCTTAAAGAACTTATTGGTTAATATAGACTTGTATTCATATATATAAAATTGAAACGAATTTGAAATCTCGAGTATCTAATTTATAATTATAACACTCATTGGAACTGTCCTTTAATGTTTTAGTCTTTTTATAAATCGTTAAATCAAAATATTATATCTCTTCCAATCTGTTCGGAATTACATTAACATTCTTAAACATTTATATATGAAGCCATAATATGACTTTACATTCAATTTACCTATATGAAAGAACATAAGTCTTGGCTATAAATTAGTAAGAATATTCGCTTACAATAACAACCGGTAATGAATACGGGACCGTAGTAAAATGAGCCATGAAACGCAAAGCGTGCGTTATAGGGCCGAGGGTCCGTTCCGACCCAATTAACTTTATGCGTTTGTTTGTCGCCAGGGCGAAGTTATTATATTAAGTACTTTTTGGTAATGTATGATTTGGAGAATACATCACAGCTTACCCGATGTTGGGAAAATTTTACTTCATATTTTGCTAATCGATAACAGATCGTTCATTTATGAACAAAAAAAAAACAAAATAAAATTAAGGGTATATTATATAAATCATTTTCACAATATAAACCAATATATCATTACTTAAATTAACCAGGCGAAAATCCTGACAAAATTGTCTCCCTGAAAATCCCTGAAAAAAAATCGAATTATTTTACCCAATTTAAGAAATAAAAGCAGAACCCTTCTCAATTCGTTGACGCCTCAGCACACTCATGAGTTTAAATGTATATTTAGTAAGTCTATAACTGCGCCGAACTATTGCGCCGTACTATAAGTCGGTAATATCAATTCAATTATAACTAGTATACTAGCGAAGCCTTACATGAGCCTGTTTCAGCCTGTCTTGGCGCATGTCACTTCGCAATGCTCGACATGTATACACTACGTACATTATATATTAATATTGACTATAATCTGATCGTAACTAGTATCGTTCTACGTCATTCACTGGATTCTTTCCTAAGAAATAATTAATATAAAAAGATACGTGTGATTATACATTGCTAGAGACTAAAATCCTATACGACCAAAATAAAAATAAAGATTTGCAAATCACTTAAACATTTGCATGTGAACAAAATATATAAATCGATCGATATCTTATAGATCGATATACTGTTGTATGCCAAATATTTTTAAATTACACAAATAAAACTATTCACAATGTCATTCTAACAGTAAGTATCCAAATGAATATCATTTACATTACTATCATCAATGCACTAAATATAAATTCCGTATCAGCCCATATACGTCCCACTACAGAGCACGGACTACCTCCACAATCGAGAGTACGATTGAGATTTGTTAGGCCATATAGTCCACCAAGATGGTCTAGTGTATAAATATAAATCTATATTATAGTGAATAAAGTATAGTGTGTATACAGTGTGTGCTTTTATCCTAAACCTACAATTTAGACTGCCCTCTCTTTATTTTCCTTCTCTTATCCCATCGTAGCCGGTAAGAGATTGCCTCGAGCCATAAGATCGCCGTACTGTTTTGTTAATATTAGTTTAGTTTAAGATTTATTGGGTGTATAAAAAAGAATTAATATATAATTAAATACGATACAAAACATACAAAGCGTTACGACACAACAGCAACGACAATACAACGCAGACTTCGAAATTCGAATATTTAATTAAGAAAAAAAATTGAAAAGCCAAGGAATTGTCGGCACAACTAGGGAATGCGGAATGAACTCTGTCATCCGCACGTCTTGCCAATTGGATCGATGAGTCTTTTTTCTAACCGCCATTCTTGTGGACGATAAATTGAATTGAAAGCGGGCTCACACTTGAGAATTCGCTTAATCCACCCCGGGGGCGCATTGTCATGTGCCCCGAGGATATTAGAGTTTATTATTTTTTATTTATAATGCTGACTGCCTTTCAATTTCGTTCCGAAGTGCTGGAATTTTAAATTATTTGAGGAAATTCAATTAATAGAGGATCTTTCTTTAATTACTACAAATGATGCTTCGATTTTATCATTGTGTAATGATAACTCATTTGGTAAAGACATGGTAATATGTCTAAGAGAATCGTTTGACTTGGATGTTCGATATTAATTCTTTGGATTACTATTTCCAAAGAATTGTTAGATCCCGGCAAATAAGGTTGCAAACCTTATTTGCCGGGATTTTACATTAAGGGACAAAATATTTATTACTTGATTGTTTGATTTGACACACTTCAGTATTATATTGTTGGAAAATTGGGCTTTGTAATTCGGCATATAGCCTAAAACCCTGACATAATGTATGTTTCCCTGAGGGTCTAATGTAGGTCGTTTAAAACGCCAGACACTTGGACAATACGAAATTGCGCAGTTGTCTCATTTATTCATCCATTGTAGTGAAAAACAAAGAACAAGTCTCGCACGAATTCACGAAGAACAAAAGTTGAAGAATTTAAAGTAGCCACTAGTCGCCGAAGTAGGTTTGATCCCCGCAAATCTCTGAGATTTAAACTATAACCGCTTTATTACAAAACGTGGTTTATCTAAAAACTTTAGTTTAAATCGCAATAAACTATGGTTTATATACAATTCATATTACTAAAAGTGGTTTAACGATAAACCATGGCCTTTTTTATGGTTTATCGCTAAACCTGACCGCCCCCTAGTTTAACGATGGTCTAAATCGTAAACTTCCAACTATTTCTTTTTGATTTAGTGTCTATTTCATCATATTATGTTACTTTTACTCTAAAATTGATATTAATATGATGAATTTGTTCGTTATTAAGGATTTTGAAACCTTTGAGCGATTAAAAACGTCATGTCGGCCCAACAAAAACGTCTACGCGTCAAACCCTGTTTTGATTTTTTCCGATAAAAATATACGCATAAGGATAGGTTTACCAAACATTTTGCAATGTAATCATCCATATAATAATGTTGGTTTACTCACATTTTCCTCACTACTCAAATTCATAGACCATTTTTCATTTTGTAGGTCCACCACAACACGATATTATTAAATTAGATTATTTTGTAATTACCTAAGCGACAATTATTTTATATCACTTCACTTCACATACTTCGTTGACTAAATAGTAAATGCATTCCAATGCTAAATGAACTTATTTTAACTCGCGATAGTTTTGTTTATTGTTATGGTTTCTTGTAACGCGCCAGAATGTTACGTTCCATCATACCTGTTTGGATGTGTGACTAGCTAATATAACATGAACCAAATGAAAAAATAAAAAATTATAATCGATATACCAACCAATATTGACATTCAAGTAAAATGTCCAACCCTCAATAGGTTCAATATGCCTAAACATTATTTAATCATTAAAATTTTATTAAAACGTATTCTTTTCTGTGGATATGGAACGTTGCGATCGAATGATATCATGTTGAACGAATATTATTTGTATTAATCTGTGGTTGGTGTATAAACAACGGTTCAAAAGAATGAACCAAGGGAACCATGGTTTATTTATGTTTTGTAATACAAGTAAATTTAAACCATGGTTCTGTAGATTAGACTGGTTTTGCTAGACCAGGTTTAAACCAAGGTTTATTTCGCTTTTTGTAATAAGACCGTAACGGCCTTATTACAAAAAGGTAGCTTAGTACTGGATTTAAACCAGAACTAAAAAGTTTAGGATTGTTACGGTACTAAAATCAATTCTTAGACTAAAATTCATCCTTATTACAAATCCAAGACCAACTGAGGACTTTATAGTATCGCAGATAGTTCTTGATTTCCACAGATTACATGCAAAAAATTAAAGTGATCCATTATTTCATTCACTCACCGATATACGCACCGTTCCATTTAACATAAACTTGTGCATAGAAATAGTAAAATGTTAAATATAATGTAACTTTTATGAAGATCATGATGCTAAATATATACTATTTTACCATTAGAATATGTATATACATATATCCCTAATAAAAATAATTTGAAGTGGCGTAATTTTGGTTTTGTTTCACTGTTGAAATATTTGTATAATTAGCGTACAAAGGAATGAATTGTGTGGCGCGCGTACTTGAATAATAGCGAAATGTTTAGATATCGGTTTATTATTGATTCTATTTAACAGTACTTTAAGTTATATAAATAAACGTTGTTCGTTGTTGAAATGTGTGGCGTGTATACCTGCATATTATCGAAATGTTTAGGTACATGTCGGCTTATTATTTGTTATTTTTAATAGCAGTTAAAGTAACATAAAGAAATGTTGTTCTTTTTTAATATATAAGCTCGGCATCAGCGTCACAAGTGCAATAGTTTTTGTGAAATCTCGTACGCAACGTATACGTCAGTTAATGAAGTTGAAATATGGAGCATTCAAAGAAGAAAAGGGGTGAAAATTGGACTTCTGAAGAAAAGGTTAGTCCAAATCCATCATCTTGTTAATAATCAGTGTAATAAATAACATTTGACCCAATCAATACGAATTTCGTTCTTCCAGGAAATACTACGCCAACTTATTTCCGAGTCAGCTCACATTTTAGAAAATAAGTCTACCAAGACGAATGCCAATATGTTAAAATGCAAAGAATGGAAAAATGTAACAAATAAGTGAGTAATATTTGCTGTTAATTGGGTTCAATAATATTATGTTAACTAATTTTCAGTGAATATGTAGATATAAAATTACTTAGTATTAATTATGTAACACGTATATTTTTCAGACTAAACGAACTAATGGGAAAAAATCGAACTGATGCAGAGATCAAGTTGGCTTGGAAGCGGATGAAATTGGCAGCCAAAGCCAACTTGTCTTTCCATAATAAAGAACAATCACGGACCGGAGGTGGCCAAAAACCTCCATCACCTTCTCCAGAGGACTTGGCAGTCATGTCCATTGCACCTCATGATTTTGTCATAGAGGTCAATCATTATGACAGTGATGCTATGGTAAGTAGGAATTATTAAAATTGTCATACATACAGTTTTGCATTATGATTTTTTACATAAAATACTACTTTATAATATTATAATAAAATAATAAATAAAAAGTAATACACCAGGAAATAATAAGAACAAACTATTTAACAGAACTCTGTACAAATATCAGACACTTTCCTAGGACCAGGCTAATTTTAAAAGTAGGATTCAATAAGTGGAATGACTATAACATCTATTTAATATTTATTTACTTGTTTCAGATTACAATCCCACCTGAGTCTATTGCAGGCCCTAGTTTCACTACTGATTCAGTTACATTAGCTGATGATGTTATAGAATCAAATAACAAGGAAAAGCAAGGTGAACTTAATTCTTAGACAGTAAAACACAAGTTTGTTATAATATAATTTATTTTTAGCTACAATTTTTTCCAGTTAATGAAAATATAAAAACAACATCAAAAAGTACAGCAAATAAAAGCAAAACGGTTTCCCAAAAAAGGTACGCAATGTCTTGCTAAACTTTAAACAATAATTTTAGTAAAAATATATTATTTGGCTATAGTAATTTTATTAATTCAAATGCATTTTCACTTTTCACTAGCAAACACGGCCATCAGGCTATTATAAACAGTAATGTAGAGTTTAAGAAGAGGCAACTGGAAATGTTGGAAGTGGAACACAAATACAACATACAAATTGCACAATTTAAAATAAAAAACCTGCAACTACAAAATCAATTATTGGAAAATCAAATTAGACATTTTACTGAAGTACCAGAGATATCAGAGATACCAGATCTGAATAATAAAATGTGAGTAATACTAAAATTTATAATAAAAATACAAAGTTGTAAAACAATAGAACCAGATAGTGTAGTATTTTGGCATCATTCTTAGTTCTGAAAGTACTTTAATAGCAATCCAAAGGTTTTCAGAGGCCTACTCTAAAACTGAATAATGCAAAAATTATGTTTACAACACATTTTTGAACATGCATACTAATATAAGATTTTTTTTTTCAGGTAATTAACAGCATACCTAATTCCTATCATTATATCATAAATTATAATTTAAGACTGATTCCAATGTATGACTGTGACATATTAAAATTGTTATAGATGACTATTTGAGAAATAATAATGTATTATGCAGTGAAGTGAGTTTCAATGAACTGCCTTCTTCTTATACTACCTCTTGTTGCGTTTGAAATGTAAGATGGCACGTGTATATTTGGTTCCCTGGAAAGATGCTCATTATTGAGGTCATCCCCAGGAAACAAGTCTTCCCTCATATCTATGGCGATATTGTGAAGTACAGCACAGGCAACAATAGTCTTCCTAGCTGTTTCTATATCTCCGTACATTCCTCTCAGTAAACAACGGAAGCGTTGTTTCCACAGACCAATGCATCTTTCAATGGTATTTCTGGTGCTGATGTGGCTCCTGTTGTACCTTTGTTCTGCTTCTGTTTCTGGGCTGAGCAACGGAGTGAATAGATATGGTGTGCAGGGATAGCCACTGTCACCCAATAGTAAGCCGGAAAATGCACCAGCTTCAAACCTCTGCTTTAAGCGGGACTCCCTGAAGATTCTCGAATCATGAACACTACCACGCCATCGTGTTACAATGTCCATGATTTTAAGATCTGCATTGCATACCACCTAAAATGACAATATAAAAATTAGTAGAGGAACAATATTTTTGTCTCCATATTTATGTAATATTTAAAAATATAATGGTAATGATTCAATATTTTCACACAGTTACCTGCACATTGATCGAGGGATATCCTTTTCTGTTGATATACATCTGACCTTCATCAGTATTAATTTTTTTTATTCTTATATGTGTGCAATCTATCGCGCCTATTACTGTTGGAAAATTTGCAATACTGCGAAATTTTCTCATCCCTTCTTCTTGGTCATCCAAAGTAGCAGGCATCTTTATAAAATTGTGAGATATACACGCTAGCGCTTCAGATACTTTTTTGCAAGTTTTGCTAATAACTGGCTGGGATACACCGTGTAAGTCCCCAGTATCATCTTGAATCTGTAAAAAAAAAAAACAATTTAGTAGGCACACCAGTGTTTGAAATATTTTTATTTGTTCATTTATTTTTAGACAAAACAGATTACAATCCTAAAAGTGTGACAATAGTTACAAATAAAGTTTTCTATCTTAACCCAAATCTTGTGTTTTAGGAACAACACTAAAATACTAGGTGAAAATACAACTATTATGCTACGAAGTAGACAACAATACGACATAAATTATATACAACGAAATATATGTAGTTGCAAATTAAAATCATTTAAATATTTTCGAACCAGTTTCTTGTAATTAGTTATATTGCTATTAAATAAATCTACAGCGGGTTTATTCAACAAGATACCGTAACACAATCATTGAATCGATATTATAGCAATGTTTTTAATTTAGGTTAGTAATTACAAAGTTTGTACACTTACTTCATGACCAGCCCAGTTGCGCAATGCACAAACCACTTGCAACTCAGGAGTAAGAGCGTGTCCTCGAGGGTCGTAGGCTAACTTCTCACGCAATAAATCCACTATTTTAAGTGCAAACCTTTTAGTGAATCTATATTTATAGCGAAAATCTTCATCACTTAAGTCAAAAGGATTCACGCGACTACGGGGTCTGCACCGCCGGCCTGTTCCCAACACTTCCAAATCTTCCAAATCCATTAAATCCATCGAATTTATATCCATTTTTCTATTTTTGTAGTTAAAACAAGTAATAACACAACTGCGACGCACAAATCAACTTAAATGTTTGACGTTTCGAGGTTAGTACATGAGCTAAACTAGGGGTCTCGGTGGTTTAACTTTTGGTACCATAGATAATGCTCGCACTCGCCTTAAATCTCGTTTTGTAATAACGTTTTATTTGATTCGTAGTCTAAACCTAATACTAAACCCGGTACTTTAGTTAGTTCACGTTTTGTAATAAGGCCGTAAGTATCTACAATAAATTCCTCAAAACTTTGTATTCTGCAAATATTTTGACAAGATATTTGTACATTCGATTACTTTCAATTTTCTTTCATAAGACCTACTTACTATATGACATCATTCTAACTAACGTTTGTGCTAATGACAGTGTAACATATTAAATACTATTTGTATTTAAATAATAAAAATATTATTACTTTTAATGCAAAATACCAAACTATTTAATTACGCATCAAGGCTGTACGAACCAAAGTTCCTTTGCCGTTATTTAAATTAAGAACGCAGGCCGTACATATCGAAATTGTATTTATTTCCTTCTAATTCCTCTTTAACTTTTCGGAGTAAAACAAAGGACTACGGCGCGGGGTGACAAATGGTCAGATTGACGCGAAATAGATATCGGAATGGCTGGTATATCGGTCCTCTCGACCGGAGTGGCCTGTACAGCGGACTGGCCGGACAGCCGGCTGTACCGGTGCAAATGGCGGTAAAGCCGGCAAATACGATCCCTAACCTAGTTTGCTTGATGGCATTTTAAAAGCGCCATTCAGACGGGCTTCAGTTAAATTGGTTTTAGGTTTTTGTAGTGCATATTGGCGTGACAGATGAAGAATACATTGCGAGTATGTAGGTCATTGCTCTACAGATGGGGATTATGAGTGGATTTGCATATGAAATTAAATTGAATTTACATTTCCAGTTCCAATGAGAGTTAAATTACAATTATGTTTAATGTAGATTTCAATGTTTTAAAGTATTATTGCATAGCGCAAATACGATAAGCCTCGATAATATCAAGTGATTAAAATGACATTTAAACCAAACATTAACATGTATTTATGTAATACAAATATTACAATTTTGTAATTGTGATAAAATTATTTAATTATTTCATACAAAGCAACGTATAACTTACTACAATCATATTTCAGTTGCTCAGTTTTTTAAATTATAAGCTAGCATGTAGGTCATATCCAAAACAGTAGTAAACGCCATGAAGTTCGATCCAGCTACAAATAATCCGATAGTATTGAAATATTCACCCGCGTGGTATTTCCATGAATTTTAGCTATCCAACCTAGTTCGTACTTCGTATGACTTTACTGCATGTCGCGCTGTCAGTATTTGTTTGAGCCCGAACTTTTGCTATCTCGAATAAATTTTTGAAGTTTTAGAAAATAGGAAAAATAACAGATTTCTAGTTTTATATAATAGTTTTTTAGGTTATGTAAACATAACCATTCTATGCATTATTACATTTTTAAACTCAATGGTCAGCTTTATATGAACTGTTAAGTTTTTTAAAGCTTACACAATAGTCCACGATACGATTTTTTCTGTGATTTGTCAGCCTTCGTTTGTTATACGCCGCTGCAAAACGATTCCCGGGATTCATTCCTCGATACAAATGCCTATGCGGCCTATACGCCGACTGTGAAATGAGAGTTCGTGGATTCGGTCCACGAAACACATGTTTTTTAGTCCCCCAAAGATTTGTATTAGATCTGAGTGTTATTAGAACAAAAAATCTCTCAGTTTCTGATACCCACGGCACAAGATTCAGTTATAATTATAACCCCTCGCCTGTTGACACCCACGATAGCAATAATAATAAAAAATGGCGCATCCTGTCAACGCCATCTTGTGCAATTTTGAAAATGGCGCTCATCATCATCATTTTTCGGTTACTATAACTGTTGGATAGCATATTGATACAAGTACATCTATTGTCGCAGGTGCGGTGGGCGGTGACGGCGACGACAGCGATGACAAGGAGAAGGAAGAAGAAGCGGAACGCGAGCGGCAAGAGGCCATCCGTGAAGCCGAGGAGCGACGCAAGGAGAAGCACCGCAAGATGGAGGAGGAGCGCGAGAAGATGCGCCAGGAGATAAGGGATAAGGTTAGTTTCCTGAGCTCTATCACCTGTCCTTCTTCAAACGAGACTTAAAAAGAGTACTCTCTAAGTATCCTTAAGGTAGGCAGCGACTTTGTTATTCTGGCCCCGGGCACTGCCTCTGCAGTGAAACCTCTGGATCTCTATCCAGGAGCAGCGGTAACCGCTTACCATTAGGCGGGCCGCTAGCTCGTCTGCCTACAAAGGGAATAAAAAAAAAGAGAATCCTGCTCTATTTTAATCGGGAAGTTTCAATACTACTTTCTCTCTAGCAAAGCATCCAAGATACCTGCTTTATACTAACTAAAAGAGAATGCCCAATGAAAATTCATGGTTTCAGTAAAAAATATCTTTGATCTCGATACTGAAACTGCTTAAAATTCATTATATCATTTTTTATGGTTTGTCTCTAAATGTTATCATCACATTTACGATTTGGTTCACAGAGCCGAAAACAAAAAATATATTTTTTGTTGGGCTTCAAGTTAATTTCGTCAAAGTCCCAAACCTAGGTCGCAATTATGTTTATATTTATTGAAAATATATATTTTATCCTACACAAAGAGTAGGTTTCATCGAAGCACAAAAATCTTTGCCCCGATACTAAGACTCATAGTAAAATAGGTATTCGTATTTGCCTTTCAATGGCATAGTGTCCATATGACCCGATTCCTAACGGCTTCCCTTTTGTACGTGACTTTACAATTACATTTTTTTTTTTCTATTCTTGGAAGTCACATTTGAATTAATATTATCATTCCTGTTATGGTCAAGTTCTATATAATATGTTGTTATTTTGAATTAGATCAAATTCAAAATATTCATCATTCAAGTATATTTAATATCTTTTGAATCTCCTATGAAGATTATCACTCTTATTTCTGTGAAGAAGAAAAGACGCAAAAATACTCGGTTTAGCTTAACAATTTTATATGTGACTTCCTGTAGAGTCAACTGTTATATTTATTTTCTAAATGAAATGAAAATAAAAACTACCCCGATTGTCGATTTCAAAAATCTTTAAAATCTATACATACATGTTTTTTTTCTTATAATACATTGTCACTTGTCAGCTATAATTTTCACACGTCAGCTAATATATCCTATGCCTTTGTCATCTCATCTCGCATATACAAATTGATTACCAAATTTAAAGCAATAGTTCGCTCCCGGACACTCATGGCGGAGTACGCAGGCCGGGACAATTAACCCGTCGGATGTGGGTCAAGCCCCCTCAGGCACTCCGCGCTGGCGGCTAATTTGTCCCCCACTCGACGTCCGCGATGGACGGACGACAAACGTGTTTACACGCTCGTGTTTTTGAGTGCGTTTCTGATGATTTTACAGTTTGTCAATTGATTTTCATTGGAGTTGGTGTTAATTTGAATTAGACAATTTGATTGGAATTTATCTATAACTTTAGAAATTGATTGTTATGATCAAATAAAATACGTACACCTTAAAATGAAATAATAATTTTACAAAATACAAAGTAATGAATGCGTTAATTATTGGCAACTTTATCCAGTATTTCTAATTATCATTCAATTAACACTAAACACAAACAAACCAAATAAAACAGCTGTTAAGATGCAATAACCCTCAACAAACAGCGATAATCACCTCATCGCAATGAACAAACCAGACGTCTGTTAAATGTAAAAATTACCAATTAAAATGTCCATTTACCTCGTTTGTACTGAAATTAATGCAAAAAGCGAGAATTTCCCGCATCTCGATTACAACAAACAAAGCCTTTCCCCGCGACATTTCAATTATTTTAATTAAAAAATTCACGACACGAAAAAGGGATTAAAATTAAACATATTTATCGCCATCTGACTTACCCGTGGGGAGTTGTCAGCACTAATGCGACTGACAGCTGACAGCTGACTGCTGACTGCTGGTCACGAGGCTTTACGTTGGTAGAAGTTAGATCTTAGTTTATCTTGCTGTCTTAGTGCTGGTAAGTGAACATACCACTTATAATTTAAATATATTTCTTCGAATTACTAGTCGTCTTTACTGGTAGTAGGTCTCTCATAAACATGTGAGAGGTCGCCTGGGTTTGTACCACCGCATTGTCTATTTCTTTTGCTAAACAGCAGTCTAAATGCACTGTTATGTTCCGGTTTTAAGGACATTGTAGTTAGAGTACTAGACATATTGAGACTTAACATTTTATGAACACCTTCTGTCTCAGAATGGCGAGCGCAGAGGAATGCCAAGCATTGCTTTGTCATTCATGGTGTTGTTTATTTTTCTACATTTCATGAGCAGTCATATCGCATACCATCTGGCGAATGGCATGTTGAACTCGCCATCTGTTCCCAAAAAATATTTTTCTAATGCTTACTATTGCATGATGTGACCTGCCAAAGTTAAAATTCAAAACTAAAATAGCACTGCTGTTGTTTTGAACAACACGCTATACGCTGCTGAGCTTATTACCAGCGTAAATTCTGTTTCTGGAGATTCCGTCCGTCCGTATCAGCCCATATACGTCCCACTGCAGGGCACGGGCCTACTCTACAATCGGGAATACAATTGAGAGTGGTTAGGCCATATAGTCCACCACGCTGGCCTAGTGCGGGTTGGCGGACTTACATACCATAGAAATTCTTGTAAATCGCTATGGTATGCAGGTTTCCTCACGATGTTTTCCTTCACCGTTTTAGTGCGTGGTGATTGACTATCAATACACACATGACTCCCGAAAAGTCAGAGGTGTGCCCTGGGATTCGAACCCGCGACCACCATGAACATGTGGGCAGCCGCGTCTAGTCCGTTTACCAACAGGCCACCACGCGCTGTAGATTCTGGAGATTACATTAATTAAAACAAATCTTCCGCAGAAAGGTCAGGTTTGCTTCGGCCTTCCACCAAATTAAACGCAATATATATTTAATAAATTACACGTACGTACAAAATAATATGCAAACATCAGAAAACAAAGGGTACAAAGAACATAATACTAATAAATAAAATGCACATTTTGTGTAAAATATATTTACCTTATTTGAATAAACTGAACATAAATTCTAAACTAATTGAAACACCTTACTGCTAAGACTTGCGCGAAAGCTTCTAAAGCTTTTAAGCTTCGAAATTTACTTTAAATGGGACGAAGCGAACTAGAATTTGCATTTCAAATTTCGTATTTATTCATATTATTTCTTTAATATAAAATCATATTTGTACAAATAAAATAACAATGAGACCTTCGTTTTGGATTTAACGAACACTTAGGAATAGTTGCACTTGTATTAACATTTTTTTAATATATTCCCTTAGATGAATAAAATATGTTCTATAAATGGATATGCTTACGTTATAACATAAGGTACGAGATTATTATGTTTTATATATATTTAAAGTTACACAGTATATGTTCATGTAAACTTTTAAAATAAAATTTATATCGAATAAAAATGATGATAGTGTGATGTTTAGAAATGCATCTAATCGCCATAAAAACTATAGTCCACACTGCTAAGTTAGTGTGGGTTGGCGAACTTTGTATTGATTATAGAAAAAGTAAAGACAGGAGTGCGTCATTATATCAAATAAATAATTTCAGCCTCCGAAAAAATTATACGTACTAGGGAATTACTGATTTGATTTTTGACTTAGCCAGAAACTAAGTCAACGAGTTGCCAAGCGCCCCACAACTAGAACTAGCGAAGTACCCCTCGACGAGGAATTACTGAAAAGGAGGCACTTCGACGCTTTGTCACAAACGCGCCGTAGACTTACGTATTCGCGCTAAACCTAGGAAACTAGGTCTCGGATTTAATTACTTGAAAATTTAATTATGCCACGAATTTCGTCTTTTGTCACAAGTGCGAGCGAGTTGAACTTAGATGTGTTATTGAATTATTTGGCGAGGTTTTGTTATTATATGTTCTAACTAGTTACAGAACTTCCACATACTAAAGAAAAATAAATGAGACGTGTAAGAAGAGAGTTTATAGTTTTCGGAAAAGCCGTTGACGACTTGAGTTATCGCACCGACGAAAACTCATGTGTTATTGGTATTACTCATATATTAATTTGCCTGTTTCATAAAAATAAATCACTATAAAACAAAACGAATTCCAAAATGGCCTCACCATTCTCAATCGTATTCTCGATGGTAGAGGAGGCCTGTATTCTGCCGTGGGACGTATATGGGCTGATCTGGATACAGAATATCTAAATATTGCAATTTGGATTATATCATGACAAAACTATTCGAATAAAATAGAAACATTGTACAAAAATATTCTCCGATCCTTAATATTCAATATACCCATATTCGCAATGGCATATATATCGCATTTACAATCCTCAGAGCGATAAGTGCAAAAATAAAACCGGTACATAACACTCAAACCAAAGCCTAATACTAGAAGCAAACAGCTCCAGCGTTGTCATACATTTAATACAATTTTCGCGTTCATACCGCTACAAAAACCGTTACATAACCATTTAATCGGTTCTGTGTGTTTGCTTATGAGATTAAATGTGCTCGTAAGGTAATTCGCTGATTGGCTCGTGTCGGGAATGTTGTGAGTGTAAACACGGGAACAAGCTGGACGTTACACCCGCACGGGATTAACTTGACACGTTCGTTGTTATCTGTGCTTTTATGGATATTCTCTGCTTCGGCCAGTATGGGGCGATAGGGGCTATACTTATGGAGGGATTTTGGTCAGTTTGCATTGGAATAACTATGAAAAATCCCGATTTATAGTTTTACAAATATTTGCAATGACAGCTTGTATGCCAACATTTTGTAAAAAAAATCAGTAACATACATGTCCCGGAAGTAGACGACAAACCAGTAGAGGGAGATAGAGAAAACGGTGACGACGCAGCAATAAAAAATATATTCAAACACCCGATAAAAGAACATCCATTCTGGTAACATTTAAAAAATATATACTTTCACCAACTCTTTGTTACATTGACCAGTGTATATGTAGTAATTTTACATAGTTCAGTTTTATATTGAATGCCAGTTTATACAGACTGTGAACTGTGAACTGTGGACATGTATGATCATAATTGATCATTTTATATTTATTTATTCATATGTTTACTTGAATTAGGTGCTCTTTATCTAATTTTCCTTGGTTTTGTAGATAAATTTGCCTATATCACATAATTGTAGCATATTTAACAAGGATTGGTTCGAGACCAAAACTTCTCTAGAAATTTCTGATACTAGTGACACACACTTATACCATTCATATAATATTAATGTTTATATAAAATATAATACTAATGTTTATATCACCTATAAACATTAATAACATATTAAACATGTTTAAGGCCAAACTACCCACCATTACCGAACTCTGCCCAAAGTTGCCTTCTCCAACCACTCCACTACCAATATAAAGAACAGTCCACCACACTCAAACTATTAGCGCAGTATCAAAATTCGCACTTGACTGCGAAAATTGGAGCCACTTTAAAACAGTTACCTAGTCGTAGTCGGCTATTAGTCGGGCCATTACTATGCAAACGCTGGGCGGTCGCGTCGCCGACTAATAAAATTTGTACCCTAAATGTCTGTGTCAAAGGAGCCGCCGCGAAGTAATTTTGTGTGAAATGCGGAGCGGAGAGCGGCGTGAGTTTTTAACCTTACGATGATAGTAAGTTATTGGAATATTTCTTAGTTTAATATATTAATAACAAACTGTGTAAAATGTATTCAAGTAACAACTTGTTCCGTTTGTTCAGTTTGTTGTCTGACTCCATATTGTGAGTAGGTACATAAGAACATTAATTAAAAACCATAATGGTTTTTTAGATTTAAAAAATGTAACCAAATCCGCGATAAAATCCGTAAATAATAGTTTTTTTTCAATACTTAAAACCTGTGCTAGTTACAATTACAATGTTGCACACTTCAATTCGTGACAGATAGCGCAATAGTAGTTAATACATGTGGTTTTGGAGTGTCTGTTGGTATGTATTTTTCTTGCGTTTGGATCTTTTAAATATGTTTCGATAATATGCCACTAAATTAAATTTTCTTCTTGCTGTTTTTAAGTTTATTACCTACGTTTAAAGTGGTTAAAAATGCCTGTGTATTTGTGGAGAAAAATAAGAACATTATATTTCGTTAAAGTGTTATTTCAGTTCTGATGTATTTAAATTTTTACTAATTTACACGCATTTTCCACAAAATTCCATTTTAAATTAATTCCGGGATACATGATTAATTATTTAGGTCAGTGACCTGTTCTGCCGTGACGTAACTATTGATTAATTTTTGTGCATGTCACGTGGACAATTCCCAGAATACTTTGTTCAGAATATTAAATGTAATTATGGGAACATGACAGTTGTGGACATTTACATTGAAAATTATTTTTGGATTGATTAATATGTTATTAAAGTTGGCCCAAACGGTTATTTAGGTTATTACGGTTATTTAGTCACAGTCTTATCGTTTTTAACAACGTAATTCTTTTAATAAGGATTTTAAATGTATCTATTGATCTCTTTAAATATAACACCATAACAACCTAAGTTTAGTACTACCTACTACTGTACAGCTACTAGTAACAAGTATGACCAATTACTTATAAAAAAATCGACTCACATTAGCCTTTATTACTCCACAATCTTCCCTTTATGAGCGTTTATCATCTCGATTTAATATTTTTGATACAGTCTATAGGCGATCGTATCATTTACCATCATGCACTGTTGTATTTCAGATTAAAGGACTTTGTAGCCAGAGTAACTACTGGATATATTGAGACTTAAAATCTTATTCTCAGGATGGTGAGTGCAGTGGAAGTCCAAGCATTGCTTTTAATTCAAGGTGTTGTTTGGTTTTGCTACTGTTCATGAGCGGCCGTATCGCTTACCATCAGGTGAACGGCATGCTCTTCTCATCATTTATAGCAATAAAAAAAGGCGAGTGGCATGGTCAAATCTTAATTCTAAAACTACGTTTGCTTGATTATTCTCAATATTCTTTGTCTCTCTGTAGAATATAATTTTTCAAGTTAAAGGCGACTCTTACCTTTAATTGTCTACGCAATCATCTAAATATTAATATATCATTATATGTAATCAATAATGCCGGAATAACCCGGATATTGTTAGCATACCCGGGCGTCTCATTTGTGGAGTCGGTGAGTGGAGTTAATAAAGGATTTATGCCAATTCCAGTCCCTAGGGGGCGCGGCGTCTTATAGCGAGGTGAATACAGATTATGTTAAAATATTTGGAAACAAATGGAAAATTTAATAGTTAGATGTAATTATAACTATTGCCAACCCGCACTAGGCCAGCGTGGTGGACTATATGGCCTAACCACTCTCAATCGTACTCTCGATTGTAGAGTAGGCCCGTGCCCTGCAGTGGGAGGTATATGGACTGATACAAAAAAAAAATATAACTATGCAGGTTACTTCCAGAATGTTTACTTTTGCTTATGCATGAATTAAGGCGGGAATAAAAAAATCCTTATTAAAAAACAGTCGATCAACCACCACTGAATATACATTGCTCTAATACATATACACTATTAATTACTACACAATAATTGGAATCAAAATCAAATCGCTACAACTGCGACCCGACCTCGTTGGGTACAATTAAAACTTGCAGCGATCGAACTGCCGAGTTAAGGCAACTTTCCTCAAGTGCGAATTACGCAGGACGCCATTACCCGACGACTTTCGCCTTAATACACTTATTGTGACCTTTCCTACTTCTCGAGTTATTATTTCTTTCGAGGATTAATGAGAAATAATGTTTTAACTACGTGACTATCGGAAGTATAAGAATATTGCTCTTGTTTTTTGTGAGTTATTTTGTGGAATATTGTTTTTTGGTAATGAGTGTGTATGTATATATGTATATGATATAAATATGTGATTATACCCAACAGCCACTGACCTGACCCCACATAAGATCAAATAAGTCTTGTATCGTGGATATCATAAGCTACGAGAGACATTTTCGGTCTCACAAACACCCAGACCTGAGACAAATACTTGTGGTTCACACAAACATTTGTTTCAGTGCGGGGATCAAACCCGTGACCTCTCGTTTCACAGCAAGCGTGTAACTAGCTGCGCCACGGAGGCTAACTGTAAATTCTTTGCACTCCTAGCCAAACTCACTCTGTCAATGTGTTTATTTATACTCTTGCACCTCACAAACACTATTAGTGTGAGTAAACATCCCAAACTACGTACATTGAGCACTTCGCTCCCGAGTGCATACGTACACACATTTCCTCGAGTGAAATACAAGCTCATTTGCTGGTTCTTTACTGTAGAAATCTGTAAATTTTTATCTTTTCACGTTGAAGGGATTATAAATAAATAAATAAATAAATAACACCCAACAGTTACATACATAGTCCTGACCCCACACTAAGATCGAGTCTTGTGTCGTGGGTATCAGGAACTACGAGAGACTTTTCGGTCTCACAAACACCCAGACCCAGAAGAAATATTTGTGGGCCGCACAAACATTTCTCTCGGTGCGGGGATCGAACCCGCGGCCTCTCGTTTCACAGGCGGCGTCTAACCAACTGCGCTACGGAGGCTGTCATATATTATAGTGCACCAAGTAATAGTAAGTAATTAAATTCAAGTAGATGATTATCTATCACCAGTCGACAGATGTATGTTGGTGTGCTCGAAACCGAATATATATATTAAAACTCGACACACATGCGTGGGGCATAAGAAAGAATTTAGCATCCAGTACGAAAGAACTTACAAATAAATTGCATTTTGGAGGCCATTGTTCAAAAAACGCAATTTACTGTTGAAATAAATAAGGCTATTTGTCACAAGGCAAATTGCCCAAAATGCACGCCGCAAACAGCGTCGGTGGTGACAAAAAGTGCTTCGCGATAAAATCAATACACTATAACGCGGTATGGTCGACAGAATAAATCGTTTATACAACGCGAGAATGAACTTTCCGATACATTACTCGCGGAAGTAGCGATAGCAAAACAGAACATTTTTATTTAATACTGAAACGAAAATGTACAGGCTGACTCTCCAATATGGCTATACTCAGCTAAATTATATGCATTTGCAATAATATTCGCGTAGAATATTAGACGAAATGTCTGATTATTTCCGCAATTACGGCTGGCAATTTACTTTTCCGCGCAAACTTTGAAGAAGTTATAATAATAATAACTATGCAAAATACTGCATTTGTTACGAAACATAAATAAGGTGCTAAAACCCTCTTTTGCTTTTTAATTCAGATTTGTGTTCTCAAATTCTGTCAATACCTTTCCAAAATAAATTACTGAACGTGTATTCTTTTGGCATAGTTCCATGTAACGATAATATATTTTCTTATGCAATCTAAACCTGGCTTTGTGCGAAATATCTCAAATATTCGATCGACATTCCTTACTGAACTCATGAAATTTTTCTGCACCCAATACAAAGCACAAGAGTAAATGTTTGTCACATTATGCCCCCTCGTTCCGCGCCCCTCACGCCCTCTCATCATCGCATGCCTCGATAGTAATTTACCATTGAACCCGCGCTGGTCCATTTCACACTCGAATAGTTCCGCCGTGTATTATACTTCGATTTTTGCGCTGCTGAGAAACATATGCCAGACTTATGTATCGCGAACTTTTAGAGGGGTTAAGGCATATTTAATGAAGAATTTTGGGATTATTCATCGTTTTAGAATGTTAACAACTATATTATACTCCTAAAATAGTTACCTTATTATAGATTTTCTCCTTAATTGTGTTACAGTTAGTATCAAAAAGCATCCACATACACCTTGACCAGGAATAAAATATGATTGTAGGGTGTAAAAATATATTGGATAAAAATGAAATCCCCAAAGAAAACTCGTAGAAAACTATACCTTCAGCTAGTTCAGCAGTCGACCTATGTATGTCTGATAGCATCTTGCGACATATAAGTTACTTAAAACGACTAACTAAAGTCACGCATATTTCGAACAATCCAGTAAAATACCATGTCTTGTCGTGAGTATCAGTAAATGCAAGAGCCGTTTATTTTAATTTTCCTTAGCATTTTAAGTTTTCCTGCTCGCTATTGTAAAAATATCGTTACCTAACAAACTATTCAGGTCACATAAAACATAAACCAAAACACTTTAAATTAAAAACAGAAAAGGTGGTCGGAAATACCCCAGATATGCCGATAACATAGGCCTCGCTGAAAGGGTTAGAACGGGTCGTTAACCCCACACCGCGTTCAATTTGTGCAGCGATTACCGTGGACACGGAGTGAAAGGGACGAGGGTAGGAGCCTAGGGTAGGACAACAGGGTGCAAGCTAAACGCGTTACTAAGTCATCAGGGCGGAAATTAAACTCTTGGCCAGCTTGGGTCATTTACCGCCGAGATTTTACGTTGTAAGTGAGTTTCTAAACTAGTTCCGTGTAAATTGACATTTCTGGATTATATTTTATTCGTCAACTTTCGTTTAATATAAAGGACAAACTATGTATTTCTTTACAGTATAGCAATTGTAGATATTAATTCATGTTTAAGCTAGAAGATGGTTTGCAGATAACTTCTGCTATAACAAGTTAAATAAGTGTATGTTGAATCAGTCAGCTCTTAATTAAGTATTTTGGACGAAGACCATGTTTTTAATCATTATAAAGAAGACCGCTACCCAACAGTTTCATATAGTTTAAATGTATGAATATGCCACTAAATTAATAGTAGCGCGATAGTCCATCAGAGTAATATACACATATGTGTAAGGTAAATTTTACGAAGGAGAAAGAAAAGAAAAGAAGAAAAAGAAGAAAAGAGAAGACTGACAAGAAAGCTCATAGAGGTTAAATTGACTCTAGTAGGGAGTCCGTTTCCATGCGCGACTCCCTAATCGAGTCAGGTTGATTTCTTTGCAGCTGTGTCTACTCAAGAACGAAGAAAGCAGCAGAACGACGCAGAAGAAAACGGCTGATTTGTTTCTCAGTGTGTTGCTTTTTATTTCTACAGGGTATAACAAGACTGCTACCGCCAGTGTAGTACTGTGAACACTCTTTCATTTTTAAACGCGCTATGGTAGGCAAAGGTTAATATTATTATTTGAGCAAAAACTATGGATCTACCAGCCAAGAGAAACGATTTATAAAATCACAAAAAAGTTTGTAGTCACTAGAACTACTACCCAGTTTCGTTTTCGATAGCAGTCTTGATATTCCCTGTACCTTCTTTTAGTAACAATATAGCAGGAACGTATTTGGTTAGCTAGATTTAACTGAATACTATATTCTTTAAAAACTGATGATAAGCTTAATATCGCCATATTTTTAATTAGTAATACTAATTTGGAAACTCGAAGTTTTGAAAAGAGATAATGATCTCACTTAATACAAATTAAGTTTTTGAATATGGTATTATGTGGTGCGTTAAAAATGCCTTATGGTTATACCTACACAAAATGTTACTTTAGTTTCAGTTAATCTTGCAAATACACATTATTGTGATTGAATCAAGATTGAGTTAAAGTACCGTACAACGAAAAATAAAGTAAAATTAATCTATCTTATATTGGTGTATGGCTGAATTTGGAACTAAAATTTAAACAATATTTATTAAACGCTTTGCTTAAGGTATGTTTTCCTAAATTACAACAAGCATTTATATTCGTAATCCAACAGTATTAATATTTCAAATATAATAAAATGTGAAAAGACGAAAACTGTTCCTAATATTTTGAAATCACGACAACAACTCATTCGGACGCTCGAGACGGAGACGATCTATTAATAAATAATGTATCAAAATTCGTAAACAATTCAGCATATAAAATAAAATCCTTTTCTTAAAAATATTGTAATTCTTGCTTATATAAACAACAATTATTTTGTTATTTATTTATTTATTTATAAAATTACGTTCCATAACTCGGCGTCCAATTCTGTACGATGAGAAATGCCTCAAGAATATCACATTTAATAATCTCGAGACTTAAGCCGAGACGGCTTTTAGCTTGTTACATGCCTTAGTGAGGTCCCTCGGGGTTGCCTTCTGAAAGATTGCTTTAAAATTAAAATAAATTCAGCGCTGGCAACACTGGACCGCGCTGCACATAATTAATTGCAGATTTAAAAAATCCGCTTATGGTTAGATCGTTGTTTGTATTGTATTTTATTATTGTAATATTTTCTTGTTTAAATTTACAGCGTTGTCAGCTTCCTTTGTTTTCATTACTGTGGACTTGTTTTTATGGAATAACTTCCAGCTATTTCAAGATATTTGACCTTCCGTTTAATATCTTTTAGATACTTCAAGATCTAACAGTTACCCTACATATCCTACGGTGGATACTGGATATTGAGAATCAGCGCCTAAAATTCTCCCATTAAAAAAGTCTTTCAAATATACTCTCATCAAACTTTACAATAGTTATTAAAGCAATCGCGACGGCTAGTGATTTCCCCCGGGCGCGCTTGGCGCTCCTGATCGCTCGATATCGCCACAAATTGGACGCTTTGAGCAAACCCACTCGTCCCCTGGGTTCATTATTGTGGACAATTGTTTAGTCTTGTTTGGGTTTTTCTTTGGTTTTTACACTGGTTGGAGGGTGTGACTACAATCCACTTGATATATTTTCTCCGATCGATATGATTATATCAGTCTGGGGAGTTCGTCTGTAATCGGACATGATGCGGAATGATCGTACATCCCACATGAAACTGTACGAATATGTCTAGATACATTATAAAATCTTTGAATCCAGTATCATACGTCGTAATCTTAGACTAAGTTCGAAGTGAATGATAAGTTTCATAGATTAGTATTGGTTTTTAAAAATGGATTCTTTTATCTTCGAACATGCGAACTTCGTGTCGGAGTATAGAGTAACCCCCCAGGTCTGGTATGAAGGTTTTAAGTTTCTCGCCGTTTTACATTTTTGGAGCCAATCAATGTCGAGCAGAAACGCTTCACCGTATGCACATTTGGTAATCACTAAACTCGATACATGATACTCCATACAGGCGCATGCAATAATCCTACCATTAAAAAAAATTGTTTTCTAGTTATTTTATTGAACTTCTTAACCTGCCTTTTTAAAACAATGCGACGTAGTATTTGTAACTCACCTTATGTTTCAGTCTATTTGATCAAGTCCGATTTTATAGAGGCTAATCCCAGAATACGATACACGTAGATATATCACAGTAACTTGTTCACACCATAAACACTATATTTATTTATCCTGGCTCAGCAAAATGATTCTGCTGATGGTATGCGCAATGCCATACTCCAGTTATTCCCTGCTGCATACATTCTCTCTTTCACACACACGCTCTTCAGCCACAGGAAGTCCTGCTGAACATAGGCCTCCTTGAATGATCGCCACGTAGACTTATCGGAAACGGCCTGCATTCAGTGAATTCCTGCGACCTTAACTAGGTCGTCCGTCCACATACACACTGCTTGGATACAATAACATCGACATACACAGCTTCTATTGGTGGTACGTCTCTCATATATCCATGAGAGGCCACCTGGGTTATTCACACACTATTTCTCCCGTCAAACAGCACCGTAAATGCACTGTTGTGTTTCAGTTTGAAGCATATTGTAGCTGGAGTAAGTGCTGAACATATTGAGACTTAATATTTTATGTCTGAGGAGTGCAATGGAATGCCAAGCATTGCTTCGTAAATGAAGATACCGTCTGGTTTTGTTTGGCGACGTCTCATCATTCATAGCAATAAAAAACATCCAAGTCTAGAAAACCCATTTTGAGTAATGAATGGCTAAGGACAGTATGTTGTTTGTGTTGCAGTACAAAATCCCGAAGAAGGAAGAAGTGGTGGAGCAGCAGCAGGCCGAGCCCGACAACCCGCTCATGAGGAAGAAGAAGACGCCCGAGGAGCTGGCCGCCGAGGCAGAGCTCGAGGATCAGGACGAATTCACCAGTGAGTACCAGCTTCATACTTTAGTATGTATCAGGGCAAGGGCCGCCTCTACAATCGAAAATACGATTGAGAATGGTTTAGGCCATATAGTCCACTACGCTGGCCTAGTGAGGGTTGGCGGACTTTAGACATTCTTACAAATTCCCTATAGTATGCAAGGTTTCCTCACTATGTATATGCTTTACTTTAGTAAAGCCAAGGTAATATAGTCCCTATTAGTGACACCTTCTTACTAACACTTTATGTCAGCCGGGGAGGAAAACTAAGTTGGTGGACTGTAATGAATATGTAACTAATTGTTATTTGGGAAATAGGATTGCAATAGGGTTAGTTAAATAAATAAATAAATAAATAATAAATAACACCCAACAGTCACATACATAGTCCTGACCCCACACTAAGATCGAGTCTTGTGTCATGGGTATCAGGAACTATGAGAGACTTTTCGGTCTCACAAACACCCAGACCCGGAAGAAATATTTGTGGGCCGCACAAACATTTCTCTCGGTGCGGGGATCGAACCCGCGGCTTCTCGTTTCACAGGCGGCGTCTAACCAACTGCGCCACGGAGGCTGTCAAAAGTTGTTTGCATCTTATACTTTTTTATTAATAGTTTATACATACATTTCTTTAGGGATTCAATTAATTAGTATTGAATTTGGATAAAAAATATTAAAAAATTAAAAAGGATTAACATCCACAACCGGAAAATGGTCATCTCTTAGAAATAAATGTAGGTAACGTTCTCTGGACCCGAACATAAACACGCTGTTTTAAATGTTTCAGAACTGAAAAACACCATCGAAACGCAAGTGAACGAACTGAAGTCGCAGATCGAGAGTAAATGCGTGATGCAGTGAGCGGCGCCGGCCCGCGCCTCCCGCGCCCTTATTTACATATAATTATAATCTGAATACATGATGTAGCTGTGCTAAGGTCATCGTACGACTCACCAGAGATCACCAGTCACCAGCCCCGACACCCCCACCCCCACACAGACGGAACGATTCGTTCGGAAACCACAGGTCGCGCTCGAAAACCTTTTGTAGGAGAGACTCGAATTCTAAATTTTTTCGGAACGTAGTTGGCTAGTGGCGCGTTGGTGCTTGATAATGAGCAATAATATTTTTATACATTCATTAAAATAAAAGGTGTGGAGCGGCCCTCGACAGTCGACACGGCACGTTTCGGAACGTACGGTCAAAAAGTCATCGCAGCAGCGCGGGACCTCGCAGTCGAACGCAAACACATTCGGTATATTCGATACACACGCCAACGTTAGGTTTTTATATGTTGACGCTTGTGATATATTGTTATTTAAGTGTAAAGAGGAAATAATATTAATACATCTAGAAACGGATCGGTGTTGAACGAGGGATATGTATAAAATAGTATAGCACGCGTGTAGGAACTGAGCTCCCTTCGCTATCTCTTCGACGTTACATTGAAATAACAATGTATTCGCTGTGAATATTTGTTTTCATCCAAATTCCGACGGCCCGGCGGCGGCCGGCCAGGCTCCTCCGCGTCGTTCAACTTTTGCCTTTAAATCTTTTGCATGCGTGCTTCAGCAGTGTTGATATCGTTTGTACGGTGTAATGGACGAACCTAGCCTTAATATCCACATCGAAACTAACGTAGGTTATATTATTGTTGTGTGCGGCGGGCTGCGCGCGGGGGCGCCGCGCCTCCCTCCCGCAGCCTTCCTGTCGTTGTCCATATAATTTCTTGCATGTGTAATTAATAAGAAGTTTGTTCGTTTTAGTAATAAAAATTGTAAGTGTGTAGATAAAAATATGATAAAGATTTACATTTTTGCCATTGTTTTTACAGTTGTACCGTGTTAGTGGTAGACGCAATTTGTTTCTAATGTCTAAACGTTTATCGATGTTTTACGCTTAGATATAATGTTAACACACGTTTGTGAGCAAATTTTTCGAATGATTAACGCCATCTAGCGGCGGTAGTGGGAGACTTGTACTTGAGAGTGTAATCGATTCGACACATTATGAGACGTGTATCCAATGTACCCTATTGAGAACCTTCGTACGTCTACTTCCGACTGGAGTCATAAGTAGCTTGATGCCTTGTTACTAACTCCAACAGAAACAACGGAGAAGAATTTGTGACGCACACAGAGAACTTTACAATAATCTAAAACCCATACAAACCATATCCTGTGTCACAATTTTGAAATAATAACTGGGATTAATGACTCCAGACGTCCTACAATAAATAATTTCGATGGAGTAACAACTTTTCGAAATCTATAAAATTGAAGCAATTTAAAAGTAATAGACAAAGCTCGATAGTCTCCATCGAATTGTTACAAGATCTTGGGAGTAAGTTATCTAGCGACAGGGTTGTGGTGTGAAATATGTCAGAAATGTAACTGTTCGAAAAAATTGTGTACACAATATATAAATTGTGAGCACAATATGTACGTTGTGGGCGCAATATGTACGTCGTGAGCACAACATGTACGTTGTGAGCGCAATATATGGATTGTGTGCACAATGTATAAATTGTGTGCACAATATATAAAGCTGCAAATGCAAAAGATTTGTCATCGTCAAAAGCTGTGATATATGAATATAAATAAACTTATTCAGCGCCCGAAGCGGAATGCCGCTGGCGCCATCTTTCCTTATTAGCTTCCTAACTTTACAATCTTCAATCTTAAACGTTTCTCTATCGACTCAACACTCAGCACATCATGTATTTTTTTGATTTCCAATTTGTTTGATTAACGCTCGCTTGCTTTCATTTCTCGACATTGCGGTCAATTACTCCTATCTTAATTCCAAGCAGATATTCTATATACATGTAAATAAAAAAAAAAACAAATAATTTCTGATTGTTTACGACAAAACGCTATTTTTCTGATTCATATTACCATTCTCACCGTGCACATAAGATATTTTCATAGCTTGTTATAGACTTTGTTTTGGGCACGCATAGTAACCATAGTGGTAAGGGCATCCACTATGATGCCCGTCCGTCGTTAATCTATTCACAATCTTTATGATAAGTAAATTTCACAGTGTACGTGTGATTAGCCTAGGTTTAACATATATTACAATAAAAATAATAATAGATCTATGTACTTGCATGGCATTTCTAGCTAAACGGTTGTTCGTAGTTACTCTGGGTAAACAATAATAGAATGTAAGGTTTCAGGATATGTGTATGATTTGAACACGACCAATGTTACATTGTTCCGGACACCACTTTCCTTCGAATGTACTCACTTCTATCTATGTACGGAAATTCCCTCACTTCAATATGTCTGTGTTGTAGAAATACGAACTGGGAAGAACACCTAATAACACTAATAACTTTTAGTGTAACAACTACAAAGATTGATAATTAATTGCAAATATCAATCAACAATATTCTTGAGAAGCAACCATATTCTTTGAAAGTCAACATACAACTGACACTATTACTATCATTGTCCTTTTTGATTGGTTGTTGCAAATGTAACCAATGCAATGCAAACTTGCAGTATTGCCAGCGCAAAAAATAATACATGGTTGTAATAATTGAAATTTCATATCAGAAATCTGCGTTCAAAGCCTTTTTACCACTTTAAGTGAATACATTATCATCTAAAATAACATTACTACAACACTTAAATGTAAAACAATACACTTGTATAATACACTGACATCTAAACGCATCTAACAATTAATAAAAAATGTCTTGGCACGTGTACCTAAATTAGTAACAATTATAAGCACCACATAAAATTTAAGAAGCAACCCTAAATTGTGGCTATTAAAGATCCAAATACCATACCACACCGGCAAGACATTGAGTGAGAGAATTTCCAAATTTATACTTGTATCTGCAAACTTACTTGTTAGCGACTTCTATATAATAGGCTATGCTTAACTTTTATCTAATTATCTTCTCTTTAACAGTAGTTGTTAGCCCTTTCCCTTCGTTGTTGACTCATGTAGTTTAGTGGATTAGAATTATTTTGATAGCGTGATCGTGAGTATAATGTCACTAATTTAATGATAACCGTGTTATTGCATGAGTGTGGCAGCTCTTGAGTGTTTCGAGGTGGTCTCTGGCTTCTCGCCGGTTGCTTCTCGAGGCGAGTTTGTTACTTGTAAGCTTTAGATGTTCTATAGTACGCTTGCCCGCGCGATCAAAGGAATTTGGGTGATATCAAATTGTTTAATACGAGTATGTATCTCACAGCCCACTCGTCTTTCATGTGTAAACTGTAAGTACATCCTCGTGGGTGGTTCTTTATATATAGTGAATTTACAAAGAGGTTTATACAAGGTAGTTACTTAGCGTAGAGTAATCGGTGTGTGAAATATAAAATTATTTTTCAACATTTATAAAAAATGTATTTTTTCCGTAGCCGTACATTTAAGACGTGACCAATTTTAGATTTGTCCCATTATAACAATTTTAATAGTTTGCATTTGTGAATCTTATGACTTGACACCCAGGGTAATATATGCTATACTTTGTTTAAGTTAGAATGACTTTTTGGCCTACGATGCCTGTAGACTTTCGGAAGATACTAAATTTTTTCTCTTGTACCAAATTTCCCCGATGTTGTCCTTGTTTTAGACGAGTTGTGGAGATGTAGGGTAGCGTGGTCACACGGTCGGGAGCGGTGCGGTGGCTGAAGCGGGTTGCATCCCATAGCCATTCCTCCACTTATGCTTACACTCCTCACTTCTGCTGCAAAGACTACTCACTTATCTTATAGTCTTTATCTTATCCTTCCGTCACCGGTTTACTTCAATGAACAAGTATACAATATAAACTTCAAAACACCCTTAATTATATCTTGGAACGGAAATGTTAACATTGATCGCTCCTATCATAACTTGGGAGGAAAGATGTTTAGCAATCTGGGACTGGCATTAGCATCATCTCTACCTTCTCCTTTATGGATAAAGACGTAAACTTATGTATTATTGTCACCATTAAAAGACATTTCTTCCATCTAGACAATGTTACTGTCCATTCCACAAGTAGAGCGATGGGAACTCTGATCTTAAATTTCCGATCTTACTCTCTGTGTAATGTTTAAAATAGTTGAAAAACCCGCCCCCAGTATCGCTTCCGTGGGTCTGTGTGTCTCGATGTGTAACTTGTTAAACATATTGGATATTCTAGCTTAAAATAGTCGCACTAGATCTTACTTTAGAAGTTATGGACGTTGTCGGCATCGTGAGACATTTGTAAACTAAATATAACATATTGTAGCGTATCGTGTTGAAACTTTAAAGTTTAAATTGAAATGTGATCATTAATTGGGTTTTAGGTATGTCAAAAAAGTAAAAATAAACAATTTGTTAGTATTTGCCAATATTTACGGTATTATTGTTGCCAATGTTAAAGTTTAATATTCAATGTAATTGTTATTTCAGTACTGCTTGGTTAAAATATATGGAAATAAAATTGGATAAATTTATTTTTAAAATAAACAAGACCTCATGATTATTCAATGGCCCAGTGTGCCATTACATTGGTAAAATTTTACAAATGTGTCACTTTGAATTGCGAGGAGATGGCAAATAAGAACTGAAAGTATTATTACCTGAAATTTACCTGTTTAGTGTTTTTGGGTATCGTATTTAAATATAGTATACCAAAGTTACATTATTTACCCATAATATACGGAAAATAAAACGACCAGTATACACACTGCAATGAAAAAATACGACAAAATTACTAATAAAACAACCCAAAATGTGTAAATTCGTAAAATTTTATGGGAACTGGGTCCGTTTCAGATAATACTACCATCATGGGATACAAATCGAACATTGTACAAAATAGACATTGCAATACGTAGGTCATAGACAACATAGACAACGACACCTCGAACACTAACACAAGAGCTTCATCACACTTTAAATAACAGTATTATTTTGTAAAGTAAGCGTTGAGTGTCCTCTAACCATAGACACTCGCCGCTTCCTAAATATCATAGACTAAAGTGTTACCAGCACACAAAATAAACAAATCTACCATTTGGTAGTGCCTGAAGTACGTTGTAGTGGATGTTTGAGCAGGGATTTGTTTATTTCGCGTGTTCTTGTTTGTAAGATAGTTATCGGCCAACACGTTAGAACGTTAGCTTATGTTAGTGACATTATAGTTAAAGTTAACCCGATGTATAAATCAACAGTAAATATTCAATAAATGCTGTTCACTATGTTGTATTGTTATAATAAAATAAAACGTTAGTAGTATATCCACGATTACATAAAATTAGAATTATGTATGAATTACGAAAAAGGTTATTGTTGAAAAAATGTTTTTAGGTAATAAATGAAATGGATTGAGCTTCTGTAACACACGTTGTTATCAAGAGTTGTTTGGTTCGCTGCGTTTCTGGCTGACTGCCGTTTTGTATTGATTGTACGATGTTCATTAGTTGATTACCTATCACTCACTGTAGATCTCTAGAAGCTTGTTCGCTGCCACTCGGTTCGTATTGTTGCAGAGCATTGTTAAGGTTTATTTACGGGAACCCCCTTAGTTACGTAAAAAGTTTAGGAGGGTAGCCATTTTCGTGGCGGCGCGTTCCGCTCATGAGAATGGTTTATCTAACATGTTGTTAAATAATAAACTACATTGTACCACTACTATGTTGTTTCATTTTTGGTACACACCCTGTATTTTCCATTTTATAACTTTTGTAGTGACCGATTTGCAGTTATTGATATTAGGTAATTTGAAACTTGAAAGGTCAGTTTAAGCAAACAGACAAAAGAGACATATAAGACGTATTTATTTCAATATGTACATTGTACATTACAAATATAAAATCACATATTTACAAAACTATCGTTAAGACTTAAAATTAATACTTAAAGCGAATCACTTCGTTTTATTCAATTGGTAAAACTTATGCCAGCACATAACTTCACAATTTAAATGACGCACGTTAACATATATTGTTTGATCTGATTTAGATAATATTTTGATAAGCAATTAGGCTGGTATCACCTTAATATATAAGCATCATTTGTACCAGTCAGACTCACTACATCTTTTGTTTCCATTTACCACCCTGGCCGAACTACTGGCAAAAACTTATACTTTAGTCAGCTCGTCATAGAAAAATCCTACAATTCCATTTATTTTATTTATTGCCATTCTCTATATATTAAAGATCTTTGAGATTAACGGCTAATCTAGTACCATGATCGTATTCCAAACCCTATTCAAATTTTTGTTTAAATCCTTTAAAATATCCATTAAATTTGAAACCGTCGTTTTTATGAACCCAGTGTTAACATCGCCTACTTCTACCGAAGCACTATCGTCAGTCACTTTAGTTCTCACCATGACATGATGTTTGTCGTCATGGTTATCTTCATCAACATAACCATCGTTTTCTAATGACAAATCATTCAACTGTTTGTTTATTTTACGCAGCATTTTCCAGACTTTTGCACTCTCTGTGCTATCGTTGTCTATTTCATTAGCTGCTGAAAATTCTTCATAATCTTTAGCTTTCTCTGCATTCCTTCGCTTTCTTGATAGTGTTTGATTCTCTAAATTTGTGTTTGATTTCTCATTTTTCGCCTTTATTTTACCATTGGTATTCTTTGAGTAGCGTTTGCTGAGTTTACTGTTTCCAAATCTTGTCAATTTTCTACCTCTCTCATGTTTATTCCGCGTTAAGTTACGTTTTGTTGAATGGAGAATATTTTCTAGCAAACCTTTCGATTTCAATTCAGATTTCCAAGTTCTCCTCTCTTTTGGTTTAAGTCTTCTAAATTTACCTTTATTCATTCTATTATCAGTCTCACTTTCTTGCCTTTTGACTCTTTTTGATATATTATGTTTAAAACTTTCTTTGGCTTTCCTGAGATCGCTGTTAAGGTTATCTATCCTAGCAGCTAACGCTTCGTTTCCAGTATTCAAAACATTTATGGGTTCACTTAGATCAAACGATACATCTTCTAAATTGCTATCTTCATATTCTTGTATTGATCGTTTTATTTTTGTTTTGATATCGTTCGTTTTTGGTATAGTAACAGCATCATTATCTTTAGTAACTTCTTGGAAATTCTGACAAGCTTCTATATTAGTGTTGGCTAATACCCAAAAACCAAATGATTTTGGAGGTAAATTAACGAGCAACGTTTTGTATGGTCGTACTCTTTTAACAACTGGTCTTATGTCTCCTTCATAGTACATAGCACGTCCGTTGACTACGATATTTCTGTAATAAAAATAAAAGTAGTTTAGATAAAAGTTTTTTACATTAACAAGTAGCTAGGTAGATTAAACTTATTAATCAAAACTGTTTAACATAATCATTATATAAAAAAGTTTTGGAGTCTAGGTCATAAAGAACACTGCATATATTCGTTTTACGAGTGTCTTGGCACGGTTGTTTTACTTAACTTAATGATGAAACTTGAAGTAAACTCACCCATTATGGTCATGGCCAAGTATAAACTGCATAATATCACCACCTTCCTCTCTCTTCGACAACTTCAACGAGAATCTGGCTGGTTCGTCATCCATGTTCGCCCCGTATAAAGTCACCGCTCCGGGCACTGGCTGATGACGCAGCGATGTACAGTGCCCAAATATTATCGCCTGTTCCGGATCCATCTCCAGATCCAATACTCGCTCACCGACTAAGTTTTTGAACAGCAGCGCCATGTAGAAGCTCTGCAATTAGGAAATATTATTTATTGTATAAAGAGAACTATAAATATAACTTATTGTGTCAAAATCTTGAAATCCTAAGCGCCAACTAGGTTGATATACTTTTTTATTTAAAGCGAGTGAAAAGTTATAATCGTTCAGCTATTATTTCCTGATTATTAAATAATAATGCAAATAAAATAAGCTTTTAAAATTCCCATAAGCAACCAATGTAATAGGTAAGTATGTATCTTACCAAGCTAGGCTCATACATTTCCTCCTCAAGCAGTTCCCTATAGTGCACTGAGAAGCCATTCCTGGAGGAGTACCCGAGGCTGCTGAGCCAGTCCACGGCGCGCTCCAACTCGTTGTACCCGCGAGGAGTGGTCTCCGTCAACCATAGCGGCGTGGGGCTTTGCGTCAGCAGCTTCAGTAGCTTCAGCCGATCTGTCTCCCTCATACGCTCCAGTTCTTGGGCTGATGAATTACTGGACGCACAATAAATAGTTTAGTTTTAGTCTATCGAGATTTTGAATATACGGAAATCTGTGTATTTTATAGCAGTTGAATATAAATATTCCTGGACTATTTAGAAAATCACTAATTGTAAGTAGGTAATATCTTGCATGGTTTTATTAACAATACAAAAAAATACAATAAATCCTAATATTATGCAACAAGATTTTTTTAAATACCGGATATACTGTAGGTACTGTCAATTAAGCCTGCAAATTGAAATTTTGCAGTCCACCCACATGTAACAATAAATAATCATAAATAATAGCGAACACACAAAACGTTTCCCCTGATCGATATAATATTCATAGTTTCATTCTGTTCTATAAGTTTTGTCAGTATTTTTGGGTAGCAGTGATTACTCTGCACCTTCAGTGTTTTAAAAAGCTTTCAACCCCTCACCCATTGAGCATAATAGCGTCCATCATATCAGTGGACAGCATGACATAGTCCTTGAAGTCGCTCTTGGAGTCGGCGTGCAGGCATCCCGTGACGTCACCGCCGACTACCTTCCACGTGCCGGCTCTGCCGGGAGGAAACGTCTCGATGATCACCCGCAGCGTCTCCAGGTCATTGAGGTACTCTTCGATTGACTGGTTCGTGCATTCTGTGGTGAAATGTTATTGTGAGTATTTTTGACAATTTTACAAAGATTATGCATGTTTATTTTTAGTTCTTGTATAAAATAAAGCACGTAAAAGTCTCGGACTAACTCTCGGACTTAATCATTAATCAAATGTTTACAACTACGCCTTATCACTTATAGCAGTCTTGTACATTTAAAAGATAATTGAATTAATTGATGACGTGATATCTGACTCATTGCGGAAATTGTAAAATACATAGTTTCGAGCCAAATAAAAAGTAGTAACATAAAAAAAAACATTTCAACTAGTTCAGATTATTGCACTCTAAAGAATTTAAGTACGTGTACTTTTGGCTCTTAATATAAAGATCCAATGATTAGCTCCTCGTGTTTGACCACACAATTTCGTGTAAAAAATAATACTCAATTGTAACATAGTTTAAGCATATAACACTACATACATTTAGCTCTATGAGTCATAGCATTAAAGATAAATCAGCCATGTTTTGTTTCTAGTCTTTGTACTATTTTGGAAAGTAAATTACCATAGCCCAGCTGCCAGAAGATGTCTCCGATGTGCGCCTTCTCCGCCACGGTGAGGATATTGAGTGTGGTGTTAGGGTCCCACATGCCTGACGTCATCCGTTCCTGGTTGTTCAGGGCGAACACCAGATCGAATCCTGGACAATTAACAGAAGCTACTATACATGGATGTTACACTAATATGTCATGGATTCTTTATGTATGAGTAACACCTTAGCCCGCCATAAAAGTTTTGGAAACGTCGGGAAATTAAAATAAATTGAAAACGCAATAAAATCCATAAAATAATGAATGCCAAAATTTTTATGCATTTAGTTGCAACAGTGTTTCCTTTCTATTATTATATTTAAATTAATATGATTTAAAGATAAAAAAAATCCACGGTTGATATAGGACAATCTCACTACTTTGGCCAGTGGTAGCTTATTCGCATGTGCTCGAATTACGACCCACGTAGTTGTAAGGCATAATTATGTCGAACGGTATGAATAACCATACTGCGTCACTAACTTTTACCACCGTGTTGTAATCATCGCCCCAGTATAAGCCACTTACCAGTACTCTGGGCCCATTGCAAGAACTTCCTCCACTGCCGGTAGCCCACGGCCAGGTCCTCCGCCTGCCTGCCCTGCTCATCCTCGATAGAGATGGTAGCGTTGTGGAAGCTCATGTGCGCAGTGGACGGCCCGGCGATCCGCAGGTACGCTGGAGTGAGTGACGAGGCCATGCACACGCATTCTTTGCTGGAGGCAAGAGAAAAATATTAAAATAAGGTCTGAGTTATCAATACCGGAACGGATTGCGTCTTTATTTAAGTTTCCCGTCTGACTTCCCAAGAGAGGCTAAAAGCGGTATTCCAGCGCCAAGCTTTAAAGTCTAAAACTGATGGTAGGTCTCTCATATGTGAGAGGCCTCCTGGGTAGGCCCGCCAAACAGCAGTGTAAATGCATTGTTGTGTTTCGGATTGAAGGACATTGTAGCCAGAGTAACTACTGGACATATTGAGTCTTAACATCTTATGTTTTGGGATGGCGAGCGCAGTTGAATGTCAAACATTGTTTTGTAATTCAAGGTGTTGTGTGGTTTTGCTACAGTTCATGAGCAGTCGTATCGTTTACTATCAGGCGAACGGCATGCTCATCTCACCATTCATTGCAATAAAAAAGTCTAGCTTCGTGGCGAATTTTACACCGGGATTAGTCTCAGTATCAAATCCCAAACTAAAAAACTGACTAAAACGAGGGACTAATTTGTAAATAGTTTAAATATCTAATTTAGTTATCGAATATTAATTCTCTTCTTCGCTCACACTGAATTCAAAAGTCGCTTAAAAAATATATATGAGATAGCTAAAATAGGTTTTAGACCGGTTTATAAATAAGGCTTTAAGGCTTTTCAGGGCCCATTACGGATAGACAAATAATTTCAAATCACTTACTTATCATATTTCCCGCTGCTCGAAAACAAATACTTGGGGTCAATAGTGAAGCTGAGGAACCTGCTATCCACCAGGTTGACGTGGTGCTTCGTCTCTATCTTCACGCTGTACGAGTCGGCGGTAGCCAGAGAGACTACTCTGAGTAGATGCACGAGTATAAACAATGAGCACGTTCGGTCCATGGCGACTGGGCGAGAAGCGTCGCTGATTACTTTTATTAATGATCATTCGTGATATGTTACTGCGATTGTGCAAAATTGGGTGAATAAGAAAATTTCTTTTGTTTACGTTGCATACAATAACATTAATGAAGAAGGCAAAATTAAATCATTATAATAAAAAGGTCTGAGTGGATATGGCCTAAGCCTTTTTGATTGATCTCTCGGTTTTTAAAGTGATTCGTGCAGTGGAACCTAGATGGGCTGGGTGATTATATAACAATGATATATATTATATAATAAGAAGTTAGCATGGTCACTGTACATAGAACGAAAACGCCGCTACAGAAACCGGTGCATGTGAATTATTTTCTGGAATCAAACAGTGTTCTCCCAATTTTACGAGGAGCCTACGCCTTTTTGGCTTTCCATATCAATTTTTCGGTATTACTTTAAAAACAACAATTCCACAAAGCATAAATATTTATTATATAAATAGACATTTTCACTAATGTTGTTTACTGTGTATTAATACTGTCTGCGACACAAAAATGCTGACTGAAATATATGCGGAAGTCACAAACCTTGCAATAATGTTTTCTTGTTTATGTTATTTTAATTATTATGTCACGTTTTGTAACAAACATGCAAAACGTTGCATAATTTCAAATATTTCAAACATTATACATGCTTTCTATCTGAGGACACAATCACGTTTCTATAGCTTATTTCAGAAATGTATACCATATACCAAACTTTAACGCGGATTTACAGTCTCCGATAATTATCAACCTTTTACCCAATATCATTCTTTTCTATTGATGTTTATCAATTTGTATATCATCCTGCAGAAAGTCAGAAGTATGGATCAAATAGAACACTATACAGCCTCCATGGCGCAGTTGATTAGACGCCGGCTGTGAAACGAGAGGCCGCGGGTTCGATCCCCACACCGAAACAAATATTTGTGAGTACCACAAGTATTTCTTTCAGGTCTGGGTGTTTGTGAGACCGAAAAGTAACTCGTAGTTCCTGATACTCACGACACAAGACTCGATCTTAGTGTGGGGTCAGGACTATGTATGTGATTATTGGGTGTATTTATTTATTTATTATTTCGTTTTTAAACTTCCCGACATTTCACTTTACTTCGCGTTCACATGGTAGAATTATTCGTCTCGTGACCAAAGCCGGTTAAAATCCATAAAATTACTTAGTAAAAGTACTTTTCAATGTGCAACATGAGGGAAACCTTCGATTTCGAAATTATTAATATCTTCGTCATATCTATTTCAGTCATAGAAATTAATTGCTGAATCTATTCTTTTATGGAACGCTGCTTGAATATAACTTTACGCTACCGCCCGAACATGTTAGCAAATCATTTTTTTTTTATTAAAACGTTCATTTTTTTTTTATAATGGCCCGGCATAATTGCGGCATTGCACCTGATGGTAAGCGCAAATGCCGCCCAGGCAGACTATCCATTGGCATCGGACCGCAGTTCCATGCCAATGGAAACAATTATGCCGGCCTGCTAAGGTGCCTCTTCACACTACGGCGGAAGGACCCAGGATTGTAGGAAGGAGGGAACACGTGAGATGGCAAACAATTCCACAGCTTGACGGTGCGGCACAAAAAAGAATTATAGAACCGTTTGGTTCGCGCCGGGATGGTTTGGACCGACAAGCTATGGCTTCGCAAGCCAGCCCGCGTGGTTCTGATAAGGAATAGAGAGGAGGGGATCAAGTTGAACAATTCCTCAGAGCATTCCCCGTGATACAGGCGTGAAGCGGTAGAACACGCTTAGAGAGGCGACATCCCTCCGGAGTTGTAGCGACTCTAAGTTGACTCTAAGTTGCTCATAGCCCGGTCATGATGTGCTACATGCTAGTAAGCAGTCAATCTTTTAATGAATTTGATCTAAACCTAGATTACCCAATGTTATATTTGGAAAGTACTTCATCCGGATTTCCAGTGAAATAAACAGCTGTGACCTTCCTAGATCATTAGTTTCCAAAAATGAATAACAATAGATAATGCAGCGTCATATGAAAAAGATAATGAATATAACTATGTAGTTGTGTTATCGCCAAGGCAACCGCGCTATCTTCATTAATGAAATTACTGGTGGTAGGTCTCTTATATGTGAGAGGCCTCCTGGGTAGATACCACCGCTATATCTTTTTCTCGCGCATTCGTAAAAATTAAACCAAAGCCGCGATAAAATCCATAAATAATAATTTTATTTCAATGTTGTTTGAGATTTTCAGTTTCAATCGTGTCACATTAGTTGTCCAGGGCAGGAATTCAGTAATTAATTAATTGACTATTAAATGTTAGATACGTCGTTTTATCCCACTTTCTCAATTGCGTATTTAGCCCAGTCGAATTAGTATTTTATGTTTACAAAAATTGGAAGCAGCAATTTTCCTTCGGAATTCGTTGGGGGGTCCCTTTTTTGAGATAATTCGATAAAAATAATAAAAACTGGGTTAAATACTTACTTTGTACTTCTGATTTTATCCGCCTTTATCATAAATTTATTTAGTAATTGTTTATTTTTATACTAAATAAATTAAAAAATAGACTTTGGATTCATTAGTATCAGTCATCCGTTCTTAAAAATAAAAACATTGTTATCAACGCATTGTCAAGGGTTTGAGGTGATAACGTTTAGATATGTATCGTGTTGAGAGTAGTGACTCACAAATACTGACGCTGTTCGTATCTCTTTTGGTTAGTGGTAGTGCCGAACTTTTATCAGTCATGACTCAATGAATGACATGACATGACTAAATGGGCAGACTCATCTGTCTGTCAAATGATGGATGAGAAGCGACAGCTTTACTGTTGCATTTCGTTCGGTGAGTGAGATTGCCGCATGCCAATACCTCCTTCCTGTGCCCATCCTCTATCCTTCTTGCTTTTGTCCCGATTGGATAGCCGGCAACACTTTATTGATCCAAGCATTAAGGATATTCATAGATGGCAATGTCACTTAACGTCAGGAGATCTATTTATTTATTGCAATGAATGGCAAGACGAACATGCCATTGGCCTGATGGTACGCGATACGAGCGGTCATAAACAGTAGCAAAATCAAACAACACCTTGATTGACAAAGCAATGATTGGCATTCCACTGCGGTCGCCCTCCTCAGACATAAGATGTTAAGTCTCAATATGTCCAGTAGTAGTTACTTTAGCTACAATGTCCTTCAAACCGAAATACAACTATGCATTTACACTGCTGTTTGGCGAGAGAAATACATATTGCGGTGGTACCTACCCAGGCGGCCTCTCACATATCAGAGACCAATAGTAATCTTTGCTCGTTAGTCGAACACGGTAGGTACCAAAACCCCCCATTAATAACGCTGCTGCCGACCTCTATTATTATCCGCCCCATACATTAGACTAGTGGCCAGGCCCGGCTCCGCCCGTGTGCAGATGCGTATTATATCGCGTACTAATGTTTTATAATGAAACTTAATGTGACTAACGTCCTCCATACTGCAATTCCCATCCCATGCCTTACTGGTGGTAGGTCTCTCATATGTAAGAGGCCATCTGGGTGGGTACCACCGCAGTGTCTATTTCTCCCGTCAAACAGCAGTGTAAATGCACTGTTGTGTTTCGGATTGAAGGGCATTGTAGCCAGAGTAACTACTGGTCATATTGAGACTTAACAGCTTATGTCTCAGGATGGCGAGCGCAGTGGAATGTCAAGCATTGCTTTGTAATTCAAGTTGTTGTTTTGTTATGCTACTGTTTATGAGCGGCCGTATCGCTTACCATCAGGTGAACGGCATGATCGTCTCGCCATTCATAGCAATAAAAAAAAATAAAAAAAAAATGAAGGTCTGGGGTTCACAGGCTCTTAGACCAATAGATTATTAGCGATTTCTATGGTTGTAAAGTTCGCCAACCAGCACTAGGCCAGCGTGGTGGACTACATGACTTAATCACTCTCAATCGTACTCTCGATTGTAGAGGAGGCCCGTGCCCTGCAGTGGGACGTATACAGAATAGATAACAGTTAAACGGAGTGATAAAATAGACACCAAAATTGAAGGAGAGCTATAGTAGGAACCAATGTTTTCACGATTTCTTATGTGGATATCAGTGGTAAATAGAACGGCCATAACCATTGACGTAAAATATATGGACGGGGCGGAGAGCAAGAAAAGTGTTGTCACGAAAGTGGTCCCACCACCAGTGCAGCGGTTGTGACGTCACAGCGCACCGGTCTGTAAGTCGTCTACAAATGTCTCATTATATTGTGCGTAGGTGCAATAAAGATGATTGAAAGTTCCGAAAAAAAAAGATAACATTTTTTATCACCGCTAAGTGAAAATTATATTACTTTAAGTCGATATAACATGTATTGTAGCATTATTGAAAACGATTTCATGGCCGCCATTGACGTAAAATTCTGACAGATGGCGCTATTTTCACAGACATCTTTTTGACGTACCCAATGTACCGAAGGGCCTATCCTTAGTTTTTAAATCAATGGCCATAACACTTTTACTCAAGACGTCAGTAGATAATGATGATTTATCCAACAGTGACGTTCCCGAATAGCCCGGAAAAGCGGAATGGAATGAAAGCGAGCGAAAGAGCATAGTGAAATTGTTCACATAGTAACAGTCATAAATTAAACAATTAAAAGTAAATATATCTACGTTCCATAACACTATCAACACTATGATTCATTTAAGAAGAACTACCTACTTAAAACTCAATGATAACATATACATATTTTATATGTAGGGATACTATTATGATAAGTTTATCTGTTACGAGTTATATTGTAACTCATGAGTATGATAGTCATATGATAGTAAAGTTGTGGAACTGAGTTTGCTAGGCTGTTCGAATCATAACATTATCTTTACAATGAGTTTTAAAAATGTAGAACAGTGATGTCAGGAAGTGAAATGCATCGATTAGTGAAATTAAAGCTATTTAATTATTTACATGTTTGATAAAGTATCATTTCAATATAGGTATATAAATATATACAATATACTTAACAGATGTATAACATAAAATTATATTATACATCTGCTAAGTATATTGTATTATGTTATTAAGTCGTTAAATTAATCATAACAAGTCGACGTAACTCTAATGTACTGTTGCAAGATAGTGGTCATCAAGTTTTGCAAATGTTTCTTATCGGTTCTAATATTAAAACAATAATTTATGTTATCAATAATATGACGTTGAAATACAGACTAACATGAAAGTACCTAGTAAACTTGCAAACACAGCTTGCAAATGTTACGCGAAAGACGAAAAGGTTAAAGGACATAAGTTGTTTTCGACATCGATTTTTTTTGAGTGATTGATTCACTACCTACTTGTTTCGTACCAACATATCATTTATTACATTATGTAGAATTAAAGTGTGATATTCATAATTCAAGGGTGTAATTTTCACATATTAGTTCACGAGCGTATTCTGCTTATTTCAATTGTAATCGATGGAGAAATAGAATCGAGAGAACTCGTGTCAGTTACCGATACACAATCGATTACGCACGTCACGTAGACCTTCAATTTTGACAACTGCCTGACATTAGTCACCCGATATGTATCCTAAAGTGTTTATATCAAATTATTTTAACAATTTTATCCTTATCTTTGCAATACGCTAATACATCGCTGTAATCACATTTTCGCAATTAGCAATGCCCTGTCGCGAATCGATGCATTTCACCCTTGAGTCAAAATTAAAAGTGTTAATGAATGTTTATTATTGTGAATAACGCGCGTAATTGCTACAATGGACAATAACAGTGATAAAAAAGAGGAATCTTGTGCTCAAAAAAAGGAGTTGCCGCCTAATTTACAGAAAATATGTTTAGTTTGCGGAGATAGGGCGCTAGGTTATAATTTCAACGCGATATCTTGTGAGAGTTGCAAGGCGTTCTTCAGACGGAATGCTTTGGCTAGCAAGGAGTTCAAGTGTCCGTTTAATAATGTGTGTGACATCACCGTGGTGACGAGGAGATTTTGTCAGAAATGCCGCTTGGAGAAGTGTTTGGCAGTGGGTATGGTGAAGGCTTTCATAATGTCAGAGGAGGACAAGGCGGAGAAACGGCGGAAGATTGAGGAGAATAGGGCTAAGAAGAGGAAGACGACGGATAGTGACGACTCGGTGACCAGCTCTAAGAATCTTAAAAGGGATGATGAGGGTGCGAATGCAAGTAACTTTGCACTACAAGAGTCAATACAGTATGATGTTCTAAACAGTACTACATGCAGTCCCAGCAGTACCGTTCAGTCACCTCTAAGTAATGATGTTGAGACGTCCCTCCACTCTCCCCCTGTGTATTATCCTCCCATACCGTCCGTCCAAGGTCCTGAACAGTACAGTATGAAAGTGTTTCCTATAGATGAAAAAACAGTGATAAACCAAGCATTGTATGAACAGAGGGTTATGGACCCGTATGCATATGAAAATGTTGATAGTAATATGTACACAGAACCAACTAAACAAAATAGTATACGGTAAGTTTATAAACTTCATATGATACTCTTGAACCTAAGTTTAAGGCACTTTTTGAACTGATAATATGAATAATTTATATTATAACTATTGGCGGCAATTACATGTTAATTTTTATCAAATTAAGTTTGATTTTCTTACAGTTTTTAATACTACTCATGTCATTTTAAATACAACCTGCAAGCGAGCCTCTTACTAAAGAGTCAATAAAATCTTTATCTCTAATCAACACATCGTATGATACCTTATACAGGTCATTATGATTACAATTTTTATATGAATTACTACAACTGCCAGTATATACCCAGTAATATACATTGAACTTTGCTAAAAAGATTTAATCTAGAAGTTATATCTCATTGTTTTCACTATGGCCTGTTGTTTAACAATAAGGATTGTATACCGCCAATACCTCTTAACTAACATTTTCAATAAAATATTGCTTTTTACACCAACCATCTGTTTAACATTGTCTTATTAGCAATTTTAAACTTTTGAAAATTTATAAAACTTGGATTTTTATTTTTTTATTTATTTATTTTGGGTTCATTAATATCATTTGTACTGTTTATTATATTTTGTTTTTATTAATTCTTCTAATCTTGCCTCGAAAGACTAAGGAGATATTGGCAGCTTACGGTTTATAAGCATGTTAACTGAAAACTTTGCAAATGGCTGGTAAATAAAACCTTTAAATATAATTAACAGTATATATTCAAATATTAATGAATAATAGTCTGCCAACCCGCATTAGGCCAGCGTGGTGGACTATATGGCCTAACCACTCTCAATCGTACTCTTGATTGTAGAGTAGGCCCGTCCAGCAGTGGGACGTATATGGGCTGATACAGATACAGTCAGAATGAATAATATATGAAAATACGTAGAAAAAAAAAGGTGGACTGTTGGTGTCCACTTTAAATAGATAAATATATAGTTTACCATAAACAGATATCCTTACAATAGTCCGTCAAAACAAGGAATCTGTTGAAAAATATTTAACGGATGACACCAGGTAGTTATCATATGTATGATCATAAATACATGATAATATTATGTTTCACTCTCTAATAAACTATTGAGGATACAATTAAATAGGTCAAGGCCTTTATTATTTTGTCTCATATATTTTTAACTTTTTTGTATTGAAACATGTTTGCGTCAATTGGCCAGCCAAATATGGATTTGGCCTTGAGCATCATTTATCACTAAAATATCAGACTAGTTCTGAAACAACAAACTGTGGTATTATTTACAAATAATTAAAATTCTTATAAAGAATATAGAGATATGCAGAGTTCCTTGGAATAAGAAAGAAAGAAAACTATTTATTGATACACAGACGCAACGTACATAAAACACACAGTATTATAAAACTTAATAATAAAAAATGGCTGATCGCGTCTGTGACCGGTAGGTGGCCACTCAGCTTTATGTTATGAAGTGGTGCAAACCACATCACAACGCTGATTTTCAGTGGCCACCTTAAGTGACGTACGGACGTCAAACCAATTACTCAAATTTATATACAAAATTAAAAAAGAAACGAAAATAACAGCAATAAAAAAAAATAACTAATAAAATGCACAATATTATAAAATTACAATAACATCCGTTTCGCAATCGACGTTTTGCACGTGCACACAACTACTGAATATTTGAAATTATGTGCAATATATATAAAACTATCAATAGAAGCAAAAAAATATATTTCGTTCCTACTATACTATTACTATTAATCATTCTCAAATATGAATCAACCATTGTTTTTGGTTATACTTAGTCCTGACATACAACATACCATATAATAATGATGAATCACACACAAATGGTATTTCTTAATATTTTTCCACTAACTGTTATGTTAAAATGAGGCAAATTGTGGATGAGACAAGCGCAGAAACGAGAACAGAAGGTTTTTCTAAATTGCAAAAATGGCGAGACAAGCGTACTGTTCGGCTGATGGTAAGCGTTACGATCACTCATAAGCAAGAGCAAAACCAAGCAATACCTTTCTTTATTGCCACAGAAAAAGAACCTTGGATTGTAATTCAAGGTTCTTTTTTTGCTTTGTAAAGCAATGCTTGGCAATCCACTGCGCTCGCCATCCTGAGACATAAGATGTTAAACTCTCAATATGTCCAGTAGTTACCCTGGCTACAATGTCCTTCAATCCGAAACACAACAGTGCATTCACACTGCTGTTTGGCGGAAGAAATAGACATTGTGGTGGTACCTACCCAGGCGGCCTCTCACATATCAGAGACCTGTCACCAGTGAAAGTGATAGAAAGAAGCCTATGTCCAGCAATAGATAAATTCAGGCACATATCATGATGACAAAAGTAATATACTATGATTGTTATTTATTAAAAGTTATATTTAACCACCTAAGTTGAAGTATATATTCGTTCCTGTCCCTTTTGAACAATGGTATTCATCAGGCCTAAATAATTATCAGGTAATAAATTAGCCCAATGAGATTAGCCTCATTAGGGTATAGCATTCTACATTGTACTAAAGCACTTCCTACATCAACTATTTCAAGCTAGAAAACAAAATACAATATATCAACAGTCTGCCAATGTTTATTTAATAATTTTGTGAAGGAAAACATGATTATTTCCTCATTATCTTATATTACAAACTTCATGTTTGTTTATTACAATTATCAATGTAAACAAATAAACACTTGATTAAACATTTTCAGACAAATCTTGAAGAATGGAGATGGATCTGTGTACAGAGAGGCGAAGCCACAGCATGTGTGTGAAGACATTCCGTCCACCAGCGCTGACCCTGATGTCAACAAAGCTAGAGACATTCTGCAAGACGTGGAGAGGTAAATAAAGTTCTTATACAGTCATCTCTACTACCTTTTGCCTTACCCATTATTAATCCATCTCAAGAGATCGATATAGTTCCTAGAAACGAATGCCGAGTCATCTCTTATCGAGTTCGATAATTTTTCGGCCGCACAATGCAATATCGAAGATAATTTCATAAGGTAACATAACATGTTTGCTTAGAATGGTACATTACAGCGCGTAACAACGGTCAATAGTCAGTACTCGCCTTAATAGGAATTACTCACGTGCGAGTATACAATTTTACCATATTGCATCTCATGGTAAGTTTCATGTGTGCCCAATACCTCTCCCATCCTTCTTCCTTCGCGCTCCCCTCCCAATTTTTTGGTTCGGCAACACATCCATGGTCCAAACATCATGGATGTACATCGGCAATGATCACTTACCATTAGATGACCTGTTTGCGCATTTGCCGGATCTATGCAATAAAAAAAGCAGTAGGCAATATTGACGTCCTTATTCATAAACAGTATTAAAACATATTTTAGTTATCGATTGTTTTTTCTACGCTCAAACTGAATTCAAAAGTCGTTCGAAAGACGCTAAATGCTCGATAACTAAAATAAGTTGTAAAACATGGCTATGAATAAGGCTGTATGTTTACTGTGCTCGCTATCAGGAGTCAGGACGCCTACCATCTACCTATCAGGTCTACCACTAGCAAATTACATTATTCACACTTTTCCCATGTCGGGTAGTAGCCTCGCCGAGAGATTTATATATTATCCTGTTTGAGACGCTTAGTAGACACTCTGTAGTACTTAAAAAAATAACATGCAGTCGAATTGAGAACCTCCTTCTTTTTCTGAAGTCGTTTAATAAAAAAGTAGTATGACTCAAATTTCATTCATTAACAGTGACCAGTCGCGAAGGCTATCGGAATTTGTCAGGGATTCGTCAATACTACATTTATCTTATCACCAAGCGACCTAGCCGAGTTAGGTGCAGTTTTTATCACTGGCTTTTCGCGCAGGGTTACCATCTTTTGGATAAAAAATGGGATATTTGGTGGATAAAATGTTGAATACGATTGACTTTCGGTCACCTGGTCATGTGTAAAAACCTAACTTTATTGGCTTATTCTAGCGCTTTTGTAGTTTTATTCTAGCTGATTTTATAACTTTACCCTAAAACATCAGATTATAATCAAATGAGACGTGATCGCACGACCAAAAATCGAGACAATATAAGGTCAAAGAGACGACGTAGGACAAGCAACATCAAATCAATGTATTCTTTATTCAGTTGGTCTTCTTCTAGGTGATTTGACTAGCCAATTAATGGTATCATAGAGTCAGGACAGTGGTGGCAAAATCGGAACGTGTGGTAACTCTAATTTAGCTGACTCGCGAATCCCGATTGGATTGATAAGCCGAGGGTTGCGAATTCGTAGACACGTTTGTTATTTACTTACAGTTTGATACGATTTATTTAATATGCGAGATAAGATCGACGTCATTACGCCAGCGTATTTGGGCAAATTATCATTGAGGTCTGGGGTTTGATTCCCAATCATAAAATACACTTGAATAATTTGTGCCCAGCTCATTATCTTCATGGGACGGAACCCTTTGGTAAATATTAATGATAGCTTGTGCATACCAACAGATAATAAATAAATACACCCAACAGTCACATATATAAGGGACTACCGGAGACTATTCGGTCTCACAAACACCCAGACCCGAAACATATACCCGCGGATCAAACAAACATTTGTCTCAGCGGGGGGGTCGAACCCGCGGCATCACGTTTCACAGCCAGTGTAAACAACTGTGCCACGAAGGCTGTCAAATAATAAAATACTTGATATGATAATTAATATAATACTTGTTTCACTTACAGGATTGAACCCAACTCGATGGAGTCGATATTGTGCGAGGCGATAAAGTTGGAGTTCGAAGCATATACCTCAGTCAACTCGTGTAGCGGCTCCTCTAGAGAACTCAATGAGGTAATATACCTAATACATTATTTTCTAGGAACTAAACTTAAGTCCATGCAGACCGAAACGGCATGGCAAAGGTTTTTTTTTACCAAAGTATATTCAAACTTATCCGCTGGGAATACGACATAAATTCCGTTTGTATGAAATTATTGCTTTTATTTTTTTATGTAACTCCCAGCGTGTCTGTATCAGCCCATATACGTCCCACTGCAGGCCACGGGCCTCCTGTACAATCGAAAGTACGATTGAGAGGAGTTAGGCCGTATAGTCCACCACCCTAGCCTAGTGCTTGTCGACGTACTTTTACATACTACAGAAATTCAGTTGCTATGTTATGCAAGTTTCTTCACGATGTTATCCTTCACTATTATATTGCGTGGTGATTGACCAGTACTGATATACAATTATGCGGGTTCGTATCTCATGCCAAGAATTATCATATTTGATCAACAAATACCTGTTATCGATGTAGCAAAAATCCCAATTATTCTAGGCCCACGATACAAGACGTATACTTTATTGTAGTTTTAACCCTATTCAGTTAAACTACGAGCAATGATAATGTTTATTGTCAGGTCTTTCAGGCCCAGTGAATAAATTCCTAATAGATGGTCGTAAATATCTGCGGATCGTTTTATCTAGATAGTTGCTCGTGTTTTATTGGTTATTGACTACCAATCCTAACCTATTTATTTTAAAGTATTTTGCTTTGTTATTACTGATCCTGATTTATTGTTATTTTATATTGTCACCCCATCAATGTGAAAAAGGGGGGAGACGTATACAAGGAAGTTTTCAGCCGTATACAAATATATTAGTAATATTACAGCGACATCGGAATACATGTGCCGTCGTAACCGCAGACGCGTAATCACTTATTGCGCATCATTTCCGTGCGTCAACTCCCTCTATTTATACTTGTAATTAATTTAACCGCAACAAGACGGATATTTAACTATAAATATAATAATATTTCCTTTGTAGAATATGTACAGGGGTTTTTTATTGCATGAGACGTGAAGTTTGGTCCCCTGATGGTCAGTGTCATGCCTGCCCATAAACAGGCGCAATACTGCTCAGAACTTGGTATTACTAAGCATTACATAGTAATGCATAGCACTCGTCACGCCGAGACATTAGATCATAAGATTCATAAGGCCTTGCATTCACTGTCTATTATGCCCTTACATCACTCGTACCACACTGAAACATAACAGTGCTTCCACACTAAAGTAGGTAGAAATAGATAAATATTAGTGTCAGAGAAATGGTAATCTTGAGTCCGGCTCAACCGGAGTTCACTTTTTCACAGAAAACCGATGTAAAGTAACAACTTTGCTGCGTTTTATTATAATCCTCCTGGATAGCGACAACCGTTAACTAAAGTGAACAGCTTGTCATCAGTGTGACGATTAATCTATAATCAAAAACGAAATTCGAATGTTCGAAGTAAGTTATAAGTTATCCCCTACTAAAAATCAATACTATTCTCTATGACACTTTTCGTTCACTGCAAACTGAATCGATTTTTACGACGAATGGTAGAGGTTTCGAACAGTTTGTGGAGTATCTAAGCACATCCGTACAATTTTACGTACGACGTTCGAACATTCGAATTTCGTTTCGGATCATAGAGTAATCCCTTTGGTTTGATGCCGATAACTATATCTCGCACTTGCATACTCATGCTACTTGCATTGAGACTACATTTTATATCAATTACATAATAATAAAGCCCCTTGGCTTTATTATTATGTAACTGATACCCTAAGAATATTTTTACATCAAATTAAATTAAATGCTTGTTGTCCAGGTGGAGCGCGCGAAACTGAACGAGCTGATAGTGGCGAACAAGGCGCTGCACGCCCCCATCGACGACGACATCACGCAACTAGTCGAGTCCGCCACGCCGGTGAGACACTCTCTCTCTGCACCTCATAGATGACGTCACATCGTGCATGTTGCATCCTTTTCTATTTCTCCTTCCAACAAATTTTAAATATTTTTAACTTGCTTATTACCAAACTGATTTTAAAAATCCCTCCAGATTACGATTATCCATAACAACAATAAACATTGTGGATACTAGCCATTTGGTGAAAAAATAATTTCTCGTCAGTGAATACTGTATATCTAGAATCAGGTATATTGCCAAGTTGTCAAGATGATAATAAACCTATTTAATTCCAGGAGACAGGTGGTAAGCACGACCCCCGGCTGATAAACCTGGTGAACCTGACGGCGGTGGCGATACGGAGGCTCATCAAGATCGCCAAGAAGATCAACGCCTTCAAGAACATGTGCGAGGAGGACCAGGTACCATACACAATACACATGTAATTCCTTTATACAATATCAGCATTCATACCACAATAACTCCTTATAAAAATGCTTGTGGTTGCTGAATAACCAATACCCCTTCGCTCTTCCCGTCTAGTTGAACTGGAATAATGTACAAAAAAGTGCATGGTGGCCTGTTGGTAAAAGGACCAGACGCGACTGCCAGCTTATTCACAGCGGTCGCGGATTCGAATCACACCTCTGACTTTTCGGAGTCATGTGTATATTGATAACGGTGAAGGAAAACGTCGTGAAGAAACCTGCATACAATAGCGATTTGTAAGAATTTCTATTGTATGTAAAGTCCGCCAAGTGCCAATCCGCACTAGATGCTGGCCTAGGACTATATGGCCTAACCACTCTCAATCGTACTCTTGGTTGCAGAGAAGGCCCGTGCCATGAGTGGCACGTATATGGTCTGATACAATACAATAATCCTCAAAAAATGGCAACATTAGATTTTTTTTTTTTTTAGTTTATTTATCAATTAAAATAAAAATACAAGTGCACATATTTAAGTATCACAAAAACCATTTACAGGTTTGTCTGGATACTGAGACACTCTTAATCATTAATAATAAAGCCAATTTATACAAACCAATATCATCAAGTACTAACGTTATATAATATTCAGTACTTACTTACTTACTTTATATAGGTTTAAATTCTATTAATAGATATTTCATTACAAACCTCGCCATTTCACAAGTTTTTAATGATAAATGAAATTTAAACAATGAATACAACATATCGGAAATACAATACAACAAAACTGTTTGAGGGTACGCAAAAATTATTCTGATGCACATACTTAGAAGAAACTCTAATGTTACAAATTCATACAATACAAATACAATTCATTCAAAATGTTAGATATTTACGTGTGACAGTAACATGTTTACAAGGTATCATCAAGTTACAATGTTCTCATGTTAATCATTAATATATGTATTTTGGTTCCAGGTAGCGTTATTGAAAGGCGGGTGCATAGAAATGATGGTTCTAAGGAGTACGATGACGTACGACGGACAGAGGAATCAGTGGAAGGTAAGTATGTGGTTCAATCAACACACACGTATTACAGCAAAAACAATATGTCGATATTGGATGCGGGCGCATCGTAAAAACTTTACCTTATAATGCCCATTCATAGTATCGGTAAAAAATATCGTTAATCCCGATACCGATACTGCTTAAGATCCATTAATAGCATCATTTATGGTTTGTCCATAAACTGTTTTATCCCGTGCAACAGATTTTTTTATAAAATAAATTATCATCAATATTTACATTTGGTCACATAGCCGAAGAATATTTTTTTTTCAAACAGTTTATATTGTGTTTGCATAATTTCACAATTTTGTAGTAAAAGTTATTTTGTTGGACTTCAAGTTTCTTTTCTATGAACTCCGGGCCTAAGTCGCAATTATGTTTATATATTTTTCCTTACACAAAAAGTAGGTAAAAGTAGGCACAAAAATCTTCGCACAGACTCTAAGTTTCATTGCAAAATGGGCATTATCCTTTCCAAACGTCCCAATAGAAGTATAACTTCAAAAATGTATAATGGTTTCTTAGATTTACGCGAATGTTACACATTGTTGTTTTTAGGGGGTTCACCCCGTGACTATGAAAGTTGTAAAGTAATCGAAACGTCGGGAAGTCTAAAAATCTAAATATTAAACCAAATCCGCAATAAAATCCGCAAATAATAGTTTTATTCAAAAATGTAGTTAAATTAACCGCATTTGTTGTTCAGCTGCCGCACAGCCACGAGCAGTTCGGTTCGATCGGCACGGACGTACTGAAGCTGGCGAAGGGCAACATCTACCGCTCGCACGAGCTCTTCATCCGCTCCTTCGACACGCGCTGGCGCACCGACGAGTACGTCATACTCATTCTCTCCGCCATACTGCTCTTCACGCCCGACAGGAACAAGGTCGTGCACCGGGACGTCATCAAACTAGAACAGGTACTTCTTGTATCTCACCCACACATACACAAGATATCTTTCCGTCTCTTTCTGCTGCGAGACGTCATCAAACTCGAACAGGTCTCTATCTCACTCACTCTCACACACGCACAAACGATATTAATAGTATTCAAACCTGCTGATAATATATGTAACAAAGACTATTATTTTCAGAATTCCTACTACTACCTCTTAAGACGCTACCTAGAAAGCGTATACCCAGGCTGCGAAGCGAAATCAACGTTCCTAAAGTTAATTCAGAAGATTCTAGAACTAAGGAAACTGGCGGAGGAAATCAAAGACGTGTACCTCGACGTGAACCCTCTAGAACCTTTACTCATGGAGATATTCGATATTAAACATCACGGCGGAAGCGAATGACACTGTATATAATGTACACTGGGTGACCGCAAATGTAACATTGTTTACGTCAATGTAATCGATTGTGAAAGATTCAAAAATCGATCCTAAAGAGAATCGATATACTGAAAATCGGTTTCCGATTAATTGATTCAATAATCGATTTTATCAGTAATTTTACAATTTACATAATTGAAAAAAATAAATTGATATTACATTTTTTGTTACATACATTTGGTATGAAATATTTTATTTTTATGTCGTTAAGTTTTATTGGGTTTTAATATGGACTTTCACAATGTTACATTTTAGTGAAATAATAGTGGAACAAAGTGACTTTAAAAATGACTTCAAATTGGTGCAATTTAGTACTGAAAGAGACAGTGAAATCAATTAATTATTTTTTTAAAGTGTTGTAAAGAATGCGGCCTACGGAATGCCGAGTGTTAATTTTATCCAAATTTTATAAATATTTTATGAAAACTAATTAGTTATTTTTAAATCTAAATATTATATCAGTTTCTTGTTGATTATTGGCAAATCAGTTTGGACAAATTATGTGAAAAAAATTGGTTTATATTTGAAATGAAATTTCTTTACAATTTTATAAGATTACATGGTTGAAAACTCGCAAGTAACTTTGGAATAACATATCGATCAGGTTGTTTATTGAATTGTTAGGTATCTTATTCAATCGGTTTTATGAATAGGCACTGGATGACATGTGGAAAGAAATGTCGTCATAATTTATATACATGAATGTGGAATTATGTATGCTAAAAATTATATTCCGTTTCCATAAAATCCATGCAATAAAGTCTTTTGCAGTGTAATTTGATCAAAAATCATTTTTGTTTTTGTTAAATATGTGAGTGCGACATTTGTATGTAAGTGCATAAATAAGAACCAGTCCTTTGGCAGTTGAAAATTATTTAACGTCTGTTTAAATTCTATTGGCATGTGGTGTAAGGAACTACAAATATAATTTAAAATATAATATCTAACGCATTGTGTGAGATATATTTTTATAATATAAACAACAAGCATTTATACTCGTAATCTAATTATATTAACAAGTCTAGATAATATAATAAGATATGTACAACAAAAGTATTTTGACAACAGCATGATATCAAAGTCATCAGAAGCCAAAAAATAGACGATCTCTAGTTATCAATTGATTTAAAAGCATTTAACTATTGTTTGAAAACACAATAAACGCCATGTTTTGTGGACCGAAAACCAGCCGAATAGTCAAGACCAAAATAAGTCAATGGAATATGATATGTTTAAATATTTACACGGCCTGACAATAAAATGTAATAATCATACTTGTTCTAAATTTTGTTTATTGCGATGAATGGTGAGACGAGCATGCTGTTCGCCTGATGGTAAGCGATACGACCGCTCATGAACAGTAGCAAAACCAAATAACACCTTGAAGTACAAAGCGATGCTTGGCATTCCACTGCGCTCGCCATCCTGAGACATAAGATGCGAAGTCTCAATATGTCCACTGGTTACTTTGGCTACAATGTTCGTCAATCCTAAAAACAACAGTGCAATGACACTGCTGTTACATTGTACATATCTTTATATGACAATAATTATATTACCGGCTATTGATATTAACCAGCAGCTTTCCTGCGTTATGAAATACAGAAATCAAGTAAAATAAAGTAAAGGAGACGGGCGTATTTGGGCCCGACGTTACAGTTATGAAATGTTTATCAATATGCTTTTCTCATATTTACTGTTTCTAATCGAATAATAGTAGGATGATTGACAATGGGGAATAAAATTAGTAGTTGAATGTATTTACTATCCATTAAAAGCATCATTATACCATTTTTTTCAACGAATTTAGTTATTACCCTATATCAATAGTATGCCTTTTGATTTGTCGCACCGGTGTTGCTTAGTATTTCTTTTATCAATTAATTTATAAAACGTACTAAGTTGACATTTGTATCAAAAATAATATTGACCGACGTAACTTTATATTTGAAAATGGACTACAAACTTAATATTTTTCCATGTTGTCTGATTTTTACTGTCAGTTTGTAGTATGGGTCCTCTATCAGCGACACCGTATGTACGCCTTATAACTTCGAGATAATAAGCATAAAATATTTATTTTTGTACTATACTATATGGTTATTATTTCTTTTCTTCCATTGAGCAGACAAATATTATTATGTATTTTAGGTACAATTGTCATATCCCAATAAAATCTATACTAATATTATAAAGCCGCAGAGTTTGTTTGTTTGAACGCGCTAATCTCTGGAACTACTGGTCCGATTTGAATGATTCTTTCAGTGTTGGGTAGTCGATTTATCGAGGAAGGCTATAGGCTATATATCATCACGCTATGACCTATAGGAGGAAAGCAGTAGTGATATTTCTAGCAAATACGAAGAAATTTTGTTCGTTTTTCGTGGTCCGATTGGTCGATATTCTAAACTGATAGTCAGAATTAAACATTTTGCGGTCAAAATGATCATTTTAAAACGTGTATGCACCCGGGCGAAGCCGGGCCCGACCGCTAGTAATACATAAACTAACTCTGTAAGGCTAGGCTCAAGGTTCTATGAAGTTTCGCCCGTCTCCTTTGTGTTTTCTTTTTAACAGTACCAAAACGGCAATATTACCATTCCAATCGTTTTTAAATAAAATCGATTAAGTAGACCAGAATGTAAAGAAATTTTATTTCATCCAAAATCTTGCGATTATCGTGACACTGTTCTTGTGCATTTTACGACGAATGAAACGGTATGTCAGATGTATATAAAGATGTTTGTTTAGCCAAATGTATAGACTGATTTGTATATTATGTCTTACTTGGAGGGTCTCTCGTGTTACAAACCATTAATATATTCATATGTTTATTTATTTATTTTATTAACAACTACTTTTACAGGGTCCGCCCTAATCCAGTAGTGTTGACTATCCTATATAGTCTAATGTTCTTAAATCAATTTTTATCACAACTAATTATGAACATTGTAAGCGCAGATAATTTATTGTCAGTACGACAAATACAAGGTGGCACATATTTTTTCCCTAATGAAAAAGAATAAGTAGTCATAAAATCGAGTAACAAATTTTGCACCACCATATTAAATCATTTGTGTATTGGTACATAATATGACTGTAAAACAAATCTTGGAATGTAATCAACATTCATATGTTAATCAATTTTAAACTTCTGGAAGGACACTGCTCAATATAGCCATCCATAAGATTTTCATTATGGCATGTTGTAAATAGCCTGCCAATTAACAAGTTACATAACACATTGACTGCAAACACTAACTATCCATCGGCCGTATCGTATATAATAGTTGATACCACATAAACAAACACAAGTGTGTGTGCGTGCGTTCAATAGGCCAGCGAGATGAACGGTGGCCTAAGCCTTCACAATCTAACCCTAAGGCTCAATTGCACAAACTAACTTTGCCAATACCTTTCACCTTGAAAATGTCAATCCCATACATTAGCAAGGTCAAACACGTCTCAAATGTATGGCGATGACAGCTCCAGAGGCAAAGGTATTGGCAAAGTTAGTTTGTGCAACTCAGCCTAAGAATACCGTACTTAACAGTGAACGAACACTAACTGAAACAAACTGATTGTATATCTTACTTTAATACTATTTAAACCTATGTGGGTAGATTACGGCGAACTCAAACATATGATAAATTCCGGAAGATTAATATTTTATTTTCATTCAGCTTTTAATTCATTGTTACTGAAGGTAATCTTATCATTCTATAATCTAATTTCTAATAAAAAGCTATAAAATTAATATTACGCGTTCCAAATGCGAATTTGAGTATAGATTATTCGATACAAAATAATCGCAATATAGTATGACATCTAATATCAGAAAATATACTAATAAATCAATCGTTAAGTCGCCTAATTGATTTAGTAAACGTATTCATGAGCTTTTTCTCTACCGGAAATTTAAAAAATAATATCCATTAGCGAGAATTTAGAGATTTTTCTGTATTGATTTCCGTAACTGAAGAATTGTGCTAAATAGTAAATATCAACGAGAGACCCAACCGTATTGTACAGTAAACAGTTAATGAAAACGAAACCTCTATATCATTGTTAAACATATATAAAGACGTTATATATCTAGTCAAATTTCTTGATGGATAAAACAATTCTTAAAAGGAACCTCCAGAAAATCCCCGTTCGCCAAAGAAAATGTCAACTGATCGTCTAAGAAACTTGGGCTAGATGTATAACCCTTTATTTTCGTTTGTAGTATGTAAATAATAGTCTAATGATTTTATATTTATTTTTATGTAATTTAAGAGAAATATTTTTATAAAAAGTTTTAGCCATTTGATGTAAGTGCAATAATGTATTTAAGAGACACGAGAATATAGTTTGTTATTTAATTTTGGTTTGTTATTTCCGTCCCGTAGTTACAGGCGGTTGATTTTTCTGAGACGCAAAATAATGATTTGTCGTCTACCGATGATAAACTTCATCTGTTTTTATGGGCTGTGGCGAGTTTCGGAACTACAAGTAAAATTAGAAAATATCTAAGGCGTTGTATGAGACATGTTTTCATAATATAAAGAACTAGCAGCCCGGCGGGCGCATACACCCTTTTTTTTAATATTCTATAACCTATGTTCATCAGGGAAATGTAGGTTTATAAACGTGAAATAATTTTATTCATCATCATAGAAATGCCTAATGATACGTTTTGCAATAAAATATTGTGACAATACGAGTAGATCTCGGAGGGTAGTCATGAAACTGTCAATAAAATAAAATATATCATATTTCTGGTGCGCAAACGAAGTCTTCAAAATATTAGCCAAAGAGAAGATTTCAACATTGAAGATTTTTGCTTCTCGGTGTCTCGATTTGTTTGAGAAATGAGGTAAGTACAATGTACATACAATACTTTTGTATTTTGCATGCGTAATTGAAAATATCAAATAACAGATCATTATCTATATATATAAAAGAGGAACCTGACTGACTGACTGACTGACGTATCAACGTACAGCCGAAACTACTGGAGCTAGGAAAGTGAGATTTTCCACAGGGGTTCCTATTATGACGTAGGTGAGCACTAAGAAGGGATTTTTGGAAATTCAACCCCTAAGAGGGTGAAAAGGGTAAAAAACCGTTGTATGGAAAATCGAAACCGTTAAAGTTACAATTGTCAAACTTGGCACTTTAGTTAGTCATTTAAAAAGAAAACTAACTCAATACTTTGTTTGTCTAAAATTTGCCATAAAAGGGTTAAAATAAGGGTTGAAGTGTTGCGAGACTAGAGTGATTTAATGACTGTCTAATCAACGCACAGCTGAAACTACTGGAGCTAGAAACGTGAAATTTTCCATAGAGGTTCCTATTGTGACGTAGGTGAGCACTAAGAAGGGATTTTCAGAAATTCAACCCCTAAGAGGGTGAAAAGGGTAAAAAACGTTTGTATTGAAAATCGAAACCGTTAAAGTTACAATTGGCAAACTCAGCACATTAGTTATTAATTTTAAAATAAAACTAACTGCATACTTGGTTTGTCTAAAATGAACCCTGAAGGGATTAAAATAAGGGCTGAAGTGTTGTGAGAATAGGGTAATTTAATGACTATCTATCTAACTATATATATCGAAACTACTGGAACTAGAAACGTGTGATTTTACACAAGGATTTCTATTGTGACGTAGGGTAGCACTAGGGAAGAATTTTTGGAAATTCAAACCCTAAGGGGGTGAAAATGGTAAAAAACGGTTGCATGGAAAATCGAAACCGTTAAAGCCACAGTTGTCAAACTTTGCATTTTTGTAAATGAATCAAAACCAAACATAGCTGTATACTTTATTTTTCTAAATATCACCATAGAGGGGTTAAAATAAGGGTTGAAATTTTGTAGAACTGAACTATCTAATTAACGCACACCCGAAACTACGGAAGCTAGAAACGTGAAACTTTACACAAGGAATTATTTTGTGACGTAGGGTAGCACTGAGGAAGGATTTTTGGAAATTCAACCCCTAAGAGGGTGAAAAGGGTAAATAACGGTTATATGGAAAATCGAAACCGTTAAAGCTACAATTGTCAAACTTGGCGCTTTATTTAGTCATCTAGAAACAAGAGTAACTGCATACTATGTTTTCTTAATATCAACCCTGAAGGGGTGAAAATAAGGATTGAAATGTTATAGAACCGAATTGCTGGATCAACGTACAGCCGAAACTACTGAAGCGTGGAACTTGATAAGTAATAGAGAGGTTCCTACTATGACAGAGTAGCACTAAGAAAGGATTTTTGAAAATTCAACCCCTAAAGGGCTGAAAAGGGTGAAATTGTGTTGTATGGAACAAAGAAACCGTGAAACCTGCGGAGCTTAAACTTTGTACATTAGGTAGTAGATAGTAGTTTTTGTCTTAAATTAGCCCCAAAGGGTTTAAAATAAGGGTTGTAATTTTGTATGCAAAATCAAAACCGCTGTTATTGGTACACTAGAAATTAGCGTGCATTAATTTTGGAAAAATGGCACGAAGGGCATGAAATTTTATAAAAAGTATTGATGGTTCCGTGGGTACAAAAAAACCTTTAAAAATTGAGCTTGATGGTAAAATTCAAGAACTGGACAGGGAAAGCAATATTTGAATTTTTACTAATTTTGTAAGTTGTTCATGAGTGTAAGAGTTTCACATTTACTGGAGGGGTCAGGGAAAAGGTGGAAAAGGACGAAAAGTTGTGTTGAAATATCGGGCATAAGCAACTTTCATTTTAAACATACATAAATGGGTTTCCCGCAAATAATACTTATAAGTAAAATTTTGCGTAGTTCCGGGATTATAATTTTTTGAGGGAGGAATTTATTGTTTCATAGTATCTACTTATTATAGATAATATAAATAATGACCAATTGTAAGGTTTTGGAGTTTTTAAATGGAGATAAAGCGGGAAATCGCTGTTGATAAAGTAAGCAATAGGCCACATAATTTGCCCAACGGGATGCTCACAAATAAATATTGACGTAATTCGGAGTTTTAGAATTTTCTCAGTTTTAGGGGAGAAATGAGGACGTAATATCTAATTTTGTGGAGTATCGATATACAAGTATATAAAATACATTTTAGATAAAGTTAATAATGCAGACGAAGTTGCGGGCAAAAGCTAGTCTATATATATAAAAGAGGAACCTGACTGACTGACTGACGTATCAACGCACAGCCGAAACTACTGGAGCTAGGAATGTGAAATTTTCCACAGGAATTCCTATTGTGACGTAAGTGAGCACTAAGAAGGGATTTTTGGAAATTCAACCCCTAAGGGGGTGAAAAGGGCAAGAAACTGTTGTATGCAAAATCGAAACCGTTAAAGCTACAATTGTCAAACTTAGCACTTTGGTTAGTCATTTAAAAAGGAAACTAATTGCATACTTTGTTTGTCTAAAATTAGTGATAAAGGGGTTAAAATAAGGGTTGAAGTGTTATGAATTTCGTGTGATTTAATGACTGTCTAATCAACGCACAGCCGAAACTACTGGAGCTAGAAACGTGAAATTTTCCACAAGGTTTTCTATTGTGACGTAGGTGAGCATTAAGAAGGGATTTTCAGAAATTCAACCCCGAAGAGGGTGAAAATGGTAAAAAATGTTTGTATGGAAAATCGAAACCGTTAAGGTTACAATTGTCAAACTTGGCACTTTAGTTAGTCATTTAAAAAGAAAACTAACTGCATACTTTTTTTTCTAAAATTAACCCTAAAGTGGTTAAAATAAGGGTTCAAATTTTGTAGAACCGAACTGTCTAATCAACGCACAGCCGAAACTGCTGGAGCTAGAAACGTGAAATTTTACACAGGGATTCCTATTTAATTGGAACGTAGGGTAGCACTAAGAAGGAATTTTAAGATATTCCTCCCCCAAGGGGGTGAAAAGGGTAAAAATCGGTTGTATGGAAAATCGAAACCGTTAAAGCCACAGTTAGCAAACTTTGCAATTTTGTAAGTCAATCAAAAACAAACATAGCTGCATACTTTATTTTTCTAAAATTAACCCTAAAGTGGTAAGGGTTGAAATTTAGTAGAACCGAACTGACGCATCAACGTACAGCTGAAACTACTGAAGTTAGGTACTTGAAATTTTACACGGGGCTTCCTTTCATAATATAGAGAAGCGCTAATGAAGGATTTACTGAAATTCAATCCCTAAAGGAGTGAAAAGGGTGAAATTGTGTTGTATGTAAAAACGAAGCGTGAATGGTACAGATTTCAAACTTGGCCGCAGGTGGCAAAAGACGACGAAAGCCTGCGCAGGAATCGCAAGCACTGCCCTCGCAGGGCAAAAAGGTGCCTGCACTCCACGTGCCACGCTCCGCGGCTGTCACGCTCCTGCTGACGCCCAAAGCGATTGAGAGTGGTCGCACCTATGGCCGTATAATTGCCGAGGCCCAGGAGCGAATCTCGCTCGCTGATCTCGGCATCCCGCACGTTAAGTTCAGGCGGGCGGCCACAGGTGCCACACTGTTGGAGGTGGCTGGGCCCGAGAGCGAGGCGAAGGCTGACTCCCTCGCTGCCAAGCTGAGGGAGTTATTCTGCGAGTCGGAAGATATCCGTATCTCCCGACCGGTGAAGACCGCAGAACTGCGGCTAACAGGACTTGACGAATCCGTCACCCCTGAAAAAGTCGCAGCGGCCTTCGTCAGGGCCACAACCTGTCCAGCGGACCAGGTAAAGGTTGGAGAGGTCCGTCCAGACCGCTCGGGCCTGGGCGTCGCATGGGTGCGAGCGCCAGTGAAAGCGGTGGCAATAGTGGCCAGGATGGGTCGCGTCCTGGTCGGGTGGTCCGCAGCTCGGGCCACGGTTTTGGAGCCGAGGCCCTTGCGGTGCTTCCGGTGCCTCGAGACGGGGCACGTGAGGGAGCGCTGCAAGTCTGCAGTTGACCGTAGCGGGATCTGCTACCGCTGCGGTCAAGCGGGTCACCTGGCGCGCGAATGCTCCGCGGCGCCGCTCTGTGCATTATGCGCAGCGAGCGGGAAGCCAACGGGACATAAAATTGGAGGGAAAGGGTGCGCCTCTTCCCCCCAGGGCGACCGCCGTAAACGCCGCGGGCGCCGTAATAGACGGGGAAGGACTGCTACTGAGGCTCAGGCCCAGTCGCAGCCCGTCCACCCATCGCGGGCTGAAGGGGAGGCCATGGAGATCGCCCAATAATGGACATCAAGATCCTCCAGGCGAATATCAATCACTGCGATACCGCACAACAAATGCTCTTACAGAGCATGGCGCAGTGGTTGATAAACGTGGCTATCGTCGCCGAGCCGTACCGGATCCTGACCAATAACTCTTGGGTTGGGGACCTGGATGGCTTGGTGGCTGTCGTAACCCAGGGGTCCGCCGGCTCGCCATCCTTCGAAAAAGTAGCGAAGGACCGGGGATGCGTGGCGGCTCTGTTGGGAGACTTGTGGTTTGTAGGAGTTTATTTTTCTCCCAACAGACCTCTAGCTGACTTCGAGGCTTTCCTCGAACGGCTGGGGGCCCTGATAGCGCAATGCCAACCTCGCCCCGTGATTGTTGCTGGTGACTTCAATGCCAAATCCATGGCCTGGGGTTCGCCGGCGACGGACGCGCGTGGCGAGGTCCTGGAGGAATGGGTGATCTCATCCGGCCTCGTCATCCTCAATCGGGGTTCGGTGAACACATGCGTGAGGCACAATGGCGGCTCCATAGTCGATGTTTCGTTCGCGAGCGCAGCCGTCGCCCGCCGTGTTCGAGGCTGGCGGGTCGTGGTGGACGAGGAGACGTCATCTGATCATCGCTACATCAGGTTCGACGTTTCCGCGTCCTCGACTCGTTGGCCCGGCAGGAGCACCGGTTCCCCGTTTGGGGATAGCCCGCGATGGGCAATAAAACGGCTTGATGTTGAGGCTCTGGAGCTGGCAGCTCGGGTCCAAGCGTGGCTTCCCGCACCGGAACCTGTGGTGTGGGTAGACGAGGAGGCGGAGTGGTTCGGGGCGGCGATGTCGCAAATTTGTGACGTGGCCATGCCCCGAGTCCACCGCGTCTCTCCGCGGCGGCAAGTGTATTGGTGGTCGGCGGAACTCGCTCAGTTACGCGCCACTTGCGTAGAGGCGAGCCGCCGACTTTCAAGACACCGTCGCCGGCGGAGACGCCGCGCTGACTTCGAGAACGAGGAGACCATGCTCCATGGCCTCTACAGACAGGCCAGAAGGGCGCTCACGGTGGCTGTGAAGAGGGCGAGGGCTGCGGCCCGAAAAGAGTTCCTAGGGACTCTGAACCGCGACCCTTGGGGGCGCCCGTACCGGCTGGCGTTCAACAAGTTACGCCCGCTGGCGCCCCCGCTCACACAGAGTCTCCGGCCGGAGCTTTTGGGTGAAGTGGTCGCCGCCCTCTTCCCAGCCATCGACGAAGTCACTCCTCCACCGATGCCGCCACGGCCGTGGTCGGTGAGGACCGGTTCGCTGGCGGCATCGTCAACGTCTTCGGTAAGGGAGACCCCGGAGGGGCAAGCCCCGGGCGTATCGCCCGAGGAGCTCAATGCAGCAGTGCTACGGCTGCGGAGGAAGAAGAATTCTGCACCGGGGCTCGACGGGATCCCAGGACGCGTCTGGGTTCTCGTTGCCGAGTACTTGGGGGCAAGGCTCCGCAGCCTCTTCTCCGCGTGCCTGGAGCGGGGCCTCTTCCCGTCACGCTGGAAGACCGGGAAGTTGGTCCTGCTCAGGAAAGATGGACGACCCGCAGAGTCACCATCGGCCTACCGGCCTATCGTGCTGCTCGACGAGGTCGCAAAGCTCTTCGAGCGGATCATTCATGTGCGCCTCGTCGAGCACTTAGAGAACGTCGGTCCTGATCTGGCAAACTGCCAGTTCGGGTTCCGGAAAGGCCGATCCACCATCTCCGCGATTCTGCGGGTGAAGGCATTAGCGGAGGAGGCAGTGGCCCGGGGCAAATGCGTCGTGGCGGTGTCACTAGACATCGCCAACGCATTCAACACCTTGCCCTGGCCCTGCATTGAAGAGGCATTGCGGTACCACGTGGTGCCCCCGTATCTTCGGCGCCTGGTGCACTCGTATCTGTCCGACAGATACGTAGTGTACCCGGGCGCGGACGGGTGGCACCGTAGAGCCATGTCGTGCGGTGTTCCGCAGGGGTCAGTCCTCGGACCTCTCCTGTGGAATATCGGCTACGACTGGGTGCTCCGTGGTGCCAATCTCCGGGGTGTCGACGTCATCTGCTACGCCGATGACACGCTGGTCACCGCGTGTGGCGGAACCTTCGAGGAGGCTGCCTCACTCGCCGCGTTGGGAACAAGCAACGTGGTGAGGAGGATAAGGCGACTGGGCCTGGCCGTGGCCCTCCATAAGTCCGAGGCCATCTGCTTCCATAGGCCTCGGAAGGGACCACCGGCAGGGGCCCAATTGGCGATCGAGGGCGTGCCTATTTCCATCGGCTCCACGATGAAGTACTTGGGAGTCGTGCTGGACAGCCGGTGGAACTTCCGCGCCCACTTCACCCAGCTAAAGCCGAAGCTGGTTCGGGCGGCAGGCGCGTTGTCAAGCCTGCTGCCCAACCTCGAAGGTCCCGGCATCCCTTGCCGAAGATTGTACGCGGGAGTCGTGCGATCCATGGCTCTTTACGGTTGCCCCGTTTGGGCCGAGTCCCTGGACAGGCGCTGTGTTTTCCTCCTGCGTCCAGCGCAGCGAGCGGTGGCGCAGCGGATGGTCAGGGGCTATCGCACGATTTCCCATGAGGCAGCCTGCGTATTGGCTGGTTTCCTTCCCTGGGACATTGACGCCAGAGCCCTCTCGTCAGCCTACCACTGGCGGGAGGAGGCGTTCCGTCGTGGGGAGTTACCGGCCCTTAGAGAAGTCGAGGCCGTTCGGGCCTCCTTCCGCACGGCTGCAGTGGAGGAGTGGCGCACCAGGCTGAACAATCCCAGTGCTGGTGTTTGGACCATCGCGGCAGTGCGTCCTGTCCTAGACCAGTGGCTGGGCAGGCGCCACGGCGAGATGACGTTCCGCCTGACACAGGTTCTGTCGGGGCATGGCTGTTTCGGCAAATACCTGTGGCGGGTGGCAAGAAGGGAAGAATCCGCCGTGTGTCACCATTGTGACAACTGCCCGGAGGACACAGCCCAGCACACTCTCTCGGAGTGTCCAGCTTGGGAAGAGGAGCGTGCAGCTCTCCGAGCAGCCATCGGAGAGGACCTCTCACTCTCAGCCGTGATTCCTTCCATGGTTGAGAGTAGGAGGTCATGGCAGGCCATGCTCACCTTCTGTGAGATCATCGTCTCGCAGAAGGAGAGTGCGGGGCGGGATCGTGAGCGGAACGATCCCACCCGCCGCCGCCAACCGAGAAGGAGGCGCCGGGTGAATGACAATGGCTGACCCGGCGCCCCGCCCAGTGGTCAAGGGGCGCCAGAATTCCACCACGGTATCCCCTGCCTGTCGTAAGAGGCGACTAAAAGGGGTCATCGGGGTCGCTAAGCACACAGCGGGGGCTGTGTGCTCATGTCGGGAGTGACCCCGAGATGGGCGGCAGAACGTGTGGCCTCGTGTCTGTCGCGGACGCCCATCTCACCATGGGCGTCCGAAGTAGGGAAAGTGAGGGCATCTGCGCCCTCCCAACCTGTGAGGAGCCATATTTGGCAGTGCGCCGGGTGACACGGCGAGTTAAATGGGCGCCATATGCCTGTCCACATCGCCTGTCACCCATAACGCGCGTGATGGCCACCGAGAGGTTTTAGTCGGTATGCCGGCAAAAGATCTTTTTAGATCTCGGTAGGGACCCAGCCTGATAACAGGCTGGAAGGCCGGAGACCCCGACATGCCCCTTCCGATCTCCCCCGAGTGTCGGAAGGAAGGCTAAAGGAGCTTTACTCTCGTTAAAAAAAAAAAAAAAAAAAAAGGTAGTCAATCAAAAACAAAAATAACTTCCTACTTTTTTGACATAAATTAGCCTCAAAGGGCTTAAAATAAGGTTTGTAATTTTGTATGCAAAATCGAAACCGCTGTTATTGGTACGAAAATTCGTATTTTAGCTACCTATTATAAACATAAGAAATTGGCATGTACTAATTTTGGAAAAATGGCACGAAGGGGATAAAATTTTATAAAAAGTATTTAGGGTTCCGTGGGTACAAAACAACCCTTAAAAATTGAGCTTGATGGTATAATTCAAGAACTGGATAGGGAAAGCAATATTTTAATTTTTACTAATTTTGTACGTTGTTCATGAGTGTAAGAGTTTCACATTTACGGGAGGTGTCAGGGAAAAGGAAGGAATGGACGGAAGGTTGTGTTGGAATATCGGGCATAAGCAACTTTCATTTTAAATGTCCATAAATGGGTTCCGCGTAAATAATACTCATAAGTAAAATTGTGCGTAGCTCTGGGATTATAAATTTTAGAGGGAGGAATTTATTATGTTTAATAGTATTTACTTATTATAGATTAATAATGACCAATTGTAAGGTTTTGGATTTTTATGTTTTAAGTGGAGTTAAAGCGGGAAATCGTTGCTGATAAAGTAAGTAATATATATAGCCACATAATTTGCCCAGCAGGATGCTCACTAATAAATAGTGACGTAATTCGGAGTTTTAGAATTTTCTCAGTTTTAGGAGAGAAATGAGGACGTAATATAAAACATATTGTAAATAAAGTTAATAACGCAGACGAAGTTGCGGGCAAAAGCTAGTCTATATATATAAAAGAGGAAGGTGACTGACTGACTGACGTATCAACGCACAGCCGAAACTACTGGAACTAAGAACGTAAAATTTTCCACAGGGGTTCCTATTGTGACGTAGGTGAGCACTAAGAAGGGATTTTTGGAAATTCAATCCCTAAAGGGGTGAAAAGTGCAAAAAACTGTTGTATGGAAAATCGAAACTGTTAAAGCTACAATTGTCAAACTTAGCACTTTGGTTAGTCATTTAAAAAGGAAACTAATTGCATACTTTGTTTGTCTAAAATTTGTCATAAAGGGGTTAAAATAAAGGTTGAAGTTTTACGAGACTCGGGTGATTTAATGACAATCTAATCAACGCACAGCTGAAACTACTGAAGCTAGAAACGTGAAATTTTCCACAAAGGTTCCTATTGTAGCGTAGATGAGCACTAAGAAGGGATTTTTGAAATTCAACCCCTAAGGTGTGAAAAGGGTAAAAAACGGTTGTATGGAAAATCGAAACCGTTAAAGCCACAGTTGTCAAACTTTGCACTTTCGTTAATCAATCAAAAACCAAAATAACTGCATACATATTTTTTTTTAAATTAACCCTAAAGTGGTTAAATTGTGTTGAAATTTTGTAGAACCGAACTGTCTCATCAAAGCACAGCTGAAACCGCTGGAGCTACAAAAGTGAAATTTTACACAGAGATTCCTATTGTGACGTAGGGTAGCACTACGAAGGGATTTTAAGATATTCCTCCCCCAAGGGGGTGAAAAGAGAAAAAACAGTTGTATGGAAAATCGAAACCGTTAAAGCCACAGTTAGCAAATTTTGCACTTTTGTAAATCTATCAAAAACAAACATAGCTGCATACTTTATTTTTCTGAAATTAACCCTAAAGTGGTAAGGGTTGAAATTTTGTAGAACCGTACTGTCGCATCACCGTACAACCGAAACTACTGAAGGGCTTCCTATCATAATGTAGATCATCGCTAATGAAGTATTTACTGAAATTCAATCCCTAAAGGAGTGAAAAGGGTGAAATTGTGTTGTATGGAAAAACGAACCGTGAAAGGTCCAGATTTTAAACTTGGCAGTTTAGGCAGTCAATTAAAAACAAAAATAATTTCTTACTTTTTTGTCTTAAATTAGCCTCAAAGGGCTTAAAATAAGGGTTGTAATTTTGTATACAAATATCGAAACCGCTGTTATTAGTACGAAAATTCGTATTTCAGCTACCTATTATAAACACAAGAAATTGGCGTGCGCTAATTTTGGAAAAATGGTATGAAGGGGATGAAATTTTATAAAAAGTATTTAGGTTTCCGTGGGTACAAAATAACCCTTAAAAATTGAGCTTGATGGTATAATTCAAGAACTGGATAGGGATTTTAATTTTAATTTTTACTAATTTTATACGTTGTTCATGAGTGTAAGAGTTTCACATTTACGGTCAGGGAAAAGGAAGGAATGGACGGAAGGTTGTGTTGGAATATCGGGCATAAACAACTTTCATTTTAAATATCCATTAATGGGTTTCGCACAAATAATACTCATAAGTAAAATTGTGCGTAGTTCCGGGGTTATAAATTTTAGAGGGAGGAATTTATTATGTTTAATAGTATTTACTTATTATAGATAAATAATGACCAATTGCAAGGTTTTGGTTTTTTTATGTTTTAAGTGGAGTTAAAGCGGGAAATCGTTGTGGATAAAGTAAGTAATAACATGATTTGCCCAACAGGATGCTCACTAATAAATAGTGACGTCATTCGGAGTTTTAGAATTTTCTCAGTTTTAGTGGAGAAATGAGGACATTACGTCCTGTAATAATAAAACATATTGTAAATAAAGTTAATAATGCAGACGAAGTTGCGGGCAAAAGCTAGTCTATATATATAAAAGAAGAACCTGACTGACTGACTGACTGACTGACGTATCAACGTACAGCCGAAACTACTGGAGCTAGGAAAGTGAAATTTTCCACAGAGGTTCCTATTATGACGTAGGTGAGCACTAAGAAGGGATTTTTGGAAATTCAACCCCTAAGAGGGTGAAAAGGGTAAAAAACCGCTGTATGGAAAATCGAAACCGTTAAAGTTACAACTGTCAAACTTGGCACTTTAGTTATTCATTTAAAAAGAAAACGAACTGCATACTTTGTTTGTCGAAAATTACCCATAAAAGGGTTAAAATAAGGGTTGAAGTGTTGCGAGTCTAGGGTGATTTAATGACTGTCTAATCAACGCACAGCCGAAACTACTGGAGCTAGAAACGTGAAATTTTCCACCGAGATTTCTATTATGACGTAGGTGAGCACTAAGAAGGGATTTTTGGAAATTCAACCCCTAAGAGGGTGAAAAGGGTAAAAAACGTTTGTATGGAAAATCGAAACCGTTAAAGTTACAATTGTCAAACTCCGCACTTTAGTTATACATTTTAAAATAAAACTAACTGCATTCTTTGTTTGTCTAAAATTAACCCTAAAGGGATTAAAATAAGGGCTGAAGTGTTGTGAGACTAGGGTAATTTAATGACTATCTAATCAACGCACAGCCGAAACTACCGGAGCTAGAAACATGTAATTTTATACAAGGATTTCTATTGTGACGTAAGGTAGCACTAAGAAGGGATTTTTGGAAATTCATACCTTAAGGGGGTGAAAAGGGTAAAAAACGGTTGTATGGAAAATCGAAACCATTAAAGCCACAGTTGTCAAACTTTGCACTTTTGTAAATCAATCAAAACCAAACATAGCTGCATACTTTATTTTTCTAAATTTAACCCTAAACGGGTTAAAATAAGGGTTGACATTTTGTAGAACCGAACTGTTGCATCAACGCACAGCAGAAACTACTGAAGCAATGAACTTAAAATTTTACACGGGGCTTCCTATCATAATGTAGAGGAGCACTATTGAAAGATTAACCGAAATTCAATCCCTAAAGGGGTGAAAAGGGTGAAATTGTGTTGTATGGAAAAACGAAACCGTGAAATTTGCAGATTTCAAACTCGGCACTTTATGTAGTCAATTAAACAATAAAAACTTCATACTTTTTGTCTTAAGTTAGCCCCAAAGGGCTTAAAATAAGGGTCGTAATTATGTATGCAAAATCAATACCGCTGTTACTGGTATGAAAATTTGTATTTTAGCTACCTATTATAAACACAAGAAATTGGCGAGCGTTAATTTTTGAAAAATGGCACGAAGGAGATGAAATTTTATAAATAGTATTTAGGGTTCCGTGGGTACAAAAAATCCCTTAAAAATTGAGCTTGATGGTATGTGATATAAAATTGAGCATGAGTGTAAGAGTTTCACATTTACGGGAGGGTCAGGGAAAAGGAGGAAAAGGACAAGAGGTTGTGTTGGAATATCAAGCAACTTTCATTTTAAACATACTTATATGGTTTTCGTGCAAATTGTGTGTATTTCTGGGATTATATTATAAATTTTAGAGGGATTATTTTTTTATGTTTAATAGTATCTACTTAGTATAGATAAATAATGACCAATTGTTAGGTTTTGGATTTTTAAGTTTTAAGTGCAGACAAAACAGGAAATCGTTGTTGATAAAATAAGTAATAGACCACATAATTTGCCCAACGGGATACTCATAAATAAATAGTGACGTAATTCGGAGTTTTAGAATGCTGTCAGTTTCAGGGGAGAAATGAGGACGTAATATCTTATTTAGTGAAGTATAGATTTTCAAGTATATAAAATATATTGTAAATAAAGTTAATAGTGCAGACGAAGTTGCGGGCAAAAGCTAGTCTATACATAAAAATAAAATTGAAGTGTCTGTTTTAAAGGTGAAAATAAAAAAAAATGTCCAACTACATATCGTTATATACACGATACCTGTGCCGAAAATGATCTTTAAAAATTTTTTGTCCGTCTGTCTGTCTGTCTGTTTGTTCCGGCTAATCTCTGAAACGGCTTGACCGATTTTGACGGGACTTTCACTGAAAGATAGCTATTTTTTTAATTTTGAAAAACAAATTAGGGTTCCGCGGAAAAAAATAAACCCTTAAATTTTGAGATTGATTTTTTAAATATGGTATTATGACACGCGGGTGGATGAACTCATTATGTTTCTTTGATTTATTTGGTCTAAAAATATTCTAAAAATGTCAGGTAGCTCATATAATAAGGAGTAACTTAGGCTACATTTATTTTAGAAAAATTATTTTATATTAGAAAAATAAAGTTTTTGTTAAATTCCACGCGGACGAAGTCGCGGGCACAGCTAGTTTGACATATAAATAAAGAAATCCATGTTTATTTCCACAATTATTTATTCTCACATAAATAACGAACAATAAAAATTAAAACAGTTATTCGAGAACTAAAATAAATAAGCGACGTATTTTTTCTAGAGCCAACTCGATTCTAAACTAGAAATTAATTCGAGCATACAACAAAATAAAATATATGCAAATTAGATAAAAAATAATTCGTTTTTTTTATAGTTTAGATTATTTTACACAAATACTAAAGCACAATAGTATTGCTTATTTTAATGAATTGTGTATATAAATAATTCCAAATAAATTAAGAGTAACCTAAGCTGGATCTTCCACGCCTAAAGCTATCTTCATTTCAATTGAATAATTGTCTACGACGGTTGAATCGATTTTATTATCGCCCACTGGTGGGATATCTTCAATGCAATCTTCAAACACTTCTTCTAAAGAGAGGTTCGATTTATCACCACCACCATCACCTGCTGCCGGTTGGTCATCATTTCCCTCTAAGCCAGTACCTCCTTTGCATAGAACAATATTTTCTGAACTGTCATTTACAGATTCCTTATTTGTTGTTTCTACGTCGATATGTTTATCGGCCGTTTCTGAAACAATTCAAACAAACCATGTGCCATTAATAAAATTATTTTTAAGTTCACTTTATCGTACGCGTGCGCACGTTTTATAATAAGAATGGCGCTAAGGTATTATCTTTACAAATAGATAAAACAACAAAAATGCGCTAATAATGCTAAGTACTTTAATACCTTAATTATCCGCCGCTGTCAGATTATTGTTTATTGACATTTCAAGCCGTAAATTAAGAGTACCGGCAACATGATCAAGTATACTTTCCTTACCAGTGCTTTTTTCCCCTCGAGTTGTGTCTTCAACGATTGAATCGTCAGCTATTTTCATAACAGGGTTTTCCGCTGTGAGTGTATCGTCGAATGTCTCGTGATTTGGTGTAAGAGTAGTGTCATTATCATCAATCAGATCCTGATTTCCAGACATTATCTGTACGGGTTGTTCCGACCGCCAACGTTGTTCAGCCACCTCCATGTGAGCTTCTAGTATTCTAGATACTTCTGGAAGCTAGTAAAATTACACCATATTACTAGAAGGCTTTTATGTGAATGGAAACATAATATTGGACAAAATAGTTTAGATCTTAATTTTTATTTTATCTTTAAACCCATATTTGGGTTGGCACTGCACACGATGTGCCAAATATACCCAGCTTAATTAGATTCGGAAACAGGGGCTTTAGAACATTTATCATCCTAAGGGCTGTTGCTAAGCTGAAATAAAATAATACTAACAGTATACTCATTGTTGGCATCCTCAGAGATATGTTCTATGATGGTGTTGGTTCTGTTGTCAATGTTCCCGGCGTGGTTGTTGATGAGATCGCACTGCCGGTAAAATTCTTTCTCCTCATGTTGAAGAGTTCGTTCCAGTATCTCAGAGGCCACTGATTGCTCTATCATATTGTTTTCTTCCATGTTTGAGAAATTAATTCCTGAAATTAATTAGTTTGCCTTAATCCGATTATCTTTTAAAAGATGAAAATAAGTCTTTATTTTTCACGGACTTGTAAAAAAAGGTAGGAAGAAGGTGCTCAATTCGCCGGAGTTTTATCTGTATACAATATTTTATATATCTCATTATAGTACATTATCAAGTGTTGTGTACTCCTTTAAGTGGTACATGCATCAGAATGTAACTGTAGTAAAGAATGTCTTAGTTGTGATAATGTATGTATCGTTGGAGAACCTAAATTTAATAAATAAATAAATAGTAACTTGGCATAATTACACATTTTTCTGAATCCTGTATTAAAGACTGTTCAATTTAAATTTACGAAGTGGTTTGGTTTATACCTACCTACCATATATATAGTATATATGTTCAGTATGTAGTAAAACTTACCTTGTGACGGGAACCTGTCATCATCATAAGAGTTTATAGCATTAATGATACATTTCTTAGCTTCACTTCTGTCTGCATCATTTAATTTGTCTGACATTGGAGTTTTTATATCGGAGGTATCAGGAGTGGCTGCATTCCTTCCTGTTATATTTTGCGATGGCTTTTCAAATGCCACCCTTTTCATCGGTTCGCTCTTACGCCGAGAAGAGGCAGTAGATGGTCTTGGTTTTAACTGCTTGGGTTTTTCTGGGTTCTTTACCACTACCACTTCGTCTTCCGATGTGTCTGAATCACTTGATATAATATGTATAGACTCCGTATCTCCGGATGATGCTATAAATAAGTTAAAATATCAAACTAGACACAAGACCTGAATGACAAAAAAGCCTAAAGGGATTTAAGAAAGTGGAGAGAGACAAATTTTTAAAAATCGAATTAAGAAGATTGCGTTATATAGATTACCGCTACCTACCACTCTGGCAGATTTACTACCAAAGTTACTGAGTTCAGTACTCACGTCCTGATTCGACCTTTTCATCGCCAATCTCGTATTCCAACTCGGTTGGCGTCTGTTTGTCAATATATTGAAATAGCGTCGCTCCGGGTACGTGAGTTAGTTTAACTTTCGTTTCGTCTGAAATTAAAATTAATAAATTATATCTCAATAAGCTTATATCTGCGATACTGCATTCAATGGTAGATATTCAAGAAGTTAATGGTAGCGCAAATTGTACTCGGCTACTATTTGCTCTTTCCAACTTTGTGTTAAAAAACAAAAATTGTAACATTTTTCTTCTATTGCGTATTAACTAGTTTTTAACGGCCTTTTTTATAGACAAATGATAAATGTATACATAACACGTTCATTGCGGCAATGTTTTCAAAGGTCTTTGAAAATGAAAAATGAAAAAATATTTATTAAAAATAATAATTTTACATAACAAGAATATTGCAGGGGTTCTCAAATTAGGCATTGTCTGTGTCTTGAGAAACCAGTTAAATAAGTAATTTATTTAATAATTGATTGTGTGAGTGTGAGAAAGTGCTAAGTTTGTATCAATGTGTGTGTGTGTTTGTATGTGTTTGCGTTCGAGTGAGTATTAATACTTATTATGTATGTATAAGTAACTAGTGTATAATATATTTATCGTTATTTACCGGTACGGCATAATATGTGTAAATATGGTGGAATACTAAGGACGTAGATAGATATTTATTCGACGTGAAAGGTTTTTAATTTCGATGAGTATTATTAATGACTGGTAGTTCATGAGGATTTATGTAAGAGGAGAGAATACTTTCAGACAGTGCTTTAAAGACCTACTAGATCTCGTAATCGTCCTAATCGGCAGTATATTAAATTTTTCACGCCGTTCTGGCTGAGTCTCCTTAGAGACCCTTTAGATCTCCCTAAGTACTGAGCATGTTGAACTATTCCATTGTCTTCTTCACTCAAACTGAATACAAATGTCTTTCGAAAGGGACAAAACATCGATAACTAAAATAGGTTTTAAACTAACCATGAAAACTCGTAAGAGTTTACATTAATAATCACATAGTGGCACAAGAGTCCATTTTATGAGTTAGCATCCAAATGCTAACTCATAAAATTATATTTTGATCTAGAAGCAAATAATCTTAAATTAAAAAATATACTGACCTGGTTTCTCCCCAGCAGTAAGCTGACTGAGGGCGATTCTATCGAAAGCGTTGTCATGCTTGTACGTGGTGTAGAGAACTTTCTCTTTAACTTGATGGGCGGGAACTTTTTCCTCAGCTTTATAATACGCATACATTGTCTCCTTGTGGTATAATTTCTAAGAAATAACTTTAGTATCAGATGACACTATCAGATTACCGTTTTACAAGTTCTTAAAGAATTACTACAGAAGTGCTAAGCTATACGTCATAGTAGCCACAAAGTAAAATGTCAAGGAATAACTACCACTTGACTCTTCGAATCCCATAAATATTTTTCATATTACCAAGTTATACTAATAATACCATTGGATCCACAGCAGGTTCTCCCCTGGCGATCCGCGCCTGTCTCTCCTCCTCCTCTTTCTCCAGCTCAGCAAATATCTCCATATCTTCAGCGCTAGGGTCAAGGTCACCAGGGCCCTCGTACTCAGGATCATTTATACGATGCATATAATTAATAAGTGCTGCGCCGGCGCCCTCTGTAGAAACTAAAATTACGATTTACATATACATACATTGCACACAAATTTTTTTATGCTTTTATTTGATTAATGAATTATTACATGTAATAAAATGCAAACCTTGCGGCTTTCTTTGATTATCCTGACTTTTGATATTATCTTCTTTATGTTGTTCTTTTGATTCCTCCTTCACTTCTTCGGTGCTATCTTTAGTTTCATTCGAACCGCCCTTTTCTGTATCTTTATTTTGATCTGAGTTTAGTGGTATTTCTACAATTGTTATTTTCTTCATAGGTTTTTTACATGAAACATTTGTATTTTCAGTTGGGAGAGATTCTATTTCTGCGCCAAATTTCATTGCAGTTATTGTTTTTTTATCATGATCAATAACCATATCGCCTTCAAGTACAACGCCCGTGTGTTGTTTAAAGTCATGTATATTTTTGCTATCATCATCAGGCTTCTCTGCTTTTGCATCTGACTTGTTTAACTTTGGTCCCGCGGTTTCAGATGATTTTTTCCCTGTCTCTTCAATAATTTCAACAAACGGTTTCTTTTTCGCAATATTGTCTGTTGTTTCCTCTTCAATTACTTCTACTATTTTAGGCTGTTTTGGTTTTTTTAACTCTACAATTATCAACCATGCGTTATTCTTGTCGTACTGATTGGCAACAACAAAGCTTTGACTCGGATTAGAAAAGTAAGTAGGTAGTTACTTATTCAGCAGAATATTATGATATCTCTTTACATCATTAGATGAACATTTGAAACTGGACTAAATTCCTTTATTTTCATATCTAATAAAATATAACATACCTTCCAAAACTTTCTTAGGACTTTTCCTTTCAATATGTGGTTTTTGATTAAATAATAAATTGTTGATAGATTGAAAATCGGCTGCAAAATCTCTGAAGAAAACATGATAAATTTTTAATACTATCGGTTGGTAACATAACATATTATTTGCATAATACATACGCCCTAATACTAAAAAACTCGGAGTAATCGAATTCTATTCGAATCGTTGTATTGATAATACGATGCAAAAGCCTAGAAGCTAAACTATTTACATCGATGGAAAAAACAGCGGACGTAATTACGATCAAATATAAGGTACTTATTGTGAATATTTATAGATGGCAGTAATTGCCTACGATTGAATGAATGAGAATTATATGAGCCACTTGCTCGTTTATTTGGTCAATAAAAAAGGGAACGCTAAATTTCAGAAAAATATACCATTTACTTGTTTCTTACTTCAATTAGGAAATAACTCACGTGCCAACTGGTTTGCCAGGTTGCAAGTCACCCCTATAGCCGTACCAGTAGTCTTGGGGCTGTTCTTCTTGAGACTGAGGTTGCGCATCCTTCAGTTCTTGGACCAATCTCTTACCTTTCTCCAGCTGGGACCACTCGATCTTGCTAGTCTCAGGTTCTACAGCGAATATTACAATATCTTATAAGTGTGGTTGAATAGTAACATAATATAGGTATTTATTCAGTCATACTGAATCGTATATTTTTTCCTGCATTTACCGAAATGTTTCAAGAGCCCATCTTTGTATAGCTAAAAATGCACATGTCGCGATCAATCTTATCATAATTCAGTAGAGTATACGGACAAGATAATATGGGCTTAAAAAAACGCATTCTAGAGGACCGCAAGGAAATAACGATCTGTTTCCAGTGGATATTCTGTTTGTCACTCACTTCTTCGAAGCAGTATAAAAATAGACAACTACATAACAATACAAAAAGAAATATGTTTTGCCTAAATTTGCATTTGGATTTCAACTGTTCTGACCATCAAAAGCATTTGAATTGTTACACGCATCTACTTACCCTTATTTTTGTCTTCACCCTCGTCGTCACCGCTCTCGCTAGTGTCTTCGCTTGTGGTGTCTTCTTCTTCAGAACCAGTTAACATATCCACCAACACTCCGTCTTTAGTTTTTACCTCCGGGAGACTATTGTTCTCATCTACTGATGAACGGCCTTCAATCTCTTCTCCAGCCGGTTCAGGCTTGTCTTCCGTTGCTCCTTGAGTATCTGCTTCTTCATTCTGAAATATTTATATTTTTAATCATAACGCCGATACACTTTATTTTTTCAATAAAGCAGGTGGATCACGAAATACAAAAAAATATTTCTATAAAATACTCAAAATATTACCATAATAAAGTTTCTCAGCATTTTACATCATGATCGGCAGAAAAAATATATCAGAAATTAATTATTTAATTTGATATACTGGCTACTGCTACTATGTTACCTTCGGAGGTAGCCCAAGTCTCTCCCTTTCCGCCTTCTCATTGGCCTCCTTCATGGCTTTCTTCTCGTCCCTCATCTTAATCAAGTACCGCACGCTCTGCATCACCTTCTCTTGATCCCTCGCTATCCATCTATATTAGAAGTCAAACCGGTAACTACTCCACACCTATGCCAAATTTGTTAAATACCTAAAAGTGCTCTTATGGCTTTAGTTTTAAACTTTAGTATAATATTCTTACGATATATTTGAAGGACTCATAGTTTCATAATATTATCTCGTCTGATCTAGTGATAGCCAGTATTGAGAAGAAATCATGATTTAATTGTCCAAATCTGATAAATTCTGTATCAGCCCATATACCTACGTCCCAATGTAGGCCACGGACCTCATTTATAATCGAGAGAATATAGTGTGGATTGGCGGACTTTATATGCCATATACATTCTTACAAATTGCCATGGTATGCAGGTTTCCACGCGATGTTTTCCTTCACCGTTATAGTGCGTGGCGATTAACTATCAATTTACTCTATCAATACACAGTACCAGTGGCATAGTGTACATAAGAGGCATAGCATTAGTGATATTTTTCTAAGTGATAAATTATGGTGCCCAAGTATTATTCGTACCGCTTTCTCTCAGCGCTTTCCTCTTGAATCCCGCCTCTCTGCCAGGCCTCCGCGCAGGCCCTGTCCCGAGGGAACACCGGCCTGTTGTCAAGGTTCAGCAACTCCTTCAGGCGAAGAGTCAGTGTCTTTCTGTATGCTGGTATACATCGCACAACGGGGTTTCCAGTCAACACCAGAACTGCCAATTGAACATGCATGTTTGTTGCGTTAACCAAATAAGAATAATTTGAACATCTTTTTCATTATTTCCTCTACTTTGTCATACATAGTAATTTAAAAAGGTAATGTAGGTTAGTAAAATATTTTCCAGTTAGACCCTTACCTTTAAGCACTATCATATCAGCCAGCACATCTACAATCAAAGGATCCTCCAAACGGTTGTAAGATAAATCCAGCACCGACAGATTCTTGCACATCTTCAAATGTTCTAAGTCCGCTGAAATATACATATTCAATTATGATACCTTGATATGACTTTGAACTTGACTTCTTATTCAACGTCCCACAATTAGCTTCACAATTTTTCTAACGATTTTTCATTATCTGCATCTACGAAACTTCCACGATTTTTATAGATTTCCTAATATATCAGATTAAGTTACAGATAATCCAACGTTCAAAATAGATCTCCGTCGACTATTTCCATAGCTATCTGTTGGAAACAGTCTTTATTCGAGGACTCCTCGTAAACTTTATTACAATCGAAGTCGTTACAATCGAAAATTGTAAGAGAAGTATCAATGGCCAATATGGTAAACGAATAGATTATTACAAGAGCATCCACGTCTTAATATTTCCATTGCATTACTCGCTCACAGAAACCAACTAATACCAACCAACAGACGAAAGCATGTTATGGGCGATGCTCAACGTATGCAAATCAGGAACCGCGTCCAAATTCTCAATCTTAGTGACAAAGTTGTGGTCAAGATTCAACGTGTCCAGTTTCGGGCAGCCGGCGAGATTCTCGATCTTGCGCACTACGTTGTAGTGGAGGTACAGGCACTTCAGTTCCGCCAGGGTGTCCAAACCCTCGATCCTCTGTATGCCGTTGTTCTCAAGGAAGATGCATTTCAAACCGGTGTACTCTTCCAAGTTCTCGATTTTGGAGAAGCCCTGAAATTAGACGAACATTGACCGCATCTATACTAATATATATATACAGGGTATATCAAGACTGCTACCGAAAACGAAGCCGGGTGGTAGTTTTAGTGACTACAAAGACTACAAACACAATGAAACTAAAAATTTTGGAAAAAAACGCGACAATTTTTTTTTGTATTTTTTTTTATATGGTCGTATTTGGGTGTTAAATACATTTTCTCGTAAAATAATAGTGTATACCCTTTTATTTGTAAATACTCTAAGGTATAAAAGAGTTTAAATTATTATTTTACCAAAAACAATGGATTTACCACCCAAAAATGACGATATTTAAAAAATTATAAAAAAATATAGTCGCGTTTCTCAGCAAAATTTTTAGTTGCATGGTGTTTGTAATCACTAAAACTACCACCCTGCTTCGTTTTCGGTAGCAGTCTTGAAATACCCGGTATAAAGCTGAACATTTTGTTTGTTACTTGATCTCAAGAACTACTGGTTTGAATTTAAAAAAGAATTGTGTTCGATAGATCATTAATTGTCCAGGAATGCTATAGGCTATATATTATCATCACGCTATGTAAAAAATCGCAGTGGTAAAAAATCTAGCAAATACGAGGAGACTTTTCGTAATACGATTGGTCGATATTCTAAATTGATAGTCGGCATTGAACATTTTTGCCACCATTTTGAAAAGAAAAGGACCGCTAGTAGTTTATGAAATATGAAACAACTGCATTGTTTTGTTTTAGTTTTGTAGACTTTATTATTCTCGGTGTGAATGATATCATAAAAATTAGGTCATATAGAGCCGATGATAAGGAAGAATGTGGCTGGGCGACGACTCATGGTGACGTCTGAATAATGAAGAGGCACCACAAGCATAATTTAACTGAATTTTAGACGGTTATTGATGATATCATAATAATAATAAATTCACCCATTAAGATACATCAAGTCTTGGGTCGTAGGTATCGGAACCTACGTGACTTCTCGGTCGCACAGACACCCAGACCCGAGAAAAACACTTATAAGCCTTACAAATATTTCCCTCGGTGCAAGGAACGACCCCACGACGCGTTTTACAGTTGGCGTCTAACCAATTGCACCACAGAACCTGTCAAACCTGTGCCATATACCTGTTACTGGGGTTTCACATTAATAATTTCGCTCAATGGGTCGCTTATACTTAAAAGTTAAACCCCTACTGAGTAAAGATATGCTCATGAATTTAATATAAAATTATGACAGGTTTATTAACAGACTAGGTATAATCCCTGACTAATTTATATTCTAATGGAAAATAAAATTGGCGTCTAGATGGCGGGATCGCAAAATACATGTAATATCTTGAAAAGTATACCTACCACCAATATTAAATACCTTGTTCCTTCTGTTCTATACCTCTATTCATATAATTTGATAGCTTTTGAATAAATGCCTTTTTTAAGAATATCAGTAAAAGTTAAATACCAGCAAATTACTTAGCAAAATTAAATTTTAAAGGTATAAATTGTATAGGTATTAAATATTTGTTTATTTAGATTTTCATAATTTGTTTGTTCGGGCACACTGAGGGTGATCCTGACGCTATCTTGACGCGTTGAAATGGCGAGATCAGTATTTTTGTTCAATATCTTAAAAATATGTAGTATTTTTGGGTACTTCGATAAAAACACAACTGTTACAAACCACATTTATTATGTTCCGTACAAAACCTCACACAATTCGTTACAGTTTCCACAGCAAATATTCCATTTAGTTCAGCTCCTCGGGGAGAGCGACGACGGGTTCGGGGATGATGACCTCGGGAAGAGATGGAGGGGGGAGAACCACAGGCTCGGGGACCACCACGACGGGAAGAACTGGGGGAGGGAGGACTGCAGGCTCGGGGATCACAACCTCAGGGAGTACTGGAGGCGGCAAGACAGCGGGCTCAGGGATCACGACTTCAGGGAAAACTGGAGGGGGGAGCACTACTGGTGCAGGAGCCACAACTTCAGGAAAAACTGGAGGGGGGAGAACTACTGGCGCTGGAGCCACAACTTCAGGGAGAGCTGGAGGAGGTAGCACTACTGGCGCGGGCGCAATGGGCGAGTCAGGAGTGGCGGGCAGGGCCGAGCCGTCCACGTTCACGATGATCTGCACCAGCGGCTTCGGGGGAGGCATGGCCACCGCCACGGCGAACAGAGCGAAAAGAGCGACTGCGACCTTCATGTTTAAACAGCTGTGAAATAATATTGTGTTTAATGAGTTTTATGGGGTAGACATAATAATATGGATGTGGAAATCAAATCGGTATTTAAAGTTTGATTTTAATATTATTAAAAATATACAGAACATTCACTCACCTTATTTTCACAATATGAATAATAATCTAAGAAAATCTTCACGTGTATCGAGTTTATATACACAGATAATTATGTGTATATTTTTTATCTTCTTTATCGAGAACCTAATGCCAGCTATTATTGACATTATCGCAAATCCCAAACTGTAAAATAAAATCAGCATTTCCTCCGCGGTCCATGACAGAATAGAGTGGTTGTAAATAGTTAAAGGCCGTAATTGAAACACAGACTTACAAAAATAACAACTCTTCAGTAAAACACAAAATTCACAACTGCCGCAATTATTAAACTTTTAATATAAGTAGCAGTAAGCTGTTTCTTTTTTCGTATCACAAAAAGTAAACGCCTCAGTAGTTAATCCTGCAATAATCAAATCCGTGGCGAGAGGAAAAGGCTGGCGATAAATACAATTTTCCTACAGGCTCCGCATTGCCAATACTTTTGTGTGGTGAATACTGCGAGACAACTTACTACCACATTTTATTTTCAGTTTTCACTATCTCATCAACTTCAGTAAGTACCAAATTTACCTTTACAGCTTCAAGCCTTGCATTTTCTTTCATAATTTCATATTAGTAATGAAACGCCGTTCAAGTTCTGTTCATTCGTTTACAGTCCATTTGCCTTTATCATTAATTCAATAGTTTTCTTTTTCTTATACTATTTATAAAGGTTTTTTGCCTACTGAAGCATCATAAACCATTAACCTACATCTATCTCTTGAATATATCAATCGAAAGGTTATTCTATGATTGAATAACTATGAACCGTTCCGTAATTTTCCACAAGAATTCCTATTAAATAATATTTGTTCCTGGATACGAGTATCAGAGGGGGCGTAAGGTAGGTTGGCACTCTGGACGGTTTTATTTAGAGCACTCCTACATCAAATATAACATCAAATATTCAACATTAGGCGTGCATCGCGCTCGTATAACATTTGTCGTGTTTGTTTGTGACTGTCACACGCCTTATACGTGGCACCATACATCTCAGGGCGAGAAGCACCCCGATTTACCCTCTATCATAAGAGGCCTGAATGTTATTTACTTACAATTTTTTTTGGACGCCCCACAGGTTATTATCCTAAGGTCGTCGAGTATGGTCATAGTATCTATAGACTACAGTCACAGTATGTGGTGTAGAGAGCAGACACTCTATATTTAAAAGTTAATTTTTTTGTTTCACCTTATTCTTAGTCTAGAAAGCGTTCAGGTTTCATTTTAGTTCATGTGCATACTCTAAGGATTTTTTGCGTGGGATTGTTAGTTTGCAACAACTAATTATTATTATTTATTGCATACACAAGCATTATCAATTAATGGTCATCACATTCATTTAAAAAGTGACTACTGATTCCTAATCGTAATATAAAAATATCAATTTTATTATCCTCCGTGCGTAACATTTATAACGGCAGTTAAATTACGATACGTGACAAACAGTTTGCGGTGATAATCTTTTGATTGATACGAAGCGCCAGCTAACGTAGCGGACTGCCAAATTACGCAGTAATAAAGACACCATCCTACTGTGCCGACATAGCACATATATTTCTTCTACGTTTATGACTTAAATAACGCAAGTATTCGCGAAGTGAATGATGCAGACGTTACGAGCAACTTGAAGTTGCCACAGTTGCAGAGGGATGTCGCCTATCTAAACGTGTTCTAACGTCTGTATCATGGCCAAACCTCTGAAGAATTGTTTAGTCTCGTGTTTTCCCCTTGTTTCCTTAACGCGTGCTGTCTTTTTTTGAATTTGTCGGTCAACACCATCTCGTCCCGAACCAAAATGTTTCCCGGCCCATGTGTTCCCCGCCTATAATCCTACTTTTGTCGTAGCAAGAAGCAGTTTTGTTAGCTGGCATAATCGCATCCAGTGGCGGAAATCGGAAAATAACTTTACCATTCGGTACTTTATCCAGACGGTATTATAATAGTTACCATCACGTGCAGTATAGTCCCTTTGCTGGGCAAAAAAAAAACCTGCATTATCTTACGCCTTGATCAAGTTATCTATCATTTTTTTACGTGTGTCTTATTCTAATTACCTTAAAATGCAGGTATAAGATATCATTGAGACAAGGAGTGCAGTAGAGCCGATGTTGTTTGCAGTGGTTACGTATAAACTCCTTCGTCATTCTCGGGCCTTTGTTCATCTCTTCTAGCTCCTTCTCCATTTTCAACCGGAACTTCCTCTGTCTCTCTTTCTCTTCGTCTGCGGCTTGTTTTTTTCTTTCTTCTTCTCTCTTCTTTTTTTCTTCTAGAGGAAAGTAGAAAATTCATTCATATACTTTATATTGACAATAAAAACATATTTTTATAACGTTTGGATAGATAACTGGCTTTAAACCTCATTAGTTTCTGTAACTGGATAATTTTAACAGCAGATACTTGATAAATCTTACGTGAGTAAAGTTAAAATAATAAAATAGCTAATGTGTTCTTACCATTGATAGTGACAAGTGTTGCAGTTTCAGAGGGACCTGTTTGAATTTCCTTGATATTGGCTTCTCCTGTATTTCCTTTATAGTCACCACAAGCTCGAGTATCAGATTCAACTACAGGCAATTCGCGTATCTTACTCGTGTTCTCCGACAACGCCTTCTTTTTACCTTCTTCTCTTCTCAACAAATTATTCGCGAGTTTCAATACTTCTTTGTTATCTTTCATTTTATCTTTTATTTCAAATAGCAAGTCATTGATTCTCTTATTCCTTTCCAACTCTTGTTTTTTGAATTCAGCTAACTGTTTATTTCTCTCATCTTTATAAACAATGTCTACATCCCATAGTTCCTTCCGACCTGCTTGTATATCGACTTTTTCTTTATCTGTAATATTTTTTTCTGGTATTTCGGGATTCACTGTTGAATTTCCAGCAGGACCCTCTGGAATAGTTATTTCTTTAGATGGATGTAAAATTTCCCGAGATTTCAATAATACTTGATCAACTTCTTTGATAAATGTCTTGCATTCTTGATTTCGTAATTCGTATCTTGCCTTGCTTTCATTAATTCTATCTTCGTGACACTTTAACTCAGTATTCAATTTACCTATAGCAGTATGAATTTCATCTATATCCTTTTCGGTAACTGTAGTTTGTTGAGCCTCCGTAACAACTTGGTCTTTCTCATTATCCCCTATTTTTATATCATCATCACATTTTATAGAAATTGGTTTTGTATTTTCCCTTCCCCTTCTTAACATGTCGCTTTCTTCTTTAATTTTTTGATAAGCAATATTAGACTTACGCGAATTTTCTAAAGCTTCATTGACGTCATTCAGAAGTTCGTTCATACTATTCAGCTTGTTAGTAATATCTTCCCGAATAAGTGTACTAAGATTCTCGGCACCTTCAACGATATTCCTTGCAAGACTTTTCATTTCCTTAAATTCTAATTCTTTATTATCATTATTTTCAGAATTAATTTCAAAAATATTTTCTAAAGCATTATGAAGAGTCTGCTCCATCCTTTCATCGAATACTTGTCTATTCGTTACTACAGTGTGTTGTTTATTGTCTGTGACTGTTTTATCTGTATCAGGGTCATGTATTTTACTTTCTTTTTCTATATCTGTAATGTTTTTCTCTGTTCCAGTTGGTACATTATTTAAAACAGAATTTATCTCGCGTAAAGCTTTTTCAGTGTCCTTCAATTTTGCTGCAAAAGTCTTCGGAAACACTTGCTCAGCATCAACTATTTCTTCTTCTTTTTTCTGAGCAACTTCTTTTCTTTTAATCTCTCCACTTAGATCAAGATGAATTGGATTATTTTTCAATGGAATGTTCATAGCTTCATTTATGGAATATTGCTCTTTAATTTCTTCAAACGCACTGCGACGTTTTTGTCCTTTAATAAGCTGCGTGGATGACTCTTTTAAAACTGGGTCTTTTGGAATCTCTATAGTGTGGGTAAAATCGTTCCTCGAGGCTTCTGGATCGTCATATCGATCTGCTAATTTATGCAGCATATCCTTAGTCTCTTGATAACGCGTTTCATAAGATTTATTAGTGTACTGACCGACAACTTTATCTATGGCCTGGAATTCTTCGTCATTATCGGTCTCATCTGAATCACATTTTTCTAGCTGTTTACTCTCTTTCTCTTTTAAGGTCTTAGTTTCGTAATCAGTAATCGAATTCACCAATGCAGTCATATTCTTGTAGTTAATTTTGTTAATTTCTTCAGCACCCTTAGCCAAATCCAGCTCTTTTCGCATATCCGTGTACGCTGTCAAATTTATATCCTCTAAAGGGATAGCTACCTCTTTGTGTTCCTCATTATTGTTTAGGATTTGTATCTGTTTCGCTTTTTCCACGATTATAGGGTTGTCTTTGATCAACTCTTTTATTTCATTTGAAGACAACGGTCTATTGTGATCTTCTACTTTCGTGAACGGTTGCCCGGTCATCACCTCGTATTCCGATTTTACTTCACCTGGACACGATGCGGCAATATAAGGTCTTTTACCTTTCGTCAAGGGTCGGAGCTCATTTTCTATTGCTTTATCTATTGCATCTTGAGGGAGTTTAGCATCTTGAAAAAACAATTTCAATTCCTCGCGCTTCTTTTCAATATAGGCAGGATCGTTTAAAGTGCTATCAGCCATATCCATAATGCGTATAATTTGTGTGCGGATATTAAGATTATTCTTTATTGTCACTCAAAACCTCGCCATGATTACCAATTGCTATGGCAACCGAAGATGTAGGATATTGTTTGTTCGAAATTGAAAATCTGTTTTAAATAATGGCGCTATAGACACTTTTTCATCCGACGCTTTATTTTGAAAAATAAGTTTCATTCTTGGATAATCATTGTTTTATGGAATGAACAAAAGCATGATTTAATATGAAAATTAATTACTCCAATTAAATATATACATCTATTATCATTTCTATTGTAAAAATAAGCAGTGTTTTGAAATGTAGATGTATTTTGTTTTGTTGGTTTTGCCATTTTTACCAATTTTCACAGTTGGCAACATGATAAATCCATGTGTCAAACGTATAAAATTCATGAATTTGACAATAATGCATTTGTGGTGATTTGTTTATTATTTTGTAACAAACAATTTGTAATAAAACAAATTGAGTAAGTTGAGAACCAATTTACGAATAAATAAACAGATGTAATACGGATTTTTTTCACGGTTACTATGACGGACGAGCGCAATTTTCGGTCCTCGTACTATGAGAAAGTGGGCTGCCGAGGTGTAGAAGAGAAAAAATCGCTGGAAATACTTATGAAAGAAAAGCCATGGGACAAAGTGAAGTTAAAACAATTCTGTTTACGGTTCACGGTGCCTGCGGCGTACAGAAATTTGGTATGGAAAGTGTTATTAGGTACGTGTCAGACAATATTCAAAACACCGACATTTTACTTTAGCTTCTACTGTAAATGGCAAAATATTTTCTTAGGAATTATAATAATTATAAACACGCAACCCGTTTATAAGCTTGGGTTTTAATTTATATATATTCTCATTGTTATATACCTACCTCTATACTTTATTACTCTATTTAATGAAAGACAACATTACTACATTAAACTTGGTGGTGTTTGCAAAACCCCCTACTTAATACAGTAAGATAATCTTCAGTTTTTAATTACCTTTTAAACTTATTACCAAAACGAAACCAAATTATGTAAAAAAACATCAATCAAGACGGAAAGGACAGTCTAATATTTAAAGATATTTCTAATTTCAGATATTATACCAGTGTATCCAGATTCACATCAGTTTGTGATGGAACAGAGAACAGAACAATACCATGACCTATTGTATGCTGTAGAATTGTTGGAACTTGTGGATATGAAAGCACCAAGGAGTAAGATCTTGCTGGAAATGTGGCTGCTAGAAAATGAGGAACGGAAACCACCTGTGTTTCCTGAAACAAACTTTTGTGTGTGTAGAATACAATTAATTTGATTAAAATTGCCTTTGAATATAAATTTATCAAATTAAATAGCTTTGGAGACTTTAATTGCGATGTCTGGTCAAAGCCTAACTCTGATATTATATTCAATGTTACATCATTCAACATAATTAGTACATCATAACATTAAATATAGTGTATCAAGTTTTAATATTGCAATTCATTAAAAAATACACATTAAAAAGTGAGTACTTTCATAATTTACTTTCAGTCAGCCGACACATTTGTTCCCATAGCAGAGACATTACTGGAGCTGTACCCAGATGAAGTGGATGTGTACTGGCTGTCCAAGAGTTTGACTGAAGTGGTACGGCAGATGCAAAGAGACATACACAAGCTGAAAGAGGCTTTTTATGCTATGCTTGAAAAGGAGGATGGGGAGTTGTATATGTATGTAACCATTTTTTTTTTCCTATAGCCAGTTTTTTTCCTATTAGAGTATCTTATTTAATATTATTTATTTATTTTATTTAATAAAATGTTTTCCCTTTACAGGCATTTATCTGAAATCAATGCTTTGGAAGTGTTGCCACTTACAAAATGGTTTAACTGTTGCTTTGCTGGTGTTCTGGATGATACCTCATTAACCAAGTAAGAATTTTATTATTAGCAGTAACATAGTATTATCAATATTTTGATATTGATTGCACAAACCTAATTTTTAAAAATCACGAATTAATAGAAATAGATTTTTTTATTTATAAATAATGTATAGTTTTAGGGTAACATATTGCATGACAGGACTTCTCCATAACATTCATACATTATTATATTTTTTAGGATATGGGATAAGTTATGCAGTGGAGCACCAAAAGTGTTGCCATTTGTTGCTGTAATGCTTGTCATTACATTGAGACGCAACATTTTGAGGGCAAAGAATCCTGAAGATGTCATTAAGTGTGTTTCAGAGGTAATTTAATATGTCTAATTAATACCAAGATATCAAAAGTGCAATTAAACCAATTCATTATGATTATGATATTGTTAGAAAAGATTTTTCAATTGACAACCTTGCTATGCGACAAGTGTCTCTTTCTATTATTTATTTTCCGTTAATAAACAAAGCTTTGTTGAAACTTTGACCACAGTAATATAAAAGTCCACTTGCTGTTCGAATTCCATTACCTTGGCCTAGTTGCATTAAAAAATAGTAATAAGTAAATGTTGCCAAGAAAAAAAAACTTTTAATATTTTACAGATACCTGAACAATGTGAGGAAGTGATTGCAAACAAAGCTATCGACTTGTGGCAGTACTATGGCGCTCAACCGCAAAATGACCAACTGGCGAAGAAATGATGTATGACCTTCTAATGGGTTACACTCATTAGAAGGCATATCTTGAGACATGAATGAAGAATAAGGAATATAATAATGTGTAGCATCTAATACAAAATATTTCGGCTTCAATAAAATATAAAAAATAAACAGTAAATTAGCTGCTGCTGTTGTAGGATATTTTATAAAGTAATGGTAAAGTGGAAGATTAATAACCGTTTGTAAGTAATGTACATATTCTGTTGGTAAATATATTGTGTAATCCATGTATCTGCAGCCTATTAATGAATGATATTCAAATTCAATGTAACCATCACCATTGCTTGTCCTGTCCCGTCCCATTAAATGCCGTTCTGTCATGTGCCATCCATTTGATTTTGAAACAGTAGAACAATTTATATATGAATTCCTGACTCATAAATATAAAGGGATAAAAAGTGGTCTATGTGTTATTCCAGGGCGTCAGCTACACCTATGCCTTTCATCAAAACGGTCAAACCGTTTATGCGTGAAACGTAACAAATATCCATACATACAATTTATGTAAGGCTAATCAAAAAAGCTATCACGATCGGAACTTCATAATAGCTGATCTTGTGATGCCTATGTTAGAGGCATACGCAGACCAGCTTTTATTAAATGAAAGTCTGGCAGCCATGGGCTCTTGGTCTAATTATTTAACGTGGAACTGGGAACAACATGCGTGCTTTTGCGCATCAACCTAATAATTGCGTATTTTTTTCTTAAAAAAAGTAATCAGGTGCCTCTTTTATTGATTTTCGAAACCAAATATCGAAAGTTATTAAAGTAATTTATTTTGTATAGTATGTACTTATATAAATGAAAGCAGCATTTATTAAAATATAAAGAATTTAATATGACCGTATTATCATCTCATGGACGTAGTTAAACATTTTAAAATATTCTTAACTTTTTATGACAGAAATTCAGAACTTAAAGCAATTAACAAGAAATTGGAACGCTGAAAGCTGGCAACATTCACCTGTCGCCATTTTGCAAGAATGTCAGCCAAATCATCAGAACAAGTTTTTTAACCAAATTTTATGTTATTTCTCGTTATATTGCAGTGATTTTGTGTTTCGGACGTTAATTAATTTGTTAAACAGCAAAAATGGACCGTTTTATAAGTATGTGGAAAGTGCGGGAGTTGGCGGATAAAGTGTAAGTGTTTAACAAGTTTTATTTCATTTTTATGTTAATTTCGACCATCTGGAAGGTTGTAAAAGAATTTTTTGATGTGAGAATGATTACATAGGCCTAAGTAGTTAATATATTGCTCATGTAATATTGTAGTGCCATGACCAAACTTGCAACTAAGTTAGTAGATTTTATACAAGTTAGGCGAAAATACCGGAGGCGTATACACCAAAAATACCGATTCTTAATCGCTTTACTAATTATTTATTGGTTAGTTTCTAGACCGGTTTGTTAACGATTACCAGTTAGTGAAATAAGGAGAAAATCCTTATTTCCATCTAAAGTAGTTGTACTGAAACCATCATGTAATACATAATGTATCAGACTACACATGTGATCATAATGTACATGATGGACACTACATTTTACTTAAAACAAAAAATAAATTGGATGATATAAATGCAATTATTAGTATATTTATGTCAAAAGATATTCCAATTGAATTTATATGATGGGCATAATTTATTATTGTCATTAAAATGTATATCGCAATTAGTTATTTGCCAAAGTTTGTTGTAAACAATTTTGTTTACAATTTCATTGTCATAATGAACACTAGACTATAAAAGTGCTTTTTTCAAAAAAAGTTGAAATACTTAATTATTATTTAAATCCATAATAGTAATGTATGCATCCTACTATTCTACTAATATTATAAATGCGAAAGTTTGTGTGTTTGTTACCACTTCACACTCAAACCACAGGACCAATTTGAAATTTGGTATGGAGATAGTTGAAACGAAAACCCTAGATTAACACATAGGCTACTTTTAATCCCAAAAAAAAGTAGTGTTCCCGTGGAGTGTGCACTAAAGTAAGGAATGGGATGAGAAATTTCAAGTAGAGCAGTAATGTTGGCTATAAATATTAAAACAGTTGCCATAGGAAATAGTTCCTGTGTTTCTAAAGTGGATTTGATTCAAAAAGTATCTGCACCCGGGCAAAGCCAGGCTGGACCACTAGTAGTTGCTTATGTGCTACATTCTATAGTGTAGCATCATTACTTACCCAGTGACAAATAGCTGGCATTTGATAGAAACAACTTACAGAATGTGTGTGTGTGAGAAATCTACGCAAAACTCTCTATCATATTGATACAGATTTTGTGATAAAATGATTAAAACAAGCAAATATATTCCTAATTAAAACAACAATTATGAGAATATTTGAAGAAAATACAAATACAAGGAAATATTGTAAATTAACACAACACACATTTTTAAATGGCTTTAGAAAATGTTGCGAGTAGCTTAAAATTTTCACTATTACAAAATAAAGTCTCCTTTATTATACATATTAAGCTTAATAGCATCTAATTGACTTTCACAGTAAATAAGTTATATATATATAGAGCATAACTTGCTTGTGTATTGAAAATAAAATTCTTGAATACCATCAGAGTTGTTGCAGACATGAGAGTAAATCTTATAATGGTATAGTACAATTTATAAATTAACATAATTGTATATAAAGAATGTTGACCCACATATCATGAATTCTAAGCCAGCACAATTAGTAGATTTCAACAATTAAATAGCATTCTATTTTTAGCAAGTAAAAACCACTTATTTGTAAATGGATGTAGATATTTTACTACAAAGCATTCCTAGTATTTTGTCAAAGTTATCATGAAATTCTTAACAACTGATTTACATAATGTCATTGACTCAAAAAAAACATTTTAATACCAGCCATATTTAGGTACATACATACACACATGGTAAGTTCACCAATATATAAGTTTATATTATTATAAACAAAGATACAGACATCAAACAAAAGGTGAATGATACAGCCAAAACATGTGCCAGATTTTTGTTCATTTTGTGTACCAAACTCTGTGAAGGTCAACTTAATTTATAATTGCAATGCAGCAGCAAAATAAGTAATAAAGAACTGGATTATTTGTTTTTTATAAAGGAAATTCAAATTATTATAGTCATTAAATAGAGTAATACCGTATTATAGTTTAAAAAGTGCATATAGTTGTAAATTATAATAATTTTCAAATAGGAATACAATGTGGCTGCCTTGGTAGCCTAAAATCTAATGGTTAACATTTAACATTACAATAACCAAATTTGAACAACATATAATAAAAACATCTCATAATCAATAAATTTTTTTTGTCCTGCATTGGCAAATATAATCCCATTCTTTGTGTTCCAAAATTTGTAGAGATTATTATCATACCTTTTCATTATTGTTGTGTAATGTGTACAAATCAGTTTAGAGCAGGATATACCGTACAAACCGCACCTCTGTTTTGCACTTGTTATCTCTTATCACTACATTAAGGATTTAAAATGTTATAAACAAGGTACATGCACAACAAAATGGAATGGTTAATTAATTTTTTGGTACATTACTAAATGAATGATTAGATATATTTGGCCAAGATATCTTTTAACTTTTATATATTTAGGCTTGGTTTTATCAAGTAATTTAAAATGGTAAAATTAATTTAATTTTATTCAAAGGATTCATTCATTATTCTGGTGAATGCTAGGTAATAAGAGTCTTATCTAGTGTCTTGGGGGAACAAGCAAAACTCCGTTCTATACATTTCTTGATTAAAATTTCTGGTAGTTTCTACATCTGTTTAGGACGACACATAATGCTTATATTCGGACGAGCAAATCGTGTAATTTCATAAAGAAACTATCAGATATTTTATGATTTGTTTTTTGTTGGTCGCAAATCCGCCAACGTGCATTGGCGATAATAAATTAATGATGTGCGACATGGACATGCAGGTATACTGAGTAGTTTGTTGTGTACCACTGATAACTTATCAGCGTGTCATTGATTACCCACGCGATAGCGCGTTATGTCATTGGCTTTGCTTGCTGTGTCGACAGGTGTATCAACATTATTTGGACTTATTGTTTTCATTAGGATAGTAGTTGGATTAATAGCAAATATGGCGCACATAGTAATACGCTGTGTACACTTATAGGATTGACACAACGCGGTAGGCTGATACTATGAGAGTCAAATAGACCCATCTAATCACCTTTTTCGGTTCTTCAACAGATATAAATCTCATGATACATCCCTAGCATTGTTTTGTTATTAAAGAAGTAATGAAGGATCTATCTATTCCCCTATTGAATTGTCGGATAAAAATAAGATCAATGAACTCTAGGTGGCACTACAGGTGTTATTCAAGGTTAGAAGCTTCAACTAATACAGGATCGATTGCAAGACGGTCCGATTACGTATGCCAAAACATCCTTTATTCAAGCATGTCTAGGAAATTTAGTTTGAGTCAGAGATTACTGTGTCGAAATCCTTAAAGATAAATATATGTTTATGTTGTATTATCTATTCTAGAACATAGTGAAAGAAAATAAATAGGTACACTTTATTTCAGTCCTTTTCAAGATCTTTTAAATGCTCAATTTAGGCAAAATTTATTCAATTTGTCTTGTCTCGAAAACAACCCGTACTTATCTGCCGGCACACAATTTGACCCACAATCCATTTGCCAATTGAATCGTGTCGTGTATAATAAATATAATCCAAGTTCGATACGTGTAATAGCCGAGACGAAACGCGTGAGAATTGCTCTCGGCAACAAGCATGCATGTTACAGATTTTTATTAATGAACGTAGAATTAAAATGATTCGTATAATTGAGCCCATTTGAAGAAGTCTTCTAGACTGTACCCTCATTTATAAATAAACGGCAACTAAGGGTCTCCAATTGGCAGGATCTTGACGTATTACTTTCGCTTCGTCTACTTTCATTAATCTTTAGATTCTCATTGGTTCAGGGTACATCTGATATGCCTTTGTGGTCCAGTGTCATAGATTTCGATTTGTCTTTTATGAATAGTAACCACTCAACGCAATGAGACTTAACATCTTATGTCTCAGGATGGCGAGCGCAGTGAAATGCAAATTGTATTTCATGGCGTTGCGTGGTTTTGCTACCTTCCATGAGCGGTCTTATCGCTTACTGTCAGGCGAATGGCATGCTCATCTCGTCATTGATCGCAATAAAAAATTAGTGCAGACAGAGACAATCGATAACTGATACAGTCTTACATCAGTGCAGGCCTCTTACTGGCATAGCGGAGATGCATACCTTCAAAGTGGACAGATCTTAGAGTATAAATAGTCGCTGAATGTAAACCGAATCCGTTTGTTGATGTGGAAATCCTTTGAGGAAAACTTATGTTCATTTATGGATTTCCTACGTGACTTTGATGGTAGTAAAATTTTTCTGCAGAGATGATAATAATTATATGCGAGCCGTACGTTTCCGTAAATATTTGCCGAGGCCATGTATCCGATTCGCTACTTTTATAAATGTACGTAAATTGGTAATGCAACCTTGTGGTAACCTTTCTCTCGGATCGGCCGGTAATTGCGTCATTTTCATATGTGGATATTTCGTTGGAACTGGTTTTGGTGCGTTCCTCATTTGCGAATGGTTTTAGGTTCGAATCTGGCTTGTATTGCTAAATACAAAACATTGTTTAAGGAAAACGGATTATCATAAACGTCGTGTTATTTAAACTCTGTAACAATAATTGGATGACATAATCAATTTGTTTTCTTAACAGTTGATTATAGGTGGCTCGTTAATATTATTATTTATGTGTCAAATATATTTTTATGTGGAGGCAATAAAGTCTGGAGAAAACATAATTGTATTTGATTTTTTTTTTATTGCACTTTCATTCTTGGTCTAATCAAAAGCACTTATCCAGACCAAGATACCAATCTTTCTGAACCCAACAAAATAACCGCAGATTCAATGATTGAGTTTATGTATTGTATGGAATATAATAAATACGGGGAACACCTGTAGGTCGCCAGTGTTTTCACTTCGATTTAGCAATACAAGCACGCGCCTACCCTTTATTCTTCAATCCCTTTCTTGGCAACTGGTGAACATCGCCTTCCATACGAAGATTGTGACGTCAGATATGTTTACACTTTACAATAAGTTTCTTTTGTCATCCTATACACAACAATTTACTACTAAGGACAGATATAACACTTAAAAGTCGGATATGTGTTTTTGGCAAACTGAACGAGCCATTAAGTACTGTCTTGGTAGTTCAAAGTCGGTCTATCATCTACAGGCCATTACCCACAATCGTCATTGAAATAATCAGTCACTCCGGACGTGTCGATCAAAAAGATTTTAATTTAGAGGAAACGCTCTTAACAAAATAAGTTGTGGCCTGTTGGTAAACGAACCAGACTGAAACGAGAAGCCGCGCGTTCGATCGCCGCATCGAGACAAATGTTTGCGAGACGCAGTCTGTCGTATTATCTGATACCCTATACACAAGAGTTAATTGATGTTAATGTGCGGTCAGGACTATGTATGTGACTGTTGGTTGTATTTATTTATTTTCTCGTCTCCAGCACAAATGTGGTGATGAACTACACGGAGGTGGAGGGCAAGGTGCGCGAGGCGACGTCGGACGAGGCGTGGGGGCCCACCGGCCAGCAGATGCAGGAGCTGGCGCTGGCCACCTTCACCTACGAGCACTTCCCAGAGGTCATGTCCATGCTCTGGAGGCGCATGCTGCACGACAACAGGAGCCACTGGCGGAGGACTTATAAGGTATGCTGGGTAATTAGTTCAGATTAAGGATATAAACATGTAATTTGTTTGTGTCGTAATACCTTAATTGTTGGACAGCTTCCGTAGTGCAGTCGGTTAGACACCCGAAACATGAGACTGCGGGTTCGAAGCCCGCACCGAGGCAAATATTTGTGCGATCCACAGGTATTTGTTTCGGGTCTGGGTATTTGTGAGGCCGAAAATTCTTATGATTCCTGATACCCACAATACAAGACTATGTATGTGATCAGGACTAGGAATATGATGTGAATGTTTGTGGATCAGTGCCTGCTGCTGCTGAGTTACCTGGTGCGCAACGGGTCGGAGCGCGTGGTGACGTCGGCGCGGGAACACATCTACGACCTGCGCTCGCTCGAGAACTACACCTACGTCGACGACATCGGCAAGGATCAGGTCGGTTGGCTCCACATATATACACAATATACACGGAAAAATTACAGGGGAGAGTAGTTTTATTAGTAAGGATGGAAGTAGTTTATTTCCAATTCAAAGCAAGGGTTATTAATTTTAACTATTTACCTATAAAATAAAAAAGAAATTATTTAAAATTACTAAAATATTCATGAAAGTAGTAAGAATCATGATGGCATGCTTAAATCCAAATACGTACGTAATCTTGAATTCGAAAATATGTTGTTTATTATTTCGACTTTCGCCGCTATTCTGTAAGTTAGGAATATCCTACCCCCAGTAATAGCGAGTAATTTAATTACAATACATGTTGTGTTCAGGGTATAAACGTGAGACACAAGGTGCGCGAGCTGATCGACTTTATCCAGGACGATGAGAAACTGCGCGAGGAGAGGAAAAAGGCTAAGAAGAACAAAGACAAATATATTGGTATGTACCACAAGTTCTGCTTAGGTGAATAAACTATCAAATGCGATTGCTATTTAAAACAAAATAAAATGTACGTATATAAAAGGACAATGCCCATCACTACATAGTATAAAACAAAGTCGCTTTCTCTGTCCCTATGTCCCTTTGTATGCTTAAATCTTTAAAACTACGCAACGGATTTTGATGCGGTTTTTTTAATAGATAGAGTGGTTCAAGCGAAAAGTTTATGTGTATAATATATACTTATTATTGTAGAGAAATCTATCTGCACCCGGGCGAAGCTGGGTCGGGCCGCTAGTTTTACTATAAAACTTAGTATCGTTGCGAAAATGTTTATGCCTCGATGAAACCTACTTTTTTGGGTAGGGAAAAATATATATTTTCAATAAATATGTACATAATTGCTACCCAGGCCCGGAGATGTTGGATGATTTTAAGTTCATTTCTCCAAAGAAATGAACTTGAAATCCAATAAAAAAATATATATTTTTACTAGCGGCCCGGCCCGGCTTCGCCTGGGTGCAAATACAGATTCCAGTCCATATTTTATTTAAAATCAATATGACAGCCGTTGTCTAAACTGCTTATCCATTTTCAATCCCATCCTGTACCTATTCTTATGTCCCATTTTATCCACCTTATATTCTATTCTATCCCATCTCTCCAGATTCAAATCATTATTTTGCTGTGGAAATATTATAACACTGTTACTACTCCGACGACATTCATTGAAATCAATTAAAAGATACCATAGATGACCCGACCACGCTTCGCTATGGCTTAGTTATTATATGATGAATTTTATATTGAATTATTTAGCATAGCAAAAAAGCCCGACCCACCTTTGCCTGGATGCAGATATTTTTTTATTTTACTCCACACCAAATACATGTTATTTTTCGTATAAGCTCTTGTATACCTAAACATGAATTAGCTATCCTACTGTCCTGCTCAATTCCGTCCCATCCCGTCTGTTCAGTCACTTCCCGATACGTCCCGTCTTTTCTCTTCATTGACCATCCCGTCTTATACCGTGCATTTACATTTCGTCCTATCAAATGTGTCAGCTATCCCAGTCCTCTCCCCTACCTCCCACTCTATTATATCCCGTTTCTCCATATCCAAATAGTGTGCCTTATAAATTTTTGACATTAAACACTTTAGCGATTTTGATTATCCATGCAATATTCCATCCCTTATTTCACCCCCAGTATGCTGTTTTCCAAAAACATTACGCCATTACTTTTTGTTAGTAATAAAGGGATTAAATATAAATTTTCATAGAAATACACTCACACACACAATTAATGTAGTAACGGTCATTGAGTAACGGTAGTAACAATTATATATAACTGGTTTCTCAAGACACAGACAACGCCTAATTTGAGAATCCCTGCAATATTCTCCATAATTATATAAAATTGTTATTTTATTCAGTTCAGTTCAGTTTTTATTTTTATGTGTTATTTTATGAAAGATTTTTCATTTTCAAGTGACATTCTATCTTGAAAAGAAGTAAAACTTCTTACGTGTGAATATTATTTATTTGATTGTCCTATATTTATTTAGCTTCATAATATACTCTTTAGTTTACACAAATTAAATTTCTGAACGTATGCATAAATATTTGACAACCAATTTAAATGTCAACCACTTTTCATTACTGTCATTATTTTACATCTTTAAAATCTAAAATACGCCATTAATCGAATATTGTGGATATATGTTGTCGATTCGAAACCTTTATTTAAATACGTTATTTAATTTGAGGGAAGAGTTTACCGTATTGACGGTATGAACATTAAATGTTTGACAGTTACAAACCCATGAACATTTTACAACTCCTTATAAATAAGAAATTAATTGAAAAAACATTTTCCAGTAGACCAAACTGTAAATCTAAACCATTCTCGAATCTCCACGAACACACACAAAAAATTTCATCAAAATTGGTCCAGTCGTTTAGGAGGAGTTCAGTCACATACACACGCACACAAGAAATATATATATTAAGATTTGGCTTTGATACCAAAAATTTAAAATGTTATGATAATTACTTTATTTTATAAAAATCTTTCACTCGGGATAAAACAGGAAAAATTTTAAGGATAAGTCCATAAAAAAGGATATACTGGATTTAAAGCAATATCGGTATCGGGATCAACAATATTTTTTAACCATACTATAAATGGTCATTCTCCTTTAAAATTAATCTAATTAACAGTAATTATTACTGTACCTACTAGGGGTTGGGCAGTGTTCCGGCCGAACACGAGATTCATAGACGTTTTTTTGGATTAACATAGAAGTTATTCTTGTAGTAAGTAGTAACAAATAGATAGTTGAGTCAAATACAAATAGAGCGCGCCCTTCCCCTCGCGGCATGCTGAGGCGACAGGCGAGGCGTCGGGAGGCGCCCCTCGCAAGTTGCTCTCTCCCCGCAAGCCGGCGCTTCCCCGCAGACCTCATGTTTCGTTTTCAGCGCCATATTTTTATTGTTTTCCCATGTACTTATTAAATACATAGTATATAATGTGGTAATGTATTGTTGTCCGCAGGCATGTCGTCGGACGCGGCGGTGATGGGCATGCGCGGCGGCGCGGGCGGCGCGGGCGGCTGGGGCGAGTACAGCGACCGCGCCACCACCTGGGGTAACGCACCACGCACCACACACACACACACACCTTTTCATATTTACATACATTCACAAGTCAGCGAGCCACTTCGCAGCTAATCCAAGGCGCCCTTAGTCTTATTGTCATTCCTGCCTAACACAACTTGCAGTGGCGGATATGAAGGAGTGACACCGTCTTATCTCTACCTTACTGTATCAGCCCATATACGTCCCACTGCAGGGCACGCTACCATTGAGAGTATGGTTGAGGGTGGTTAAGCCATATAGTCCACTTAGCTGACCTAGTGCGGGTAGACTTCTACCTTACATCATCATTTTCGTTAAATGTCAAAATTCACATAATTATATCTTGGAATGCATTCTGTAGAAATCCAATTTAGATAACTGTTATCTACATCTATCTACTCACTGTTATCTAATTACATCTTCAAATAAATAACAATATTTAAAAGTGGTAATGTATGTACTATGAAGTTAAAATATGTTTAAAGTTTAAAAAATGTGCACATTTTCACTAAGTTTGTTTAATTGATTGCCTCTGTGACGTAGTTGCACTACGGTACGGTTACAAAGCTCCGGTCTCGGGTTCGAATCCCGAGTCGGGCAAAGTGATATTGGAGTGTTTCTATTCATTATCAGCCCGGAGTCAGGAATTTGTGTCCTATATGGCGATAGGCTCTCCCCCTACTACATCGTTGGACGGAACATCCAAGGCCAAAGGTGGATGTCCTGGTTGCACCTCTACCTAGCTCTTTTGGGAAAAGGGCTTGAGTTTATGTATGTTGTTAAATTAATAATAGTTTAACCATTCCACATAAATCATCATCTCAGCCACAGGAAGTCCACTGCTGAACATAGGCCTCACCCAAGGATCCCCATCGACCTGTTGGAAGCGGCCTGTATCCATCCATCCACCATTCCACATTATTTTCGAATATTTATTAATAATATTTTTACCATCAGATGAACCCAAAGAGCGCAACGATGAAGATGAATACGACAGAGAAGATTCAGACGGAGATTACGCGCCTACCGGCCGGAAACCTAACAAGTACGTATACTTATTGCACTTAATATCAATGCCTTAGGAATAATCAGTGGAAGCCGCGTGATGCACTTCCCACTTTGTTTTACATAACCAATCCCACACATATTTCTATTTATGAATGGAAATGAATTGAAACCTAATTTGCAGTTGTGATCATGCATACCTCAATGACGTTTTACAAATAGACACGTCATACAGTAACATAATCGCACAAAAAAATGGCGCGATGCGTATTGTAATTTCAAATTGGTTCGAAGAAAGAGTGAAAAAGCTAGATACATAAGTTAGAAGAAGATGAATAGACATCGCTAGTTACGTAACAATAAGTACCGCACGGTTATTGGCCAAAGCGCGTGTGACGTAGCACCAAGCATCAAGTACGGTATGACGTGGCGAGAGCTGTCAAACGTCGCAATGAGAGCGAATTTGTTAATTTTATTTAATAAAAAATTAAATTTGTGTGTACTTGCGCACTAAATAAAATATTTTTTTTTTGTTTCTCAGTTTCAGAATAATTTGTACATTATTTTAAATCACTCTAATCTATTTTTCCGCATTTGGTTTTGAGAATACAAATAGTCAGAGAAACGTGTATCCGCGCCACTGGTTGAAGCGTGACTGATTGCGAGTGAGGTAATTACCTTCCAAACGTCTTGCCATTATAAAGCTCCGACAACGTATCTATGCTTTATAAACATCTTAGGCATACCCTACATATATCGACTTGATTTGTTACTGGGTTGTACGATGGAATATTTATTTGAGTATAACTGTACATCAGATTAGATATTTTTTTATGGTTAATTTGGATAAATTAGCAATAAAATTGGGTTGTGTTTATATGTTTAGGTTTATTTGTGATTGTTTGACCGAAAGATTATATAAAATGGTAGGATTTGATTTGACTTTTTTTTATTGCATTTAATGGCGAGACGAGCATGCCGTTCGCCTGATGGTAAGCGACTGACTTAACGTGCTGCGTGTCGCGTGTCGTTTCAAAAGTACGTATCCGGGTTTAATAACATGTGTGTACATTGCAGGGATGCGTCAGTGTACCGCGACGCGGAGGTGCCGGGCGGCAGTCCCCCGCGCTGCATCACGAGCGCGCCGGTGGCGGGGGGCGGAGGCCTGGCGGGGCTGCCCTCCCTCCCGGCCGGCCCGCTCACCGTCAACGTGCGCAGCCCCGCACGGAACAAGCCCGCCACGCCCACGCGCAGGATCGATCTCGGTAACAACTGCATTTATTGCTCTTGTCTCATCGCACCTTTAGAATTAAAGAGATGTAGCTAAAAAATCTTATTTTTTGAGAAATGTTCATTAAAGATTTGTAGCATAAGAAATTTTGTACTTATGGAAAATCAATCGAGAAGAACGAAGTATACATCCTTCTGTCTTTGATACGTCAATAGGTCCTTCTTTAAGAGTCGATGAATAGTCATTTTGAGGCAATATATGATTAAAAGTAAAAACCTTTAATCATATATTCAAACTTCTTGCATTAAAATTTTGTATTAGATCACTTTAATTCTAAAGGTGCGTTATATGTACTACTTTAAGACGACTATATGAAACTATTACGTGAATATTTTGTGTCAATAATAAATGTAAATAATGTAATTTTTAGGTTATATTTAAATAACTTACTAGTCATAAGACCCACATTTTTACAATCTCCATTAATTTTTGTCAGATACTAGCATATTACTTAAGTTGCTTACTAACAAATTGGATTACGTTATCTGAAAGAAATGATTTATTATTATTATAAGATTATACAAGACTAGATTGTTCTTAAAATAACGTACTTATACAATTTTTAGTACATCATAAAAAAAAATGTACTCCCAGCATAATATAAATATTGACCCATCATTACATATCCAGGAGCAGCAGCCACGTACGGCAAGAGCGCCCAGCCTGCTCCGGAGCCTGCGGTGGCGCCCCCTACCGACAACTCGCAGGACCTGCTGGACGAGCTGTTCAAGACGTGCCCCGCCACGCCCGCGCACAACACGCCCGACAAGCACAACAACCACACTGCTGCGCTAGTGCTGGAGGATGACTTCGATCCTAGGTAATGTTGTTAATCTAATGAAACATCTTTGTCATAAATTGAGTCGGGAAAAATGTAGTTGACATGGTCTCATACTGAAATTAATTGAATTTACATAGGTTTTTTCGAGGTTCTTTAAATTTTTAATTAGATGCCTAGTTCAATTAATTTGAGATTTTTTAATCACAATAAATGGGTATAAATTAGTCAATTTACCTACATGCTTTCTAAATAGAATTTTACGTTATATTTTATCTTTTTTTATTACTAGAATGGCGAGAGGAGCATGCTTTTCACATGATGGTAAGCGAAACAACTGCTCATGGACAGTAGCAAAACCAAATAACACCACGAAACAAAAGCAACAAAACAATTCTTGGCATTCCACTGAGCTCGCCGTCCATTTCACGTGATATTTATGTTATTAAATAAATTTTTCAGAGCGGAGGAACTGAGGAACTCAGGCCCCGCGGACGAGTTCGGCGACTTCTCGAAGGCGTTCAGCGCGCCTCCGCCCTCGGACACCAGCGACAGCTTCGCGGACTTCGCGTCCGCGTTCGGAGGCGCCGCCCCCGCGCCCGCCGCCACACTACTCAATACCGCACCACTGAGTGCCGCGCCAATCGGCCTCACGCCTACTAATACTGCCGCACCGCCACAGCCTTGTAAGTAGTATAGTTTTTGTTACCCGCGACACAAGACCCGATCTTAGTGTGAGTTCAAGACTATGTGACTGTTGGGTGTTATTTATTATTTATTAGTATTATCATCATTATGACTGATCATCAGTACTGTAATAGGCCAATATTATAAAATGTTAACTATTATTCATAAATGATCGATAGTTTTATGAAGAGAGCTCATGTTTTAGTCATCGTTATGGGCTATTTGTCGTTGGCAATTTGTTCACCATATTTTCTTTTCTATGCAAATGAAATGCGCGATAACTATCACCAAACGTACTACAGCGAATATTCCTTCTCTTCTGCCTTAGCATTTGTGTGAAATCTATCAAACGAAGGAAAAATAATAAAGATGGAACGAGGACCATTAACTGTTTACCTTAGTAACCAAAAGAAACAAGATAACAAAGCTAACGTATAATGTCAGCTTTCTATGCTACAGTAGTCAATACCAATCTCACTGTTAACAAAATAACTATACTGCTTTATTTATTTTATTGATAAATAACAAATTTATAACAATAATTACTTAAACTAACTTCCCTGTTCCAGCCCCGCCGACTTCGAACCTGGACCTGCTCAGTAGCCTGTCGGCGCCGCTGTCTCCCATGTCTCCGCTGTCCACCCTGTCTCCTCTCGACGACCTCACAGTATCGCTGGGAGCCACCACGCTGCAACCCACGCTGCCGCAAGGTACCATACTGTCTGCGTATTCCCACTACTAATGATATGAAAGACTACTTAATATGAACTAAATTGACTATGTTTTGATAACGAAGTAACAGCCCAGATAGATTCATTCGGGTGCAGATATTCCTTCCAACAACAATCCTTCCTATCTATTGATGAAAACTAGATTAAAATCTGCTAAGTTTAAAAGTTTAAGTGTTCATAGAGATAACGAAAACTAACATTATTTTATATATCTATAGAATTTATCTACAAAATTTTCTTGGGAGTACCAAAAAGATCCATGTTTTGCTTTTTATTCTTTTATTTTAATGAATAATAAGTAACCATTGGATATTACAATTAACTTTTAATCTTAAAAAGTCCTTCATATCATTAATTTGTGTTCGTTTAATTTTTGTTTTGACACTATGGATGAATTTAGCAGAATTTCGGTGAAAACTTTTGACACGAGAAATTCCGTATAGATCTGTCCGCATAGAAAGCTTATGTTTTATTTTCACATATTGTATCAAAATTATATGGCAATAAATAAGCAACCGAAATATCATTGGCAACGATTATTTATTATGCGCTATTGGATTCGGAAATGCGAAATTCGTTTATACATTGTGTAATTATCCGTTTAATCCGGGCGAACGCGTTGCTACGTTACGATAAATTCTTGTACTACTGAACCTAATCGAAAAAACTGAGAGTTTATCGAATTTCTCCCGCGGTCAATAAAACTACAATCAATATTAACTATACGATATTACACAACAAAACGTTTTAGTAGTGTGTTTTTATTTTGAACAATGTGAGTGTGTTTGCATGCGCGTATATCTGTGAGTGGTCGAGTCAAGACAGTTTTGGGCACATTCAGGCTTTTTTCATTTGCAGGCGAGCACAAGATGACGTCACAACAACGGACCCTCCTACGCGCCCTCAGATATTTTGCAGCCACCCTACAGAGCATTGAGAAGATCGATTCACAAGAAGACATATCGGATGTGACGAGATGTATCGATATCACCAAAAATCACCTCCCCGGACCCATCACAGTACAAAAACTAATGAAAGTTGATGATTATATGATGAATACGGACTTGATTGACGCTTACTCACGACTAATGAGCATTATTATAAAAGATTTCCTCGTACAGTGGCCATTGTTCAAAGAGAAAATTGATAGCTTCTTCACAATTGAAGACAGTTTTGCAATGAGTCATGAAATACTCTCAATTCTTTGCGGACATCTTAAAAACGAGACGGATAAGACAGTACAAGAGGCTCTGTCGAACTTCCTATTGAAGTATATCAAAAGCGATGCTATAATATGTGCCATTATAGACTGCTGTAGTTCGACAAGCATAGAAGAGAGTGGTAAATACCAACTGCAGTATGACTGGGAGAATTACGTGCAGATGTTGGTAACACTGCCGGAAAGAGTTGCCAATAAATTGCAGACTGATACCCCACACGATTTCTCCCGCAGTTTCTATTCAAACTATTTGATTCTGCATATTGTGAGATGCATGGACTTTATGTGCGAATGTAGTTTTAACGTGGGAATTCAGTATGATGTCTCATACTTATCCCATTTGGTGTCGAAAGTCATAACTAATTTTAATGTGCATTTGAATTGTGATGCAGTTTTTGATTTTACTGATGCTCTTATAGTTTGGGCGAGGGATGAGAATAAGGAAAATAGTAGATTTGTCAGAAGGAAATTAATTCAGACAATGCTCAAACATCTCAGCCGACAAGCCATAGAGAATTTTGTCTATATCCTGTTGACACAATGTCCCATAGACTACACTAAAGACCAGCAGGTAATTCTGCATATTCTGGGTGATAATTTTGACACCAATAACGATTGGAAAGACATATTGACATACAAAATACCATTCCACGTCATGCCTCGAGACTACAAAAACACAACAATGCCTGAAAACTTCATGTACTACTTATCGACTACGAAAAATTGTGTCGATGTCGTGACAGACCTATTTGACAGATTATGCCGAGTTTGGTCTGATGTGAAACTAAATAACATCTCTAATATCGACCAGCACATGTACATTTCCGAGATGCTAGTGCTATCCGTGAAATATCGAACGGTGATGTCGATAAAAAACAAAATTGACTGGAATTTTATGGAGAGTAAGTCGATCTTGTTCAAAGGAATGGGAAAACATTTGGACGTTTGGTCTCAGGAATACCGATGTGTTGGAATGGCTACTATAGAGGTTGTTTTAAAAACAATGGCTGATATTGACGAAAGCGACAGAGAGGCGGCGAATACAATAAACTTTAAGTATGAAGAAATGGGCGAACGTTGTATTGAAATACACAACGTATTAAAGGAATTAACTAAGAAATGTCTTATAGACTCGAAAAGAGACAACCCAGGTGTGGTTAAAAGAACATTGAGCATAAAACGAGTATTAGATACCATTGCTACGAAAATCGCAGACAGAGAAGACGTGCGTCCGATGAACAACACCGTAGTCGCGTGCGCTGTAAAGGGCCCTGAACAAACCAAGGAAATTGTCAAAGCAATCATATCTGTGAAACTAGACGCGCTGGAAAAGGAAGGCAAGTCGGTAGTGGAAGATCTGGATTCCGACGACGATCTAGAACCTTACGACATGTCTAACGATATATCAGCAAGCGCTAAATACAGACCTGTCTTTATTCGGGAGCTCATGGATAGACTCAATGAAGCTGACGACGTAGACACTTTCGAGGCTTGCGTTACCGTCGCTGAAGAATTGGTCACCAATAAACTGAAGATTGAGAGCGGAAAGCTCGCCACGCAGCTGCTCGATCTATTCATACATTTGGACCAAAAATTCCATGTTGATAATTTCGATAGTATCAAATTCAATACTTGTGTGGCGATAGTCTGTGCCAAGCCTACGATATGCGCCGAGCATCTCTGTAAGGAGTTCCATACTGATGTGGGAAGATACTCAATCGCAACAAAAATATACATGTTGGACGTCCTATCGGCAGCTGTGAACAAAATATCAAACATATTCCCAGAAGAACTTGTTAACAATGCTAAAGACGAAATAATACGCAAGCACGAGGACGAAGATAAGTTGGCTCCCGAGGAAGTTATTCGGCGTCGCTTGATCAATAAAACCAAATACTACCACTCGAAAAGGCCTCACCCATTTGCCAGGGCGAAAATCAACGAGTTTTCTAAAGTCGCTGACAGCTTTTTCTATCCATTAATAAGCGGTTTGGGATACAAACAGCTTACACTGAGCCATCACAACTTAAAACAAGACATCGATAATATACTCCTGTTTAAATATCTAGCCGTAGTAGGCAACGTTGTATTAGCTTCGAAAAACTGCCCGAAATGCTCCAAATATTGTTGGGAGATACTGCAAATGCTTTTGTACCTTCGATATACTCCAGACCCTAAATTAAAGTCCTGTGTCATTTCGCTCCTCGCGTCTGTGATTCTGGCATTACCGCCATATGTGCTCAAAACGGAATTTTTCGAAACCCTAATGGAGTTTAGGTCGTGGCTTATTGAGTGTCTTTCTCAATTCGACTTGACGATGACGACGGGCGGGGCGAAGTCTGAGATGGCGGTATTTGCCGGACAAGTTTTGGGCCTTATCGAGAAATCTCTTTCGGATTTCGACTGAGAAAGGATCACAGGCTGGTGTGATGTCGCATCATGCCTGGATGCAAATGCGAGTTTGCTGTCGAATTTACAAGCCAGGGAGCTCATATTACTGTGAATTAGTTCTTGTCACTGATATGTTACTTGATGTAACCAGTGAAAAATTATTCAGTTAATCTCATATTAATTTTGGGAACGTCAGTGTAAAACAAACTGCTTTGAAAGCACTGCGATTTTAAATCGCTCATTAGTTTTAGTTGATTGGACAGCACCGATTTTGCGAACAAAGTTTATGTACTTAGAAATTGTAAAGAAAATGATTTCACGATTTCTGTAGACTTGAAGTTTCAATATGATATGAATATTACAACAACGCGTTTTAGTATTAGTAAAAGACATGAGAATTGTATTGACGTATGTATAAATATTGCAGCCAAGTTCATAATGGGCTAAGCCTCTTGATTCCACAGGCCGCTATAAGATTTTACACTTATTTTTCTATCACAAATCTTAGTTTGTGAAGTGCTCTTTTCTGTTCTAGATTTATAGAATTTAAAGTGAATTATGTATTGCATTTTATTACATAAGTAATTATGCTATATCATTGAAGTTAAATATTACAATTGTATTCTGAAATATATTAATTTCTGTAGGATGATCGAGGAAGCAATGGCCTATATATAAATAAAGATATTTTGACTTCTCACTGCTCGAGGCTCGAATAGATTATTCATAATAAACACTATTTTATTACACTTATATAATATCTAGAGATAATGAGCAACTGATTATCTATTTTCTAAACATAATAATAATTGTTTAATGATATTATTGTGATCTCAAAATACATTGGTCTGTAATCTTACTCATTGGTAAAATGTTTGTTGGTGTAAATCTATTTCCATTGTAAAAGGAATGATAGGTTCTTATGACGATAATGCATTTATAAGATAATTCTGTGCTATTTGTGTATATTAGATATTTTAAGTAAATGTTTGAGGCATTGCTGCGCGACTTTCATGAAATATTTAATGATATATTGATCCTAACGTTACAATAATACAATTATGTATTATGTAAAGAGTTATATTTTAATGTCATTTGGGCCATAATATATTTTTGTAAAAAATCAACCATTCACATAGAAAACAGTTTTCAAGTGAGCACAGTCGCTGTGAAATATATAAATCCTTAAATAACCTGTAAGCTGGAAAATGAGATACTTAACAATTAAGAAAAACAGGGATGAAATCTTATTCATAGACAATTTTAAGATGTATTTTAGTTGTCAAATGTTTTATCCCTTTTGAATTCAGTTTGAGCGAAGAAGACAAACGTTCGATAAGTAAAATATGTTTTAAAATTGTTTATGAATAAGTTTGATAGTGTTTAGGATGTAATAATGTACGGTAAAGGTACGACGATATATTGAGCGTAGTATTAAACGTAGAACGATGGATTGGTATGTGTATGGAATTAAGGATATGAAAGGGTTTTCCCCCGTGTAGATACTATAAGTAAAAGTCATAATGAATTATTAAAATTCTAAAAGATCTTTAAGACTATGGCAGAGAATTTTAACAAGGTAAAATATACAAGGAGTCAGTAAAATAGAATCTTGCCCAGTAAAATCGAATTTGAAATTAATCCATATTGCTGCTGTTATATTTTGTGTAACGCGAGGTCGCGCGGCGATGTCTCGTGTGATTTGTAGACAATGTGATGTATGTAATATTATGTATATTCACCCACCGTGTCCAATAAAGCGTATTCAAAAATATCAGCGTTTCTTTTATCAAACATGTGATATATGACTATTAAAATTGAGTGGCATTGTGAAGTGACAGTACCACCTCCATTAAAAGTAATTTCATATTTATTAAATGGTAATAGTATAACTGTCTGCAGCAATTAAAACTGAATCAATACTACACATAAGAATTTCTATGGTATGTAATTCCACCAACCTGCATTAGGCCAGTGTGGTGGACTATATGGCTTAACTATTCTCAATCATACTCTTAATAGTAGAGGAGGCCCATGCCCTGCTGTGGGACGGATATGAGCTAAGTGATACATGAGAACTACACTTTATCTGGCAGCTTATCAGTGTGTATTGTTATAGTATAACAAATAAAATTGTTCAGTTGCGTGATCTATGAGGATAATTTCTTTATTAAGAAAAAACAAAATGTCCACAGGTATCCAGCCGACTCCGGTGAACTTGCTGCAGCCACTGTCCAGCAACAAGCAGGCAGCTCCCCCCACCGCCTCCAAGCCCGGCAGCAAGCTGGGCGCCACGTGGGCCGACACAACAGGCGTCATCAACATCGACGTGGACAACCTGCTGGCGCCGCGCTCGCCGCGACACGCGCCGCCCCCCTCCATCAACCAGCTCAAGACCACGCCCACCACCCCCTCCACACCCCCCAGCCCGGCCAACAACACCAACAACAACTACAACAACATCAACAATATCAACAACAACCTCGCACGCCCCCACTACAACCTGCTGCAATGATACAAACTGCTGGCAGATGCGTGCCACGTGTAATTTTTAATACGTTTTTGGGGCGGTGTGTATGTATATTGCAACAGTAAATTAAGTTTAATTTCATTTTTGGGAAATTTCATTAGTTTTAAATGAAATTTAATGGTATATACATTTTCTGGTTTGAGCTTTGTTTATACGTACATTTGCCCACCTATAATAACTTATATGCTCAAGAAATCATAGTAACAATGAATAAAAAGTCTATCCAAGAAACACTAATACATATAGACCATCATACAACACATGATTGCCCCAAAAACTAATGTATATACATAAATAGATAAGGAATGCGGGGTTATTACCGCGGGCAGATCATACAGCCAGATATCACCCTGTATACAATAAAACATAACGTATTTATATCTACTTAACTGCAATTATTTCTTCTTTACATCGTCTTTCAATTTATCTTCTTTTCCTTCTCTTCAAAAAACTGAATAAAATTATAACTAAATATATGAATAAACATGTTTTGGAAACACAAATATGTAACAGTTAGTGGTGCTAGATTATTACAATTTATTTATTATTCAATGAGCTGTCAAAATAAACTTAGAAATTATGTAGTGAAGGGTCTGCCCGCGAATGTTTTATACTATTTGATATTAGATAGAATGATGGAGGTGTAGCACCTCGTTCGGAAGTGTACAGTGGTGCATATCAGTATATCGCATGATATTATTGTTAAAATGAAGCTAATGGCATATGACTTGAATGCTCATACATTCCTTTGGTAAAGTCTGCGTTGGTCATTGAAAATTTTAGTTAAAAATTGTTGAAGCATTTTTGTAGTATTTTGAGGCAAAATCATTGAAAGTTCATCAGTATTTTTTGTCAGATTATTCGGTAAAACAAAGTACAATACAATTTCTTGTTTCAAAGTGTCCATTTAAGATACTATAACATTTACTAGATTTAATTTTAATGCCTCAAAAATGATTTTTAAGTTTTAAACATTTATAAATAACCCCAAAAGTTATCTTTTTAATATTAAACATGAACAACAGAATGATTGTAATATACAACACGTTTTTCATACTAACTTATGTTCCTCGGTTAGCTAATTTGTTTTAAACTTGAGATTTTACTAACCTGCTAAATGAAAAATAAATTGATTAATGAATTTATTATTTTTATTAAATTATTTTCAATGTGCGTGGTGTAACGTGTGAAAGTATTTTTAGACATAAAGTTACTAAAATGCATATGGCAATAATATTATAAAGTGCATTTCAATAAGAAAATCGAGTTAATAAAGCTTGATAAGCGATATCATGAATTTATCGATAAAGTACATAGTATATGTCATCGATTGTCGATGTTTAATTGAAGTACTCTAGAATCATGTTAATCGTACTTTTCTCCTGGAGTTATGAAGTTTTTAGAGTCGATGGTGTATGAAATATTGTAACCTTGAACGTACTGACAATTAAACATTAGTGTATCAAAATACAGGAATGTATAATCTTTAACTACATGATTAATACATACAATAATTGATTACTGGAACTTAGTTGCAGAGTTACTCACAGCAGTGACATAAGATCGAAGACTATATACATAATAATAAATCATTATCTTAATTTCATCACACATTACACACTGGAATTGAAGCCAAACATGTTATTTGCATGCGTAAAAGCGAATCATCGATATGCGACTGTTGTGAGTAACATAACAGTTTCGAATATAAGAAACGACACATGCACTGAAACCTCACAAATAACGGACTTATGAAGGATTTGAAATTATAAGTATAGTCCTAACAGAACCTAACTAGATGTAACTTATCGATGTCGATATGTCGATAGCCTCCATCGACCCTGAGTACAGAGGTTGTAGTGTCACCTGTTCAGATGACAGAATATTTTTATACCCGCTTCAGAGAAGTTAGTGAGTCCGCCGCGGCGCGGTGTAACTTCGAGGTAGTGTCAAACTTAGTGATACATTGTTATCGTGTTATTATAGTTGTTAAGAGACTGTGGGGGTTGATTTTCGGACAAAAGAAATATTCTTCATCTATATTTGTTAGGGATTTTCATATTTGGTTAAGGTTACTCAGTATTTTTCATTATTATTTCATATTAACAAGCGGCCTGTCAAAGGAAGAGAGCCTACAAAATTTATATTTCAGGTTATTTAAGAAAATTGAGCCCGAAAGTCAATCCCTCTTGTCATGTAGAAGAAACGATGTCGATTGGAAAACGTTGGTATACTGAAATTGTAGAATTATGTATTTGTAACTGTACTTAACGTTAATTATTCCAAATGTATGCTTTAATTTAAGATAACAACAATATTTCCTTTTCTACAGTCCGTGCATTTAAATCCATTCCGGTTTTCTATACAATTGGTGATTGTTTTATCGATGTCGATAATTTGCGGCTGGAACAAGAATTCCTTTATGAGTGTTTTGTAATTTATGAAAATACTTATGAACTTGTGACTGAAAATATATATATACAGGTTATATAACTCTATTATGGAAAACAACAACTTTTTTTCAGTATATTGACATCGATAAAACAGGACATTGCGCGAACTGATTGCGTTGTAAAATGGCAGCTATATGCAGATAGTTTTTAATTTTCGTTGTATTTAGATGCAACGATGATAAAATATTGAAAACAAAATATCTTGTTCCAAAACTTTGGTTGAGTTTGTATAATTTGGTCAGTTTTATATTTTTATCAACGTTGTAACTTAACTATATTTATAGTATGGTTCTATAATCATAAAACTTTATTGTTTCGTAACTTAAAGTTCGTCTACGTAATATATAAATTTATTTAAGTTCAAATTATATCCACACGTCTTTGTAAACACAAGAATATAGTTTATCATTTAGTTATATAGAATTTCTATATGATGTTTAATGTGTTAAAGTATCGAAAAGGTTTTAATTGTTCGATTTCACAGTAGAGGGTGGAACTAAGTGCAACATCTACTTTTTAGTGCTATATTTTATTGTAATTCGCATATAACGTGACAGTAGGAAGCGAAATCATGATTGGGACCAAAGCTCAATAGGGTGTATCAAAATTATTTTATAACAGGACCGCGACAGACTCGCCCTGTCACGTTGTATGCGACTTGTCCTCTGTCGTAGTGTTAGACAGAAAAACCGTGCTCACGTAATTTTGGTGCCTAGTTTTTTTCATCTGTAGATTTAGGCCTTATATTAGGCGTTCGCAATGTCGATATGAGGCATTCAACTGGTACAGTTCACATTACCCGGACATTTTCTACAAAGTTAATTTAATGGCGTCAACAAATTCTGCCAAATGAGGGTAGTCTGGGTAATGTTGCCAGTAGCATACCTTGCCCGTATCATCAATCCATCGGTAGTGGACAACTTATTTTATTATCGATGACTAAAAAAGGTTTATATTACTGTAAATATAATTTTATAATTTCAATGATCTTCCATTCGTTAATTCGGTTTCATGGAGATTTGAAGCAATAATTATAGTTAAAAAGAATATTTTTAATTAGTTTTTAGTGTCGATTTTATTAGTTTATAATTTAAAAACAAATTTATGTACCTATGTTCTATTGCATTATATATTCTACGAGTTATTCGCACAACTAATGAAGTATATTTGTTGGTCGGGAGCTAACAATGTCGATATCACTATTTCCCTTATATTAGTTCCATGATATCTCCAGCCAGATTTATTTGAAGACGTTGGGAGCTCTCGATGTACTGTAAGGATTTGTGAAGGTTTGTTAAGTATCGAAGCAGTTTGGTGCTGCTGTCATTGAGCGAGAATTGTTCGTGTTAACGAAACGATTATATTAATAAACGTAATCTTATTACATGATGTAGTTTCATTAAAAAATAACGCCTGTTTTGTCTACTTGAAAAGGTTGGCATAGGCGCCAATTATAAAAAGAGGATTGCAACACCTATCAATCAAACTCAGTGCACAATTCATAACACACACAGGACTATTACAGGGCGCAAAGCAAAGACTAGAATAATGGCTATGTAGAAAACGCAAAGACTTGCCACTAATAAATATACATTATGTGGGTATTTTTTCCTAACAGTCACACTAGAATTAATTGTTTCTCTCGAATTTTAAACTACTTATTTATCGCATGAGGCGGTAGGTATTATTTATAGCACGAATTTCCATTAAACAACAATATCAATAGAAAGAGGGTAGTCACAAAAACCACGTTGATTATTCCGATTTTAGTGACCTCTTTACTGTTTATGTTCTCCTGGTACTTTATACTACGCAGCAATATCAAATAGAAAGTGAAGTACCAAATCCATCAAAATAAACTAAGTGCCAGGAAGACATGAAATAATAGGAGGTATTTTTAACTTTATTATTTATTTGAATACCTCTTTACTGTTTCTGTTCTCCTGGTACTTTTCATTGAATTTCAAAATAATAACGAAATGACGCCAGTCACGTCATAAATTTAAAAAAGTACCAGGAAGGCATGACATAATGGGAGGTATTTGCGACTTTATTATTTATTAGAATACCTCTTTACTATTTCTGTTCTCCTGGTAGTTTTTAATTCTTTCATTGTTGACACAAACCTAACTTGTGCCACCTGCCAAGTTTTGCTCAAATTTACTAGGGCCACAGAAAATAGAGATTTCGTTTTCTATTGTCGCCTAGTTGTTTTCATAAACCTGTAATATTTTGCGATTACTCACCGTGACTGAGGTTTAGTCTGTGCAATTAATAGCGCTTTTAAGTAGGATAAGATATTAGCTTAATAAATAAAACAACAATTAAAGCCATTAATTTATTTGTGAAAAATTGAGCGCGTATAAAAACTAAGCTTAAAAGGAAACTACGCTTACATTAAAATCAATTAAAATTATTGTAATACATAAAAATACCATTGTAATTCTTAATTATTAAATCATAATCCAATTAAACATATTAGGAAATTAATAAAGCTACATTTTGCGGACGAGTTCAGTTAACTGTGACATGATAATTGGTAGAAAATAATTGGACGTAATTTTACCACAAGTATTAATTACAAATTGCAATATAATGCGTAGAGCTCGTTCAGAAATAGGCATATTACAATATCGTTTTTAACATGGTTTTTCAAATATATTTCATAGTCGCAATAGAGAGCAGGACAATGTTAACTACCAAATATCACTTTATTTCTGTCTCACTAACTGTCCGCCAATACCATGGTTAATATTGAATAAAATTTCACATTATCGCGATCAGTAATACATTTGTATTAAAAAAAATCAGTCTTATTAATACATACGATCAAATTAAAAACAAATGGAATATTTTCATAACATTAAAATGGAATGAGTTGCCATTCGTTGTCGATGTTTGCATGGGAGCTGAATTGTTAAAAATGCGACCAAAGACAGAGCCACTGACATAATACAAAAATACTAAAGATTTGATATCAAGCTTCTTTCTTATTTTCTTATTTTTATTTTGATAAAACTGAATACTTATTTTTTTCTATTTAATTTTATCACTGCGGACACATAAATCGTTTCAAATATACATTAAATTAAAAGTGCTGTTGCTTAATAACAGTGGCCCTAGTTACAATTAGAAGACGCTAGAGAAAATAGCTCTATTAAAATAATCATTCCAGGAGAACTATTACAATATTTATACAAAAATAGGTTTTAATGTTACGATTTCAAACATTGTATACGTAGATCAAACGGAGATTATGTTCATAATCATATATCGAATATGGTGCGGGTACATCGTATATTATCTTCCTATTGTCTTATTTTCTGAATTTATTGTAACCAATTTTCGACATTTCTTCCTAAAATATTTTAATTTAACAAAACTTCTTCACAACACAAAAAAAAATACTGAAAACTGCATTAATATTATGAGTAGTACTGGATAATATTTTCCTAAAAATTGCCATCGAAATAGTACGTTTTTAAAAATACTCTGTTAAAATCTCCAGAACTTAACGCAGTTTTTCTAGAATAATAGAACTTAAAAATAAATGTTATTCTTAAATGGATGGATTTTGTTTTTACTTTTATAAATATCATATTCGGTGAAATAAATATCTAATTAAATCATTACTGCTGATCAAGAACCAATTGGGAATCGTAGTTTTGTATCGACATATCGATATCGATAAAAAGAAGCACGTATTTCCTAATAGTATCAAAATTTATTCAAATTAGCGCCGTGATTGGTAGTGCGAGTATTGGGATACCAAAAATATGCATGTTATATAGGAACCTTCTAGTCTACACTTATGTCAAATGCGGATTAAGGATATTTGTCCCTCCAAAGCAGATTCGTAACCAAGAGTATTAGTATGTTGTTTCTTATTCTATTATAACAATCGCAACGTTAAAAATTAAAACGATATCTAATAACCGTCTTCTTTTCCTAGCGGTTACTTTCACTTATTTATATTATATTATCGACTCGATGTTCTTCACGCAATAAATCGACAGACACTCGATCAGTATGTATAAAAATACATTTTCAAATATTTTCACCGACATGGAATATCCTATCAGATGGTCGATTATACTTAATTTTTAATAACTTGAGATTATGTTCCTCGTTTAACAATCAATATTTAAACTTCACTATCAACAACCGACAAACCTAAATTTCATCGATACAAATCTCATCTAAAGCTTAGAAATAAAGATTTAAATTAAACTGGAATTAATTATTTCATATCAATTTGATCAGTAAAAGCGTATTGAAAATTAATTAAATTAACACCTTAAAACGAATCTACATCACTGGAATCGACTTACACTAATTCTATTTTTATTGTGATTTGTGCTAGCAACATTATTTTATCGATATTTAAAAATCCTAACAACCGGCACATTTCAAGGCACGAATCATCCACACGCGGACATTTCATTTTCATAATTCGACGAGTTTTTCTAAGCCAACGTTATCGATATTAGTGAGGGGCTAATTTATCGACTTTTGCACCACTATACCTGTCAATGTAACAGTGAGTTTAATTTGTGCATGAGATTATCGGACGTGTTCGAGTTTCCGAAGTAAACAGTGGGGTAGTGAGATTCAATTGAGGTCCTCCTTGAGCGCGTACATGGTGCTGTCCTCGAAGGTGGCGGCCACCGTGTAGTTCTTGGAGAGAAGGAATTCCGTTGTTTTGTTGCGGACGACGGGATCCGTGAACATTACTTCGATATTCTGTAAAATAATAAAAAAGTCTATTATTTCAATTTTTTTATTTTTCTTGTATTGAAGAATTGTTGGACGCAGGTCTCAGAGAAAATATAAGTTTTATTTTTATCTTTTACCAATCGACACACTTATACCCCGGCTTGATGGTATCTAAATTCCGGATGTGTTTTGTATATACAGGATGTACTGGAAAAGCGATATTCTTACATAGGTCATTATGATAGGTCCTCAGGCACTGCGTACCAACGTACACAGTTGGTATCCAACGACACCAACTGATTGGGCATGGATATTCTACGACCAGCGCAAATAAAGCATTCCTTAACCGATGGATTTTGTCACCGACAGTAAGAGAGAGAGAGGGGGAGAGAGAGAGAGAGAGAGAGAGAGAGGAGGGAGAGAGAGAGAGAGAAAGAGAGAGGAGGGAGAGAGAGAGAGAGAGAGAGAGAGAAAGAGAGAGGAGGGAGAGAGAGAGAGAGAGAGAGAGAGAGAGAGAGAGAGAGAGAGAGAGAGAAAGAGAGAGGAGAGAGAGAGAGAGAGAGAGAGAGAGAGAGAGAGAGAGAGAGAGGGGGGGGGGGGCGGGGAGAGGGGGGGGGAGAGAAAGAGAGAGGAGAGAGAGAGAGAAAGAGAGAGGAGGGAGAGAGAGAGAGAGGTGGGAGAGAGAGAGAGAGGAGGGAGAGGGGAGACGGGGGGAGAGGGGAGGGGGAGAGACAGAGGTAGAGGGATGGGTGGAGTACCTGCAGGTGCAGGTCGGGGTCTCCGTAGGGCAGGTGCGTGAGCGCGGGCAGCGCGGCGGCGCCGGCCAGCTGCAGCAGGCGCGCGCGCGTGGCGCCCGCCGCCAGCAGCACCGTGTACAGCGGCAGGCACAGCACGCGCGACCGGAACGCGCCCGCCACGCCGCCCAGCTCGCCCGCCTCCGAGCTCTCCTGGTACATCACCTGACACAACACATTACTGTACTCTCAGACATGGATGAATAAGAATCCAGTGAAGCGAGAGCGGAGATATTTTATTGTGTAGGCAGGACAGAGACAGAAACAAAAGGTGAACTCTCTTGTATATCTTAATACTGTCGTCATATAAACACTGCATACACATGTATCTGAACGCACACATATGCACTGGACGTACAGAGGCACGTACGCACAAGTCCATGCACGCACGTAAACGCATACGTACGTATTCAATCAAAACAAAATGTGATATAAAAGAATGTTTAATTTATTTTATTTACTGTTTAGTAAAGTTAATAGGCATAAAGATTTTTTTAAAGAGTATGTCTCTTGACAGCGTTGCAAATAAAGTGACAATGTATTATAATATTTTTTACAACTAAACTTACCCACACTGCATTTTAAATTGTGCACAAATAATCTATTTTATAAACGGACTTATAAGAAAATAATAAAAGTTACTTTCCTCAAACGTACAACCACACCCAACTCTACTAAACCAATAATCCATCTGTATACACACCTCCCTGGGATGGTCAGCGGGGCTGAGGCAGGCGTGCAGCGCGCGCGCCGCGCCGCGCAGCGCCAGGTAGTCCCGCGGCGCCGCGCGCACCACCGCGCCGTCCCAGCCGCGCGCCGCCTCCAGGTACAGCGTGGTGCCCGAGCGCGGGCCCGACGGCACGAACTCCACGAACGTCGCGTTGTACTGCCGGCAATATTCAAATTGTATGCTGTACATCACTATATTTATCAGGAACTTTCCAATCATCTCCAAATATCTAATGCATTTACACGCTTGGCTCAGCCTCAGCCAACGCGTAAATGTACCATACAATATGCTAAAAGGATTACTAGGTCAATGTTGGCACGACTGAATCAAAATGTGTGGTGTGTAGGTCAAACATATAGTAAACTTTATTTTAATGGCATTTGTGTCATGTTCAATTTTAGTCATTGTATATTTTCAAATAGACCAGGCAAAATTTTATTTTGATCACACTTTCACACACATTGTAGCCACAACAATGTTGTGATTATGCTAGTTTAAAAGATTAAAGAAATCTTACATTAATATAATACAGTAAGTCAACTTTTACCGACTCGCTATTAACATATTATGAAAGTCATATTAAAAGCTGATCACAGACTAGTATGACTTAGGTGGTTGAACTTTTAGTCCAAATTATTAAATGGTTTATTAATGCACATTATATGCGTTTGCAATGAGTTCTAGTTGCAGCATGAGTATAGCGCGTTATAGCGCAGTATAGCGCGGTATAGCGCAGTATAGCGCAGTATATTGCGGTATAGCGCGGTATGTTGCGGTATAGCAGGGTACTGACGATGGGTCCGTAGAGCGCGTCGAGCACGGCGAGCTGCGGCGTGGGCGCGGCGGGCGGCGGCAGGCGCGGCGGCGCGCGCGGCGCCAGGTGCAGCTGCCGCACGTACGCCACCAGCGCCGCCGACGCCTGCCCGATGCGCGCCAGCTCGTAGTCGCGAGTCATGTTCAGCCGGAACTGCTGCGCGCCCAGCGCTGTCGATATACAACATACAACGTACAACTCGACTGGATGTACGGATGCCGTGTTCTTGGCGAGCGTGGAAGATGGAATGACGATTTTCGAAAGGTCGCAGATGCTGACTGTATACGAAACGCCGATGACAGGGTCAAATGGCCTAAATTGGAATCAGGCCTATGTGAACACCAATGCTACACATTGACGGTACTAACAGCGAGGTCACTTTCGTCCTTTGCTCATATTATCTTGTCTATTGGACTGATTCCGTGCTAATAAATTGGTACATGTTAATATATTTTTATTGCATATCTTAAACTCGAGAAACTTAGAACAAGCTGAGCACTAAAGAAAATGAATGGGATAAAAATTATAAAAATAAAAAGTAAGCAAATCTGTGATAAAATCCTTAATTAAAGAAATTTTATTCTAATGTGCCACATTTGTGTAACCATAAGAAACCATTTTATTCATATCACTATGTTGAACAATTGTAATTCTTTCTATAAACACTAACTTATGTATCTATTACATCCATAGACTCAATACTTTATTTCCAAGAAAATAGGTGGATATGCTTTGTTTGTGAAAGTGGCCCATCCTATGAGCATACCAGACATAAATTCCAATCAAGGGCAATTAATATGATAGTATTGAAACAGCATACACACAAAATGAAATGCTTAACACTACCATTATGTTGCATGCATGTAAACAACATGATTTTTCAAATATAAATCTTACCGACAGTATCCATGTAAATAAGCAGCATAGTCATAACAGTCACAAACGTGAGCACAAACAGCACAGCAGGCAGCAACCTTCTGTACAGGTCGTTAGGAGGTGTCTTTGTGAACGAAGGCATTGTCAGCCGAGGGCTTGGAGCAGGCACTGGTACCGGGATGGGTGCTGGGATTTTGTCAGCTGGTTTTGGTACTTCTTTCGGCTTTTCCATTGTTTCAGATGGCTGTTCTTCAGGTGCAGGATTTTCTTGCATTTTCTTTGGAAGAATCATCAAATCAATTACTGCAAAATGTTACTGCTAAAGTCAGTACTAAATAATTTATAATGTAGTGAACTTTATTCAAGGAAGACAGCTGTTCAATTATGTGTTTATTCTATCACATAATTAATAGCAATGGTAATTCAGCAAGAAATGATATAAACAAAAACATATTTCTATTCCAACTCATGTATGATAATTGCTTTCAATTCTAAACCTACTAATATAAAATATAAATATCATGACTTTTCCAAATCCGCGATAAAATCCGTAAATAATTGTTTTATTTCAACACACTTTTTGCCAACCATGCCAAGGAGGATTTTAAATTATTCTACTATTTAGAATCTATTTATTTTAGTTGATATTTGTTATACCTACAATTATTATTTTCTCTTCTAAACATTTATCTTCACTTAGTTGCATCACATGTTGACATTTTTTTCTTTAAATCAGAAAACACAATGAAACAACTATTACCTAACCTATTATACACGAATAATTTCACTTAATTTCATAAGACGCACAAAAGATTTAGAACATTCGGATTTTTTTTATTGTGTATTTCGTTTACGGACACCTAAAAATTTCGCATCGTATTGCCAAAAAACACATGACAGAGGGTCGAGACAGGTGTTCGTTTTTTTTTACATCCTATGCCGGCCTACGCATATAAAAAGCCATACAACACTAAGAAGGCTTCAAACAACAAAATTATAATAATCTAACCAGCAATGAAAAACAAATATTACCTTTTTTGACGAAACCTCCTTAGGTAAAAGACACAAACAAACGACAATTCACTTTGTAGTTTTATTGTTACACTCTCACTACAATATATAAGAATGCTCTAACTTGATAAGGAGTCTAAAAATCAACGTGTAACAATATAAAATTATTGTTATTTTGAAAAATAAAACAATTACTCATTCATAAGCGTGAGTCAATTTGGTGTATGCACAGACGACTAAAAATACAGACGGCCAACTCCATACAAATGTTTTAACACGTTATGCAAACTCACACAACTACATGTGTTTATACATTCTACATATAGAATTTCATAGAATTCATTCAAATGTTCATCGGACCTTTCTTTCTTTTCATTCATAAATTTACCACTGACCAATAGTATTAAAGATTATTGTTCCGCGTATTTGAGCCATCTTTTTCGCGCGTTATACGTATATATATTTTGACGCGTTTCGAACCAGAGCTGGAAATCGGTACTTTACCGAAATTGCCGATTTTTCAATATTTAGGGATGTACTACATATTTTAGGCAATCCGATTTTTATTACCGAAAATTTACCGGTTTATATTTGGGTATCATTCGTATGTATGTTAAAATTACTCAATTTCATACGAAAATAAAAAAATAAAACCAAGTTATAATTCAAAACCTTTACTCAACAACATTAGAAATGTATTTTATTTCATATTTTTTCATTATTTTTAACATTTTTATCATAATTTAATATTACAACCTAAAATACTTTTTATACATTTTCAAATTGACTTAACATTTTCAATTTGTAAATATTAATTCTGTTAATTTTAGGACTATTAAAACAATGCCAAATCAAAGAATATGATCACTGCACTAACAAATAAAAGTATAAATGGAAACATTCATTGCACAATATATTTTCCAATACTACCGGCACAATATTGCTATATTTGTAAAGTGTAAATTAAATATAAGAAGCCATTCGTGTAAATTAATAATAAAATACACGCCATTTAACAAACATTTGAAACAGAGCATTAAAAACAGATGCTTACATATCTGAAGTATATAATAACAAATTATTATTTCAAGTAGGACGTAATGAAAAATATAATTGGGAAAGTCATAATATCATATTTACAATAAGAAAATATACACAAAAATGTATATCAAGTGATATGATATTATGATACATTAAAAAATAGGCAATAATGTTATGTGTGTAAAGTGTAATGAAAAATAATAATAGTAAATTGTTTACATTGACATATTGAAGAATAAGCAATATTGTTAAATTAATACAATAAATGTGTTGGCTTCAAATCATAGAAAACATTAAATGCATAATACCAACATACTAAAACATTTGAGATTAACTATTATATAACAACATATTAAAGAAATAGGCAAAAAATATGTTTATAATAAGGTAATTTTGAAGAATGCTTTTATGCTACATAATATAGGTTGGTAGGCATTCCTGTTTTATGCATACTGTATTCAATATTATTAATTTCATTCTTAACTTCAATACACTACTGCATTGCATTTTATTTTAATAACATATGACCAAAAAGCTTTAACAAATGCCTTTTCTGAACATCTTAATTATATCAAATAGTATCAATATTATAAACAAATTATGAATTAACATAATTACTTATGCTGTGAATCAACCTTTGTAAATATTAACATATAAACCTACAGAGTAGAGATCCTTCAGACACAGAGGTGAAACTTTCTTTATGCTTCCAACGATGAACACATTTGCTTGCTAAATACTTGGACTGCAAATTTAACCCGAGTCTTGCCTGGAATTTATAAAACAATTAATTAATAACAAAATAAATATGAAAAAGACACAATCAGTTGTTTTCACTTTCATTCTTAACTTCAATACACTACTGCATTGCATTTCATTTTAATAACATATGACCAAAAAGCTTTAACAAATGCCTTTTCTGAACATCTTAATTATATCAAATATTATCAATATTATAAACAGATTATTAATGAACATAATTACTTATGCTGTGAATTAACCTTTGTAAATATTAACATATAAACCTACAGAGAAGAGATCCTTCAGACACCGTGATGAGACTTTCTTTATGCTTCCAACGATGAACTCATTTGCCTGCTAAATACTTGGACTGCAAATTTAACCCGAGTCTTGCCTGGAAATTATAAAACAATTAATTAATAACAAAATAAATATGAAAAAGACACAATCAGTTGTTTCCACTGCTTGCCTGACGTTAAATAATAATTATAAAACATTAAATAATTATTAAATTAAGCTGTGATGAACTTGCGGGTACCTATACCAATAAAAAGCTCTAATATTGAATTGTACTGTACTAGATCGGTCTTTATTGTCCCAACTGCAGAGCACGAGCATCCTTTACAACCGAGAGTATCAATGAAAGGTGTATGGCTACATAATTCGTCACGATGGACTCATACAAAAAGCTAACCTTTTCACATGAGATCCAAAACATCTGTATTTTATAATGTATTTGAACGTATTGTTATTTCTTATATTCCGGCAACAATTTAAAACTAGGAATAGTATCACAACATGGTCACAGCGGAATAAAATATTATATTTACCTTGTTTCTGTCATATGAGGTTAGAATGATGTTTTTCAATAATTTGATGCTCCATGCTCCGCCAACATAGCTCTGTCCATTGAGTACATTGTTTTTATACTTTGTTTGGGAAAGACACACAACACTTTCTTGAATACTTTATTTGATTTGTGGTAAATTCACTCGGGAACAAAACACGTGACCAACATTAATAATTATCATGAAAATCACAAGTTTATTGATACCATTTGCACAAAACAAACTATATAACGTTCGCACTGCTAAATATTTACGTTACTGATTACAAAATAGATGAAATATCATAAAAAATATAAATAAAATCAGCCGAACCAAACTAACAAACAACGATTGACTATTGACAAAAATGGCGGCAAGTGCACCCGGCACACGCACACATTTACAAAAATAGCGTAAGTGAAAAAGATGGGGCGAAAACGGCATATGAGAAAGCGAGATAAAAAAATGGGTCACTTTTTAGGCCCAAGTTAAACGGGCCTGGGTGTATGTGGTGCGACTACCACGAAATAAAATTTCTACCATTCTGAATTTGTTTCTAATGGTAGTTTTAGAAGAGTGACGTATTTATTTTTATTGCCAGGAATAATGGTAAGCAATACGAATTAAATTAAGTTCATTACAAGTAGCAAAATCAAACAACATCACGAATTATAAAGCAATGCTTGGCATTCCATTGCGCTTGCCATTCTGAGACATAAAATATTACTAATAAGTCTCAATATGTCCAGTAATTACTCTGGGTACAATGTCCTTCAAACCGGAATACAACAGTGCAATTACATTGCTATTTGGCGTGAGAAATAGACTTTATGGTGGTACCTAGGTAGCCGGTCGTATAATAAGTGAATCATCATTCACTTATTATCCTTCCACCAGATATCATTTTTTGTAGTACTTTTCGAATTGTAAATAATATTTTTTCTAGTCCACATAAGTATATCTCACCTCTAGACATTGGACACCTCGACAATAATTGAGGCCTTCCAATGCGCCTCCGGCATGCGGATTTTTTACTTAATTTTTAATCATTAACTTACATTTGTGTAGATTCTATCACGAAGTTTTACATCATCAATTAATTATTCCCAACAGAACAAGACAGAAATAAATAAAATTTCTACATTCACTTTAGGAAAAGGTCTTTATTGTCAAAGTTTATTATAAATTACACAAAAATTAACAGCAATTTATTATTGAAAACATTACTTTACAAATTCGAGTTTAATACAAAGAGATATATACAATGAAGCCGTCTGTAAAAAGCGACAAAACACTATCCGTTATAATTATTATCTATTAGATGAAAAATTTGTGCTTTGTAAAAAATACAATAATGTATGCAGTTTAATATTTAAAACAATTATTGTCGTGACACCTCTTAGCACAACATGTATTTAATAATTATATACATAATTAATTATACTACTGTTACTGTGTTAATAAGTCACATTCTCTGATAAATGTTATTTTAAGAGGAAATGTGGAAAAATTATTATCACTTATTATTTATTAAAGACTGCTATTTGGTTGTTAATGAAACTGAGTGATTCTTTTTATACTATTTTTTATGAAACATGGTAAATACATAGTTATTAGAATTTCCCGATAAAAATGACATCAATCAAAATCGTTTTATTTGATGGTAAATAATTAAATATTTAATATTCAGTAATCCACTTCATAACCACTCCTGTGTCAATCTGAAAGCATTTCAATAATTTTGAGTTTACAACATATATAAGTTGTGGTTGTATTGTGTTGTGCGAAAAGGAAGTTTTTAATGAAATTAAACCTTACTCTTGTCTTCTGGTCATCATTAAATTGTAATCATATTTTTGAATAGTTCTTCAACAAGATAACTTTGAAATACATGTCATTTTGTCCTTTCACAAAACAGTCATTTCTAATGTTTACTTTAGTAATATCAATTGTTAAGCGAAATATTATTTTATAGAAATAACAAGGTGAAATTAATTCACTAACATTCAAGTTTAACATAATAAGAATAGCAAGCGAAACAATAAATAATCCTTTAGGTATATATTATTCAATAAGGAAATTATTATTTCGCTAATCTATAGAATTATATTTAAATTCACGCTTTTTTAATTGAACTGTATATTGTATATGTATCTATATCTTTACAATAAGTATTTAACTATTAATACAATTCTTACAGTTAACAGAAATTTGTGCATAACATCTACGTCTACGAAGTGTAAAATGTAATTATTATTCTATAATTCAATTTTCCTAATTATGATTAGTAGTTTAATGTGAACAGAAATACATTTTCTATGATCAAAGGTATCGTTGTTTTTAAGGCTAGGGACGTGTTAGAATTTAACCATTGGAACCAAGTTAATGAATCAAAATATGCTTAATCACTTTGTTCGGCATCAATATAAAAAGCTCCTTTTAACATAAATAAGACATAGGGTCATTATTTATCATGGACTTTGGGTATGATTTAACTTAATTACCATTTTGCGAATTTACTAGGTATGGAATACCAGAATATTTGTCTAGTTCCTGAATAATAACAACTAGCAATAGCCTTATTATGTATTTTAAAACAGAAGTACATGTTAAAATTATATAATATTTACTATACTGTTGTCACAGCTACGACTCAATTAATTTGATGTAATTTTTATACGATCCTAATTACAATACAAGCTGTGTAGTTTCTCTAGTCTCAAAAACAACGGTGAGTTTTACATAAAACATTAATAAATATCGTCATATCGCAATTTATTGTCAATTTACCTAACTTTATGAATAAAACTCAAAATGTACTAAACATTAAACACACTTCTTAGGCAAAAGGCAACGAATATGAAGTTCTGGGGGAAATTTACAACGCACTTAACTTTGTTTATTCTGGCTTATATACAGGACGCATTTGTATTAACTCTTTCGATCGTAGATCATGATTTCATGCATATCGGACAATAGCTGTCTGAAATGTTACCATAATTATATAGGTAAATCATCATAGGAGACAATACCTATTTTGATATCCTAAGTTGACATAACAAATTGGTTTCAATTGATAATTCCCGATAAAGGAATAGTAATTGAATTACAAACTTAGTAGTTATGATTTAAAATCGTTGTAAATCCTAGATTGTCTCATTAATATGACGTGTTTATTGTCTTTTATAAGATCAAACCATGTATAAATTACGAAATAACAAATAAATAAGCTCTACTTCCATAACGGTTTTAATATAATTATATTTATTTATTTGCAGTATTTTCATGTAATTATTATAAAATTCGTGGACTTTAAAGAGTTAATATCAATGCAATTGAGTACATAATGGTCTAATTTTATAAACCAGTATATTATTTTATTTATTGAACATACATTTCATTCATAAGACAGTAAAATACACATATATATGCAATATTCCATAGGCAATATTAATATCTTCAACTTCAATGTTTTTATAATGGTAATATATTAGTGTTTACTGCAAAAAATAGGCTTATAGGCTAAAACAAGTATATAATTTCAAATTATACTCGATTATGAAATCTCGAGTCAAATTAACACATTCACTCTTTATTATATAAAGGACATAACAAAAAAGCGTGTAAAAACTACTACTTACTACAAAATTATTTAGTATGGTAACATTGATTGTAAACGTCAATTCAAGCGAAATCTAAATAATAAACAGAAATAAACTTCTAAGTATTCACAACAAGCGCGCACGATATATTTAATAGAGCAATATTATCCATAGTACATACTATGAGCTATATTTCAATCGTAATTGAGTTTATAAACAAGCTTATGTCATTACTTGGGGCCAAATTTTTATATTTTAATAATAATAAGTCACAATATTTCAAACATTTTGTAGTTATTTTAAAAGTTTTATTGATTTTGAGAAAAACTTGTTCCGTGTAAAAATTATCCGTAAAGTTTATTTTTTGTATAATTTCCAATTAAATATATATTAATTAATGTAATCAAAATTCATTCAAGTAGAAAATAACATAATAAATTATAACTTGTAAAAATATATTTCCCATCTCCTATTTATACCAGTATTTATTCATCTCAATCGAAGATCTCAATGTTACAAATATAGAATACTCTATTTCAATATTAATTGATGCAAATGCAATTTATTCAGTTTTACTCCTTTTTATTCAAAGCATTTAATTATTAACACAAATATTATGTTATTTTGTCGTTATTTGTTTCAGCGTATTTTTAAAATTTTATTTTATTCCATTTCTCATTAGTAGACCATTAATTTATTATAGTATTTAGGCCATTTCTATAATCGTTAGGATAAACGTACTAGCCCTCAAATGCGTTATTATATTTTATGAACCTGGGGCACCGCACAAAAGCAAAAATCGAATGATGCTTTCGCCTTTCTGAGTTTTTATTTCATCAAATATTTCTTCTTAAAAATATTATTTTGATCATCCTACTGGTAAGCACGAGACTACCCCACAATCACGAAATCAATTGGAGAGTTTACGATATTTATTATCACCTCTATGAATTGTGTGGATATTGACAGCTGACATCAAACCCGTCACCGCCGTCTTCGCAGACTGGGTCCTGTTCTTTACGAACTTGCTTCACATACCTACTTTAGTATTATGTTATGTAAGCTTTTATTGCCAATGTAATGTATGTAAGTTTTTTGTGGTTATAAATTTTAATGCCACAACAGTTCATATTGCTAAGTTAATAAGTTATAGAGTCATCATCATCATCATCTCGGCCATAGGAAGTCCACAGCTGAACATAGGCCTCCCCCAAGGATCTCCACATCGACCTGTTGGAAGCGGCCTGCATCCAGCGACTTCCCGCAATTTTAGCCAAGTCGTCCATCCACCTTGTAGGCGGGCGTCCGACATTTCGCTTGCCTGTATGTGGCCCGCACTCTTGAATCTTTCGGCTCCAACGGCCATTAGTTCTACGTGCTATGTGCCCAGTCAAAAAAAAAACACGGCTAATTAAATAAATATTATTTGATGTGCTTAATCATTTAATTTTATTGTCTATTATAATTTTTCATGTCGTTATCATTTCTCAGTCTTAATCATTCCATTGCCTTAACTTTTCTATACATAATTATGATCCATTAAACTGGTTACCGAGTGCGATAACTTGAGAGTCTGTAGAATATATCAATTTTGTTTTCAGAACAGCCTTATTCGTAGTGTACCTATATTCTGAGTTCCATTTTCTGATTTGGAATTTTACTTTGTGTTTTCCGGTTTGGGAAACATATGCTTCGGTAATTGTAGCATGTGTCTTTTTTGCGAAGGCTGCGTCGCCTGTTGGGACCGAAATAAGCGCGCCGAGCTATTCCTTTCGAGGATACATTCCTGAAAGTGTATGTTCTTAAAAATACTATAGTAAACGACGTTTTTTTTATTGTGACGTAGTTAGGCATATTCTGAAATGTGCGAGTTTTGTTCGTGGTTGTACCTATCATAACTGCTTACAGCCGTTCTCAATAATCTATCTGTCTTTAACTAGGGATTTCGTTAGATATTTCGATGCATTTTACGTTTCAGTTAACAAAGATACGAAAATATAGATATGGTGCATATGTTTATAGATAGCTAGGTAAGATAAATATATATGTCTATCTTTGTTTAATAAAGTGTAGCATTGAACCGACATAATAATGGTAGCCAGTTTTACCTCTAGTTAAAGATAGATAGGATATAGAGAATGGCCGTTACAAGACTCAAGTTATCGCTAACGGGTAGTAATGTGCGAAGCAGGTAAGTAATCGGTATCGATAAAACTCCGGAACAAGTTTCACTCCAACATTTGCAAGTGCAGAAAGTTTCAAACAAGATTGTAGTTGACGTCTCCTAATTCAGCTATGATACTTAATTTATGGATGGCCCCGTCCCAAACCCGTTACCCTGCCTTTAAAAATAAACTTTAAATATATATTTTATCTTACATAATTAAATAGACGTGATTATTGTCATTCGTCCAGAATTACACTAAATATACTTACTTTTATAATTATGTAAACAGCCCAAAAAAGTTAAGGTTTTATTGTCATTATTTTCAAATTCACACCATTATTAAAAACGATAGCACTAACGTAGATCTTTTGCTCTTTGCAGATCGATTGTAAATGTGGCGGCAAAGAAATTGCCAATTTATTAAACAATTATTGTCATACACACCATAATATACTTAATTCTAAAATATAACAAGAAAAAATTTATAATATAATACCAAAGTTATTGTCGTTCTTCTGTAGCAACACCCATTTTGACATCTTATATATATTCATATTCATTATAAATTAACAGTTCAGAAACATTCCGCAATCAATTCCATATATAAGTATGATGCGTAGCCTTTTCGGAAGTATATTCATAAATACAGTTATAAAAATTATCTTGTAAAAGTTTATTTGTGTTGTTATTACTTATTGTCCGATAACTTTAAATTCGACTCGTGCTTGTTATCCGAGATTCATAGTAAGAAAAGTAGCCTGAGTTATTGCTCTTTTCCCTATTTGTTTAGTAGCTGATAGCTCTTTCTAACTTCCTCTATATGCATGTAAGATTATTGTATTGACATCGATTTTCTTGCGTAGGTATAATATTAATTTCATATTAAATAATGGTTTAAAAGTTATTGTAAAAGTACGTACAAATAATGTTGTGAAATGTGAATCTTATTTTTGGTGTATCTGATTTAAGCATAATTTTCGTTCAAATCCCCTAACTTTACTTTCCTTTCTAAAACTGCAAGATTTTTAAAAGCATTTTCTTTCTTTTGTTTCCTTTATATTGTTCTTTTTTTTTAAATTCTGGTCAAGAAACTAACATGGTGTTCTCTCATTTAGTACTATCATTACATTTAGTACGTTTGTCCTTTTTTGCGATTTAATGACGTAGTCTGAATATAACCATATATTTATTGTATGCGATATGCTTTAAAATAATTGTATGCATTTTAGTTTATCACATTCGTGATAAATTATTGTCATTCTTTAGACTCATTTTTATTAATTCAAGTTAATTTAGGCACTGGTACAAATTTTCTGAACAATTTGTTTTTAACATATTCGTGATTGGTGACTGTCATATTTTACCTCATTTCATGGGTTTCACTATAGGCACTGGTCCTTCGTAAAAAGTTTGGGTGATCAGTGCCCTCACTGGACTCTTATGTCTGGACATAGATTGATATTTTTTTTCATTTTTAATCAAATTCTCAAATATCAATTCATTAAGAACTCAAAATAAAAGTAACTGTACAGCGTCTACTGTCTAGCTTGTACACGTCTCAATTCTTAAATCCTTGCACAAATGTTTTATAATTTGAATCTGTAGATTTGTTAAAAAATATGGGATGAGCATCCTTAACTGATGATAACATCTCTAATTTTATTCTAAAATTCCTTTTAATGTATGTATTGATATCAAAGTTCCAACAATTAAAATGTTCATCGCGCTAAAAGCTTAAAATTGAGTAATAAATTCCATAAAACGATCTAAAACTATTATAAATACGTTAACATTGTATAAATATATAGAGAACGTTCTGGAAAGGCCGCGCATCATATTCCACGATACTACAAGGTTTGAAAAGCCTACATTAAGATATGCGTAACACGCATTCAATGATTGATATGAAATTGATATAACGTGAGATTGACGTGGTTACCCAAGTTTTTACCTGTACAGAGGAAATGCGACGCGCTTCGTTCCTTACCTTGCCCAATATCACAAACTCTGACTTTGTAATTCGACAGAAATTACACAAGAGCAATTAACATAATATATTCTGTTTCGGCCATAAATTAAGTTCACACACAGGGTGTTTTATTTGCATTGGCTATTTGCAATACAGTGGGTACTTTCCAGACACATATTGTCAATATTTAATTTAGGGGATTTTGACAAAAGATGATCATATTTTTATTAGATACCGGGTTTAATATTCACTAAATGAATAAGTGTTTAAAATACGATTTTGTTTGTGGATGTTTTGTGCGTTAGGTATCTATTTCTAGTTTTCAAGACTGGGTATTGATGGTATCATAAAATGAAAGGTTTACCTATCTTTTGTATTGATATCCTCTGGTATCTTATAAAAATACGAAATTCTTTTTTATATCATTATCGATTATTTGTAAGTTAAGATTTATCAGTTTACATATTTTTTCTGTTTATTACTGTCGAATTACAAAGCGCAAAACGATTTCTAGACGAAACGCGCCGCTTGTTACCGAACGAATTCTTATCTGGCGGCCATGTTGCGTAGAGCTGTCATGATGACAAGCGGGGAGAGCGTGGACAATGGCGGGAGGACAGTGGCCGCGTTTATCCGGGCCTTCTGGTCGCCAGGCAGTGGCACGGGCGTGCCGGGGTCCACCACGTGGATCTTCCAGCCCAGGTTGTTGTGGGTATAGCACTAGAATAAAGATTTTAAATTAAGCTTTACTGTGATATTTTTTATTTTTGCTCCCTACAATTTTATCTTTAGCTTGGTTGATTGTTCTGCACCTGATTTTAGTGGCGGCTAAATGAGAAAAATCGATCTCATAACAGCTGTCCTCAATCTCGAGGGAGAAGAATCTCTGGCTTTCTCACATTTTCCGAATGAAAAACAACAGCAGAGCTGTCGCTTCACGTCAGTTCCTGCGAAACCGTGGTACCATCCTAGTCGTACCGGCCAATTCCTACTCCAGTCCAGGGTAACTACGATGCCGCAGGTATGAATGGACTGTGAAATATGTGCAGTGCGTGAGAGTACCTGGTAGTAGACGAGGTCGGGCGTCTCGTGCGCGACGGTCCAGTTGAGCGCGGCGGGCTCTCCGTCGACGCACTCCAGCTGCAGCGTGTCCATGTACTCCGCGAACGTCTCCGCCTTCGCCCACTGGTCCGTGCTCTTGTGAGTCCACTCGCAATACCGACCCACTGGAAAAATATCAACGTTATACTCCAGTCAAGATTACTATGAAGTTATGCAAGTTTCTATAGACGTAGACTATGGACTCCTGGTTGAGATTGAAGATAATAAATAAATTCTGTCAATCTGGAGCTAGCCCTGGGGAGGGGTCATGACCCCCATTACCGATAAGATCTCCCTGGATTTGGCGCCTTTGGAGACAAGACAAGGCGAAGTTATTGCTAAAACATCCATAGCTTGGTTCTAGCCAGTTGTTATGAAGTCTCTATCTGGAGATTGGTCAGGTTTGCCAAGCTATAAGGCATTCATCCTAAGTTCCTACTAAGTGTGGTAAAACAACAAAGCACTTACCGAAGACAAGTAATCATGTGGACATGGGGTACCGTGTAAAATATGGAAACTATTATTATAAAGAGAAATATCATACCAGCGGTGGGATATGGGTATCCCTCGTTGTCATATGCGACGCCGGCAAACACGCGTTGTTTCCTCTGGTCCTCTTCCCTCTTCTGCCCGAAACCACCTTCAGACGAGTCGCTGATGTAGAACGGATGGTACCTGCGTTAAAAATAATTCTCGGCTGCAGATATTGCCAAATCAAACTCTCTAGCTGTTAGGCCATTCAGGTCCAGAAAAACTTTCGTAAGAAAATTCCGGAAGGTATTGATGTAAGGAAGAGTATTTTCGACAAACTAAAAGGTCATTTCTTTGTTGCAACGTACTACTTTCGACTCTAAGAGTCGAGGTATGATGTATCCTCGTCATCTGTGTATAAAAGTGGTAGTACATCTTCTTATATTAGAGTATCTACTCGGCAAGTTATCTGAACATCAAGCCAAAAACTGTAGTCTCTTGCGAAACTCATTAAAATATATATATATATATTTATTTCAATTCTGTGTGATTTTACATTCCAGGGTAAGAAATCTGATTTTAAGCAAACATTTGCTTGTGTTAAGAAATTTCTCTCTTCTATGACAAAGACTTAATACTATGATTGCGAAATATCTATTATATTTCTGCTAATGAGAATCCTGCAAGGTCTTTGAAACGGCAGTAAAATAATATATCCTACTTACTTAGCCGGATTGGTTCTGTCGTTGCCGCCTTCCACGAAGAAGGTGTAAGTCTTGCCGCGCTCCACGTAGATCTCCGGGATGAGCTGGTCATTGATGTACCACGCAATGCCCCATGATGGATGACCTGGTGATAAAATGAACCTTGAGTTGAAAATTCAAGTAGATTTCGTGAAATTTACACTGTAAAAGAAAAATCAGGAAGAGTTAAGACAATTGCTGAATGTAATCAACGGAACTATTATTAAGGGGTAGTAAAGAAACAAATGTGTCAAATTATATTTAAACGCTGAAAAAAAAATAATGAAGCGATAATATTTACCGAAAGGAAGAAATCCGTCAATAATATCCGAGTCTGCATGTAAAAATATTATAGATTATGGTAAAGAACAGTTTTAAACAATACGTTGTATATTCATATTTAACCACGCCATTCATGTCTTATGAACACTTCAGTTGAAAAATTAAATTTAATGATATTATTGTTAACTTGTGTTTCTGGTATCTTTTTAATTATACGGTGTAACATTACCAGTAATAGGCGTGTATCCTCGTTTTCCCCCAGCAGGTCCGATCCTGGCGGTGAAGTTGGTGACTCCTGAGATGACGCGAGGCAACCAGGGCTGCGGACCGCTCTCGTCCAGATCGGCCAAGCCGATGCAAGTGTTGTCGTTCTGAAACAATGACAATTAATGATTGCTGGTGGTATATTGAATCGAAAAATCGGTGAAGGAAAACATCGTGAGGAAACCTGCATACCATAGCGGTTCATAAGAATTTATATGGTATGTAAGTCCGCCAACCCGCACTAGGCCAGCGTGGTGGACTATATGGCCTAACCACTCTCAATCGTACTTTCGATTGTAGAGTAGGCTCGTGCCCTGCAGTGGGACGTATATGGGCTGATACAGATACAGTGGTATATTGATATCGGCCTTGATAACAACTAAGGATGATCCGGGACATATTGACCTATGGTGGAAAGCGGTCTGAGACAAGTTATGTGTGTATTAGGTTTCGCGAAACATGCCAACCGAAATAATCATTTTGAGCCTCTATCTGGACCAAATATTTGTTTGAGTATTTGTGTGATCCACAGAATTTTTTCCGCGTCCGGGTGTTTGTGAGACCAAAAATATATCTCGTTATTCCTGATACCTACGACTCAAGACTCGATCTCAAGGTTGGGTTTAGGACTATATATGTGACTGTGAGGTGTATTCATTTATTTAACTTATGTTCAAGTGTAGGTCACTTTTCGGCAGAAAACGACACTTACCTATATGCGTATTTATAATGTCAATTTAGAGGACGCTTGTCCAGAATGTCATTAACAAACCTAACACTTATTCAGGGCTGTCTCTATTAGGTTTCTTTCAAAACATACTATTTGTTAGTCGTAATAATATTCTATAGTTTCTAATGAAAACGCCGATAGATTTATTTTTACCTGAGCGCCAAAGTCGAGCTGAACATCATGCCTGGTGGTGTCCATGAAGGAGTGCGCGTTGGCTTCCATCCTGGAGTTGAGAGGTCCGAAGGCCGCGATGACTGATTGGGAGCGGGAGGTGAGGATCTCCTTATCTTTGGCAGCCTCTTTAGCTGCGAGGGGTCGCCGGTAGGTGATGGTTGTTATACCGTTCTTCTGATTGCCGGATACTGAAACAATCATTTGTTAAATATCAATGAGAACAAGCAGTTATGATTATTATTTTCAAGGATACTCTTATCAAATTGCGAAGTTGAATGCATAACAGATGTTCAGTTGGCACAGCTAGTTTTTGGAAAGATAAGCGATTGGATATCCATTGGAACCCAAAAGGACTTCATACTTTTTTGAAGGCAAACCGAAAATAAGAGATTAAAATAGCATAGATAGAAGTGAAAATGTATACCGACCTACAACAGCGTCGTTGTTGCCCCCCAGCCTGTTGTCGGGGCAGACTCCCTGCATGCCGTCGCATTGAGCCAGGTGGGTGATCGTGTAGTCCACTGCTTTCGGGAGACCGGCTCTGAAACAGGACAATTTCGAGTCACATATGGCACTATTGAAAATCGCAAATCAAGATACATTGAAGATGTTTAATATATCGCAAGTAAGTGATAAACCAGAAAAAGATATTAGAATGGAAGTCTAGAAAGAATATCCTGCGATTTATAGGGATGGATTGATGATTTAAAGTAAAACGAAAGTCCCAATTTATGTTTAAAATATAATGATTCTTACTTCGAGTCCCAGTAGGCCACGACCACGTCAGCCCCCAGCATGGCGGGACGACCTTCCGCTCCTGATATCCCGAACGCCATGTACTGGTCTTTGCGCAGACGAGCAGACAGAGTTATCTGGACTTGATCACCCTGCGAACATAATATGGACATACTGTTTGATTTCTGGTGATGTTATTCTTTGTAGCAATACTTGGCAAGAATTATTGTAGATGTTCAGTCTTGGAATGTAAATCCTCTTCAATTTAATCAGTTTCGTAGCGTTAGCATTGTTTGAATAATTTAACGGATTTTTACATAACGTCCGAAATGAATCTTAGAAGGACTAACAATTCCTTATACTTATACAGGGTATATCAAGACTGCTACCGAAAACGAAGCCGGGTGGTAGTTTCAGTAACTACAAACACAATGCAACTAGAATTTTCGCAAAGAAACGCGATATATTTTTTTATAATTCTTTAAAAATTGTAATTTTTGGGTGGCAAATCCATAGTTTTTGCTAAAATAATAATTTAAACTCTTCTATACCTTAGGGTCCTTATAAATAAAGGGTATACACTATTTATTTAGAAAAAAAATAATTTACCATCCAAATACGACAGTAAGAAAAAAATAACAAAAAAAATCATCACATTTTCTGTTGCTATGTGTCTGAAGTCCCTAAAACTACCACCCAGCTTCGTTTCCGGTAGCAGTCTCGAGATACCGTGTATATCAAAATGCTAAAGCTGAAAACGTGTTACATCAAAAGTTTTTACTTTTGTTTACTACATAACTTATTTTAAAAAAGGATATAAAATGATGCTTATAACAAAGCCATAGAGGATGTGTTTAGTACTTCGCCATATTCGCATAAAAATGATTAAGCTGCCAAATAATTTCTAACCAAACATTCACTTTATCTTTATTTAACTGTTGGCAGTTTTTACTTGATAACATACTTATTAGATGGAGTGTTAACAACTGACAAAATATTTGAGCTTAAGAATACATAACATTATGTTTCGTCTTCAATTAATTACCTGTTCCTTGCAACCACCTTGAATGGAATACGTGGAAAATGGAAATTTGCAATCAATCAAATATGCACGATGTCTTTAAATTATATTTTAAGCTCTATTATACAAAAGGAGTATTTTAACGAAGTGTATGTACGATGTACATTTTTATAGGGATATGTTTAAGGCACTAAAGATTACAACATATCCCTGAGACAACCAAAATGTAAAGAGTTGTCTAAGAAGAGAATCAAATAGAGGCAGAATAATGTGTTTCACTATTTTATACAGCCTGATAAATAAAAAGATAACAAAGGAATAATGGCTTGGGTAAATATTAAATAGGGCTTCCAATAAATATAACACAATTAACAAATTACACAATAGCATGACGGTTGACAATCTGAATATTTTATTGTTAACTACAACACAAGTTAGCGTGTGATATGACTATATACCGTACCTACATAGAATATACGAGTACTTACTTATTGACTTTGTCAAAATAGATATAATTACCTATTAAGGGAACAATTTTAATTCCATCCCTTAAAACCTTCACAAACGACAAAGTACATACATTTCATAAAAAACGGCAAATTTGGTTATCAAAGATCTATGATTTATAAATAATGAATTAGTTAAATATAAAATAATAAGCTATGATCTTTACCTGCACTTCCCAGCGGACCTGCAACCTTTTGTCAAGGATCTCTTTACAGTTATTAGTCGACGTGTAAGGAGTCTGTGACGTGGTAGAGCTTGTCTGCAACATTTAGTACAATTTTATTTATGGACATTACAATAAACAATATTTATATATTTCCCATAGAGTATGACTTCAATTATGATATACTACCACCATCCTCATCCCTTTTTACAAACTTCAAGCATTCTCATTTACTCATTTCAATCGTACTGTCGATTGTAGAGTAGGCCCGTGCCCTGCAGTGGGACGTATATGGGCTGATACAGAAGGTACCTCAACTAATGCGTTTTTTCACCCATTTTTAATGAACTCGTCATTGTTCTTAATTATTGAAGATAGCTTAACTTATGCGTATGTTAAAAAAGAAGAGTCACACAATCGGTTCTGAGACCTTTTAATCCAACCCAGTATTACATGACGACTGCACAGCTGCAAACCATTCATCATGAAAACTTATGATGATGATAGAAACGACGCACACTAAATTAGATTAGAAAAGTAAATAAAATTAGTGACAACCACTTACCGGATTATACCACCATGGAGGCTGTTAGAAAAAAAACATCCAAAAACATTTCCACAGGCAAGCAGATAAAAAAGAAACATTGCATTTATGTTAGTTGCACGAAAACATTTATTATTACGAGTATAATACAATAAATAAACATTTTAATAAGATGTAAACATAATACTGTCAGTGTGAGTAAAATAATTTATTCGCAAAAATATTTTTAAATAATTTTACGAATAAATTAAAATCCATGAAGCCAGTCTAATGAAAACCAATTTGGTTGAGATGATGGCCGCTTTCTTAATATTAATTTCTGTGATTTAATGTTAGGATGATTTGATTTTTTCCGGGCGCCCTGTGAAGAAATAGAAATAGCTGAAAATATTAGTAACTTATTATTAGTCAATGCCTGAAAAAGAAGGGTTATTAGAATCCTTGCGAGCTGCTAAACCATTGAAAAAAGAAAAGATGAAAAGTGTGTATTAGTAAGAACATGTAATAGCGGTTGAACCACTCTGTCCGGTCTGCCGAGTCCGGTAGATAGGTACGAACAAATTAATAGGGGGTTACTCTATGATCCGACACAAAGCTCGCCTGTTCGACGTTCGATTTACGAAGAAAATTTTAAGTTTTCCACTTCTAAAAATCAATACTAATCTCTCTGATACTTATGATTACTCACTCCGAACTTCTATGGTCCCAATGTAGAGGCTTCGAACATTTTGAGGATTAACTTAGGCACATTTGTACTTTCACGAACGACGTTCGAACATTCTAACTTTGTATCGGGTCATAGAGTAGGCCTCCTGATCAGAATAAATTATGTGTAATTAGTGACCAAAACGGTCAATTGATTAATTGTTAAATAGAAAAAACACGGGAATTATTTTTATTACAGGAATCATGATTGTGTTACGATTATAACCACTTTAATCTGTTGCAACATGAGTTTATTCCTATTTACCCCTGCGTTCCTTTATACTCAGTTTGACTATATAACCATGTTTTACAATAAGCATATAAACCCCTCTGATTCATCTATTGCAAATATTCTCCCTCCACTTTTAAGATTATATTACTTATATTCTCAAACCATTTTTAAGCTGAGAATGCTTCCCCATTTTGTTGATGTAACCTCAAGTTCTACCACTCTTAATCGTACTCTCGATTTTTTTATTGCAGTGAATGGCGAGACAAGCATGCTTTTCCCCTGATGTTAATAAGAAAGCTCATAAACATTAGCAAAACCAAACAAAACACTGCGCCCGCCATCTTGAGACATACTGGTGGTAGTTCTCTCATATGTGAGAGGTCGCCTTGGTAGGTACCATCGCAATGTCTATTTGTCCCGCCAAAAAGCAGTGTAAATTTACTGTTGTGTTTCGGTTTGAAGGACATTGTAGCCAGAGTAACTATGCGTATTACATTATTTAATGGTGTTTTTATTTTTATTTTGCTACTAGCGGTCAGGCCTGGACCCGCCCGGGCGCATACACGTTTTAAAATGGCGGTCAACATTTTTTATTTTGACTATCAGTTTAGAATATCGACCAATCGGACCACGAAAAACGAACAAAATTTCCTCGTATTTGTCATAGCGTGATGATATATAGCCTATAGCCTTCCTCGATAAATGGACTACCCAACACTGAAAGAATCATTCAATTCGGACCAGTAGTTCCAGAGATTAGCGCGTTCAAACAAACAAACAAGCAAACAAATTCTGCAGCTTTATAATAATAGTATAGATTGTCCACGAGCGGTCGTATCGCTTAACATTTGGCGAACGGCATGTAAGTGTCGTCTTTCACTGCAATAAAAAAAAGATACCAATCTCCAAGTCTCAATATGTCCAGTAGTTACTCTGTTCAGTAGAGGAGGCCCGTGCCCTGCGGTGGAAGAGAACCTCAAGTCATTTAATTCAAACTCACGGTGATCTTAGTCTGTCCGAGCGCGGGCGGCACGTCCAGGTCCCTGGGTATGTAGACGTGTCCGAAGTTGTGGCGGTACTCCACGCACCATACGGCCAGCCAGTCGATGTCGTACGCGGTCAGCTTGCCCGGCAGCTGGATCTCTATGTCCTCGCCCTGGTAGCCTCGCAGGGGGTTCAGCGAGCCTATCTCATTTGGCACCTGGAAGATAGTAAAATGATAGATGCTGATATTATTTATTTATCATTACATTACACAAAAAAGACATTAAAATTAAAAGAAATTACAATAAATAAAAATGTACAGATGGTTGTCTTATCGTCGTTTATATCTTCATCTATTAAATTATTTTAAATATCAAGTCACATTACTAAATCATTCATATGTTAGTTATTTGCAAGTACATTTTTTGCAGCAGAAGTATAATTGGCCGTGCACGACTCTCATTAAATATTGGTCGATAAAAGGATTCATAATAAAAGAGTATTTAAAAGTCACAGCTATTCAACAGTCTATGGATATTCTGTGCTATGGATTTGTCTTTTATATATAAGCTCGTGTTGTTTTTTGTTAAAGAAACGATATTAAGTAACTAAAGAAATCAAAGACTGAATTAAAAAGACTAGAACGTAAATAAAGGCCGGAGATTCATCATGTATTTTTTACATTCATTATGTTTCGCAGCTATACTGCCATCAAATGGGCGTAAATAGAGAATTATGAATATTATAAACATCTGCAAAGAAACAAACAAGTGCTTGAGGAAAGGACAATGGCGAAATCGTATTTGCAAAAATAACGCGTTTAGAAATATCATACTTGCTAATAATAATATTATTATTTTTCATGAGTTTTCAGCATACTAACTATAGTTGTGTAACGATGTTTAAGTTTCACAATAAAATAAAAAGCTATAATGACTATTTTGTATGGCCGTAAGATTTTTTTCGTCAATGGCGTAAGGTCTTTTAAGCCGACAAAAAATATTTTTCATCGAATTTCGCAAAATCGGTTACAAAAATAGCTTTATTTGGTAAGACAAGTGCGGTAAATATTTATTTCATAGCCCTACTTCACCAAATAATATTTATAAGAAAACAATCAAATAGAACATAACCTCAAAATCTATAAATTGAAAACGTTTAGTAAGTAATTTAGACTTTTTCAACCAGTATTTCTTAACACATTATTGTTTAGGAACAGCAGCGGAATTCATATATATTTTTTTCATCAATAAACGTTCCAAATTTTTATCAACTAAAATCATGTATGGAAATCTGCCATTGTCCTTTGATACGAGTTAGCGAAATCTTGCAATACACGCCGAAGCCAGTGAACTAGTTTTATCGTTAATTATGCTTTGTAAATTATTTAACCAATTTGTCAACTCTTTATAACGAAATCAATCAAGTCAATGTCTCAGGATGGCGAGCGCACTGGAATACCAAGCATTGCTATTACATTCATGGTGTTGTTTGCTTTTGCTACCGTCCATGAGCTGTCGTATCGCTTACCATCAGGCGAACGGAAAGTTCTTTTCGCCATTCAAAAAAAAAAATTTAAATCAGAGCAGTTCTTTAATAAATTATTAATTAATTGCTCTGATTTAGACCAACTTGTAAATTTTGTAATAATCACTAAATTGTAAACTGGTTTTGAAAAGAGCAACACTAGAGTTTCTTGCCCGTTCTTCTCTATTGAAAACAGCTTACCGAACCGGGTGGTAGCTAAAAAAAATGACAATCTAAACGATGTAGAACATTTTGATGGATTCATTTAAATTTTTATTCATTGCAATAAGAAAAGAGAAAATCACTCACTTTAGTACCAAAAGGGTTAGGCTCGGATCCGTTGCCGACCCAGAAGTACGCGTCTGGTCCGGCGCCGTCGTAGTGCAGGTTGGGTATGTAGAAGGTCTTGGCGTCCAGCACGCTGATGTTGCCTGAGCGGAGGCCGTGCGCCAGCCGCTTGAACTCAGGCAGCACGCGCGGCCGCGGCGGGTCCAGCCCCGCCGGGATGAACACGTCGCCGAAGTTCACCTGGGGATAGCACATGTACCTATGAATTAGGGAGGTAATAGGGTTCACCTGACCATAGCACATGTGTTAATTATCGAGGTAGAAGGTTATGATGAAAAAATAAGTCAGTATGTAAAAAATAAGTAAATAAAACAGACTTTAGGAACAACTTAATTTCATTAATCACTTTGTAATGTGTTTTACAAGTCGAGAGGAAATAAATACTTATAATTGCTATTAAAAACCCAGTTCTAGATACTATGGATATGTTAATAAATTATGGAACAAGATTTCTTAATACACGAATTGTGGATTCGAATCTAAAGTGCAGAACGTCCGTATACTGTACCAAATGTAGAGTGTCTTATTGCTTCGAGTGATGCGTTGAATTTTTTGAATTGTTTCTATTTTTCAAATGTAATCAGAAATATTATTATTTGACCGAAAAATTTGATAACTACTAGACAATGACGACTAGTCGAAATTGCATCAGCGCAATATACTAAACCCCACAGAACTAAACCAGCAAGAATCATAATATCTTATGAAAAAGTAGCTTATCTAGTGTTTAATAGTGAATATTTTACTACAAATTAAAGTATTATACTGGAACGTTATTGAACTATTTTATTGACTATTGTACTTCCAATAAAAATACCCATTTTTACTAGTGTACATTAATATAATTTTAAACGCGAGAGTGATTTTTGAAATGAAATGTCCATTATTGTCGCATTACCGACGAACGAGCGATCGTATTGATACGCTGTCCGGTGAATGGACGCGCTAAAGGTATGAAATGTAGTGAAGTTAATCGATATCGATGATTAATTTTTTATCGACAAATTCGTACATCGTTTATAGTCTTGTTTTACAAGAGAATAAGTAATATGCAAGATGTACAAAATAATAGTAGAGTTTCATAAAAGACGCGTCATAAAACAGTGCCCATGTTGGATTATTGCTGCCTTTATGATTGGATGGTTTTAGGCTACATCCTTAATTATTAGTATCATACAAATATTTTATAATAGTAATGCTTGAATTTTGTTTTGAAACAAAAATAAAAAAATATTAAATTCAAACTATTGCTATAATTTTTAAAACGTGTTCAAAAATATTCTGCATGGTTCTAGATAAATTTGATCCCAGGGTCCCTATTTTTAGAATTCCAGTTTCAGTAACCTCAAAAAAACTAGAGTCTAGACTCTAGAACCAATCGATACACCAATGACTTCCGTGCGGTCCTCCCTAACTCAGGCGGTGGCGATGGCGGCGTCACGTCATATTTTGGCGGGAAATGGTCGCGCGTGCGCGGCCCGCTCGATCGATATACCGTTTCGGCTGTCACAGCGTGATGCATTGGCCTTTGTGCCAATCTTTATTTTATAATGCTTTAAAATACTACGAGTGGCGTACTTCAGATTTTATAATAGTTTTTTTTATAAAATAGGTTTTTTTAAAAGAAATAAATTTTATTTTCGTAGGTCGAGATGGTTGCACTAGATATTTAATTTGAAATAATGAATTATAGCTAGTAACGGCCTCTAATTCGGCCTATATTGGTCATTGCTTGATAGGTATCTTTTTTTTATTGGACAGTCGTCCTAAGAAAACCCACAGAAGTATGAGACCAAGCTGTAAAATCTAAACTCCGGGGCCGATCACAAAAATTGCTCGCATTGTTATGATCAAGGAAGCTGTAAAAGTGGGTACAAACAAGTATGACAATGACTGACGTCAAAACAAACAAGAACTTTCACGGCCAATTTCATCTGAACACTTTTTCTCTAGTACATGATAAAGCTGATGCCCTCAACCAGTAGGTTGGAGACAATCTCCTGAACTCACCGTGAACCGACGGCACCACACGCTGAGCCACTTGATGTCTCGCAGCCGCTTGCCGCCCGGCAGCCGGAGCAGGATGTCCGAGTTGCTGTGCGCTTTTAGTATCGGCGGGTCTCTGTCAATTCATATCAGTAAATAAATAACACCCAACAGTCACATACATAGTCCAGACCCCACACTAAGACCGAGTCTTGTGTCGTGGGTATCAGAAACTACGAGCGACTTTTCGGCCTCACAAACACCTAGACCCGCAAGAAATGTTTGTGGGCCGCAAAAACATTTTTCTCGGTGCGGGGATCGAACCCGTCGTTTCACAGGGGGGTCTAAACAACTGCGCCACGGATGCTGTCAGTATTAGTATTGTTATATTACAGATTACTTGAGAAGTAATGACTTTATTGTTGGTCCTGTTAGCTACAGAGCGCATTGACCGCATTATACCTACCTTTTTTTATTACATTGAATAGCGAGACAAGCATGACATTAATATGTAAGTGATATGAACGCCCATGGACAGTAGCAAAACCAAACAACACCATGAATCACAAAGCTATGCTTGGCATAACTACCACGCGGCTTCGTTTTCGGTAGCACTGTTGATATACCCTGTATAGATCCTGCAATACACCGACTTGCGTGGGTCACGATGCTTTACAACACAGGCTTTACAACTGTTTCTTTTGGATGCCATTCGGACGGTTACGAGTTTCCTTTTACCAGGCAATTGGACTGTGGTGAAAACCCTGTCTCATAGACCTACACAAGTGGGTCGCGTTTCACCCTGGGCATTTTGGGATTTAATCATGCCGATATAAATGTATCGTCGAGAACTCTTAAGCGATTTTTCAAAACAGAAACCTCAAAAGTGTTTCCAAACCTATATTCTATACTACGAGTACATTTTAGGCAAGCAATAGCTAAATGCAAAATATCTTAGTAACTATACTTTATCGGTCATCCCAAACACCCTGTAAGTTCAGTCGAAGTTTTCTTTATTAAAAAAATGTAAATTAAAAAAGTCTACCATTACACAGTTCCCTTTGTCCTTATCCGAGCTCTCATCAGTTGAAAACTCACCCCCGCGTTTAAGGGAAGCTATTATCGACTCACCCCTCGAATCTCAATTATCTTTATTTAATTACAACACAACATTTTATATTCATTATTCATGTTTTATTATGGACGACATTAATTTTGTAAACAATTCGAAATTCTCTTTCCATGTCCTCGTCTTTCTGTCTTTCATTAGATTCTAATTGAGAAATCTTGCATTTAGGCGCGATAGTAAGCAATTCTTTTTATGTGAGCTGTGATGTGAGCTTACCAGTTTGACACATAATGTGTCAAATTAGATAGTTATTAATTCTATAAAAAAACAAGCGTCAAGCTTTGCTGTCCAGCTTTTTCCGCCCGTAAAAATCGGTTCAAAATAAAAAGTTAAAGTGTTTCTGGGATATGCATAAATATTATATCGTGTTAAAGCAGCCTGATGTGTCAGCGACGGCTGCATCTATGTATGTATTTATCATAAATACATATTATGTTCCCTGCCTACCATCAAATGATATTTACTGTGAATATAAATAATTATATTACATACATAAGTATGTCTTCTATGAAAGAGGTCACCAATAGCATGGTGGCCCACTTTACAACTTATGTTAACACTCGGGTTTTCACTAAAACGGGTTCTCTGAGATTGCAGTGGCCCCGCATTGTGGAACCAGGTTCCGGACGAGAGTCCTTATGTTGTGGTCGATCCTAACGGTCCATAAATACCGATCCTTAGGGTATAGTCCGATCGGTTCGGCACTCTAATCTCTTGGCTGGCAAAAAGTCTAAGGTTGCGCGCGAGATTACGATTGTGGAAGTCTACGTATGAGGGAGCTCCCGAGAGTGAGATACTTATACATAAACAATTCTACTCACTTGCTAGAGTCATAGTCCTCAGGATACGGCACTAGGGTGCCCTCTGGAGTGGGTTGAGGAGTGTCTCCCACCCAGAAGTAGGCATCAGGTCCGGTGCCATCGTACGCGAAGCCCCTGATGAAGACTGTGCTCTCGTCCACGGCGAACACGGTGCCTCTGATGCCGTGGGCGTACTGGCTCAGCTTGCCGATGGGTCGGCCATAGTACGGCTCTGGACGGCGGGCTGACGCGCATCCTGGGTATAGAAGAGTTTAGAATTAGAGCAGATTAAATTGTTATTGTTACAGTGATTACAATTACTGAAATGAAATTCGTTTATTCGTCATGTAGGAAATTGAATTGTTCTTATGACAAGTCTGGAAATAATATCTATATTATTTATATTAAATTAAATATTCTATTAAATAATATCATGACACATTTTATATAAATACAAATAAAGTCTTCCGGCGAGAGGTAATCATCTCAATAATGACCGACTCATTACCGGCCTGCTCTAAGTCCAGAACGTGACACACTGTATAGATTACTATGATGGGTTTTATGCAGTCACAATCGGTTGCTGCTATTTTACTAAATAGCAGCTCATCATCATCTTAGCCCCAGGAAGTCCACTGCTGAATAAACTAACATAGGCCTCCCCCAAGGATCTCCGTATCGACCTGTTTGAAATGGCCTGCATCCAGCGACTTCCTGCAACCTTAGCCAGGTCGTCCGTCCACCTTGTAGGCGGGCGCCCGACATTTCGCTTGCTTGTACTTGGCCTCCACTGTCACTCCTACCCAACAGCCCACATTTCTACGCGCTATGTGCCCGGCCCACTGCCACTTCAACTTGCTAATCCTATTCAGTAACTGCCAGATTAAAAATCTTCCTCATTGAACGAAAACGCAACAATCAAGCTGTTTTTTCACGTCGGATTTCTATAGGAGAGCCCTAATAAATGAAAAAACAAGAAAGATGTACCAATTAAAAATCAAGTAAAATTATAAAACGTAGAATGCCCTAAATCGTAAATGAGTAGTTTTGAAGCATTTGCTCAAAGATAAAGATTCACAAAAACTCGCTAATCCTTCATCTCTTGTTATTAAAACTACAATCTCTTTGTAGATACTAAAGGGGAAAGGTTACCTGGTTACAGTATCCGTTCACTACAAGTAATCGAGTTAAGACAACTCCTTTATTAAAAGCTGTAGTTTGTTGAACTTTGCGCTGAACTAATACCCGCTGCCCTCGCTTCACTGTTTTTACATTATTTAAAACAGTTTAAGGTTTTGTAGGTAATATAATGGTTGCAAGCTCTGCCTGAAGGTATTTGGGTTTGATATAAGCAATGGGCACGTTTGGCGATACATTTTAATCTCTAGAGACTAGGTATTTGCCATGGTTTTAAGGGTTGAACAATTTTATATTGGGATAAAAAATTAAGTATAAAGCTTTATGAACTGTGAAAAATTCAGCAAATGCGACAACTTCACGTCAAAACATTATTTCTCCCACCAAACAGCAGTGTAAATGCATTGTTGTGTTCCGGTTTGAAGGACATTGTAGCCGGAGTAAAACTTGGCATATTGAGACTTAACATCTTATGTCTCAGAAAGGCGAGCGCAGTGGAATGCCAACAAATGCCTAGCATTGTCTTGTAATTTATGGTGTTTGGTTTTGCGACTGTCCATGAGTGATCATATCGCTTACCATCAGGCAAATAGCATGCTCGTCTCGTCATTCATTGAAATAAATAAAAAGTGTACACATTTCAAACATTAACAGCGTTAAGAAAGGGATCTAAGGATTTCATTTTGAAAAAGAGAATTTCAATATTTCAAATATGAGTATAAAATAATTTGTATATTACTATGTTAAACTAAATTCAACTCTCCATAATTCCTATTCCGTAAACAGAGTATATTATCCTGACAAGTCACGTTCAGAATTGTTGCGAGCGCGTCCGTTAGCGCTGAGTACTGCTATCGCGCCGCTATTTATCTAATATCCTAAGCAGGCCGCCCATTAAGGGATATTTTGATTGACAAGCTCGCCCCTGGGGCCCAATGCTTAGGGTGGAATTAGGGTTACACAGCTTACGATTTTATTAAGTTGTATATTTTTTTGGGTGTTCGTAAAAACATTACTTAGAATGAACAGGAAATATTGCTGTGATGAGATGTGGGAATTTGAATATTATAAAGTTCCTTAGATACAATAATATTTGAAGTTCACCGACCCCTACATAGACCCCTATACAGGCTAGCGTGGTGATATACCGTAACATTTTTATTCTCCTGATACGAGACTCCATGATTGCACCCAATATCAACCGAATCATGGTCCTGTCATTTTTGCCCTCTACCTGGACAGCTCACACCTACCTAGCTTCGACATTAGCGTGGTAGTTTATGACATGGTATTCTCTCAATCGAATTCTTGATTGAATAGAAGTCCCGAGTTCAACAGTGATCGGTTGTGGGCTGATGATGTTTATGTGAATTAATAATTTCTGTCGTATATAAAGCAATTAGCAAATTAATTTTCGTGACAAATGATGATCAATAACTATTTATCAGATTATGTATACTCATTTTATGTTAGATCTAAAGTGCCCTTACTATATCATGGTGAAAAAACTAGCTATCCCGCCAATTCCCAGTATTCCCTGTATTGAGCAGATTAATGTTACTAGTCATGTTATAATTCCAGGAGTTGGTAATATATTTTTACTCTTTAATTAGAGGTCGTATCTAATTGGATGTAACGTAGTATACATCAGGAGAAATGCTGTTATTAATTAGGTAGGTCTTAGAATTGAAATTCTGAGCATATCTAGGAAGTTTAATTTGATTTAAATATTGATATAAAATATAAGTCATTTGTTCTCAGACGAATCCTTGCATGGAAATTACTTATTCGATTTTGATCAAGGATTAGCCTAAACCTCTCTTCGCACAACCGGTCGCTCAAACATTTCGTCCTTCATACCTTCAAAGTAAAAACTAAAAAAACACAAAGGCAATGGAAATTTTACAAAACGCCGAAATTACCGGCGGAGGGAAGGAGGAAATTCGTCGCACAACCCTAGACGCCCTCCCGCGCTGTTAGGGGGAGGGGGAGGTAAAAGGGAGGGGAGGGAGGTATATCCCTCTCCCCTCGGCTGACACGTACGCTTAATACAGTTTTGTCTCGTTTCGATACTCATTTGTAATGTCGAAGTCATTTTCTTGTAGCGAATGTAATACCTACTTTTTACTTTTTGAGGTATTCGATATTTGAATTCTGTTCCGCGTTAAAGGAGATAAAACGGTTTTGAATATTATTTCTTTTTGAAAATTGATTGATTTGTAGCTTTAAAACCTAGTATATTTTTAAATATACTGCCAATTAATTTATCACAGATGGATACGTTTCTCCATGGTGAGTATGTATTTTTACGGAACGTGTTGTGGCTGTGAAGAAGTGGCGCAAGAAACTCCCTCAGCAACACGAACTGTCTTCTTTTTTTATATCGCCATTTAAAATTACAATAGTTCCAACAATCACTGCCGCTCATGAACATTCACACCTCTTGGATCATAGATGTGTTGCGGGTTCATGAAATTGCGTAGGAGCGGGGAGTAAAAAGGCTGGGAAGAGGAAACAGGTATTGGGCATCCAGCAATGTCACTCAATCAACGAAACGCGAAAGCAAAGCTGTCGTTGATCTCCTGTGAGACATTGGTATCGCCCCGAACGAGCCTAACCATTCATATTGAGTCACGAATGATAACATCGTGACTCTACCACATACGAGTATGTAAAAATATATTTTTACCTTTTGTAGTCGTACTGGAGGTATATTTACGATATATTTACGAGTAACTTGCTAATATTTAATTTGTTGGGATCTATTTTTATTTCTTTATTTAAAATCCATTATAAAACTACATAAAATGAGAAGGATTTATTTCCGTCTATTCAGAATTAAAATACGTATCAGAAGCCGAAAAATGATTATTTCACTTCTGGAAACCCAAACCAAATTTAATAAAAAAAATCACCTATCTCAGCACAAACTAATAAACAACTAATAAACACATAAGTGTTGATGAACTTAATTTTACTTCTTAAATATTCGGGAATCAAACCCGCGCCATTCAATTATTAGGAAGTCAGTTGTGATCTTCAGTGAAAGTATTCAAATAAAGAGGCAACATAAAGCGGATTTTTATCGCGCCGCATACAGCTCCCGTGCGAAATAACCCTTGAGTGGAGCCATTGATTTTATGTCAGACATTTTTTGTGATGCCATTAACCCATATTTAAGGGGCTTAAAATGAGGCGTTCGGATCGACCTGCGTCTATGTTCCTATATTATTCTTTAGTAATAGTATTATTCTTTAGTAATAGTAAAATATTTATTATATTGTACTTTCATAATGATTACAATAAGATACGTCTGTTATGCCCACACTACTATGCCTATCACGTAACCATCGAGATAGACGATTATGATGGTTTATGTACCTACAACCTGACTTCCTTAGTGGCGTAGTAGTACTACGGTACGGTTACAAAGCTGAGGGAGGTCTCGGGTTCGAATTCCAGGTCGGGCAAAGTGATATTGAATTTTTCTATTCAGTATCAGCTCAGAGTCAGGAATTTGTGCCCGATATGGCGATAGGCTCGCCCCCTATCACATCGTGGGACGGAACATGCTGACGAAATGTGGGTGCCTGGCACCTCTGCTTACCCCTTCGGGGAAAAAGTCGTGAGTTTGTGTGTGCGTGTGTGTAAGTACCTACAATCGATTATCGTTATAGTTAAACTATAAAGAAATGAATTGAGAATTATTAGTTAGTATATTTGTATCTTAAACTATTTGTTTGTATAAAGTCTTACTATCAAAGCTACATAATATAAAAATAATAAATGCCGTTTTTTACGCATATACCATTAATTATTTTTAGAAAATAGTTTGCCCGCTACTTCGATCGTTGCAAAAATGTCCAGATTCTTTGAAATCTATAGAAATATAAGCTATAAAAATATCATAAGTGCGAGAATTTAACCTGCAAAAATCCGTTTAGCGCTCTAGCTGTAAGCAGTGCTTAGCTTCGCACAATTTTTGTTTCATATTAAATCTCGTTTTTAGCGTCTATAACCTTTTGGACAAATAAAGCGAACCAACGTAACGGTATAACCAGTTATTTATTCAAAAACTTGAACAGAATGAATGTTTTCGTATAATATGTAGCCAGCACATTTTAAGTTTTTGCATTCAATAATGTCACGTTAAAAATAAACACATATAAAATGAATAGTCAGCGGATATGTATCGATTCTGCCTCTCCGGGCTAATTACTCAGGTCAAAGTTCGTGACACCTGATTTGACGTTAGTGCATGGAGAGGTTACTGAAAGTAAAACTAATCCAGGCAATGGGATTTCCCTCTTAGAGTTGCTTACCCGTTCTTCTGTAGTGGAAACCGCTTTCCGAACCGTGTGGTAGATCTGAAACTGAATCTAAATTATGTTAAACATTTAAATGGAGTCAATAGATTATTTTCTTTTTTATCTTTCACTGTCTACATTTTAATCGCCAGTACGTTTACTCATTTTCCTATTACTAGAATCTAACACATTTGCACACACTATCTCACGCCTATAAAAGCTAAGAATGAAATATTTTATTTTGTGCCTTGTTTTGAATTCGATTGAGATTTGTGATGTGATTCATCGGGTCTTACATGTGTACTTTGTGGTGAAAGATTTATCAACCACTAACTAAATGTATTTAATTTTGTAAAATGAAATATTCATCCAGTGAAGCCACTTTTATCAAATCAGCGTTTCCCAATAATATCCTCGCAGCCCCTCAAATTGTATGCACCCCAACCGGCTGGAACGCCCCCCCGGCTCGCCCCACTTGATTAACATAATGTATTGGATTGTGCTAAGGAGAAATCGTGAGGTTTTTGTGAAAGTGCCATTGCAGTTTTTCGATAACAACATGCTTTCAGTGAGTGTATCCTTGTAGCTCAAATGTCAATACACTTTATTTATACAACTGTATTGGAGTCAGTTGGAGATTTTAGTGTTGAAACGACGTAATTAAAAATCAATAAAAATGTTTTACGTAACTTTAAACTCACTTTATATTTGCCACTAGATATTACTATTTATGTATATAGAAACTTCGACTCATAAAATTCTTGGTAAAATCTATTAACTATAATTATTTTAGTGGAGAAAAAACATACAAAGAAGAAGAAAAAGAAGAAGAAGTAGGCAGAGATGCTATCAGTGCACCCACATTACACCTTGTATATTCCGTCCCACGATATGATAGAGCAAGAGCCTATCGCTATATTAGGCACTAATTCCTGACTCCGGGCTGATATTGAATTGAAAAATCTAATATCACTTTGAACTAAACGCGGTTCAAACCCGAGACCTCAGCTTTGCAATCACACCATAATACTACATTAAAACTACCCCACCGAGGTGGAGATTCCTATTTTCGTCAAACATAAATCACGATCTTGTATAAGATATATTTATATGCCAAAATATACAAAGTCGTTTGTAAATAATTATAATTATACAACGTGACTCAGATGCAATCCTATGTTTCTAATCCGTCCACATTCACAGCACTACAAACAGTTATTCCCTTGCAGAGCTCCGTTCTTGCACATACTACGTAATATTTGAACTGGCGTAATATCGTCTGTATGTGAAGTTTCGTCAGGACAATCGCACAGAAAGGGTTGGCATCGCCCCCTCCTTGCTTTGCACGCGATATTAGAAAAGGGGGCGTTGTTAAGTGTTGCATAAACACAATAATGTCTAAACTGTGTGCCGGGAGCTTAGAGGATTAGCGTTTGGAAGTTGTTCGGTTTTTGAATATTTGATGCACATGAGACGTGTGGCAATCACAACTATGAAATGAATATAGAATTTGAAGACGATAAAAATGTATCGGAGTGAACTTAGATTAAGTTAGGTTAACGAGTCTAACTCTAATTTTATACTGCATTATTTTTTTTTATGATAAGTTCCATATTTTCATCATTTATAATTGGAAAGTCCATCCATCTTCAAAATCATAAGCACTGTTCGAAAGCTAAAAAAAATTTTGTAAAGTAACTCGAAACAACATTTTTTTTATTTAGGTGCTTACAAAAAATATCTACCTCATTTTGCCAAAAATAGGGATTTCAAAATGTCTACTTTACTAATAAAAACATAATAATAATGAAAGCAATACCTGCGATAAAATTAGTGACGCTTGCCCAGGGGAGAGCGGGGGCGGGCAGGAATAATAAATAATCCACTTTGAGTTAATCTCCTAATCTCAGGACTCCAGCTGAGTTTAAGGGCTTACTATCAATCCATTGTACAGTTAAATAACTAGGGAATTAAATATTATATGAGCTGTCGTTATCGCCTGTACTCGTAGTGTTTTGCTATTTTTTGAAATTAAGCCCATACCTAATTTGTAATTTTAGAGACCACCTAAAACTATTAAACACATCCAGTTTTGATTCAATTTTTTGTAGCATAATATGCATAATTGTATACTCTGCTTGGACGGCATTTGAGCTTACCATTAGGTGCAGTGTTGCCAATATGCCGTGTTTAAAAATCTAAAATACAAAAAAATAAAATAAATAGACAACTATATAATATAGACCTTTTACTTTTTCATTCGTAGCAGTTTGTTAAGCTGTTTTGGTACCAGGTTGGCAGGACCACGTTCATAGAATTATGTTAAAGATGTTTTTTGTTTCACAAGGTATGCTAACTGCGTGCCGAGTTGAAGTCAATAAAGGACTGTCTCTCCTTATAACCAGAATTTCATTGAAAATACTAAATATGCTTAGTTTAGTCCTGCCGTCTTCTACAAAACTGATCTCAACTGTATGTTTGAACTACTTTCTATATTAACGGCTGACAATTTAGATAAAAGTAATTTATAAAATGAATTATAACTTGACTGAATATGCAGGTAAGACATTGGATATTGAAATAAATAATAAATAAATAAATAACACCCAACAGTCACATACATAGTCCTGACCCCACACTAAGATCGAGTCTTGTGTCGTGGGTATCAGAAACTACGAGAGACTTTTCGGTCTCACAAACACCCAGACCCGGGAGAAATATTTGTGGGCCGCACAAACATTTCTCTCGGAGCGGGGATCGAACCCGCGGCCTCTCGTTTCACAGGCGGCGTCTAACCAACTGCGCTGTCAAAATCAATAATCCTACAATGTCATATTTTGTTCAATAATTTTAATAGACAAACTTTGGAACAGTTCTTAATCATCGGCCTCATTCATAGACAGTTCATAAACATATTTTAGATTTTTTTATAGCAATGTATGTCATGATGAGCATGCCATTCGCCTGATGGTAAAAGATATGACCGCTCACGTACAATGGCAAAACCAAGCAATTCTCGGCATTTCACTGCACTCGCCATCCTCAGACCTAAGATGTTAAGGGTCAATATGTCCAATAGTTACTCTGGCTACAATGTCCTTCAAACCGAAACACAACAGTACATTTACGCTGCTGTTTGGCGTGAGAAATAGACATATTTTGTTTTCTTGCCTCAAAAGTAATTCAAAAGTCGTTCGATACGAGCAATACATTCAATAACTAAACAGGTTTAGAAATTGTCTTTTAAAAAGGCCGAATGATTGTATGTTCACGTATTACATTACACTCGGTTTTATAGCCAACCAAAACTATCAAGCCAGTGTGACGTGCATTGATAATGACGATTGTGTAAGCAACATCTTCATGTGAATTGGGTCTTATTGCCGCAGTTGCAATGCAACCAGAACACGTTCACGCAAATTTATTTATGCAATTTACTCCATTGTGCCAAACAGAAAAGCGGTGCACTGATTTCATAAAGTATTCACAAAATTTTACTGTCCTTAAAATCTTTTGTATAGAAGACGTATCCTACAGTAGGAATCCGAAAAAGTGTATGAAGAAGTTGATTAGGAGAAACTGAGGTTGATAATTACTGTTGACGCTTTCTACCTTTCATTTGTTTTTCATCTTTATTGAACTTAATTATAAATAAAATTAATACACCCAACAAATACTTGTGGGCTTTTGTCTTGGTGCAAGGATCGAACCCGCAGCCTCTCGTTTCACAGCCGGCGTATAACTAACTGCGCCACGGAGGCTGTTATAAAGATTATGTTGCGATACCGCTGCGCTACCCTCTCACTATAAATGCTGCTATTGTTGATTTTCTTGGGTTAGATCAGTATCTATATCAGTATCAGCCCATATACGTCCAACTGCAGGGCACGGGCCTACTCTAAAATCGAGAGAACGATTCAGAGTGGTTAGGCCATATAGTCCATATAGGTTAGATACTTTAAGTATTTTGTTGCAATCTTATTTTAGCTGGATATCTTCCATTCTGTTACATGATTGTGTATTGATCGTGCTAATACTCGTCGATAGATAGTGGAACTAGGACGCGGGGAGACGATGCACTACATCGGGAGCCTTGTAGCCTCTATTCTTAGGTCGAGAGGATTATTGGAACAGCTGTAACAATTGCAATATGTAGGTCAAAGTTTATGCAACTTGAAGCTCTATCAATTATTTGTTTTGAGTAACATTTTTCTTTCTGGTTAATTCCATTGAGGGATTAAAATAAGCAACCTTGTCAACTGACAAGGCTGCTTATTTTAAGCCACTAAACTTAGTGGCGATGAATTGTAAGAGTCTGGTCTGTCAGGTCAGAAAAACCACTCACAAGTTGTTCAATTAGAAAGAAAACACATTTGTGACCTTGAATTGGCATGGTGAAAAGCTGGCCCCTTATCTTGTAATGGATTTACTTATACGTAAAACCACACATCTCATTCGTCGTGAGTATTGGCAGCCTATGAAACCGAAATGATCTTTAGGGGCCTCTATTCAATAGCGGACTTTCTTGGCCATAATATGGGAATAGCGTATTTGTAAGCTCATTTATGAACTTCTTACTATTTCCAAACTTCATCTTTCCACCCTGAAAACTTCGCCAGCTGTGAAATGGGAGGCCGCGGGTTCGATCTCCGCATCGAGACGAATGTTGCGTGTTTGTGAGAACGAAGAGGCTCTCGTAGTTTCTGATACACACGACACGAGACTCGAACTTAGTGTGGGGTCAGGACCACGTATTTGATTGTTGGGTATATTTATTATTTATTCGTATTCTGGAAGCCCTTCAATACGTCATATGATTCGTAAAATGTTAATGGCGGTAATAACTTTTCACTGGTTATCTTCGGATGAGAATAATTTAGTATGCAACCATTATGCTATTAAGAAAGAAAGAAAGAAACATTTTTATTTTTTGTAACGAGCTTATAGTGATAGCAGTTTACACACAATGAGCAGGCAAACAGAAAATACAATAATCAATAAGCACAAAATAAAGCATAAAATAAAATACGAATAACAATAATAACAAATACTTAACAATAACAAATTAAAATGAAAATAAGAACAAAAACATTCGTTAAATAAAACTAAAAATAAATGTAAAACTGAAATAAATATTAATATAACAGTAAATTAAAAATCAAAATTTAAAACCCGGTACAAAAAAAGTATTATAAAACAATATAATTTATGCAAGAAGTATTGAGATAAGTCAGAGACATCAGATATTTCTGTGAAACAAGAAGTTCTACGTTTTCCCTCTCTCTTCTGTGTTAGGCCACCGCACCGAACAAGAAGATCGACATTATGTACAGTTGTAGATCAATTACGTTATTAGCTATTTCTAAAAATGACTAGATTATGATCTAGTCATTGGTCATAAAGGTTGTTTCATAAGAGCTATATAATTGCATACATGACCAATAAACGAATTCTATTTTATTTCATTTCATATGTGCAGCCTAATAGAAACTATTATTGATTATGTGGCATAAAGTTTCATATATGATAGTTTATTGGCTGTTAACCATCAGGTCTTGGATTGATATAGAGTAATATCTGATTTGAGGCCAGACGAACAAAAAACGAGTTGTCATTAGCTATAGGTACATGTTATGTCACTTTTCTATCAGTTTTTAAAAAAAGGTATTTTTATAAAATAACTAAAAATAAAAATATTGAAGACCGGGCGAAATGAAGGAGACTCAGCCGGAAGGCAGACCCTTACACCGGTCAAATTAATTCTTACTATACCATTTCTAATTCAAAAAGTTCCATTTGACATTTCATACTTTTATCATAAATAACTTTGTGCAGACGTAACTCACACAATTTCAATAAAACTTTCCGTAAAACCATGGAATTATGAAGCTATTTTATTTTATCACAGGATGTACAATCCATAATAACTAAATTTAAATCCTTTAAATAAAGCAAAATAACCATTTTAAACAACATACTTTTTTACTAGACGTCATTACAAAGTCACGTCGTTAGGTCTCCCATGTGTAGAGTTGAGACTATGCAAACGGATTTGTATACGCATAATCGGTAAAAATATAAAAATAATCGAGCAGTTTTAATCCAGTTGTTTTCTCATTTTAAAAAGTACTGAATTATCAGCTAATAACAAGCATACTATGTAATCATAATTTTAATAAAAGGCAATAATTCAACAATTTAATAATTTAACAATAATTTTGTGTATGTGGTGGCCTGTTGGTAAACCGACTGCTGAGACGCGGCTGCCGACATGTTCACGGTGGTCGCGGGTTCGAATCCCAGGGCAGACCTCTGACTTTTCGGAGTCATGTGTGTATTGATAAATCAATCACCACGTACTAAAACGGTGAAGGAAAACATCGTGAGGAAATCTGCATACCTTAGCGATTTATAAGAATTTCTATGGTATGTAAGTCCGCCAACCCGCACTAGGCCAGATTTCGAACTGCATAACTGAAAAAATTGCAGGTTGATACAGACGTTCGAAGTATACAAGTATAGTAGAACAGACCAAAATTCAGAAAAATAAGGTTCCAACGCACGATCTAGCAGGATTTCGTAGAAATTTAGGGTTTTATAGTGCGTTCCATACATAAAAAATGTACAAAGAACGAATATTGTAAGGAATGATAATATCGAACCGTTGGCGTCACAAAAAATTGTCATTTCAACTCAGTGGGCCGGGCCGCTAGTAATAAAGAAATTATTGCTTTTGTTCCTTAATACTAAAGTGACTTATGCAATTGTGGATGTCTCATAAGATGAAGACGTACATAAAAAAAAAAAACGAAATAATTGTAATCGATTAAGAAATACAAACAAATGGTATCGACATCTCGTTAAGAATCGGACATTGTACTAACCGATTTATTTGACATCATCCCTATTTCACAATTTTGAGATATGTCAAATGGAACTTTTTGAATTAGAAATGGTATAAATATTATAAAAATGGCATCTTTTAATTTCACCGAGTTCTATACATAACTACAACATTAAGTTACATCAAGGTCACAGTTACTTAGTATTTTTTAAAACATGATGTAAGAAACATGATCCTTATAACATAGGTATTAGAAAAAAACTAAACAAGTTTGGGTTTGTCCGTCCATCACGCCGAGATAGACATAAAGGATGTTATTTAAAATCTGAATAGATATATCAGGCTATAAAAACGTTTGATGGTATAATAATTTAATATTATTGTACGCATTAGATTGTCCTAATTCCTCTATTCTTAATTGAATTTGATTGTTGTTTATAGAAAAAATCCATTAGCTTTCTAATTATACGGCTATACCTACCGACAGTAAGGTCCGACGGTAAGATTACCAAGCTAAGGTTTTGGGTTCGAATCCCGGGTCGGGCGAAGTGATATAGAACTTTTCTACTATCAGCTCTATCTCATCGTGGGATGGAACACTCAATGTTTTATTTGGGTGCCCTGGTAGCACTTCTGTCTACCCTTTCTGGGAGAAAGGCGTGAGTTTATGTATGTACCTATATGTGTATATATCAGCACATATACGTCCCATTACAATTAGGCCGTATACTCGTAGTTCTATTTATAATTTAAATAAACATATTTTGATAAAAATCATTTTGTTTGTCCAATTCTTAAGCCATCTTCACAGTTATGCTCTACTTTGATAATTTTATTAAGTTTTTCTACAAAGCGTCACGTTAATTTTGTTTTAAATTTCTTCAAAGGTTCCTTGGTACTGTCCTTGGAAGTTGCTTGAAGTATACGCTGACCTATAAAAGAATTTAATTAAATCTTTTTAGATTTTACAAGGTTTAGCAAGCATTTACGTACTTGAGAGGTGTCCACAAGGATTTGATAGGTATGTGAATGCTATCAAACCGAGTAAAGATAATATAGTTGAGTTAGGGCTACTATTTTTTTATTGCAATGAATGGCGAGACGAGCGTGCCGTTTGCCTGATGGTAGGAATATGACCGCTCATGAACAGTAGCAAAACCAAACAACACCTTGAATTACAAAGCAATGCTTAGAATTTACTGCGCTCGCCATCCTGAGACATAAGTTGTAAAGTCTCAATATGCCTAATAGTTACTCTGGCTACAATGTCCTTAAATCCGAAATACAATAGTGCCTTTTTGGCGGGAGAAATAGACATTGCGGTGGAGATGGCCTCTCACATATGAAGACCTACGTCCAGTAATTGTTTTAAAAAGCCTGGCCTAAGGAATATTCTCCTCGTCCTTGTCTCGATTCACTAATGCTGAGAGTCGTCTGTCATCGGGGAAATTTTGTGCCACCTGGTTCGGGCTTTTAACGATATAAACCGCTTCGGCCACATTCATTTAGAGTGACTAAGTGACAATATCTTGAAAAGTATAGCCTGACTTTAGTAAACAGTCTATCATTTACAATTATTGTAAGCTCAATGCAATATTTGTATACTTAAGTCATATTTTTTTAAATAAATGTAAGATGAACTAAACTGTATTGATTAAAAACTGTTCTAGTACGTTACTTGGATTTTTAAGATTCATTAGAATTAGTTTACAAATATATGAAATATTTATGGAATGAATTCAAATTTAATTGTACACAAGAGGGGCAGTTATTTAACTTTGTGCCAGTTGTTTTATTTGGTTTAATGTACATTGCTACAAAACTCTGTTAGGACGTGGTCATGCGGTTGCCAGAACAGGAACTGGACTACAATGGTGATGTAAAAGCTAAAATGTTACGTTCTACTTTTATCTCTATTCTATACTAGATGATTGTACTATTTTGGGAGTTTTTTTTTTCTCTTTATTGCCGAGCTTAATCACAGAGTGATTACGTCGCTCCAGTAAGGTATTTTTTTTTTGTGATTTGACAATAGACCTAAAACTCTTCATATACTCGTATGCACATTATATTTTAAATTATTATTATATAATCGTGATATGTTAAAGAACATTTGATGTTATATTTTCTGTAAATAAATATAAATAAATAAATTTGAACATTACCTATGACTCGGAAAGCTATAGTACTTGGCCGCGTATATATTCGCGATTTCAACCAACTAGAAGTACTCTAAAAAGGGAAAACACAAAGAAATTGGTGAAAATGCATGAACACTTATGTTGAGATATTGAGTCAACTAATGAACTTAGGCTTGCACCAAGGATTTCCACATAGACTAAACGGATACCTTCTGCATCTAGCCACATCCTGCGACCTTTCCCAGGTCATCTATCAACCTTGTGATAGACTAGGCGGCTACATTTTAATACCACATCTAGCTCAAGGATTATAAACATGTTTGTAGAATATATCGCAATATAAGCATAAGGTGAAAGATAGCTTCAGGCGTGATCTAAATAACATTCAATATTGCAACACCGAATAAAATGTCACTGTATCTGTATCTGTATCAGCCCATATACGTCCCACTACAGGGCACGGGCCTACTCTACAATCGGGAGTACGATTGAGAGTGGTTAGACCATATAGTCCACCACGCTGGCCTCGTGCGGATTGGCGGACTTACATACCATATATATTCTTATAAATCTCATGGTATGCAGGTTTCCTCACGATGTTTTCGTTCACCGTTTTAGTGCGTGGTGATTGACTATCAATACACACATGACTCCGAAAAGTCAGAGGTGTGCCCTGGGATTTGAACCCGCGATCACCGTGAACGTTTACCAACAGGCCACCACGCACTTAAATGGATTCCTTGTTTAATGACCGCAAGGTATATTGATTGTAACTAAGATTGATTCTCGGCTAAATTACTTTGTGAGCTTTTTCGTTTGATTGCTGGAATATATTTTTACCGTCACGTCCTATTTTTGTTCCCTAGGTTCTAACTAGATAGGTATAGACGGATTTAAATCTGAGTCTATCAGTCTGGTTTAGTGTCTGCCAGTGGAGCTATGAAATAATTATATTAAAAAATAAAATACAATGTATGTAGTTTTTTCCAATATAATTCAACTACACAACTTTTACTGGTGGTAGGTTTCTCATATGTGAGAGGCCGCCTAGGTAGAACCACCGCAATGTTTACTTCTCCCGCCAAACAGCAGTTTAAATGCACTGTTGTGTTTCGGTTTGAAGTACATTGTAGCCAGAGTAATTACTGGAAATTTTGAGACTTAATATCTTATGTATCAGGGTTGCGAGGGCAGTGGAATGCCAAGCTTTGTTTTGTAATTCAAGTTGTTGTTTGGTTTTGCTACGGTTCATGAGCAGTCGTAACGCTTATCATCAAGCGAACGGCATGCTCGTCTCGCCATTCATTGCAATAAAAGAAAAACACAAATACACACACACACTAAACTGATGACTTCCAATTTATAATAACTTATGATTAAAATCATATGATAAAGCTGTAACTGTGCTCATGTTTAGTAAGAAGGTAGATTGCTCTTTTATCTATTCACTCATGAAGATGTGATTGTATGTACCAAATATAATTATGCAAATTAAATTCCACTTGTGATTTAGTCCGAATGGGTCTCCGGCTGAATAGAAACTTAAATGAGCAATTATAAATTGACCTACCTAGAGATTCTCTGGAAAGGTCATACTTCATAGTAAGGCTTTTCAACCTAGCTAGATATCTTATTTCTAAAGGTCATCACATAATACGGGCAGCACAGAATACGTAATAAGTACGTCTGTGATAGATTTCATGTCTGTGTTTTTTTACAGCAACTAATGGCGAGACGACCGTGCCATTCGCCTGATGTTAAGCGATACGACCGTTCATGGACAATAGCAAAATAAAAATAAGAAACACCATGAAATTAAGTAATGGGCATTCCACTGCGTTCGCCATAGTAGGTACTCTGGCTACAAAGTCAACCCAGAACACAACAGTGCATTTACACTTCTGTTTAACCGCAGAAATAGACATTACCTGCTTAGGCCTTTCAAAATAGAAAATGATGTAGAAGAAAACCTTAATGAATGTAGCTTGAAGTACTTGAGTCTCTATATAGGCCATAAATTCAAGATCGATCGTCACGAACATAGGTATTAATCGTTCTGCAACACAAGTGACAAGACCTCATGTTACACCGAAGTCGTGTAAATATGTAAGAAGAAGACGAAGAAGAAAAACATTTCAAATTTTTTAATATTCCTTATCCATCCTTATATTTTTAAGAAGAGGTACTAGTATACACCCTACAAAAAATATTTAGAATTCTAGTTAGTCTTTTTTCTGTTTGCTCAATTACCACGACATTTCATGTAAATATTAATAAAATTATGACATCAAACAAATGTAATTTTTATTTGCATGCGAAATTATACGAAAGACAATTTCCATAAACGGTAATTTGCAATTATAATTCGTAGGACGTACGTCCATGAACTTTGTAGAAAGTTACAAGTAGAAGGTTTGAATTCTTTAACAATTGTTCGATGAAGTGGCTACCTTAAATATGACGATAAGTATAGGAAAGTTCAGATGGAGAATTATGTGGCAGAAAATTATTCAAAATTGATGAAAATCATTCCAGTAGTAAGGCATAGGAAATGATAAATGAAGTAGAAAATAGTGAAGAGGCAATTAAACAGGTTGAGACAACTAAAAAGCAACTGGGTAGTCTCGAATAATTGTGTCGGTCATCAAGAAATTATGTTAACTGCAGCATATCTATGCTCTGTCTCTCCATTAACTGGTACCATATATGTACCATTGTCACTTGGTTTTGACAGTTTACAAAAGAAATATTTATTATTTATTAAAGTTATCTAATATTAAAGGATAAAAATATATTTTTACGTAATTTATACGTAACGATAAAAGATTTTCTTGTTTATTCTTTTTTAGAAATGTATCTAATACTTTCCGAACCAAAATAACATTGCTGATCCTCGGCAATACATGAAATCTTGCATAAGACAATTTGAATAAAGAACAGTTTGATCTGATTTCGATAAGATTTGGTATTAATACAGCTACTAGACTAGTTGTACGGGACATAGATGACCTAGATAAGTTAGATTGGTACATAATCAGCGGAGCTTGCGACCTTACCCTACATTCTCGTGCAGGTGAAGATTGATTGAGAGAAACTTCAAGCAACTTTATCAATGGACCGATCGATCAATATGGACAAGTTTTGTATAAAACTTCTTTGAGACGTAGTGCAATATTGAGGCTGCGAAACACGGAATATTAAAGAAGAATTTTTAGTTTGGAATATCGAATTTTTAAGTAGCCAAGGCAGAGTTCTGAAAAGTTGTAATCTCAAGGAGTCGGCTCGACCAGAGTGGTACCACCGACGCGTCGCAAGGAAAATTTACGTGCAGTTTTTACGTAGTTATTATGCACTATTTCTGGTTTATTCCATCTGGTTTCGAGCAGGCTGGCATAATTTTATAGGACAACGAACAGTACTGTAATATTTCGGCTGGTGCATAATTTATTTGGACTGCAAATTTACTCATCATATTTTTTTTATTCGTACAAATTTAAACATATAATTTAGAATGCCCATCCTCTGTCTTTCTCTTTCTCTTCAGCTACAGGAAGTCCACTGCTGAAAATAGGCCTGCCTAGGATCTCCACATAAATCTGTGGGTAGCAGCTTATTGGAAGCAGTATCCAGAGACATTCTGCAACCTTAACCAGGTTGTCATGTTCATCCTCTATTGAAAATAAATTAATTGCGCAAAATTCTCAATTTAGTCACCTCATCGAAGAAGTTATATCAGCATTTACGTGTCAGTGCTGGACATAGTTTCCTGTGGATTTTGTAAAAAGTTTCAAAGATTATCCCACTCGCTGGCTCAATACAAGTTTATGTGCATAACTATCACACTTTCCTAGCCAGCCAACCATCTGCTCACTGCAGCTAATCTTCCAAGTATGAAAAGCTGTTTCAAATTTTCTTTTCCAAACATACCATTCTAACTTAGAGCTAAGTACACATTCTACATTCACGATATACTCACGCGTCGAGATGGCTCGTTCGCGGGCTACATCGAATAAAATGTAAAGGAAGCCGGTAAAGGAATAAAACAGTCTTACCAACTGCGAGCAGCAGGAGCAAGGCGATGCGGACGTGTGGCGCGAGGCCGCGCGAGGGCGGCACCCTCCCCGTCATTGGCCGAACGCCGGGGGCGGTTTTATCCCCTATATTATATACAGCCTGCAGACTCCTTGCAGCCTTCCAACGTTTTGACAGTTATTATTTTTAATCCCGCTCCGGCTCTCGGTGTTATGGCCAGTGTCACACTTTAATTTAGAACACTGATTTATTTTCCAACTGGCCAGTCATTCGCGCGGATGCCGGTACACACTTGTTTACGGTATTTTGTGCGAGCCTTTTGAGCCAAGCGTTTGGCGGCGCGGCTACGTAGACACTATCTCGTCGCACTTTCACTTCACCAAAACACACTTTACGTCACATTTGATTAGGGACTTTCACTGATATACACTTGTTTACTTAAACTATTATTGTCGCCGTTACGGTGTATGATTTTGGTTTGCTGTAAAAGTGAGATACATGAGTCGTGAGTCGCCAATGGGTACGGACTGAGGCCATGGGAAGTTGTGCGAGACGTTTTGCAACCTCCTAGCTTATGTTGCAGGCCAATCGTAGAATCGCAAATAATATGGAAGGTCTGGGATATTTTTTGCTTTTGACACAATCATATTTTTGCTCCATAAAATATGTTGTTTGAAGCAATATTTTAAATTACTTCAAGTGTTTTTGAATATTATGTATTATAAGCTCACATTACTTCGAATCACAATACTTCGGACGCATGGTTATTGGGAGAGCAGAAAAGTTTTAGTGAAGTTTCATCAATCACTGTAGTACTTGTATTTGTGGCGGTAAATAAAGAAATAACGCCACACAGCTAAAATATTAGGATAACTTTCGCAATTTCCTCGTGCAACATAATTTTCTTGTTTATTTTTGTTTGAAATAAGTATTTTGCATATATACATATCCCATGTTCCAATTTTCTTGAATCCATATAAGTGGTGACATACTTTTTTTTCTTACTTTCTAAATGTTTTATTAAAACCCGTCCTTGCAATCGCACTGGTGATACTATTGAACTAGTTTCACCACGACCTAATTCCGCGGGTGATTTTCAATGTGTCCCCTATTGTTCCTGCGACGAGTATAGATCAACTGCCACGTCCCGGTGTTTGCCATCGCTTAATTGAAGGGAAAAGGCAGTTCATTATTCTGGGCTATTTTATAATTTGAAAAAAAAAAATACTAAGATAGTTAACCTTTATTTCTAAAAACTAAAATTTGTGTTATTAAATTCACGACGGATGAAAAAAAAACAGTTCTAAGTCAAAGTATTTCATTCGAAGTTTGTGTTCCACAAATATACTTCACTAAATTCATATTTGAATTGCTGAAATAAACCAAATTTCCGAATTAAGTCCAGTCATTCCCGATAATAATTGACTTGAAAATTGACCTGCAACATAAGCGTCATTATAATTTGACATGGTTCCCAGTCTTTGACCCCGCGGTGAATCCAACAAACCGGTGCGTTGTCATTACAACATTTTGTAACAATTGCATAAAGTTCTCATGTTGACATCCTTGTTTCCATTTTATTGTCTTTCGTGGGGTCTTTGATGACCTCAAAATTAACATTTCTAAAATGTTAATGCTGTTATACAATATTTATTAATAAACATAATTATGTACCTATTTTTATCTCTCTTATTTTGGTTATTGCCGATTTCACATATAAATTTACCAATATTAAGTTTGCTTAGCAACACACCACACAGTAAATTAGATAACATGAATATAAATATAATGTTAAAGAGAAAACAAAAACATTATAATTGACACAAAAATAGCTTGACAAAAGAAAAACAATTTTTAATAACGCATCATCAAACAGAATATCTTAACATGCTGTACCTAAACGGTACTGTAAAAATATTTTTTCATTAAACCTAGATAGCACACGAACGTTCAATCACAAAGGAAATAATAATAAAAAAGAAAACAAGCCTTGATGAAAATTCATGGAAAGAACATGGCGCCTGTGGTTGCTTTGTGTTACGTGATTCTCTCTATTTTCGGCTGACTGTAGATGTGATGATGTATCGGGTGATGTAGAATAGTAAATAGTAAATATATCGATTTGTATATTAAACATAGTAAATGCCTCGGTCCCATGTACTACAGTATGATTGCAAAGTTGTGATCTCAGGTTTAAATTCCGGGTCGGGCAAAGCAGTATTGGATGTTCAGATTTTTTATTAGCCCGGTGGACTTTGTGCCAGATATGGGGATAAGCTCAGCCACTATCACATCATGAAACAGAATACACAAGACAAAACGGTAGCGCCTCTGCCCAACCCTTTTAGGCAAGAGACGTGAGTTTGTGTATGTAAAATTGTAGATTTCTAAAGCCTTTAGCTTGTGCTACCTTTCCGACTTGATTTAGAATAATGGGTGGATAAAATTAACCATAGTTTAGCATTTTTTTACAATTTTTAAAAAGTCATAAGTTTTGCGATGTACTCTAACATTTGATAAATATATTTGAGTCCGACGGATTAATATCCAGACTAAAGTATTAAAGCCTAAATAATTTGGATTAGTATAAGAAAAAAATACAAATTTAGCATTCTACAAAATCGACTCAAGAATCTAAAATTATCATGCGACAATTAAGCAACTATATTTAATTTTTTAGTTGGAATTAGAGTGGGCGAAGACATTGTTGTGTCTATGAAAATTCTGTAAAAAAATAATGTCTGCAAAAAATATGTTTTTAGACAATATTTATAGTTATTTTCAGAAATTGATGAAATTAGTTACGGCTAATGAATTGTCTAAGATTTTATTTATTTGAGTTAGGTATTTTGTACCTAACTCAAATAAATAAAATATGCAATATTCAATTCGACTACCTTTTTATATTTCGATGAATAGCAAGACTATTATGCCGTTTGCCTGATAGTAAGCGATACAATGAATTACAAACAAAGCTGAACATTCCACAGCGCCCGCCAACCTGAGACATAAAATGTTAAGCCTCAATATGCCCAGTAGTTACTTGCGCTACAATGTCTCTTAAACCAGACCACAACAATGCATTTACACTGTTGCTTGGCGGAAGCAAAAGACAAACTAATTTACAATAACTTAATACTAACATAAAGCATCTCTAAAGAATAAGATATAATAAGTCAATAAGAAAGCAAAGCAGTACTTTTAAAGCAATTTTTGTGATTTCATTTTAGACATTTATAATAAAGAACACAAAATAATTGTGTGATACTTATCCTGCCACAGCATTCCAACAAATATATATATGTAAATATCGAAAGGACGCACGTACCAACGAACACAAAACTAATAAATGACTACAACATGGTCACTGGATGGCCTTCACACGTTATGTCCATATGGTGAGGTATGTATACCTAATAATAATATTTGACCCATACTAGACTGTACGTAATAGCAATGATATTCTACAAGCCTTCACTAAACTATGACAATTAATAACAATATATCTGCTCACGATTTCCCCTTGTGGAATATGGGACGTCTCTACAATGAAAAATGCGATGGAAATGGCTCAATCAGTAGATTTGAATTAAAAACCAATATAGTTACCAGAAAATAACTATCGAATTATAAATATCGAAAAAGTTATCACTAAGCTTAGCCTTGTTTAAAATACAAACACTAAATTTAATAATTTTAAAGCTTTAATTTGAAATTAGATTATTTTGGGATTCTTCACTAAAATATTTAATTTTGTGTATCGATCATTTAATTTTATGGTCTTCTCAGTAATTCTCTAAAAAAAAATTATAGAAGCGATAAAACCTATCCTACCCTTTTAAGTTTTAAGTAATTGAAATAAAACATTTTTTTTGTGATTTTTATCGTGATTTTGGTTAAATTTTTACCTTTTAATTTCTTAAAGATTAAAAATTAGTTTTATTTTACATATGAAACATTCGCGTAAATCAAAGAATTATTAAGTTGAAGACAACTTTAATTTACTTATTTCAATACCAGACGTATTAATTTGAAACGAAATTAGCGTGTCACTGGACTAAAAGCTTCATACTTCCATTTCATTACCCAGCCACTTTAAAACACAAACAACTAATTACAAAAAGTTAAACTATGTACAAAATAGACAAGTTAATCTCTCACAAAGGGTCCGTTTGCTAACCAGACACAAACTGCTAATAAATCAAAGGAGATCTAGTAAACTGGAATATCCGTGGGCGTCCAGGAATATTGAACTCTGACCTACCGCCCACGCGGACTTTAGGCTACGTCACTGACGGCCTGTGACGTAACATGTTGACGGGCCAGGTGAAATACTTTATATATATGTACGTATCTCCGAGGCGGTATGCAAAAGCGCATGAAGTGAAGATATTTCGAGGATCTTGTTTAGATCTTTGTCAATTCCAATTCCCAAGGACTATTAGGAAGAGCCTACCAATATCCTAGGCAGAAAAAGCAAACTTATCTAACTTAAATCATATTGAAACAAGAATTCTTGATCTGTGTTTTGAAACCAGGATCACATCGGTTCACAGTCAAAATATGTCTAGTTTAAGTCTAAGTTTTCTCAGGTGCTGTATGTGCTCATATGCGGCAGGCTGATGCCACTGGCATTATCTTTCCTACCTCTCCGGGATACGAAAATGAGGTCTTAGCTTCTAGCTATTCGATCAAAAAATTAGATGTTAGGTCGAATTTTGAAAGTGTTACACAAGTTTTTGACCAAGAACAGAAAGAATCGAATAAAATCTATGTTAAATATGCATAATAGAATCGTACCGTAAGTCACACAGAAGCAAGCGCAACAGAACAAGAACAAGCAAAACATAGGCAGAGGAAGATCAATTGTTGAAATAAAGAGATATAGCAGTGCATTCCTCAGTAAAATATATTCTTTAAGATCTAAATATTACTACAGAGCCAAATATAACGATGAACCCATTAAGTGATCTAACTGAACAGTATATTACGTATGGAGGACGCCATTCACTTTTCTTTGAGGCTCACACCGCATCCGCAATGGATGCCAAGGTTGAGTACTTACTACATAACGCTTTATAGCCATTACTCTATTAGAATATTTAATTAGGCGCTGTATTTGCCAGTAAAAACAAACAGTCCTATTGAAAATTAGTTTGTCATCGTCAATACGTCGTTTATTGGAATCATTTTTTTATTGGAATACTTGGCGAGATGAGCATGTCCTTCGCTTGATGGTAAGCGACCGCTTATGAATAGTAGCAAAATCAAACAACACCTTGAATTACAGAGCAATGTTTGCTATTCTACTGCGCTCGCCATCCTGATACGTACGATGTCAAGTCTCATTTTTCCAGTAGATACTCTGGCTACAATGTCCTTCAAACCGAAACACAACAGTGCATTTATACCATTATCTACCCAGACGGCCTCTCACATATTATGAGAGACCTACCACCAGTACAGTACTAGTAGTAGAAAAGTAATTCTACTCACGATTTAATTTGGGTAATTGGGAAAGCCACGCTAACGCAAGCCCTGAATACAGTATCAATGATCCAAAGTAACTGGTTTGATATCACTATTTTATAACACCATTGTGAAGTAACAACCCCTAGCCTCACACTAATTCTATCGCTAGATTTTTGATAATATTGTTACTTTTCTCAACTATCTATCGTCCCAACCTTATAAACTAAATTTAGAAGAGGCAATTTCATTCCGTTTCCAACTTTGGCAGTCTTTGTAACACGAAAGGTTTTTGCTACCATTATCTAGTTATAATCATCGGTCATCAATATTCATGGCTGCAAAAGGATGGTAAAGGCTTTACTACAATTAATTAATAATAGATCAAATGTTTCCTTTAATCGCACTTGCAAAATGATTAACCAGAACTACTACTCTGCCAAGTACATAAGCTACCAAAATATTAATTTATTTTCCACCAAATAGGCACTTTTTATTAATAATAATGGTTTACTTTGGTTACTACAGATCTCTTTACTGTATCAGATCTATACGTCCCAATGTAGAGCACGAGCCTCCTCTACAATCGAGTGTACGATTGAGAGGGGTTAGGCCATGTAGTCCACTACGCTGGCCTAGTGCGAGTGCGGGTTGGCGGACTTTAACATAAAGATTATTACAAACTGCTACACTACAGATCTCTCCTACTTGCTTTTCCAATTGGAGTTTCGTATTTAATCAAAGATCCCATATATACATAACAATGCCGGTAACTTTTCTTCATTCATTAGAAATTATGTGACGAAAGGTGCTAAAAGTTGTGGAAAATTCATGCATACATCTGACTATGCATAAATTATTACTCCTATATCAGAATTCTATTCCAAACAAATTAAGAATCTTTACCGTTCGTTAGATCTAAAATCTAGCTTCTTACCTATCACCTTCCTCATGTTTTTATTGTATAATTGTTAGCTAGAATGTGCTTTTCAATATGTTGTATCAAATTCAAAGATATACGAGTAATTATTTATTTTTCAAACGAAGCTTTTTTTTCACCCATTAGGTGCCTAGTTTTCCTGTTAAACAACCTTTGCCATTTCAGTTCTAAAACCATATTTTCTAATAGAGTATAAAAACAAATGACTATTTAAAAGCCAACACACAGGCATAAAAATTAAACTAAATTAATTATATATGTGGGTGAAAATACAAAGGCAATTGAATTCAAAAGCATATACCTAGTTTACGATGCGAATGTTAATAGATACCTTATTAAATCGCCTATATATAACAGCAATTAAATTTATCAATTTTGTGTGGGAAGTTTACATACAATAGTTATAAAATTGGACGCAACTTTGTAAGTTGGAAACCTCGATGTGATTCCCTATAGTAAAAAGAAAGGTGAAACATTAATTTTATATTGCTGTAAGGTTGAAAGAATTTAAATCAAAATGAACGCAAAAACTTCTTCCTCCATTTAAGGAATTTGAAATCCCAAATTTATTAAAAGGTAAATTAAATAGATATTCAATGATATCGCAGAGGTCATCCGAAAAAAAATTAAGAGGCAAAGATCACCAAAACCTTCATACCGGATTTACCTTCAATGTCAAGTGACATGCAAACAATTAAACAGCGGAATAATCGCGTTCATTTAATGCTAAGGTTAGTAAGAAACATTAACTTGAATCAAGTTTCTTGAACAGTTTAAATTAATTTTTGATTATGTTAAAATCACCTCGGCTATACCTAAACAACAAATAATGGGTAAATGATAAATATTGAGATAAAATAAAAATATTTTTGGCAAATGCTAATTGTAACTGCTGGTTGAGAGGAGGAGCCTCTCCATCTCCTCCATATACCTGAATTGAAGCTATACCATCTTATTGTATTGGATAATGTTGCTATTATATATCTCCACTTGTTTTATTATTTATTTACCCAATGTTTATATATTAAATTATCGCTTTTGTAACCTGTTATTAATAGTTTATTTTGTTAAAAATATCATCCTGCTGTAAAAGAATATTTACATATTGTTGGGAATTGATCAAATATTTGTGTTAAGGAATTTATGCCATATAGGAAATCGGGTCTCGATAAAAGAACTTAAGTAATATTGAATGATCAAGTAAGATAAATAATAATTGTTTTACAATATTACTTAACGTAATGCAAGGACAGACCCCGGGTTATTACAATTTTTTATTAGAGATTTAAGCACCATAAAAACTGTTCTAAGACCCCTGTTGTAAAATAAATGAATCGAGACTGATTTTCCCGTCATTAAATTATGGGGAAATATAAATAACTCAAAATTGTCGCACAAAATATTGTATTTTCGAGTAACGATTTGCTTAATATGATATTATTCAATTGAAAGTATTGATTTCATTTCACTTTTCATAAAGTGATAGCCTCAATCCTGCCATTTTTTACGTAACTCGGTCGGTAAATTTTTTTAATCCGGCAGATGGTAATTTTCATATTTAATCTACATTTCATAGTTTTGTTGGATTATTGAATAAGGTTTATTTCCGATTTCTAGACAATGTTCCGAAATTAAAAAAGAACAGACAGAAATCAATGCACAGTTTTTTTAACGGCGCTCAAAAAGCTCACAACACAAGACCGGGCGACTGCACCGCTTGCGAGCTAAATTCAATCGATCACTTCCACGGAGTCTGCTTCCCCAGCTCTCGAACCACTTGTACACCCTAAATTTCACCCTTAATGCTAATCCGAAAAACCACAACGCATTGAATTCACTACAGACGGGAGAAAAAATCAATCTACGATCGAGTATCAATCGAGGCTGGATTTTAAACGGGTTTTACGCGAAATTTATACAATTTTTATTAAGATATTAAAGTGAAATATATCGGGAATGTATTTAAGAATATTTTTTGGTATAAATGAAGTGGTTAGTATTACATTATTGGAGTAGTGTGGTGTATGAAGCGCGGTGCGCGCTCGCCGCGTCGCGGCTCGTGTGAGACTAAGCTGTCTAGTTGAATGCCGCGTTTTAGGGGGAGAATTTCCCCAGTTTTAAGGAAGTTTCATTATCTTTCCGTCATTGAGCAGTGGACTGTTTATAAACAATACATTTCGTTTGAAGATGAATGTAATTAAGAATATTCTGGAAATATTCGTTAATAAATAAAAAAATAATTATTAATTTGACTGCCAAGGTTGCGCAGTTGTACTACGGTATGATTGTAAAGCTGAGGTCCGGGTTCGAATCCCGGATCGGCAGTGATATTGGATTTTCCTATACATTATCGGTACGGAGTCAGGAATTTGTGGCGATAGGCTCGCCCCCTATCCCATCATGGGACGGAACACACAAGGCGAAACGTGGGTGTTTTAGTAGCAACTCTACGTACCCCTTCTGGAAAAAAAGCGTGAGTTTATGTAAGATATGAATTTTAAATATACGTTTAGTCGCTTTGTTAGTTTTTGGCACCAATAACAGCATTATGGGTTTTGAAGCGGAAGGTCCTAAATTAAGATCTCAAGTCAGGCACTTCTATTTTTATCAGAACTTTAAACTCAATTGCAACTCAATGTTTTACTTAGCATAACAATAAACTCTCCTTCTAGTACACTTTTGGTTAGAACTAGCGTTTTTGCAGGTAACTATATTAGCACTTTGTCTTAGTTCTTCAAAGATCCATGAATTAGCTTTTTTTATCTAGTGGTAATATGTTTTGCCACATATATATTACTTTTTAAGTTAAGTAATTATATTTTATTTATTTATAAGATCGTAATACTTGGTAATCAAATAGAATATTTAGTAACAACACTGTCCATTTGTAGTCAGAGTTTTTTGATTCATTCGAGTTCATTAATTCGGAATCTGATATAATGGACCCAATAGTTCCACCCTCTATCGCTTTATAGAACGAAAATATTGCCAAAAATGCCAATGAACTTCTTGCTTCCTACCTTTCAACGAATTTCTGTGTAGTGATTGACATACATTTTGTTTCTATTTGTGCATCTATAATATTACTATAGTTACGAATTGAGATAAACCTGATTAGCGGACAGCGATATAATTATCTATCCGAACTTTTTCCCTCCTTCAATTTAGGACGATTAATTACGGGAAAAAGTACATAATATATAGCGAACAATATTTTATCAGATTTAGTAACTTATAAGTGTGAGGCATGAAAATTTGTTGATACTGCGTATTTAATTCAATTCGATTTTATTCCAACGGAGTTTATTTCCATCTTACCAATTTAACCACAAACCTAATTACTATTCTCAGTAGGTATAAAACTATAGGCAAACTACACCACTATCCTGGCAACACAGAGTACTACGCCGCCCTGCGTAGCCGTAGACCCCGCCCGCTACGGCGCGCCGGTACGCTACGGCTACGACATATACCTAACCGGCGTATTATACGATGTTTTTATTATGATTATAGGAACCGAATGGGGTAACGACCCGCTGCCAACCGTTAATTATTCGGCTGTTAGTTGGGATATATCGGCTAGTGTGGGATAGATCCAATCGTACACGCGATGTAGGGGAAGCCCGACTTGCAGTGGGACGTAAATATATGGGCCGATATAGATTCTGATAGGATAGAATGATAATGGGACTGGACCGCGGTGGTTTAACTTGGAAAAACGACGGCGAACTATAATCAGAAGATTACAATTTGCCGTCGGAATCAGAAATCAGCCGTCAAAGACTAGAGGGCGAAAAATGAGTTTGGTTTGGTTTTACGCAGATAATATTGGCCCTGAATTACTTCTAACAGCCTTGATTAGCGGTTTTTAACGATTATATTTTTTTAAGATGCATACGCATTGGGAAATAAAGATGGTTATGTTCGCATTTTCATACAAAGTCATTTGATAAGTATTTCCAATAGACAAAATCCAAATTGATGCTGTTAGATGTAATTAAGGTACCAGCCTTCAAATCTTTTTGTAGATATACTTAAGTAAATACATATTTCTGGATTGTTTTTCTTATTCAACGCCACCGGGCGCCTTGAATTGATTGAGTGACGTCTGTACCTCAGTAGGTAAAACGTATTCTGTGCACTGTAATAGGTTTTTTTTTATTGCGATGAATAACGAGACGAGCACGCCGTTCGCCTGATGGTAAGCGATACGACATCTCATGAACAGTAGCAAAACCAAACAACACCTTGAATTACAAAGCATACATGAGATGTTAAGTCTCAATATGTCCAGTAGTTACTCTGGCTACAATGCCCTTCAAACCGAAACACAACAGTGCATTTACACTACTGTTTAACGGGAGAAATAGACACTACGGTGGTACCCACCCAGATGGCCTCTCACATATGAGAGACCTACCACCAATACTATGACATCACTACCCACCTTCTATCAATCTTTGGCAGATAACCCAGTACCCACAGTCTCAACTAGTAACGCAAGCAACCAAGATAAACGGTTTATTTTATTCATTAAGTTATGTATAGAAACTAATATGAAAATTATTAAAAATTGAATTTCAAACTATGAAAATTAGACTTATACTCCGATATTTTGTTGACAGGAAATCTTGCGTATAACTTTTAAGAATATGAGGCCAAATACTAATAAGGTATTATTCATATACTAATATCAGGAGGTATTGGGGGGGTTACTCTGTAGTCCGACACGACTACGAATGTTCGAACATCGCACGTAAAACTGTACGAATATACCTAATTACAAAATGTTAGAATTTTGTATGGTACGTCGTAATCTTAGACTAAGTTCGAGATCTATGATAGGTTTCATAGTTGATTTTTAAAAAGTGAAAAACTTTTATTCTTTATGTTGCAAATTCGAACTTCGTGTCTTCATAGATTTTTTCCCTAGTTCGCAGTGAAAAAAAAAAGTGCTGGATAGTCCATTTTTCGAAGAAGGTAGTAGGTAGGTAGGCTATAGGTACTTTAGTCCCGGAAACACTTTTCATGGGGGAGACGCCGCGACAAATAATAATTGTTTATGACATAAAAGTACATCTTGAGCAGCACGTTTCAATATCTTAACTTCAATTGTTTTGCAACGTCATAAAGTGAATTAGACTTTCATTAAAAAAATATTATACTTGCCCAATAAATAAATGTGATAACTAAATTTTAGTAAAAAATACGGGCTTACAAAGCTACTTGTATTTAATATTAATTGACGTTTACGTTTAAAATATCCTAATGAACCTAGTATGGCTGAGAAGTAATCACATGCGTAATGCATGTACGTACAACAGTAAGTATATAAAGAACTCCACTGCGCTGTGGTTTAGTTCGCACTTGGCAATCGCGGTAAACTTTATCATAGATGAGGCCTCTGCACGGCAGTGGCACGTATATGCACAATAATGATGACAATGTACGGAAACACCATTAAATTCTTGATCTCTAAATGCAAGGATGGAAATAGCGTACAGACTGTTTACTATTGACAAATAATTGGCTTGATTTTATGGCGCAGGGAAGAGCAGGGAAAAACATAGAGTAAAACTCAAATTGAAACTATTTGGAGCCTGAATTCTTGTATGCAAATTCAGATGATGGGTGGTAGAATAATCGAGTGGAAATCTGTATAGGCCAATTTTAAAAACATATTATACCCAAATAATTATTTTGAAGTGATTATTCTAAGTTTCTTTTTTTTGCAGACGGTACCGAATATTTTTCTCGTTATAGTGGCAACTGTAACTTTTATATAGACGCTGTTTTATTTACCGCAGTTGTCGAGTATATTAAGACATAAGTGCGCCAAAAAACCAATCCCACCGCCACATGTTCACACAAATACGCACTACCTTTATAAAGATACATAATTTAATTTTTTAAGATTTTGCTCATCTTTCCTTACACTATTTTCTTCAGCCATTAAAGGGAGCGACAATTGAACACAACATAAATAAAAAGGTCGTAGAATATAGCCTTGAACTCGAATGAACCTCTTCCATCTTATCTACTCGTCTCACACATAATTATAAAAAAATAACAATTCCAAAAAATATTTTCCACCCTCACCATTTTGTATAAATTCTGTCTGAAGACTCCCCCACCGTGACAAGTCGGCGACAATTTAATATGCATTAAAATAATCGTTACCACGCAACCCCCGCGTCCAACCCCTACGCGATATAATAACCCATAACTCTGAGGGATGCGAAAACATCCCCTTGATTTTTGTTGTGAAATTGTCGTCATATTTTAGTTTTGTCGTGTATTCCTTCTTTATTGCGGGGGTGGGTAGCAACAAGCATGCACGCATGAAGCTTAACTTCGCGTCGGCAGTTTTGGAATAGTCATTTTTAAAAATGTCGTATTTAAATATAGTCATATTTAAAAATGTCTTATCCATGCATTTTTAAGCCGGATACTTATTAACTACTTAGGTTTCGCAGCTGTACGGTATGACTGCAAAGCTGATGTCTAGGGTTCGAATTTCGGGTCGGGCAAAACGATATCGGATTTTTGTATTATCAGACCGGAGTCAGGAATTTGTGCCCAATATGACTCACTCGTGATCACACCGAGGGTCGGAAAATGCATGGGCTTTCTGGTTGCATCACTGCCAATCTCTTCTTGGAAAAAGACGTGAGTTTTTTGCATGAACTCAATGCTCTGTTGGTTAATCCAGTGTGATCTATAGAGTAGATAGATCCGCCGGTGGGAGATAGTTAATTGTTGGTTGATACAATTATGTCGGCGTGATAGAAACCGGGTATACGCAGACTGATTTCGTAACGTAAAACCTGTACCCATTTTTATTTATTTATTATTTTTATTATATAAGACAAACAGTGGTTATTATATTCAATTACAATAAAATGACAAAACACCGACTATAAATTAAATGCATTACCTTCAGTAGCCACTGCATGCATTGACATTTCTATTCGATTTATTATTAAAATCTTTGATATAAGTCACACTTGTATGCCAATATGTAGGCAGATTACAGGGCACATACCTAATCATTGGATAAGCTTCGCAACCTATTCATTTTACTTGGATTCTTTATGGTAATAATGGAATATAAGAACCTATAACAGTAAGTATATAGAGACAATGAAACAACAAAGTAAAAATGGCGGTCTTTCGCACTGAGACAATCTCTACCAAATAACCATTGTATAGTTTTATGAGAGAGAAAAAACGTAACTGATTTATCACATCGCACTATCTAGATCTAAAGGGAATTAACTCAAAATTAAAAAAAAAAAAGATGTAAACAGATTATCGAATTCGTTATATCACTGCCTATCGACCAAAAAAAGATATATTATTTTTATTTTAGAGTTAATTCCTTTAGATCTAGTAGTGCGACATGTAAAATGAATGAGTAAGATTTATACACGGAAATTGTCCTACCGGCTACCACTATCTGATAACGTCAATATTATGGTGGGAAATTAAAATTATTTTCACAGGATTATCATAATGTCCTACATAATATGTATCTATCCCTAATTATCACCTGTTATTGTTATCTCTTCAAGATTGGTTTGTTTTTATTGTAGCCAAAATAAATGTTTGTATCTCTATCTACTTTAATCTTTTTATAGTGTCAGGGCTATTATCAACGCATTCCTGGCCTACAGCTTCTTAACCTTATGGATGAGGATCGGGCCATTGACAGACCGCGGAATAACCATCACACAGATTACACACACATTACAGATTCGTTGTGGTACGGTATGGATACAAAGCTGAGGTTTCGGGTTGGATTCCCGACACGAACAAAGTAATATTGAATTTTTCTATTCATTATCAGCCCGAACTCAATTAGTGCCCGATATGGCGAAAGGCTCGCCCCCTACCACATCATGGGACGCAAAATGCAAGGCGAAATATGAGTGTCTAGGATGCACCTCTGCCTACCCCTTCCAGGGAAAAAGCGTGAGTTTATGTATGTATGCAGATTAGAGAAGAAATAGCCAACAGAATATCAGCAGTATCATCAACGTGGGAGGCTATGCCTTGGCCTAGCTAATACATCTGCCAAACGTGGTCAGTATTAGCAAAACTCCTGAACTAATGATGCTAGCCCAAAGATCAGCAATAAGCACCTGGGGTAACTTATGTTTAGCAGTTTCTATGTCAGAAGACTGTAAAGATAGTGGATAGTGAATCACTGAGTTTGAGACTATTACGTCTACTCGACAGCCACAGCATCCGTCAGGAATTTCGATAAACAGTGGCTCGTAAAGAATTCCCACTAGAAAAGAAAGCTTGGCGATTTTTTAGGATCGTTGTCAGCCCGCGTTACGCCAGCGTGCTGGACTATATTACCTAACCCCTGTCAATATTACTGTCGATTGTAGAGGAGGTCCGTGCTCTCTAGTGGGAAATCTACTGGCTGATACTGATACATATGGCTTTTCATTCACTCGTCACAAATTGAATTACAAAGAAAAACATAAATGTAAGTATTTACCTCCACAGCAAAACAGGCGACAAAATATTGTACAAACTTCGACAATTCACTCAGTTTTATTCGAAGCTATTATTTTTATCTCTAGCATAATATCTCCGGACTTCCATTTCATATCAGAGCCAAAAATCAGAGCCAACTAAAGCCTCCCCGACAAAACTACCCTTTGATTGATTTAAAAGCACCCCTTATAAATACGTAAGCTGGTAACAGCCAGCAACCCCAGGACATTATCTTTAAGCGATGAAAACTTTACCCTAATCACCCCCTGCGGAGGCAGGGGATGAAATCTGCAGGGTGGCTTTGATACGAGCTATGCGTGTGTGATAAATTTTTGGGAGTATCGATGTGATTTACAAGAAAGGATGTTCATTAATTTGGAAAATCTTCAATCAATATTTTTCACTAAAATTATACAATATGTTGATAGGTATTAATCATTGACATAAAAACGTAGTGATTACTTACTCTATGGACATAAATATCAAGTTTTTAATTAAATGGTCTTAACAAATAAATTGATCCTGCAAATTTTCCCTAACACTCCATAACATTCTCAAATAGGATAGATACGTAATAAAATAATTGCTCTGTAATTTCACTAATTGAAAAAGTACAATAAATAGCAGTAGGTAGTTTCTTAAGCCACTAGGCGATATTGTGTCAATTAAATATTGAAAATGTAAAAAAGAAAATTACAAAAGTTTGTGTGTGTAGCTTAATTAATCTAAATTGTAATTAAATGCATTTAAAGCGTCTTCAACAGCACTTATAATTTCTAGCATCTGAATATTTATTTGGCCATGTTTAAAAAACCGCCAGGATTTATTTAAGCTCAAATACATATAAATTTATGATTTTATAAAAGGCTCCTTTTATTGAAGCGAAAGAATAAAAATAAAAATTCAAAACCTTCAAATTCTCACTTTACAATACTCCTACCAGTTTTTAAGCACCGTGCAGCGCCATCTATCGTAAAACATGGACTAGTTTAAGTCGCTACAGTGTAACATGTCATGTCCGTGGTTGCAAGTTCAGCTTGCGGCCAACAGGTGTCACTATATTCAATATAGCGAAATTAATTTAACACAGCTTTATTTTCCTTCCCAGTTATTAATTTAGGTCAGTTTCCAGCAACTGGAGTAGGTATATGTGCTTACGTCAATAGCTGTACATATGTAGGGCAAATGCAATTACAACCAACCTCTATACTTAATACCCCGTCCTTATGAGGGTTTCTTTAAAATGTTATATTTTGTCGATATTGCAAGTTGAGGTTTCGTATTTTTTAAGAAGTCTTAGGACATTAATGTGCTGACTTGAATTTAATTTGAAACGAAAGTAACATGTCAGGATCGAGCAATGTGGCGGTCTATGGTATCTGCCTACCCCTATGCGATACAGGCGTGACTATTATGTATGTATGTGTGTATGAATTTAGTTTTTGAAACCTTTGCTTTCCTCGAGTAACTTATTAAGGCCTTTGCGAAAAACAGCAATCAGCAAAAAGTTCCTCAGATCGCTAGATATAAAATAAGCTTTGGACTGGTCCAGCGCTATTATTTGTTCATAAAACGCACATTATATGAGAGCTCAAAGAAGCCTATATCCTGCAGTGGGACCCTGTGTAATGAGAATAAATGAAAACTGTATTTACTCTAACTCGGAGTCGTGTAAGATGCCTTCCAACTAGATTGCGAAATATCGTTTATCGTTAAGAATTTCTGTGGTATGTAAAAGTGCGCCAACACCCAATAGGCCAGCGTAGTGGACTATACGGCCATACCCTCTCAATAGTATTCTCGATTGTATGGGAGGCCCGTGCTCTACAGTGGAACGTATATGAGTTGATACAGATACGAAAAGCTATTGATCCCGATGCTCAATCGAGTATAATACCTCAATGCTTAAATCATATGCAGCAGCCCATATGCTTTACAAAATCACATTAGACCAGCATTAACAAAGTGGCAGAAAATGATCCAGGCGGAGAAAGATCAAAGAAGTTAGGTAACCTGATAGAGAAAAATGTCAAGTACACATATAGTGATTAGTGATAGTTTATCAATCATAATAATAATAATGTTTATGAGGTAAATGTTATTAATTACTAGTCGGCATGAGACACAGACGATGCTATCTGTGGCAGACTCGCGAGGTCACACGACTGTTCATCATGATTCATGCGTACACGATCTGGTTTTATATTCATTAGCTTTTTAATGGTTTTCATTTATTAAATCTAGTATAAAATCTATGGTTTTCATTCGTATGTAAGCTTAATACTTAATTAGCTTAAATACCCAGCAAGTATAGAATATCTCGTTTTAGAACCAACAGCGACAGGCAAAGAATTAAATCGTAGTAGTAGTAGAAGCCAAGTTGTTTGTTGACGAGCAATTAAATTAATTAGAAGCCGGTGAAATTACTAACAAATAAATGCTAGTTCCCTGTACAACAGCACTAGAAACAAACTATTGATTTATTATCTACCGATATAAAAATATATAACTGGAGAAGCCACATTTGAAGCGACACAAATAAATAAATATACCCACAGTCACATAAATAGTCCTAACCCCACACTAAGATCGAGTCTTGTGTCGTGGGTATCAGGAACCACGAGAGACTTTTCGGTTTTACATACACCCAGACCCGAAACAAATACTTGTGGTTCACACAAATATTTCTCTCTATAATCTCTCGTTGCACAGCCGGTGTCTAACCAACTGCACCAAGGAGGTCATACTTCGTTTCATTGTCAATTAAATATTTACAATTTACTCGCTTGGGGGTAAACTTAAGTAAATAAATTGCAAATTTATTTCCGAGTGCTCGCAGTACGCTGTCCATATTAAGCAAAAATCGAGGTTCTTTAGAATCTTTAGAAGATACAAATGTTATTTTTGGAAATCTAGAGTAAATAACGAACGAATAGTTTCCAGACGGCAGGTGACGGGTTGTGCGATGGTAATAAGGCAACGGTGGTACTACCGCAAAGAACTCCTTGCACTATTCGTAGAACAAGCGATAGAATAAGCTAAAAGACTCGAAGTCTCTCCGCAGTCCTACCTGTTTCAGTTTGTCCGTGAGATTGGGATCATCGACTATTATTGATCTTTTTCTCATCGACTTACACTCCAAAGAAAGTAAGATTATTCGTAACTGTTTAGATTAAGGTTTTTAAAATACAATGACATGATCACCACATCATCGTCATACACAATGATCACGTACGCTATTCCTGTTATCCTATAAATGTGTTAAAACCCAACGATGTTAGGGAAACCATTGGATTTAAACCACAGCTTTGTTGAACTTGAAAATGTTGTGGAGAATTTTATAAATAAAGTCTCAGCCGAGCACAATAAAGTGAAGCCTTTGCAACTCTTCTTCTGCCTGACCTTATCCCCACAACCACGAGGGGTCGGCGCTACATGACTCATGAGTTTTGTTCACGTTGTTGGAATATTTATATAAGTTTAGGAAAAAAAGCCTTTGTCTTCATAAAAAAATGTCGTTTTTGATAAAAGGTACCCTCGTCCTTGATTACGTAACACTATCAAATACTAAAAGAATTTTTAATGAACTATTTCTAGCGCGATTCAATTTCTAGTCTTCACGCGTTTGATAAACATTAGATTTATGGATGTTTTTTTTTTTATTGCTATGCATGGCGAGACGAGTATGCCGTTCGCCTGATGGTAAGCGATACGACTGCTCATGAACAGTAGCAAAACCAAACAACACCTTGAATTACAAAGCAATGCTTGGCATTCCACTGCGCTCGCCATCCTGAGACATAAGATGTTAAGTCTCAATATGTCTAGTAGTTACTCTGGCTACAATGCCCTTCAACCCGAAACACAACAGTGCGTTTACACTGCTGTTTTACGGGAGAAATAGACACTGCGGTGGTACCCACCCAGATGGCCTCCCACATATGAGAGACCTACCACTAGTAAATGTCTACCTGAAATTAACTGCAGTACTGGTTTTAGAACTATCTGCCGCCTAGGATGAAATTTTTAGATTGCCCCGGGTACAAATGTTGGAATAACCAAGAGAAGATTGCTGGGCCCGGCCGCCCTCTATACTCGTAGGCTATTAACCCCTTACTGCATGAATTATGAAGGATGCGGATAAAAAAATATTTTTTGGCAAAAAAGGGTTTATTTGTGTGTATTGAACATAAATCAACTCAAAAAAAAATTTATCATTAACTATTTATGAAATTACCCATAAGAGCCATATATGGATTCGTATGCATTCTAGTGAAAAACAAGTATAACCATATCTGGCTGTGTATGCATTGCAATTACATTTTGTGAATTATATAATAATATATCAGATTCCGTTTGTATATTAACCATTATAGCCTATAAACACCTCGCATTTTTTATATTTTGTGTAACTACCTAACTTAGAGGAATTTTGATACATTTTACGATTCTTTTGACAAATTTGCAATCAAAATCTTCAAACTGTGGAACTAAACTGAAAATTGGAATGGTGAATCTATAGCTACATATCACTGTACTACATACCAAAGCTACCGACCCGCCCACACAACACAGCGGCTTATAACATAAGAATAATGTCGGCAAAAAGTACCCGCACGTGTTGCCCGCCGACACATTGCCGGTATGTCGCCTACACAATTGCTTAGCTATTTTGATCAGCAACATGCAATAAGTTCACTAAAACGATGTTCATTTCGAGCTCCCGACATGCTGCCGACAAAATTTTCCGTCGTGCAACTACCCCGCTGACAAAAAAATACTGGCATAAGTCGGATGGTCGGCGGCTTTTATGTGTAGTGCGCTTTATTGTTTTATTTTTTACGGCAAATCTTCGTTGCCTGTAAACTTGAATTTTTCTTCGACATAAGGCTCCGTTATTCCTTTCTTCCATACAATCGAGAAATTTTTACATTTTTAACCCCGGATTTTGCAGCATGCAAGTAATGTAAAGGGTTTATCATTGTCCGCATCTGAACTCTTCGATACAAACTCGGGTATGAGAACATGCTTTTCTTGGTGAACGGGAAGAGAAACATTCGTATTGCAAGTCCAGAATCCAAACCAAGCTCATCTTTACTCAAAGAATCATCAACTTATACTAGATTTACTTGTTTGAAAGAATAATAAAAGCCAGCAGGATAAATTTCTGAAAAGTATCATAATGCATAGGAAGCCATATTTGGCAGACTCAATGTTGACGGGATTGCATACGAAGCCATATATGGAGTTTGCAAAAAACATATCAAAAACCAAACAAAAATAAAAAGAAAGACAAAAACAACGTACTCTTAGGCTCAATTGCACAAACTAACTTTGCCAATACCTTTGCCCTTGAAACTGTCAATTCCATACATTCGCAAGGTCAAATACATCTCAAATGTATGGCGATGACATTTTCATAGGCAAAGGTATTGGCAAAGTTACTTGGTGCAACTGAGCCTTATTGTATTTGATGGTTTTAAGAGCAAGTACAATTTTTATTGAGGATCTCAGTCAATGATTTTTTTACTAATAAAAGTTTCAATAAAATCGTGCACCACACTCGCCGGCCGCGTTTTGAAATAAACTCAAATAGTTTTGAAAACAATTGCATAATGAACGAAAAAAAAATACTCGTCGTCTTACGAAAGACCACTTCATATTATGACACTTATTTAACATTAATTTAATGATTAGTTAAACTGTAAAAAAATTAGAAACTGTAGGAGCCATTAATGGCTTCGTATGCGTCAAGGGGTTAAAAATGATTCAATTATATTATCAAAGAAAAAGTGTTACGTCCCGCTCTCTTGTTAATTTATGACTAGTGACTACCTATCTTGACACCGTTATTGGTCAGCCGTATTGATAACACAATATACATTAATTAAAAATATTAAGAGCGATCTGCCTACCAAATTCTTGTATACGGTATTCTTGTTTTTGTTAACCTGTCTGTTTGTCTATATCAACCCATATACGTCCCACTGCAGTGCACAGGCCTCCTCTACGATCAAGAACATGATAGAGTGGTTAAGCCATACAGTCCACCACGCTGGCATAGGGCGGGCTGGCAGACTTTACATACATACCATAAAAATTCTTATAAATCGCTATGGTATGTTGGTTTCCTCACGATGTTTTCCTTCGCCGTTAAAATGCGTGATGATTGAATATCAATAAATTAATGACTCCGAAAAGTCGTGTGTGGCCTGGAATTTGAACCCGCGACCACCGTAAACATGTTGGCAGCTGCGTTTAGTCCGTTTACCAGCAGTCCAACACGTCCCACGCACTTTTTTTAGACTATATGATAACATTTACTTTTTTCGAGCGTTTGGTACTGGAATTACCAAGTTGCCTCAAATAATGGTGTTTGGGTATAACGTGACAGGCAAATATTTACAACATCAATCTGAATTTTTTGTGTCTACGTACATTTACAGGAGGAAAACTATAAGTCAATGTCTTCAAATAGTAAGAGTATATCATGGGTGACCCCAATCACCTCATCGCACTTGAAATGCAAAAGAATCGCTGAACGTTCCCATTTAGAGAACTTATTAACCGTAAGATTGCATACAAAGCGAGCCAGCCGAGCGTCGCACAAAGATTTTCATATATTTGCAAAAAACGTGCAAAGTCGAGTATGAAATTAACATATTAAAATAAGCATTTATTTTTGAATGAATTTTCTTTTGATTTTTTTGTCTTGTTCGAATGATAATATTTTTTTGTACCAAATGTAGTACCTAAATGTTTTTTATTCAAATATGTATGCCGTAAAAAAAAATACGATTAGCATCTCTAAGTTACACGTTTTTTTAAACTGTAAAGTTCTAAGTTCGATCCAGCTCAAGTAAATACAAAATTATTAGTTGTAACTGATCATAACGTCAACGTCTAAATAGAAGCTGGTCATTGATTATACAATCATGTTCCATAAGGATAAACTCGTTACGGACGTTTTTTAAGTTTTAAAGAACCTTCTAGACACATTTGTAAATTGTACTAGAGCGTAGGTGCTGCATATTATGTAAATGAATCTCCGAGAATAAAATAAATTACCCTTAAAAAACGGTATAGTGGAAAGTACTAATTTATTTAAAATTTGTAAACAAAGTAACTTAATTGTGTTATATTTAGAAATGCAATTTAAATTAGAAATAGCATATCTGTAGCATCAACCAGTACCACCCACGGATGCTTTATGTAGCTTAATAATGCTAACACAAATTTAACACATATAACTGAAAATTAATCGCATTTAATTCTGAGATATGCGCTCTGAGTACTGATAACATGATGGAAAGAGTTTAAAAATATATCTTATGGGACTTAAGACAAAATTTCAACTTTGTGGGCCATTCTGCTAGTCAAAGGACGAAGACCCTGAGCTGTGGCAGGCCACCGTATTTGTAAAATTAAGTCCACCTATATACAATTTGTGATGTATGAAATATACATAAATAAATGAAATGATAGCTCACGAGTTCCGGGTACAAAGACAGTATTTGTTTTTGTGATCCACAGGTTCCGGATTAAGATAATGTGGTTTTCTGTATCTGTATCTGTATCAGCCCATTTACGTGCCACTGCAGGGCACGGGTCTCCTCTACTATGAAGAGTACGATTGAGAGTGGTTAGGCCATTTAGTCTACCGACCACTACGCTGGCCTAGTGCGGTTTGGCGGAGTTTATATCCCATAGAAATTCATACAAATTCGGTATGTTTTTCTTCACCGTTATAGTACGTGTTGATTGATTATCAATGAACACATTACTCCGAAAAGTCAAAGGTGTGCCCTGGGATTTGAACCTGCGACCACTGTAACATGTTGGCAGTCGCATCTGGTTCATATAACAACAGGCCACCATGCACTTTTTTGGTCTTATGATGTGATTTTGTGAAAAGATATTTAAAAAAATGTATAAGTAAATGCAACCATGCTACGTCAAATTCCTGGGTTTCTTGCTCAGAATAAGAATAACAAAATTGGGAAGATGATTCTCAGGTGAGTCAATCCATCAGACCATCTCGCGTGTTCGGTGACTCATTCGAGGAATATTCTATTACCTTGGCATTGAATTTTGTACGATGTGTATCGAAATATTCGTACACGATACACTTAATTTGTACGAAATGAGATTATGACATTCGGTCCAGCCGAACATATAGCGTAAACATATCAGTCAGCATTTTTGCGTAACAACTGCGCGTGTTGTAAAATAATTTTAGTGTGCCATCAACCCGCGTTCGCAACACTCATATCATTATCATTATATAAATTAGTGTAATTGGTATAACCGTACTAATTCAATATATAATAATATCATTTACTATTAATCAATTATCAATATATCAAGCAAGATACTTACAGCATTTTATTTATATCATAAAATGTGTGTGATATAAAACCTATGCAACATGCATGACATTACCTGCATAGATTATTGTGTTTTGACAAATGTTTACACAATGTAATCTTTTTCATATCTTTACGATAATTGTATCTTTGAGGCGAGAAAGTCTCCCCGTGTTAATGGCGCAGATAGTAACTACTGGACATATTGAGACTCAACATCTTATGTCTCAGGATGGCGAGCGCAGTGGAATTCCACGCATTGCTTTGTAATTCATGGTGTTGTTTGGTTTTACTACTGTCCACGAACGGTCGTATCGCTTACCATCAGGTAAATATACATAATAGACAGCCTCCGTGGCGCAGTTGGTTAGACGCCGCCTGTGAAACGAGAGGCTGCGGGTTCGATCCCCGCACCGAGAGAAATGTTTGTGCGGCCCACAAATATTTCTTCCGGGTCTGGGTGTTTGTGAGACCGAAAAGTCTCTCGTAGTTCCTGATACCCACGACACAAGACTCGATCTTAGTGTGGGGTCAGGACTATGTATGTGACTGTTGGGTGTTATTTATTTATTTAAATGGTATACTCGTCTCGCCATTCATTGCAATAAAAGTATAATACTAAACCGAAGATAACGCATGAGGATAAGAATAAGGAAGATAGTTGTTGGAATCGACCAAAACGGAGTCCCGTAACCTCCTTAATTCCTCTGACTATCCCTATAGGATTTACTCAATTTAGGTACGGTTATATAAACCGTTGTTTGTCTCATGGGGACAGTAATGACGGTTATGTAAGTGCCGTTTATAGCTGAATGGATAAAGATGAATGGTCAGTTCACTGCTATATTTAGACGTGGACACAGAGCGTGTTGTGTTCCATTCACATTGAAATTTCTCGTCGCTCGTGATTCCTTATGAATCATCCATAACAGGCAGCTTTTGTTAATGAAATTGTTGGATTCCTGACATTAGTGAATAGGAGTTCGTTCTACTCGTATTATTATTATAGAACTCAAGGTCTGTAATGTTTCCCTCAAGGTTTGCATCGCGTTTCTACTGTGGGCCAAAGGTATTCTGCATTTCCAGGTTGAGCACTCTACTTTTTGTGAGTTTTAGTAAAATATATTTCACAGGATGCCAGGCACTAGTGCCTGGATAATATCTAGATATTCAGTCCACCATGACAATTGGTTAACCTCTTATTCATCTTGTACCGCAACACTCCGCGAAATATGTGTGCTACTAATGGAATCTCTGCCTGGCTCCTCCGCTTTTGAGTAGTGTGTATATGCCTCTAATATTAAGGCATCTGTCCATTCCATCGTAGCGTTTACATGACGGTGCTAGGAATGTAAGAGGTAAAAAATACTAATTTTATGGAAGGCTGCCCTCCATATCGTTCCTTCACCAGTCGAAGCCGTAGCGTGTTCTCGAGATTGTTTGAACAGCTACTTCTGTTAGCACCTCAAAATCATACCCCTCGCATGCTGGCATCATTTGTTCGACTGGTGTTAGGTACAATTTTGTTATTCATAACTTTAAAATGATGACACAATAATAATTCCTACTGAGAAGACAATCATACAGTAGCCTCACTTCAATAGCATTGACCGTGCCGTGAGGCGTAGTCTAGAACTATCATCATGAAAAAAACATTATAATGGTTTCTTAGATTGACGCGAATGTTACACATAATGATTTTGTTAGACGCCGTTACAGTTGGTCAGACACCGCATGTGAAACGAGAGGCTGCGGGTTCGATCCCCGCACCGAGAGAAATGTTTGTGTGGCCCACAAATATTTCTTCCGGGTCTGGGTGTTTGTGAGACCGAAAAGTCTCTCGTAGTTCCTGATACCCATTACCCACGACACAAGATTCGATCTTAGTGTGGGGTCAGGACTATGTATGTGACTGTTGGGTACTATTTATTTATTATTATTATTTATTGAAATAAAACTATTATTTACGGATTTTTCCGCGATAAAATACGTAAATAATAGTTCTATTTAAATGAAAAACATTACTCGTACCGATCATATCAATATCGGATACAAGCCTAATTATACAAATTTAAATAAAAATTAAACAAAAGGTGAATATTGTAAGGAAAACGTACGAAACGATTAACACAAATACACGAGTTTTTATCGAAATTTGCCGCGTCCAAGGTCACGAAGGACTTCAAGGTCAAGGTGAAAGCGAAGTTTGTCATTTTTTCCGTCCGGGCCGCCTGAATAACTGAAGGTTGCCGTATTGGATGTTATTGACTGGGTTTGAACCAAGATCACTTTGATTTGAAAGTATTTTATGTTTCTGGTACCCATGACACCTGACCCCGACTATGTATGCGGTTGTTGCGTTTAATAGGTAATATAATTAAAAATAATACATACATACATACATACATAATCATCACGTCTGTATCCCATAGGGGTAGGCAGAGACTATAGACCGCCACTTTGCTCGATCCAATAAAAAATAATTATATTTTTGTATTCTTTCATTAATCTATTTTTATGGTAGCACTATGAAATCAATGTGTATGAATAATATGACTCAGATCAAATAAGCTAGGACACAAGGCCCAAGGGAAATGGATTCGATCCACATTCTTTTATAGACCCATAATAACTTGTGTGGTCTGGATATGATCTAGCGTATACTGACCTGTATTTTAAAGCAAGATTTGAATAAATGGTTGATTCTTCTATAATATACAGTCTGCACATTAAAACGATCATGTTATCGAAACGTAATAAATTAAGTCAATAAATTCACGCAAAATTATTTAACGTCCCGAATCATACTTTCAACATTAAATATACCTAAAGTAAATAAATAATCATTTGTTAAATAAAAGGAGAATGCTCATTTTTTAGTATTGGTGCGAAGATTTTGGGCCTCGATGAAACCTACTTTTTTGTGTAAGTCGAGACGTTTTTAAGCATCGCATGAAATTAACAAAAACGACGCTGCAGGTCAAAAGGATAATCCTACCGCCTACAACGCACTGTGACTCATAAATACTAGTGTTATAACTTGCTAAAATGTTTTTGTCTTTGGAAATACTCCTCTCAGGTAGCAAAGGATCTTGTTTTGCTTTATATATATCAATATCTGTTTAGCAGGTGCCGCGTAGTGTTGTGTATTGTAACTTTGGTACATACACAAAAACCAACAACTTTCATAACGTGAAATGGAGAAATAATTTAGCTACGAGAATGACTAGAAAGCGTGGTAAATAAATAAATAAATGCACCCAACAGTCACACACATATTCCTGACCCCACACGAAGATCTTGTGTCGTGGTATCAAAAACTACGAAAACTTTTCGGTCTCACACCCAGACCCGAAACAAATACCAGTAGAGCACATAAACATTTGTTTCGGTACGGGTATCGAATCCGCGGCCTAACGTTTCACAGGCGGCGTCAATACGTTATTTTGGCAGCAATATTTAAAATGAGTTCCAGTGGTACAGTGTTATCAAGCTACAAAAGAAAATGACAACCTATTAGTCCGGTGATGTTTTCCTACATTTAGAAAGAAAGAAAGAAAAAACTAATGTTTCGTATTCGATTCTAAGATTAGTACTTTTATGTTTTTTATTCAAAGTTATGATAGAATTATGACAAAATGGTCAGTTTAAAAACAAAATCCATAAGTATGAAGCACTATAACGGTGAAGGAAAACATCGTGACCAAACCTGCATATGCGCTTTGTTAGAATTATTGGCTGATACATATGAGGTAGCAATATGTGTATGACATTAATCATTCTTATTTTGGCATAGTTAGTAATTAAGGAAAAACACACTACTCATTCAAAATACTTCATTTTGCTTAGTTTACTTTAAACCGTTCAGAGAATAGATGTTCGTGTTAATTCGCCTATTGTGAGACCGATGACGCAATCACATGACTTGTTAAACACTAAGAAATGGTTCCCTATTAACTTCAGCTTTATGTCGCCATATAAATCACTAATTAAAGGAAAGTTTGTACATTTATGTTTTTTTTTATTGCAATGAATGGCGAGATGTACATACCGTTCGCCTGATGGTAAACGATGCAACCGCTTATAAACAGTGGTAAAACCAGTGGTAAACCAACCAACCAACAACACCTTGAATAACAAAGAAATGCTTAGCATTCCACTGCGCTCGCCATCCTGAGACATAAGATGTTAAGTCTCAATATGTCCAGTAGTCACTCTGGCTACAATGCCCTTCAATCCGAAACACAACAGTGCATTTACACTGCTGTTTGACTGGAGAAATCAACATTGCGGTGGCACCAACCAGATAGCCTCTCACATATGAGAGAACTACCACCAGTAAACTTAATGGTGCAACCAAACTATCACCGCTCAGCAAAAAAAAAACGAATTTAATTAGGTTGAAAGGAATGACCTACAATACCTAACCTTAATCCAGTTTTATCCACATTTTGAGTGCATAAAGAACCTATAAACGAGTGTAAAAAAACATAAATTATTTAAATGTTGCACTGCCTGTTTGTCATACCTTGGGACGGAACTCTAAGATCTTTGAACGTGGCACTAGTTGTCTGCTTACCCCATTGGGAGTACAAGTATGAATTTAGGTATACATTCCCGAATTTAATATATTTAAAAATAGCTGCGTCGAGTGAAATGTTAATAGTGCAAGCTTGTGTACATATCGCCCACGGTGTCTGGAAATCCGGATTACGTGGGAATATAGGAAGTCTATGAATAACTCCACAGAAATACTTTGATATAAATAAATTCCTATTTATGTAAACTCTGAATTATTGCACGCTGCAATTGCGTTAATAGCTTCGGTGCTTATAAATAAATGTAACTCACATTATATTCTATGGCTTAGCAACTCGCTTACCGATTTTTTTACTTGATCGTTTTTTTTTATTGCAATATTTGGCGAGACGACCGCTCATGAACAGTATCAAAACAAAAAAAAACACCTTGAATTACGAAGCAATGCTTGTCATTTCACTGCGCTCGCCATCTTAGTTCAGTCATCATAGGTAAGTCTAGTGTCTCGGGAATGAGAAATTATAAGACACATTGGTTAGCATCCAGACTTAGAAAAGTTACTTATGAATCGTTCAAACATTTATCTCGGTGCAGGGATCGAACCAGCGCGTACTGGTTGTTCAGCCGACGCCTAACCAACTGCGCAACGCAAATACTCATTTTTTTTTTACTTTAAAATATTTTGATTGGTTTGTAATCAGCAATGATTATATTTCGTAATGTCATGCTCCCAACACCTGCATAAAAATGTTTCACAACACTTACTTCGAAACATATAATGTCATCACACTTCAACTCTCAATCATCTAAAATTGTAAATTCATCACGTCTCAGGCTTATGAAGCAATAAAGGGTGAGAAATCTTCGACATAACTACATATTTTTATGTTGTCACTACAAAGAGATCCAGAGATATATCTAATGTGCAGTGCAGTTCAGATTATCAGCTACAAGTGCTTTACGCCGGGATCAACAGGGACACGCATTTTAATGACACCGAGCATTGAAGCTTGGCGAGTCTCCGGGAATATCTAGCTTGTGTTTAATCCGCAAATAAATTAATTATCAAGGCGAATAACATGCGATCTGTCACCAGTAGAAAATGCTAAATGTATAAAAAACATAACAGACAATTTAATTCCCAATCCGGTTTCCAACATGTCCTGTTTCTTTGATCCAACCAAAAGTTTATCCAAAAAACAAGTTAAATAAAAAAAAAGTAAACATCTCGACCTCCAAACGACACCATCTCCAAAAGTTCCCAAAATGGAAATCACACAATGTTTTATTTACACCGTAAATGGAGAAAAACGTAAGTTAACTAATAAAATGCGTTCTATTTTAGAGCGAAATCGTTGGGAATAACCAAGAAGCGTACATCGAAACACATTTATTTCGGTAGCTATTCAGCTAACAGGAAGCTTGTTAATTACGTACTTATGGAGCGGCCACACAAACGGCCAACTTTCCAACTAGACATTTTACCTTTATAACTACAGGCTACACGGCTTGCTTAGTGCAGTACCGGTCCATTGTAAAGGAGTTACTATATGAACAGTGGAACTTAAAGACGTGCGAATCTAAGGCAAATAAACTTACAAGTTCACAACTGAACAAGAAGCCCCTGTCATGATTTTTACGGTAAGATTGAAGACAAACAACTAACATTCAACCTTATGTGATAAGTGATAAGGTCATATACCGTTTCATCGATAGACCCCTGTGCCGAAGCCCTACCGTGCCTTATTCTGACTCAGCACTTTATCACTTCAGGAAAGGAACTCAGAAAAGTTTCTGTACAAAGTTGCCACCTTACGAAATCAATTCGTGAATATGAATATGTAGAACCGTACTTCTAAATTTTGTTTTATTGGAAGTAATTGTTCTAACAAAAAACTTAACTTCTCAATTACTTAGTTACTAACTACTAAAAGCCGCTCACTTTTTTTTTTTTATAATGGCCCGGCATAGTGGCGGCATTGCACCTGATGGTAAGCGCAAATGCCGCCCAGGCAGAGTATCCATTGGCATCGGACGGTAGTCCTATGCCAATGGAAACAATTATGCCGGCCTGCTAAGGTGCCTCTTCACACCACGGCGGAAGGACCCAGGATTGTAGGAAGGAGGGAACACGTGAGATGGCAAACAATTCCACAGCCTGACGGTGCGGCACAAAAAAGAATTATAGAACCGTTTGGTTCGCGCCGGAATGGTTTGGACCGACAAGCTATGGCTTCGCAAGCCAGCCCGCGTGGTTCTGGTAAGGAATGGAGAGGAGGGGATCAAGTTATACAATTCCTCAGAGCATTCCTCGTGATACAGGCGGTAGAACACGCTTAGAGAGGCGACATCCCTCCGGAGTTGTAGCGACTCTAAGTTGCTCGTAACGTCTGCATCATTGACAATGCGGATGGCCCGCCGCTGTAATCCATCCAAGGCATCGAGCAGGTACTGGGCGGATCCATCCCAGAGGTGCGAGCAGTACTCCATACCCGGCCGGACCTGCGCTTTATATAAGCGACAAAGCTGACCGGGCGCGAAAAACCGACGCACCCTGTTCAGGACTCCAACCCTGCGTGATGTGGCAGTTATTACGCCCTCGATGTGGTCCCTTGGATTGAGATCACAGCGGATATCCACACCAAGGATACTTAGGTCATTCCGCATTGAGAGGGGAGCACCCTGAAGAATGGGGAGGGGAGAGAACGGGGATTTTTTGCACGTGAACGCACACACCTGGGTTTTCTTGGCATTGAACTCAACCATATTCCTAGAACCCCATGTAGAAATGAGATCCAAGGTCCGGTTGAGCTCAATGACAAGATCTTCGCGTCCCTTCACAGTTTCGACTCGGCAACCTGGAGGCCCGCAGTGGTATCGCCCATGAACCGTGCTGTCATCTGCATAGCAATGAATGTTGCCAAGCGACAACATGTCATTGATATGCAGAATAAACAAGGTGGGCGACAGCACCGAGCCCTGAGGAACTCCGGCATTTACCGACATGAGCGCCGAAGCGTGTCCGTCAACGACTACACGCATTCTACGTCCATGCAGAAAGCCGGAAATCCACGAACACAGGTTGCCGGGCAGACCGTATGCCGGAAGCTTGGACAGAAGACCTCGGTGCCAGACCCTATCAAACGCCTTGGCAATGTCGAGGCTCACAGCAAGAGCCTCGCCACGCCGGTCAATCGCCTCACCCCAGCGATGCAGGACAAACGCTAGAAGATCACCCGTTGATCGATTTTGACGGAATCCGTATTGTCACTAATTAAACGTATCGTTATATGGCCTCAGTTGTACTCGTACTACGGTATGATTGCAAAGCTGTGGGTTCAAATCCCTGGTCGAGCAAAGTGATATTGGATTTTTCTATTGGCCTGGAATCAAGAATTTGTGCCTAATATGGCGATAGACCTATCATAACGTGGGACAGAAAATACAAGACGAAACTTGGGTGTCCTGGTTGCACCTTTGCCTACCACTTCTAGAAAAAAGGCGTAAGTTTATGTATGTTTGTTACATGATCATTCAACCGTTCACAAACCCCGTCCACACAGCGTTGGATAATTGGACGATTGTGTAGATAGACCTTTACATTAAAACTAAAGCATCGAGCAAGTTAAACGCTCGGTCGATATGTTGCGTAAAATCTCTCCTTAAAACAGAGTAATAGATAGTTTAACTCAGATTTTGAAAACCAATCATTATGAGGCACGTAAAAGTGTCGTTTTTCGAGATCAACCTGCGTATTTGGTTTCTTAACATAATTGTGCCGACTGGCGACACCTATTTCAATATATGGCCGCTGCGTATGAGTAATAATATACAAAACAGTCACATATATTGTCCTGACCGTACACTAAGATTGAGTCTTGTGTCGTAGGTATCGGAAACTACACAAACTTTTTGGTCTCACCAACACCCAGACTCGAAACAAAATGTTTTTCACACAAACATTTGTCTCGGTGCGGGAATCGAAATCGCGGCCTCTCGTATGACACTTCGTCCAACCGCGCCGCGGAGGTTGTTAATTCAATTTAGTTTCTACTGCATACACCATCGGGTGTTTTGCAGCCACTAAACTAATTAATACATTTTAATATCCTTGTATAATCGTATACCAGTGTAATACCAGCCTGTGAACTAAGGTCCACTCTTTCTTTTGGTTGGATTTGTCCCCAATACAGTGTAAGTAACTGAGCTTTGTAGGCTCTTAAAACTGCATCATAAATGGGTCAACTTGACCGTTATACCACCGTCCCACAAGAGACCGACGTGAAGATTTTCTGTTGCATTTAGCTTGGTTAACGAGATTGTTGGAGACCCTAAAGTTGGTGATACAACACAAATATCCATCCAAAAAGTGACAACAGCACATGAATATTCTTCATAACAACACACGTAAGCGTCCCGTTTTGGGTTCAGCTGGTGTGAAGTACATTCCGAATCAACCAAACCGAGAAGTTGAAGGTATCGACCAGCAAAGGGTAACCCTATCTTGAACTTCAGTATCTGAACTGTTCGGCATTATGCATTTTTTCCATTACGTACAGCAAATGAGCAAACAGGTTACTTGATGGTAAATAATCACTGCCGTCCGTGGACACCCATAACGCTTGGGTCATAGATGTACCAGCCCATCAGATCGAGAGAGTAGCGGGAAAGAAAAAGGATGGCTTGAAGAAATTACTTATTAATTTACTAATTAATTTACTATCAGATGCAGTGTAGTCACTTTGTCGAAACAGAATAAACAAAAAAGATTCCGCATTTCCTGAGGATTAAAGTCAAGCAACCAGTCTCTAACTTTATGCAACGTGCTTAGCAACATGTGTTGCACACGTTACAAATCGGGAGCCAATGAACAGTTATACTATGAAATGTGGGTTGAGGTAATTGTTTTTTTATAGCTTCGCCGTCATCAATGACGTCATATTATGTTATTATTACGAATTGACGTCAGAAGTATTGTGACATTTTTGCAACTTGTTTAGCATAATTGTTGTTATAATAGTCTCTTAAGAGGAGTAAAATAAGGATTGTTTTAGAATATATGGATCTTAGGCTCATGCATATTTTGCCGGTTATTTTCCTCACAACATGTGATAGAGAGTAAACATTCAACCGTAACCGTCATAAACTTAATTCCCGGGCAACTCATATTAGACTCCACAAATAAAAAGTCACTAAGTGGAATATCCTAATTGGGATTTAAAGCACAGACCCCCGTGGTTCACAGTTCAAACAGTCTACCATTAGGCCAATAATGCGGCTGTAGATTAAAAATTAGTATACTTTTCACAAATAAGCGTTGATAATTGTTTACAAAATGACGACTATTAATTTATGTAAATAGGATCAAAGTTTATCTTACAAATCCACTGATTTTAACTTTATTTTTAAGCCAATAAATTATCAGTCATATCTACAACTCATTAATATTACGCGTGTTCTATGAAATGCTTTTATATCTTTAAGATTTATAGTTTATTTTAATAGCATTCAAACATATTTTTAAATGATTATATTGCTTAACTCAAAACACCACATCTTAAATTTAAAATATCATGCTTGCATAAAAAACATTTAGAAATAATAAAAAAGCACATCAATAGAAAATTAACACTGACAATAACAAGGCAACATAACTGCTATTATTCAATAACGCGCTAACGAACCATTAGCGTTTAACGTAGAAACCGTTATACGCCTCACGTTTCTATTTGTTGAAAAGTCGATTTATTGCGACCCACAGCCATGAGCCAGTGTAGTAAAAGTTTTGCAATAAACTTGTAGTCCTGTCGCCCACTCTGCGCGACACGTTTATGTGGGTTAAGAATGGTTACGGCGGATTGCCTCTACAACATTAATTGCACTCGCGAAAATTGTTTCGAATTAAATAATTGGTGTTAATTGCGCAGTAAAATGATGTTTAAATTTACTTTCAACACTTTTATCTGTTTGTTAATTAAGAAATTATCTTGTAGATGGTATTTTTAATAGCTATGGTAAGCTCACGCCTATTTCCTCATAGGGGTGTGCAGAGTTGCAATTAGTTGCACCTGCGTTTGGTTAAGTTTCATCCTACCCAGTATGTGATGTGAATGAGCCCGTCGCCATGCTGGGCTACAAGTGCAGTTCCGCAATTTTTTTTTTTCATATCTGAATATGTTTACTAAGTGCAGTGCCCGACTGGGGATTAGAATCCAGAACCAATAAGACGACCGATAAAAAATAATTATTTAATTAAAATAAACTGAATATTCATAAATGACTAAAGTAGTATATTAGTAATTTACAGATAATTCTATTTCGTAAACCGCTACACCGCGCCTTGAATTGGTATTTTTAGTTCAAATAAATTAATTTAGCTTGAGTACCGAGTTATTGACTAAAAATTAGCAAACAAGCAGCATTGTTTGTCATTGTGGTTTAGTATCTAATATTTATACTAAACTTTAAATGGTCTCTGGGGCCACAGGTACAAACATAGCTTAAAGGTATTCCTAGAAATACATTTGTGTAACGTTGCTTTACCAGTTACGTACTAATGGTAATATAAATGTTTCGAAGGAAAACATTTGGTGTGTGTGTTTGTTTATAGGAATGCATATGTATATTATATAACTCTGATTATATTTTGCAAATTTCGCTTAGTAAGTAGCTGTATATTTAAATAAAATCTAAATGAAAAATGCGAAAGTCATCAATAGACGAAAATACGTGTAATAAACTAAGCCTAAAACAAAATACTTAGGTATAGAATATAACTAATTCGGAAATCATGGAACGTGTAGATACCGTATAAATCCTCGTAATCCGCGTCGACACTCATAAAAATCACTTTACGAGTACTCCGTATCATTTCACAATATCCCAATTTCCCCCTTTTACGGCGTCGGCCATTTTTACCAGGATAACGTGACAGAAATAGTTCAGCATGAGGTTAACGTTCGTGCATTTGTTATTCGCTCGTAAAAAATAACAACCGAATTTAAACCAAGTCATGTAGCGCGTATGAGATTCGCTTTTTGTTTAATCTTTACAGTTTGTTTGAACTTTTTCAGTTCACACTTAACATGCCGTTAGCGTAGTATTTTAAACATCGATATTTGCTGTCAAACTATAACATTTTTACCGTTTAATGTTAAGTTATACAAGTCATAAACTTGTATTTTGGGTGTAATTTACTTTTAGGATTCTCACATTATTTTGTCATATGTTGCATGAATTGAAGCGTTCAAATGAGATAGTATAAAGTAGCATTCTTTTGCAAATATCTGTGATAAGTAGCTGCACAAAAAATATTGTTTCATTCATATCAAGCCTTTTCTTTTATGCTTTGTAATTGCGGCAGAAACAATTCACAAGTTCTATTCAGAAGTTGTGTACCCTGAAACAGTAATTCCCTAAGGAAAAAATTTAAATGGCTTCAAAGTATTAAATGTCTTGTTTAATGAGTACATTGTGTAACTGACTTGGCCATCGGGTAATCGGATTGCGTACCTCGGGCTACTGTTGGCGCAGCTCTTTACAAAGGTGGAACCCCAGTTTGACCTCATTTCCTAAATATGGAAACTTCTAAAGGCTATCCGGTTGGCGTCGAAGTTGCGCGAGAATTTTTCCTTGTTATAACACTTGGATTTTCACCGGTATCGTTATTCAATTATTGAATTTGTTGGTATATTTATAAAGAACTGTATTTTAAACATTCAAAAGTAGTATAGTTGGCTTTAAATTGAATAAAATGGAATGTTCAAAATTAATATTACAAAACGGTCGGACTATGCTCTCTAGTCTGCCAATTATAGTCATTAGAGTAATGACTATAATTTAAATTGACTCAACAGTTTTATTGTTATTGGACAGTACGTCTAAATGGAAATTAAAGTGTGTCATCAATAACATTTTACCAAAAAGTATATAAAAAATTACCGTAAATAGATACGTAGAACATAAATATATTGAACGTAAACAGATTCAATCTGCCTTTTGCAAATGTGGAATTACATACAAAGTTATAAACAACTGGGTTTAACTAGTCTCGATGAAATACCAAATATGGAATTCTACAAGTAGAAACAGCATGATATTCGCGAGAACCATCAGTGCATTGGCCAAAACACGTATCACATGTCTTGTGGCTGGCTAGATTGTGGACACAAGCGAATGATTAATATGGCGCATCGGCTGCGACAATTAAATCACTTTACAAGACAATTTGTGCCCCGGCGTCCCACACAGTCTGTCTTCAAGTTTAATCCATAGAGACGACGCCGTTTGGTAGGTCGTTTCACTGGAAACAGTTAAATTTAGAATATCCGTTCGGCCCTACTTGGACAAATGCGTTCAGTGCGTTTTAGTCTTTGACTATGATATAGCGAGTTGATTTCGTTTTGTGCTGTTACGATATTGCCACGGTTGTTGCCTTATTGCCTTGTGATTTCTGTGAATGAAACTTTTTGTTCGCTTCGTCGATACGGTGAGATCTATTTTATGTTGAATAGATAAGTGTTATCTGCGTGAACTAATTACTTATTGTTGGGCTAATGATAATGGAAACTAACATCACAATGTTGTTTAGATACCACCGCTGCGATGGTAATTACCACAATAACATGTTATAAATCTCTTTGTTATCTTTATTTTATTATGTAAGGAACTTGAGAAATTTGTTTTATAAAGACAGGGTTCCTTTTAGTCAATCATCCATCACGAATTTTATTTCATAACGACGATACAAATTACGGAAATGAGAGTCAGAAAATATTTTATTTCCCATAATGTGAAGGTCCACAATGCTGAGAAACCATAGCGATGAACATTTATATTACAACTAATTATATTAACAAACATATGACATCCATGCTCTATAAACAAATGAAATAAAACAAAACTTATCGATAAACACAATCAAGGAAACTGCTAGAACACAAATCAATTACGGAGTAATATTCCTTGAAGTCGTCGATATCGGATAACAATAACGTTGCGGTTTATTACGTCGATAGCTCATCAATAGTACGTGCATGCGCTACTTCCAAATAAATTCTAACATACTTCTACGAAACGATATTACGGTCAAATGACACAGCGTAGAAGGTAAACAAAAGCGCACATATCAAGCCCGTATGACTCACAATGACGGTGAACATCATATCACAGCTAATACGACTTACTACCTTAGTCAACATCGCGCACTTCTCTCTAACCATCGTCTACAAGTGATTTTTTATACATTACAGCTCAACCTCAAGGTGATATAAACGCGCGACACATTGCGACCACAAGCGCTCGTGTTTTCCTTAACGAGAACAAAGAAATTACATTTGCAAATTCATTTAACACTTTCCAACAACGCACCAGCCTGTTGATCGGAACACGTGTCGCGATGCATACGTGAAACGAGAGGATGCGAGCGTTCGACGCGCGCGTGCAATAAAAATCCAATGCAAAAATGATTAAAAGGAACGGTGATAATGTGTGTGCGATCGCGTCGAGCAACAATCAGTGTCAAGGCGCGAGGAACGCCGTCTCGCTCTGTCCCGGCGGCGCGGCCACGCGGATACCGCGAGCCACTGCCGCCAGGATGACGCCGCCCGACGCGCACCACAACACCAGGGAGGCGAACATTGCGCTCTCCACCTACGTCGAAAAGTGGAAAAATAGATACGAGGATGCCGAAAGAAAACATAAAACCTATCTTCTTAAATCTGAAAAAGGTCAGTAATTTTACATATTTTTTTAATAAAGAAAAATCTTTAGTCTTTTCCACCTTTTGCCGAGTTACAACTCACCGCGCATGCTCGGAGTATTGTCTCGGTCATATGCAAACGAGACTCCTTGTAAATCCTATTCGCGTATTTGTCAGCTTATGACAGATGATAACCTGTTGCATATACATTAATTCTAAATTCCTCCAATACTGGCTTATGTGGTTTACACTTTTTGTTTTACTTACGGCATAAAAATAATGTTAATGTACTTTTTCAATATCCAGTTTAGGTTATTGTTGACGTCAGTATTTTATCAATTATCGAGCTGCGCAACAGTGTATAAATCGCGATTACGTATCGCACAAGAGAAAGGATCTGAAATAACATGTTTTATAGCTTTTATTTCTATAACTATGCTTTTTAACTTTACTAATTTTTAAGTTGCGCAACACTATTTCCAAATGAAATGTCAAAAATGTGTTATGACAGATTTATGTCTTTCTTTGTTGCAAACCAAAACAAAACAATGTTATTGAAAAAAGATTTTCGTGTTAAAAACTTAATGTAATTTTTATGTTTCTCTTTCTAATTTTTATTTAATATTTTCTATAATTATGTTTTTACGCGTATGCGTCAATTTATGCATTTTAATTATGTTTTTTCATTACTTGTCATAAAAATAATGTTTTCTTTAACGAAATCAAGGTATTAAGTTGTGTTTAATCGAAAACGTATTAGCGAGCCATTTGGAATTCGCGTGACTAAATGATTTAGCAGGAAATTGTGTCTATACGTATAAATAGACTATTATTTTTGTTATTCTTATTAAAATATAAACAAGACGTTAGGTTCGTGTTAAAGTAATAAAGGGTGACATCATTTGAAATAATATCAGTTATTTGGCTGGTTAAATGTATTACTAATCTATTAAACGACTGAGATTAAAAACGTATTATCGAGGGAGGCATTGTGGCATAGTCTTGTTTATTGTGATGACATAGTGCTGCAGTTATGGCATACAAGAGTTAGTTTAATACCTACTGGACAAGTAATGTAGGCAGATAAGAAAGCTCTTTATATTCTTTGCCTGTTTCTTTTCTGATTGTATTTGTAAATAGCCCAAAACAAATCTTCAGATTTTGATGTGATTTTTATTGAACTAAGCAATAACTAGTATTTTATTATTTTAAATACTAGACGTATATTTAAAAAGTTGACAATTTACAGCACTTTTGGATTGCTATTATGTTGTGCAGGTTTTGATCAAATGAAAAACATGTTCACTTTAACTTCAATGATTTCATTATGAATGACTCAATATAATCTTTTGTTAGTAATCAACTCTTTGTTACCAAGGTAGGTATAATAAAATTGTAAACACATTGTGCGAACACTGCCCACACTCGGGTCACCAATAATGTTTGTGTGTAGAAAAATATAATTTATTTATTTAATGCAATGTATTCTTGTTAACAATTAAGTCAGTGTTGTGGTTTAGGAGTTTCAAATATTTTATAGAGTTTTTTTTTTGTATGTTTAATGATGAATCCCTGATCAAAATTCCACTTCCATAAAAAATTCACTACCAGTAGATATATAACTAATACTTCTTATTAGTGAAAAGTATATTCTTGGTAATGGTATATGTATGTCATGTTTTATTTTACTGAGAATCCAAATAGGCTGAATAGTGTAAAGCATTGCTTTACATGTCAGTTTCTAAGTAATCATATATTTTTCTCAAATATTTTCATTGAACAACACCGGATCTGCAATTGAAAGGGGTTGCCCTTAGTACTCAATTCAAGCATAGTTCGTGTTGATGGACCACACATGCTTTTTAAGTTTATTGTAGAGATTTCTTAGGTATGTCAGTTCCGTCATGTTTTACTACACCATTATACTTCACAAACATAAGATTAATGGCCCAAGCAGTTACTCTACATTCTTTGTTCATTCATATTTTGTAAATGGTTGCATTATTTTTTTTAATGACTGGGCAGTTCGCCAGTATAAATATTTGGAGTTAAGAGTATTGACCTGCTTGTATGAGGTCAGCATGTTTACCTAAACTTTTGATGCATTAAATCAAAGCTTCACAAAAATTTGCTTTTACTCTGTATTTCGTATAGGTAAATATTTTATATTCTAAGATACATGTAGAAAATTCTTAAATATAGCTTCTTATAGCCTATAACAAGAAATATGGTAATATAAGCCAAGTTCTGAGATGAATTTGTATTGGCTTATTTATTTATTTATGCTCTTTAATGTACATCTTAACTACATAAATAAAATATAAAAATATGGCTTATTTAGTAGGTACTTATTTATATACAGCTTTACAGTTGTATGTTTGTATATTAAAGTTGTGGATATTATTTCTGCTATGAGGATTTGTATTTAATATTTAATTAATATAAAGCAATTTCCATCACCTTTTCAACTAGGACAATACATGTATTATACTAACAGCTATAGAATGAAATACTGGCGAAACGTGGGATAATCTGTTTCATGTTACCTTTTTCAAGTTTACATGAAAATTAACAAGAATGTATTTAATTGTTTTCACTTTTAAATGATCTTACCATGTCATGTTGACTCAAGTGTGTTTAATGAGCAGCCTGAGAATGCACTGCTAATGCATGCACTCGTGATAGTCATTTGGTACACTATAGAGGTAGACAGAGACTACGAATCCATGATACAGCAGTCGGTAAATGATTTACCGTAAATCTAATATTGCTTTAAGTTTCTGTGTCAGCCCATATACGTCCCAATGCAGGGCACGGGCCTACTCTACAATCGACAGTAAGATTGAGAGTGGTTAGGCCATGTAGTCCACCACGCTGGCCTAGTGCGGGTTGGCGGACTTACATACCATATATTTTTTTTATAAATTGCTATGGTATGCAGGTTTCCTCGCGATTTCGATTTCGTTCACCGTTTTAGTGCGTGGTGATTGACTATCAATACATACATGATGGATTTGAACCCGCGACCACCATGAACATGTTGGCAGCCGCGACTGATCCGTTTACCAACAGGATTAAGTTTTAAGTTTATTATAAAAAATATAATTGATGAATAAGTAGACAACAATTAAAATGGACAAATGACAAAATGAAAATGTTAATGATATAAACCTTCCGTAAAATGAGATGACAATGGTTGGATACTTGCGCTGAGAAAAAAATCTATAACGACCGGCCAATATTCATTTCGGGGACTTGTTACTAGGGGATCGACAAGATTATTTAAATATGCATATGCTATCTAAGGCACGAGATAAGCATAGCATTGTTAAGCCCCATTGAAGATACGGTTATTGGACGGATATAAGAAAGTTGCATCGTGGAAGCATTTGCCATTAACATTAGAATTCGTAAATCATAAAGGGATTATTGTATGCGATAATGGCATACGAGTCTAGTACAACGGCACTCTTCGCGTATATGGGCCATTGGTGTAGGCCCGACGTACAATAAATAACTTGAGTATTTATTTACTTTAATTACCATGCATTGTTTGTACTGCACGCAGGATTGTTATTCAAACAACATTCCAAATTATTTATCCTTCAATGTTTTCCTTTAAATACTGTTAAGTATTTTATTTGTAAATACGAATTCAATGCCGGTGATTAACAAGCGGAAAAATGACGGGTCATGGGTTTGATTTCCATAGAAGGATAAAACGTTTGTGTAATCAACTGACTGTGACATATCGGCTTATGTTTGTGAAGTAAACAATACGTATTTATCAAAGATAAATGTAATATTCAAGACATTCAGAACCTTAGCGAACCGTCAAGTGCAACTTGACTTTCAACTTCAAACTTAAGAGAGCACACTAATACCCAGAAATATGTTTCCTTAAAAGGACATTAGGTTATAAGTATATCGGAAATATTGGAAAAATGTATAGGGCGAAAAGCGCGTAGTGTTCCGACCAAAGAATAAGACCACGTTCCGACGTATATGGTGCGCGCGCTCTAGTACATCTCTAGTGGAGCGTTACTATAATTAGTGGTCACTCGCAACAATTTTGAAAAAGTTTGCTTGTATTATGACAGTTATTATTCTGACTCGCAATATGTCCAGTAATTACTCTGGCTATACTGTCCTTCAGTTCCTTCTGCTGTGGTCTTGCCACAGCAGTGAGTTAATACTTAATACTACTGTTTTGCGGGAGATATAGACATTGCGGTGGTACCTACCCAGGAGGCCTCTCATATATGAGAGACCTATCACCAGTAACCTCCACATCGCACGGACGGAAGAGGCCAGCAGCGACTACCTACACAGGTTGTCTTCAACGGCCATCAGTTCTGCACGCTATGTGCCCGGCCCACTGCCACTTCAACTTGCTAATCCTTTGTGCTACGTCGGTAGCCTTTGTTATTCTACGGATTTTCATTTCTGATTCGATCTCGTAGGGAAATACCGAGCATAGTCCTCTCCATAGCGCGTTGAGTGACAGTGAGATTCCGTATGAGGCCCATAGTGAAAGGCCACGTATTATACGTATCACGCGCCGACCGAAAAATTGCCATATCGTCCAAATTGTCTTTATAGATAAGATACCATGCTTGCAGTCTAGAATGGAGAACACATTATGTAAAACAATATGCAAGCTAAATCTGTAGCTGCATTTTAAACGGACCTTGAGGTATTTAAATAGGACTTACGTGCCTTCCGGCGTTGCACACTTAGTGACTCGGAATACAGGACGATTTCATTTCTTCGTTCGTCTAGTCTAGTCTCTCAGTATTCCTTTATCACATGTTTAGTTGTGGAGGAATGTGAACATTAATAATTATTTCCAGTTTTGTTTTTTGACAATTATTTTGGTAAGGTTCTTTTTGCGAGGTGATCGGAAACTTTCTCAAAGATTTTTGACTGTCCTTGTTTTCATAACAGTCAGTTGTAAAGAATAATAATGTAGGAGATAGGACAATTCAAAATTAACTATGTAAATTGATATCAATATTCCCTCTTCTACTTGCATGACATACATCATTCCAATATTGCAAAATGATTTGGCTTATCATAATCTTATCACCGGCCGTTACCTGACGAACAATTTTAGGGGAAAAACAAAAGAAAAACAAGGGGAAAAAATAGTCTTTATCATTCTCAACCACATGAAGTATTTTGCTCAGCAATACTACTCCAAGATCGACTCAACAACGGCATTTTTCCGCTTTGATGGGCCGGCAACATAATACCTATGACCTAAGGATTGTGGATGTTGATGGGTAGTGGTCTCTTTTATATATTATAGTGGGCAAACAAGCTTACAGTTTAGCTGATGGTAAGTGATCACCACCGCCCATGAACATCGGCATTACCTACCACAGGCCATGAAGATGGAGATAAACGTATCTTCAGCCAGCCACGTCAAGAGTCAAATTTTTAAATGGAATATCTTACTTTTCCAGCAAAACGCGAGTACGATGATCTGCAACGACGGTACAACATATTATCGGAGGAGAGGAACCACTTGGACTGTGAGCTGCGGGAGAGAGAGCGGGAACTCAGCAAGCTCAAGAATGTCTCCGAGAAGCTGTTCAAGGAGTACCAGCAGCTCAAGAACCAGCATGAAGTGGACGCCGGGGTTATGCACAAGTGAGTGAAATTATAAATATAACTTTCCTAGTACTGGTGGCTGATGATTGATAATTTAAGGTTCAAAGACAGATTCTATTAAGGCATTTTGAAATTTTATATTCGTAAAGGCTGATAGATTATTGCAGTTTTTAATTAAGTAGGAGTTACTGCCGAAATTAAACCATATTTATTGCTATTTAAGGATTCTAAGATTCAGATATCAAAGAAGAAATAAGGTATCAAGGAAATGATATACACAAGCAAATTCTATTTTAGGAGGGTTAAGAGGCAGGTGTAAGCATCGCTTATTGATTTTGGTCATCAGTTCACTGAAAATAGCCAGTCGTAATTAACTTGAAGTATATCTACGCCATTTTAGGCTTAAATTCGGCCCTATTGGAACAAAAACAATTATTGTCCAAAACAAGAAGTAAATAGATATTTATAGACACGTTAAATCGATTGGGTCAATAAATTGTTTACGATGTATTGTGGGCAGGTGGGTATATTTACCAGTTAGTTATCGCCCACCCATTACCGTGATAAATAGTTTAACGATTGTTTAATGTGTTCCGCGTTTTCTTATCTAAAACATATGTTTGTTGGCCACGCGTGTCGTATACATTAAATTCTATAAACTTGTTTTAAATGTATTTCTTGGACTTTTCTACGAGATGTTTGTAAAAATAACCGTCTGTCACGATTGTTATTTATGGTGACAAATGTTTTGATTTAACGTTGCTATTAATTTACTTTTTTATCTCTGTGCCATTTTTTAGTTAATGTACCGGTTGCGAATTGAATGGTCTTGGGTTAAATTCCAAATCATCGATCGCTTTAAAATGTTTTTCGGTTAGAAAAATCAAACACAATTTGCTGGGGGATGGGGGTAGCGCCTAGTATGGCGATAGGCTCATAGCCTATCATATATTGAAAAGGAGGCATGCCATATGACTAGAGCATCATTTGGGAATACAAGCTTATGTACATACAATGTTGACTCGGTCAGTTTTAACGGAATTAAATGTGTTTATTTAAAGTAATTACGAGTACTTAGTATTTATAGACACCGGACAGATGATGTGTATTTACGCAATGAAGCGGTTTCTCTGTTAAACCGCAAAAGCTGTTTTACCTTAGTATATAATATGATATTACCAATTTATGTACTTGTTGATTCTCGCGAGAATATGGAATTAAGTGCCTTTATTTATGTAACTAGGATATTGCACCGAATTGTAATAGATGGATTAATACGAATGAGATTACCAAAATATTTGGGATAATATTTTCGATAAAGATCAATATATAAAAGCATACTTGCTCATGCCTGTAAAATTAATCGATAGCGAGAAGTGCTACTGTTGGTATTGTCATCCACAATCAGCTCATTTAATTTCTGTCCCCAAATGTAACGGGCCTTGAGCCTATTGTCATGTTGAACACAATACCTAGTCCCGGGCAACCTATGAGGGATAATTAATAATAATAATACCAAACTTTATTAAAAAAAAGACATACAAAACACTAAAATTTAAGTGCACGCAAAAAAGAATACAAAATAAAGTTAAAACGCAAGTGTTGGATTGAAGTCCGGTGCCCAATGAGATTTAACTTGCGTTATGGGCAGGGGTTCATATCGCACATTTCATTCACTTTATCAGTCCCTTCCTAAAATAATCATAATGAAACTGAAACAACCACACAAAAGCAAATGGAACCTAGGACCTTACGGTTTACAAGTTACGACTCATACTCATTTCTACTAGACCTGTGAGACGAGATCAATGTAGAATTATTCTAGCTATCAATATTGTATCGTATGCATAAGTTGGAGCCAACGAGCATACGATTTCCCTCATGGCAATTGATCACCACCGCCCATGAACATCTGCAACACCATGGGGCATAGAAAAGTGGGAAATTGGAATACGGTCTTTATACTTTACAAGTTGTTTACTGACCTAGTTAAATCATTGAAAAATTGCAAACAAAATAAACCGACTTAAGAATGAAAATTCAAAATGATTTTTTTCTTAAATACGTAAAAAACTTTGATTGAGGCTGAGGAGGAGGAGGACTGCCAGAGCCTGAACGATTGTTATGTCAATGACGAATCACGAATATGTGTTGTTTAATGTCATCATGCTATTTCTACCTGCCTCGGGTTCGAATCCCGATCGCGCAAAGTGATATTTGATTTTCTATTAATTACCCATCCGGAGTCAGGAATGTGCGCCTGATGTGGCAATAGGCTAGACTCTATTACATCGCGGTAGGAAATACATACATGGGTTGCACCTCTGCCTACCCCTTCTGGGAATAAGGCGTGATTTTATGTATGTATGCTATCACTTATCAGTATATACCTTTATCACACATATCGTTATTCATACTATCCAACTCATTCAACAAAATCTCAGCCAATCACATGTAGCTACGGTGAGAGCTCTCCAAATGTCCAACAACACTTGACTCAAACACTCACAGCAGTATCATTGTTCAAACCGGAGTGGAGTGATGGTAATCACAATATGTCGTGTGAATGTAAATTAAATAATATTGATTTATGCAAACACAATATACTGACTGAAATGCTCCTGATGGTAAGTTTATTGCGATCTCAATAAACTATACACCGGCTTATGATTATAATTTATCTCTCAACGGTTGCATTAAGCTTTTGGAAGTTGGTTACACAAATGCTGAACATGAAACGCGATATATTTGTGACGTCACTAGGACGGGTATTTTAGTGATTTTACCTTCGAGTACGTCAAAAGGGAATAAAATATGTAGGATATAAACAAATTGAATTGCGCAATGTCTTTCATCTTTATAAATCGAAATATTTACAATGACCTCTGTAGCGCATTTGGTTGAGAAATGGCTGTCAAGCAAGAAGCCCTAGGTTGCATCGCGACAAATGTTTGTATATTTGTTTTGGGTTTGTGTTGTCAGAACAACAATTCTCATAGTTTCTGATGTTCATTATAATACACTTGCTCCTACTATGAAGTTAGTAGTATTCGTGTTTGTTGGTTGTAGTTATTCCTAGTTGAAACATAGAGATGTGTAAATACAGGTGATCTAATTCCCACAACTCAACATCTTATTGTAAGATCAGTAATATGTTGACTATTGGTTATTTTGATTCCCGCCTTATTGTAAGATCAGTAATATGTTGACTAATAGTTGTTTTGAGTCTTATTCTGACCAGCCTGTATGTGTATGTATATAGGGTGATGCAGCAGGCCGGCGAGTGGTACAAGCAGAACAAGCAGCTGAAGCGGCGCAGCACGGCGCTCATGATGGCGTTGCCGGTCAAGCCTGTGGACATCGACTTCACCGACTCTACTGATAATGGTACGTTGTTTGCTAAATTGTAGAAGTGTTTGATAATGATGGAGTGATTATTTTAAGGTTTTTAGTTTAAAAGATATTAAATTCAGGATTTGATGACTTTTTTTGCCCGTAGTATCAATTTCAAAATTAAGTTTTATTTGAATAGAGCGGAGGTTAGTAATCATGTTATATTATTCTGCAATTTGGAGAGAACAAAATCGAGCTTATACTACCCATATGTAGTAAACGGAAAAGAGTAAAGTAAACAAATCATAGGACGAAAAGATAGATCTTTTCAACCATGAGGCAGGAAATAATTTCCTAGCGGAAGATTAAGGGTATGAATGTTTCTTATAAGTAGCTTTATATTTATGTGGGCATGAAAAACATAAATTTTGGCTTTTAATCATAATTGGCTCAAAATGACTATCTCCATCGACCCTTTAAGAAGAGCCTATGACGCGACGCGTGAAGGACAGAAAGATTTATACCACGATCTTCTCGATATATCTTCCATAAGTACAAAATTACAAATCTTTAATGAACGTTTCCCAAAAATAAGATTTTTTAGTGAGGTGTGTTTAGTTGTAAAGATGCGTAATGAGGTTATATCGGTGTGTTGCAGCATCAGACGCGAGCAGCAACGAGGAGGTGGAGTTCCTGAAGGCGACGGTGTCGGAGCTGAGCCGGCGCGTGGCGGCGCTGCAGACCGACCTCAGCGCCGCCAAGCTGCACGAGTTCGAGGCGCAAGAAGCCAACGTGGCGCTGGCACAGGTATGTTATTCATAACTACAATTTCATTTTATTTGTGTTCCACTGATTCTGTGGCTCAGTTGGTTGGCCGACTGTGAAACGTGAGGCTGTGGGTTCTATCCCTGCACCGACACAAATTTAGTGTGCGGGGTGTGTACATTCTCGGTGCGGGGATCGAATGCTATCTATAGAATAACTTAGAAAGATTAATATAGTACAGGTTTCCTCAAAATATTTTCGTTCAACGTCTACCAATATACAGACGACTCTAAATATCTTAAATGTACCCTGGGAATCATTGGAAACCGCTATAATCTTTTCAATAGCGTCAGTTTTAATAAGCAACAGGCCAGTGCTAACGTAGCTTGAGATTTGGTACTCAGTCCGATTCCATTAGTAGGCAGTATCAGATTTAGGTGGAATTGATAAAACAAAAGCTGATGAGATCTTCCTGTCCCTCAGGAGTTGGAAGCGGAGAAGGAGAAGTCCACAGCCCAAGAGAAGGAGTTGGAGGAGGTGCGTGGTCAGCTGGAGAGACACAATCGCGTGTCCAAGCTGCTCATGGACGAGGTCACCGCGCTCAAGAACAACGCAGACAAGGACCGCCAGATGGCTGAGACGTTAGTACTTCTTGTTATACACATCACGTCTTGTTGTTGAAGGGGTAGGCAGGTGCACTACCAGGACACCCAAGGGGCGAACCTATCGCCATGTATCAGTGCACATATAACCCACTGTCACACGCCTTGTTTCTGAAGGAGTAGGCAGGTGGACTGCCAGGACACCCAAGGGTGAGCCCAATGTCGGGCATGGACCTCCTGTACAATCCTCTAAGATTGAGAGGAATTAAGCAACCACGATGCAATGCGAGTTGGCGGCCTTTACGAACCACACAACTTTTACATATTACTATGCAGGTTTCCTCAAAATGCTTTTCATAATTATTGTAGTACGTGGTAATTGCCTATCAATACACTCGCAACTGAAAATTCAGAGGTGTGCCCTGGTATTTGAACCCGCGACCACCGTGAACATGTTAGCAGCGGCGTCTGGTCCGTTACCAACAGGCCACCTCACACAAAAAATCCTAATGTGATATAATTTTGTTGGCCTACTTAAACTATACTTAATGATTATACATACGGAATTAATCCGAACAATACATCGGCGTGGGTCTAATCACTAGCAAAAATTAATATTAAAATTATATTTATTCACATAAGTTCACAGTAAGAACTAATGTCGTCTATATTTATGAGTATCTTGCCGTAAGTAAAGGAGTGGTTCCTAGTAACAAACAAATTATATGATCACGATTAAGAGAATTTATGTTCAAAACTATTTCATATAGAAAAGACACGAGGAAAAAATCAAAACTGCAATGAATCAGTAGGTACTTTTAAAAATATATCATATTTGGCGACATGCTTACGAAAAACTGCGTATTTCTTTCTTATTCAACTTGTTTAGTTTTAGATATACTGTTGTTCCTATATTCATTTTCACGATCATCATCATCATGATCATCAGCCTATTTGCGTCCACTGCTGGACATAGGCCTCTCCTATGACACGCCACTGGGCTCGATCTTCAGCCCAACGTCTCCAACCGCTACCACGATGTGCAATATTATCTTCTGGAAGATTCCCTTAGCTATATTTATGTTCATTACCTACTATCCAACTAAACTAATAGATACCGTTTGACTTATCAAACTTTTCAAGTCGATAAACCATTCATAATACAATTTCAAACCACATTTCCATAGTTTTACGGAATGTTATTGAAACTGTGTGAGTAACGCCTTTCAAATGGTGCCTATTCATATAGTTGGGTAGTACGTTTTTCGGACGAGTATTTACAATGGCAATGGTTTTAACTACTAAATAACACGGAATTGTCATAGAAATATATAAACCGGTTATCCAGAAAACAGCTACATTACTCAAGCTCACTTACCAAAATCTCGCTCTCGAAGACGGATCGACGGGATCGGTAGTATATTGTAGCATTACACATCACTAGCACTAGGTATTTCACCATATAAATAAATTGTCATGAAGATTCTGAAGCCATGATGGCTGTTTAAATATAATTACACAAAAATCTAGTGACGCGATAGAGCGCGGGTGACGCGCTTGGAATCGTACACGAAACTGGCTGTCCGACCGTTGAGAATGTGAAAAGTGATAAAACTACCCTCAAATGGAATATATTTTTGATCGAAACATAATTTATAATTAAGAAAAATAAAACTCCCGAATACTTACTTTACTTTTACTGGTGGTAGGTCTCTCATATGTGAGAGGCCATCAGGGTGGGTACCACCGCAGTGTCTATTTCTCCCGTCAAACAGCAGTGTAAATGCACTGTTGTGTTTTGGATTGAAGGGCATTGTAGCCAGAGTAACTACTGGACATATTGAGACTTAACATCTTATGTCTCAGGATGGCGAGCGCAGTGGAATGCCAAGCATTGCTTTGTAATTCAAGGTGTTGTTTGGTTTTGCTACTGTTCATGAGCGGTCGTATCGCTTTCCATTAGACGAACGGTATGCTAGTCTCGCCATTCAAAGCAATGAAAAAAAAATGTCGCGCTTTTTATGCGTAACATTTTGAAGGCGGGTCGCCCATTGCCAATCATATCCTGCCTAATGCTGGCACTTCACATGGCTGTTTGTATTTGCTATTGGGTGTTTGTTGTATATGGCAAAATAAATGACGTTAAAAGCAAACATGCAAATAGAGGCAAATATGACCATCTATACTTACGTATTTGTTATTGGCCTTTTTGTCATATAGGCAAATAAGGCCACACTTTCTCAATTAAACTGACCACACATGGTAATTGTTTGCCAAATATGCCAAATACAGAAATACAAATAGCCATGTGAAGTGCCAGCATAATATGTTACGCATATATTTTGATTTTTTAGCGAGTCAAGTCATTAAGCAAATTTATCAACATGCACAAGTACACTAAAATAAATATTATTTTTTGGTTTGCAGTGGTATTTAAGTACTATTTTATTTTTTTATTTTTATGATTAGTGGTTTTTTGTATTGAAGTCGGTTTTTATATTTTTATTAAAAAAAATAGTTATTTGTATCTTTTTAGTGTTGATAGGCATTTAAATGAGGAAGAGTTGGTCCCACTAGGAATATCTTTACGTGAAAATGAAATGGCTAAAATCGGCTGCCGAAAGCTGCCAAAGATATTTGAGTATTCACATGTTGAATTATTTTTTCAGACCCCTCCCCTCGACCCTACCCCCTTTTCTCTCCCCCACTGTAGCTTAGCTTTTATACTGAACCCAATGCAAAAAGAACCATCGGAATCCCACAAAATATTGAAGAGTTCTACTCTCCAGGTCCGAACATGATCATCAGATCTTCATGTTGTATTCCTGGGATTAACCAGTTCTTTTCAATGAAAAAGAAATAACTAAAATCGGTTTAAAGCTGCCGAAGATATTAGTATTTACGTGTTTTTTAATTTTATCACTCACCCCCCTCACCCCTACCCCTTTTCCCTCCCTCGCTGTAACTTAACTTTTATAATGAACCTAATGCAAAAAGAACCATTGGAATTCTACTTAATTTTGAGGAGTTCCCCTACAGGTCAAAAATATTTATCAGATCTTACCGTATTTTTATGGGACCAAATGACAAACACCAGCTTTCAATCAAAGAACGAATGATCGAAATTGGTTCACCCAGGACAGAGAAATGAGATAAAAAACATTAAAAAAACATACAGTCGAATTGAGAATCTTCTCCTTTTTTAAAGTCTGTTAAAAATACGCCAACCTGTACCATTCCAGCGTGGTGGGGCTATGGCCTTAGTCCTCTTAATCGTCGCGTTGTTTTGATTGTAAAGCAAGGCCCAGCAGTGGGACGTATACAGGGAAGGTATTAAGATGATGAATATGTATTGTGTTGCAGGTACAAGACGGAGGCGCGCGCGGCCAAGAAGCGCGTGAAGCTGCTCACGCACCAGAGCACGCTGCTGCTGGCCGAGGTGGAGGCGGACGAGCGTCTGCTCCTCCTCCTCGCCGAGGTGGACTCGCTCAAGGACGCGCTCGAGGAGCAGGCCGCCAGGCACCGAGACCAGCTCCACGACCTGCAGGTACCTACCACTCTTATACAAATATACCTCCCATTGCACGGACCCTCAGAATTGAACATATTCTACTAGGTAAACCACAAAGGTAAACCTTTAATTCATTTCAGGTGGTTACTTTTATGAAAATATTTGATGAAAGTATGTCACCACAACTTACCACGTTACTTGCTATATAACATACACCTTGTTCACAAATGAAAGCATTTGAACAATTAAAGTATCCAACTGTGATCCAGAATTACTGAAATGCAATCAGTCCATCCTAAAAGTTAACAAGTAACTTTAGTCCAACAGTTGAATTAACCAAATGTTGTCATAAACAACTAACAGCCAATTGTATATTTCCAGTTGAAGCTAGCGGAGAAGCACGAGGAAACGGACATCCTGTTGTGGGAGGAGAAGATCCGGCTGGCGGAGGAGGACGCGCAGAAGGCGGTGGAGAGAGCCGAGCACGCCGAGAGAAGACTCGCCGAGTTGGAGAGGAGGCCGCACGACGCTGAGAAGAGGCTCATTGAGATGGAGAAGAAGGTAACGTTGAAAGGAGAAAGTGATAATGGAGATATTATTGAGAAGTTTGTAGATGAAGATGTTTAAAAAATTGGCAAATAGAAAATGCATTTTTACATGCACTGTGTCTGAAGTCACTAAAACTTGATTGGTCTTGACTGTGGAAGGAAGATTGTTGAAATGCTGAAACTAAGTCGGTAAATAATCAATTGTTTTAATTTCCAGCTGCTAGAAGCGGAGAGAAGGATAGCGGAGGCGGAAAAGAGTCGGCCGGTGCAGCGCCGCTCCAACCTCATGTCGCGCATCAGCTACTTCGAGAGCTGCGGCACGGACAAGAAGAATGAGCCGCAGAGGGAAGAATTGGAGAAAGAGGCGACAAGAGAGGAAGTTACGGAAGAAGGTAGGATATGCATGAAAGAAGACAATTCATATTCCCATTTCTCTCTCCAACCCTAGTTCACTGCTGAAAATAAGTTTCCCTCAAAGATCTCTACATCGACCTGTGTTGGAAACGGCCTGATTTCGTTTGTATCAAGAAGGATTTTTTAATACATTGGAAGCGAGGAACCTCAGTGAATATGATAGAATTCTTTGTAAGCATTTCAAAGGCTTCTGACTTGGTCTAAGCGAGCACGATAGATTAAGACCTTATAAATCTCAAAATTAGAGAAAACGAAGCAGTTATGCTATGTATATGAGCGAATGTGGATTCCTTCAATCCTCATTGTTATAGTACCGAATATTCTACGATTTAATTCTTCACTACGTAAAATGTCTGTTAGATAGTGACTTTTAAAAGTACTACTCTTTACAGCCGAACCTCCACGACCTTCAACTCCAGAAGCGAGTGCATCTCCTCCACGCGCGGTATCTCCTCCCCCTGCTGCCCCGTGCGCGCCCCCTCCCCCTCCCCCGCCGGCGTGTCCCCCTCCTCCGCCGCCGCCGCCCCCGCCGCCAGCACCGCCTGCCTTCACAGGCTCCGGCTCCGTGGAAGACATGGCTAAGTTGTTGGCTGGCAAGCAGGGCACGCTTAAGAAGACTAAGCAGAATAATGGTAAGCAAGTGATTAAGCTTTTAGTTCTCGATAATAGGTCTATGGAATATTAATAGACGTTGTTGATGATTATCTCAGATTTCTGTGACTTGTTCAAATTGTATTGTTATAATGATGACAGGTATTAGTTGTATCAGCATTAGTTTTTCTTAGCAATTTCAATTCCTATTGCTTAAAAACACTTTCACTTTTACGTCTCCATCTATGCAAAAAACCATATTGATGCGATGCGAACAGATATAGGGGCTTACATCCTCTCAACTTTTACATTTATGATAATAAGTATTTTAAGGAAGCTTTTCATGACTACAATGGTAGGTTCACACATACGTACATGCTCGACGAGCATGTTTCATCCGAGTATGGCTATCTGCAAATATGCTCGACCCTGCATCTACACTTAAACTGAAACTTTTCGAGAGAATCTTGCTCGAATCCAACATTGTGGTTGGCTTTGAGTACAGGTGTTTAGACTTGCATGGTGCACACGTTCGTACTTGCTCGAGATCGAGCACGTTTATCGAGCATATATGTATGTATGTTATTTAGTTTTGCTATGAATGGCTAGACGAGCATGCTGTTCGCTTGATGGGAGCGATACGACCGCTCATCAACAGTAGTAGAACCAAACAACACCTTGAATTACTACCAGTAGTATGTACCCAGCATTAGCGTCTATAATGTTCTAACTAGTCTTAGATTTATAAACTAACACCGTATCCATCCAGGTGGCGCCATCGACGCGATAGTGGACCAGATCAAAGGCGGCAAGTTCCAGCTGAAGTCCCGCGAGCAGAACTTCATGGAGCGCAAGCCCAAGGACGACCAGCCCGAGGCCGTGAAGGAGATGCTCGCCATCCTCGGAACCCTCCGGAAGAGGAGGACCAACTCTCGACCCGGGTTCGTCACCTCGCCTGATGAACCCTGAACTGTCATGTATGTACTGGTTTTTCTTTTTTATACTGGTTAATGTGGTACCTGGTGGTAAGTGCTGAGCAGTCCAGATGGAGTGTCAACGAACGTGAGACGTGGTCTGGTCGACACAATTATGCCGGCGTGGTTGAATCGGATATGCACCAAAAAATTTGAAATTCATGTTAAATTAATTCATATTGCCATGTTTTTGTTCAAGTATAAAATTTCTTATTTCGCCAAATTTGGCTTCAGCTGCTTCTATATCAATATTTTTCAAGCAATATACTAATAAACATCGTCACTTCTAATAATATTATCCAACCTTTCTTATTTAGCTTTACCAAAAACACCTTTAATACACAATTACAATAAAAATAGTAAATACAAGTCATCGACATATCATAGCCTTCTAAATATTGTACGGTTAATTCTTTCAAATACTACAGTTATTTTTTTTATTCCAGGTAAATATCCCGACACCCTCATGCGAATGAATATCATGTATGTTAATATTACTGTTATACTTACTTATGTAAGACGTCCATACTAAGCGAGGAGAGGCCAGTGTCTCTATATATCGTAGTTTAAGCTCAATTACACCAACATTGAGTCGATATTGAACATTAGTAAAGGGTTAACTTACACACATTATGTATTTTTGTTAACAAGTACATATCTTGGCTACATGGTTGAAAAGAATTGTAATACTATAGTAACAAAAAATACAAAATGAAAACAACAAATAAAAAGCCTAATTAAAAACGAAAATAAATACTTTGCAGCCACGTAGCATTTACTGTTGTCAATTACAAATGTTGCCACTTAATATGTTTTAAAAATTGCCATTAATTATTTTTAAATTAATATTAGATGCATAATATAGTAAAATTTTACGAAAATGGTTGTTTGGATAAATTAAATTGATTATAATCTATTGATATTTTTATACTAAATTATACACTGATTAGAATTACGCGACTACTCGATTATAATAAGACTTAATTATAATTATTTTATTAACGTTTAATTGTTTTTGGAGAGTATTACTGTATTTTTATATTTAGAGATGGGTAATATTCCCAGATTATCGATAAATAACTAGGTACAGTAGACTGATGTAAATCTGAAGGATATTGATTAATTTAATATGATTTTACATTTTTATTAGGGGTGTGAATATATCGATATTTGCGATCTGGTATTTAATAAATATTAATTGCATTTCTTGAACTGAAACATTGGGAGAAGTCGATAAATATCCTTCCTGTACTTTAAATAAAATAATGCCGCATTGTGAATTAAGTCCCACATTATTTGAAGGGAATATAAAAAATATATAGCAAAATGTATATTATTTAATAGCTAGGCAATATCTTGCATAATAATTATCAAAGCCACGTGCTTATTTTAATATCAACGAGCTTAATTATCTTACATAATAATTTACATATCAATCATATTTCCTCATTGACCCAATTCTACAGCATCATCACCATCTGTCATGTAGTATATAAAGATAATTCCTACATCAATCGTTTTTAAGGTTTTGTTTATAGTACATATAGTATGGACTGGGAACTGGTACATGATTGAAATCAACAAATTAGTTCTTAAACTCTGATTATTGGGTAATTTTGTGGTCGTGCTAGAATCGATGCAATGCTTTCAATTATAAAAGTGGATGAAATAAAATTATTTTCCAGCTAAAAGATTATATATTAAGGAACCTTTTAATTAAGCTTGACGTCATATAAAGTGTGTTATTCATTTTTATTTACCTTAGCTCAAATTCGAGTTTTATTGATAATTTAGGCCCTATATTAACACTTGAGAAAGGCGTAAAAAAACCAAAAGGTACAAATAAATATTTCATGTTATTTCAATGATTTATCAGTTGTGAGTACAGTAGAATAAGATTGCTTTGGTGTTTCTATAAGAGTTACCTGCGGTGCCATTGTTATACGCGTTTGTGTCGGACATTCAGAACTTTATATATTTGTAAAGTATTATTAGATTTTATATGTGGACGTTTGAACACACGGTGAAACTACTAACTGCTTTATGGAAAATTGTGTGCTGAGAAAATTATGATACTCAAAAGTGAAATTGTTTGATATTATTGCTATTTTATTTATTGAATTGAATTGAAAAAGAAATCAAAAGTTATTTTTACATGCTACTAACTAATACGTGCAAATCAAATTATGAAAAAATAAAAATATAAATAAATATTGTTATTTTTGTGACCATAGCCATAGAGAACAAACGTAAATTATAAATAGTTATAGCCCTGAGAAAAAAAAACACCGAAAAGAAATAAAGCAATTGGATACGCATCTTTTTTGTTCAGGTGTAAAGAATTGTGATGTAGGCAAATATGAATTCTATAAATGAGCACCTACTGGGTGCACAATCTGTCTGCCTAGCCCTATGTCTTTGTTCATGATTAATTAATCAAATAAGATTGAAGAGCATTTATGCTATTTACCATAAACCCGATATTTAAAAAAAAATATTAGTAACTGAATTATGCATATTATATACAGTGAAATGTACGATATTGTCCAGAATTAGCGAAATGACTCAATTCATGAGCAAATTGACAATATCGATAGATATAAATATACAAATCGCGAATCTGGACAAGATCTTAATGTACTTATTCACAGACAATCTATAAAGCCGTTTTAATTATCGAATATCAAACTGAATTTATAAGTCGTTCGAAAGATTCAAAATATAGCTAAAATAGGTTTATAAAATGTCTATGAATAAGATATTAGGTGTCTGCCTATTATGTGTCAGATAAAAGGTTGTTGATAATTGTGTTAGTAAAAACTCGTGATAATTGGTGCATTTAAAGACATCGTGTGTTTGAATGTTGTGTGATTTGAAATTTCTTTTATTATAAAATAAATATTTTAAAATGTGGTTTCTTGTTTTATTTTCTGCTTATATATGGGGTGCTAAGATTAACAAAAGTGGGTTTACAAGGGAATAAATACAAATCACCCATATATTATTGGAAGTATTTTGCAAATAACTTAATGCTTGATAATGTGCATTAAGCATATAAGTGTATAAGTAAATTGTGTGTCTACTAAAAATATTTTGAGCTTGAAATGATAGTCTTTGAGAGATATTTTTTATTATTTTATTAAAATAGCATTTAGAACAGAGATAATGATCATAGTGTACGAGTGTGTTATCTTGTTAGTGTTGTCAGACAGTCTTAAATACAATAAATCTTCCTCGGGCTCTCTGCGAAAAAGATTGGATTGCATTAATTGAAGCTCTAACGATCCTACTTATTTATGTAAGAATATCGTAATCACCGATAAATAAATAAAAACCTTATTTCTTGTATTAAAAAAGTTTAATTGTACGCACCACGTGATAAAATAAAAATAAATAAATTTAACGGTAATGTTTTCTTTACTATAATTTTATAAATAATAAAAACATCGATGTAAAAGGGCCAATTATACTTAAAAAAAAAAACAATAAAAAATAATTAATATTTTATTTGTCTCGTGTTAAGTATCTACTTATAATCTTACATATGGACGGAATCTCACAAAATTGCACCTAATCACATTGCAATATAAAACATAAAACAAAATTCACAACAGATTTTGTACAACATTTGGTAAACACCTTACAAAATACCAAGTCACTGATTCTTACACAGAAAGAAAAAAAGTCAAAATTAACAGTTTTATCGAAGTCGATAAAATTACAACACTACACACAGTTCATCGACTACGACAAAATAATTCGCTACACTATGGCTACATACCTAAACATTAATTCATGGGTTGGTGAAAAGACAAAAATGCCTGGTACTTAATTGATCATCCTTAATAATAAAAAAAAACAGTGTACCGTTTTGTACAAAAATCGTGCTAGACATCGTTTAGAATAACGAGTGAAAATGTAACATTGAAATTGCAGCTCGTGTTAATGATTAAAAATACATTAAATGTATGACACAAAGCATAATTTAATAAATAATCAGGCGTTATATGCATACATATAAATATTTAAATATTGAATTTAAAATGAGTGAAGCTGACATATTTATTGTGTAGCAGATAATGTTACATACATTATCTAGAATCTATAATTTTTCTAGAATCCAGAGACATATGGTCGATTGGTTAAATCAATGAACCTGGAGAAAACATGCGTTATGCAAATGCTAATGCTAACTTCCTTCTAAATGTTAATTTTAATTAGCTTCATGCTCAATCTATTTAATGTAAGTCTGTATTATACACCAAATGGATACACTCAAGTCGTTAAAATATTCAAACATTTTTATCTATCCTTGTGTGCAAGCACAAATAAATGCTGCCAACACTGGCACACATATCGACATCAATAAATTATTTCACTCATTTCTCGACTTCATATTTGAAAGGCCGTAATCTGATACTAGATATATTGTGAATAGCGAATATAGAGTAAATGAAGTTGGTTTGTCCAGCCCAAGGTTTGATGCTCGGTGAGTGTTCGGGGCTAAAATAAACAAAAATAATCATAGCGATATAGCAACTTTACAGCTCCCGATTGCATTGGGATTTTTTAGAACTGGCAACCCGGAGTTTATTCAGTACTAGAAGCGTTGCGACTTCTTTTACTATTGGAGATGATTTAGCGTGAATTTCACACAGTGAAAGTAAAAGCATTTTGGGTTGATCTTAACATCTTCTAACTACATCTAAGCTTAGAAACTACACAAGCTTGTACTAATCTAAGTGTTCCGCACAATTGAAGCTAACAACAACGGTATTACATTGAAATGTCTGTCGTGGTCGATATTTTGGAAGAAAATGTACCATTTGAATGGGTCAAATGGAGGAAATCGTGTTTGCTCGCGCGGGGCTCCGAGCGGATGGCACAGTAATCCGAACGGCGGCGGCGCGGCGGCGAGGGTAAAGGCGCGTTTCCACTGACGCGGAGCTGGGCGGAGAAAGTGACAGCAAATCTTTTACTGGGCGTTGGTTTTCTATTAAATTTTATTCTGGTGTCTTCCACTTCTAAACAGCCGAAGGAACTACTCTGGTAAATATTAAAACTTAAAAGAATTCCTGTAGAATGCCACTCCATATAAAATGTAATTCTGGTATCAACCACAACAGAACATTTCGTTTTTACAACATAGCGAGTGAATAAATAGACAACACAATTAAGTACAATAAACACTAATGTCTCTACTTTTACAATATTGCTGTATACAGGGGGATGCCAAATGTCGTGTACATTACACAAATTATTTTCTCACTTAACTGAGTCTAAAATTTGAAGAGGCCAAATATTTTTACATGTACTTACGATTATTAAATAAAGGCAATCCCCCTGTATAAATACAAAAAGCACAATTTAAGTCGCGTACTACCATTGACTATTTATTTATTTATTTATTCTACAAAGCTAACAAACTTGTCTAAACTGTTAATGGCGGAGGAATGTTCCTGTTGGTATATGTAATTATTAGAACGAAAAGAAAACAAAAAACTATTGTTTCCTTAAAATAAACAAGAATTCTACAATGTAGATTCATAATAACATATTATCATCAATTTTATTATGAGCTGTTACCAAACTATCTTACTTTTTATAACTTCTGTACTATCACTGCTGACAGCACTTTTACAAACAAACTAATAGATTCATCATTCAATTATCATCTCTATTTCTTTCTCTATTCCCTCTATTCCCCCGCCATCCCGTATATAAGTGTCCTTACGTGGAGAACTCTCTCATCTTCTCGACGACGAGTTTCTTGTTGTTGGTCACCCAGTCGATATTCACCTTGGCGCGTTCTATCGCCTGCTCTACCGAGAGCTTCGCGTCTTCCAAATACTTGGCGTTGTTGCTCTTCCATGTCATGAACTGGAGGGAAAAAGTCTTTTTAAGTTGAGGTTGTAGAAGGTAAGCCGATGTGAATCGGGTTGTATGAACGCTTTGTAACCATTTATTTGTGATTTTTGTGTCAAGGAACTTATTCATATGGATGCGGATTAAAAAAGTCAACCGTTGCAGCTATTAGCTCTCTTACAGTGTTTAACATAATGTAAGTTATTCAATCAAAACTTGAAATAATTGCCATAAAACCTCTTATGGTGGATTTACATGTTGGCTGAGGCTGGGCCAACGTCTACCAACTCCAAGCTATTAACTATGAAAAACTTAAGGCCAGCCGAGCCAAACACACCGTTTACACGCTGGCGTTGGTGGAGGCTGGCTGAGGTTGGCCAAGGGCTTAAATGCATTATGCAGCATTAGATTAGATACTAAGTTTTGACGTAGGCTTTTAAAAGATGATGGGGTAAAATTTATACTGAACTAAAGAGGAAATATTGTAGTTACCTCATCTAATTCTCGCTGGGTAGTGACCTGGTCCAGCAGAGTCTTAATGATGTAGCCCAGACGACGGCCTTGTCCGTCAAACCTGCAAAATATTACTCATCGTGATACGCATGACCTGTTATTTTCTGCATGTACTGGTTTAAATTAAAATGACGACATAGTTTCTTTATATTTTGGCTACATCTAGCAACACATATTATAACTTCATAGGTTCAACATTCCAGTGATAGGATCATACATTTCAATCTAGGTGTTATGAGACTCAAGTACCTCGTGATTTCCTATACCCAGAACACTACACAAGTACCTAATTGTGTCAATGACAAATAATAAGTAAATACATATATCTAACAGTCACATACAGAGTCCTGACCACATTAAGATCAATTAAGTCTGTAGTGTCTGGTAAGTATCAGAAACTATGAGAGACTTTTCGGTGTCACAAATACCCAGAGACAAATACTTGTCTCGGGGCGGGAATCGACCCCGCAGCCTCTTGTGTCACAGTCAGCGTCCGACCAACAGCGTCACGGAGGCTGTCAAAATAATTATGTTAAAGTGTTGTAGTGTACGTACGCATTGTAGATATCCTGTATGCGGTTGTAGACGAACTCCTTGGCGACGTAGTAGCCCACGCTGGAGCTGGCGATGTTTACTATAACACTCGCCGCGTCCTGCCGACGCACCTCCGGGTTGTCCGTGACCGTCCACTCCAAGTATCTGGGGGGAGGTAAAAAGTTTTTGATTACTTGGGAGAATTAGTAAGTTTTAAAAGATCTCCAATTAATTAAATGATAAAATCTAAATTATTTACACCTGCTAAAATAAAAAAAGAATTGAAAATGTTAAAGTAATAATTATATCGTTTTTAAAGCAATAATAATAAAAATGTAATGAATCAAACTTCAATTTTTAAAATTGCATCATTTAAGACATTTTTATTAATTTAAATAAATTATTAGACATATAAATTATTGTTTTCTAAGCTTCAAATACAAAAATCACATACATAGTTCTGACTCCACACTAAAAACGAGGCTTGTTTCGCGATTATCCGAAATCACGAGAGACTTTTCGGTCTCACAAACATCCAGATCCGAAACAAATACCTGTAGATCACACAAACATTTGTCTCGGTGCGGGGATCGATCCTATAGCCTCTTGTTTCACAGCCGGTGTCTGCTCAACTGCGTCACGGAGGTTGTCAAATACAATGCTGTTATTTTGGCTGAATATCGAGGAGTATGTATGTGTGTAGGGTGTAGCAGTGGCATGGATGATGTACGCACTGGTTGAGTATCCACACGTCCCGCGAGCAGGCGAGCGCGGCGAGCAGCGCGGCGCGCGCGGCGGCCACGTTGCTGCGCTGCTTGCGCGCCAGCAGCCAGCGCCACTGCCGCACGCCGCCGCGCGCCACGCCCACGCAGTACACCGTGCCGCGCAGCTCCAGCGGGATGCTGCGCACACATAGCAACACATTATACTGATCCTGTTCTAACTAGTTCCATCCAAAATATTCAGGAAACGAGAGCCAAGTTCAAAAATCCCGTAAGTTATTTACAACAACATACAATATTTTATAACGATTCAAAATATAACTTATTCTTATAATTTAGGATCCTTGGGGGAGGCCTATGTTCAGCAGTGGACTTCCTGTGACTGAGATGATGATCATAATGATAATCACTTTAGTAATATCATCAACATTAAGACTTCGCTATCGCACACAAACAATAATCATACTCACGGGTTGTTCTCATCCGGGTTGTCAGTCTCCATCCATTGGTTGAAGAGTTGTATGGCGTTCTCCTCGCAGCCCGGCACCTTCATGCGGCACGCCCAGCTGCTGCTCATCACCTGGTGGCACACATCCCTGTACTTATCTGCCTGCTACAACCATTGCCACATCAAAACCAACACCCAACCACCACCATCTAACACCCACCGACAAGCATATTAAGGATATGACGCATCATTACCAATATACTAGCCGTCATGTTAGAGAACGAATATGACAGAACCATTACTCAACCAACACCATTTAACACCCACCTCCAATCGTATTGGGGATATGACGCATCATTATCAATATACTAACCGTCATGTTAGGGAACGACCATGACTGAACCAACACCATCCATCACAACTAACTAATACCACATCAGAATCTTCCACTACCAACCGTTTGCGGGTATGACGCATCATAACCAATCAACTAATAACTGCATTACTGATTTGATGATAGCGTTCCACCCCAAATACCCACTGCAGAGTACGAGACTCCACAACAATGTAGGTTCAATTGAGAATGGTTAATCAATTTACCAAGCTGGTCTAGTGCGGGTTGGCGGACTTCATACCATAGAATATGAAAATGATGATTAAGATTTTTATACTAGGTGTACAGGTGTCATTACCATGCTCTTCTGCATAAATTATGGTTATATTGAGCTCATATAAGACTAATACTGACGCTAAATTGATGACACATTCAGATACCTAAAACTAATGTAAATTTTATGTAGGTAGGTACTTTGTAGTTAGAAAAGCAGCATGACATAAGCTAGATAGATGTTTTAAAAAGCTACACATAATCAATCCGTCACCTCGTAACCATATAATTATGTACATTCAAATAAACATTTAAAACAAGCACAATTGTTACGTCATGCAACTACAGAACTAATTAGTTAAAGCATTTCATGCACTTAGTTTATTTTTACTGAAGTAATATTCAACGTGATTAATCTAAGCATAGCGTGTTTTTCTATAGTTATATGCACTTAAAAGTAATTTCGTGTTTTTTTTTTCAAAATACTAAGTTACTGACGAAGTTTTCACCCGTCAGCAAACACATTACATATGGCATACGTGTCTAGGAATATTATAAGGTATATTTTCATATGTGAAAGCTTGTTTGTTAGCAACTAAAGTTATTAAAATACCAATATTTTTGAATATATTTGTCTGTAAGCTTCCTTAAAAAAAACTATGTGCGACATTATTTCTAATTTTTTTTCTTATCTTACCAAATATCCTGACAATTTTAAAATCCAATATCGCAGATTGCTTACCTGCATCTTTACGCTGTCTAAGTCATCTCCGTTCAAGATCTTGCCGACGTAGAGTCCTCCAGACCTCTCGTATGAAGAGCGGATGAGCTTCCTCACGTATTTCTGGAAGGCACCGTACTCTGGGGAGCGTTTCAGTACTGTCTCGATCTTGGACAAGGCCTTTAGTGCTGTGGAGAGGGGCAGGTAGTCTGTCTCACGTTGGAGGTAGCTGGCTAACCTGGGAACAGAAAAAAAATTAGATATTAATGGAGTTTTCTTTCTAGTAAATTCTGACGTCAAGCGTGTTATTCATGTTGCGGTATGTTAATGTAAGAGTCGGATAAGGCTGCATTTCCACTGAAATGGAAACGAGGAAAGTGTATAAGATGGGTAAAGAATATTCAATCACATACTTTGAGCCTAGAAAATCGTATTGAATTTTTAACTTAAGTGTAGTAGTTTTGGTTTTTTGTGTGTTTGAGTGAAATAGCAGGGGAACAATGTTCATTTCAACGCGTTTAATTGCATGTGGCCATTGATCCCTAATGTCAGCTAATTTTATACATTGCGTTATTCAAATAACCAAGTATTTTAATTTAGGTATGTATATTTATTTATTATATTTAGAGTGTTGTGTAAGGTAAGCAGTGTCTGTTGTACATTACGTTATTTAAATTACCAAGTACCTACTGTAACTAAAGTACGGTGTGGTATGTATATGTCGAGTAGTGTGTGACTGTCCCGCCCTCACACCCACCACTGCATCTCTTGTGTCGCAGGATCAACAGTGGCACGCAATGTAATGACACCACGCATTGAAGCTCGGCGAGTCTCCGGGAATGTGTAAGTTGTGTCGAGTAGTGAGTAGTGTGTGTAAGCGGTGCGTTACTTGAGCGTGGTGGAGTAGTGCAGTTTGCCGGTGGCGGCGAGCGCGAAGGCGTCGGCGAGCAGCTGCACGCGGCCCAGCACGGGCACGTGCTCGTACCGCGCGCTCAGCAGCGCGCTCGTCAGCAGCTGCCAGTTGCGCGCGTCGTAGTTCACGCGGTACGGAGCTGCGGAGATATATTGAGGATTTGGATGTTGTGGTATACATGGGATATCAAGACTGCAGCCGGGTGGTATTTTAAAAAACTTCAGAATCAAAACAACAGAAAACGACGATGTTTTTTGTTATTTTTTTTTTCTATGATATTTGAGTGGTGAATACATATTTTTTCCCTAAAATAATAGTGTATTTATAAAGACCCTTTTATTTATAAAGACTCTAAGGTATAAAAGAGTTCAAATTATTATTTTAGCAAAAACTATATATTTACTACTCAAAAATGATGATAAAATACCGTAAAAAGATTGTCGCGTTTCTCTGCGAAATTGTTAGTTGCATTGTTTGTAGTCACTAAAACTACCACCCAACGGCTTCGTTTTCGGTAGCAATCTTGATATACTTACCCTGTATGTTGTGTCATAATTTAAATATAATGTTCGAGGACATTTTAAAAAATATTATACATCGCAAAAAAAAAACACTATTAATAAAAATCAAATCTTATGGAGATTTTTTTAAGCCCGTGTTTACGAAATATTTTTGGCACTATAATAATGGACTCAGCCGTAGTTATCTTATTCTAAGATTATCAATTAGCACAGAAAGGTTCAAATAGTGTAAATGGAATAACTGTGATTTTTATTTCCTACTTCAGGACAGTTTTGAACTTCAATGTTGCTATTAAATACTTTATATAAGTAAATCAAATTTTTTTACTTGAATGTGAGATTTATAGTGCCGTAGATTGTACAATTAGCCTAAATCAGCAATTTAATTGGATTATGCATCAAACCCACTCAAAAGCAAACTGACGAACACAAAAGCACTAGTAATAAACACCTACAGTCCGTACTCACCAATCATATCGGGGTTGAACAGCACCCACTCCTTGGCCTCTGCATCATGGGAGAACTGGTGCGCCTGGTGCAGTCCGTGCGTGTTGGCGAGCCACTGCAGCGCGCGCGGCGCCTGCCCCGCCTCCTGCTGGCACAGCACGCGCAGCGGCACCCACCACGACGACGACGTGCCCGAGCGCGCGCCCAGGGATAAGTAGCGACGCTGGAATGGTAGTCAAGCGTCAGCAACAGTAGTCAAGCGTCAGCAACCGTCAGCATTCAAGCTTATAATACAGCTGATTCCGTAAATAAATAATTATGAGATGGCAGGACAACGGGAAATTAATAGAGTAATAGGGACCATATATACTGCGTACGGCGTAAGAGTGACAAAGATAGAAATAGCGGAATATGTGCCATTGCTTATGTTACATTTGTTCGCAGAGGCCCCTCAAGTAATGTCTCAATGAACTTACCTCCTACTTTATATGACCTTTTTGTTACCACCTAGCATTCGGAAAATGTATGAATGCACAAATTATGCAAAGTTTTTATTCCTACAATAATTAGTATCAAACAATTACTTATTTTCTCTAGTAAGAACTAACATTAAAATAATAAATCTTACTTCGGCAGCACTTTCCTCACACTCAGGCAGTATAACTTTAACTACAATATTTTACGAACACTTCACCAGATAGCTAACGTATGAATATATTATATACCATAACATGCACATACCTGTGTAACAGTAAGCGAGCGATCGTCATAGTCCCTGGTGACGGTGAGCAGCGGGTATCCGGTCTGCGTGGTCCACGTGTCCATGATGTCCTTAACGGTGACGTTGTGCGGCAACACGCCGTGCTCCTGGCTCACCAGCGTCAGCTCGTGCCACAGGTCGTCCTGCTCCGCGTTGCCGTACGAGTACTTCACCAGATAGCTGACGGCCGAATACGAACATATATTCGTCAGCATCAACAATATTTGTGACACCAAATAGTATAACTGTTAGTGTGTAATGATGTTTAGTCAGAACTAAGTCTATGAATGTTGGGTTTATTAACATAGCCCATTCTCAAGAATTGTCTGGCCGGTTGGTCCATTGCATGTTAGATACCCTCTTAAAAATTACTGCATTGTCTAATAAAAGTGTTAGCGGTTAGCTGTTGCGTTTCGATTTGAAGAACATTACAGATGGTTATCTTTAATTTTGCTCTCTAGAAAAAATATGTAATCAATTGCACGTACTTATGAATAGCTTTCCTGAACACGTCATCTCCAAGGAACATGGTCATCATACGAATCAGTGTAGCACCCTTCTTGTAAGAGATCTCGTCGAATATCTCCGAGATACGCTTCGGGTTGTCAATGGGAACGGACACCTGAAAAACAAATCCTTATTAGCTGCTGACGACTGAATATGATGGTTGGTTGTCAGTGTTAATTTTTGCTGCCTCCTTAAAAGTTATTAAAAAGCAGTAGGTGTACTGTTGATGGTAATTTTATTTTTTCGTGAAAGTTGTAAGTGAAAGTGAATGGAAAGTGATACAAATATTTCGTAATAAAGATTTGAACGTAAAACTGTTACGTTATTGTTTTTGTCACGACATGTATTAATTATAGAAAGTGATTTTAACATATGAAAACATACATAAGTCACTATAATTTATTATATAAATATAAATACTGTTTATATCGAGTCAGCGCTAAAAAAATGTTACCGAAAATAAATTATATTCCTGTTATTCCATGAGGACAGCTATTTCAAAATTATAATGATACCATCATATTGGTTTCAATGAATACTATATTTCTATTAGATCCTGAACCTAGTGTGGAGATCACCGACAAATATTCTGATTTTGGTGTTTTTTTTTTGTTATTTGTTACGTTAATCAAAGTTTGTCTTATTTGTCTTGGTTTAAGAAAAAAAATGTATTATAATTAGTATTTAATGAAACCTAGAAAACCTGCCATAAAAAAGCCCCCATGTTTTAATTGGGTCCACAGTAAATTGTGGTAAGTAGGTATATGAAATGATTAAGGTTGCATGCCTGTATATGTACATATATGTTGTGCACGTACCGGATGCGAGGTCTCGAGCGCGTCGAGCGCCAGCACGGCGAGCAGGTTGCCGACGGCGTGCGCGAGCGGCGCGCGCCACGCCGCCTCCACGCCGCCCACGCCCAGCGACGCCGCGAACGTCGCGAAGCCCTCGTTCAGCCACAGGTCCGACCACCAGCGCATCGTCACCAGGTTGCCGAACCACTGGTGCGCCAGCTCGTGGGCTACCACCTGCACCACACAATACGCTTTATACACCTTTCTATACCACAGAGGAATGTACAGTTGGAAAGGTGGAACATTTATTATTGAAATTTAATTTTTTTCTCTGACATTTGAAATAGAAAAGATGCTGTTACTTACTTCCTAAAACTGTGCAACATAAAATAGCTAGATGCTTACAGTTCCTCCACAGAATTCCCTATTATTTTTGCTACCAATGTATCATCAATGCCTCTAAACTAAAAGAATATTCACTCCTGCCATTATTCCTTCAACGGTGAGAATAAGTACAACTAGTCCTTCAATTCTTTTAATAAACAAAAACAAACTTCAAAAGTCACCATCCAGACTAAAACTGCTCACCTCAGCAACCCTCTCCTTGTTCAGGAACGAGGACTGATCCTTGTCGTACAATAAAGCAGTCTCCCGGTAGGTGATGAGACCCCAGTTCTCCATGGCGCCGGCGGAGAAGTCCGGAATGGCGATCATGTCCTGCTTGGGCAACGGGAAGCTCACGTTGAACCACTGCTCGAAGTGGGTGAGCACGCGAGGACCTATGTTAGCCGCGTAGGCTGTCTGTAACAACGATTGGGTGTGAATAAAGAGTATATTAGGATTTTTTGGCAGTCATTTTATAAAAATAAAGTAAATAAATGAAGAAGAAACTGATGTATAGCAGGACAAGAGAAAATCGTGACTTGTTATTTGAAAATGTATCTGGACAGCAGCTTACTATCAGGCGAAAAGCATGCTCGTCTCCCAACGCATTTTATTGTAGTCAGGTACGTTTTGACACTTGAGCGAACCAATATGAAAAATGGAACTCGGTTTATTGTGCCTGTTCTTTTTGGTGCAGACTTTAAAAGCTTACGTCTTTTCAAATTGCACCAGGTCTTCTAATAATTCCGCTTCTTGTTTCTTAACTAATGACAAATGATATTTTCTTTAACAATAAGAAAGCTATTAATCCGTCTCTAACTTTGTGGATAATAAAATGACTCTCCTGCTATCCCTGGGTTTTACTTTCTTCATGTCTATATACCACACCTTAACATATCCTACACCCACCGAATACACCACACCAAAACCCCTGAACCCCACATTCAGCATCCTCGATCACTAACCTGGTCGATAGCATCGCTGCGTGCCCAGATGCGGAACTTGGTGTGCGACAGGTCAGCAGGGCTCTCCGTGTACGTGAACTTGGACACCACGTACGCCACCAAGTAGGTCGACATCGGCACCGACACGTGGAAGTTGTCCCACACGAATTCCGATTTGTCTTTACTGGAAATAATTTCATCAGTAGAATTTTTTTAACTGCTGGTCCAATTGTTTATGAATAGAGGTAAAAACTAGAGATTTCATTTACGCTTAACATACAGCTTTCGTAGCGCATTTGGTTTGATGCAGGCTGTGAAACAAGAGGCCGCGGGTACGATCCCCGCGCCGAGACAAATATTTGGGTGACTCACAACAATTTGTTACGGGTCTGGGTGTTTGTGAGAACGAAAAGTCTCTCGGAGTTCCAGGACACCGACAACACAAGACTCGATCTTCGTGCGGGATCAGGACTATATAAGTGACTGTTGGGTGTATTTATTTATTTGTAAAAGGTCCATTTTATTTTATTTGATCGCGGTGGCATTAATCGAACTTGATGAAATTGACTTTGGCAGATCTTTATCTCCGAAACAGACAGTTTAACAATGCCACATAGAGTTCGCAGATTTTTATTTTTCAAGACAAAATAGGAGGCAAGCAAGTCACCATGCAGAACTCATATAACAATGATCATAATCTGGACAATATTGTTATCCATATAATAATTATTACTCCTTCGTTGCTTAATATCCTACCGATCGTTTCGCACATTAAAGAAAAGGTCTTTGAAATGGCAGAGAATACCTGACACATAGTTAAACTGAGGGAAAGTAATTACTATAATTAGCGGTTAAAGTGGCAATACTTACTTGAACGTTTGTGTGATAAGCATCCAAGGCCAGTGTCTCTCTATAGCACTGAAAATATTAAAACACATTATATTAACTTTGTACATTTCCTACAGCTCCATGCGGTCGAGACAATTAACTACACGTACTAGTAATTTGGCCTACGAGTTTAGAGCTTCCGAATATATTTACTGGTGGTAGGTCTCTCATATGTGAGAGGCCATCTGGGTGGGTACCACCGCAGTGTCTATTTCTCCTGTCAAACAGCAGCGTAAACGCACTGTTGTGTTTCGGGTTGAAGGGCATTGTAGCCAGAGTAACTACTGGACATATTGAGACTTAACATCTTATGTCTCAGGATGGCGAGCGCAGTGAAATGCCAAGCATTGCTTTGTAATTCAAGGTGTTGTTTGGTTTTGCTACTGTTCATGAGCGGTCGTATCGCTTACCATCAGGCGAACGGCATGCTCGTCTCGCCATTCATAGCAATAAAAAAAAAATATATATATTTTTAAGTAAAACGAGATATAATATAACATACATACAAACATATATAAACTCACGCCTTTTTCCCAGAAAGGGTAGGCAGAGGTTTCCCTAGTAGCAACCAGGACACCCAAGATACACCTTGTACTTTCCATCCCAAGATGTGAAAGGAGGCGACCTTATTGCCACATCGGGCACAAATTTAAATAGCACTGCCCGACCCAGGATTCGAACCCGAGACCTCAACTTTGTAACTGTAACGTAGTACAACTACGCCAGCGACGCAGTCAAAGGAGTTACAATATTGTATTTATAAAAATACACTCAAAATTACTAAACTATCTAATTTTGCAATTGAATTCGGATTTTCATGGTTCACAGTCTATACCGGGTATGTCAAGACTGCTACCAAAAACGAAGCCAGGTGGTAGTTTTAGTGACTAGAAACACAATGCAATTAAAAATTTTGCAACATTTTTTTAAACATTTTTTAAATATCGTCATTTTTGGGTGGTAAATCCATAGTTTTTGCTAAAATAATAATTTAAACTGTTTAATACCTAAGAGTCTTTATAAATAAAAGGGTAGACACTATTATTTTAGAAAAAAAAAAATATTTACCACCCAAATACGTCCATATAAAAAAATAACAAAAAAAAAATTGTCGCTTTTTTTCCAACATGTTCTGTTGCATTGTGTCTGAAGTCGCTTAAACTACCACCCAGCTTCGTTTTCGGTAGCAGTCTTGATATAACCTGTATAATCTATGTATATATTCATGTAACACCAGACTACTCACACCTATGGTCACATATACTTTCTTATCTTCCCTAAGATTGAAAATTTGTTATACTATTAGTATCCATTGCTTACTTTTCACTAGAAGAGGTCAGTACAGGCATGTTGGCGACGGCAGTGTATGCCTTGCTATGGCCAATGGTCACTTTAAATGTGGCCTTGTACATGGGCTCGTCGAAGCACGGGAATCCCTTGCGCGCCGAGATCGCCTCGAACTGTGTCGCTATTAAATACCTGAGGGAAATATAAATATGGCAGATATAATAATAATATTTATTTATCTCTCTCATACAGAAAAAGGGTACGAGCATGTTAAAAGTACATATTAGATGTAATAGGCAGGGCCTGTGATTCAGAAAATGCCAACAACTCTTTGAAAAGAAACATAAGAAAACATAGTAATAGAACATCAACTCATAAAAAATTAGAGCTATGAACCACGCAATATATTATTCCGAAAGGTGTATATTTGTATCTTAGAGTATTTTTAATATAGAGGGAGTGCTGGTAATTCAATGTATATAAAATTTTGGTGACGGGCCACCTTTTTCTGCTTCTCCTATTTCGGATCATATTTTACAGGTAGTCCAGCATGCACAATTTACTTATAAATAAAAATAAATAATTCGGGCTATTTTTTCCCACTCAAACTTGCTTTAAGAGCGTTTATACCTTCCGCGCGCTTTTTGGCTTAAAAACAGGACTTTTCAAACGAGTTAATATCCACCAATAAACAATTTAAAGGAAAAATAATTAACACTAATTTTAGAAAATGTTGTCATCTAGGGATTTTGGTGGAGAACATTATAGATTGATAGATAATTTGTGAATACTATAAGGATTACTGAACACAGGTTGCGTTATTTAGGCCTCGAATGGCGATTTAGAAGCTTAAGACATCCGAAATCACTAAATATAAGATGAAAATAAAAATATTGTTAGACTAATAAGACCCTTATGGAGGGATTTTGCTGAGAAAAATAATCTTTTTGTGTTTAGTTCCTGAAAAATAAAAATTTAAACAATGCGAAATTATTCAGAAACTCTCGTCAAGAACCATCGATATCAATGTTACACTAGATAAGACGTTCTTTGTAAAAAACGTGTCCCACCCAAGTGCGGTGCATGCACCGCACACGAATCAGTCTGCCGCGTGACGGCTACGCAGCAGTACGCCTCTTTGATTATATTTATAAGTAATTTATTTTGACTTTTCCCCGTCAAACCGATAGCGAAATTTTCTAAAATTACAATATAATTAAAGCATACAACTTAAGTGATAAAATATTGCAGTATAATGCCGATAATACAGATATTTTATTTATTATTCGATTAAATATTTGTATAGGTCATTAGAAATACAAGGTGAGCTTCTTAATCGTATGTCTCATTCCCGCGCATAAAAATTGCCCGTCGAGTGAGAGAGACGAACTATATTAGATATAGATTATTCATGGGACATTCATATCAGACGACCAATTAGGCATAAACTATTCGAATACATTACAAATACAGATATGTAGGAAGAATGTAGGTAAAAATTGATTTCAGTATTTTATTTTAATTTTATGTTGTTAATTAATAACACAAAATATGTGTTTTGTATGTATGTTTTGAAACAGTGGACAGTTTTTAGACCCTATTTCTTTATATGAAATACCTAATTGACTACGTTGAAATTTCGAACCCACTGAATGTTATTAAAGACTAATATCACTTAAAATTGTTTTAGATTCTTGCGCGTCGTTACAAAAGAAAAAGATCTCTATAATATTTGTCTGTTGTTTCATTATCTTATTGTAAAACTGTGATAAACTCGTACACTTATAAGAGTTTTTAGTTTAATTTAGATAACTTTCATGAATTATTCACATAAATAAAAAAATATTACAAAATATATAATTGCTATGACGGCATTCATACTTAGGCAGTATCTTAGGAAAAGCTATTATTGATTTGAACTGTCTCTTCTGTCTAATAATCTTTGATCATAATTTGTAATATTCAAGTAAACGTACTAGATGTCGCTACTGAGCTTTATTGAAATATGGGACAAACAGTTTCTATGACGCGTCGCGTCTATCGGTAGAATATAAGTCAATGTCAAGAACATATTTTTTTTCACAAACTTATCGTACATAATTTTTTATAGCAATTGCATATTATAATAGAAGAACATCTTATCAATAAATTACCATTTTTATATTTCAACAAAATTAGTTTTCATGTTTTCTACAAATATTTTAAAAACCCCTATAAAACACGCTGTCCGACCTGCATCAAATCAGACCGCCGCAAGGCCTTCTAGAGGGAGGACGTATCGCTCGTCGCTCCGGCCTGGCTGCAGTTGATCGTTGTCGTGCGTAGTAAAAATAGCCACGCGTGTACTGCGAATGCCACATCTTAGTACTTTGGTAGTAAAATATTTTATTTTATTTTTATTATCTACAATGATTTTGTAGTGAGTATAAATTATGTTTCAGATAATATAATGGGAAATAAAACTTAGTCATTTCTAAGCAAAAAAAGGAAACAACATTTTGAAAAATTGACTGAAACAATACTAATGTTATAGCGTGAAACTATAATTATGTTTGTTGTTTTTTAGGCCGTTTGGAAAATATATAATTGTGTTTTTGGGATGCGCTTATCTATACATATAAATAAAATTGAAGTGTCTGTTTGTTTCTGTTGAAAAAAAATGTCCTACTAGGTATCGTTATATACACGATACATATGCCGAAAATGATATTTAATTTTTTTTGTCTGTCTGTCTGTCTGTTTGTTCCGTCTAATCTCTGAAATGGCTGGGCCGATTTTGACGGGACTTTTATTGTCAGGTAGCTGATATAATAATGAGTAACTTAGGCTACATTTATGTCAGAAAAAATCTTTTATTTTAGAAGAAATAAAGTAATGTTGCAATGTGCAATACCACGCGCAGCTCACGCGCATGCTACCACTGGGCCGTTACGTCGGGCGCCTCCCACCACTTCTCCCACCAACAAATCAATATCACAATTACAAAATATTGTATACTGGGTATCTCAAGACTGCTACCGAAAACGAAGCCGGGTGGTAGTTTTAGTGACTACAAACACAATCCAACAAAAAAATTCGTAATCAAACGCGACATTTTTTTTTATGATTTTTTTAATATCGTCATTTTTGAGGGGTAAATTCATAGTTTTTGCTAAAATAATAGTGTATACCCTTCTATTTATAAAGACTCTAAGGTATAAAAGAGTTTGAATTATTATTTTCGCAACAACTTTGGATTTACCCACCAAAAATGATGATATTTAAAAAATCATAAAAAAAATTGTCGTGTTTTTTTCCGAAAATTTTAATTGGATTGTGTTTGTAGTCACTAACACTACCACCCGGCTTCGTTTTCGGTAGCAGTCTTGAGATACCCGGTATAAAGAAATTTAACAATAAATGATAGTTAAAATTTCATCTTGGGACTGAATAAGACAGGACATAAACCGGATATAACGGGACGGGAAATATAGTCGACGGCGCGAGGGAAAAATATAGTTAGTACGCGAAATAATATGTATACTGGAACTAACAATACTGGACTCAATAGCTATCCGCACCCGGGCGAAGCCGGGTCCGACCGCTAGTACACCTATAAAAACGACACGCTGAACATAGCTGTTATCCTAAAGAAAATTTAACAGAGACATGCATCAAATCGATATTAAAGCTATAGTTTCTCAATAATGTGTCATGCATATGTGCCCTTATTCAATTGTTGTTATCACACACACAAAATATATATGTTCATTCACTAATGGACTATAGGTACTCGTGATTCTGAACCTCCTCTTAAAATTTGAAAACTCAGAACAAAATAACCTTGTTTAATAGCATCGTCATATCGATAATTATAAAAGTTGTTATATTTGTTCCTCCTCCTATTCAATAGAATAAGAAAAGCATACACAGCACTAGTGATTTGCGTTCCATTATCATGGCAACCATAGTTTCATAATGAGTTTAATAGTATTTTTTCTACTAAATTAGAAAGATTAGTATTATAACTTTTAAGAAATACAATTATTGTTATTAGATATGCGTTCCACGATATTTTAGTTAGCAGCGGTGTATAGAAAAATGGTATTAGAATAATTATGACATCTTTTAACGTGGAATAAAAAGTATCGAAAACGTCACAGCTCGTCACATAGCAACTGGATTATACCTATGACATCGTTTCTTCTAGCATAGGTATTAGTAGATCATTAATATAATACATTGCGACAAATGTAATTGCGAGGCTAAATTATGTTATGTACTGTAATTTGAAATTCAATATGTTTCGTAGTTGTAAGGTGTTGTATAGTCCCTAACTCTATTCATGTGTTCGAACAAGTGCGTGTCTGTTCGAACACGAAATCTATACATATAAATAAAATAGAAGTGTCTGTTTTTAAAGTGAAAAAAAATTTCCTACTACCTATCGTTATATAAACAATACATATGCCGAAATCGATCTTTAAAATTTTTTTATCTGTCTGTTTGTTCCGGCTAATCTCTGAAATTACTGGACCGATTTTGACGGGACTTTTTTTGTCAGGTAGCTGATATAATAAGGAGTAACTTAGGCTACATTTATTTTAGAAAAATTAAGACCAAGTGTCCAGTACCGCGCGCAGCTCACGCGCATGCTACCACTGGGCCGTCACGTCGGGCGCCTCCCACCAACGAATCAATATCACAATTACAAAATATTGTATATAAAGAAATTAAATGATAATTAAAATTTCATCATCGGACTGAATGAGACCGGACATAGCGGGACGGAAAATATAGTCGACGGTGCGCGGGAAAAATATAGTTAGTACGCGAAATAATATGTTGTTGCCAAATCAATACTGGACTCAAAAGCTATCTGCACCCGGGCGAAGCCGGGTCCGACCGCTAGTTATTAATAAAACGTCCGCAGTGTCTACTGATTGAACACTGATTTTTGAATTCAACTTAACAATGTATTAATAATGAAAATATGATTAGGTACTAATCATATTTTCGTTGTTAATTACTTAATTTGTATTGTTAATTACTCGTAAAGTAATATTTGTCTACTTATAATTCAAATAAAATATTTTTATTACATTATATTACCAATATATAAATCATAAGTTGCATTTCAATTGAATATTTGAAGTGCACGGATCAAAGATGGTTGATCTGATTTTACAGCGAGCCGACGCGGCAGCTCTACGCACACAGCTTTGATCGCTTATGTGTGCGTGAAATTAAACGAATAAATGCCTATAGTTGACTTTGCGCGCAAGGTGTAAACGCTCTTAAAGGATAATAGTTAAATATACTTTCCGTTATCAAATAAATTGATTGTTGTTGTAATTTGTTGTTAAATAACTATATCATTTTTTGTAATCAAGGAGCGCAAAACATTACGAACAAGAAAATATCTACGTTTTTGAATTGAGTCCCTTTTTTATATATGTATACTCTAAGTTATACAGCAGTTATAGTATGTAGCGTTGAAAGCTCCAATATAGCATTAAATAATTTAACTTTTTAAACTTTTTACTCTTAATTGAGTCAATTAATTGAAATCTTGAAGTTAAATGGTTTATCTCGTGGCCCGCTAGATGGACCTAGTAGGCTTATTTGTTTTACGATTTCTAACGGAATTGGAAAAATTGATAAGAATCTTTTAAAATATTTTTTTGCAACGGGCAAAAGAAATCACTGCATGCTTATTATATTAAATTGTAAAATAGCGTGTACTTACTCTTTACTCTGAGTATTCTTGTTAATATAAGTACTAATGTACACTCCGTCCAACCCTGGCTTCAAATTGCCGTAGAACGGTATAGTGAGGGTATAATTGGACCCCTCCACGAGATTCTTATCTAACGCGATGGTTAGAAGGTTGAAGGTGTCGTTTAGCTTGACCTCCGTCACCTGCGGTTCCATGAGACCGGATACTGTAACCCTGCCATCCGGTATAGTGAAATCTTGAGCGTGCAGGATAATTTTAGATGTGGTCTTTTTGACCATTAGCTGCAACAAACATACAGTATTTAGATAAACATTTTTATACGGGCAGGAAATATATTTCGCGGTATATTGTACCATAGTAAATTAATATCTCTAATTTATTTTTCTAAACTTATTTGTAGTCAACGAAACCGCGCAAGGCCGGCGTGGTGGACAAAATACTAAAGCTTTCAATCATAGAGGCTCGTGTCCTGTATTAGAAAGCATTTATGGGCCGATAGTTATATGACATATGATGCCCTAGTACTAACTCAGTCAACGCTCATCCAACAGTAATGAAAAATACTCTCTCTCTCTCTCTACAATCATTCCCTCAATGCTGAGGATCGTGACCCCTGTGACAGTCGAGTCTTGGACATAAAAAATATATATTGACTACTTATTTGTATGTGACGACTTCGTCCTAACTCACTCATGCAAGTCAAAAACTCATTTTAGCTCAACCAATTACAAAAGGTTATTTATTGCAAATTGCCATTCTAGAATTAAATCCATTTGTTGCTCAATATTGTAGCGCACCTTAATCGCATCGGCTGGCCTACAGTTAATATTTATTGCTCGTGTGTCAAGCCTATTTCGTACGAAAATTGTTTTTGCAGAGGTATTTCGTCATTTAAGTGTTTTAAATAAAAAAAACATTATTGCAATAGATGACGAAAGGGGCATGCCACTCTCCCGATGGTAAGCGATACGACTGCTCATAAACAGTAGGAAAACCAAACAACACCTTGAATCACAAAGCAATACTTTACATTCCGATAAGCTCGCCATCCTGATACATAAAATGGTAAGTCTCAATATGTCCAGTAATTACTTTGACTACAATGTCCATCAAACCAACAATAGTGCATTTAGACTGCTGTAAGACGGGACAAATAGACCTCTCACATTTATTTATCGAACTCTTAGATTGTAGAGCAGTCTTGTGTTTTGCAGTGGATATATATGAGTCGTTTTAAAAAATAATTAAATCTTTATAACAGAACATACAATGCAAATGCTGCGATACACCAGTCTTACAATTTGCATTGGTTTTAAAATCATTCACAGATAACTTGGTTGTTAAAATGGTATTTTTGGAATACAATAACATTACAGAATTAAACACTGCACTACCATTTTAACAACACGATCCTTGAACTAAAAGATTTCTCTGAATCAGCCACCCACTGCTTTTTTGTTCGACAATAACAATTTTGTCGGCCAATCAATAAACAAACAAGAACTATTGTGTGGTGTGAAAGTCGTCCGAGTTAGGCAAAGGTTACACGCTCAAAGAAATCTGTATCATGAACCGAACGGGTCAAGGGGAAAGTCATTTATGTACATTTTTCACATTAAATAATATCTGGCAGCCACACGCATACAGAATATGGAATGACTACAATATCTAGACCTGAAACAATGTTGGTCATACATATAAGTATTTGTCTTGATCCCGTAATCGAATACACAGCCTCTGGATTCAAAGCCGTCTCTCAACCCATAGTGCCATGGAGGCTGTTCAATATTGTGTTGCTGATTTATAATGATCTATCAACTGACTATGGTGTTCGTAGCTTATGAGTATGAGCCAAAAATTGATGTAGAGTCGTTTTATATGGTAAAACAGGTAAATTTAACATGGTATTTGAGACCACGCTGACGACTGCAATGGCAGTTAAAAGTTTAATTGACCTTTGTGAATGATTCCGATTCATTATGAAATAAGAGGAAAAATATTCTTAATTTACTCCAATTCTTATTATTTCGAAAAGGTCCCGGGATCGGAATCTGGTAACTGGATATGTCATGAACAGTAAAATTTTAAAAATAACATGCAGAAACAACAGTTATTTTTTATTCAATATTCATTTATTGCCCATAGCGTTGGTTTCTGTGTCAATGACCCACAAGTGGCATAGTGTCAATTCTATTCAAATGTAATTATGTGACGAACAGACAACGGAATAACAATACGATACATGCAAGAATGTCAATAGGTTCCTAGTAGACATTTTATGACATTCACCAACATATTTTTCAAATTTATTAGATGAACAAAAATTATATTCCGATAATTAAATTGACAGAGAATATTAATTTAAAAGGTTTGGTCACGTGAAAATCGCCAAAAGTCCGTTAGTAACAAACGCCTCAACATAGCTGGACCAAGGTACGCTAAAGAAATGCTCGTTTGATAATCTTCAAGATTCGAATGCTAATATTAAATACTTATGTTATGTAGATAAGCAATCTTCATTACATTTAAATCATCTAGTGCACTATTGTTTTCAGTTTCTCATACGAGTATTTTTTTTTTATTATGGCCCGGCATATTCGTGGCTTTGCACCTGATGGTAAGCGCAGATGCCGCCCAGGCAGAGTATCCATTGACATCGGACGGCAGTCTCATGCCAATGGAAACAATTATGCCGGCCTGCTAAGGTGCCTCTTCACACTACGGCAAAAAATTAGCAGTTGGCAGTAAATTAGCAGCGAACAATTTGACAGCCTCCGTAACGCAGTTGGTAAAACGCCAACTGTGAAATGAGAGGCCGCGGGTTCGATCCCGCACCGAAACTAATATATGTGTGATCCACATTTATATTTTTCGGGTCTGGGTGTTTGTGAAACCGAAAAGTCTCTTGTAGTTTCTGATCCCCACGACATAAGACTCGATCATAGTGTGGCGTCAGGACTATGTATGTGACTGTTGGACATAATTTTTATTTAGGGCTTTGTAGCTAGAGTAAGTACTGGATATATTGAGACTTAAAATCTTATGTCTCAGGACGGCGAGCGCAGTGGAATACCAAGCATTGCTTTATAATTCAAGTTGGTGTTTGGTTTTGCAACTGTTTATGAGCGGCTGTATCGCTTACCATCAGGCGAACGGCATGCTCGTCTCGCTATTCATTGCAATAAAAAAAATATTTTATATTAGAGGGCGATTACCACCTCGCATCGGTGGATAGCGATCACGTATTTTGACACAATGCCAGCATTTATAAAAATGGTAATGATAGTGATATATCTTATTACCTATTCTTGAATATAAGGAAAACAAACGCGGTGCGTAGTTAGTTAGCAGTGGCCCTCGATATCGGCGCTAGAGTAGAATGGTAAACAGACGGACAGCTCTACTGTCCACTGTATTAATATTAAATGAACGTAGGATGATTGAAGTGGGCGGCCGCGGTGAAGGCTCAGATAGGTCGTTCGATTGTAAATAATGCTATCTGGGTATGGTTTGTGATGCTTTTTTTATTGCTATGAAGGGCGAGACGAGCTTGCCGTTCGTCTGATGGTAAGCGTTACGAACGCTCATAAACAGTAGCAAAACGAAGGGTATTTGGGTTAAAGGATTCTGTCCATCGGTTTAAATGACATTGTAGCCAGAGTAACTGGAGGAAATAATGAGACTTTACATCTCATGTATCAGGATGGCAAGCGCAGTGGAATTCATAATGTTGTTGTTGTATGTAGTACGCTTACCATCAGGCGAATTGTATGTTCGTCTTGTCATTCACTATTAATGAAAATATTTTATACACTTCTAACCAAAAAATTCGAAATACCTTGCATGTATGTTTATGTATTGTAAGGATTAACAGGAAAATGTGTATAAATTTAATTTGAATTTCGAACATTTGTCATTATACTCCTAAATATACATGTCTAATGGCATGATACCGCCGTCAGATGCCATTCGATACTCTATCGGCATTTGCAATTACCCTCAGGTGCAAAGCTGTCACCGTGAATTGCCAGAATAAAAAAGGTAGTAATCTCAGGTAGTAATGGACACAAAACTCCAGTATTACGGTAGAACACAACACTCTCCATGTCGCAGCCTTAACGACACATCATAGGTCGCGCAGGACATTACCGCTGGTACGTGATGCATTTTATAATAAACATACATACATACACACACATACAACCTCATACGAGGTGTATGAAAGTGACCTACTTCACACAGACCACAATCGATAGCTCTATTGATTGGTATTATAATGACAGGTGATGGTTTATGACCACACGTGGAAATAAATTTACTTTTCGTTCATTCGAAGTACTGTTGAGAAAAAAATAAAGATGGATTCAGATGAAGAATTGCTATATGAAAGTTTATCTAATGAACAGCTACCAATGTTAAGTTTCGGTTGATTTTTTTATATTTGCACGACATAGTGACTAAAATGCACCTCATAAGTAGTACATTTAATATAGTCAAAAATCCAAATACAGTATCCCGGGACGCGAGAAGATAGTCTCTCTCCGGTCGACACAATAATGCTGGTCTCGGATATACAAAGACTAAACCCGAAACTCTACATACTTTCGTGGACCATAATAATTTTTCACCATCTTGCAAAGAGCTACCGAAGCTAAGGCTGACACGTAAACCTTGCCATCAGTTATAGAGTCTCAGACAATCTCATTAGCCAAGTGAAAAACAAATATAATTTTTTAGTTGCTGTTGTTTTTAATTATGTCTCTTAATACGACTTTAGATACGAAAAATACTTCATGTTTGAGTTTGTAGTAGTAAGTACCATTTTAAACACTAAGTATAAAAAAAAACTAGAAGAGCCTGTCCTTATAAGTTCATGCTTAGGAATTATTTCCGTATAACTCAAACAATTAGTCATCTCTATATACAGGGCAAGCTACATTGTATCTCCAATAGCAATACAAGAACAACACAAGGATGTCGTCGACCGCGATTCAAGAGTAATGTAACAAAAATCTGAGCAACCATTTGTTCTGATGCAAATGTAGAGGCATTGTACGATCACAATGATCGTAACGGTAGAAAAAATTAAACCATGCATCTGAATGAGCTAACAGATGTTTTAACACTACAATAGAAACACGTTTATGATAATCTAAGTGAGAAGAATGCTAGGAATTCGGATTGCTGGCTGTTTTTTGTCAATATGTAAGATGCATTGTCTTATTCAAGATACAAGAAAGACGAAAATCCTGGCTACAATACTGGCTGCTATTTATTTAATGCCTAGTTTTGCTTGGTAGCAGTAAGCACATTTCCTTGGTGGGACCACAATATCAACGGTGAAAAGGATGCTTGAAATCAAGATCACACACATAGCTGAAAAGATCTTACTGATCTTCTAACTCTTTTAATTTTTGACAGTTAACGTGGTGCAGTTACGTTTAATAAAAATATAGCACGACTTATTGACTGCATTTCACCTGATAATAGATACAGCCCTATTCAACACTAAAGTGTTGTATGACGAATTTTCTACTATTGTAGACGAGGGTAATGGCACAAACGATCGAATTTCTCACCACTAGCAACACGGCATACACAAATTGGATAGGTTTTTAGGATTACATGAAACTCTGAAACGTTAAGAATTCAAATCATGACTTTTGCAGTCCGTGGCTCTCATACATCATACACATTTAGCGACGACAACACTCTTTTCGTGTGCCAATGTCACAACTTAGCAGTGTTTGGAAACACTAATTGCTAGACATTTAGGAACGCGGCGGAGGTCGCAACATCAATTTGAGAATCATTACCCGTCTTTGCCTACACCGTGCAAAAACAAATCATTTGAAATATTTGTTTAGAACAGCAGGTTAGTTTTATAAATACATCTGGACGCTTAAGTGATAATTATACTGCCATGCATATAATGTGTCTACTACATTTCTGCTTGACAACTTGGTATATAAAAGTTTATTTGATTAACCAAGAACCAACCAAGAAAATGAAGTTTTAACCTGTTTAGCACACCGCAATATAGTCTTTTAATCTAATTTTAGGAGCAAAATCACAATAGCCCAACTACCGGATCACATCACGTTTTATTATCTTTTACGTATACAGGGTTACAGGTTAAGTCGACCTAGATCCTTTAAGGGGTTGTAGTTTCCATCATTCCTGACCGATTTGACTATGAGACCCTATACCCTAAACTTAGCCGTTTCCCCGAAATTTGACTTTGAAGTTTTTTCTTTAAAATATCGTTTTTTTGTCTATTTGTCCATTTTTTTCTGTTTTCTTGCCTTGAATTGATTTTTATTTGCAATGTTTGTGTAGTCTATAAGTTACTTTATTTTACTCAACACTAAAATTACACTTTACTGAACTGGCTGGGTCGTGGGACACTGTTGAAGTTGTAACTTAAAATAAACTCGTCAAATATATTTTTTTTCTTTCCTAAATAATTTAAAAAAAATCTATGACAGTTATGCTGCAGATGTGTTCAATAATATCTAAGTTTAATTGGCTATCCAGCGAGGTATAACAACCTAGGATATAATGAGCAATCTTTTTAAAAATACTGATCAAAGGCTCCCAGGTAGTAGCAAAAAATAACGCTACTTAAGTGTAAATTTTTTTACTTGGGTCGGTAAACACAATAATTTAAATTTGCACGTGAATTGAGCATAAATCTGCAGAAATCCAGCCTCCTCACAGGATCTCCTTCTTCCATAACTTGTAACAGCGTCTCATGATAGGCATAGAGACCGGCAATATTCAATGTAAACCACACTTTCTACTGAGAGTCCATGTTCTCGGGCAACAATGTTGGTTGAAGTAGTCGGATCCAATCTAAACCGTTGAACTATTTCATTGTCTTGCTCTTCATCATCATTACTCATGACAGCCTCCGTGGCGCAGTTGGTTAGACGCCGCCTGTGAAACGAGAGGCCGCGGGTTCGATCCCCGCACCCAAAGAAATGTTTGTGCGGCCCACAAATATTTCTTCCGGGTCTGGGTGTTTGTGAGACCGAAAAGTCTCTCGTAGTTCCTGATACCCGCGATACAAGACTCGATCTTAGTGTGGGGTCAGGACTATGTATGTGACTGTTGGGTGTTATTTATTTATTTATTTATTATTATTACTGACACGTGGTCAACCCAGGTCTGTTCTTCGCCTCGAAACAGAGCCAGTCTCTCTAAGTCGTCGGTAAACTCCGTCAACGACACTAACATCCGGTATTCGGCGGCCTGAATAACGTGATATGTATTCATCACGAGCTCGGGTGGATACACAAATTGCAGTACCCATAACAAATAAAAATTTCAGCATATTCCTCGTTTGTGAAAGTCATCATCTTTAACAGTTCCAAATCAGAGTCCAGTTTGCAAGCACAGTCACGTCAATCAAAAGAAGTAGTCCAGAAATCCAAGCCAAGTCGAGTAAAAAAACCTAGAGCACTAAGTATCGTATCTACGGACGAATCGCGTAAACAGACTAAATACAATAACAACAAATTGTCCAGGGATTTTTTTCTCATTCACACTATTATTTGATATCTCGCTCGCATGCACCTCAACCCCTTGAAGGACAGTAGGTTAACTTAACGAAATACTATTGTCTTTACTACTTGAGAGCCTTTGATCAGTATTTTTTAAAAGATTGCTCACTACATCATAGCTTGTTATACCTCGCTGGATAGCCAATTAAACGTAGATATTATTAAACACATCTGCAGCATAACTGTCATAGATTTTTTTTGAAATATTTAGGTAAGAAAAAATATATTTTTAACGAATTTATTTTAAGTTACAACTTCAACAGTGTCCCACGACCCAGCCAGTTCAGTAAAGTGTAATTTTAGTGTTGAGTAAAATAAAGTAACTTATACATTACACAAACATTGCAAATACAAATCAATTCAAGGCAAGAAAACAGAAAAAAATTGACCAATAGACAAAAAAACGATATTTTAAAGAAAAAACTTCAAAGACAAATTTCGTGGAAACAGCTAAGTTTAGGGTATAGGGTCTCATAGTCAAATCGGTCAGGAATGATGGAAAGTACAACCTCTTAAAGGATCTAGGTCGACTTAACCTGTAACCCTGTATATGTGTCTCGTTGATAAGCTTAAATTAATTTCGTGCCTCAAATATTATTATTGTATTGAAATATTAATCAATTCTGCGTACTCGTATTTATTATCTTTTCATTCATTGCATCACCTTATCAATATAAGTTTAATGAACTAAAGAGATTATTAAATTCAGACAATCATTTTATTACCATATTATCTTTTCATGAGTACAAATCCACTCATAAAGTGATGAAATCTATCTTCCCTAGCCACTTTTGAGCCACCCTTTGAGACATCATTAACAACAGGTCTATTCATAACTCTACTCCGATTTTTAGACGAAATAAAGACTCCTACGAATATAAGTAGACTTGGATATAAGTCTGTTAGTCCTACAGCAGACAATTATTTTATCAGGCCAAAGTTCCTGACTATCTGCCTACATAATCAACTTTAATGACATGCCAAGGTATAATTCCATCCACAATCCTATTATAGGATATGAATAGTCTTAGAAGTAGCAAATAAGAAACATTGCTGGAACCTCCACCTTTGTGACATACACTCTTCAGAGCTCAATATCTAAAAACACATATTGAGCCTTAACATAGTATGTTTCAGGATGGCGAATACAGTAGAATACTAAGCATTGCTTTATAACTCATGTTGTTGTTTGGTTTTTCGTTACTGTCCATGAGCGGTCGTATCGCTTACCACCAGGCGAAGGGCATGCTTGTCCCGCCATTCATTGCAATAAAAAAAAACACAGGAAATAAAGCAGAGTAAGTTATTGCCACTCACCATGATATCAGCGACGCCATAGAAGCTGAAGTTGGTGGCGGGATCGATGTCGTAGGTGAAGGCGAGGTCGTAGTGTCGCGGCACCACGTCTCCGGGCAGCAGGTAGCTGCCGCGGGACGCGCCCGCGCACACCAACAGAAGCACTATCGTCCACCAGCTCATTTTGTCTGTAAAGACAGAGCTGTTAGTGAAGAAACCTACGTCTTTCGGTAAAGATTTATTTTTATATCGGAAGAAATTCGTGACTAAAATGCATTTTTTATCAAGGCTAAAAAAATTTCGGTATGGCTGGTTATTCCCAAACCAACTATCGTCACTGGCTAAATACTATCAGTGATTGTCAATCGCACTGTTTATTATGTCTTTTTACTATTCAGTGTAGACGCGGAAATAGATAATAGATAGTTTCGCTTAGACTTCGTTCGGATAACCAATTAGTTATTAAGTCTTTGTTTCATTTCTCTATTGATATCAATATTCACTTGGACGAACTCTCGTAACAGGTATAAGTGTCAGACCATTCAGTCGCTCATGAATGTATTTAGGTTTCCTTTCCAAAAACAGAAGTATCTAGACTACGGTCACGCACGACTGAATGTCTAACAAAGTGTTTGGTGTTACATTATCTTCGATGCAACTTCACGATACCAACTTCCTATTTGTTAAATTAACAAGTGTCCGTTATTGCTAAATTCTTATCAACAAAAAAATATCCGTTAGTTTTTTTAAGAATGATTAACAAATAAGCAACTACCAAATCTATTACGGAAGTTATAACTATTCAGATTCCATTATTACTATCATCTTCAGCCATTGCCAGTCCTATGCAGAACCCTAGGAACCCTATGAATTCTGAAGCGCATTTGGAAGATTAGCATTCCAATTTACTATAGGTAAATTACAATTTTAATCTACAATATGCGAATAATTAACTTCGGTTTTTAGTCCAGATTGGCACATGCGGGTTGTTGTACATGATTTATGTCTTATCCCAATAAAATCTGAAATTTGCTTTAAAAACAATATTAGCATGTTATCTCGAAATTTATGGAAAAGCTTGTAAACCTTGACCGAGTAATGCAGATCGGTGCCGGTAATAATTACGAGCATGCAGGCAATGCGTCGAGGCGGCCTGCACCACACTATAAACATTACTCGCATAACTAGTGGGGACGAGGACTAATTCATATATATGCTAATTGTAGTTAACGATAGTCTAATTGGGAGAAGGATGGACTGCTAATTAGAAGGTATGGGATCAATTTCCTTTACATAACCTTAAGGAGTTGAAGGTGTTGCCATACTATTTATAATAATAGTAATCGAAACAATATAAGATGAAGTACGTAGCCTGTCACCTAGCTGTAATCACCGCACGTACATGCCTTAGATCAAGTTCTCCTATTTATAAAAGAGGCCAGTGTTCATCATTGACACAGTTTAGGTATTTATAACATTCTTATAAAAATACTTAATTACTACATTAATTGGCAACATGTAATGTAAAAGAGCTCAAAATCACCACAAGACTCTTCACAATCTGCCAACAAAGAGTACTGAGCCTATTTGGACATATTATAAGATCTCCAAAACATTGTCTGGAGAGGCAGCTAGGCAAATTGGAAGGCAGGCATGCTCGGGGAAGGGCACCTTTACGATGGCTTGATGCAGTAGTGAAGATAGTCGGCGGCAGCCTGCACCGTGCGGTCCACACTGCACATGACCGCGCCCGGTGGAGAAAGATCGTACGTGGTCGCGATCCTCAGCAGTGAGGGAACGACAAGAGAAGAATGCAATATTGTCAATAATATGTACCTACTTCATAGTATTACTGATTTGAATTTAATACTAGTTGGTAACAATTAATAATTCCTGAATGTCACAAAAATATAGTAAAGATCTTGTATATGTGGCAATAAACTCACTTGACACTTCAGTTGATATCTAAATTATTTCTTGTTATTAATTGATCGTTCTATTTTTATCTTAGCGATATACTGAAAATAACCCTTGAGGTATTTCCGTAATTTTAATGAAAGCTAATATTGATAGCCAGATATGGTAAAAACAAATCTTAAACAGCAAAACGTTGTTTGATTGCTATATCTTTTTAATCAAATATAATATCAAAGAACACGCAAACATATTAAAGTGCAAGGAATTCCTGCATTAATTTCTGATCATGTTTACAAATTATTATTAGTCAACAACATGCTCGTAACACTAATGAATTACACTGACAACACGTGTGTGTTATAACATCATAATGTTTTACGAGATATTACTGTTAAACGAATAAGTAGATCACATCTAGCTATTTTTTTGACAGCCTCCGTGGCGCAGTTGGTTAGACGCCGCCTGTGAAACGAGAGGCCGCGGGTTCGATCCCCGCACCGAGAGAAATGTTTGTGTGGCCCACAAATATTTCTTCCGGGTCTGGGTGTTTGTGAGACCGAAAAGTCTCTCTTAGTTCCTGATACCCACGACACAAGACTCGATCTTAGTGTGGGGTCAGGACTATGTATGTGACTGTTGGGTGTTATTTATTTATTTATTTATTTATTAGCAATTAGCAACACAGTGTGGCAAAAAAAGATTTTGTTTTTAATTATTTATGCTCGTATAATTACATTCATATTTGAAGGAAGTAAATATAAAAATTGCTAACCGAATAAAATGTACACGGTTTGAATGATATAGATAACTGACGCCTAAAATACAGAAGCGACAAATACCTTGTAAAAGATTTAAGAGGAACTTGATTGCTTTTGTATTTAAGAAGTCTAACGCAAAATGAATATATGATTAAATCAATATAGGTTTTCAAATCACATAATATTACGTTTTTTATATTTTACCCGCCTAAATAGCATCATGCGTTTGGTAATAAATTGTAGAGCGATTTCATTCATACAAAGAAAAGAATTAAAATTGGCTTCTTTAAACATTTATAAAAGGCTTAATTGATGGTTCCGTAAACAGCCTTATTACGGCAAAATAGATCGATTTTATTCGATTACCAGGCAGTCTAGAAATGCCACAGGTAGGGTTTCCAATTTGGCTCGGCAATACTTGTAGTTAGCAACAAACAGAACAGTTAACGGTTGATTTAAATAAAAAAAAACATGCAGACGCTATTTTACGATTTATTTTATATTATGAAATAGTTTGCTTAATAATAAAATTTGAATTTTATTACTTTTCACACTACAACATTCGGTTAACAGCTCCGTTATGACGGTCAACGGATAAAAAAACTCGTTTTAAAAAAGGTAGGAGGAGTTTTGCGTTACTCATACAGAAATTCCTGATCTCAGAGAATTTTTAAATAATACGGGCAGGGCAAACATTTAACGTATTATTAAAAGTTTGTTTAAAAACAACGTGAGCACAACTTAATATGGAAAATTTTATATTAAAATATTATTTAGGCCACCAAAAACACGTTATGAAATATTGTTAGAAAACAATATTAATACATATGTATTATTTTTTAAATTACTCGGGATCAGATAATTGTCACTTATATCTCTATCTTTGATTGTCTGCTGTGTATCAACCCATCAACAACAGAACTGACCATCAAGTATTGTTTCTGCTAGTTTAAATAATTTTATCGAAAATGAACCGCAGATATACGTTCAATATTAATATGCCTATATTCAAATACCTCAATCTTAATTGAGGAACTTCAGTGCCTACTTGCAGTGGCGGTTCAGCTTGACCGACTTCCAACAGGTTGGAACGTGCAGATTAGGAAGGTTGGTCATTGAACTAACATAACGTCTCAACTACCATTGCAAAGTACACATATTGTCTATATGCTAAATACATAGTTACTTAACAAACCGTTACATCTAACATGCTTCTGCCAAAATCTGGTGCCGTAGAACACTGACATTTGATTAGGTGGGGTCAACGGCTAGCGAGTCGGCGAACATTTGTAGACGATGAATAAACCATTAATAAACTCACAATATTTTCAATTCAAATAAATTCGCGATTGTATATTAAAATAAACGTCAAAATATAACGGACATATGCAAAAATGACAATGTCAAGTTTGCCTGAGAAGAAATGTAGATGGCGTTTAGTTTGGAAATAAAACCTTCTTGTGTATTCTTTTTAGACTACACAATTAAAAGCACGTTGCAATAATAAAAGTTTTTGTAAATTTTTCCATAAACCTATCTGTAAAGATAACTTGAACAGCAAGACACACCGCCATAGCATTGCAATTACATTTAAAACAAACATGATACATGTCAAACGAACAGCCAATTATAATTTATATAGGCGCCATAAAAAAACGCGACGATAAACCTATGTGATAAACCGTAACTAAGGGGAGTTTTTTAGCAATCTTGTTGTATCCAAACTTATAATTACAAGAACGATAGCCGAATCGATAGTGAATATTATACCGAAGATGGGGGTCGTAGATTCGAAGTCAATTAGTCACACTTTGGCGTTTAAAGGTACACGTGCAACGTGTGTTTGTAATCTACGGTTCGTAAGTAGTGGATTATCGCTTTCTTCAACCGTGGAGGAACTCGTCGAAAGGAAACCTACGTAGTACATAGCATACAATTGTCCACAACAATTTTAAAGGTTTGTGTATTTCACTAACCAACACTTGGCTAGAGTGGTGGAATAAATCTGTATCTGTATCTGTATCAGCCCATATACGTCCCACTGCAGGGCACGGGCCTACTCTACAATGGACAGTACGATTGAGAGTGGTTAGGCCATATAGTCCACCCCGCTGGCCTAGTGCGGATTGGCGGACTTAGATACCATATAAATTCTTATGAACCACTATGGTATGCAGGTTTCCTCACGATGTTTTCCTTCACCGTTTTAGTACGTGGTGATTGACTATCAATACACACATGACTCCGAAAAGTCAGAGGTGTGCCCTGGGATTTGAACCCGCGACCACCGTGAACATGTTGGCAGCCGCGTCTTACCAACTGGCCACCACGCACTTTCGGTGGAATAAATGCACCTCGGTAATTGTATGGAACGCAGACTGCCATAGTTTATCGATTAGTGAAATTAAATTATCAAAGTCTGTTCTATCTCTATTAGCAATATTGCATTTAGAATTTGGCCAAGTATGCGCCGCCTAGAATGAAAATAGTTTGCATATGTTTAGTTAAGAAGGTCACGTTTTAAAGGTAAAAAATAACATTACATTAATGAAGCCGATCTTCACTTTATTTTTTTATCGTAACATAAAAAGATTACTGGCAACATACATGCTTCAAGAATATCACCGACTTAAGGTTGCCTTCGCCTTTGCCCTTTGCGAATATCGGAATAATAGGACTGATAAAATATGTAGTATTGTATATAAAATAATGGGATTGATTGAAGATTATAGGATCGCCCTCTATCACATTTTGACGGCACCTCTATGGACGGAACATACAAGAAGAAATGTGAATATCCTGATAGCTCATCTGCCTACCCCTTCTGGGAAAGAGGCGTGAGTTTATGTATGCATGTTGAAGATGGCAATTGCATTTGAATGTGATTGGGTTGTGGTCTATTGGTAGCGAATTAGTCGCGGCTGCCAATATTGTCACGGTTGTCACGGGTTCATACCCCAAGGCAACACTTTTTCGAGTCATGTGTGTAATGGATTAATTATTCAGGACGCCCGTGCCTTGCAATGAGACGAATATGGGCAGATACAGATACAGAATTCGTTTCAATATACTATATCTTCTCTTTACTGATTACGATCTCTATGGCGACTAAAATTATTGCAAAACAACTTAAACAAATCAAGTCTATACGAATAGGCAAAACGAATGCCTAATTAAAGAGCTTATGATTTGCGACCGCCACAACTCATAAAAGAGACATCTAATGGTCTAAAAATATATTTCGCGTATTTTCGTCACTTTTTTGTTTATCTTTGTAGCATTCAAGTTATTCGCAGTGTCCCATAATTTCCTTATCTCAAATACTATCAACATGCTCCCATCGATTTATTGACTGTTCCTGATTTATACTGGTATACCAATTCCTGACCCAACCTACCATAAAAAGCGAGAAAAATACAGTAAATTTAATTATGGGTCTCTTAGTACTACCGTAAAACACTTTTGGAAGCTTTTAATTAACGTAGTGTTTTAAATTATCTTTGCTATATTGTGGGTGTTTTTTATGACAAGATAAATGACCCTGGAATATTTTGGCAAAGGAAGCCAAATAAATCAGCAATAAGGATTGTTTGTCGTGTCCCGCTGGGATGCAAATTATGAGTTACTTTCTTTGCGTGATTATTTCGGTTGCCAGAATATTAATTTATGGGAATTTTTAAACAATGTTTTACTACAGTTAAGTTTCTCTAATTGAAATTTAATACGAATATTTTTTTGAGTAATTTACATATTTTGTGCGCAAAATGTTCTTAGTGACATCATTCAACATTAAATACAAGGAAAACATACATACAATACTAAATTGGTACACACTTACTAATCACTTTCAAAGTCATAGTAATGTATCATCAAGCCCTTTGACGTGGTATTAGGATTAGTTTGCAATTACTTTTACGTCTTACAACATCTAGACTTTAGTCAAATATTTTTTGGCCACACAAACCATTTTAAGTGCGGGGATCGAACCTGATTCTTCAATTCACAGCCAAATCTCAAATAACTACGCCATGGGGCTTAAAAAAAATATAGTATATACTACAATACTTATAAAGTATAGTGATTACAATATACGATGTATGTGACCCTTAGCAACCTTGTAAACATTGCTTTTACCTTATTCCTGACCTTAAGCTTATTTATAAGGCTTGCACAACGCTTTGCACAACTGTCATTGGACGGATCGCGAAATGGATAAGGAAATCGCACGGAAATAACTGCTTTTACTTTGTATGTCATTTTGTCACGATATAGATGATTAGTTTTTATTCTCGTGATGTTAGATAAGTTCGTTTTTGTATGGGTTATATGTATCTATGTATGTATCCATGGGCGTAGCCACGGTGGGGCAGAATGGGGCGGTTGCCCCACCCTGGCTCTGACCTGTAAGGTACCTAACTTAAAAAAATAAATTATAATTATCTAGGTAAAGTACTATCTATTGACTATAATGACTTATTAAAAAACTGACATATGCCCAGAGCCCAAACGGGGTAAGACAGCGGGTATAGTTTGCTAGATGCATATTATTTTAAACTGCTGCCCCACCCTGAGCCCATGGCTGGCTACGCTCATGTATGTATCACTCAATATAGATATCTACATACAATTATTCGGCACTCCTTCCAATATTATTTTCATGTAACTAACATGTAAAGAATAAGACTCACTGGTTGGATGGATCTAATTAGAAATGAAATAAATCTATTACTAAAATGTGCTATCCACTAACGCGATGTAAATCTTGCCATTGCTAAATAACCAATCGGTGCTGCAACAAACCGTGCTGTTCGAGCCACGAAAGGATTGAAGATGTTAGCAACAGAGACATGATCACTGAATATTTTAAACTGGAAACCATAGTAAACAAATGCGGTAAGTAGAAGCTATTAACTCTATTGTTTAAAAGTATTCTGTATCTGTATCAGCCCATATACGTCCCACTGCAGAGCACGGTCCTACTCTACAATCGAGAGTACGATTGAGAGTGGTTAGGCCATATAGTCCACCACGCTGGCCTAATGCGGGTTGGCGGACTTACATACCATAGAAATTCTTATAAATCGCTATTATATGCAGGTTTCCTCACGATGTTTTCCTTCACCGTTTTTAGTGCGTGGTGATTGACTATCAATATACACATGACTCCGAAAAGTCAGAGGCGTGCCCTGGGATTTGAACCCGCGACCACCGTGAACAGTGGCAGCCGCATCCGGTCCGTTTACCAACAGGCCACCACGCACTTCTTAAAAGTATTACTATATTATTATGTAACTAATATAAAACGCTTGGTATACAGCCTGCTATAAACAGAATACATTAAAGTGGCATAGCGATACATTAGACAGTCATTAATCGCTCACACGTTACTTTTATCGTAAAAGCGAGCATCGATCGCTGTTGTATCGGGAAGTATAACGTAATGATTACCGAACCATTCGTAATGGAATCGATTTTATTACAGTACAAAGTGCTTTTATGTATGATGAACTATTATCTATTATTATTTTCTTTTTTTTTTTCGTCCTCTGACTGCCCCATTAATATATATTGTAATAATTCAGCCCATCCAAAGGTTGCCTGGAAGAGATCGCAGCGATAAGACCGCCAATCGTTACCATGCCTGTATGTGCTTTAGTTTTGAGTATTTTATGTGTTTAGTGTTTCTTTTTTTTATAAATTTCGGTGTACAATTAAGTATATTTAAATAAATATTCACTCATAATAACCACTCTCAATCGTACTGTCGATTGTAGAGTAGGCCCGTGCCCTGCAGTGGGACGTATGTGGGCTGATACAGAAATAAATATTAAGAAGGAATTTAAAAGAACAAATGATGAGTGCAGTCTCTAAGTATGACCAATAATTATATACTGCAAGTAGGGTCGGTCCCCTATGATATATCTAAGTTAGTTGTAACTTGTTTTAACCTTCAGAAATTCTTTGACAATAATACCTACGTATTGATGATGATTAGAGAATCATCATCAATACGCAGGTATTATTGTCATTTTAATCAAACTTTTCTAAAAAGAGCAAAGGATTATGAAAATAAAGGAACTCCTGAACCGGACTCCCGATATTAGAGAAGTCCTCAGTGGTAGGTGATTATCGGCAAAACACTAAAACAGTCATTACAGCAGTATAGTAAGGCCAAAAACTCAAGAGTCCGATCGATCATTTATATACAAATATATGTATCTAATTATGCACTACCCGCAGTACACTACACTACTCGGTATTCAGCAATGTTGTAAATTGTAAGCTCCTCAGCGTAAGTGAAGGGCTGAGTTTTTTAATAGTTGCATTTTTAGCGTTCCAACAGCCTGATGTGTGTTTGAAACCACACCTTAGTCGAAGCGCCAATATTAACCATATGATTCACGATGACTTCATAATTTTTAACAATAGACGCTGGGTACATTTCGAACCGAACAAAGATTATTTTAATATGCGTCCTTCATGTTTAACTTTTTGAGATGAAAAATGGTAATAGATGGCGCTGCGACATTTTTTAATGCGATATTAATCTCTAAGGAATCTACAAAATCTATGATTTAAATAATGGGCACGAAAGTCTTATTATGTAAGTACCTAGATTTTTTGTATTTATTTCTTGTTACAACGTTTGCACCGCCTGACTTCTATAATCTAAATAATATATATTATAGGTCAGTTTTACTTGGTAATTTGTGTTTAACTTAATAATTATAATTCATAAATGTTCAATCACTATACAGTGTGCAAATTAGAGATATTTCATAATTTGGAAGTTTAGACTTTAACGCTCCTTTTAATATTGCCGCAGTCGAATGAAAAGGACTGCAGACGATTCAATAATGAAGATATTTAAATTAATGTTACCTTAATTAAGATAAGCTGAATTTTATGCACAAATTTCAAATACTAACACGGCCCACATCCACAAAGTCATTTTAAACAAGTTCGTTGACTTGATTTTTCTTTTCTTTGCAAATACAAAACAGCCTTACGGTAGTAAAGCTTTATGTATGTACATCCTTGTCATCAGAAAATTCGGAACACCTTGCAAGTTTATGTTTTGTAAGAATTATTATCAGAAAAATGTGTATATTTAGGAATATTATATGTGAAATGTCGTTTAATAGTGAATAATATAAGAGGTTTTCAAATACTTATGTTGATATTCTTAATTCAAATACACATTTTTCTGAGAATCGTTACAAAATATGAACTTGCAAGATGTTTCTATTTTTCTGATGAAAAATATATTTAAAATACTTTTCTAGTAAATAAGTCAATAATATTTTAAATACATTAGACATAGTTAATATTTATTATTATAGCCGTCAATAAACTTTATTATTTAAACATAAATAATTTAAAGGAAATCGTTATAATATAACGGGTACTTGACCTATATTTATTAAATATTTTTAACATTTGACTATCACAAAAATACTGATAAGGAATTTAGACCACAATCTTAAGCACTTTAAGTATTTATAAAAATACATTTATTTTCTCCTTGAACCGTTGCATCATAAATTATTATGGTATTAAACTATTTGCTACCAATGATTGGTATTTTCTGATAATCTAAATAATTGTACGCTAATATTTGCCTCGAAACTAACTATGACCACCCAGAATCAGGTAATTTATTTAAAGTTTCAATTTAGATTCTAGTGTATATTTGATCAAAGCATTTCAATCGCAATTATGTGTGCATTAGTCATAATTGTTAGTATATGTTCTTATCACTTAGGATCAATGGGACTTTTACCTACTTTGTAGGAAATTTACATAAATACTGACTGTTTCTATTACATCCATGCCATGATAGATATCCTCTACATTAATATATTACCTTTATATAAAGGTTTTCTTAGCCCTTTAGGGGACAAGTTTAATGCTTGCTGAAATTCATTGATGTATTATTTATCTGTATCAGCCCATGTAAAAAGCCCTCTGCAGGGCACGGGCCTCCTCTACAATCGAGTACGATTGAGAATTAGGCCATATAGTCCACCACGCTGGCCTATTATTATGTATGTGGGATTGTATTTATTTTGGTCCTATTACTAATGTGCTTTTTATCTTTTTCCCAATTTCAGATAATTTGGTAAAAGCTGCATTCGTTCGGTTATCGGTACGGTCGGTAAACGAGACTAAATAATACTGCAAATATTGGCGAATTAAGAGTATACGCTATCGATCATACTGGACAGAAATACGATATTGACATACTTGAATTATTTCGTGTGTGCTACTGGGAGCTGAGGTCAATAACCCGTAGCGTAAAAACCGAATTTGGATGGTTACAAAATATGTAACGTTAGAAAAAAGGATTTTTATGCAATGATTCGACACATGAAAGAACACGCAGTGCACTAACATAAAATTAAAGGCAGAACTTGGAGATTAACGCCCGAATACTGGAATGCCATTCAAATAATAAGTTGCTCTTAACAGCGCACGGCCCACTTAGCCGGTACATTTAAGCGGGATTAACGTAGTTAAGCGCCATTTATATTTAAGTTGCGTTCCAGTATTCGGGCGTTAGTGTCTAGGATTCAATCTCGTAAACTTCAGTTTCAGTAGCGGTACGACTACTACCTGCTTGGTAGATACCCCAAGCTATCAATAACTTTGCTTACATCTATATAGAACTTTATATCTATTTTATCGTTCAGTTAAAATTAGTCTAAGTTTATTAACAAAAGTATCGTAAAGTGTATGTAACAATTAAGCAACGCTCTCGTCACAGCACGCCGCCGGCATAATGTTTCCAACATTGTGTAATGAGTTTTATTCGGGTGCTCTTACGTCACCGCGTTCACTAAAATGTATTGAAACTAACTGTTAAATAATATTCACACGGTTCTGAACACAATGATTCTGATTCTGAATTCCGAATCCTGAGTCGCAACGACTACGATTCCACCGCCAATGATTCCTGATTCCCACAAACAATTCCGTGGTCAGTGACGCAACTGGTAGTTAATAAGTTGTTATTAACCGACTTTTAACAAGGAGAAGATCCTTTTATAGATTCACTTAAATAAGATTAATTTGTTAATGTGTATTCCGTAGAAGCGGTATGGAAAACCATTAAGCTTTGGGCGAAATTCGAAAACATGATTATACCGGGTATCTCAAGACTGCTACCGAAAACGAAGCCGGGTGGTAGTTTTAGTGACTACAAACACAATGTAACTAAAAATTTCGCAAAGAAACGCGACAATTATTTTTTATGATTTTTTAAATATCGTCATTTTTGGGTGGTAAATCCATAGTTTTTGCTAAAATAATAATTTAAACACTTTTATACCCTAGATTATTTATAAATAAAAGGATAAACACTATTATTTTAGGAAAAATGTATTTACCACCCAAATATGGTCATAGGAAAAAAATAACAAAAAAAAAAATAGTCACTTTTTTTGCAACTTTTTCTGTTGAATTGTGTCTGAAGTCGCTTAAACTACCACCCGGCTTCGTTTTAGGTAGCAGTCTTGATATACCCTGTATTTACTCGCGATTAGCTAGTTATTAAAATAACATAAAACTTGCCCTATAATTATATCAGATAAACATATTTCTCTAGTCCAGATCACAATACGCCATAAAATAACTGGTCCGATGATTACTGCACTGGATACAAATAGCTAATACAGATTTATGCATTCCATAAACTTGTTATTAGCATGGGATACAAACATGGAACTGTGAGAAAAACAACATTTGAATACATGTTTGTCTATTGGCGGTCTCTGGTAGTGCAGTGGAAAGAACCTCGAGGCTAACCGAAAAGCTATAGGTTCGATACTTCTAGCAGAACTAATGTTTATGTGACCAACCCCATATGACCTAATTACTTAAATATTTCATAATATGAAAAACCACCTTGTACATTTTGCACTATTTTACTATACTTCGGCTACCAGTTGCACAATTTAATTAAATTTATTATGAATGCTTTTTACCATGAAGTGAAAGTTGGTATACCGTATTTGGAAGTTTGATATCAGTTTCGAAGAAAATAATGTATTTTACAAATGATTTTACATTGATTTTATATGCGGAATGGCGAATATAGTACCAATATAGGTACACTAAAAATGTTGTAAACAACTGCTCTAATGTATTTAATTAACATGAACGACAAAGGCGTCATTAATTCACCTTAACAACAAACAAAACATTGTGTTAATGTTTTGTATCTAATACCTACAAATACACAAGTCACAAATTAAAGTGACTGTCAAAATCCCCGCTAAATTGTAATATTTTTACAATTATCAAAATACATTGGCAGAAGCACAAACAGTGCATTGCCACGAAGAGAAAAAAAAATCAAAATGTATACTGCCTTCGTTATTACGTCAGTGTTATTTTATGTTCCGCGGGAGCAATTTTTTTTATAATGATTTCTCTAAGAATTAATTTTAAAATAAAACATACGGCCAATATTTTTTTATTGGCATTATTTCAGTACCTCAAAGTTCTATGCAATTATGGTGAAGATTATTGCATAAACCCGATTATGTTTTTCTGCGTAGTAGGGCGAGTCAGGCAAAGGAAAACACGAGGAAATCCATGCGAGTAATTTGCAATATAATTTCCAACATTAAAGCAATTTATTACTGACTTACTTATGTTTTGTTGTAATCAAAGACATTAAATTAGATACATGGCTAACCAAGTATATGGTAGGTATATAGAATTGATGTTACGTACCTACAGTTTATACATGTGTTCTTAGGAGGCAGGCAGACATAAAAATATTCAGTCTGCAGTACACGACATATGTAACCGTGCTATCATTGGACTAATTAGGAGACCAATGAGGTTTTGGATTTGATCCCTAGGCTAGCCAATTCATATAACATTTATTTTTAAATTCTGTTTAAACATTTTTTCATGACGATGGTTGTGCGGACCACAAATATTTGTTTTTCATCTGAATATTGGTAGACCGTAAAATCCCTCATAGTTCCTGATTTCCACGACAAAAGAATTGCATCTGAGTGTGACTCAGGACTAAGTTTGCGACTGTTGGGGTTAATTTGTTAATTCAAGACTGACATCAAAAACGAAAAAACCCAAATTATTATTTAGTTTAGGTGATATTTCTCAGATACATGACGCATACAAGACGCCATGATCAATGAACAAACTCGTAAATATCCAAGCCAAAACCGTACAGCCAGGTAAAGTCCCTTTGCCAAAGGAAGACAGACTAATTAAATAACATAGTATTTACAGTGCGAATATGCACTTTACTTAATTTGCCAACTATATCATATTGGCCACTGTGAAGCGGTTCGATCTCCGCAACGTTTCTTTTTGTGAACCCCAATTATTTATTTCGGTTAATTGTGAGACCTCGTAGTTCCTAACACCAACGATACAAGACTTAATCTTAGGACTATGTATGTGTATTAATTTACATTTACCGGAATTGATTCGAGCAATAAAATAACCGTTTTATCAACACATAATCATCTACTCCGGAGCATGGGTACCCCCAGAGTTCTATTGAGAGGGTTTAGGCCGCAGTTTATCACGCTGTCTAAGTGCTGATTGGCAGACTTCACACACTAAAGATAATATTTTAAAGATTTATATTGTATATAGGTGTCTTCACGATCTTTTCCGTCACCATTAAAGTTCGTGTTAATTGACTATCAATACACACATGACTCTGAAAATCATAGGTGTGCTCTGGCATTCGAACCTACGCGACCGCCTCGGAAGCCACGTCCTACCCATAACCAACCGGCTTTGAGATTTAATACAAATTTTGACTTAGTTTTTTGCAAGTAACTTTACCAGAAATATGTAACAAAATGAGTCAGGATTATTATTATACATTCTCGATAAAATCACACAATCACAAAAATTACATCGCTAAATTGAAATAAATACATAAATAATTAATTTTACGACGGAAATTAGCGAGCGACTCTATGTGTTTGTCACCGTGGTACTAATTAAACATATCATAAAAAATAAAGGCCAATCGAAACAAAATTATAGCAGTTCACTAATCAGGGATGATAGCTTATACAGTATTAGCCATCAGATTTCTTGTGGCACAATTTCTGTTGATCAGTGGTACTTTTGCATAGCACGGTGTAAAGTGTAAATAATATCGGTAAGTAAAAAAGTGAATAACCATTCAAAATAAAAGAAGAAATTACTAGATAACGAGACAAAAATCTAATGAATGAATATGAATTTTTACATTAATACGAGTTCGCAATGTTGAGATAAGGAGGTCATCGGTCAAGGATAGAACCGTGTTGACAAAATAACTAACATCATATTTTTACACTTTTAGATATTCGATAATTTACTTCCTTTATTGTTTAGATTCCTATTTTACAATGATAACTGATAATTTAATCTGCCAAGCCTTTTAACATTTGAAGATTATTCATTTTCTATTGTCTTTACTGTTCTAAATTATTATTATTTAGACATATGAAGGCATACATAAAATATAGTTATTCATCTACTATCATTTTACTATCGCCTACAATGCAGATAGAAGACTTGCTCAAGTAAAATATAATTCCGCTTTTAATACGAAACTTTTGTGATTAATTTCTATTTTTATTTCTTTTGCCATAATAATGTCATGATACACATACTACATGCCACACAGCTTAAGTTAACAAAATGTATAAAAAACAGTTTTTTTAACTTAATCAAAAGATTATATATGTAAAATTTAACATTACTTTAGCGAATTATAAGTTACGTACCGTGACCTTTAATAGTAATTATCATTTTGTCCTCACGAATTCACAATTCTTGCAACTGGACCAACGCGACGCGCGGAAACGTTTCAAATGCACTAATTCTTACCATTACTATTTGCAAAAACAAATATCCATAAACTAATTAGTAAATACAGATATAAACCACTGTGTTTATAGTTAAAAAAAAACGATTACACTATACTTAAACAAATTAAGTAAGAGACAATTTGAGGACCTAATTAAATATCAATTAAATTTTGAAAATCCACTAATTATCACATAATTGGGGCTCGTTTTTTTGAATTCTGAACGAATGTAAACAAATGCAAAATACCACGAGACCGTAGGTAAATTACCCAAAACTTTTCGACCGTTATAAAAGCAAGACTAATTTTAGAAAGCAAAAGTGTCGATGAAGGCTCGACATCAGACCAGTTTAATCAATAAAGAACTTACGTGTAGCGTGGCGCCCGGCCGACGGTCAAACGTCGACTGTCAGAACTTTTATGTAATATTTAGAGAGGGCATTACAATAATTTGTTTGTTTTTATATCATACGACACGATGATACGATTTTTATTCTCAAATGTGAGAGATAACAGATTGTTTTCGGGTCTGGGTGTTTGTGAGACCATAATGTCTCTCGTAGTTTCTGATACCTACGACACAAGACTTAATTTGCTCCTAACGTGGGGTCAGGAATATGTATGTGACTGTTGGGTGTATTTATTTATTTATTATTTATTACAGCTGCCTAGAACCTAATTTGTATGTGGATGTATAACAGTATAAGCAATGGTCATTTCGAACTCCATAATTTGATTTTGTAAATATAATTTATTGGTTCGATATGGTGTAAACTAAACTTCTAAAAATTAATAACTGATTTATTATAGAAAATAATAGCATATTGGAACATAAATTATTATACCCAAGCAAACAGTAGAAATATTTTTTCCACAGGACACATTTTCATTGACGAAATTAGTATGCCTACTTAGTTATACTTAATACTGTGATACAATCTCGATGTAAGATACTTAGACGAAGATGTTAGAAATAGGATACAATCCTAATTAAATTGATTTCTAATAAAATTCTTTTATTACTATAATAAAAAAATTTAAATTATACAAGTAGTAGGTACCAAGTATGTACGGCCAGATTTTTTTAGGGCGGACTGGTTAGGACCGATGGAAAGACCACTACGTTTTAAAAATTAAACTGCAACATAGCACTCTTACTCTCTTTCTTCAGCCACAGGAAGTCCACTGCGGAACACAGGCCTCCCCTAAGGATCTTAACATCGACCTGTTGGAAGTGGCCTACATCCAGCGACTAACACAAGATAGCACTATACTTCTATAAATAGAAAACAAAGCCACATGTTAATAAAGCACCTGATTGAGCTTTTGTAATGTTATCCTATATATTGAAAAGCTATTACTATAAGTACAATAATTACTAGTGAAGTCTTACAAAGTCAACAGTCCAATACGCAGTTCCGACCCCACTATAGTTTGAAGTCGTTTGTCCACGAAATAAAAAAGTTCCTGAGAATTTTCTTTGTCTCAGCACCCAGACTGGAAATAAATATTTGGGTGCTGCTTAAGCATCGTTCGGAGCAACAGAGAATTAACAGACATGTTACTGAAAACTTGAATTATGCCCGAATACTCGAACGCAACTTAAATACTATGTTGCACTTAACTACGCAAATCCCGCTTAAATGTACTGTCTAAGTGGGCCGTGCGCAGTTAAGAGCAACTAAATATTTGAATGGCGTTTCGTATTCGGGCGGAATGTCGTGTCGTACCCGTGTGGTGTAAAGGCCCGCGCCATTGCACTAAGTTTCTCTAGGCGACGCGGACGGCGGGCGAGTACTAGTACGTAAACTACGCTCGTCTGTCACCGGACTCGGCTATAACGTGCGGACTGTTATGGTCCATTATGTCCATTGAACATAAACAAAAGCTTATAATACTATAGTGAAGTTCTTTTTACGGTCAGGTATAAAGATTTTATCTGTAATTTATACAGGGTATATCAAGAGTGCTACCGAAAACGAAGCCGGGTGGTAGTTTTAATGACAAAAAATTGGTGGTAGGTCTCTCATATTATGTGACAGGCCATCATGGTAGGTACCACCGCAATGTCTATTTCACCCGTCAAACAGCAGTGTAAATGCACTGTTGTTTCGGATTGAAGGGCATTGTAGCCAAAGTAACTACTGGACATATTCTGAGTTAACATCTTATGTCTCAGGATGGCGAGCGCAGTGGAATGCCAGGCATTACTTTGTCTTTCAAGGTGTTGTTTGGTTTTGCTACTGTTTATGAGCGGTCGTATCGCTTACCATCAGGCGAACGGCATGCTCGTCTCGCCATTCATAATAATAAAAAAAAAACATAATACAACTAAAGATTTTCAAAAAAGGCGCGACAATTTATTTTTGTGACTCTTTAAATATCATAGTTATAGCTAAAATAATAATTTAAACCCTTGCTTCTATGGTCTTTAAAAATAAAACGATATACACCATTATTTTAGAAAAAACTATGTATTTACCACATAAAAAATAACCAAAAAATCGTTCTTTCTGCAAAATGCATTGTGTCTGAAGTCATTAAAACTACCATTCGACTTCGTTTTCGGTAGCAGTCTTGATATACCCTGTATAAGCCGATATACGTTTCACTGCAGGGCACAGCCTGCCTTCTCTTTTATCGAGAGGTGTTAGGCCATATAGTCCACCACATTAGCCTAGTGCGTATTGGCGCACTTTACATAACATAGACATTATAACTAAGCTATGGTTTGCATGTTTCTTCACGAAGTTTTCCTTCACCTTTATAGTGCGTGGTGATTGACTGTCAACACATAGCTTCGAAAAGCCAGAGGTGGGCCCGGGGATTTGAATCCGTGACCCCTGTGAATATGTTAACAGTCGCGTCTGTTGCATTAACAACACGCACTTCAAAGCTTTTTGTGTACCAATGAATTTAAAAAATCCCTATATCTCCGAATTAAAGAGACTTCGAAAACAACTACAATCGGAACTAAATAATAGCAGATCGTGTGATGCCTATGTTAGAGGTATGCGCAAAATTTCAGATTTTATAAAGTGACGAAAGTCTGGCGGCCACGGCTCTTGGTCTATAATTCTTGTACGTAACTCTTGATCTATACATCTTGACGTCAGTAGAACGCATTTCAACTTTTAGGTAGGTAATCTACCTGTTATTGAACAGTCATTTAAGCTTCCACAATATAGCAGGAAAATATTTTTCTACAACCAAAATAAACTTGAAGGCATTTCCAAGAGACGTAAATACTCGATGTATACGTGACGAATGCAATAAGTTCAAGATTCATATTATGTGTGTGACTAATAAATAAGGGACATTTTTTATTCCCAATGACTGCTTTGCGAAAGTTAGTTTCTTAATGTGTTTAAAAAAAACTACAGTATTGTCAAAATGTTATTTCTAAATCGAAATACCAACAAAACATAATTAGATCAAATTATGGATGGACTTTAGTTTATCTGTCCAAGATATCGGGGTTGGGAGGGAGTGGGGGGGAGGAGGAAGGTGTCCCATGTCCCCTGGTACCACTCCCATGAAAAGGTGACGCACCATTCCGGAGAAAAACCAATTAATGTAACCTAACTTTAGTTTAGACTTTAGTTTATTTGGCCACGCAAAGAGCGGCGAAAGTGATCACAGGTGGTAGGGATTGAGTCCCTGATTACAACAATACCACTCTTATTAAAAGGTGGTGTATAATTTTCGAGAAATTAATGAAAATATTTTTTAACCTCAAATCACATATTAGGTAAAACGGATGTTTGTTGTTTTATTTGTTTTCTAAACAACTTGGAAATCATGTTCCGATGGTAGTTAGTGTACCCACTTTGTGGGAAAAATAGGTCGACTTTGTCTCAAAACCGACTTAGGGCACCCCGACTTCACGTAGACTTTTAGATACCACCCCTAGAGTGTTTATAAAAAGCCGGAGGCGCGGAGGGAGAGCAGCCCCCGCCCGCTGTAACGAAGGATAGGCAACCGTGCGAGCCGTAGCGGCTGAGGCTGGTCGCCGGAGGCGACCAGCAAGCCGAAGCTGCGGAGGCGAGCGTGGATGCCTATCCTTTGTTACGCAGGGCGAAGGGGCTGCATTTCCCGCAGCGCCGGAGACGTTGCAGAAGCAAGTTTGTTTTGAAAACGAGTGTTTTGAGGTTAGGTTACTTAAATAGGTTTTTCTTGGGAATGGTGCGTCACCTTTTCATGGGAGTGGTACCAGGGGACATGGGACACCTTCCCCCTCCCCCCCACTCCCTCCCAACCCTGATATCTTGGACAGATAAACTAAAGTTTTACCCAAATTATTATTTTTATGAAAATTTACTCAGAACGGAATTTATTATGATGCGACTGTATACCAAAATCCCACTTGAACAGAATTTAATGAAATTCATTTATTTGCAAAATTAAATTCGGAAGAAAATACGTGGTGGTGGCTTGTTGGCAAACGGACCAGACGCGGCTGCTAACATATTGGTCACACAGTGGTCGCGGGTTCGCCTCCCAGGGCATATATCTGACTTTTCAGTCATGTATGATAGTCAATCACCACGTACTAACGCGGTGAAGGAAAACATCGTGAAGAAACCTGCATACCATAGCAATTTGTTTGAATTTCTACGGTATATAAAGACAACCAATCCGCACTTGGCCAACGCGGTGGACTATAAGCCTAACAGCTCTAAACCGAACTCTCGATAGTAGAGCAGGCCAGTGCCCTGTACTGGGACGTATATGACACTAATACAGTAATATGGACTAAAATTTGTTAAAATAAAACTTTACGTTTATCTACATATCAAAATTCCTCCGGTATCTTTGATCAACAACAGAACGAATTATTAAAATTCGACCTTTTCTGAAACTTCCATCGGCGCGGACTTATCATCATTGTTATTTTTATGAAAGTCTCAATTTTTAGCTCAAAATTTATCTCAGTGTGGAATTCATTTTATTTCGACTCTAGTAACATGAAAATTCCATCGATAGATACTAAATTTGTTACTATTTACTTGACTTTATATCAAAATTCTTAATAAAATGTATAACACTACATAGTGCGTATTTTTATAGATACACATACCTAGGTTGTTTTCGTCGGTTACGTAGCATGTGAATCAGCGTACTCAACGCTATGACATCATTGAGGAATTATTCATTAAACTTTTGGCCTTTTCATTGCTTTGATTTTTATTTGTTTAGTTTCACATCCGCAATTTCGAACAAAAAAAAAAACTTATGATGTTATTTTTAGATAAAATTAAACAGATTCTCATATATTACACAAAAATGATGAAATTAAGGTGGCTAATGTAATAAACATTCAAAAACTCCTAACATGAAGAAAACGTAGTCTCCTAACTCTACAAGTATTAAGGGCAAGACGCCTTGTTTGCGTGTGCTTGTGTGCCTTGATTAGATTTTTGACCTTGTAATTTTATACTTATTTTATAGTAAACGAACTTTGTAGCTTATTATTGAAATCTTTTAGGAAATAATACAAACTTTGTAGCCATTTAGCACGATCTAAGGCAATAAAATAATTTATTTTCAAAATGTATTACTAAATCGTGACTTAAGATTTTTTTCATACTTTCTAAAGCTCTTAGAAATAAGAAAATCAACATGATACGAGTATGCCTCTTCTTATCGTATTATCAGAATCGTTCGAATGAAATATGCACCGAAAATTTACGGAGTACCCACGGAAGCATGAATAGGCAACGGAGATGAGTGCCGAATTGAGCTGTTGTGGAACCACATTTGGTTACCAAAGTAGTAAGTACCATTATTACCATACAGTAATATCGCCAAGACAACGGTAAATGTGCGGGCAATCCGTCAAGCATGTAGACCGTAGCAAATATACTACCACTGCTGTATGGCTTAATCCAGTACTGGATGCGAATATATTCTATTAGACTATTCTACAGGATTATTCTCAATCAAGCTTTATAATATTCAAACAAAAGCTATAATTAATACATAAAGAATACCTACCCACATTTGAATTATTCTTGGGGGCGTGGATGTGTTTTTAGTGAATAATTATATTCTGGTTGGAAAGCAAAAATACGATTAATACGGTGCGTTTTATAAACGGGATTAGAATTGCTTATGGAAAGAACACAGAATACGCAATTCAGTTAAGAATGGAATGCACATACCTCGTGGCGTCTACGATGGCATTCGGCGTTGGCTGGTCTAGAGCAGGAGGAGCCTAGAAGCAGCTCAAACAGCTTTCCAGTGGATGGATATTGTCTCTCTTCGTATGAACACACAAAACGCACTAACGAATCCATTGAAACCGGAAAAACGCCAAATAAAAGTTTGGACAAAACATTTGCTACTTCGGACGCCCTCGCGCACATAGTTAGCGCCATCGTACGGTAAAGCACGGTAACATCTCATGCCGTCCCTCTCACGCCGCTTTACAGCACTAGTGCGGGAAAGAGAGGCAACGGTTATGCAGAAAATCGACGCAGCATGGAAATTATCGAAATACGGATCTGTTTTGACTATTGTTACAGGAAAATGCAAACCGGTTATAGAATTCATAAAAATATTATAATCAAGACGGAACCATATATTTCTTGCTTTGCAGATTTTTAACAAAACTTTTTTGGAATGTGGTATTTTTTGTTAAGTATTATTTTTTCCGATTCCTGCATTTTGTACAATTATTAAGGCCTATGAAAATAACTTACTTTTGTAGTTCCCTCGCTGATGTTTTATTGAGGGATCAAACGCAGAAAGTGCGGAAACATTGCGATTTCTTTCTTAATTCAATTGTTCACGATCACGATCAAGGTAATGACGGTAATTTCAATATTTTATATCGCAATTTAATTCATCGGTAGAATGAATAAAAGGCGTGGGTAATTTTTAAGAGATGATTTTTTTCGCTAAATTACACGTAAACTAAATTAAAATTATTTCATGTGTGCTGAATGTTAATGCGATAAGTGAGGAAATAAATAATATTGTGGGGATTTAAAACGGCGGAATTGCGATATCTGTTTAAAAATTGTTTTAACAAATATATTGACATTTGGTTAAAGATCAAAATGTATTTCATAGTAATTGTTGTGCAACAGCCTCCGTGGCGCAGTCGGTTAGACGCCGCCTATGAATCGAGGCCGCGGGTTCGATCCCCACACCGAGAGAAATGTTTGTGCGGCCACAAATATTTCTTTCGGGTCTGGGTGTTTGTGAGACCAAAAATTCTCTCGTAGTTCCTAATACCCACGTCACAAGACTCGGTATTAGTGTGGGGTCAAGACTATGTATGTGACTGTTGAGTGTATTTTCATCAGAAAAATCGAAATACCTTGCAAGTTTATGTTTGTAAGGAGTATCAGAAAAAACGTGTATATGTTTAGGAATACATTTCCATAAAAACGAAAGTGTTTCGATTTTTCTCATGTCAAGTATTTGTGCATATTGAGAAAAAAATTATAAACATAGTTGTTAAAGTTCAAATGATTGATTTTATTTTATTTCACCTGGTGCTCCTTTACGATATTTTCCTTCCTTGATTATTAATCCTTGTTAGTAGACGTGTACTATTAAATAAAATCAAAGACAAGATCAATTTCCGACTTTATTCTATAAAAAAATGGATAATACATATCTCGGAACATAATTATATTTGCTTAATTATAATATTTTCTTCTTCATCTTTGGGCAGTTTCGAAATATGTTCTGCGGACATCACTTGCATAACCTTCGTGCAAAAAATATTTCGCTTATCGACAATCTCACGATTTCCAATATAAACAAAGATCCTTAATATAAACATTTATTTGCAATAACAAAGCACATGTTTTTGATATTCAAGTATGTCGATAATATTTATCGATACAGAATATGACCAACTTTTTGTCGATATATTTTATCGACATATAATTTTCAATAACTAAACAATATAATATTTTGGTCCGATTGATAATATCCATAGCGTTTCATATTGCTATATTTTTAAACGGGCTAAACCCAGATTTTTGAATGAATTTTTTTCACACTATTCTTTTGTTTATCGCGAATGTTGTTGGCATACCTCTTTATCAAGATTTCATTGTTGCGACGTTATAATATGTAAGCAGACATTTCATGATATAGAAGATTACACAAATAACGTCCCAGTGCTAAATCTATTCTATTTTTGTCTATTTCTTTATTCTTACTGGATACAGCAACTAAATCTAGAACACCATAATCGTTACAAATTAAAACCAGTGCGTGTGTAAACCAACAGCTCCTACTTTGTCACCTTACTACTTATAACTACTTCGAATGGACGAGTTGCGAATTCGAAACATAACATCGATAAACGCAAATTTAATTATTCGAGTTTATACATCTAGAAAAGCTAATTTACAGCCGGTTTGAGCAATTTTTATAATTGTTTATTGAGTGAAAAAATATATTTTGATAATGATTAGTCTCTTTGCGAAGTAAAAATACAAAATACCCATCATTTGTAAGCTTCATATATTATTTTACAGTATTGTTTCACGCCTTAAATCATGTATTTTTACTTTTAAAGAAATTTATCCTTCCTGTAATTTCAAGATTGTCTCCGGGTAATACAGCGTTTCCAATATTTTAATTCCTCCGGACAAATTTGTACATTACAACAACATAAAGTCAAATCCGCAACCCGTCCTGTGGGTCCGACAACCTAAATAATAATAACTCTATGTATATTGCGTCGCGTATGTAAAACAGTGCAGTACCGCCACTAGGTAACATTCAATCTCTCATTGATATATGTTGGCAAGTTCACGACCCTACTACGAAACGAGGGACATTCGGAACAGAAACACTAATGTAGTGGCTGTAGAAAATAAAACGTATGTAACTGCGCGTTACTTATCACTGTCATGCACTAAACTAACGTAAGACGCTACTCTCTATTCCCATCGCTTCGTAGAAAGGTTGTGCACGAAGTTGTCATTTTATAAATAATGTTTCAGGCGCCGCGTTGGTTTGGTATATTTAGGTTGGTATATTTCCATTGACCTTTTCATTACTGATGATGAATATGAAATGTTTTATATTATTTTTTAATAGTTACAAGTATAAAACCTTACTGCAATATATTAAACTCAAAACACGATTTCGATATAATACGATGTTTAATTCACGTTGATGTTTCGAAAACTCAGTTTATAAAAATATATTTCTTTATCATTTGATTCCATTGCACACGTTAATTATTTCATCGTATGTTTAACATACGATTCCAGATATTCCAACGCGACGTCAGAAATCAATAATTCGATTCACAAAAGTATTAAGAAGGCATCCGATTGTATTCCACATTATAAAACGTAAATCGATCATAGCATATGTACAAACGCGTTACTAAACAAATATATTGCGTGAGATGGAACGAACTCCGATGAAAATTTTATCGATACTGTTGCTTATGACAATCGATGTATAGTTTTATTGCGGTGATAATTAAAAAATCGCCAAAAATTGTTTATTACTTTTTTAGTTGATTGGTGTGGTTTCTCATTATATGTATACAAACCGCCTGTAAACGAAAATAACTGCTGAAATTCATCGATATTCGCTGTATCTCACACTCGATAATCCTATGCCTTGTCGAGACATGTCGTACCAATCTTTATACCTATATCTCATAAAAATCTTATTTATACATCAAATAATACAAAGATGGTTTTATTTTCAAATTAACTGTGAAAATCAACTGAGTTGTTAACCTCTTCGGTATGATGTTGCCATATGTTGTGATACTGTCATGGCATACACTTTCCTATCAAATAAGTACCCAACTCAAAATTGACATGGTCAAACAAATCCTTGTTGCTTACATTTGACATTTTCATTACATTTTACAACTTCTGCTCATTTGAAGCTTTATTGAAGAAGTATCTCTACTGCTAATTCACAATGTTAACAGAATGATATGCAGTAATTTTACTATTACAGAGCATTGCCTAATTAACTAACACACTACCAATACTAAACATCTGTTACCAACATAACTATACCATTTTCTAACACTTGATTACCAAGTACTTTACTAATATTGTACCGGAGAGGTTAAACCAAATTGGTTGATACAGAAACATACTGACATTAAGGAAATGAGCCATAACTAAGTTTTGAATTGTATAATTATCTATTATTAAACTAATCTAAATCATTACTAAAAGTGCTGTATGACCTTAAAATTAAGGATTAAATTCACTGTTTCCCAGATTTTCTGGTACACAGATGAATCCAATAATGGACAATATCCTCTGAAAGTGCTAAAGTTGCAATATAGGAGATGCCTATAACTTACAAAAATCTATTCTCATAATGACAGTATATTTTAAATCAACCACACGAAGACACTATTAAAACATGATTTGCAAATGTAATATTGATATGATTAACATGTTAGCTGCCAATTCAAATTAAGACTTTGAGCACAATTTATTCCCGATATTTGTGCACAATTTTTTTCTTATTTTTTTTTTAGATTTAATTGGTTTGGTCAATAGATCCTAGGATATAAATGCTTAAAGTAGATCAAACAATAACTGTTGAATTAGGGAAGCCAACATGTTATTAGGTGATAATAGTACAATTTAATGTATGATGACACGCGCGAAGCGGTGGGCACTGGGTGGGCGAAAATTACAGGCACATTTCCTTCTATCTACTCTCTGAACATGCATATATGATCAACTCAAATGTACAATAAGTTTATAACTTGCTGCAAAATACGGTATATAGTGTACAAGCATTTCATACAAAAATAACAAGTACAAAATTCAACAACTTTTTACTTAATTGCATCTAAACTGTTTGAGACATAAATATATCTGAGTTTAATACTTTTTAACGACTCTAAATGCATTTTAAAGGCACAAATGTTGATTAACCACTTATGGTAGCTTTAAAATATTTGATTATTATTCTCTTGAGTTAATGTTGATCATACATGCATTCTTTCCGATTATAACAATTTACAATGAGAACAAAATGCATTAGCACATAACACTATCCTCACCTACATGTTCTACATTTGTCTACATTCAAATATAACAATTACTCTCTAAGGCATTATTGTAATCATTTACAGTTTTTGTGTAGAAATTTGTCAAAATATTGCTTAATGTAGTTTATCTCAAGTTATTTCATGTTACATCTATGTTTCTTACAAAACCATTGTTATTGGAAGATGCATCTGAACCAGAGCGGACTAAGTTTCACATTTTTTTTATTTTTCTCTGAATTTCTGATTTCACAAAAATAGGTCTCTAACAGTCTTGATGACATTGCACATGTTAATTACCATGTGCTGCAAAAATAAACAGTCACCATATCAACAAATTTGTCAATTGAACCGTTGCTTACCTGTCCAACTTGATGCAGGATATAATTTCCATGATTGCCAGCAATACACTAGTAACAGGTTCACTTCACTAACACACAACTTCACAGACACATCTCCCGTGAGTTTTGCAGAGAGTCCTGGCAGGGCGTGTCATTACATGATGAGACAGCGCTTGTTGTCGCGCGTCTCGTGCGGCGCCAGCGGCGTGGCGAGCGGCGCCGGGGGCTCCGCCTCCAGGGGCGAAGTCTTCAGACGCTCGGGGTCGAAGCTCTCGGCTGAGGCGACGGGCGCTGTTAGCGGCAAGTCCGTGTTGATGCCAACGATCTGGAATTGGGAAAGGTTTGTTAAGAAAAAATATATTGGGGTTACTAAATATTAGTAAATTGTTTATTTTAAATGCCTATGAAGTCAAAAATAGTATAAAAATGATGTGTATTTTTAATATCATCAAAATAATCTTTATAATTTTATAGCAAGATTGGTAGGTATTTTCTATTACATTAAATAGTTTGTGTATGCTCGCCAACTCTCCCAAAGCTATGAGGGTGGCCTAACCCTAAGATTTCACAGTGAAATTCTCGATTGCAGGAGAGGGCTGTATTTTGTCTGAGTTTGACCTGTTATAACACAACTCTATCCCAAAGCCTGTAGAGTGGAATAACCCATAGATTTCACATTGAAATTCTTAGGATAGGATAGTTCTGTATGTTGCTGTAGAACATACTTAGACTAGATTACGATAGTATGTTGTGTATTTATTGGGTGTATTATTTATTTATGATGATTGTGGGGTACCTCAGGCGCGGTGTCGTGCCTGCGGAAGGTGTGCGCGATGCGCGTGAGCAGGCGGCCGCGCTTGGGCGCCGGCGCGGCGGGCACCTCGGCCGCCTCGCCCGCCAGCTCGGCGCCGCGCTTGCGCCCCACCACCGGCGCCGTGGGACGAGACACACTCTCCACCGTCTCGCGAGTCTCACGAGTCTCACGCGTCTCGCGGACCTCGCGTGTTGTGTCGCGATTTGCACCTGGAAATTATGTATGAGATTATTATTGAAAAAATTTTTTAAATATTGTACTTACAATATATGTATAGTGGCAAAAATATATACCAACATATTTAAACCATTATTTGGGTCTTACGTGACGCGCTTATCCAGACTAGATATGGGAGACCATATACACAATGTAAAAACGTACAAATTTGAAGCCTGTGTCACCAAAAGAGCAGACCAAAGGCCACTTGGTCACCCACAGTATGAAAACCTTATTTTATCATATCATTGAGGTCTTATATCACACCATCAAAAAACAAGCAAGCCGCAGTGGAAATATCCGGCCATAAAGTAGATCAAACTGACCAGATGTGTTGAGCGTGGGTCTGTTCCTGTTGACGAGATGCTTGATGTTGAGCGTGTCCAGTTGCTTGTATGAGTTGCGTCCGCGCATGTTGCGGATGGCGCGCAGGTACGAGCGGTCCAGCGCGGACTCGTCCGTGGACGCCATCGACGTCTCTGTGATGTCCATCTCCATCGTCGTGTTGTTGCCTGCAAACAGAGACGATATATAGCATGGTATATCGACAGCTGAACACATTCGAAGTTTAATAGGCAATGTGGGTATAACTGAATGGCTATATGAAAACGTAATGGAATTGAAAAACAGCGCAATCGAATTTTTCACTGGATAATTGAAGGCCAAAAAATAATGACAGAAAATAAAGAGATGAATGATAATTTCACATGTCATGATAAAAATCTACCTTTGGGCTCCGATTTATGATATGCAGAGTGCTATTGGCACATGGAACTTAATTTAACTCACTTGTTTCTCATTGCCGCAAGTGACAATGTACATAATAGGAAAAAAAATATGTATTTTTTTTTTCAAAAATCGTGATTTTATTTTTCACTATTTTGGGCATCTCATATAGATACGAGTATTTTTCCGGTTTCGCTGAACTTCAGTTTGGTCCGGGAACATACATGAGCCGAAAAAGACTCGAGATCAAAAGCCTTGAAACCTAAAATCGCAATTTTTGACAAAACTATCATGAAATTTTTGTTCAAACTTGGTACAATGTTACCTAGGGGTGTTTAGAACATGTGGTTTAAATTAAATACCATATTATGTCAATATCACCCTGTAGAGAATGATCATTAAGGAATCAAATAGTACATAGCGTGAATGATATCGCAGGTATTGTTGATGTTATTGTTACCGGTGTAGTTGGCCATGACGGAGGAGGCGGTGTGGTCGGCGATGCTGCGGCTGCGGCGGTAGGGCGACACCTTGACGCGCGACTTGGAGTAGTTGGTGTCCGGCTTGCGCGGCTCCTCTGCGGGACCAGACCTCACGCTACACACGCGGTTACCGTGCACGCACACACACACACACGCACGCACGCACGCACGCACGCACGCACGCACGCACGCACGTACGCACGTACGCACGCACGCACACACGCACGCACGCACGAACAACACTCACTAAATACTTGCAATTATAAATACTACAACAGCTGTATTAAAGGTTAGGGATGCACACACGGGCACACATATTATTGACCCCCTTGTAAGATACGGAGTCTTGTAACGTAAATGCTAAAAACTATGACAGGCTTTCGAATTTCACAAGACCAGAAACCAATGTTATATTTTTCTCGTGCTAGAATCCATCCCACGAGCTTGTTTAATAGTTGGCTTGTTAACCAACTGTACCACCGAAGCTTTTAAATTCATATCCAATAAATAATACATGGATTAGCGCTTCTAACAGTCAATAACCCAACATAGACTGTAGTGCTATAAATAGCTTCTAATAATCATAATTCTCAAAATCTCAAATCATAGTTTTGCACAGCTCAGAAAACTAATTGGGCAATAGTTTGTTAATTATTCTACATAACTTCTGTTATCAATGTCCCGAATGGTCAGCATTATCATGTTTACATTCAGCACAAAAAAGAAGTAACTCAACCATGCGTACAAAACGAGAGAGTCGACTCACCATCAGCCTCGACTTCTACGACCACCTCCATCTCAAACTGTTCGCTCCTGGCCTCGCTGGCCGCCTCGCTTCTCTCACTCTCCTTCACCTCCGGGTGCACTTCCGCTACCGGAGTCGCCGACTCCTTCTGTTCTTTAACTTCCGCTTTTTCCTGTTCTTTTGGTTCTTCTGTCTTGTTCTCTGCTTCGTCTTCTTTCACATCTTGCTTTTTGGGTTCTGTCTTCTTTGAGTCCCGTTTCGGTGAGTCTGAAGAACGCAGTTTGCGATCTGATGCCGGAGCGTCTTCTTTGAGTTTCAGCACTTTTGATTCTTTGCTCTGGAAAGATTTTGTACGTAGTGTTAGCGAATGTTCACGTTGGAATTAAGTATCGTTTTAAAGACTATTGTCTTACTACATAAATATTATTTGTTTTACTTTTAGTGTTTTTGTTTGCTATATATCTTCAGTAATACATTTATCAGTATGAAATGAATTTAATATGGTAATAGTGTTTTTGCAATTATGTCTATAATAAATGTTAATTAGTCTATGAAGAACTCAAAGCAGCAATTAATTTTAAAGTCTATTAAAAAATGAAAAAAAAAAAACTAACAATATAAGAAGTACCACCCCCAATGATTTTTACTAGTCCCTTTGGTAAGAAAAAGAAGAATAAAATTGTGGTTTATACATTTTTACAGTGTATAAAATAAACGCAGTTGTTAAGATGGCCTTCAGCAATATGAACCCAAATTAATTTACAAAAATAATGTTTTGTATTGGTGACACCTTGAAATATCTTGTTTTACCATTATATCTAAATGCAGTAAATTGGAGGATGTTCACAATCAGAAAGCAATTATTTGCTCTGTGGAATTGGGTTAGCGTATGTATACGACAATTGTTCAATTTGTGGGTTACGCAAACACTCCGTTTCACTTGAACAAACAAGAGGAAATCTGCAAGACGTTGCCTTTTCACACAATACATATATTATATCATACATAACATTGATGCGAACGTACTGTGTTGAACGTTTAAATTTATGTAAAACTAAATGCCTTTTATCTAGGTATAAGTTTCGGTTTAGATTGTTTTTAGCTTCAGTATAATGATGGTAAATAAATAACACCCAACAATCACATACATAGTTATGACTCCACACTAAGATCGAGTCTTGTGTCGTGGGTATCAGGAACTACGAGAGACTTTTCGGTCTCACAAACACCCAGACCCGGAAGAAATATTTGTGGGCCGCACAAATATTTCTCTCGGTGCGGGGATCAAACCCGCGGCCTCTCTTTTCACAGGCGGCGTCTAACCAACTGCGCCACGGAGGCTGTCAAAACATATCTAAACATATTAATCAATGATAAATAAATGTGAATAAACTTTACCATGACACACTCGCATCACGCAGTCTGCGGTCGGAGCATGCAAAACACAAGAGCGACGATGTTTTCACGGTGTTTCAACTTTCAGTTACTTTACCATTTTTTAATTTAATTTAGTTAATTTAAAATTGTTTTAACGTCTGCATAAAATGTATTTTAATTGACACTATCGTCAAAAACGTATTATCAACGTCCTCCTTAAATAAATCCCTCATTTAACATATAGCACCTTTAGAATTAAAGAGACCTAACTAAAAAATCTTATTTTTTGGGAAACGTTCATTACAGATTTATAAAATAAGAAATTGTGTACTTATGGAAGGTACATCGAGAAGACCGAAGTATACATATTTCTGTCTTTCACGCGTCAATAGGCCCTTCTTTAAGGGTCGATGGAGATAGTCCTTTGAGCCAATACATGATTAAAACCCATAATGTATTTTTTTTTGGATTAGGTCAGTTTTAATTCCAAAGTTGCGACATTATTTAGCCCAATTTTCCTAAGACTATCTATTTCGATACATGGCCAATAGATTGGAGTGTCGTAGTGCGTGTAATGTGTGCACTCACTTCGTCGTTCTCCTTGTCTGTCTGTTTGTCGGAGGCGGGGCGCGGCGTCTCCGGCGTGCGCGCAGACTTCACCTTCACCACAAACATTAGTTTAGCATCGGTTAGTATGGAATCGGATGCACACAACATGACAAATGCGATTTTATGGGGTAGACACAGGGTTCGTTTTAGGATGACAAGTTTAGCATGCTATGGATTTTTTGCTAGATTGAAATCTGTTATTAAATTCTTAGGGTTTATGGTATCGAAAACGTTATGACCAAGGTGCATCTTACACTTAAACCAAATATATGGAACTAGAACTAGTCAAATATAATTATAAAAAAAAATACTGGGCCGGCCTTAAATCTAGAAACTAATAAATATCTTACTATACAGAAAGCCAATGACAACTAAAAAGCATCACACACACAAACAAACAAAGCAATAATTATCGATTCTTCACTATCGATATTCGACAAGACGATTTAGACAGGACTGATATTTCAGTATATGATACAATATTTTTCCTGATTTTATATTTTTTATGATAAATATAATACAAAAGTAAACTATTTCTTCCTTAAACCCAACAAATGTAATTTACAAAACATTTTATATTCAAAAGACACCACTGAAGATATAATAAACCCGCTTGAATTTAAAAAATCCAAAATTTTACAATCCCGTCTAAAATTCACCAAATCTACAGTAGGGTGACACTCAAACACGAAAGCTTCCCAATGCAAGTAGGTATGTAGGCGTGGTAGCAGGTACCGGAGCGTGGTACCTGCGATCTCCTGGTGAGGCTGCGGCTGGGCGCGTCGGGCGTGGGAGCGTCGAAGCACTCCGTGTCCGACGTGTCGTACGCCAGCTCCGGGAACAGGTGGTCGTGCTGCTCGTCATCGTCGATCACGAGCATGACGTCGTCATCGTCGTCATGCTCGGGACCACCGTTTAGCTCGTCCGCGCCGCCATTCGCGCTCAGCGTCACGTCCGACACGCCGTTGTGCACTTTGCCTTTTTGTTTGTTCTCCTGTTTATCCGTCTGCAATTTACTGACGGTTTTACTTATGCTATGTCTTGACGGGTTGTGTTTTGGATGTCGCTGTTTCAAGTGTCTTGAACTTTTAATGGTTTCTATGCACCCCATCAGATATTAGTCTTGATATGAATCTCATGAATAAATCTAGATTTATAAGAACATTTGCACCTCACGCGAATACTTATCTTCTTACGAGAATCGAACTCGCTATTTCCTATCGATCGGCTTCTTGTTCGCTTTCGTAAAAATGTTCTAAGCTTAAAGATATAAGCTTATTTATATATATATATATATTTTGGATCTTCTTCATTCTCAATGATAAACCTATTGATAAAGGGTTAATATTGTACAGAGTAATGTATGTTAGGTAAGTGCCAAGCAAATCAGAAAAATGACTTATCAAGAAATCCAATTTTTACAATGCAAAAAACCCTCTATTCTACAGAAATCAAACCGCAGCATATAAAAAGCAATAAACATCGTCTAACAAATACCTTTCCATTTTTCTCTTTATCATCTTTACTGGTATCTTCTTTAGGTTTCTCCGGCTGTGTTTCCTTTTTATCTTTTGTTTCTTTTTTGTCCGTCTTATCTTTCTTATCGGCGTTCTTTTCCGCGTTCTTCTCCGTGCTCTTCTCAGGCTGTTTCTCTGATTTCTCCGCCTTCTCCGATTTCTCCGCTGGCTGCTTTTCTTTCTCTGCAGTCACTGCCATCTTTTTCTTCATCTCTTTCGCTGGGCTGTCCGATTGTCTCTGGAAAGTATTGAATGTTTGTTTTTATCACTACTTTAAATAATCCATTAAAACAGAGATACGTGTCACTCATAGTTCAATCCCTATGAACGGTGAAAACTTTTTAGGAATTGAATGTAACAAATTCGTTTGTACGAAGCGAGTTAAAGTTGTAAAATTGATCAACTTTACTAACCAGTGACTTAACTATAGTCGTAATTTTTAAACCATTCATAAAACAAAAAAAAACTGAATACTCTGTATACTAAACTGCAAGTGGACAAATGATAGAAACATATTGATTTATAATAATGTAACATTAGCACTAATTGAAATTGAAACACCAAGCAAAGTGATGTCAGATCTTCAGTATTGGTTAAATAGCTGGAATTCATTAATTTTATACCTTTTCTTTTTCTTCATTTATCGCCCCTTTGCGCGTTGTCACCTTCTGACTCATGATCTATCTGCGAACAAAATTACCATATGAAAACATTTGCATGAGGTACTCTATATGGACATTTTGTAACTATTGGCGATATATTATGTAAATATCGATTTTAAAATTCATTTGGCAAGTTTTTTTAGAGTGTGCTGGTTCATGAATGGTTGGCACACATTACATGCCTATGTATGAGCACCAATGTGATGTATAATTGAATCCAGTTTATAGGCAAACACATTTGGTGGATAAAATATGCAACCCATTGAGTATCCCTTCAATCCCGACATCTATAAGAAACCTTACGGATGATGTTGAGATCGGAAATTGAATTTGCCCCAAGTCAATTAAATGTAAAAAATGGTGGACACAGACGCAATATCCTGTCATTTAATTTGAAGAAGTCAGTGCTCAGCAGTACAATATTACACCATATATGTTCCTATATATTTGTTTTCATTCAGACTGCGAGATTACGAAGCCGTACATATTCCAACATTATTATTAATGTAAGTCTTCAATTTTCTGTAGATATGAAGCGCGTAAAAAACTGTACGAGTCAAAAATATCGCTTAACCTCCGCCATTAATATTCCATTACGTTGATTACACATAGCGTTAGAACAACGTGTAGGAGCGTCGATTCCTTTATCTGGAACCGGTTAGACGGCTCCATTGGAGAAATCGAGACCGCTCTTTACTTCCTGAGTGAAGACCAAATATTGTGAGCAAATATTATAAACTAAGTGCAGCCAAAAAATATAGATTATCATGTTAAAAGTAAATATAATTACTAGTTTTTACAGTTGTTTTTAGTTTTAATAGTGCGTGGTGGCCTGTTGGTAAACGGACCAGGGGGGTTACTCTACAATCCGTTACGAAGCCCGAAACTTCGGATAACGGACGTCAGTGACGAAATAAATGTACCACTGAGTATGTGAACCATCCGAAATGTTGAAAATTCGTCGTAACCATAGACTAACTTCGGAGTGAATAATAATTGTCATAGATATTCTTAATGATTTTAGATGGATTTCGTGTAACGAAGTAACATCCGTCCGAAAAATGTCACGAAATTTCGAGTTACGGATTGTAGAGTAACCCCCCAGACGCGGCTGCCAACATGTTCACGGTGGTCGCGGGTTCAAATCCTAGGGCACACCTCTGACTTTTCGGAGTCATGTGTGTATTGATAGTCAATCACCACGCACTAAAACGGTGAAGGAAAACATCGTGAGGAAACCTGCATATCATAGCGGTTTATAAGAATTTCTATGGTATGTAAGTCCGCCAACCCGCACTAGGCCAGCGTGGTGGACTATATGGCCTAACCACTCTCAATCGTACTGTCGATTGTAGAATAGGCCCGTGCCCTGCAGTGGGACGTATATGGGCTGATACAGATACAGTTTTTACACTCCGCAAAATATATGTGTTATTGATAGTTATGTTTTAATTTATTAATGTGTAGAGATTAGAGAACTGTAGTAAATTGTTTTAATAGCAATATAAAATAATTTCAGAGCAAGCCGATTTAATTGTGTCGAATGTAAAATAATAATTTCCTACACTAAGTTCTGGCGCGAAAACATAAAATCTCAAGAAAATGTTTATAACATTTGAGAACCGAATGAACCTCTTAAAACCCTCTGGTGTATTGTCTCCGCAGCCCTCCCGGCAGGTGGGGTTCTAGGCGATGGTACTGTACAGCTAAAAGCCTATACGAGGGGTGATCAAAAAGTAATGATAAACGGGTAATTCTAATAAAGATAAAAATTAAAAAAAAAAACATTTCGCTTCTTCAGTCCTTCACCACTTCCCAGCTAAAAAATTGTATAAATAGGACGTCATTTGGAGGAGCTACATTTATTTGAATACCAGCAGTCGGAGCGACAACACGAAAATGGAGAAACACGAAGTGAGATGCGTCATCAAGTACCTCTGTTTGAAAAAAATGTCTACCAAAGAGGTACACGCCGATTTGGTGGAGACACTGGGGGACTCTGCTCCTCCATATTCTACGGTGGCACGGTGGTGCAAAGAGTTTAAGTTGGGTAGAACATCCACAGAAGATGAACATCGCGAGGGACACCCAACCTCGTCCCTCACGGAGGAAAACGTGAAAAAAATCGAAGATATCGTGTTAGCAGACCGAAGAGTAACCATCAGACATTTAGCTGAGGTCACAGGGATCTCATATGGCAGCATCCAAAACATTTTGACCAGCAAAATGAATATGAAGAAGGTCTCCGCGCGTTGGGTCCCGAGAATGTTAACGGACGAACAAAAGAAAAAGCGAGTTGACATTTCAAGAGCCAATCTTGCAAAGTTCCAGGCTGACCAAGAATTATTTTTGTCACGATTTGTGACCATGGACGAAACATTGATCCATCATTTTGATCCGGAGACCAAACAACAATCGATGACTTGGAAAAGGCCATCCTCACCGACTCCTAAGAAGTTCAAAGTCTCGAGCTCGGCGGGCAAGGTTATGGCGTCCGTTTTCTGGGATGCTCAGGGAATCATAATGGTTGATTACCTAGAAAAGGGAGCTACTATTACGGGCTCCTACTACGCTGATCAAATAAGACGACTGCGAGACGCCATAAAGGAAAAAAGACGGGGCAAACTCCGAGCGAAAGTCCTGTTTCATCAGGACAACGCTCCTGCACACAGAGCCGAAGTTGCGATCGCTGCCATTCGAGAAGCAGGCTTCGAACTGGTCGAACACCCGCCCTATTCTCCAGATTTAGCCCCCAGCGATTTTCATTTATTTCCTAGGCTCAAGGAACACCTCAGGGGCAAGAAATTTGAGGATGATAGCGAGGTGATGGATGCTGTAGAGGCATTTTGGGATAGTCAAGATACAGATTTTTTTTTAAAGGGTATTTTAGGTTTGGAGAAACATTGGACTAAATGTATCGACTTGTTAGGAGACTATGTAGAAAAATAAATTAAATTTAAACTACAATCGTTGTTTTTTTATACTTAATATCATTACTTTTTGATCGCCCCTCGTACAAACCGTTTACCGTACTTAAAGTTTATACACGTGGATCTATGAATGAGAATGAGAATGACACGAATGAGAGTGGTTAGGCCATATAGTCTATATGCTATAGTACAATAAGTTTTTTCTAATTTTCGTAACTTACAGACTAATAAAAAGTTCTGAATGGTATTGCCTTTTTATGAGCAGATATTAATCTTACCATAAGGCGAGCTCAAATCAAATGTTATAAAAATACCGGTTCGTCACTGATTCGCGTCGTTCCATGGTAATTCAGGCAAAAAAAAACTTTTTACCTGATACGATCATCGTACGATCAGGGTATTCACGTAGCAGTTAAAATGGACCCTATACACATCACATATAATGCACCGGAATGATATTAAAACCGCGGTGTAAAAAATGTCGCGAGTCCCGTTTTGCCTACATACTCATGCCTTTTTTCCAGAAGGCAGTTACTTAGGTTTAGGTGTAGGTGTTATCAGGATAGCCAGATTTCGCCTTGTACGTTCCGTCCCATGATGTAACAGGGAGCGAGACTATCGCAGTCGGACAAATTTTTTTGACTCCGGTCTGATGTAACAGAAAAATCGAATGTCATGTTCGACCTGAGACTCAAACCCGAGACCTCAGATATGTAACCATACCGTAATACAACTACGCCACCGAAACAGTCTTAAGAAGTCTTAAGATTCAAGTTTTATATATTTTTTAAATGTTGTTGTAAATGGGTTTTTAATTGATTTGCAAGTGTAGGTTAATATCATGAGTGGAACGCTAGGCGGAAGTCGTGGTGCAATGAACTTAGCTACTACGATGAACGTAACTTGCATCATGTTTACTAGTACTTATCACATTCAGTTTTTATCCAAGGTAAGTTAATTTAGGTTAATAAGTTCCTCTTGATTCCTGAATGCTTAGTTTTCTTACGCAGTAAATACAAAAGATTAGCCGTTTAGCCAAGTAGCATAACATGACCGTTCTATGAACGTGTCAGACAAGCACTTATTCTTATATTGAGTTACAAAGCAATGCTTGAGATTCCACTGCGCTCGCCATCCTGAGACATAAAATTATAAGTCTCAATATGTCCAGTAGTTACTCTAGCTACTATTTCTTCAAACCAAAAACAACATTGCATTTACACTGCTCCTTGGCGGGAAAAATAAACATTGCGGTGGTACCTACCCAGACAGCCTCTCACATAATATAAGAGACCTATCATCAGTAAAAGAATATCAAGATGTTTCATTTGTCATGTTACATGTTTGGTAACCTTTTTATTAGTACTTGTGACGTCTGGTCATGTAACAATATTGTGCAAAAAATATGCGGCACTGGCAAATGCATAAAACACCCGCTAACTATGCAAATTGCCCATTCAAGTGCTTTCAGGTCATCTGTGACACTTTCACTTGTGACAATAGTGCAAATATTTCTTACAAAAAACACATGAAATCTGTAATGACTTCACAATGATTGGTCATCCACTTTCCTTTATATATACGACGCGACGGTCTGTTTGTCTACCGGCAGTTTTGATGCTTGATTGGTGTTATTATTTATCTTCTTATCTGTTGAAATATTGAGTCACGTGTAAAACCCGCTATAGTGCGTTTATATGTCGCATTCTGCGTTTAGCTTTTGGGAATTGTTTCTTACTAGCGAGACAGACGAGCTGGAGCTGATAAACACCATTAATTAGAATTTACAATACTAATCATTTCATAAAAATGGTGAAGGAAAACATCTTGAGGAAACCTGCATACCATAGCGATTTATAAAAAATTCTATGGTATGTAAGTCCGCCAACCCGCACTAAGCCAGCGTGGTGGATTATATGGCCTAACCACTCTTAATCGTACTCTTGATTGTAGAGTAGGCCCGTGCCCTGCAATGGGACGTATATGAGCTGATACAGATACAGAATCATTTCATGGCACTCCAATCAAACTGCAATGCCCAAACATCTGTTTTCCTCAAAACAATAATTTTCCTTGTTATGACAATTGACAGCGCCGAAGCTCGAATGGCACATAAATGAACAAATCAGCGCCTATAAAAACATGAGTAATGCTACAGACACGCGAAATATTACTTGATTATTTGAGAGTCCGTCGGACAAATGTTTGTTACATGACGTAAACAGGTTTATACATTTAGTTAAGTCTCTCGTAGTTCCTGATACCCACGACACAAGACTGTTGGTTGTTATTTATTTATTTGGTAACAGAAATATTAATATATTTCAATGTATTACGTCCCACTGCAGGGCACGGGCTTCCTCTCAAACCGAAAGTACGATTGGGAGGGATTATATCATTATAGTACAACCACGCTGGCCTAGTACAGTTTGGTCTAGAAATACCATAAAAATTCTTATAAATACCTATGGTGTTGTAAATTACATTATTAAGTAATTACATAAATTCCCCGTTAATAAAAAAAGGTAATTCACTTGTTCCTTTGTTTTATTTTTTTTCCTTATTTATTGCTGATACGGTAAATAATTACACTGCACCTGATGGTGAGTACAGTGCAAAGGAAATAAAAAATCGGCCTGCGAGAGATCTATGGTCAGGATACCGAATTATACCTACCTACCTCAGGATGGACATATGTAGTGTGAACCCAGAACACGATATCTTTTTGGAAGTCATGTTGACAGGTGTTAAACCTTCGAGTGCGATAATCCTATCTTGGAGACTACAAACATCCTTGTTCCTACTACCAGTTAAATAAACAATTACTCAATTCACCAATTTAGTACTATAAATATTACGGGAAACTAACAAAACCACGACCACTACAAAACTTGAATCAATTAGTTTTACTTCAAGGATAATTATACACACACACCCACATTGTAGATAATACAATACGATAGTTTTTATACACTGACATTTTAAACGTCGACAAAAAAGCCTCATGATTATTTAAAAAAAATATGGCTGTACGAAAAGTATACCTCGGACTCGTCATTAAAAAAAAAGCCATAATCAACGGAGCGTAGATCGTTCCCTTAAAAACGCAGCCACACGCCATGCCAGTAGGTAACACATAAATATAGATGGGCGGGTGAACGACCTCGCACACACACACCACGACGATCATTGGAGACGGCTATGGTGCAAGTTATGAGAGGATAATCAAACTTGATTATTTATGTGATTAATTAATGACGCCGGATACATATTACGGGATTTTTTTATTTTTTGTTTCCTCACGGACAGACACAGATTGGTGGACTATTTAGATCTTATACATACATACGTAAACTCACGCCTTTTTCCCAGAAGGGGTAGGCAGAGGTGCCGGCACACCCACATTTCGCCTTGTATTTTCCGTCTGTGGTTCCGTCCCACAATGTGATAGGTGGCGAGCCTATCGCCATATCGGGAACAAAATCTTTAATCCAAATATTTAGATCTAATATTATTTCTAAATTGTTCAGCGGTGGTAGTCCTGGGGGCCGACGATGATGATATTTGACCGGATGAATAAATCTACGTTTGATATTCACTATTCAGAGACATAAGAAAGGTTATAAAAACACTGTAATGGGTCTGTGGGGAGTATGTTGCAGATATGAGTGATTATTCATATTATAGTAGAATTAAAACTTCTATTTCTCACTACAAACAGCAGGCGTAAATGCACTGTTGCATTCCAGTTTGAAGGAAATTGTAGCCAGAGTAACTACTGGACATATTGAGGCTTAAAATGTTATATCACAGGATGGCGAGCTCAGTGGAATTCCGAAGCATTGCTTTGTAGGTAATTCAAGGTGTTGTTTCATTTTGTTACTGAGTAGATCACTAGTGAAATTAGTCGCCACTCGCAACGATTTTGAAAACTCTTACAGCACTATGACAGTAAGATTAATAAAAATGAACATAATATTTTTTATCACCGTTTAGACGAAATCTACTAAATTAATTTAATAGCGCGATTTTCACGGTCACCTTTTTGAAACTTCAAATGTACTGACGGGCCTTAGTTATTAAATTAATGCTGACCATGAGCGGTCTTATCGTTTACCATCAGGCGAATGGCATGCTCGTCTCGCCATTTATAGCAATAAAAAAAACCATTAATGCTTGCAAGTTTGACTTTTATAATTTTATGTGTGTTAATTGGGGGCATCTAGTACCACTACTTCCATTATTGTCGGTTTCTGAATTAAAATACTATCCTCGCTGGAGCTAATGTGTTAGACTGCACAATACACTGCTGTGAACGGTTGAAAGGCCGCGTTAGCGCCAAGGGCCCTCTTATTTAATAGCGTTACGAACAGATGCGCAGCCACTGAGGCGATCATATCAGTCTACACCATACACATCACAAATCTTTTCACACTCAATACATAATTATGCTATTATTTATATCACTATTATCATCCAAAAGGTCTTCCCCAGGGTTCCAAAACCCGAGTGAAAATAGCGATTGAGAATTAAGCGGGCTATGGGACTTGCTGAGATGACTGTTGGTTGAACAAATATTATAACTAGACACTGTGTTTGTTTGTTTATCCTTTCACGCAGCTACTTGAAACGGAATGAAAGCGACATATTGCTCGCAGATTGTTTGTTACTCGAGAAGCAAAAAAATATTTTTCTCTAAAAAAACGTAAAACAAAATTATTCCCGAAATAAGATGAAACCAATATACGGTCCATTTATTGACAAGTTGCTGTGACAACCTGTTCCTCATCTTATCATGTTCTCAGGGCATTGAATCGATAATAAGACGCAATCATTTCGAGCAAGTGGAAATACATTATCCCTTATTCGTCAATCCGGACTGACATTGAAAGTTGTTCGACCGGTGGAACAGATTTTTTGCCAATATGAAATGTATTCTTGAGCGGTTTTTACCTCCTGTATCGACAGATTTTGTTATGGAGGAAAGCGGTTAGTTTTGAAATACCAACTTCAATTTATTTTATTTTTGATTAATTCCGTTGCAGGCCTTAGGCAATTTAAATATTTTAATCGACACGCACAGCTTCAGAGCCCTGTCTCATTGCGTGATAATCCTGGTTTACAAGAATTGCATTGGCGGCTATGAGGGCGACATGTAGGGACATTTTGGTAGAGAAAAATGCAAGTGCTACGTTTTGTTACATCCATTAAGACATTCAAGCTACAAATGGGTCATCTGCGAGATTAAGGCCAGCAACGGCCATCTCTCAATTACTAAACGCCCGTTTAAAGGCATGTATACAGATGAAATTGGGGACATTGAAAAAGAGCCAATAAGAAGCTTGCATGACATTATTGATGGCAGTTCATGTATAAAAATCTCGACGTTATAAACTTCAATATTTAAAATATTTAATAGTTATTGAGTTATAGTAATCGCAGATATTAAACACTAAGCTATGTTATATAAAAATAGTAAATGTATGCTATATATTACATTTTAACTGCCTTCTCTTACTGATATCGCAATTAAATACCTGTTGGCAAGAACTTCTTGCCCGTCCCTGACTCGAGCAAATTGTATAATTAGTAATTGTGTACCTGACAATTACCCTAACAAGGCAGCATAATATAATATTATTAACGTAGATTTATGCAAAAGTTTTTTGCGACTCATGTCAGACCTTCAGTACTGAGGAAATATAAAACGTAAATATTATATTAAGTACGTTTCGTCGATCAATAGAGTGCGCACGCAATTCGCAAACAGAATACAATGCACTTGGCCTTGAAATAACTTTAATGGATATTTGTAGAACGCACTGTTCATTCATATGATATCTTACAAATTGGGGGCCACGCGCGTTGTTGCGCGATTGAAAATTAAAATATTATTGAAATATAATATTAATCTAAAGTCATTTATATGGGTTTTTTAAGTAACTATAACATGATTTGCAATTCATGCCAGGGTAGACAGCATAGAGAGTCCAAAGTATACAAATAATAGCAACCTAAATCTCAACCTATTATCTTCTTTTCTAACATTTAGCTTCCCCACAAGTCACATCTTTGAAGGCGGTTCGAACCCTAAGGTAAAAGCGACATATTGATTGATTTTTATAGCCATTGTGGCTAGATTTTTCATGTATAATTAATTTATATAATAGACTCAATGGAATTTTAATGCATAGAGAATGTGTTGCAGAAACCAGACCATTATAACGGTTTACGCACCATCTTATGTGTACTAATCAGGTACGCTGCAAGTGTCTTATATGGAATGCTCCTCTAGCCTTAAAGTTTATTGATCTCAGACCTGCTTATTTCCTCAAAATCACAAATAAGAAATAATACTGAGTACAAATTTAAATGGACAAAATCGACACATCCTATAAAAATAAATAAATACACCCAACAGTCCTGTCCCACATTAAGATCGAGTCTTGTGTCGTGAATATGAGGAACTTCGAGTGACTTTTCGATCAAAGGTTGATGCAACGAAGAAGCACTACATGTATTTAGAAAGGTACACCCTATGTCTGATGTTTATTATGACGATGAAGGCACTGCAGGACCTAAAGCACGACTCACGACGAAGAGCATAATCAAGTCAGTAACGCGTTCGATCCACGCACCGAGGCTAATATTTGTGTGATCCAAAAGTATTTGTTTTGGATATGGGTTTTTGTTAAAGTCGCTACTACTTCCTGATACCCATGAAACAAGACTCGATTTTAGTGTGGAGTCAGGACTATGTATGTGACTTTTGGGTGTATTTATTTGTAGCCACAATGTTAACTGACAAACGAGTGGATACAAATATCTACTACTATGAATATTCTGCCCACAATGTCCTCAGTCAGTTTATCTACTTACTGTAACTTTGAAATATGTAGAGCTCGTTCCACTAACTCTTCCCACACGTACTAAATCTAAATCAATTGAGTATCGACATAGTAACAGAACTTTTTGCTTAGCCTACAAGTCCGGCCTTGAGTCGATGTTTCCGACGCGGTCGCTCTATATTAGGATACAGTTCGGAAGTTACAGGGGCACCTGATGTTAGATTTGTCACTTCTTATTATACTCAGGTTATTTCTATTTCACTGCTTGTTTTCAATGCTATGTATTACGGAAAATGGGAAGTATTGTAATCATAAGTTATTTTTGTGCATTTTGGCGGGATTGCAATTTTTGGGTAGGTACTAAACCCGATATTAGCATACTTAGGGTATTTTAGAGGCTTTTTAATGAGTGGAATGCCTTGTGGTTCCATTGCGGAAGGCGAAAGTGGTACGCTGGAATTTTACAGTTTATTACGCAAATGAAATTTGTCGACTGGACTAGGTCCCAAACAAATCCTTAGCAGTCAATCACATTATGCGCGGGGCTACATAATCCATGGCTTAATTTCAACTGCCCAGAAAACTCAAGGTCATTTTAAAGAGATCGATTTCATCAAACATTGAGAAAATCGACGCAGTTTCCACACGTTTTTACAATTTCGCTAACCTAACAATTGCTTCGACAAAACGCACGTGGCGAATACGAGAAGGTTACGTAGTCATTAGCGTCCACGTTTTTGGACAGTTGCCATTGTATTGGGTTCGATGCTCCTACACGACACTTCACATACTCACGAGTACTCGTAAGTCATAAGTGAACACACTACATTTAATAACCTTGTGAATTAATCCAAATTACAGCTTCGACACACTTGAATTCCGTGATATGAGAATTTAAACCATGACATTCTTTTGATATTGTCTCAGCCGGATTCTTATAAATGCGTCACGAATTGGGTATATTATATTTTCCAGGTAAAAAAAGGAATATCCCCTCCGTCCTCACATTTAGGAAGGCAAAAGATTTACGAACTAGTGGCATACCTGACTATTTTTTGGAAGTTAAACTTTCAAAATGTATTTTGCTAATAAATTACACTTATATTCAATGCTAGCCAGGTGTTAGTATTCGCAAAAAAAATGTTTTGATTTACACAAAAATCTTTGCTCGGCATAAAATGACACCCGCACACTTACGAATACGACCGAAACGAAACGGATTAATTCAATTACACTTCCCACAATATTTAATTAGCATACTCGCATTATGTAAGCCAACGCAACGAGGGCATATTTATTATTCATTAATTCAAACTAACTAAAGAAAAATTCAAATAGTATCAAGAAACACGTTTCAAGTTCTAAAATGTGTGCTAAAGTGTGTTTGGAAACTATATTTAGGAATTTTGGAGGCAATTTCTTTAAAACGGATAAGATAGTACTCATAAAAATGGTATAATAGGTCCTTCAACTCAAAGCCTCGCCAATCCTAGCGTTATTAAGATAATCTTGAAACTGATTACAGTAATGCCTATCAACAACCGCACGCGAGAAGAAATGTAAAATATTTAAAATAATTTGTCGTAATGATGAATAGCTAACTTTTAAACTTAGATCTACTTTTAAAAAAATGTATCCTATGTTTTGAAATTATTCGACATCCAACGTTGTTTCTATCTATTATCTACCTATATGTTTTTTTTACAAGTAACAGGAAGATGTCAAGAAAAACAAAAATAATAAATGGACAGAAACCATTCAGATCGGTCAAAAACCTTTTCAAAAATGCTTTAGTCAAGTTTTTTCGTGTCGACCGCAACAGTTAGATGCAGACAGCATTTACTACTTCAGTAGACTAGCAAAAAATGTTAAAAGATTCCAGTGACATCTAAAATTGGGGTCCTTTCATTATGTTTAAAATAATGAAACTTTACCAATACATTTGCACCACAACTGATATAAAACATTTTTACGATTCATTCAACTGCAAGCGAAATGCTTTTGCTTTACTAAAACTACACTAATATATCGTTAGCTGTCACATTTGGGTGGCTGTCACAAATTGGTGGCAGTTTTTAATTTATATTGTACTTTGAAATCTAGGGAGCAGATTCAAAAGACCATTTGCATTTTTTTATTTCATAAAGACACGATACAATATTTACTAATGTGAACCTTCAGATAACTTTTATAGGCTTAGACCAAACGTCTGCCTGAATGTAAAATTATCAAATATCTGCCATATAACCTACGTACACATTATTTATCTTCACAGAAATAGTTTACAAATACCGATACTAACATATCCAAATGATTTCAATACCATTCCCAAAGGTCTACTCCTAGCTATAATAGTCCTATACTAGTATGGTTAAAACAGTTTTGTTAAGCTGTCCGCGGGGACAGGATACGGGCCACTATTGATGCATTCGAGCGGTCGCCCGTGCCCTGCATTACAATAGCAACTGACGTTGAATGGATTGGTTATTACACCACACTGCTGTCGATTCCTGCCTGATATTGTGTGCTAATGAAATTTTTGACACCGTCTTTGAATTTTGGCATCTTAAACAGGTAATTTTTAAGCTTGAGTTTTGAATCTGATGAGAGATTTCAATTAGTGCCCTATCTCAAAGTTGCAACAGGTTTTCGCATACAAGCCGTATTAAATACGGAATCGCTAGCGCAAGAAAATAATTCGTTTAATTTCTTGTGATCGTCGATTCCGTATATTACTAATACTGATTATAAAAAGCACGATCGATCCTCAGATACTTCCGACGACTTTCAACGAAGTTGCTTTAGGTAACACCTTCATAATAGTGCATAAGGGGTAAAAGTAAACTAATATGTATAAAATATAGGAGTTTACGTGCTTACCCCTTCCATCCTTGTATTACGTTGTTACCCCAACGCACCTTATTGTAATTTACAACTATGTTTAACAGTATTACAAGTATGAACTAACGCACAAACTAAGACATACACATTAAGTGAAATCATAACACCACCTGTGTAACCCATAACACACTTTGCACAGCAGAGGCGACGTACAAATGTAAATTTGAAACGATTTGATCAAAACCAATACTTTTCCCCAACAATACTGTCATACCAAATGAAAATTAATCAGAAAATATCATAGATTCTAACGAGGAGTTTCAACAGTGCTTGTGGCAGCCCTTGGCTAGCAAACAGTCAGAGACCCCATTTCAGAAAGCACACTCGGCTTATACAAATAGTTGGCGGCAAACAAACGAGCGCAATATATTCCATCTGCGATTTGCAAGTAAGATGCGTTGCTAACTGTCATATGTGACCTTTTCACAACTTAGGAAATGTATTTGCTAATGTTTACGATTGTTTGAACACTCTTGGCGAGATGAATAGCAGACTGAAACTTGAAAACAGTTTGTTTATGTTAGAAGTGAATATTTATTCCGTGTTTGGTTTTTGTCGCCTCCAACTCTGACGGTTTTATAGCTATATGGTTTGCATGCCGTTACCAGATACCAAAATAGAAAAAAACTATGTGTGTATTTAAGATAATATTTCCTCGGTATCAGTTCATAGTAGGCCAATAACTATCTTCATTCATATCATTATTAAATAAGTACTGTTGAAATAATATTATCTATTGATAACTGAAATTTGTTTTGGTTTACTGTGACTACTGGTGCAAGAATAATGCACCTGACAGTAAGTGTAGTGCAATTCAGATAGACTACATTTTTTTGTTTTATTATACAGAATATCGAGTCGAGCATGCCGTTCGCCTGATGGTAAGCGATTCCACCGCTTTCGAGTAATAAAACCAAACAACACCTTGAATTACAAAGCAATGCTTGGCATTCCACCGCACTTGCCATCCTGATTCCTGAGACATAAGGTGTTAAGTCTCAATATGACAACTAGCGACATGTTATCTCTTTCTGATGTACACAAAACGCAACAAACATACAGAGGTTCGAACCTGACATGACACACTAACTTTGAATTTAAGTGGTGGTGATCTGTTGGTAAACGGACCAGACGCGGCTGCCAACATGTTCTCGATGGTCGCGGGTTCGAATCCCAGGGCACACGTCTAGGCCAACGTGGTGGCCTATATGGTCTCACTACTCTCAATCGTACTTTCGATTGCAGAGAAAGCCCGTGCCCTGCAGTGGGACGTATATGTGCTGATACTATGTACTGATGGCTATCCTAGCGGATACAACACCGCACCTACAAGGTGTGTCCTAAAGTGTAATGATGTCGTAGGGTCTGCTGGGCAGGCAGGACTGGTCCCTGATCCAGTGACGCGTGTCGAGGTGACCACTCGTCCGTGCTACCGCAGCAACGAGTTATTGCTCGTAACGTGACACTTGGCAAATAACTTTCCATTTTTGTTCGTGAGAATCAAATTACGTTTAATTTGAAATATTTACAAATATTCACGCTTTTCTTATGGAATAGAAAGTGCAGCTAAATATCAACTATGTATTTGCATATGACATTGTTACCAGAGATTTTCTAAAGGCCTTTTTAATGCCCGTCCGTATATCTACATAAAAAATAAATAATTTAATAAAGTAAAAATGCATGTTGAAATGAAGTTAAAATTACAAATAATTATTTTCGTGCCGTTTGTCGTGTTTGAAAGTTGGTGTGTTACTGCTGCCACACTTTTATAAGTGCCATTATTGAATGAACAATATAATCAGTAAATAACTTAATACTTCATAGTATATTGATTTATGTCCGCAATATTGCAAAGTTATGGCTCTAGTGGATAACTAAGTGGAATCTAGGCTTTCCCACTATGGGATAACTATGAAGAGTATTCCATCATAATGTGCGCTGGTCTATAGTCCCTTTCCATGCGTGTGTGTATATCCTACGTATGGCAATTTAATTCACAAAGCGACACGCAATAGATCAAACTGAGTTGCGTAATTTTTTATCTCAAATAATTACTGGGGGTCGTAAAGACGACACTGAGCCAGGTAGAATGCCAACTCTGGCGACCCTCACAAGCAGACACCGTGACCGATTCTCTCGTACATAACGCCCTTGACCTGTTTATGTAATACAGTTATTCCCGTGTCTCTTATCGCACTGATTATTAATATGTGCACCTATATGCTACATGTGCAATGTTACGGAAACGGGAAAATATTGTCGGTAATCTGTTAATATCATAGGTACGAGTTAAATAGTATTTTTATATATTTTTAGAATTAGAACTACATATGTGCTCACCATGAGAATTTGTTTGAAATACTATCACCATATCAAGAAACGAAATCTGTAAAAAATTGTGCTCTTTTTTTGTTATGAGTAGGACATATTGTTACAATTAAGAACAAACATTTTCTCGGCAAGTTGTGACATAATGAAAAGTAAAATTTGTTCAGATTGATTACTTCCCATTTGGAATTGATGATAATCTCAACTTTGTCCCTTTATGCTGAAATCGAATATCCATTATGCTCCACTGCTTTTGTCCAAATTAACATGTATGTTGATACAAACTGACAATGTATATTGTAAACAATGTTATAAGTAATTTTGTTATCTCGTCACAAACACAAACATTAAGTCCAATGCTCGCAGATAAGCGGGTCAGCCAGGTGTGGCAGATAGTGACATTATCAACACATTTTGGTCAAGTGTTTTGTGAAGGTGAAAGAAATGTAACTTTAATTTGGAACATTTAATTTCATTCAATTTTTTGTCAATGTAACAGACCAAGCAAAATATGTGAGGATTTGATGTTTATTGTGGAAGAACTAAGAATATAAATCAATGGATAGAGATAATAGTTCAAATAAGAATATTTTGTGTCATCCTTAAAAATTGATTTTGTGTTAGTTTTAAAAATATCATATTCAGTTAACAAATTAATGTTATTAGTTATTATAATTAGAATTAGTGTTATAATATTGAAAATAAACAGATAAGTATAAGGACATATATGCCAGTATTACATACTTATGTCTACTGTATTTGTCAGGAAGTTACCTAAAAACCTAACTTATCACAAATATAAGACTAAATTTGACACAAAGGATCGAGCAAAGCGGCGGTCTATAGTCTCTGCCTACCTCTATGGGATAAAGGCGTGACGATTATGTATGTATGTAAATTTGACACATATTACGCATGAAATCAATGCTTTTTAAAGACTTCACACTAATATAATCATAAAGCTTTCTTCATGATTTATAGCAATTCCTTTGAATTTCTATACAAAATTAAATAGCATTTATACTTGCATGACAACACCATTGTTTCTCATTTAACATCAACAAAAATTACAAATATAAATGCACACTTACAAAAATCCTCAGCTTTATCCTTAACACTATAGTAAGCAAAATGTACCAGCAACTGTTAATGATTGTATTTTATTTACAACTCTTTGTTGTTTTCATTTTTCTTATCTATTCTAGGAGTGAGGCGTATTTAACATAACAGTTCAAAAGAACAGGTATTAGGCAAATAACAGATAACAGTTGCTCCCACTGTTAAAATATATCTGTTCCACAGACCAAATCTGTTCTTAAAAATATAACAGTTGTTATTAACAAAACTGTTCTCATCACCCGTCTCTTTTAAATGTACATACGAATGTCACTAGTTAAAACGAGACACACCTAGTATTTATGCGAAAAAATCAGTTGGCAGTCGTGTACTAAGAAATCGTCTTTGAAAAATGCTTCTTGAATTAGGTCGTGTTACCTGTTATAACGTTGACGTACATATTACGTACTTCGTCTCCCTCATACCATCTGAATAGGCCTATGCTAGAACGAGAAGCACCTAGTATTTTTATTTGACAAAATACAATGTGCCGTAACAGGCTGTTATTTAAGAACAGATATTAGGAACTGTTATTTGGAAGGAACAGTAACAGGAAGAACAGGTATTGAGTTTGACCTGTTATAACACAACTCTAATCTATTCTGGTTTACTATTTGGAACTGATATGCATAATTTTATGCATACATCAAAATTTTTGTTTACAAAACATCAAGTAACTAATCCCAGCAATAGAAATAAAAATATAATTACTAACTCGTTAAAATAATTTAAAAATTATTTGTTGATTATACCCTTCCAAAAGAGTGCAAAATAATCTTGTGATTCATGAGAAAAAAGATTAGATAGTCAAATTTTAGTTTGGCATATGTCAGGGTAATCTTTATGACTGAAGAATGTGAGTATCAAAATGTATAAGCCTATCTGAGAACAATGGCCTTGAACCAGATTTTTATATTAGACATGTGAAATTTTGCATTCCTCTTGAGATGCTTTGATAATTTTTAATAAGTAAATATTCATATAAAATCAATTATAAGAATAGTGGATTTTTTTATGTATCCAACAGTTTATATAAAAAATATATTCGGATGACAACATTGATTAATGTTTGTTTACAAATTGTGGTTTTAAAAAATGATGTTTTACATGCTTGGTTTACGAATATTACTTCATCAACCACATTATTTTAAGATGTAGCTGGATATCTTTGAAATTCAACTAAATCTCGCGTAATGTGAGCTTCGTAGGAATAAAAGCAAAGTTTAAAAAAACTTTGACGAGACGCCAATCACTGATTCCACGCTTGGGGAATATTTTTAACATATAAAACTGGTATGTAAATGTGCTCAGACTAGTTTCTAGCCGGCAATAGACTAAAATAAGCATTCTAAGGTCACGACAAATCGTAAAAAATGCATACACTCACAAGCTTCCTTGTTATGAACGAACACAATTCCAACTCGATAGCAAAGCTCAGTTCCAGTGAAAATATCACCAACAACGTGAAATACGACCGGCATGAGGCGAAACGCTTATTTAGCGTCTTTACAATAGAATCTACAAGCCAAACTATCTTATTTACGTCCCATTAGAGCTCGCTCTAATTTCATAACCTATAGGTACAAAATTTATGCAAATATAGCCGCACTAAGAACTAATATTAATTATTTTACTAGTTTAAACACTTGCCACATACTTTCTTAACTTACTTCAAATTAAATCACGAAAGAAAAACATTAATTGAAATAATGGCGGGCGGCACAATGGCGCGACAGTTTAACTAAATAAATGCACAAAAAAAACAATTACTCACGGTTTTTGATTGTAAATAATCCGCACACACGTTTTGATAACACAAAATGTAATTATCACACAAATTGGTATGTTACGATCAAATAAAATTTATAATTAGCGAGAAAGCGTCGTTATAGCGCATCGTTTTTCCGGAACAATGTGAGTGTGTTGCCATGTTTAATAATAGTAGTAACCTAGCCAGGCTACAAAAATATAACTTGGTAATTGCTAAAGAAATTAATATATTTTAGTGATAAAAATCACAAGATTCTAATATGCACTTAAAATATAAGTTTACACATATTAAATTGCCTTAACTTCAGAATTTAAAGATCTGTTTAAGTAATATTATTTAATCATGCTGATGTACATACCGTGAAATGAAACGGAACTTGTAGCTGTCAAAATGCCCAAGGTCAACAACAAAATGTCAAAATAACCAAAAAGTTTAAAAAAATAACCATGTGCGTACGTATAGAAAACTAGATTTTAAAAATTTATAACTTGGAATCGTTGTATTTAAGCCATGGATTACGTTGTTGGTAGTGTGGCAGCTTTGATATCTGGCAATGTGACGCCAAATCGTCCTCGTTTGATCAGAAAGGCGTTGACCCCGACGAAACACCAGCCGTCTCCGAACGTAACGCCGAAGAGCGAGGCCGTCGACGACCGCTCCAAATTCCTGTCGCCGACGCTTCAAAAGAAGAAAGCTATTGTAAAGAAATCACCGAAAAGAATTTTCCAAAACCCGGACTTAGACACGACTACTAATGAAAACGATACCACCATCAGTCCGAAAGCTGAGAAGGTGAAAAAGCACCTAAAAGATGACTTAGAAGCTGACAGTATGCCCAAAAAGAGTCCGGCAAGCAATAAATCACCTAAAAATAAAAGAGATCATTCAGTAGACAGTGACTTGAATGAGGCAAAATCAACAAATACCAGTCTAAACTTTCAAGCTGAAAATGAGAGTACTCCTAAAAAGAAAAAGAAGAAGAGGGAATCACAGCCCACAAACCAGGAAGGTGAGATAATTGAAAGCCAAAGTAGTGACTTAAATGCTGCCATCCCAGAGTCAAATAAATCAGAAAGTGCCACGAAAAGTCCTAAAAAAATGAAACAGAGGCGTAAGTCAATTTTAGATTTACCACAAGATATGGAAACAGAAGATCAGCCTAATACAGAACCCACAGAATCTAATACTGACAGTAAAACTAAATCTCCTAGGAAAAATAAGAAAAGTACACAGCTAGTAGCGCGTGATGAAACTGAAGACATTAATGATACTGAAAATACAGGGGAACAGTCAACTCCAAAGAAAAAGAAGAACAAAAAACGTAACAAGAAATCAAAACCACAATCCACACCTGAAGTGACACAAGATCATGAAACTGATAAAGAAAATCAAGAAAAAGATAATGTTGTGCAAAAGAAGAAAAATAAGAAGAAAAAATCAAAACAAAACATTCAAATGGAAACCGAAATACAAGAAATGGAACAAAATCAAGAGAACAAAAAATCAAAAAAGAAATCACTTGTCAATCCCAATGCAATAACAAATAAAGATTCAGATTCAGAACATGAATCTGATGATGAGATTGAATCCGAGAATGAAAAAATTAATAAAAAGGTTCTGGACACAGCACCCGCTGAGTCTTCCTCTGATGAAGAAGAAGAGGAGACACCAAAAAAACCAGAAGAAATCAAGAAGCAAGTAGAGACAGATAAAGAGAATGATGCAGAGGTTGTGAAAAGAACTCTATTTGTTGGCAATGTACCGTTTAGCAGCAAATGCAAGAAAGAAATAAAAAAGATATTTAGTAAATACGGACAGATTGAAACTATCAGGTGAGACATATAACAATGAAATATAAAATAAATTACTTGCAATATTAATTTAAAATCAGTGATACAACATTTATTGGACATTTATTATCACTACATTTTATTTGTTTTTTATTATGTTGGTAGTACCAACTTGGTACCTACTTTGTTTCAATGTTAAATTGATCTATATTTACATTTTCAGAATCCGAACAGTGCCAGTGAAAGATGCCCGCACAACTCCCAAACTAGCTGTGATAAAGAAGGAGCTGCACCCGGAGAGATCCACTGTCAATGTGTACATTAAGTATACTGATCCCGAATCTGTGGAGAAGGTAAGAGATGTTGGGCATAGAATAGCAATAGAAATAAATTTCAATGACTAAAGTGTGCATGATAAGTGCCAAAATTACAAATTACAAGACATAAAAAATTTAAAGCAATCTGTTGATTATTTGACAATTTTACACAATAAGAAAACAAGCTTGAATTGTTCCAATTATATTAGGTACCAAAATGTCTTTAATCACATAGGATATTTTTTTCATAATTTTGTTTTATAACGGGAATATAGGTTTTTAAAGAAAATGACATCTAATATTATTGGATATTTACGACACTTAAATTATGTTGTTATATTGACAGCCTCCGTGGCGCAGTTGGTTAGACGCCGCCTGTGAAACGAGAGGCCGCGGGTTCGATCCCCGCACCGAGAGAAATGTTTGTGTGGCCCACAAATATTTCTTCCGGGTCTGGGTGTTTGTGAGACCGAAAAGTCTCACGTAGTTCCTGATACCCACGACACAAGACTCGATCTTAGTGTGGGGTCAGGACTATGTATGTGACTGTTGGGTGTTATTTATTTATTTATTTATTTATTTATATAGTGAAAATATGAACTTTTACAAAAGTTTTTCTGAGATATGTAGTAATTATTGAAAAGGGGCATTTTTTGCATATAATCTGGTCATAAAACATAATCAATGTATTTTGCAGGCGTTATCAGTAAACAACACAATGCTCAACGAACACCACCTACGAGTGTCGAGAAGTGACCACACGGGCGCCGAGCATGATCCGAAGTGCTCGGTATTTGTCGGCAACCTGCCCTTCGCGCTGGAGGACGAAGCACTGAGAGCTAAGTTTGAAAAGTGCGGCGAAATCGATTCGGTTCGGATTATAAGGGATAAGAAAACGAATGCTGGTAAAGGTGAAGATAAATGATGTTTTCTGTTCCTACAGACATATAATATAAAAGAGGATTCAATTAGATTTTTTTATATTGTTACATATAAGCTTAATGCAAATTTAGCACTTGCACATAAAATAACAAAAAAAAAAGAATATATCGGCCCAATTCCATATATTGTCTTCACTGCAGTATATAAATAATTTGATAAGTAACAACATATCCAACAGTAACATACATATTCTCACCCTACATCAACTTACAAATATTGCGTTCTGGGTATCAGAAACTATGGGAGATAAGATCTTTCAGTCAAAAAAAAACCAAAAAAAATTAGTGCATCACACAATATTTATCTTCATGCCTTAGCATGCACGTAGCATCTTAATGCTATACTAATCTCGCAGTCTCTTGTGTCAGCCAATATCTAAACAAAAGCACCAAAGATGCAAATAGAGTAAATAAATACAATAGCTGAATTTTCCTACTTTCAGGTTTTGGCTATGTAAACTTCAAATCCAAGGACGGTGTTGTACTCGCCCTTGAATTATCTGAAGAAGACCTCACAATAAAGAACAGGATATTGCGAGTCAAGAGATGTACACAAACAGGCCAGAAGAACAGACACCAGCCTCATCAGAAACGGGAGTTTAAGAAGTTTGGACAGAATCAGGGAAATAAGTTCAGTGGGCCAGGACATAAAGAGGACGGCGCGCATAGACGAATAGCGAACAAGCGGAAAAATCAGGTTTGTGTTATTTTTGTAGATGATAATTTTAAGGGTAATTTAATTTAATTAAACAAATACGCCCAACAGTCAAATACGCAATCCTGGTTCCACACTACATCGAGTTTTGAGTCGTGGGTGTTCCTGATACTGACGACTCAAGATTCGAGAAAAAGAGAAACTTTTCGACCTCACAATTATCCAGATCCAAAGCAATATAGCTTGGCAAAAAAGAGTCTGTTTTTAATGAGAGGGGGCGATTTAAAGCCTAGTCAAAGAGTGCAGCCAAGAGAAAGTAGGTTTAATATCATAATAGGCCTTACTATGTTATAACATATCATTCAGGATGGCAGTGGAGAAGGCCCGGCTAATAAGCGACAGAAGAATTTAGTTCAGCCGAGCAAGGAGAAGAAAGCAAGGAAGGAGTTCGTCGGTATGACGGCAGAAAAGAAAAAGGTAAATATTATCGTAAATATTTGTAGTAATACTTAGAACAAAAGATGCCTCAAGCATAATCATCAGTAGTAGAATAATCGTTTTGTTGTCGCGAAAACTCGATGCCAAATAAAAGTTACTTTGCTAAACTTCATCTATCTTCTAATGGTGTGTGGCGAAAATTGGTACTACAAATAGAATTTTAAATATTAATAATAATTTATAATATCAACAGGCATTGAATATAATTTTATTTACGTTTGGTTACGAGTATATAATCTAGTTGTATTAATATTATAAAATCTGAAGAGACAAAAGTTATTCCTAATATTTTGACAACAACGCATTTGGTCAAAAGATCGTAGATGATCTATACCTTTCGTTCGAAATACATCCAAATTCACATCCAAAATCCAACATCCACACTAAAATAGAGCCTTGTGTCGTGATTTTACTGCGCGTTAACTACTTGAATCAAGGAGGTAGTATTTGAAGTTGTTGCTTCTTCGATTGGCATTAAAATAATTTTAAACCATTTTCAGCACTCAAATAGTGATTATATTATTTTATTTATCTTTAAATTTATTTCTTAATTTATACTTTCTTAATTAATTCTATTATTTTATTTATCTTTCATATTTTGTATTTTTTCAGAAACACAAGTTCAACAAGGGTCAAAAGAAGAAGAAGGCTTTGAGCGAGATCCTGACGAAATGATTGTGATATCACGTATGTAACCACTTGTAAGTTAATCACTTCACTAATAAATATTTTATCCTATACGTTATTTTATTCCAATGATTATTACATACATATAAGAAAAAAATATAGTTCAGAACATGTCCAAATATCCACTTACTGGAAAATTTTATTTCAATACCAAAAAACAACTTGATAATGCTTCTTTTAACAAAAATACATTTAAATATTATGTATCTCATTCCAAATACACTAGAGTCCATTGTTCCATGCCATGCGAACAGTTCCTACTTTCATTTATATTTATTATGGATTTAATATTAGCACTTTGCTACACATGATTATAAAATATTTATAACATGCGGCTTTTCCAACAACGTGCTTAAAACAAAGATAAGGACAAAACAAAAACACACAAATATTTATTTGGTACTGTATTATCATATAATTGTCATTACAAAAATATCAATGTTAGCAAAAACAATCACAGTCCGACACTTCTAAATACAGCTAAACACACGCCACCGATCGCATCGATATCGATAAACATTATCGATATATCGTGAAGAACTAGACCGAGAACTGACAATCGTAAGACCCTGTTTTGAAATCAGATTTGTTTTAAACTACTATTTACATAATTGATATATTTATCGATATCGGTAAAATCGGTTGTACGTGTGCGTAATATTATAAGATTTGTATATGAATTCGGTAATTTTTCTAGAATTTAATACACCGTTTTCATAAAAAATCTATTTAAATCCATATCACTCTTAAAAATATACTACTCGACATTGCTATACAGTTTGCAGTACACACATCACCTAACTTACTGTACAAACGCTACGCAAAAAAAGCTAAGCGACCATAGACAATGTACTTTATTTCTATTTGTTTACTATAAAGTTTGTTAGTTAATAGTTTGACAAGATGGCGCTCTTTTATTACATCCAAATTGAGACTACTTTATTTAAGAAATTTATCAGTGCAGATTATCGAGTTTTATTTCAAACGGTAATAAATAATATGCTTGAAAATCCCTATTATATAAATTATTTAAGTCAAAAATGTTGCATTAATGAAATCAATAATTTCAGGCCCATTGCTTTCTTTACAAAATTTATTACTCGATAAAATACACATAGAGCATGCAAAATAAAAAGAGATACAATCGGAATGATCCGACATGAGTCAGAATATAGTATCACAAGTCCCACGTTTCAACAATCGATTAGCATGCGATAATCGAATTATTCCATCCATTTGTTTTTGTTATTATTTCCTGTTTTGCTTACGAACCATAGTTGCTTATGGCACCATCTTATTCTATGGTAACTTGTATTCAGGTATCGTAGAAACTCAACATTTAATGTCAAAGTTCATCTTACTCCATAAAGTCCATTACCAGTATTTCCTATTATAATAATGTATGTCCGCTGTGCTTTTGTATATGAAATCTTATTTCACTAGATCTTTTAAATAATTACATCGAGATTTAATATTGACGTCTACATAGTACAGGATTAAGTATTTAACTAGTATTTTTTTTTATAATTTTTGTGAATAAGAATCGATATTTATAAATATATCGATTCATTGTTTGTAAACATACAAAATATATTCAGGAAGTTAAACATTACTTCTTTTTAAAATGACAACAAAACTTTGTGTATTACAATTAATGTTTTTAATGTTTTTATTTTGGATTTATATTTTTGTCGATATATTTAACTATGTATTTGGCTAATCGATTTTAGATACATTCCATACACCAAAGCACAGCGCACAAGACTAGCCTAAGGAAAGCGTTCGACCAATCATTATTGCTAACATTCCCGCTACCCTAACGAGTACAAGTACTCAGTCATTATAAATACAGTGGCTTACTATGTACATAGCGACTACCAGTCATTACCTACCGCTAGTTCACATATTCAACTCACTAACTTTCAAACCTTTTGTATTCACCTGAGTCATCCAACGAGTCAAATATAAGATTCACATATTTGCCTCCAGAGACTAAATTTAAATGTAAATATGTACATTTTGCCTGTTTCTTAAATTTGAGTTTGTTTAATATTTGACGCGATTAGTAATAAGGTCTAGTTAGTGAATTTAATATGTGAATGAATTTTGTTCGTAATAGTTTGAGCAAAACTTTGTTTGATATGCATAAATCTGGATTACATGATCTAATGGGTAACTGTAATAATTAATTGATATATTTATAGTCAAGTGTTAAATGATTTTTAACTATTTAAAATGTTATTGCTTCATATACATTTGTAGTCATTTTAATGTATAGTTATATATTTTAAATATGTGTTGTAATACTTCACTAATACAAATGAACAGTTACCCACAATGTAATTATTTTACGTCACATAAAATTTAGATTATAATTTTAAAAATAACCTTTAGATAACTTTACTTTATTAATACATAAACAAATTCCACATGTCACAATCGATAAAACAATTCCGTATAATTCATTAAAACAAATAATTCTGTACTTATAATTACACTTTCGTTTCGTTGTTGATGACTTTTCTACTTTAAAAAATTACGATAAAGCTTTAATAATTGGACGATTTCGAACTTCCTCTCGTCGATTTCGATATCGATGATCAGTGATGCCAATAAACCATCGACATCGGTGACATTGGCAGACCGATGTTTAGTGTCGGTATCGATATTAGGCGTAGTTAGCCTGGATATCGATAAGTATCGAGGTCGACAAGAGCCGATTATAGTAAAGTTGAGCAATACCGATGTCTAATTCCGTTTGAACTTGAGTATGGTGAGCGTGACGACAAGGAACAGCGCGATCCAGGCGAGCGTCGACACGAAGCCCATGTACACCTGCAAACAACATTCTACATGTAATGAGACTGAAGATTTACAGCAAACCCAACCCAACCAAGCCCAAGGCTTTCGAGCCGAGGGAAAAAATTTGCTCTAGGTGCCAATTTATAAGGCATATTGTAAGGCCATGGGAACCAAAATGCCATTAGCCAGCTTGAATCTCAGTGTATGGCGAGACGAGCTTGCCTTTCGCCAGATGGTCAGCGATACGACAGCTCATGAACAGTAGCAAAACCAAACAACGCCTTGAATTACAAAGCGATGTTTGGTATTCCACTGCGCTCGCCATCCTAAGACATAAGATGTTAAGTTTCAATATGTCCAGTAGTTACTCTGGCTACTACGTTTTTCGAACCGAAACCAACAGTGCATTTACACTGCTGTTTGTCGGAAGAAATAGACATTGTCGAGATGCCATGAGGCCTCTTACTTATGAGAAACCTACCACCAGTGTTAATAATTCTTATTAACACTTTTTTAATCGACAGTTTGTTAGGACTTAGAAGATAGACTATCGGTGACTTTATATAGGTTAGTGGACTTTAAAGGCGTTATTAATACCTTCAATGAACGAGGGATTAAGTTTAAACCCTAGGCTTTAGAATCAATTCAATTATTTTTACTTTTAAAATGTGTATAATTGTAATAAGTAATGAGCATGAAGTACCTCCGGGTCCTCAATAGGCCAGCCGCGCGTGAGTATGGAGCGCAGCGAGTTGGTGGCGAGCGTGAGCGGCAGGCACAGCGACACGTAGCGCAGCACCCACGGCATGCCCTCGATGGGCCAGATCACGCCGCTCAGCAGCAGCGTGGGGTAGAACGAGCCCAGCGCCAGCTGGATCGCGTTGCGCTCCAGCTCGCACGCCGCCGAGATCACGAACCCGAAGCACATGCCGCACAGACCTGCACACATACACCACTCATTAACACATACAAAGCATTACTAGCGTTGAAATTATTAAATAAATACACCCAACAGTCACATACATACTCCTGATCCCACACTAAGATCGTGTCTTGTTTCGTGGGTATTAAAAACTACGAACGCTTTTCGGTCTCACAACCACACACCATGCAAATACCTGTGGTTCACACAAATATTTGTTTCGGTACGGGGATCGAACCCGCGACCTCTCGTTTCACAGCCGGCGTCTAACCAACTGCGCCACGGAGGCTATCAAAACAAATACACCACTCATCAATCAACCATCAACACAAAACACACACAAAACTTGTTTAAGTGTTTTAAAATGTCATAAATATATATTATTGTAACAACTGTTAATAAACCTTAGTAAATAAAATAACCACCTACATACAGAGCATTTCTAACGTTGAAATTATAAAATGCCCAAAAACCCAAAACCCAAATCTGAAGTCTCTATACTAATCAATACATCCATATCTAAAATGAGAAATAACGAACTTTTGGTATGACCTGCAACGCGTCATATACGATCAGCTTCATACATTCACAGCAAGTCTATTGGTAAACATTCAAAAATCTCCAAAGCGAACTTTTGGAATAACCTGCAACCTTCTGGTCGTCAATGTCAGTGAAATAAGTTACATGTTCAAGAATTTGACTTAACCAACATATCAAGAACGTGTATTTTACCAACTCATTACACAGTGTGCTATCATTTCTAATCTTCAATTTTTTAGTCATAACTCTACCTTTACGAAAACAATTTACTAACCTTCTAACAATTCCTAAGTCTACATCCACCGAGTTCGACAAAATTTACCCAAAATTCAATCTCAACTTACCCTGCAGCAGCGTCAGCATGATAACAAACACAATATTGCCGTTATTCTTGACACCGAACACGGAGATCATGAAGAGCAGCACGAGCGCGGTCTGTCCGCACATCACCACGAACTGCGTGACCACGTGCGAGAACAGGATCTCGCCGGGCGCCACGCCCGCCACCCACGAGCGGTCCAGCAGGCCCTCCATGCGCTCCACGATCAGCGCTGATGATGTCAGTGCCACCGCCAGGAAGAACACGATACTGGATCATGGAAAATGTAATTTAACTTCAACAACCTTCAATATAACATAAAGTCATACCATACAATCATAGTTTAGTTGAGATGGTGGCAATATGTATGAGCTGTGATCTGGTGCGGTTCTGGGCCGAAATCGCTAATCATAAATTTGAGCCAAAGGAATACAAGGATGTATTCTCTTTCACTCTCTCTCCAGCCACTGGAAGTACACTGCTGAACTTACATAACACTATTTCAAGGATTTCCATAGAACTGTTCGAAGTGGTGTGTAATGTAGTTAGGAGACAATACAGACAATAATAATAAGATATCAAATAATAAAACAAGTTATAATGAGATATAATAGACTGGTTCTAGACATAGTTACTCACGTGAGTATGACACCAGGCGCGACGAAGTCAGTGAAAGAGGGATTCTTGTTGCCGTAGATAGGATCCATGAAGTCTATGGGGATGTCGCCCAGCTTAGGGTTGTAGTGACACGTTTCTAATAAGTCCTGGAAAGAGATCAAGATGATTAAATAATCGATTAAGATTGCATTTCTGTTAAAAATAACATGCATAATTTCTAAAAGTATTGCTACAATGGATTTCGTAACATTGGACACTAAAATCACAAAACCGAAACATTTACAGTCCATAAAAAAACGATTGATACGTTCTTAAAATAAGAAAGCTTCTTGTATTCAAATATTGTTTATTGAAAAAGGAATGTCCTCTACTACCATTCTTTTGGTTGTAATCAAGAAGAACTGATCGCCTATACAGTATGCTGTAGTTTCGGCAGAAAATCATAGAAATATTGTGCATACCTTAGCGAAGTCCCTGTAGGAGAACTGTATGTCTCTGTTGAGCATGAGGCCGATCTGCTGGTTGGACATGTCGAGCCACACCTGCACCTCCGACGACGTGATCGTTTCGTTGTCGGCCGTGTCGGCTGCAATGCATACATTATTTATTAACTATTGATATTCATTATTGTAGACTTATCTATACTGATATTTCTACTTAGTGCTTTAAAAATGCAAAATCTTATTTCTTTGAATAGATTTGCCAGGGTGCGTAAATTAATAAATGAAAATTCAATTATGGGAATAAAGAATATGGAATTTGGGCACCGGGCGTATAGTCTAGTCCATTCAATTTTGAATGTTAGATTAGTGTGGGAAAACCTAAATAATATTCAAATACATGGTTGAAAACCTTCATTGCGTTAAGGACAAATTAATCGAAATTGAAATAACAGGAACAATCTCAACCAAACTGAAAAAGGAAACAGAGAACCTATTCGACCTATAATTTGCATTAATAAGCCAGCAAACTGCCAAAACTGTATGATTACTTACCGAGAGCAAGCCTAGCCACAAGCGAGTCAGTGTAATTCTCGTTGAAGTACAGCGCCCCCCAGGCCTCGCCCTTGCGCACGGCGTCGAGCGCGGAGGTGAGGTCGGCGTAGTACTGCTTCACCGTGTGGTTGTCCAGGTGCTCCAGGTACCGGCACGACAGGTTCTTCATCGAACACGACCGGTTGAACGGACAGTAGTCGTCTATCACGTTCACGTCTGAGTTTACTATAGCCTGGGTACAATAGATTACTAGGTTAGAGCTTACAATTCAATACTCGGATTAGTTGAAAGTACACATAAAGAATATTCATCATCTTCGATCACTGAAAGCTGTGTATTACACAGAGGTCTACCAAAAATCAGTAATTTATTGGAACCGACCTGAATGAAACAAGTTACTGTATCTATTAGTATCATCGCAACTACTATAGATTAATAACATAGTGTTGTTTAAATAGCATCGCCACATAATAATTGAAGGGAAGAATTCGATCTGAGAACTATATCCACCTACTACTGAGCGTGATATTCTTCTTCAATCCACATTTCTATTTTACCACAATCGGCGATTACAAGTTTGGAGGACTATGCAAGCCACTAAAAGGAAACGTAGCCTCCAATCTGTTGAAAATGATGCAGCCGCGTTAATTTCCTCATGACAGCACACTCACCAATTTAAGTCCGCTAGGGTCCCGTCCGATGGCGAGGCAGAAGAGGATGACCTGCATGACGGGCAGCACGAAGATGAACAGCATCACGCCGATGTTGCGCCACATGCGCAGAAAGTTCTTCTGGATCAGCGCCTTGATCTTGCCCCGGGAGGTTATCTGGGGATTGCGATAGATGCATGATTAATTATCCTCGTTTACGAAAAATCATAGCATGTCCTTTATGACAAGATGCATTTTTTCATAGTGCTATACCCAACCACATGCCATAACACAACATTTTGGATTTGTTTTAGTAGTCCGGTCTGTAGCCATAAACGGCAGACTGCACAATAAAAACATAAAATTTACCATTATCGAAAGATATTGCACGAATTTGTTTACAACAACGCGCAACTGTTATATTGCTACAAGCTATTATAGGACATATTCACAGTTCAATACCTTGTGCGTGATTTATATTGATGGTCTAATATTGGTGTTACATGGTTAATCAATTGTTACATTATCTGGTGCTTTCATCAAATGGCAAAAAAAGAACGGCTGAAATCAGGAACTTTCTGACCCATAAAATAAAGCGGATCAAGATTTTAATATTTTAAATCTGATACATAAATCTTCTAAGAATCAATAATAAACGAAAACAATATCTGTACAACAAAATCTACATTAGCTGCGGTGAAAGTAACAAGATCGCGTGTATAAGTTATTTTATCAAATTATATGCGATTGTTTTCAAATTTAGTGGCCATTAACAGTTTAACGACCCGAATTTTAGTTAGAGGACATGACGTCAGTATCAGGTTTTCAATCCTCTATATTAACAGGTGTACAACATATTAAATAAACATTTTAATGATTTTGAAATACACAATATCTAAAGTAAACACTATTTAATTGCCACTTAATTTAAACTACAATGTATTCGAAACCATTCAGGTTTTAATTTCGTCCGAATGGTTCTAAATTCTAATACAACACGTACATCAAATTAATTTTATTGAAACCCGTTCAAACTTCTATTTGAAACTTTGTTAGCGCTTTGCATAATTTTTTTCTCTAGTACGTTCCATACAAGAAAGTATTTTCAGTTTTGAGATCACAATTCTTATGAGATGGTGAAATGTATGTTACTTACCGTCTGATATATAAAGTGATTAAATAATACATACATTAAAGCAGCCCGAGCAGTCGTCGCATTCTGGCGTCACCGCGCTCGTCATTTTGCCGGGGATCTAGAAATACAGGAAGATATTCAGATTAGTCCCTGAAAAATACTATTACTTGCTTATATATTCAGATGAGATAGTGCCCTGTGTGAAATAATCGTTTACCGCCTTTTTTAGGGTTTGACGACAGTGAAGATCTACAGTTTTTAAAACATACAAGCAGAAGACTAGGTCAATATTTTTATTATCATTTGAGGTACACTCAAAGTATGTAGTACAACATTTTCAATTTTTCGTAATGGCTCGACAAAATAGTTGCTCTTTTTCTGATAATAAATCAGCGTGGTCGCTATGCACGAGGATTTAATATTTTTTCATCCACCTATTGTTATGAAACAAATGTATGTATGTTCATCGGTTTATATGATAATTTTTATGCGTGACGCAAGAATAAGATTTTACGAACATCCGCCTGTCTGACGTAAACTGTGACGTCAATCTAGTTTTAAGAAAATATACTAAATTCTGAACAACAATAAGTGACGAGAAATGGTTATGACTATTTATTGATAAATAGTTCATCCAAGTTGATGGTCTGTTTTCACTGAAGTGATTACTGGTTGGAGGCAGGATATTTGTGATCCTAATACAAAATTGGTCTTTTCTTAGCACTCTTACTAGTGGTAGGTCTCTCATATGTGAGAGGCCGCCTGTGTAGGTACCACCGCAATGTCTATTTCTCCCGCAACAGCAGTGTAAATGCACTGTTGTGTTTGTGTGTTTCGGTTTGAAGGACATTGTAGCCAGCGTAACTACTGAATATATTGCGACTTAACATCTTATGTCTCAGGATAGTGAGCGCAGTGTAATTTCAAGCATTGTTTTGTAATCCACGGTGTTGTTTGGTTTTGATACTGTTCATGAACTGTAGTAACGCTTACCATCAGGAGAACGGCATTTTTGTCTCGCAATTCATCGCAATAAAAAAATTGGTGTCATGGATTGTAATTTGGAGTGAGACGGTAAAAAATCAGTAGTTACTCACATCGCCATTGGAAGCGGCACCGTGGTCGACGATGAGCACCTCCTTGCTCTGGTGGAAGTTGAGGCCGACCACCTGCGCGTCCTCGGCCGCGTAGGGCGCCTCCTCGCGCTTGGACAGCTTGGACAGGCCCAGCGCGCCGCCGCTCACGTTCAGCTCCACCGCCTGGTTGGCCTGGCCTGGGGCAGATACTACGGAACTCAGACTACAACCAATATGGCATACCAGGTTCTTATATTTACGCGAATATTACGTAAAATAATAAACAAATTAAAACGTACTTTTTACGAATTTATAACAAAATAAAACGTATTTTTTACGAATTTTATAGTGTACTTGGTTAAATTTTAGTTTTTTTACTTCCCGACGCAAAATTTCGAATACATTCATGGTCATGTGGCGGAGTGAGGTAATAATTATGATTTTTAACATTACTACCCTGATTTTTTAATTGTTAAAATTAAAATAGTTATTTTTAAAAGTTAGGTGTGCGTGATCCGATTTACGCAGAAGGAGCTCACATTGTCTGAAGGTCTGGAATTGGTAATTTGGATTTGATTTAATTAAATCTATAACTAGATCCCATGAGCTTGCAAGCTTTTAACCTTCCTACCTATTGAAATTTGGATGTTATATAATTTGCATAAAATCACTAAGCGTTCGGAAGTTAAAAAGCAAATCCAAACAAATTATTTTTATTTTAACAAATATTACATGGGAATATTCTTCAGATAATCTTCTATATATTTTGATTAATTAATTAGTGTTATCACCCCTTTATAATATGTACAGCTATAAGTATAAAACGGCGGAAGAAATCACCTTAATAATTCTAGTTCGGTCTCCTTTTGTTACGGCATATGCAAAGGTATCTCGCTCAGTTCGGATTATAATAAATTAGCATCTTGTTTTCCTTATATCTTTATTGATGTAGGCTCGGGAAAATATTTACATTCCATGATTCATTTTATGAGAAGGCTATCTAATCGGAATTTCCTTAAGATTCATTCATCAAATCGTGTGATTTTAAAATGTTGAAATATTAATAATAATCATTGAAATGATTACCCAATATTTTCAAAAATTTCAGGAATAAATCTAATTATTCCTTTGTCTTTTTGTTAACACCGCTTTGTTGTTATTCGCCTTTGACCTCGACCCAAACACTGAACCCGTTCAAAGTGTGTCAAATAGTTTGATTCATCATTGTTTGCCAAACAATTGTGAACAAATTGGTCCAAAATTACACATCTGACTCACGAGTGTCGCGGCTATTGTATTATGATAATGCGCTGGCACATGCAGTCAAGGCGTCCGCGATGTTGCCACATCTAAATAAATTGTATGATAAATTGGGTGAAACTGACAGAGCTTGTAAACATTACCTATGTTTTATGCATTAATTGTTAAATCAGAGAGTAGATTATTTGATAGAAAGTAATTGTGTAATACGTCTGCGTGATATTTTCAGAATCTCCTTAATTTTAATAGTCTTACAAATTCTTTGAGTGATCAATTAATAATACCAACGCTTCCAAAAATAATAAAACGAAGACGAAATAGCATTAGAAACTCTTAGAATCACCAACTAACTTCATTTTAGTCTTTGTTCTTTATTTTGCTTTGCAACAAATAAACTTTAGGCAAACAGGCGGAAACGTTTGAGAGAGATCAAGCAATTATTCGTGAATATATTTTTAAGATTTTCAAAGATCCAAATAGCTAGAAGGTTTTATATTACTTTCGTTCTATGTATTTTACTAAAAGATACGTAAAATATGTAAATACAAATTATAATGTAGTGACTGTCGTAAAACAAAGTGTTGAAACACATACATAACTTGGAAAGTACTAGACTATTGTGCATAAGACAAACTGGCTGCCAAGTAATGGTCGCCAAGATCATAATCGTAGCTCCATCATATGAATAATATATAACAGTATTGACGTTTTATTCTTTGTCCAGTATTATATCCTTACTATTGATAGAAATAAACAATCTAATTACTCTGGCTTTGTCAGATTCTTACAATTACATATTAAAGTGTTACTTGGAATGAGATTAAATGTAATCCGTGAAAGAGGATTTTCCAACAAGAATATGTAGGTTAATCCGAGCTTAATAAATTAAGTTATCGCATAGGCCATGACAGACGGTGCCACTCGAGTAAACAAAGCACTTAGTTCAATGCTTGGAATATTTGTGAAAGATATTCTTATATTATTGGTGTCCTTTGTTAAGATTCAGTGCTCTGTGTCATTCCTATGCGTACTTTTATTGATACTGGCAAACAAGAGGAAGAGAGCATTCAGAGATTATAATATGTATGTAGATCGATTTTTAGGCATGTCTAACTGAATGCAATGTATAAGAAATATATAGGGTTCTTGCTAGATAAATTACATCTCTTTGAAATTATACAAATATAATGTAATTCGCAAGAATCAGCATCATTTGATCATCATCCAAACATTGAATCAGTCAATCTATCCTTGAGATTCTATTTTGTTTTGTTGAGACAAATGTACTCGTATTTAATTCAGGCTGAAGTATTATCTATACTGTCTTATAAATTGTATCTCCTTTATGCTCTATGTTTGTCTAGTTTTGATGGGAATAAATAATTATTATTTATTTATTTTGAATATGTTCAGTACACTCCTTGGACTTGTAGCTGATAATAGTCAGTATGTAAGCTTACCTTGTTTCCTGGAGAGCTTGAGGAAGACATCCTCGAGAGAGATGCAGCTGTACATGGTGAGCAGCGCCTGCGGAGACTCCTCGGCCAGGAGTCGCCCGCTCCTCATCAGACCGATCTGGAGACAACGAATATTTTGTTAAATATACAACATTGATACAACCGTGCGACTTTTCTTTAAACTGCATATACTTGGCACCATTTTCAAGCTCTGTACTAAAAATAAATTAAATAGGAACAATAGTTTAGTCATAAATTATTTTTTAAGTTTTTGCTCTCTTTGAACACGCTGTTGCTTTTCGAACAGCTGATTACGTCCAACGCATAGGTCATTCACCTTAAAGCGACAAATCTTACTAAAATCTATGCGCTGTTGCCGCTCTGACACAAGTCACATAAATAAGTACAACTAAATTACTTTAAAAGTTGGCGATGCAAATAAGAAAGCAATAAATACACACACACTTACACTTTCATTACGAGAGCGACATAGCAAAACATTCTGTGCGTAAAAGAAATAGAAATAGGTCAGTATGTGTGTGTGTGACACGTACGCAATTGACCTCTAAAAATAGTTTTTAGTCTGCCGCCGGTATCCTTTCAGAACGCATGTAACACGGAAGCTCCTGCGCCGCCGCGCCGCTTTGATCTTGCCGATCTCACGCCGATAATTTTAATTTTGTCTTGTTATTGACACTACTCGTAAATAAGTTTAAGACATTATTTTTTTTTTATTGTGACAGGACATGTAACTTCGGATAATTATTATTTAGCTTAGAGTAATTACCTTACTCTAAGTTATTTAGTGTTAGTGTTTCTGTGTTATTGACTGTCAGCCAACAATGAATTGGTCGATTAGGACCTGTACGGTGGCCGCGATCCCCGGACCTAATCCCTTGGATTTCTTTTTGCGAGGCTTATTAAAGAACTAGAAATAGGGTTATTAATCATTTGAAAAACTTAATAACAATTTAAACAATAATAATATTGTCCGTCGCTATAACTTTTACTTAATGTAAATGGAGGACATATCGAAAATTTAAAAATCTAGTGTACCTAAATAAAGTATGTTGTGCGCGTACTTCAAAAGTACCTAACTACGCGCGGTGCACACAGCCACGATGCGGCGTGGCCTTGGCGGCGCGGCGCGACAATAACACAAGCCGCGCGCGACGTTGCCAATTAGTTTTTTTATAATTCGGATCTACAGGTCAGTGAAATGTACTTACACAGGGTGGTTACGTTTTACTCTTATTTGTAAGCTATTTAGTTTGTTTGAAACAAACAAAATCTCAGTTTTGGTATTATAAAGTTTTTTGCCGTGTCGAATAAATACTAAGAACGTATAGTATACGTAGTGTAATTTTATGCCCATAGGTCACATCAACTTTGTATAACATAATGCTGGTGCAGTTGGTAGAAACACCGACAGTAATTCAAGGGACTACAAATCCTGTTTTTGGTGAGACAAATGTTTATTGTTTGTCCACAGATGTATGTTTTGACTCAGTGTTGTGAGGCCCCAATATTTCTCCTAGTTTCTGATATTAACGACATAAGAAAAAAATGGGTAAAAACTAAAAAGTGTTAACAAAATGTACTAGTCATATTATTGATAACCTTAATGAAGAGGTTAATGAAAGTAGTAAAAGTGTGAGGCATTTTTGTGGTATGTAGCGCTCTAAGTCTCTGCCTACTACAATGGGACAAATATTTAGTATGTATTTATGTACTTAAATATAGGAAATTTAATTGTTGGTCATAAACATCCGAGAAATCGTTTTTTTTATTGCGGTAATATGGAAATAAGAATACTAGAATTCGGGTTTTAAGTAAAAATACAAGGAAAGTAACTATAATTACTTCATCCTCAACAAGAATACAGGGTATTATGTACAAAATTAACAAAGTTATGGTGTAAAATACATGAAGGAAGCAAATTAATGATTTTTTACTTAAAATCACACACACATGTTATTTTTTGTATGGCTCACGTCGTGTTTGTATTAATTGTCAGCGGACTCTGTACCGTTGTTATAAAAAGTATATTTTGTAAACTCTACGAGCTACTCTGACGAGCTGAATCAACGTTTCTGGAAGTTTTTTTACCATTACACGGGTTATAGGATTGTTTTGTGTCGCGTCATTTTTGTCTAGACACCAAAAACAGGATAGAATAACTCTTTAGGTAATATTGTATAATTGGACGATGTTGTGCAAAAATGTTTTTTTTATTGCAATGAATGGCGAGACGAGTATGCCATTTGCGTGATGGTAGGCGATTAGGCCATTCATGGACAGTAACAAAACAAAACACCATGAAGTACAAAGCAATGCTTGGCATTCCACTGCATTCGCCATCCTGAGATATATGATTTTAAGTCTTAATATGTCCAGGAGTTACTCTGGCTACAAAGTATTAGTAATATCATTATTTTTTTACATATTCAATTATTTTTATCCAAATAAAAAATATTCCGACAATATGGCAACCATAGTAGCCCATTCATAAACTAAAAAAACTAATTTGAAATAAATTACTTATTACGTGAACATTTTAATATTTTTCGCCAAGTGTTCAATAACAAAAAAAAATGTGACGTCTTTGAAAAAAACCCTGTGGCCTGTATACGTATGGAAATTACAATTCTTGATAATTGATAAATAATGTTAATAATGTAAGACAGTCAATGACTAAGAGTTTTTCCCATAAAGTATCTATATATAAACATGTATATAAAGCAAAAACGTGAGCCGAAAAGCGGTTCCATTAACTTCAGGAAAAACAACTTGTATTAAGATTTAATGGTGGAATATACTACGCATCGTGTGCGGAAGAACGCTTTATCAGCCTCTTCACACGTGTTTTATATATTTTTAGGTATCTTTAAACCTGTTATAATAAAAAAATCCTTTTAATTCGCATACGTTACATTCGTAGTAAATTAATTATTTAAAATACCTGATTTAGTACTTAACGAATATTTTAATGACCGATTCATAAAGGCTTAGAAATTACCTGTTTGCGCCGAAAGTCGCAGTTTCGATTCCCGTACAAAAATCAGGGTATTTATTTGTGTATTATAAACTGTGTTTTTAAACGAACCCACGAAATGAGAGGAATCATAGTGAAAACATCTGCTTTTAGCTAATAATATAAGAATTTAAATTTGATTCCCCAGCAATGAAATTATGAATGAGATGAGTAGGTACTTGTTCATATTTCTATTCGAATGATGTTGATTACGTTCGATGTTGACGATTACTACCAAGTCAAATTAATAACACTTATTGATTATTTATTTAAATTAGATTTTGATGCGTAAAGGATACGAGTCATATGTATATGTCATATTTTCTATAATTATTAGGTTTTTGTGGCATAATAGTGTTGAAATCAGTATCAACAGTACCGGTAATTGCCCCGACCAGTTAAAAACCTGATAGTAATTTAGTTATGGTTTGACACGGTCTCCTATACAAAAATGCGGCGAAACACGAGAAACAAAACGTTTCTAAAACTTGGTATGTTTTGAATTGTGAATCGGATTTTCCAATATTCTAATATAGCAAATAATTAACTTCCGGTGCAAAAAGTCCACTAATCAATAATCCTTAGCAAAATTTTCCACAGCGTAATAACACACATATACCTGACTCCAAACTATGGCACACGTTTTTTAAAATGTCGTAAAATCAGACACTACGACTGATCTCATGGCACCTTGATCCGAAACAAGTATTTATAGATTTCATGCAGGAATCGAATCTACGACCTCTTGTTTTCCGTCCAGCATCTAAACAACTTCTCCAATCTGTATACTCTGACATTCAACCATCAAAAAACTATCAGAAAACTTGGCAGTAATTCTAGTATAAATTACAAACTCACACAATGCGCCTGCCGCGCCTCCTCGATATAATGCGTGGTGATGATGACGGTCTTGTCTCCGGAGCTGGTGATGCGCACCAGGTGCGTCCAGATGGACTGGCGCAGCAGGGGGTCCACGCCCACCGTGGGCTCGTCCAGGATCAGCAGCTCAGGGTCGTGCATCAGCGCCACGGCGAACGACACACGACGCTGTTGACCGCCACTGGAAACAAGAGGGGGTTAGTAGGGATTTCATTATGATTAGAAAGATGTAAGACTGGTAATATGTAAAGTTGTAAAAAAACACTGAATGCAAGCCGCTTCCATGGAAAGGTAGTGGAATTACTGTGGTCAATGAGAGAGAGAACAATATTATAGAGCTGATAATAAACAGGTTCAGTGCAAAACTATGTTAAGGGGTTGTTTGTATGCCACGTAAAAATCTATTGGGCACTTTTGCCTAAGCAATACATTACAATAATGTACCACATAATGGCTGTGTCTTTAAATGACAGCGGTAATAAATTGGTTAATTACCTGTTTATATACAACCGTAACAATAAATTGCTTTTGTCGTCCATAGTTAACAGTAGGTACTATTTTATCAGTAAGTTCAATAAACCGATAATAATAAAAGAAAAGACTATTAGTTTGTTAATAAACTTTTGCTAAAAGTGGAATAACCAAATGATTATCATCGTGAAATTCGTCAACATGCAACCGGGCCACGAACGTCGCGTAACCGGGTCGAATTTTATATTACGTTCTCATAATATCATAACATTGCCCAACATTTAATGAACTCCAAAGAAACGCCTTTCTAGGCTAAGTTTTTATTTGATCTAATTGAGCAACATAAACGTAGAAATTCGTTTTAGGCGTTATGAGATCTAGAGACTGCGTAAGTGTTTTCGCACAGTATAATGCCTAAAATTTCCATAATTTTTCGGATTCACTAGAAGTCCTACCCTGACCATTCCCAAAGGCTTTCTACTGAGATTCGTAAGTAGCAAGAGTCATAGACTGATAGAGCCGAAAGGTCTTCTAACTGAGGTCAGGTATCGGGCAATCGCAGAGGCGGCTGCCTAACAATACCTTAGTTGGGCGGCCGCCTCTGCGATTGCGACAGGCGATTTATAGTCACAAAGGTTGTAATCTAGTTGAAAGTCCCCAAAACTTATTAAAATTCTACGCAGTGGAGCAACAATAAATTGATTGAATTTTATATGCCAAATATAAAATTTATTGGGCTGTATAAATTTACGATTAGTTTGATTAACTGTCCCAAAAACCTGACGAATGAAAAGTCATATTATGTTTAGAAAAGCTTCAAATCTTATCTTAGACAGAGAAACGGCCGCAACAACCGTAAATAATGTTGCGGTTCGGTTTCAATCAGTATACATCAGGTTTCAGACAAACCCGCATAATTTAATAGAACGGCATCAACGATGGTAACTGCACTGAACTGAAGTTACCATCATTGCATTGAAGTCAGTACATGGTATTTTTTTTATTGCAATGAATGGTGAGTAGAGCATGCCATTCGCCAGATGGTAAGGGATTCGACCGCTCATGAACAGTGGCAAAACCAAACAATATTGTTAATTACAAACCATTGCTTGGCTTTTCATTGCGCTCGCGCATCCTTAGATTTATGATATATTAAGCCTCAATACGTCCAGTAGTTACTCTGGAATTTGGATATATTGAGTAGTACTTATTTACATAGTTGTTTATTTACAACTAGTCAACGCATTACCAATAAAACGCATTTACACGCAGTTCGTCACGCTAATTCTTAAAGAGCAGTAAACGTATTTGTACAAACACACAAACAGAACCCATGAACGGGTGTTAGCTGAACGAGCGTGTCAATTCTCCCGCCTTTGTTTCAGAACGGAACAGTCATAATGAACCGGCTGATGTGAATGGAGTGTGAAATTTCGCTCGAGTAGCGTGGGTTTTGTGAATTTTGCGTGAAATTATTAGCATATTTTGAATAATGGTAATTTGTTGTAAGTGCTACTGGATCTTTCATGAATAAAATGTAGAAAATGTGGTATAATCTTATAAATGGTATAGACAATCAAATGTTATTTTATCAATCAATCCTTGCATGTAATTTCATCTAAAGAAACTAATACACCTATAATACAAATCGAAAACTAACGTTGAAAGTTTAGAAATAATTTAGAACGAAACTATTTAGACTAATTTAAAAACTGATTTAAGGAAAAATGACTATCCTACGTATTCATAAACAGTTATAAAAGCAACTTTAGCTATCTAATGTTTCGTTCTCTTTACTCAAACTGAATACAAAAGTCGTTCGAAAGAGACAAAACATTCAACAGCTGAATTACGTTTTAAAACTGTTTATGAATGAGTCTGTTGGAATTTAATGGTTAGTCTTCAAAACAACCCATGTGAAATTCTAACTGCGACACTGCTTACATTTAAAATACACAACATAATCATAACAATTAGCAGACAATCGTTTAGAAAGCTATCATAAAGCTTTGTATCTCAATAGTCTAGTTCAGGAGTCGGCAACCTTTTGAGCCAAATATTACAATATACAACATTTCTTTTGCGTGCCACTGTTGAAGCCAGGAGGCTTACAGGAGTTGCAGTGGTGGGTGTGAGGGGGGGACAGTCTCCAATACAATATTTCTAAGTTTTTAAAGAGCCACATTTTTTCTGACCCCTGTTACGGCATCTATTACGGGGGAGGGGTGCGGTAAAATGCGAGGACAAGTGGCTGACAGATAGAAATGGTGCCTTATCCTCATTAATCGATTGACAATTATTATTTAATAAAAAAAAATTGAATACCATAGCGATTTATAAGAATTTCTATGGTATGTAAGTCCACCAACCCGCATTAGGCCAGCGTGGTGGACTTTGTGGCCTAACCACTCTCAATCGTACTCTCGATTGTTGGGTAGGCCCGTGCCCTGCATTGGGACGTATATGGGCTGATAAAGATACAGATTTTTTTAAATAAGTTGTATTGTCGTATGGAATTAAGAGCCGCAGGTTGCCGACCCCTGGTCTAGCTGGTAATGTCGTAATATGTAGATGATATACTCTGTGACTATGACTCAACATTATGTTATGCAATTAAACATACTTTCGCTCATTCTTTCTTTCTCAAATTCATCTTTGTCTTAAATGTTAAAAGCATCCGCGTCGCTTTTTTGTCATTCAGCTCTTTTGGTGTTGCAATTGCTAATACAAAAAGGTTATTTAACTTTAAAAATGTAGGCCTCTTGAATCGAAAATAATACAGTACATATTAGAAAATGTTCATCTGTTAAGTCTTCTACATGAATAGTGATCGGCAATGTTAATGTATTAATTTTTTAAATTATTCCGTACAACCTAAAGTTATTTCCTAATTTACTTATTAAAAATAGCTTTAGCAACACCCGTACTTAACACCCCTGAGTCCTGATGTTACAATCATGTCCAGAGCGCCGGTTCCATCTTATTAATAATATTAATTTACGACATGAACTCATTTATTTTTATTATCAAACTGTTTACGTTCTCGGAGGTGTTCCGAGCGCACATAAAGGTCATCGTCAAGGTTGAACTGGCCCTTGTGTCAACACTTTCGGCGTTCCTTCCGAGAAACCATCGGACGCAAATAAACCTTATTATTTTTATTCTTTTTTTGTATATTAGTCATGAAGGCAATTAAATAACTCTTACGACAGGTGATTATTCATACAGGCGTTATTATACACCCAACTACGTAAAAAGGATATAACCTTGTGAAGTGTTTTTAGGATGCCAGTATTAACTTAGCTTCTGCAAAAATGCAAGGATGTGTGGTTAAGACTATGCGCTACTCTTTATATCTAACCGGGGAGAATTTAAATGCTTTCTTCGTTAAAAACCGGTAATGCAACATAATATTGAGATGTAAATACAAGCATTTTTTTTTCTTTTTTCTTTCTTCTTTCAATAGATTTTTTCGGAGGCAAGTTTTATGGGTTTTTGGTATGACATCACCAAGACCTGAAAGAATGTATGAATCACAAACATTTATCCCGTTGCGCGAATTGAACTTAATATTTTACCAACTGCGCCATCGTAACCGTCAGATATACTCATATAGATATACTGCCTGGCGAATATGTTGTTTCATTATATTCTTTCACATACAAACATACATTGTCAAGTCCATGCTTTATAAACAGCCAGCGTCACATCCTTACTTGCAGACAATGCGCGGCAACAATAAGATTGTTTGTACCGATTTTAAAGAGAAATTGTTCTCACCAACTCGTGCAATATACTCCATTGAAATGCTTAAACAGAAAGGTCAAAGGTTAGGCGTGTGAGGGTTTGTTGCTAAGGATTACAATATCTTTTAGACATTGCAGCCAGTATTATTGGGCATTTCGCGACCTAAAAATTACTATATGGGGGTGAGGAACGCAGTTCAGTATAGTGCTTAAAATACATTCAATTATCATTTTTAATTGCATAAAATCAGGTCGGAAACAGGTCACTTAATGGTTGGGCCTGAGATCATATTTATGTACCTACTACGTTTTATTTAAATATTTATGAAAATATAACTTCACAAACAAACTAATATTCAGAAAAATTACAACATATTGAGATATAACATCTTATGTCTCAGGTTAGCGAGTGCATTGGAATGCAAAGCACTGCTTTGTAATTCATGGTTTGATTTTACAATTCAGGATATAACTTTATTATGAACAGGATAAATTCCTAAGAATTAGTAAACAATTTAATTAATTGGACCTTTAACCACAAACCACCAGTTCTCCCGTGATTCATTAAAACAAAAGACATTATTTAATTAATTCTTAGTATCCCCGCATTAAACCCACCATTATATTAATCACTAATATTGAAAGTAATGAGAAAGTTAGCTAACACATTCTATTTATTCACTTGTCACATGTTTTGTGTTTCTAAATATGTCGTACCAAATCGTAAATATTTTAAATTGACTTTACTACTACCTTATACAGTACATCTATGTTATAAAAAGTTTTTGTATTTCCCCGCGTATGCAGACGCCTGCTTAGAGTCAATACATTCAGAATCCTATCCAATACAAATAAGTGATTGATTATTTGATATCAATCACAAAACGTGTAGAAATGGATCGAACAAGAAACCAAACATTACAGCAACTACAACTGTATTACACTTAGCAAGATAAAGGACATACCATACCAGACAATTGCATTTACTCAAGATAATTTCAAAAACGCAATTTTGCAAGCTAGAACTAGTTTATGATAGACAGTTACATTCAACAATAGTTTCAATTATTCCTCAGCAAATAAAATCCAAAATAATCTAAATACTATTGTTAACAAGGACCAATAACAGCCATAAAAATGTGACGTCAAAGAACTAGCTAATTACACTATTAATAAATAATTTTACCTGCTTTGTTGCGGTGAAAACAAGTTAATATTCGCAAGTGTGAGTCATAACGGTATTTCTAATACGTAAGTTCGAGATCATTATAATGTACCGTAATATGGAAGATCGAGAAGCATCATCACAGGTAAACATGAGTCAATACTGATTGCACATTTTGTGTCAAATCATTCATCGTAGTCACAACAAGCATTAGAATATCTTTATTATCTTCTAATGAATACAAGCCTACAACAATAATCTCTAAAGCTTGTTAGGATCGACTTGCATCCAGCGACATCAGGCCATTAATAATTTTGGTTGAAAGGCAAAAAATGTTCTTAACAAATTAGCCAGGAGAATTAACTCTAGGGATGTAGACTGATATAATTTGTTCACGTCTTAATCATATTTTACGAGTGACTACATTAAAACCAATCACTGTGCAATTGTTTGTAAGCTAACTATAGAATATTATTTGAGGAATGAGTAGCTCTACCTTCGCTGACGCACAGAAATATTTGAAAATTTACAATATTAGTGTAAAATAGCTGTGTACATCTGTAATTGGTGCACACATTGGAACTAAATTCTAAATTCAAAATGATTTACAATAATGTGTATTATGTGTTATTAAAAATTAAAATTATAAGAAAAATAAATTAAAAAATACTTCTATCAGGACCTATACTTCCCACTGTTGAGCCCTATCCTCAAAGACTATTTCTTCTCTCCGACTGTGAGGAGTTGAGGCCATAATTCAAATTGATCTAGTTATGAAGAGCACTCACCTCAAATTCTTAACCATTCTGTTCTCACTAGGCAGGTCGAGGAAGTCGAGTAGGAACCGCAGCCGCTCGTTGATCTCCCTGGTCTCCATGCCGAAGATCCAGCCGAAGTACATCATCGTCTCCTTGATGGTGAACTCGCCGTACAGCGCGATCTCCTGCGGCATGTAGCCCACACGCTTGCCTGGAACTCCCGACCCTGGGAACATAAGGAAATTTTGTCACTTCAGTTTCATCAAGATTCAGAGGAGGAAAAGAAAACTGAAATTAGACTATAATTGATCATGTATTGTAGTTAAGTGTTTTATAATCATTTTATGATCAGGAGAAATTACGAAGGTGAGAAAAGTACGATCATTTCCCAAGCAGTGGCGCACCGGTACTTTTGTGATTCTTCCTAGCAACAATTTATGAAAATCATCCATGATCCCAAAACTATCAGCAACCATTATTCTACCTTCACGACTTTCTTTCAAAATAACTGATTCCAAATGCTCATTCATCAAGACAATATCTCATAAGCAATAGACTGACCTTTCGTCCCGGGCTTGCCTCCCAGCACCCATATCTCTCCGCTGTTGAGTTTCCTCCGGCCCACTATGCAGGACAGTAGTGTGGTCTTGCCGCAGCCGGATGCACCCAGCAGACCATATCTGTGAGTAAACAAATCATAGATAAATACATAGGTAGTCGATATTTGAATAAGGGCTGTATAGAGGAAGGAGATAGGAGGGGTGGGTTGGTTTTGGACATTGACAGAAATATGATCAACAAATATTAGAATCAGGACATATTGTTGAATTAGAAAATTCACAAAAAGTAAGTATAGCAAGATAAATCAGCAAACAAAAGCTAAGTAATGTGAAAACACTCGTGCTTTGAAATATCATCGTATGTTGTCTCGAAATAAAACTGCCTAATACCAGATGTTAGTTTCGAACCTGCATCTTTCGAAACAATGATTCAGCACTAAACCACACCTCACTTAACCACCGTTTATGAAATTTGATACGAACACCTCTCCACTTCGATAAACAATCCTACTACTAACTAAATCCTACCTTATACCCTATGAAAGAAGGTTTAAAATACAAGTAAATTGTGATCTTAGTAGAAGGTAAAGAGGCGATTTCATAAGAAACGCGTCCTCGCGCTAACGTCATTAACTGGCGCAAGTGACTGGCTAACACTGGGTAGAACATTCAGACTATTCTTTTACACCGTAATTTTACTAAAGCAATATGTATGTATTGTATATTGGCCTGTTTATAACGCACCAGACGCGGTAGCAACATATACACGGTGGTCGCGGGTTCAAATGCTAGGGCACACTTTCACACTTTAACACAAAAAACGTGGTGAGGAAACATGCATACCATAGCCATTTATAAAAAATTATATGGTGCGTAAATTCCGCCAACCCGCACTAGGCCAGCGTGGTGGACTATATAGCCTAATCTTTCTCGATACAAAACACCGCATCAATATGCAAAACTTGACAGGGTTGGAGATTGAATCATTCTTAGATATTCTAGTGTTCATCAGGATAGACACGCCTAGATATGTAGTCTCACTAATGTAAATGATACTCTATCTCTGATCTAACCATCAGAGACAGATTATTGTTAAGAAGCATTATAATAGAGCACAGAGTAGGCTTTGCTAGTTATTAATATATTATTCATTGTTGTTTATATTTGATAAAGTTGTGTCTGCAATTAATAATTAAATCATATATAATTGTTTGAAAAATACGCAAAGTATAAGAATGCAAGATTAAAGACCGGGTATCTCAAGACTGCTACCGAAAACGAAGCCGGGTGTTAGTTTTGGAGACTACAAACACAATGCAACTAAAAATTTTGCTAAGAAACGCGACAATTTTTTTTATCATTTTTTAAATATCGTCATTTTTGGGTGATAAATCCATAGATTTTGCTAAAATAATAATTTAAACTCTTTTATACCTTAGAGTCGTTATAAATAAAAGTATACACTATTATTTTACGAAAAGATGTATTTACTACCCATATACGACAATATAAAAAAAATCACAAAATAAAAAAATCGCATTTTTTTTTCCAACATTTTCTGTTGCATTGTGTCTGAAGTCGCTTAAACTACCACCCGGCTTCGTTGTCGGTAGTAGTCTTGATATATCCTTTTATTTCAAGCAAAAAATGAGAGGTGATCGAAGGAAATTCCCGACCTTACGAGCTATCTGAATATTAATATAACTTACTTAGATAAAGTGCAATAAGTCTCACAAAAGTATAAAAACGAGAAATAGTGGGTGTTTCTACAATGAAGCAAATATTTGCAGTATGCGGATGCGATTATTTGTCCAATATTGAAGTACTGAGAAAACAAAGTTCTTTTGAGGTGTCGATGGCCTTTCCGTAAATGGCGTTGAGAGGTTCAGACACTCCATTGTAGGTACCTATATTTTGTTTTAAAAACAATAGTCTGAATAAGGCTAACTAATGATATATTTGAGTTATGCCATCTCTGTTTTTGCAATCAATTTCCTGCCAATTCGTTTACTCGCTCCTTGAAATCTGTCCTTCTGATTTCGCTCTTCCGTTAATAACAGCCCATCATATTTAAAAAATAATTGAGGAGAATCCTACTAATGACTTCCGCACTATAAGCAATCAATTGATCGCCACGCATTCTGGACATACAAGGCGCGGGTCCCTACGTAGCCGCCATTATGATGGGCGACAATGCTTGACGTCACAGCAGTACAACAAAAGAACCTTCCTGCTAAATAGATCGATATAATCGATCATATTAATTGATTGTACGTCTTTATTGATTAGGAGCCAGTGTTGAGGACTTTAACGTCATCTATTATATTGAATTGTTAAGCCTTATATTTGAAGGTAATAAGACATTACAAGGAGACAATCAGACATAAAGATTAACGTATGTTATCCAGAAGAGGAGCGCTAATTGGGGGCTCACGTTTCGTCTAGTGCGTTCCATCCCACGACTCCAGGCGCCAATCTATCGCCATATTGGACACAAATATCTGAATCCAGGCTCGCAATGAATAAAAAATGTATTATCACTTGGCCGAACCGGAATACAAAACTGACACCTGAGCCTTGTAATCATACCGTAGTAGAACTGCGTCATCATGGCAGTATCTTTATACTGTCTATGTGCACTAACTGGGAACTGTGAGGACTAAGATTCGATCTTAAAATAAGTTAAACCGTTTCACGTGAATAACCGACCCAAGAGTCTCATATCTTATTGGATATTGTAAAAGTTTTAAAACTCTAGAAGCAAGAAGGAAACAAAGCTTACACAGGATTCGAACCCACGACGGCGGAACAGTTACGCATGAAGTGTTCCCAGCGGTTGCTAAGAAGCATGCAGTGATCCCCACTCAAACCGATGACTGTACACGCGTTGCTTCACCACGCATTTAAATTCGACCGCAAATCCACTACGTTCTTAATGAATATATTATACAAGACTACCCACTTTCCGTGACTATGTTCATCAAATAAGTAGGTCTCCGTCGCTATCAAACTTTTGGATCCTAAGTATACGCATATCTTCATTAAAACACATCTTTGTGCAAATATTACTTACAAACTATAATAGACTAGTAAAATATTAAATAGAGAAAGGATACTACAAATGCGCAAAACAAAAGCCCGTAGTGCCACACAAAAAGCTTCGTAGCTTACTTTTAATTGTTATCTCAATAATGAACTTAAGCTGTCTGATTTATAATAAATATTTCAATACAGCTCAACGCAGGGGCTCTGTAACGCAGTTAGCTAAACCACTGGGAAATAAAAGACCGTAGAGTCCATACCCGTACCGAGACAAACGTGCGTTTAAATTCTTATCTTAATGTTATGAGACCAAAAGTCTCTTAGTTTCTGATGCCATAACACCCTTGTGCAGTCAGGACTGTCTGTTTGATATATTTGTATCCAAATACAGTCAAGCATCGAACCAGCAGAGCCCGACGCGCCTCACACGGTGTTGGGCAACAGTGAACAAATTCAGCGAGGTCGGCCCGAATAAACCGGCTTGCGTCCATTACGCGCGGCCAGCTTGCAGCTTACATAACGGCTTCCACTGCCGATAGCCGAAGATCCTTGTACGCATGCCTTTATTGACCTTACAATAATACTTTTTTAAAAGTTTTTTTTTGTCATTTGTTTTTTTTTATTGCAATTAATAGCGATACGAGTATGCCATTCGCTGATGGTAAGCAATACGACCGCTCATGGACAGTTGCAAAACCAAACTATACAATAGTCTCAGCCTTGGCACTCCACTGCGCTCGCCATCCTGAGACATAGGATGTTAAGTCTCAATATGTCCAGTAGTTACTCTGGCTACAATGTCCTTCGAACCCGAACAAAACAATACTCTTTACACTGCTGTTTGGTGGAAGAAATAAAGTGCAACTTCTCCAATTGATGCAAGGTCTAGAGCATCCACCAGAGATGTCTCATGGCGATTGATACAGTAATTTTGGCTTGTTTGATATCCACAAGCTAAACTAGAAACGCGATTTGCATAGATCCCTACGGCTGGTTTTATCTATCTCGTATGCTGGTAGTATTCCAGGCCTACAGAAATAACTCTACTAGCAATTTTAACAGCAGTAACGTGTACTAAACGAAAACAACGATATACACCAACCAAAATAACACGGCAATAATAATAATTATGTACCTAATTACTATACAAAGATTCGGCATGATTTCATCAAAACAGGAAAAGAATCTGCTAATTACCGAGAGTTTGGCTGTTTGATGCAAAGATAGTCATTCAAATAAATACTTGATTTTTATAAATAATAGGGAAATTGCCTTCGGTTTGCGTATGTTAACCGGTCGGCTATAAATATTTGTAAAAGTAGCATAAAGAACGTGTTAGCTTGGGATTCTGATAGTTACAAAAGGGTAGAAATAGGTGCTACATTTGAGAGCATGAAAAAAACATAAAAGGGTAGTCATTTTTATTAATACTAAATACGCCCAACAATCACTAATAAAGTCTTGACTTCACTTTGTTATAGTCTAATGTTTGAAGTATCAACATCCGCTCCCGTAATATCCTATACTTATTCTTACTTACTTCCACGGACAGATTCGAAAACCATCTACGGATACTGTCATTATATCGTTTTCATTTATTAATTTATAATAAATGTGATAAAACCTACCTCACTGATGTATAGATAAATAATAAAGACAAAGCAAAGACTGTGGCACACCAGCTCTCAGCCCACCCAAGCGGCCGACGCATTGTTTTCGATATAATTGCTTTTGTGACAGGTTAACAATCTTTTGTGCGGTGCCCTTGACGTCGCCACGCGACGCGTTGGCTCCCTGCCATGGCGCTTCCTTAACCACGGGTATGGGAGACAGCGACCTCTGATTAATTACTCATATTAATATAGGAACATCGAAATACCAACTTCCTTTTATTGGCTTTATATATTCACTAAATAAAATTAGTATGTAAAATACTTATTTTATTTAAACTACATCCACACTGTAAGCAATTTATTTGGGCTATTTTACTGAGATTAACATTTCAACTAGACGCTGTAGGCTATATTCCTGAATGGCATGCTTTCAATACTTCAAATTTGATAAATACTATGTATGACGGCAATGAATTCCTGTCGGACGCCCGTCTGCTGCTAGTGCTCAAAATCAATAATAACAGATGTATCACAATTCACAACTGATGCCTAAGGCCCTGCGTGTTGAAACCACGAATCAAATATGAGTTGCTTCTGACGGGTAAGTGTATGCCTGACTGACCGGCAAACGAATAAGCAGGTCATCACACTTGGAGCGTCCGTGGGAAAAAGGATGGGAAGAGGAAAGGGGTATTAAGTATCCAGCAATCTCACTCATCGAATAAAATATTCATATTGATTCCCTGTGACATAGTACTCTTAGTACCCCAGACAAGCCGGCCCATTCACGCTGAATCATGACTGACAGCAACATGGCTCTACTACTTTTAAAAATATTGATGAAAGTCAATGAGGCGAATGTGATATGTCAGGAGCGAGCAAACAGTACATCTAGTGCCTCTACTCCTATGGGATGCAGCTATGTTTGTTTCGTTAAACACCACGAAATAGCGTCACACAGCTAATGTCAATGCAAACCCGTCTTTATGGCAACTAGCCTTAAGCACATAAATAAAAAAGTGATGGTACTCACATGGTCCCCTTGGCGACGGTCATGTTGAGGTTGCTGAGCACATGGTTGGGTCGCTTGTTGGAGCCGTAGTGCTTGAACGCGTGCCGCACGCACACCGCCTGTTGGCGCTTCTGCCATATCTGCAACAACGACACTGTTAACTACTGCACTTCATTTAATGGAATGCCTTACCATAATCAGTGTTTCCTGAAAGTTATGACATAGGGATCTTAAAGGCTAGAGTGAATAGGCACCTTCTAGGTAGGCGTGTAACAACGTAGTCTATATCGTCACTTTCCATCAGGTGAGATTATAGCCAAACGCCTAACCTACTAACGTTAAAAAAAATAACCATTGTATTTTAAATGGCTATATAAAATAAAGAAGACCGTTCGTGTTGCTGAGGGAGTTTCTGGCACCGTTTCTTCTTCACAGCTACAACACGTTCCGAAGCGATGGTAGCAGAAATTAACGATTCCAAAGATCTTGTGAAAGACTATTTGAAATTTTGATTTTGAATAAAAACAATAACTCATTACTCAGCAAAGTTCTGACGCATACAATACCAACATAGAGCGATGGCTTTCATGTTGTATTTAGTTGGATAAATAAGATTACTCTTGGTTTATTACCCCTTTCCTCCTACCATAGTATCCTTTCCGATTTGACCCGCCATGTGAACAGCAACAAACAGAATTAATTTACCATTACGAAAGTCTTATGCTACTTTTTCTGACCGATACATTAAAAACACCAACTCGCAATAAACCTTTTGGCTAAAGTAAGGTCTACCACCCTAATAATAATAGTGGAGGTCGTGAAACCAACCTAATGTAGACAGGCTGCACTGCACGTAACATCGAGCCCATAATATAAAAAAATAAAATTTAAATATTTAGGAACATAAGAATCAAGACAGTTCCGCATCAAAGGTCGGTGAACTGTCCTCGCCCTGTTATTACAAGTCCTTTTAACAAAGGTCAAAATATAATCGCTGTTGTGGTACTTTTACGCCTAGTATCTGACAGTTTATATACTTTTCCGTCTTGCAAATACCAAACATTGCAATTTAAGTTGAATTATTGGGATCATATATTTAATTTTTTAATTGTATTTATGAGTATTTTTATACGAGGTTACGTCTGTGTCCCGGAAGAGTTGAGCAGCGGTGTCACTAAAGTCACCCACTGTTGGCCGATATTATTTATGGAAATATGATAGCTTAAGGGTAGGTCTACCACCATGCCGAGCACACAATTCTAACCCCAAGCCATTCCCATGGGAATGTTCAAATTGAGAAATATATTACAGACTACAGTAAATAAATTGCCTGATCTAGAATTTGAACCCAGTCCATGAGGATTCACATATGATGTTGCTACTAGAACCATTTTAAAAGTTTACATTCAAATAACAACCATCTTTATTGTTTTTCAATTCAAATTGTAGTATTACGAATTATTGTATAAAATAAACCCATTTGTGAAACAACTAATGCGAGAATTTAAAATGGATGTACTAATATAATTTTACTGGTGGTAGATCTCTCATATGTGAGAGACTGTAGTGTTCCAGTTGGAAGGACAATGTAGCCAGAGTAACTACTGGACATATTGAGAGACTTATGTCTTATGTATCAGGATGGCAAGTGGAGTAGAATAACAAACATTGCTTAGTAATTCGAGGTATTGTTTGGTTTTGCTACTGTCCATGAGCGCCCGTGTCGCTAACCATCAGGCTAAAGGCATGTTCGCCTCGCCATTATTGCAATAAAAAATAAATAAATAACACCCAACAGTCACATACATAGTCTTGATCCCACACTAAGATCGAGTCTTGTGTCGTGGGTATCAGGAACTACGAGAGACTTTTCGGTCTCACAAACACCCAGACCCGGAAGAAATATTTGTGGGCCGCACAAACATTTCTGTCGGTGCGGGGATCGAACCCGCGGCCTCTCGTTTCACAGGCGGCGTCTAACCAACTGCGCCACGGAGGCTGTCGCAAATAGAAACAAAGGCTGTGTGAATAGAAACAAAATTTCCCCTTATATTCTTCCTCAGTTTTTATATTCATTAGGGCTTATAAAAATCCTTTTAATTTCCACGAGGCAGCCCTCAATGCCGCCACAGAAGCTCATCAGCGCACATCAATAAACCGAGTTAGTGAGGGAATTGGATCAGAACTCATTAATAACTAATACTATATAACCAGTTTGTATTATGTGAGTATTATAATCGCTGTAGTAGGGTATAGAGGCAACACATCGATTGTTTTATTGGGACTTCTATATAGAAAAAAATGTGTGAGCTTAATACATTGTACGTCAATTATTAACAGGTAAATACAAATACAGCAACATGTATGTGATCCTATTAAGTAAATACTCTCAAGACCATGTGATTATATTGTGTTATTCTAACTACATAATGATTATAATGAAATAAGAAAAGTGCAAAGCAATCTAAATAGATTACTCGATTTACACAAATTTAGCCCAAAACTATACGCTTGCAGTTTACCATAATACCATAGTTTAATACCTCGAGAATTCTCGTTCAGCTAACAAAATCACAAACTTCCCCAAGCATTTACTTCCCACCATAATGTGCGACAATAGAACCAACCAGATATAACCGAACCATTTGTATTGCAGATTTAACGACCTACAACAAGGTCTACCACTTAACCCAACTGTTTTTGGGTTCACACCAAAACGTATATAATTTGTAGATCTTGCACTGTTTTAGAAATGTTTAAAGGGATTATTCTGATTCAAGGCTCACAGCTAGTTTAAATAATGTTTCTACCTAACCGACAAACAATGTATTAACTTAAACTAAAGTAATATAAAAGCGATATTTTCTTTAGGTCATAATAATATTTCTTCGACTTAAATGTGACGCCATCGGTAAATAGTCATAAAACGGTAAACATGAGCAATTGAATAAGGTGCAATAAAACAGATCAAACAGACATTATTATGTTACACAATGTTGTCTTTGACATAAAGGTGGTGATTGCTCTGCCGCGAACACAGCTTCAAACAGAATACTGATATTTTAAACACTTACAAAAGTATGTGTGCGTCAAAAGATAAATTATATTGCCAAGATGAAGATTGAATAAGTTCATTAACATTTATTCCGGTGCATTCTGGCTAATGAAATCCATAGAAAACTCTGACCAATCGCAAACACTTTACTTGAAAAACAACGTTATGATAGAGCAAATAATATTTTGTACAGTGAGCGGACGAACGATAAATCGTACTGCAACCATTCCGTTATTTTTATTTATGTTGATAATCGAATAAAGGAGTTTTAAAATAATATGATCTTCGAAAATACCTAGTCGTACTCGTAACCTAAATAATAAAAAAATAATAGTAACATTTTAACTTTAAGATTTAATAAATTATGAAACATCGACAGTCGACACTATTTATCGTAATATTAAAAACATGAAGTGTTTCCTCTCTTTCTTTATTAACTACAAGCCAACAAACGCAACGCAACTATTAAAAAAGCTGCTAGTGTGATTTTGAAAAATAAAAAATTAAAACATACATCGTTCTACTGAATATATGTTACATTCTTAAATCAAATAAAGACTAGTTTGGAAGTAGTATTATTTATTATGAATATATTGGTGAATAAAGAATAATAATCAATATTGACTCAAGCCAGTCGGCGGCAACACATTATCAACACAAGCTTTACGAGCGTCTGCCTAATAAGTGGCCATTGTCTGGCTGCATTGACTAGCAATGTTAGGAAACGACCAGTATGAAACATACTAAGTAACCGTGTACTTGGAAAAGGGCTAACCGCAAACATAGGGGTAAGATGTTTAATTACTTATTGAAATTCCTGTGGTTTTATATTAGAGCTGGCAAAGTTCACTCGGAATAAACCGCATTTTGTGGCAGAGTCAGCCATGACTCAGCATAAATGTACAAGCCTGTACGTGGTACGTCTCCTCTGCTGTAGCGTTTCGTTTGATGAGTGAGATTGCCGGATTTCCACTACCCCTTCCCTCTTCCCATCCTTTGTTCTTCCCGCTCCCTTCCCGATTTGATGGCCCACGCGGCATAGACACATTCAAGAACAAAGTGTTATGGATGTCATGGGCGGCAGTGATCGCTTACCATCAGGGGATATGTTTACTTGTAAACCCATGAGACATTGCTAACAATTGTTTCTTTTATTGTATAGGACAGGTAAACAAGCAAACGGGGTACCTATCTACTTACTTACATGCCTGTTAATATGTACAACGATTGGATCAAAAGTGCGTAGCCGGTTCAGCCTCTCAATATAGTATGGGGCAGGGAAGAACAAGAACAAGAGAAGCAATGTAGCATCAACTCTTTGAAAAAACACATTAGCAAAACTACTGTTGGTTTTCTTTGACACAGTAGTATCAACTCGGTGAAAAATCAGTAAAATTCAGTGGTAAAATCTCTAGAGGTATTTTGTACCGTTCTATACACAATAAAATAAAATAAACATTAAAAAACCGAATGCAGTGCAGCGTAACCATTTTTCTGTATAAATGCATTTTTTTTGGTTGTGCATTTTCAAATTTCTTTGAAAGAAGGTTCACGAACCATTTAACAATATTATTAAAATGTTGCAAGCAACCACATTTATATGAGTATGAGATAAATATCAAGAAGGAATTAACTTCGAAAGCTTACATTAAGAGTGCAACGAACTTATAACGTGAATAATACATCGATTTTTTTTCGTTCTGTTTTGAAATTGTCATATGATGTGTTCACCTTATAACCAGGCTTTATTCCAATGTAAATAATTATTCCTTTTCCTTTGCTTTGCCTATTGCTTATTTTTTTTTAATTCTGTACATTGTGATGCGCAAAAAGCCTTGCAGATTTTAGACAATAGTTTAAACTTGTATCGCGAATTCTTGTTGGGAATTTGTCTATGTGTGTACATTTATTTATTACCTTCTAATATTCTAGATTATCTTCCAGCCATCGTAAAGGTCAACCAGGTCTTAATTACTAAACGGTTACAACCTTCCCCCCTTACCCCCTTCTACCCGCTCCGACGCAAATGACGTAGGAACCGTCACAATCTGCTAATACACTTCCTGCTACAAACGTGTTGTTAGCCGTCAACAACTGTGTATTTATTTCATTATGTTTCTTCTCAGAAATACTCCGGGCCGTGATAAATGCAATTTATGTTATTGCCGAGTTATAAACAATCTGGCAAATTGATGCAATTGGAAAATGTTATTAACTAGCTCAGTTTATAAAATGCTTTTTTCTTTTACTGCGCTATCGTGACAGAAATAATCTTGTGTTAGAAATGGTTAAGGACTAAACTTAATCCTATTTTCACAACCCGATGTTTAATGATATATAAACCACCTAATACACATTATATCTAAATTTTACTTTCTTTCCCCCTGTTTTTACCTCCCCCCTCTCTAATTTTCAGTCTCTTTCAAGTCAAACAATGTGTGCATAGGCAGGGCTTTCACTTACCTACAAGTGATATGTTTACCAATATTTGCTAATATAAAAACACTGTAATATGAAAATGTGTACTGACCGTGCTTTCTTGTTTGTCGAAGGGTTGTGAGAACTGTATCTGGCTCATTTTGGACTCCTTCTCGTCGCTCAGCGGCGACGGAGGCGAGGTCTCTCTGTAAACAAACAAATATTACGTTTAATACACAGGCCCAATTATGACAATACTGTAAGAAATTATTACATTGTTTATGATAATCTGGTTCGTAAACTTTATATCAGACGTTGTAGAATGTTGTGAATTGTGCGTATTTCGTTGAAATTACTTAAAGGTATTTTAAATATGTAGATTTTGTTGACAGCGTTTATTCCAGTTTCCTTTACTTCTACTATAAGTTAAATAGTCATTGTCCGAACTAAAAACAAAATAAATATTTAATTATCTTCAAAATTACTCTTAATATTTATATACTTTTTTATAAGTGCAATACGCGGATCTATCACATCACTAAAACATAATATTCTTGGAATATTTCATGCGTAAATTTATGCCGAATCAGATGTTATACTAAAGCAACCAAAAACTCGCTGACGTAGCTACACGCTTATGATAATGTGTGTTACGTATTGGATCCTATTTTTAGTTTTAGCAGTTTAGTTTTTTTTTTTTTTTTTTTCTCTTTATTTTTTTTGGGACTTTTGTCCATGCGGACATGTAAGTCCCATCATACCTTATACCTAATAAAGTACACAAACATATACATATTTTTTTAACTTATAAAAGAAACTAATGAACATAATCTTTTTGCAACTGGTGACAGCGGATTTGCCAGAATCGTTTGTATCAATCCAACATCTACAACATTCAAATTGTATTCATCAAAAAACTTATCCCTTTCTTTTTTATTTTTGGTACATTCCATCAGCAAGTGTTGTATATCTTCTACTTTATTGCAAGTGCTGCAGTTAGGTGTTTCCGATTTTTTCATCAAATATGTAAACTTTGCTGATGGATAATGCCCAGAGCGTAATCTAAAAGCTAATTTGACATAATTTCTCCTTAAACCACTGCTACTAAACCAGGGAGAATGAGGAAGCTCGCACTGAATCGTTCTATACCATATTCCCTTTTCTTTCGATCGATTGTTAAAGTACTCTTTCCAGTTGTTGAAACATTTCATTTTGAATTTTGTGGTGTATTCTGTATAATCTGGCAGAAGATCAAACTCATCTCCATGGCATGCGGCTATTTTCGCGATACAGTCGGCCTCCTCATTTCCCCTCAGTCCAATATGTGCCGGAACCCATTGCAATTTCACATCCTTGCCACTGTCCCTCAAAGTAGTAATATTTTTAATAATTTCGTAAGCTATCGATGTACCTCTGAAAGCAGAGGTGCATCGAGCCACGTGTTGCAAAGCACTTTTGCTATCAGAAAATATAACCACTCTGCTCAAGTTTTTACTCCTTATATAAGACAAAGCATGAAAAATTGCTAACAGCTCCAGAGTCATGATAGAAACATCTATATTTATTCTATAACCCCTTCTATATGTATTGCTTTGATCGTAGAACCCGACACCTACTCCATGAGCACCCTTTGAACCATCAGTGTAAATTTTGTACCAACCATTATAATTAATATTTAGTTCCCGTACTACATCATTTAATAACGCATTCGGTTCGTAATCGCTTTTAGCTACATTAATGCATTCTAAGTTGAAGTGAATGACGTTTTCAAGACTAATCGCTGATAACCATACATCAAGACTAAACGGTGTAACAATATTTGAAGCAGAAATGATGAGGTGTTTTACATCGTCAAAAGTTTGTGTAAGTAGAGGTACTTTTTTATTCCGCCAATATCTCGTAAGACATAGGGTGCTCATTTCAGACACAAAATCAACAGTGAGGTTATTAGAAAAAGATAGTAATTTTAAAAAATATTTATAGGCTAGATATTGTCTTCTAATGAATAGCGGTGCTATATGTAATTCGCTCTCCATTACATGTATTGGAGAACTTTTGATGAAGCCGCCAACAACTCTGAGCGCCTGATTTTGAATCTTATCTAGCTTAGAAACATGACTTTTCGCGCTGCAATCATATAAAAAACACCCGTAGTCCATCCGACTTCTTATTAGAGATATGTACAGTCGTCTTAAATGTATCATATGGACTCCCCAAGAACTGCCAGACAGTAATTTTAAAATATTCAAGAAATTAGAGCATTTTATAACAATTTCATTAATATGTATTCTCCATGTTAGACTCCTATCTAACCACATCCCCAAATATTTAATACTATTAGCATAAATAATAGGTGTTTTGTCAACTATTAGAGAAGGAATATTTCTACGACAGCCTCTACTGAATAAACAATATGTCGTCTTACTAGGGGAGATTGTCAGTCCTAGTTCATCTAGTATTCTGACTATTACATTTAAGGCCTCTTGTATATATGTTCTACATATTTTAACATTCTTGTTATTAATATAGATAACAAAGTCATCCGCGTATTGGGAAATAAATACATTTTGTATTTGGCGACAGATTTTATGTGTAAATAAATTGAAAAGTAGAGGTGATAGGGGATCTCCCTGCGCAAGGCCTTTGCTAGTACATCTGCTTAATGTATCACTATTGTTTAATGTAATATTTAAGAATCTTTTATTCAAAAATCTCCAAAGATAACTACAGTATTTGGAACCAAAATTAAGATCATCAAGTATTTTCAATGCAGTATCTATAGAAATATTATTGTATGCATTTTCGATATCTATAAAACATGCTAAGGTTGGAATATTTTTCGAAAATCCTATCTGAATATATGTAATTAATCGTGTCAAGGAGTCTAAACAGGATAAAGATTTTCTAAAGCCGACGGTATACGGAGATAGAAGAGAGTTTTTTTCGGTGTACCATTCTAAACGTTTAAAAATCATTAAATGAAAAGTTTTGCAAATGCACGACATTAGGGAGATGGGTCTTAATTTTATTTCAGCATTATTATTTGTGTTGCTTTTCGGTATGGGGATTATCCGTATGTTTCTCCATTGACAGGGAATAATACCATAATTAAATATACGGTTATATAAAGTGAGCAGGAATTGTTTAAATATATCAGGTAAATAGTAAAGCATTGTATATGATATGTCGTCCTCGCCTGGAGCTGAGTCTTTGTTTTTTAAACAATTTTTAAGTTCCTGCATAGAAAATTCACGCTCTAGGAATTCGTTTTTAGACTTAAAGGTCGGTTCCATATTAGATACGTAGTCTGGGGTAAGAGAATGAAGAAGTTCTTTTGTTAATTCTATAGGAGGGTATTTTTTTGGTTGTCCATAACCTTTTACCCATTTTATACGCTGCCACATATTGACGGCTGAAACGTTTTCGTCAAAGGAATCACAAGTTTTATGCCAGTAATCTGATTTTGCTTTACGTATCATTTTTTTGATATTTTAGTTATGTTTTCTAATGTTGTAAGATTATTCGGAGTAGGGTTTCTCCTGAAGGAGGATAAGGCTAACCTACGTTGTGCAACTATTTTAGATAAGTCCGTATTCCAATATTTCTTCGGTATGAATTTTGTGGACGGTTTATTGCAAAGTTTTATTAACGGTATATGTTTATTAGCAGCATCATTGATTGTATGTAATAAGTAGTCATACATTTCTTGAAGACTTCCAGTACTGCTAATATTACAATTAAATTTATTTGAAATATGTTGTTGATATCGACCCCAATCAGCTAGTTTAAAGTTTCTTTTTTTTTTGTAACTAAAATTATTTGGGATATTTATTACTAAAAGAATAATTAAATGATCGCTCCCTAAATTCTCATTGAATACTCTCCAATCAAACTTTATTGCTACGTCTTGAGAAGCAAATGAAACGTCTGGCGAGGTTTGTTGTAGATGTCCGTTAACCAATTTTATTCGAGTATGGTTACCATTATTGAGTGAAATAAAACCGTGATCTAAGGATGAATCCATGACTTGAACCCCTCTAATATCAGTCTTTACTGACCAGTTACTGTGGTGGGCGTTAAAATCGCCCGCTATCAATGTTTTACGGGAAAAGTGCGAAAAAATATCATCCCAATCAGACGTTTGAGTGTGAACACTAGATGGACAATATATAGATAAAACATATTCTAAATATTTACAATTTAGCAATTTTACACACACTGTTTCTATGCCTGAATTCTTCACTTGATGTGTTATGCTGTGAGAATGTATCGATTTATGCACTAAAATAGCCACGCCTCCATAACCATCATTTCTGTCATGTCGGTAAATATTGTAACAACTAATATTTAATTTAGAATCAACATTCAGCCAAGTTTCGCTAACAATTGCAATATGAATTATTTCACGCGTTAAAAATTCGGATAACAATATTAATTTAGGACGTAAGCTTTGTGAATTCCACTGTAATATATTTAACTTGATGTCATTAAGTGGACTATCCATTAACAAGTCCAATTAGTTGTTCCAATATTCTACTATCCAATAATTTATACATTACAAATATTTTTAATTCCTCACATATAATTTTAAATATTGACATTACTTTTTCTTCAAAACTTTTTTCCGACCAAATAATACTTTTGATTTTATACCAAAATTTCTTTAACTCAAACTTCCCTTTCAAATGTCCATCTTGAGTTCTGTTAGTTTCTGTATAGTCTGATTTTTCCGGGTCATTATTTAGAATATCACTCCAACTATTGCTGGGCATCTCCTCCGTGCGGGATGAAGTCTTTGTCTTTCTTATACTTTGTTGCTCAGATGGTCTCGTATTTTCATGAGGGTCATCATTTGATTTTGTTCCTTCTAATTGTTGGGATGATTCTGGGTGTTGATAACTTAAAGAATTAGCGACGATTCTGCTATATGTATTATTACCAACATATGAAGTATGTATCATATTCCTTGTGTTATTGTGTTCATTATTGTTTTTCTTCTTTTCGGTGTATAGTTGTAGTGCTTTTCGATAGGTGATCTGTTCCTGACTCATTATATTTCTTATTTCCTTTTCTTTGATGAAAAAAGGGCAAGTTTTGTCTAAAACAAAGTGATTGCCTTTACAGTTCAAGCATCTAATGTTATCTTTAATGCAATTATCGTGATCAGAGGCTCCACATTTCGGACACAATATTTTTTTTAAAGGGCAATATCTCTTGATGTGACCAAAGTTCCAACATCCAGTGCATTGTGTCACGGGGAAGATATATGCAGTAACTTTGAAGCGACATCCATATGCATATACGTATTGTGGCAAAGTATTATTCTGGAAGCAGATTTTGACCGCTTCACTGTCAACCCATGATCCGTCAGTATGGATTCGTTTCAATCTCTTCACTGATATAATTTTCGTGTCACATTCAAGGATTTTTATTATTTCTTCCTCATTTAAATCAAGGTCGATACCTTTAACCACACCATGGGATATATTTAATTCAGAAGTTAATTGACAACGAAAAAAATGTGGAACGCTTCACGATTTTGCGTGTCATCCTTGCGCAGGGGCCATGCTAATCTTCTCTGTATCGTTCCAATTTTAGTATATGTACTGCCGAAGCAAGTACAAGCAGTTTAGTTCTTTTTTCAAACTAGGCCATATACAAATATATACGTAAACACGCGAGCGATGCAATATATTCACGTAATAAAATGTCATTGGAACTAACAGTACAGATAGCCTCCTAGATATTGGCAGCCTCCGTGGCGCAGTTGGTTAAACGCCAGCTGTGAAACGAGAAGTCGCGGGTTCGTTTTCGCCCCGAGACAAATGTCGAACCAAAAAGTCCCTCGTAGTGTTTGATACCCACGATACAAGACTTAAATTATCTTAATGTGGGCTCAGGAGTTTTTATGTGGCTGCTGGGTGTAATTATAGAGGTAGCTCATCTTTTACGAACCCTAAAGAATACTTGCTATACAATTAAAGATTTAGCCCGCACCTTTGCCATTTATTTTTTAGTGTAATTTGACATGGGTTGATCAATTATACCTATTTATATCCAAAATTAAAAATATATTCTAACAAAGACTGTAAACAATTTTTTTTGATATTAGGTGACCTTGGCAGCGCAATTCAATACATAAATAAATCTCGCTGTAAAAAAAATTAATCATTTAAATTACATTGAAACATCCTGTGTTAAAGACACTGTTAATCTCCTTAGTTACAAAACACTATACGAATTAATAAATAACACCCAACAGTCAGATACTTAGTTCTGACCCCACACTAAGATTGAGTCTTGTGTCGTGTATCGGGAACTACGAGAAACTTTTCGGTCTCACAAACACCCAGACCCTAAAGAAATATTTGTGGGTCGCACTATCATTTCTCTCGGCGCGGGGATCGTTTCACAAGCGGCGCATAACCGACTGCGCCACGGAGACTGACTAAATCTGAATAATATAATAATGTATGGATGTCTTATATGTCTGTATATACAGAAACATTGGGAAAGAACACATATAAGATCTCACGGACTCTCAAACACGAAAGGCCCTTAATAAACTACATAAAAGGTCCGTTTGAACTCTAAAAATAACTTCAAACTCGTCGAATTCCGTGGAATTTCCCCACCTATTGAACTTCAAGTGGAAAAATACACGAGATATAATAAAAGCGAGGTATTCTTTGCGCATTCGAGGCCAAAGACCTTCGGCAATGAGGTAAGGGTAAAATGACCATCAAAACTTGATTAAAAACGTGTTCTCAGAATAAATTTAAGGTATTCTAAAAATAGCTCACATTTATGTTTTCAGTCATTCATTTTTAATGCAGTTGTTATTCGGAAGTTGAGATTATTAATTACGGTTTTAAGGATAAAATGTTTCTCGAAAGACACAGGGTTCGCCATTATATGGAATATCCGTTAATTGATTTAATGACTTGATTTGGTGGCTACACAGATCCTGATGGAACTTGATGCAATGTGATTTAAGTTGCAAAGCCAACCAGAGTATTTAATATGAAGGGATGTCTCACATCATCATCATCATCATCATCGGCCTATTCGCGTCCACTGCTGGACATAGGCCTCTCCTATGGTACGCCACTGGGCTCGATCTTCAACTCAACGTCTCCAACCGCTACCAGCCATCTTTCGGATATCATCACTTCACCTCGTTGGAGGGCGTCCTACACTACGCTTGCCGAAGTGCGGTCTCGACTCGAGAACACGTCTACATGTCTCACATGACGTTGAAATTATCGATATATGCTCTCTAATATGACCACGACACGCTACCATTAAAATCGTTAATAATACGATCGCTGCGATCATGCTGTGGAATTGTTTGCCTTCACGCATGTTCCCTCTTTCCTATGATCCCGGGTACTTCGGCCGTAGTGTGAAGAGGCATCTCAGCAGGCCGGCATAATTGTATCGGATGTATTAGGACTGTCGTCTGAAGCCATTCGATACTCTGCCTGGACAGCATTCGTGCTAACCATCAGGCGCAGTGTTGTCACTATGTCAGGTCAGTTAAAAATAAAACAAAAAAAATTGCTGCGAAACGTGATTGAATTAATTAAAAAGTAACTAACCAAACTTCAGAAAACTCCACTGATATAAAGTATAAAGTTCATGGTAGGTATTTCGGGTCACGTTTTATTCTTATACCGTTACTATACAGGTGCTCAGTAACAAAACCATTACGGAATTTTATAAGCGATTTAAAGACATTACTTCGAAGATTATACCCACTCAACCGCACGTACTTTGAATAAGCGATGGGGGAATCGACCCACACAACGTTATATTACAAATCTTTTCAGCTTTCGATCAATATAAATTCAGGTTAACGATAGGCAGGAATTTAAAATATGTCAAAAATCGATTAATTTACAAAATATCTTTAAGGCTTTACTGGACAATCTTAACAGGCTTGATAAAAGCATTCGTACACAAGATGTAAAACTCGTCAGGGGATCATAATCATCATATTTAGATGTATCATGTTTAGATCAGCTCATAATAGGTACCCGACTTTTATCGCCCAAATCTCGATTTGTCCCCCTTCTCCATTCCTAGCTCCACTCAATCCATGAAGCAACAATTAAACATTTTTACATAATCCGTCAAGTGGACAGTGTCAGGACAATTAAAGCTCTGATTGCTGGCCACGCAACAGCGCCACATCGGGTGCTCACCTCGCACCATCGAAGGTCAGGTTGCGTTAGAGAGGGACAGGTATAGCGCGACTGTTTCGCCACGGGTCGGCCGTGAGCTATGTGTCAAAACTCGTCGACCACGCGGTGCGAATAATGATGGGCGCACGTCGGTGCAAGTGTTCTCTGAAGGCCGATTTTGCTATGATATGAATATTTTGATTACGTGCAAATTGGAATGTTTGATGGTTTTGCAATAAAGTAAGTTAAATACGCGGTCTATGGTATCGGGGCAGATTACAATTTCACCAAAATGCAATGGATTAAAGTTACGCAGGATATTAATGATAAGATTCTTGTTTCGATGTATCATGGGTCAAGAAATAGTCTAGAGGTTTACGGGGATTAGGGATGGGTTCTGAACTGGCAATTGTCAAATACTAAGATAACCGAGGAATTTTTGTACCAAACTTGGATATGAGGACGAATTGATACTAAGTTCTCTCGATCTACAATACAGGTTTTAACCTTATTAACCTTTGCTAAAATGTTACGATGCCTATGCCTCTGCCTTACAACTGAGCGTACGCATATTCACTGGGGGCGACAGACGTGACACTATGTTTGATGTGGTGCGATATCGCAACAGCCTTAACTCTACGCGTTGTTATCATTTCAAATAACAAATCCGACACAGAATTTATACAAATCATTTTGGGGTAGTTGAACGTCTCGAACTTCTTCTAGTAGATAAACAATGCACCCTGACATGTAAAAGTGATTGCAGTCCACCTGATGGCAAATATAATTCGTTTGTTTGTTCGAACGCGCTAATCTCAGGAACAACTAATTCAATTAAAAAAATATTTAAATGTCGAATAGCCATTCTATCGAAGAAGGCTATTAAATGACGCTACGACCGGCAGGAGCGAAGGTTTAATGAAAAATGAAGCAAAAGCAGGGATAATACCGGACATTTTATCATGTGTGCAGTAAAAGCATATCTACGCCTATCATATTTAAGCATATTGCAACATAGCATATAAGCCGGGACGCTAGTAGACTCATTCATGTCAATAAATATAGAGAAACACCAGACAAGATGGCAATCGGTTACCGTCTTGTCCTATGCAGACTGCCCTTTGTTCCACCTTCATAATATGGAGACAGGCGTGCCAACTTTATTGTCGAGTGTGTAATAAAACTAATAGATAAACATACAATGTCTTATTATGTTGAATTGTATCAAGAGTCAACATAAAGCGGATGTGTAAATAAAATAAACATAAAATTAAAAGTTACGACTAAACAAGTACCTAAAAAAATATCTACATCAGGACAAAATAATAAAAAAATAACGTCTGTTCGTGAAGGTGACTTCGTACATGAATACCACTTTAAGACCTAAGCGAATTAATTATTCGGATTGACATATTAATTATACATAGTGATTAAATATTGAGTAACGAGTTATGAGTAAACGCTGTTATTGAAATAATGTTGTATCACAGTAGTTCCAAAATTAGAATAATAAAAATATGTTTTTGTAATATATAGGATACAATAACCTTTTATATGATACGAAAAATGACAGCCAAGTTCCCTGTCCTGGCATCTTCATTCAAGTTTGCAGTAACTATGTAAGGCATTTAAAATCAAGATAATATTTTCTAAGCCTCCTTCGTATTGTCGCGTGTGGTGACTGGCACAAATACAATGTGTGTGTATGTGTGTTATGTTGGCACGCGATGAAACGATCATTATGTGTAATGACAAATAGGAAGAACTGCAAGATCGCGGGTAAATCACGCAACTTCTCAAAACTACAGACTAAAATCATACAGCGATGTACTTATCAGAATCCTTTCTCATTCCATTTTATTATTTATGGTTACTTAACTATTAGTATATAATATTTTCTTAACATTTACTACCAACACTTCTCATCATTTTAGGTAACTAAATATCATAAATTCGCAGTCGCATAATTTAATTAACACCTACTGTATCTAGACAAAAGTATTGCGCAATATTCGTTCATAAATCGTCACTAACAATAATTAACAATAATTCTCCCGCCACAAACTTTAAAAATGTAGAGAAAATTAACTTTATTTTTTTATTATTCGAATTTCGAACGTTGTTTCTTTATGGCCTGACATATTAGCTAAAAGAAGGTTATCAAGAATTACAAACATTTTAATAAAATTAAAAAGTATTTTGAAAAAGCATAAAACATTTACTACGGATTACGGTACTTTAATTTAAACTTTGTAGTAACTATGTAATAATTATTGATTAATAGTTTTCGGATCATCGACCGCTTTATGTAGTGATCGTTATTTTGGGAGTATAAGTCAAATATAAATTAAAAAATAGGCCTCCAACTGGTTGGACAAGTCTCATACCTGTTTCAAAATATAAAATATGCTAGATAAATTTAAGTGACTTATGGAAATTAAGCGAACATTGTAGCGTTGATGTAAAACGCTTTTTTGTACTAAACTTTATGACAGTTTTTGCGTTAGCCGGTTCGAGTAATTTACAAAGTTGGGTATTGTCTAACAGCTAATAATGAGGTGTCAAAATCAGTATGGCTAAACTTGCAGTATGTACTATGTACAAATAAATATTTGCCACAAAACCACGGTGGGAGGAGCAACCATGTTTGTTCGAAGTGCAACACAAAAACTACATTAAGTCACTATTCTCGCATTGGTTAGTACGGGTATTATACCTGGTTCAAGTTACTTATTATCTTAGACTGGATTTCTTACTAATATATTAAACTACAACGGATTATTTAAAAAAATCTAATAGTTTGCTAGAGTTTCTAAACTATTTTTACTTCCTAAAAAAATGTTAAAAAGATATTTTACCATGCAGGAATGTGTATGACACAATTCCACAAATACAAATACACAGACGACTAAACTAATACTATCGAAATCCATCCACATAAAAAACCATCCTTGGTCCTTCTAAGACCATCCACATAAGATTCGTTGACGTGCACAAGATGTTTTACACAACGCCTACACAGGGGAGTTGCCAACAACGATATAAACCGTGCGATGCCGCATATTAAAATCTCCCTCTAGTGCTTCGTTATGTGTGACAAATGTGAGAGAAAATTCATCAACATCATAATTAAAACGATGTATTAGGACCAGTTTTCAATATAAAAAATCGAATGATATATCGATTATGTTTTGTTGTAGCCCTCAAGTCAGCACACAACGCGCAATGTACAAGTCAGCGCGCAGTACAGCGCGACCTCGGCAACGCGTTTCCTCGCGCAAGCAAATTGCATGCTCCGCGCATCCGCCGCGTTGCCACATCTTATTTGCTACACGAGAATACTTGTGCAGCGGTTTTTCATACTTAAACTCACGCTTGTGTTGTAAGGGGTAGGCAGAACGGCCACCTATACAACCTATCGTTCCTTAATTTTATTTCCGTTTTAAAATATGCAATAAATTGAACGTAAAGTGGATTGCCTTAATCGTATTCAGGACCTCGTGTTTTGTAGATCATTCATGGCATATGGTTTCTATAGAACAATAAAGCGGCTTGGGTATTTCGATTTGAAACACTTGTAAACTTTTAGGAATAGAAGTGTGACGTCAAACTACTAAGATGTGTTTTATAGTCCATATTTCTTTTCCTATTTTAAAGGGCCAAATAATTTATTTTATGATTTTATGGTCTCGTGGAAACACGAAAAATATACAAGTTTTGACACAAGGCGTAAGGTCGAAAACCTAATATACCCAAACGCAAACGTGACATCCAAAAGCAAAAATCTACATAATTTAACGCGAAAAACAAACAGGCACGCGCAAAAACTAATGCCTTTTATGTTAAAACAAACAATTTTTCTCACAAGTAATAAATTGCGACTTTGAACCTATCGACCCGCGCTCGCGTCACTGCTTCTTGGCCGTTAGCAATTACCAAGACTGTAAATAATACCTGTACTTCACGCTTCCTTGTGTTTATGTACTAAGACTAACTAGCTGTATCCGAAGTATTACATTATACATACATGCTTGTATTAAGCACGAGACACTTTTTTTATTGCAATGAATGGCGACGAGCATGCGGTTCGCCTGATGGTAAGCGACACGATCGCTCATGAACAGTAGTAAAACCAAACAAAACCTTATATTTCAAAGCAATGCTTGGCATACCACTGCGCTCGTCATCCTCAGGCATAAGATTTCACGTCTCAATATGTCCAGTGGTTACTCTGGCTACAATGTCTTTCAATCCGAAACTCAACAGCGCATTTACACTGCTGCTTGGCGGGAGAAATAGACATTGCGGTAGTACCTACCTAGGCGGCCTCTCACATATGAGAGATCTACCACCAGTAATTCTTACTAACACTTTTTCAATCGACAGTTTGTCAGGTCTTAGAAGATAGACTATCGGTGACTTAATACAGGTTAGTGGACTTTACGGGCCACATTACTAAACTCGGATGAGCGAGGGATTATGTTTAGTCCAAGGCTTTAGAATTCACTTGATTATTTTGTTCTTTATTTTTACTATTGAAATCAGTGCCATAACATCACTGTCATGTTAGGCCGAAGTGTTTATAGTCGTGAATACCTCGATATTCAAAATAATTGAGTCAATTCTTTTGTTCTGTCTTGTTTATTCGAGTTTATCAATAAGAACCTAAGTATAATACTTTTTTTTGTAAAGATCCCTACAGGTAAAACCTTTGCGACCTCTGTCCTATACGATGCTTCTTAATATAAAACTGGTGGTCGATTATACTTATTCGTAACGAGTAACGTCCAGCGTAAACATTGGTGGAAAACCCGACACAATGAGTCATGAAAGTGAATTGTGATTCGGGTTCAGCGACCGGCCTGGCTGTCTGCTGTCTGGCAGACATCAAGCCCTTTATTCTACCACGATTGTGTTGGTAGACTTCATATAGGGTCTACTGTCAAATAGCTTCAATAATCAATATGCCTACTATTATTAACAAGATGTAAGATTTGATTGTTTGCATTTAGCTCTGAATCAACTAGAAAGATTTGAAAAAATATTTCCATATTTGGATCCTACATTATCCTTGAAGAACATAGGCGATAGAATATATACAAAAAAATGTATCTGCACCCGGGCGGATCCGGGCCGTGCCGCTAATAAAAATATATAAAACCTAAAAACAGGAATATTGGGCACGGAAACAACGTCGGTGAAAAAATGCCGGAATTAGTGACAACTCTGTTTATTCCTTTATGTAAATACTAGCTTTTGCCCGCGACTTCGTTCGCGTGGACTTCAGGTTCGTCCCGTCTTCTATTTCCTGACTCATCCCACGGGAACACTACATTTTTCGGGATAAAAAGTAGCCTATGTGTTAATCCAGGGTGTCAGCTATCACTATACCAAATTTCATCAAAATCTGTTGAGTCGTTTTTTCATGAAAGAGTAACAAACATACATACAAACTTTCACCTTTATAATATTAGTAGGATTTGTAAGCTTATGTACTTATCTAATATGTATGTTTTTAAAAAACAACGTAATTAAACACAATGTTTGTAAATTATATTAAGAGCGTAGTTTTATTGAATGTCAGTAAAAAATGTTCGAAACAAATTATCCTTTGTATTAAACACATTAAAACGTTTTTTTTAATGCAACAAAAAGTATTTAATGGTTTGTTTAATTACGAAAATAACCTTAATGGGCGTATATTTTATTTAATTTTTATGAATTGCGAATACAAAATGGTTTGAGTTAGAACAATTTTTCATTGTAACGTATTTGCGAATGATGTTATTTTGAATAAAATGAATCAGCATAATAAATGTACATATATCATCGAAACAATAGTCAAACTCGTGCTAGGGTCATAGCTGCATATTAAAGAACAGTAAGCACTTTTTTATACTAATACAAAAAATTGACAAGTCATCATCATCAGCCTAGTCAAGTCCACTACTAGGCATAGACATCCTACAATTTGTAACAATATAACAGAGGAATCCAAATAAAGCCTCTCTCCACAAGAGATGTTTGACATAGTTCCTATAACATCATCTAATGAACCATGAACATGTCTTTTGCATGTGCAACAACAATTTTAATTAGTATAATTGATGTGATTACCATTGTAATTATAAATTATAAATAGCGGATATAGAAAATCAATAGGTACTCAGTATCTTGCATAGTTATAATCTGAGTATGTTTTTTATCATATCACATTCATAGAATATTCCGGAATGCCGATATTTTATTTTTTTGTATATTTTAATACTACAATTATTATTGAGATACCTAAACGCGCACCTTTGATCGGCCAGGGTTTTTGTAATACTGTATAAAATAATAGGTATTTACATAAGATTATTGTTTTGTTTTTCAAACGTGATTGTACTACATGGAAGACGAAGGAAGACCAGAACGACGCAGGAATTGATACTGAAGATTATTAAGCCAATCTTTGTTTTAATTTTACCCGAGACGGAACTATTTCCACATGAATAAAACAATAAATAATTTATAACTCTTTTTAATAATATAACATGCATATTGGTGGATTGACAAACCCTTTATACACAATAAATCAAAGCCTGTACCATCATATTCCTTAATTAATTCTCTACCAAGGTTCAATACTAATAGACACATTTCCCATACGTGATAAAAGTGCATGTAAATCGTCGTGTGGTTTGCATACAATGCGAATGAATCACAACGCTGCCGCCACGTCCGCTGTCTCCGCAGAAACCCTTTGTTCGCACGTTTCGACGACCACACGCATCAGCTGACCGAGAAAACACACATTTAATGGGTCTTGGATAATATGATACATATACCATCACTGTGATATAATAACTATGATGACAATCGTTAAACCCTTTGTTTGCAGATTTCGACCACACACATCAGCCGAACGCGAGAGCGTTGACCCTATCTTACATCTGTAAAGATTGTTTTCATAATAATTATGACAATCTGTAAAATTAAATTACTGAACACGAGGACAGAGATAATGTAGGTAATTAATACTAATTTTGTGATAACTGTGATAGGTATGGATATTGGGTGATTTAAGTCATATTAGAATACTGTAATAGTAATTGATTAAAACTTATTCCTTTATTTAAAATATGTATTCGTTGAATTATTTTTAAATCTATTTTACGTAATATTATCCATATATTTTACCGAAAAATAATAACTATTTATAAAAAGAAACGTAATATGTAGCAGGCAATTAGAACAACTTGGGCAACATTCAATATATATTTATAAGTAAAGTGTTTATTGACAGGTATGCGAAATGTTGAAATGCAATCATAAAATTAATGCTATTAAATCATTTTATTAACATTTATGTCTGATAAAGAATTGGCAACTAATTTTAGAAACATATTTTTTACGTACATTATACACTATATCGTAATATTAAATTACTAATTAATAACATCCTGTTATTTTTACCATGCAAATCAAAATTAATTCGCATCTAGACTATAATTTGTGGAAGGCTAAGCTAGATAGGTATTTCGTATTCGGTTAGCGACCAACCCACAATATCGATTATGGAAGGCAAGAATACAGGGTTTTTGGTTAAGCCACTAATCCTGTTTTATGCAGGCCTACATAATTATGTGAACCTGTGATAAATAACAATCTGTATACGAGCTGCTCGGTTATGCACTTGCTCACAGCTCTAGTTATCAGTGATCAGGGCACGTTGAACAAAAGCAACGTAACATATTTTATATTTGCGAAAATAATTGATTGAGAAACTGCACACAAAGCAAATATAACCATTATGCCAAGACGTTAACAAAACCTATCTGCTGACTGCACACAATTCACGATTATATAAAAGCATATTCATAAACATGTGCAGAGAATGGTGCCATGAGAATCTACGAATGAGTTGCCAGCGTTATAATTTTAACGCTTAACGCTTTTTAACGCTTTATTACATCAAAGTATATAATCACCGGTCATAGTAGAAATCAATGGGAGAGGCTTATGTTCAGCAGTGGACTTCCTTAGGCTGATGGATGATAATATCAATAGCTTTCTTGCATAACTTGTGAATTTGTCATTTCAAAGTTTGATTATTTATTTACTTTTAATAATCATTTGGGTTCTGTTAGGATAAAAATAACCACTTAGATCATAAAACCGTTCATAATTTGAATGAAAAGAAACTTATATTTTACATTATTTGGTAATTCAAAAAGCTTGTGACTATTAAGTGAATATAGAGCATCATCATATTAATGTATATCTTTAAACTCTCGTCAATTACGCGCCTATACATTTTGAATAATATATATGTACTATGCATATTAAATTAAGTTGGCAATACCGATGAACGGGAACAAGTCGTCTTACGGTCGCTTCATACAAGACAGGTTATTCATTATGGTGACGCGCCGGTGGGAGTAGTCTTAACCCACTAAAGAAATGCGAATAATTAATAATAATAAATGGCATATTACTTAATGACTTGAGATGTTCGTAGGTAGTCAACGAAAAATTCAAATTAAAATTTTCCTGGAAAAAATATGTATAGTAAATTATCATATCAGGTAAAAAAAACAATTTATTTGTTAAAAGAGTCCGCCTTTCATACTAATTCTGGGATCTAATGTTTCACAGCATTTCTTAGCTACAAGATTATCCATGAGATGACCGAAACTTCATAATTCTGCGCAGAAAGTAGAATTCTTACTACCAATAAATAAACATATCATAATGCAAATATGAAACTACGAGCACATAAGTAAAAGAGCAGTTACCAACGCTCCACCGGTAACTATTTAATCTCGTCACTGAGTGACGCAATGGTTTCGACATAGTTATAACACGTTACGTCACAGCTTGCACAACCGCAGACGCTCAGCTTCCGTTCTTGCACATATCTCGGACGACCTTGGATTATTATCTACGAGTCTGGATAGGGCCTTAGTCGTGGAGATTGGCGCGAGATACTCGAATGGACCTTTAGAGTAATTACATACATTTTACATAATTAAAATATGAAACGCGAAACACAAGTGTCAAGCACTAAGATAGCTTTGCACGGAGGGAAGTGGACAATATTTTATTTCCAACTCCTCCTATTAATTACACTTTCTGATTAATTTCGTTGCGGGTTAAAGACAAGTTAGACATTCCCGGAGACTCGCCGAGCTTCATTGCTCGGTATCATAACATTGCGTGCCACTGTTGATCCTGGCTTACAGGAGTTACAGTGGTGGGTGTGAGGGCGGGACAGTCTCCTAAAAGCACTAAGATAGGTTTTACACCATCCCATACAAAAGTTACTTAGCCATTATTTCTACAAATTACTTATTTGTATCGGACATCTGACGAAATTAGAATGATTTTGATACCCCAAAAGGACTACAACCTTCTTTAAGAATGTAACAGTTAAATGCAAAAATATTTTTTCCGATCCACCTGTTAATGCAAGAAATTAGCGCCTTCAAACAAATTCTTCATCTTACATTACATGAATAAATACATATTACGTTTATAGGTCAAACACACCAAACTATGTTGTAACAAAAACCATATCAAATGACCACTCGCTTTGTTAAACGACGACGCCCGTGCTTAGAGTGATTGGTTTCGTCACAAGCCAATTATTTGAGGTTACGCAAGGGCATGGCTATGATATAATTGAACGTAATAATAGTTGCCTCGCGCCTATGAGCGTTAAGACATCGGCTCTAGTTGCCAAATACTTGGCCGGAAACTTTGTAAAGAATTTTAACAGCATCCGTAATGGAGAAACTTGTATAAAGATACCATACTCACAGATATTACTGAAGCCAAGATCGTGGCAAGTATGTTATTTACACAGAGTACTAAAGCTCCCAATCACTTGGAATTTATAAGGTGTCAACTTGTAACAAAATTGTATATAATTCACTTTTGGGATACAAATAAATAATATTTATTTTTATTTTTATTTATTATTATATTTAAGAGTAATAACAAAAAAATACAATTAGTCTCACAAAACCAATATCTTGGTTTGTCTGTGAGTACATAGTGGTGTTTTACATATATTGCTAGTTGCTAGTGCCTAATTATAATGTTGACAGCAGATACTTTTTGATAATTTTAATGTTAGTTTTTTTTTTATTAATTCGTGCTGCGATCTCGGAGGGGAGACCATTTACCATGTAAAAACTGAGATGGGAAGAGCAAGTAATTTTATAATAAGATAATATAGAATCGATTTCCACGCTTTATTTTTCATGGAACGACGTGTATCGTGTACAAAAATCGTATCGTAATCGTATATCTGTATCCCCAAAGAGATAGGCAGATCAACTTCAACCAAAATTCAACCAGCTCATTTTCTACTTTCACCGAAACTGATAAGTTAAGCAAAAGCAATAACATAATGACATCATACCCATGCAATGTTTAAGTGGTACATTTCTATTCACCAATTTACTTTTATTAAACAATAAAGGATGGAATAGATAAACACCTCGGTTTTATGGGAATTTCCGCTAATTCATTGCTGATAACATTTTACAGCTGAAATAATACCGCTTTTCGGATGTAGTTACGACTTTATTGTTCATTAGTAGGTATTAAAGTTTTCTAGGATATCATTTGCTTTTGTGCGATTATTATTCGTATCCGCCCTTATAGCGACCGCTGAGAATAATGGCGAAATTCCCGTAAACGGGACGGTCAAACGTATTGGGTTTGCCCGATTTCGAGTGGGCCGGCATAATTGGGTAGACCAGCCTCAAACCACCGCTCGCTGTTAAATATTGCATTTAAGAGTACTACAATCACTTTATCATAGGAGAAGATACAAAGGCTACAGTATAGTAGTTGACAGCCTCCGTGGCACAGTTAGTTGGACGCCGGCTGTGAAACGAGAGGCAGCGGGTTCGATGCCCGCACTGAAACAAATATTGTGAACCATAGGTATTTGTTTTGGGTGTTTGAGAGAAAAGTCTCTCGTAGTTCCTGATACACGACACAAGAATCGATCTTAGTGTGGGGTCCTGGACTATGTATGTGATTGTTGGGTGTTATATTTCGTTACCAAAACTAGTCTCAATTATATTTAATTTACGTTCATTTGTTTTGAATACTAACGTAATTAATAAAAAAACAGACCTAAATAAAATAGTAGTAAAAACACCTAGTGAATTCAAGTCAATGTCAAGTGTTGCGAAAAATTTGGTACCAAATTTCACTGTATAACAAAAACGATAATAGTATTTTTGTATACCTAAATAGGTCAAAATTTGATTGCTTATTTTGGAAAACATTAAGTTACTTTCTAACAAAGTCGTTATGGGTAAGTGCCAAGAGGTCACAGTTCAGGAATATCTAGAATTTTTCGGAAATATGAGATGAGTACTTGGAAGATAGAATTCGCGATTGGTCATACATAAGTTCACGCCTAAACCACCGAAAGGGATAAACAGGAATGCGTCATAGTACCACTTACAATTCAGAGAACTTGTTGCTATTCCAACATTTTGTAAGAAATATTTTCAAACTAAAACATTATTGTAAACCGATTGGCTCAACCAGAGAACTGAAGCTATGTCCATACGGTGCCCATCCCATATACGCTGCCATTATATTAATGATGTCAATTCAATAAGCTTTTCCTTAAAATAATAGATTAATTATTTTAAATATGCTATAACTCTCCGTATTTTCTATAAATTTAAAGTAGTTTATTATTTTCGATAACTTATATTCAAATTATTATTCTAGTTAAATATCAAGTGGCTTTGTACAACCGAGTCTGTCGAGTACAACCGGCTAATACAAACACGTATTAAATTATTCATAAAGTAGACCGGAGAGGAATATATTTATTTTCATTATAATTAGAATTATTACAAGCACTGCTCTTAGTTTGAGGCCACAGTCTGTTATAGTGTTAAGACACATTTGTTAATTGTTCTAATTAATTATTAAAGCACAATTTGTAACGTAGTTTTAAATACATTTAATATTGATTTTCTTATTATTAATTCCTAATGTACATTAAATTTCTATAAACCTCCAACAAATAAATATGTATTTAAAAATAAACATATTATAGCTCACAAATTTGCTTGACATCAAATATTCAACTAATCACTATAACCGAAATTCCGCAACACGCACTTGACCGAATTTCGGCCTTAAGTCGCAGCCGAAAGATGGTCGCCGACCAAACACGGAAACCGGGTAAGTGTGCCACGTCACATCCGAGCGTTGCGTAACGAGACCTTTTCGAGTTGGCGCAAATATTTGGCAACATCGGCCAACACGTGTTTGGACGAAATACAGGTGCGGCCAACACGCGAGAGGCGAGCGAGCGGTGGGGCGGGAGCGACAGAGTCTATGCTAATTTGTGACTAGTTTATGTATGTATAAACTTTTAAAAAATTATGATGTCAATCTTGTCAAATTGAGGCCTAATTTGTTTTTGGAAACTATTTTAAAAATAAAAACTATTGCGGTTAGATATGTCTAGAACTGGTTTAATGTTTCTTTAACGACATTGATTTTCTTCGATTTCCGTATTCAAATAATTCCGCAGATACTAAAATAGATAAGTTCTTTTAGGTTAAATCTGTAGTAATTTATTCCTATTTCAGTCCCCCGCTGCCATTACAACCGCAGTCGACATCCGTTCCACATTTTGATCCTTATAGAGCTCTGCCCTTCGTCATAAATGGTCAAGTAATTAGCGATATCCTGCTAGAAATAATGATTCCATATACTTGTGAAATTCTGTGTTAAAATTACATTTTACTGCTTATGGTGCGGAGATGGATTTTACGTTCATTAATTTTAGAAAGGTTGTCGGTTGCAGCTGTTTTGAGAAAGGATTTTGTGGTGTAGATCTCACCACAAAATCCTTGTAAAAATGTAGCAGAGGATATTTTGTAGTTAATTATTTACTACACGATGACTAATTGGACTGTTTTTTTATTATGCTACAAGTCATTTGGTTTAAAGTATTCGTTATCACAAGACTCACAAATTACTGGTCTGGTAATAGCACACATGGCATTTCAGCTATAAGTTTAATTTCCAGATCAGTTTTTTTTAATCATTTACTTTTATTGGCTATTGATGAAATTATTGTCAACTAGCGGTCTGGCCCGGCTTCGCCTGGGTGTAGATACTTTTTGAATCCAGATCACTTAGGAAACACAGGAACTATTTCTCGTGAAATTTAAACTTGCCATCCCATTCCTTTGAGTTTGAAAGAATATCGAATATACTTCAATTTCTTGCACATCCGACGGGAACACTACATTTTGTTGGAAAAAAGTAGCCTATACGTTAATCCAGCGTGTCAGCTATCTCCATACCAAATTTCGTTAAAATTGGTTCAGTGGTTTGAGCCTGAAGAGGTAACAAACACACAAACTTTCGCATTTATAATATTAATATGATTGTACTGTAAATATAGGTTAAGTTTTGTTGTGTATTTTTCTCTTTTTGTTTGTACAATAATGTGTAATAAATAAATAATTATTTCGTAATTTCAGTACCACCATTCACGTCACGCCTCATATTATTTACCAACAGTTTTTCAGTCTTACTTTTCTATCAGTTTATACCTATGTCAAACAAATTGTATGTAAATATTGCTAGTTTATATTGATTTGTACATGTTTTAACATTGAAACAATTCGGAGGTCGACTAGTCGATGAGTTATTACAGTTTCGGTACATTCGAACTTTTAATCAACTGAATGGCCTTAAACAGTTCAACGCTGTGGGACACATTTCACTCATATCATACTTATATCCACATTAATAAACCGAAATAAATACCTACATAGACGAACCCAAGAATCAAACTCATAGTACTGGCCTCACAGAAATACGAGTATATGAAGTCAAATGTACGGGATAACTGATTTACCTACATACGGTCCTAAAATGTAACTTTCTTGCTTCAGCATACAAAGAATGGACCTACAGTAATTTAACAAAATAAATTTCATTAGATCAAGGTCTGCTACCAATAAAAGGTTGTACAGAGTTAAGCGTCAACTTGATATGTTGTAACAGTCGGATTAAAGGGCCTGATTTATGAATACATGGGAACACTTGTGCTACGAAATAATATGAAATTAATAGTAATAAAGTATGCAGGAAATCGCTGGGAGCAGGCCGTTTCCAACAGATTTCTGTGACAAACCTTTATATTAATATAGAATTTTTATTATTAATTACTAAGCAGCCTATATTAAGCGGGAACTTCCAGTAGCTGAAGAAGAGGACACTTTAACAGACTAGCTTTTAAGGTTTTCGTTTGTCAGATGTTACAGGGATAATTCAGAATTTGCAGAATTAATAACACGTGAATATGAATTATGCTGATCGACCAATAACGTGACAGACCTGGGCAAACCGTGGGGCGAGGCGAGTGGGTCGCGAGACCGGGAGGTCGCCGCAATTTCACCGACCTTGCGACGTGCGCGCCACGTGCGTTACAACACCGATGATGTGACAATGTGACATTGAATCACTTGTGTAATGAAGAAAGCACATAGCATGGAGTTTGCGAAGGTCATGCTCATCCAAAAGCAACTGTTAAGACGTTTTTGTGCACTGGTCCGGGAAAATACCAAATGGAACGTATGTAAGTGGTCACGCCATCCGTGAAAAGAACTGTGGCCTTTGTGCGTTTCAAAACGCAAGGGTCGCGAGATTGATACATTATCCACGATCAATACATCAGTGGATTCAAAAGCGCCAATATGAAAGACAGACAAATCAGCACCAAGAGCAATATGAAATGAAAATGAAAATGAAATGAAAATAATTTATTGAATCCATTAAAATGTTCAACATCATTTAGATTCAGTCATTTTTTTTATCTACCACCCGGTTCGGAAAGCGGTTTTCACTAGAGAAGAACGGGCAAGAAACTCTAGTGTTGCTCTTTTCAAAACCAGTTTACAATGTAGTGAATTATTACAAAACAGTTGGTTTAAATCAGAGCAGTTTAATAATAATTTATTGTAAATTTACAATAAATATTTTTATACAAATATTATAATATTATAATTACTATGGCTGAGTGAAGCGAAGTCGCCCAGAACGAAGAATCAGTATACTCTTTTTCGCCCAAGTGGTTAATAATTGCGAAAGTCTTATGTTATCCATCAGTAAATCCGTTACAATGTAAGTAGATCGGATAGACCAGTCTACGCAAGCAGCACCCGTTCACGAGTATGACGCATGTGCCAGCCATCGGCCTCCTCAACCATGTTACAGGGAAGTGACCGACCCGGCACAAATTATTACAATTATTACAATACACATTGACACTAAGTATTCTAAGGGAGGTTCTGGTCGCTTCCCATTTAAATTACAAAGCTACATACAGAAAAAGCAGTTTTAAAGTCGTTTAACATTGATCTTGAAAAACCTTATATTTTTTGTTTTATTTTACCAACAAGGAATTGAACCAAAAGGAAACTGGACAATGTCAATTTGAGTGGGCCGAGCTGAAGGAAAACCGCCTGCGGCGTTTCATTGCTGCTTCCTCCACAGATAACGCTGTGTACGGAAATGTGGTCGAAAACAAGATACTTGATCTTCTGCATCGCATTGGAAACTCTTTTTTCATAAATAAACTCATAATTATTATCAATGAAATTTTACTGGAAGTTTTTTGCACAAGTTAGCACATTTTTAATATAAACCAATACCTAGTCAATACCTACCTATATTTTTCCGAATAATAATTATTAATAAAAGAACTTAGCAATGAGTCTTTAACCTAAAAACCTCCTTTTTCAAATCAGTTAATTACCAGCACAAAGAATCTATATTTTTCCAAGTATGGTTCTTATTAGATTAAAAGTAATAAAAAGCTAATCGGACCCAGCCGATCGGACTAAACCGACAACATACAACATCTTAACGTAGGATAAAGATTATCTAATATATACACATGTTTATAATGGTTTCTTAGATTTACGCAAATGTTACAAGTCACAATGTTACATGAATGTAATCAAAAGGTCGGGAAGTTAAAAAATGAAAAAAATAATCCAAATCCGCGATAAAATCCGTAAAAATAGTTTTATTTCCATATATTTTTATGTTTAAATGTCCAAGTATATTGCATGCCGGCCACATCATGATGTCAACACATAACTTAAATGCTTATGTAAAGCCATGAAAATGTTGAGCAAACACAATAATATGGGGAACACGGTAAACATTGTAAAGTTATTTCGCTAAGTTATGTGCACACAATAATAAACACTCGACACAACCTTGTGTGTACATTGTTGCATCTAGCAAAAGAGGGGGGAGATACCCACCAAAAGTTTTGAGTAACTTAGACAACACTTAGCGATAGCCAGTTGTGAAAAAAATCTGGGTTAAAATTCTGGGATTCTTAAGATAAATAAATGAAGTATATGGCACCAATAATAAAAAAAGTTGTAACTTGTCGCCAGGAAATATATCGCAAGGGTAGAGAGCTTAGTCCAAGGGACCCACTATGACTTTTAGAAGAATTTCATAGGCACGTGAAGTAAATCGAACCACATTAGGTCAGGCTTGTGGATTGATCAGTATTCATCTCTATCATTCAACTCACGATTTCGATTTTCCTACTCCCAATCTTACAAACAATTGTAGAGCAGGCCCGTGCATTGCAGTGGGACGTATATAGGCTAATATAGTACTGTATTATATACTGGGTGTTTGTGAGACCGAAACGTCTCTCGTAGTTCCTGATACCCACGACACAAGACTCGATCTTAGTGTGGGGTCAGGACTATGTATGTGACTATTGGGTGTAATTTATTTTCATTTAATTTATTTAATTTATTAAACTCATGCTTTTACCCTAAAGAGGCCCGCAGAAATAAGACTACTGGCACTCATTATTCTCCGTGCATATTTCCGTCTTTGATATCTATAGACTACAGGTCTTTTTAATGTGGTAGGCAGTCAAATCACATATTAAAATATTACAAACATAACCGCAGTAATGTATAGTAAACAGCAGAATTTTTATTACTTGTAACAACTTAAGATTAGCCTTCGAAGCACATAGTCCTTACCGATAAGGAAATAAGGTGCATATTTCATAACAGCAATAAAACTAAGCAAAGAAGTAATATTTATTCAATGTGCGAAATAAAAACCTTACGAGAGTCGTCGCGAGGTCGCGCGTTCGACCCCGAATAATATCATTTGCCGAGTGACGTCATTTAAATGCGTAAAATAAGACTATAAACAAGTATTTAGGAATTAAAAAAATGAAGTTTTTTACTCTCTTCCTACCTTCGTAAATAGTTTTACTATAAACCTTGTATTTTTGTGACGTTGGTTGTAGATTCGAATTCATGGTGCTGACGCAGAATATTCTTATCGCTAATAATAATAATAATATAACATTTATTTCAGCAAAATATGTCCATATGTATGTTAGTAACAAAAGATTTACTTAAAAACTATGTTAGTCAATCAGGAATTTAATTTAATTACTTTTATTTAATTTTTATTTTTTTGCCAACCCGCTCTAGGCCAGCGTGGCGGACTACATATGTAAATATGTAAAAAAGGCGTAAGCTTTTCTTTATAACACAGTTGGTTAAGATGTCGACTAATAAGAGACCGCGGATTCACAAGTATTTTTTTAGTCTGGGTGTTATACCCAAAGACTTATATTTGTGTCTTATTTATTAGTCGACGGGGTATTTAGTATCTGCGACTATAAACTGGTACAACTTTAACATTCACCAAATTGCCAACATAGCAAATTAAAAAATCAATCAATCATTATCATTTAACAGGAAAAATTGTAATTTTTACCAAACAAAAAGTCTAATTAAATGTAATTATAATAATGATACTATTAGTACTTTTGAATGCAAATTTGCACACATTATATAAATTATGAAGATTAAATATTATAACTTTGCTATTATTAATGAAATGTCTTCCTCCTCTCTCCTAAATTATTGCCGTGCCCAACCGGGTCCACACTTACATACCTATAATTTTTTAACGTCTTTCTAACATGTGGTGTGCAATATATATATTGAGTAAGGTTTATATAATATTAAGATCATTACAGAGACGTAATCTGTACTCTATATTTACTTAAAATACAATTATTAACAAAAATAATTTATTATGCTCCAGGAAATAAATAAAATTATGGAAAATCTTAATAAATTACTTATTGTCTTTAAAGTATGTGTCAATATTTTTCGTCCAAGAATGTGTATCACCATTAAGTATTTTGACGCCACGAATAATATAACTTCCGTGATAATATAATATAACGATACTAACTTAAATGTCATACATAATAAAGAACGCTTTGTGTCACGTGCACGACAAAAAAAAAGAAATAATTGAAGCAAACGTAAAAATAAGATAATGGCTATTATTATACAATAAAATTATTAATAGACTTGTTTAGATCATTTGTTGGCAGTTTGATAGCTAAACATTGATCAATATTTAAATAATGTGTATATTTCGAAGATTTCATGAATACTATAAAACAGTTCTACTTTAATATCACCATTAAAATATATTTCATCAGATTAATGGTAAAAAATAAATAATATAAGTATGACTATTCGACCCAAATAGATAATAAAATTGGAGCTGAAATTGGGACAAAAGCGAGCGCGTTGATGTCTTTTACTGGAGCAATGTGCGTGTGGGCGTGTCCTACAAAACATTATCATATTTAAATATGACAATTAATGCTTCGGTTATGTTCTGTTTAAGGAAATCATACAATGTTTTTACTTTACGATAGTTGTCTTTACTAATAATACATCCAAAAATAATTATGTGTAAAAATAAAATTTTCTCTGAAATAACAAAACGTTATTTTTTTAACTCACAGACCGCTAGTATCTAATATTTTAATCTCATACAATATACAGAACCAAGTACGGAAAAAACCCTTTAATCAAGTGAGGTATATAATATACAGAGGTATATAATGTACACCAAACTAGTATTAAAAAACTTGAATTGTCACAATGGCCGAAAACATTTAACGTAATCTGCCATTTTATTTTTTTCCTCATGGCTCTGTTGCAAAACCCGCTAGAAACAGGTCCAATCGAGCCCGAAATTACATTAGAAGGAGGGTAATGTAATTACTCGCTAACATAATAGATCCTATGTGAATACGTGACTCGAATGTAAATACTTTGTTACTAGAATTATACAATTGTTTTTTAGTCTTTGTTCCATTTGGGATTGTTAATGTACATTTATGACGCCACAAAGAGACATTTATAAATTAATGTAATACTCTTAGTTAACCACAATATGCTTATACACATGTATAATGATTATTTCATCAAAATGTGGAGCTACAAAACGTCTATTGATGTATAACTTCTCCCGATGAATTCCATGGTCACTACATAGTATAAAACAAAGTCGCTTTCTCTGTCCCTAGGTCCCTTTGTATGCTTAAATCTTTAAAATTACGCAACGGATTTTGATGCGTTTTTTTAAATAGATAGAGTGATCCAAGAGAAGGTTTATGTGTATAATACGTGCATATTATTGTAGAGAAATCTAATTGTACCCGGGCGAAGCTGGGCCGAGCCTCTAGTTAATTAATAAGAGTAACCTGCAACTTTATTATGTAGTCTACAATATAGATGGACGCTTCTTATTACGTTCTTGTGTTTATTTTAGTTATGCTTATGTATTTAGGGACATTTTTTATATTTCATCGAGAATTCAACAAAACGTAGAACTTTGCGGAATGACGTGTCGAGGATATTTATTCTGGATGAAGGTTATACCTAGCTTTAAAGCTGTATTGAATTAGCGTCAACATTAAAAATTTTAGTTGGAGATGACTGTTTTTTTATTACAATTCCTTCTGGAAACTTAATAGTAAACCGATTGACATAGCGCTAGCACAAAACATCTGAGACTAAAACCGTTGAAAACGTTTATTTTTATGTATACGTTCAAAAACAGTCTCCAATCGACTTTATGCCCGTATGGTCTAAGACTTGATTGCGCTCTATCTATTCGATAAATACATTCCAGTACTAAATATACTGCCTCCACTAATTAAACTCCAAATTTCCTCCAATAAGAAGGGCGTGAAGATTTAAACGATAACAGAACAATTAATTACTGAGATGTACGCTTACTAAGCTGCAATCAGAGCAAGAAGGTATCTAGTTATGCAACTTCATTCACTCTTACGTAACCATTCTCTACGAAGCTGTGAAAATGCACTTTGTACTGCGTTATTTTTTATCACATGCTAATGACGACTGTGATTTCGACTCATTTGTTTCTAGTTTTAAATATAATTTACATGAGGAAATACGTCAGTGGCTAATTTGCACTAAGTGCAGTTGAATGTGTCCTGAATATTGTCTGAATATTTTTTTACAAATAGTCGCTTTAAGCGCGTCACTCATATATTGCTAAGTGGAGTTACATATATTTATTTCTTAGTTTTAATGCTTATATAATAAAAATAGTTGCGATGCGTCTGTTAATTTTTAACACGGAACTTCGGTAATACCCAAAGCCAATATATATCTGTCAAATTCTGCACATTATTGTTTATTAGTTGCATTTTTTTGTCTAATACTAAGATGACACAAAAGAAGACATTTGCAAAAGCGTGACTGTGTCATTTGCAACACTAGTTGAATCATCAGGTGTTAGCCGAGTGATCAAGGATAGTTTTTTAAACTCATTTGCATTAAATCATGTAATTGTTGCAATGTGTCTGTAGATTACGTCTGAAAGAAACTATTAGCAAATAAAAAAAAGATAAATTCATAATTACAATTCTTGCAATGGCTATATCTAAATTTCTACAATTATTCTTTGAACCTCTTTATTATTAATTATCTTTTTCCATTTTTACTTCCATTTTGTATTTCCTCATTGACTTGTTGCTAAGTCTACGCCAGATTGTAGATGATGATACTCTCACCGACCGATCGATTTACTCCAGTTTACCCGAAGAATATACACAGGGTAATCCCAGAAAGCAACACACTTAAATATCACGATCAAAAACAGTCTTCTCTTGCTTTACTGAGCAACGTAATCTATGATTCATAAGTGCAATAATATTTTTAAAAATCTCATTTTCTTCATTAATAAAAAATATCATTAAATATGTTTTTAATCCGGGTCTGGGTGTTTTTGAGACCGAAACGTTTCTCGTAGTTCCTGATACACACGACACAAGACTCGATCTTAGTTTGGGGTCTAGGCTATGTATGTAGCTGTTGGGTGTTATTTATTTATTATTTATAATCCGAGTTTAGAATTTAGAATCTTAGGTAGGCATTATTTGGGATTCAGCTCGGTTACAACATCCGTAATGTGCGGGACTGGAAGTCCAATACCACTGACATACCCATTTCAGCCTCCCCCAGGGGTTTCAAAAGGAGAACTTAACAGCCTTTTCTCTTGCACCAAAAAAATATGTTATGTATCTTGTACGGGATAACTATGGTATCATATTTATATATTTTAAATGACGCATAAACCGTTTCAAACCATATTTAAATACAATTATAATAGATAATTGTCCAAGCCATAAGCATAACCTAAGCCATTAAATGTTTTTCTACGCATCGTTTTTGCATGTAAAATTATGAATACGTGTATTCGTTGTGGGATGGATAAAAAGTCTAAGCTTCAGCCATTGTGGGACTTTTTGTGCGTGTAATTACTTGTCTTCCACTATGTAATAATGTGCATAAAATATTAGTTAATTCACAGGCAATATTTATACATAGATTCCACACAATGTATACTTATAAACTTATAGATTGTATATCCACTTTTCGATAGAAATTTTTTGACTAATTAGTATTTGATGTTATGTTACATACATATCTATGTGTATTCACAGTTTTAACTCTACATCGGTTTAAGACTGCGACAAACGTATAAATATAATACATTTGCTCAGTAGTCAAAAATCTGTGGTTCTACCATTTAAAACCTAAATACTGAGTAAGACGAAAAAACCTGTCAAATTCCTGCGTTGTATGATTATAGTAAAGCAATCCTGATTGATTATAGCAAGTAGATAAATCATAGATTCCTAGTTGTTTATTGAACACATTCCCAGACGTGTCGAGTAATTGTATAATTTATTGCGTATTGTCCACCATAAGCGCTTCGTATTGATTAAGACTAATAAATCTTTATTTAATGGAAAATTACTTAATCCCTATCCGGTTTTGCCTATTAGGGTTTTCAAGTAGCATGTTTTATCAACTGATTGTAACTTGGCCGTAGTTCACAAAATCACATCGCAAATAATGTAAAAATATTTTTTAGGATCAAACTGTATAGTATAGTAAAATTTCACTGCTTATTCATAACCTGTTCCATATTTTTATGTTATATTACATATCATAATTTTGTAAGAAAGAAAAGAAGAAGCAAACAATATTTTACTTTCCCCATGCCAATTTTTCCCAGGTCATCAAATTCCCAGAACTAATCTAACCTATAAATCATTGCTTAATGCACTATATTTCCTTCCCCAAACATTGCAGAACCGTATCGGATGCTCAACATCCTCAAGGATAAGTATAACATCTCTAATGTATAATTTGTATTGGCCGCGGTGCACACGCGAGGCCAATGACGAACTCTCTACACCCCACTATAATTTAGACTTTATCACAAAAGTAATTGAGTTCAAAATCGTATGTTTGTCTGGTGAAATCACATCCTCCAGTAACAATATAATGAAATTTATAATCGAGGTGATTCGATCAAAAATTCAAAGGCTAGATGAGACTATTAACTTGTTAATAGACAATCAGGTGATATATCGAGTGATTTTATTGTGAATCGAAACATGTGCATTATCAGTGATAAATTAAAGTCAAAGAAATATTTAAATCTGTAACTTCTTTTGATCCTAGTGTAATACTTCTAGAAGACTAGACATGGCTATAGAAATTACAATTGCAATGCTACCCAATAAAATGAAAAAGATATGCATTGGCGCTAAACGCATAATCTCTCCACTTGCCACAATTATACTTGCAAGGAAAGTTTATCTTATGGAAATATTCTCCTTGGACAGCATCAAACGTACCATCATTGCATTGCAGGTGAGGTTTCCCACTGGTATACAACAATTCAGGTTTTTATTTCATAGTAACTATGCTCTATTATAGTACACTAATTTCACTACCACATACCATATTCGCCATAAAATAAGCTTATATAAGAGTCACGTGACGTCAGTGATATTCCACACTATTTCGAGAGACATAATTGACACGACATAAGTCGCTAATGCATCGTCGCTTGTTTATTTAGCACAGCCGCGTGAAACTGAAGATATTTGTGTTTTAGTCACTGGTGTGTGTTTTATTTAAAATTTTATCAACCAGTTAATTGATTCATGAAATCTTCATACCTGAAAATGTTAGGGTTGCTAGCTGTTAGACACTTTTCATCGGTTTCAGCAGTAAAACGTATATAGGCAGTCGCCTTTGATTATAACATATTCAACTTGGATTCCTAAACCTACATAACGAACAGTAAATTCTTATCTTCTCATCTTTTTGGTAAGGCCGGCTATACTCAAGTATCATTAAGTATTTTTTGTATATACATATGTCTAAGTATGTATAGCCATAATACGCTGTGATTATCATAAGGGGATTCTAAATTTATCTCATGCTGTAGAGTCGCATCTTGCTCACAAAAGGATTTCAAACCCAAGTAACATTTTTAGCTAGATTGGCAACGCACCGTTGATTTATAAAATATTTAAGCTACTTAAAAATTGAGAAATAACATCAGAATGTACAATCGATAGGAAACAGCACCTTCAAAACATTGTCATGTTTTCCGAAATATTGTAACAGTTGTAGTTTCACCAGATTGAGCAGTGTTTTATAAAACTACTTTTTTAAATCGATATTACTTCAAGTCTTAAAACATAAATCCTATCATTGAAATAAATCTAATACGTGTTAAGGCAATTTATGAACTATGTCAATATAAGTACAGTGCCTAAAGCAAACCAATTAGGTAATATTGAATGTATTTCCTCCATAGGAGGAATTTTCTCACTCCTTTCACAACATTTTCCTCTTGCTCAGCGTAAAAACCCAAATCAAAAGTAATTTTGCAGCCCACCAATCCCGAAGGAGATAATACAACCGTTAGCTATACCGGACTTCATTGGCGCATCATGATATTTTATATGGTTTTACCTGCATCAAAGCATACAAAAATCTTGCACTGATATTGTTACTGATAAACAAAAATCTAAAGATTTATTCTGAAAAAATTGATGTCAGGCTACAGTGGAGGAGATGTCTTTTTCATGAGATTTCGTAAGTCTTAGATATCACGAATATGAATATAATATAGATATGAGAGGATTGGAATATTAGCAAATCATACTATAAGTAGGTATGTATATCATCAAAAGTCCCTAAAGTTGTATACCGGTGGTAAAAATCTAAACCATTAAGCTACTGAATCGATAAGTTACAAAGTCAATATCAGAACAATTTCCTTGATGTAACATTGTATTTGTACGATCCTTAAGTTATACAAGGTGACATTTTATGGCTTATTAAAATGACGTGAACAAATAACAAAGCACATCATTAAATATAACTCATCGAATACTTATAAATCATAATCTATATTAAGATATTATATTCAAAAATTATGTAATGCTGCCAATATTGCATACATACAGGTCGAATTGATAATCTCCTTTTTTTAAAGTTGATGAAATATTAATTGCCTACTTATAGCTTTTTCATTTTTCTTCTGTAGTGACCATGACTGGATAATATTTATGTCATTTATTTGCTGAGTTTCAGTGCTTGACATAAATAACATGCTTATTTTCGATCGTGGGTTACAGTATTACAATAATAGCCGTGAGGGGATAGTTAGTATACACGCAATGACGCTGACAAATTTCATACATTTTTAACCCGTAATGGAGCAATCCCTTTTGCTAATAAGAAAGAAAAGTATGTAAGTATCATTCACATAAATATATGGACAGCGCGGAGACCACGTAAAGTGTTCCGAGTTCCTGAAAATGGTTTTTAAAATGTTTTTTTTTAATAGTCTTATTAAAAATATATCTTCTATCTAGAAAGTTTAAGAAAGGAGATGATTATTCTTATTTTCACGTCCATCTTATTGATAGTCAAAATGTACTGAAGGGGCTATCCTTATTTTTAAACCAATGCTGAGTATACAGACGTCCTTAACTTCTGATAAAAAGGATACTGGTACATACAATAGCACATATTACATTACATCGATGTGAGAATATCCCACTACTTCAGAAAGCACAGACACAAAGCAATAACATCCTGAATAGCAGTGGGCGCTAACTGATTGTGAAACGAAAGGCCGCGAGTTCGACCCCCGCGTCGATACAAACGTTTATGTAATCAAATGTGTTTCAGATCTGGGCGTTGCACGATCGAAAATACTCTCAATCCACTAACACTCCCAAAACAATCCAATTTGCAATTTCAAATTCCTACGCTAAATTCCGCTCATTGTAAGTGGCAAAAAATAGGTAGCTGAGATGTAAAAAGTCTAATGAATCGGTTGACTAACTCAGATATTATCTCCAGAACGCAATTATCGATTAATTTCAAATTACCATACATAGACTGCCTCGGTGGCGTAGATGTACTAAGGTACGCATGCAAAACTAAGGTCTTGGGTTTGAATCCTAAGTGGGGCAAAGTGATATTGGATTTTTCTATTCATTATCAGCTCGGAGTCAGGAATTTGTACCCGATATGGCGATAGGCTCGCCACCTATCACATCGTGGGACGGAACATACAAGGTGAAATGTGGGTGTCCAGGCACCTCTGTCTACCCTGGGAAAAAGGCGTGAGTTTATATATTTATTGAAATGTTTGTGCGGCCCACAAATATTTCTTCCGGGTCTGGGTGTTTGTGAGACCGAAAAATCTCTCGTAGTACTTGATACCCACGACACAAGACTCGATTTTAGTGTGGGGTCAGGACTATGTATGTGACTGTTGGGTGTTATTTATTATTATTATTTATTTATTTATGTAGCATACATAAAACTGAAAACATAACTAAAAATACTTAAAATTACGTGTCTTAACATTATGGACCAAAAGTTTAAGGAATCAGGCATTATCTTTTAAATAATTGTTTGACTTGGCCCTCTTCATGTTATTACCGTAATAGCTATAAATAATAGTTGAATTTATTGCACTTGACACACTGACATAAATTGAGGATTAATCACTTAATTAACCATCCAACGTCCCCCGGTTGAATATAAAGTCTTACTCGAGTTGAATGTAAAATATAATGCCATTTGTTGATGATTCTAGAGTAGTGTGACGTGTTGCCAATCATATCAAATAGAGCCCCTTGATTTATCTATTTTATGTTCAATGGTTTCTTAGATTTACGCGAATGTACACATTCAAAAACCAAAATAAGGATATTTAAATTGTCAGCGAATAACTAATACCTCAATCTGCCCCGTGACCATGAAAGCTGTAAAGTAAACGAAACGTCGGGAAGAAAAAAAGTTAAAATTTAACAAAATCCGCGATAAAATTTGTAAATAGTAGTTTTATTTCAATAAACCTTCCCTTCACCTGATACTTCTGTAAAAAATATGACTGCGCTACTCAGCTACGCTATGTAAAATCCATACTTTGGCTTCGGTCATCAAAAATTATATATTTTTTAAACGTATTAATTTAACACAATGAACTAATCTTTGCATCTTTAATATACTATTCTTAGATCGATATTGTTACTTTCTATGTATTCATAATTGCGACATCTTATTTAATGCAAAAATACTTAATTCAGGTGAGCGAGTTCAAACAACAACGGTTTAGAGGTAGACAAAGCAATTGCGTTTTCTTTCGTGTTTGTCTCCTCAATTCTTCCAAGGCAGTTTTGAGCTGATAGCTTTATACTAGCTAATACATATTCCTTTCTTATATAAAGCTCTACAAAATTACTTGAATAATAAGATTTAAATTATATTTATGGAGTTTTATAAAACGACATAAACTCCTAAGTTTATTTAATTAAAATCAAAGTTAAAAATGTTATGGCTTAAGGCTAAGAAGAGCGAGGAAAACACATTCATTAAAATCTTCTCGGACACACAAATGATGGCACTCTCGATCAATTTAAAACTGGTGGAAATACAGGCTTTTTCCTTTTATTTTTACATGACCATGTTTTGCCTTGTTGGATATCCTTCCCTCTACAATTATTTCTACCTGCCAAAGTTTTTAAGTTAACAGGTACCACACACTAAAGTTGCCTTTAGTGTATAATATTTCTATCCTTTAGATATAATAATAAATATAATAAATACGAACTGGCAGTAAGTCAGCAAGCATGTTGAGTCCCCAAAATAATTCCAAGTAAAACACAAGAATTGAAGAAACAGCAAAAATGTACAAGACATGTGATATCTGCATAATTATTGATATCAGTATTCAACTGACTTCATAACATTCATTGTTCTATTGCTCCTGAACTATACACCAGTATAGAATACCATCTATTATCTCATAGCACAATCCAATCGAAGTAATTTCATCCAAAATGTATATAATAGGTCTATAATTGTACATAATTCCACGCAATTTGGGCATATAAAATTAATTGGAGGGTGTTGAAAATTTCCGCGTCAGTTTTTTGACCTCTGTTTGATTTAGCAATAGTAAAGTAAGGCTTACATCCAGGATGTTGGATGTTTTCAATTCGTGTTTAAGTCGGTCAAAATTAATTTAATCTGAATTCATTCATATTTAACTATTTAGTTACCGAAAATTATTTAAACATGCGAATATCTATGAAATTCAAATTATGTAGCGAATATAATTAATTATGAATACCACAAGCTCTATTTCACTTAATAATTTTTGATACATTTTAAACCACGTTCACAAATATTCAACAAACAAGCAAAAATAACAGTCTGAAGTGGAAAAAATAAAAAACCGAGTCTCGTACTCATTTGGTAATCTGAAATAATGCCACGTTTAAAAATGTACAAACTCGTTTTTGATACGCCAAAAAATGCTTGCGTCAGTTCTTATTTGTGCTTACAAATGACATACAAAAAGTGGATTTAAGCAATTTTCTCGAATGTATTATTATATTTAAGATTGCCGATACGATTTCCTAGATTGGAAGAATTAACATTTATTGAACAGTATCAATTGGAAAAAGAACAATTAATTTTGAGTAAGATTTTTAAAATGAAAAACCTCACATGACTTGCTTCGCACCAGAATTTATAACTGAACAAAATAAGCTACTTGTGCTAACTTGCTTGACACTAACAACTACAGTGGTATCTCTCTGTCTAACCCTTAAGGGATACAGGCGTGGGCTTGTGCATATGTGGCATTATTTAACAGCATCATACCCAACGGACATCAATGCGAAAAGCATAATGAGCGTGTTTAAGTTATTTTTAGAATATTTAAGGAACACAACTGCTTTTATTATTGTATTAATGTTAATGTTCTTAATTGACCAATCAAATCAAAAATATTTCTACGATCAAATATTCTAGTTTCGACAAGTTTTACCAAAGACGGGGCCCCTCTTTTCATAATGAATAGTTCAATAGGTACTATAGTCATTTCAATTACGTTAGTATTCTAGCGGTAATCTACTGTATGGTATGTGAGCCTTGCTCCAAGGTTCTATTTCCACATCGTATTATTCACTTCATGTAATCTTTGTATCAATAAATATCGTATTTAATTCGCTGATATTCCATTAATGTTGACGTCAAAACCGATCGTTAAGTTATAAATGAAGTCTTTGCAAAATGAATAATAAAACGTGTTCCGTTGACCCTTCGTAACTGGAAAAAAGATTAACAGAAAAAGATAAACGCTATTGAGGGTTCAGTACGACTCCACCTAATCAAGACCCATGACAACAAAATCGGCGCATCAGGGTTCCGTTTTCCTGTTAAAGTCACTTAATAGTTTAAAACAAATTCGGGTCCCGTTTGTCTGACCCTATGTATGCTTAGATCTTTACAACTACGCAACGTATTTTGATGCGGTTTTTATTAAAAGGTAGAGTGATTTAAGAGGATGGTTCATATGTATATTATATATACAAAATGTACCAGTTTGTAAGAAAAATAAAATATATCTGATATGAAATGGATTAAAAAAAACATCTACATATAGGTGATACTGGGATGGGTCGCTTGTTAATCTAAAATAAAACAATGCGACGAAGATTATTTATAGACTTTTTCATGTCAAGTATACGTAATTTAATTATGCAGTTTCAAGTTGTATTTGATAGTTTTATTAAGTTCATTAGAATTTATAAGTTTATCTCTACTATTTATAAAATATTAATAAAATCTACTTACCTATAGCTAACTTGATTTATTTCTGTTTTGTTGAGTACCAAACTCGTAAATTTCATATACTCGTATATTTGATGATACATGATGAATCTAACACCATTTTTTTTTTACTTCAAATAAGTGACTCTTTGTCTTCACAAATTTACCTTCGTAGATGATGACCCATTAAAATCCACGACACCTGAGCATTACAGGTTCGTTCCAAATCTTGGAAAATGTATCGAGAATGAAAGGGAGAAAGAAAGGAGGAGGTATATTCTGTGAAGGCTGTAGAAGAAGAATCTACATTGAATTTGTCAGTCTATCTGGTAGCAAAATGACTGTCTGAAATTAAAATGTTTGCATTGTGCAACCAACTTAATACTGCCTGAACGAAACGTAAGTCATTTCGTCTCTACGCAATCTCACTTATATGTATAGTTGCAGACCCCAAAAGATACATTATGATGATCATTTAAACTTGAAAGTTCATACCATAACTATATTATCTTAGAAATAGTTAAGTATTTTTAAATGACCGGAGCCAGGAATTTTTGCCCTATATGAAGATAGGCTCACCCCCTATCATAACATGGGACGGAAAATACATAGCGGAACGTTACATCTCTGCCTAACCCTTCGAGGAAAAAGGCTTGAGTTTATGTATGTATGAATGTAAAATGTCGTTAATCCAATGTATTTCTAACCCTCCAAGAATCAGTATCTATCAACTACTGGCAAATTCCTTCAGTGGTTCACCTGACAATTATGATTGTCATTAAACAAACTATTATGTGATTTTCCTTGTATTTAACAAGGAAATGATTACGTTAATATGCAGAGTATCAGCCCATACAGCTTGCCACATCCCCCCTCCCTCCTCTCGCGACCACGCTGACCCAATGCGGATTACTAATATGTTTGCAAAACTTATTTCTGCTAACATATGAGAATTTCTTTGGTTCGAGGAAAAATTTAAAAATGTTAAAAAATAAATAATATAATCAGTTTTAGGTAGAGATTCGAAGTTTTCCTTGTCGTTTGTTTGAGATTATTGACTTATATTTGATAGTACTTTCTCTGTCTTACAGTCTGGATATAAGGCTATATGGATCATTAATATTTCAGCCCACAAGAGGCACACTTAACATTGTTTAATATAATGAAGTAGGTGAAGAACGTTATTTTCGTAACAATCCGTCTGATCATAAACTGGACTCGGCTCTTACGAAACAAGACGGACACGCGACGTGATTGTCTATGTGTACACGCGCGTGTGTCTGTGTGTTCGTCATTAATTAATTTTCGTTAATCACAATTCTAATCACACATTACTTACGTTATAAGCATCTCGCGGCCTTTGGTCAGGTTCCGTGTATCATGCACTCAGTAGCACAATCACAAACACCAGAGCGGTCAAAAAAAAAATACCGAAAAAAATTGTATATTTTTTCTTAATTTTCGCACACACTTACACGGTATTTTGGATACGTTCAACGTAACTTTCTAATAAGTTCGGCGGGAGGCGGCGCGACGTGCGGAGTGGAGCACGCTCGCTGTTCGACTGGCGAGTGGCCGCGTTCCGTTTTCGCTTGCGTGTTGGTTTTTTCTTTTTTTTCCTTCCAACCGGCCAGTCGGTGGACCGCGGCGCCGTGCAAGCCACTCCGGTGTGTCAAGACGGAATGACGCAAGCTGTTTCGGCAACCCGCGCTTGGGTTTTTTTACATTGCCCCAATCCACATACACATGCATTTGACCTTACTGTGCTAGGGGTTGAGTTTGATACAAGATTAATGAAGGCTCTTAAGGTTATTGGAAAACCAAGAAGAAGGATTGTGTGTTGTATTTTGTTATTGTAAAGGATGTAAACAAAGTGTGCGTAGGTCAACAAATAAGATACCATTGTTTTCCTCATCATATGATAATGGAATAAATAGTAGCTGACACACGCGGTTACATTGCCTATTGATGACAATCTGAACAGACAGGTAAGCAAACAGAATTTTCCAGGACTGGAATTTCTATCCGGTATGGAGGTAAACCCCATCAGCAACCAAGTTCCCCGCACTGCTTGCTCTACCTGCGACCACTGATGATTGATTGACCTGTGATTTGTTGGGCTATAACAGGCACATCGCAGACGTTTGCCCACAAGGTCAACAGACGACGTAGACAAGGCTCCAGGATCCCTGTAGAAGCAGGCTGCTTCCTACAAGTGGTTGTGAAAATCTTTACAATGGACTGTGTTTATATGATCTTTTTGTAGTCATGATAGTAATAATAGGCTCGCGTCCTATCACATCTTGGGAAGGAAAGAGATTCTGCAAATTACTGGTGGTATGTGTCTCATATGTGAAAAGCCGCCTGGGTAGGTACCACTGCAATGTCTATTTCTCCTGCCAAACATATGTGTAAATGCACAATTGTGTTCCAGTTTAAAGGGCATTGTAGCCAGAGTAACTACTGGACATAATGATAGCTAACATCTTATGCTTCAGTGGCGAGCGCAATGGAATGCCAAGCATTACTTTGTAATTCAGGGTGTTGTTTGGTGTTGCTACTGTCCCTGTGCGGTGGTATCGCTTACCATCAGGCGAATGGCATGCTCGTCTCTCGATTATATATGGCAGTTTTTGTCTACCTCTACATATTCAAAAGTGTATATATACGAGCACATCAAAGTACAACTTATGCTTAATATGTAGTAGTAACGACGGAGTTAGCACCGCGCATATATTTCATAACTCCTTATTGCTTCCATAACATATGTATGTGAAAAATTATGCTGAGCGTATGTTACCCAATCCTAACGAAATATTTATATAACAATTTGCACGCCGCTAACTTGTACCTTGAAATACATTCACGTGGATCGCGGATCATAACAAATTAAAGTAAAATTAAAAATAATGTTGGTTAAATACTTTACAATTTTAATGTCGTATTTAAAGTGTTGCATTTTAGGCTCTACTATACTCATTTGTCTTTTTTATAGTTATTACAACCCTCTGCCACTTTATTATGTCACTCCGCCCTGGTGCAAATACATATTATTGATAATATTCTATCGCCTATGTTCTTCAGGGAAAGTGTAGGATTCTAATGTTGAAAGAATTTTCCAAATTAGTCTATTAGTTTCAATGCAAATAATCAAATCTTTTCTCTTTATTATATTAGTTAAAATTACAATACTATTTGTGTCAGCTCAAAGTTTGTTTTATTGCAAAATCTAAGTTTAGAAATATCAGTGTATCATGACTTGTATTTTTTATCCTGAAAGTCAAATATTTTTCATTATTCATATCGTCCATTTATTCATTCTTTGGGTAGGCACTTTGTATGTACTAAACATAAATGATTCATAAGGTTGTTAAGCTCCAACATGTACAGAAAACATATTTAACTAGCTCTCAGGACACCTATGCGACACAAGTGCACTCTACACGACTCTACCGTAGCGTAAACTCTACCCCATTATCCGCAGTGCTAGCGACAAAAAATACTTGGACAAAAAGCAAACGGTCGCCGGTGACCGGTCACCGCCCTCTGTGACCTGCAGACATGCGATTACAAATCAATAAATACTATAATATAATAATCTAGAACAATCTATTTACGAAAAAAAGCAACACTTAGACCCGAAAAAATATTTTGGCGTCAAACAAAGAATATTAATAAGCGGGAATTGATTTTGCGACTTTTTGTTTTAGAGCTGGTTTAAAAGCCACTGCGCTATGGGGTTTATTTATTTATTTATAATCTTTATGGTACACCAGTGACAAATTACAATAAAAATAGTAAAGAGAACAAAGTACAAGTGGCGGTCTTGTCACTCAAGGTGATTTCTGCTAGACAACCAAGGATGCATAGGAGAAAACGAGAAATGCGGGGCAGGATAAGATGTACTAAATAAATTAGAGAAAAAAATGATTGTACATAATGATACATACATGAGTGTAGTACAGATAAAATGTTAAATCAAAATCCCACTACATTTCCTTCTAACAAAACCCTGCAGCAGAAATTCAGCAGAATAAAATATTGTTGTTTTTGTGTCTTTTGCGCATAGCTAGGCTCATCTTGTGGTGGGTGATTATCGCACACCAACACAGCACTGGATGGTAACTGCATTACCGGCCTCTCAAAATGGGGAAGGAATGTGAAAATCGTCGCCTTACATCTTTTTCTACGAAATAGTCACAGAATGTCTGTGGTCGAGACAACTATACTTAATTAATATTTCTGACCTCCCTCAACTATAATAAAATTAATGTTTTCGAAGAAATAAGCGCACGGGATACCAGATCTAACCTTAACCCTTCTTTGTAATGCTTAGATACCTTATACATTTGATTTTAAACCTTATCTACTTTTTATAGGGTTGGAATCACAGTGTGCTGGAATTGCCATAATTATTTCATTATGTGTTAATTTGTGCGATCTTGTTCTACTGAGTAAATAATTCATCTATCTACCGCAGGTACGAACGCATATATTGTGCAATTCTTTTGTTTGTTAATACTAACAAGCAGCTGATCTAAATAAACCAATAGAGCCAATAGTTACACTATAAGTTTTAAAATAGTTTTAAAACTCTTTATTAATTATCAAATACTTTGTCCCTGTCGAAGGACTATTGCGTGACACTAAGTGCGTGGTGGCCTGTTGGTAAACGGACCGGATGCGGCAGCCACTGTTCACGGTGGTCGCGGGTTCAAATCCCAGGGCACACCTCTGACTTTTCGGAGTCATGTGTGTATTGATAGTCAATCACCACGCACTAAAAACGGTAAAGGAAAACATCGTCAGGAAACCTGCATACCATAGCGATTTATAAAAATTTATATGGTATGTAAGTCCGGCAACCCGCACTAGGCCAGCGTGGTGGACTATATGGCCTAACCACTCTCAATCGTACTGTCGATTGTAGAGTAGGCCCGTGCCCTGCAGTGGGACGTATATGGGCTGATACAGAAAGACTATTGAATTCAGTTTGTTCAAAGAAGACAAAATATTCTTTAATATTGTATCGTAGGTATTATAATATTAGAAATGTCGTTCAGTCTCAAAACTGACAACACCCAGGCTAGAAGCAAGTATTATTCAATCGCGTTAAAAATATCTCTATCGTTGAATGTTTGAGGCTGTCAAATGCCTGATAAAAATAATACAGTGCGTCGAAATCCTACTAATATTATAAAGGTGAAAGTTTGTATGTATGTTTGTTACTCTTTCATGAAAAAACGGCTCAACAGATTTTGATGAAATTTGGTATAGTGATAGCTGACACCCTGGATTAACACATAGGCTACTTTTTATCCCGAAAAATGTAGTGTTCCCGTGGGATGAGTCAGGAAATAGAAGACGGGACGAACCTGAAGTCCACGCGAACGAAGTCGCGGGCAAAAGCTAGTATAATATAAAGCGACAACAAACGATTATCTTTTATATTGGTTACAATTATGTTTACTGTTAGTGTACCTTTGCTTGGGCAATTTTCTTATTATTTGACCTTTTATAAAACTAATAACGGTACCAAAACGCTCTCCACATTACCTTAACCTTATCAAGTTTAATGGTTATTTAACGCCAGGATAAAAGAACGCAACTGAATTAATTTCCATATAGAAGGGCGAGCCTTCGAAGATTTCGACACGACACGAATACGGACTAGTGTAAACGATACACGCGCGTGTTGGGTTCCGTACTCACGCTTGGTGACTATTATATTGAGAAAATATTTGAAGATTTGTCATACCTTGCTTCACTTTCACGCCGTAATGTATAAATTAATTAATATTTGTTTAATACTTGAAAATAATAACAATAAATACACCCAACAGTCATATACATAGTCCTGACCCCACATTGAGATAGAGTCTTTTGTCGTAGGTATCAGGAACTACGAGAGACATTTCGGTCTCACAAACACCCAGACTCAAAATTATTCATAATACTGGACATAATAATGGGTAAGCAAAGTTCCGGTGTATTTTTACTGGACATGGAAACTTCTTCACCTTTTCAATGTGTGTTTTACCTTTAAAGAATTTGGATTGACAGAGACTCATTCTTAAACACGATGCAATTGCGTGTCTAACTATAGCAGTCTCAAACAAAGTGTACGGTGGTTTCTTCCACGAAATCTAGTCTACTATTCCAAATCAGCCTATATTCATCCCACTGCAGGGCACGGGCCTCCTCCAATCGCCAGTACGATTGAGATTGATTAGGCCATATTCACTTCTTTTTTACAAATCCCTATGGTATGCCGGTATCCTCGCGATATTTTCCATCACCGTTATAGTGCGTAGTAATTGACTATCAATACACACAAATGAATCGGAAAAGTCAGAGGTGTGCCCTGAGACCATGCGCCTACCATTACCAATAATAATGAAGAAGCTTTTAATAGAACCTGACCAACACATTTGTTGCCAACAACGGATTCAAACTGTTATTACAGACATAAAAACAAAGTAATATTAAATAGCATGGCAAGGACGCCGGGTCACCGAGCTTCACTTCTGTTCGAATTCACTGGCGACGAGCTGCCGAGGCTATAGTGTTTACGTAACGCTGTTATTTAACGCGGTATCCGTCAGTAGGCAGTGTTGATAATAAATAGAACAGATGGGATGTTATTTATCATAATAGTACACCCAAATGAACTGAAGTACCACTTCAAAGGTTGAAAAAACTTAAGTCTTTGTCAAGAGTGCAATTTCATGGACTTCAGCGTTCCTTTTGCTGATCGAGTTTCTTGCACCATTATTTCCTCGCAAATATACTTTTCAAATGGTCGTAGGATATTTGACGATTTAAAAGATCTAGTAAAAAACTATTTCATTTAAAAAAAACATTTAATTTGATTCACAAATTGGACAATTTAAATTCCAAACTTATGAGAGACTTTTCGATGTTACACCCAGACTCAATGCTAATATGACTAACCACTCCTCTGGTTCTATAGCCGACGTGTTATTTAATTGCACCACAATCTGTCAGATCCCCCGTAACAGTTTAATGGGCGTATATTGGTTCAGATCCTACTGTAAAATAAGATGACGCAGGTTGATCCACGCTCCGAGGCAAAAGGGTTTGAAATCCTCTAATAATCTGACAGCCTCCGTGGCGCAGTTGGTTAGACGCCGTCTGTGAAACGAGAGGCCGCGGGTTCGATCCCCGCACCGAGAGAAATGTTTGTGTGGCCCACAAATATTTCTTCCGGGTCTGGGTGTTTGTGAGACCGAAAAGTCTCTCGTAGTTCCTGATACCCACGACACAAGACTCGATCTTAGTGTGGGGTCAGGACTATGTATGTGACTGTTGGGTGTTATTTATTTATTTATTTATTTATTAGATTGATACAGAAATAGAAACATCTCGCGATTTTCAGATTCCTGTTACAAGACTAGGCCTTGTGTGTAGATGTTGGGTGTATTTATAAACTAGCCGCTGACTCATTGCCCACTATCACACATAATATATTTTATTATAGGTTCAACTACGACCTGCCTTCACAGCACGTGCACTACAAGCGTATGTGTCACGCGACATATAGTAGTATGATCGACACATAGTATCACATAGTGTATCAAGGAACTGGATGCACATGACTGAAGATATACCGTGTCATAGGTCACACTGTCTCGCATCGCCGTTTACTTCCACCCGGATACTAGCCATATCTAATAAATCGCTAATTAATCTATACTTGTATAAAATTTCATCTTTATTTTACACAATTATACACCTAAAAGTTACCATTTCTTGTTTATGCTTATAGATGCAAACCCAGGCTTACTTTTGGATAAGTACTTGAAGTATATTTATAGGATTTATAGAATACAAGCACATTACCTACAATATACGATTGCGAAGTGGAAGAGCCACTGTTCAACAAAACTTGAATCAACCAACTCGATCAGATCAACAACATTAACTTTTTTTATTGCAATGAATGGCAAGACGAGCATGCCGTTCACCCGATGTAAGCGATACGACCACTCATGAACAGTAGCAAAACCAAACAACACCTTGAATTACAAAGCAATGCTTGGCAGTCCACTGCGCTTGCCATCCTGAGACCTACCCAGTCGGCCTTTCACATATGAGAGACCTACCACCAGTAATGTCGTGCGAATTTTAATAAAACTATATGTATTTGAAGATTTAATTAGTTCTATTAACACAGGCAATCCGCGTACACTCCCGGTGCTAATGAGTTTGCATATCATTCATGACGGATACTCTGTTATAACAAACAATTAAACACATCAATGGAATCTAAAAATTAATTGCTTACACCATTATTGACATTCAGGATTTTCTTTTGAAATTATAACGTCATTAATACGCGCTATTTTCAAAATTATACTCGTACAATGATTTTGTTTTAATGTTGAGTAATAATATTTATGATATGCAGCCTTTCTTATAATGTCTTTTTTACTTTTTAAACGTGGGATACATACATCTCTTAATAGTCAGAAGCTATATTGATTTGAGCCCGCGACAACGATCTCTGCACGCCGTGTAAATTACTAGTCTCCATGCAGTAGTCTGGTTTTCCGAACTATTGTCACAGTTGTCCATCTACTAACTTAATAGTCAATAGTATCGTCTAATGCGCCTATCAAACCGCGATAGATTTATAAACATGTATTTAAGGCTAGCGCAGTGCAATGTTTGACACAATCCATTGTCTGTTCACAATGTGTTGCCCCTTCTTGACCCGCACGTTTTGGTTGTCATAACACTTGCAACAGCTGCAAATAGGCACATTTGTAACACTGTACGCAGTTTTAGAAACTTGAAATACTTTACATTACTCGTATTATACCTCGAGAGATTCAGATCTTAAGTGGTTAATAGTTGTATTAAAAAACAAGTCATTTTGGACGTGTATGACACGGTCGCGATTTATTTCGTCTCTCTTACTCTCTATCTGTGTCAATCTCTCTTCAGCTAAAGGAAGTCCACTGCTGAACATAGGCATCCCTCATAAATTTCCACATAGACTCGTTGGAAGCGGCCTGTTTCCAGCAAATTCTTCATTTAACTCCGTGGTCAATTACGAAATAAATTGGATAATACTACACATATTTAGCTATGCGATTAAAAGGTTTAGCTCTTATTATATATCATCATCATCATCATATCAGCCACAGGAAGTCCACTGCTGAACATAGGCCTCCCCCAATGATCTCCACAATGACCTGTTTGAAGCGGCCTACATCCAGCGACTTCCTGCGACCTTAGTCAGATCGTCCGTCGCCCTTGTAGGCGGGCGTCCGACACTTCGCTTGCCTGTACGTGGCCTCCACTCGAGAATCTTTCGGCCCCAACGGCCATCGGTTCTACGAGCTATGTGCCCGGCCCACTGCCAATTCAACTTGCCAATCCTATGGGCTATGTCGGTAACCTTGGTTCTCCTACGGATCTCTTCATTTCTGATTCGATCTCGTAGGGAAACACCGAGCATAGCCCGCTCCATGGCTCGTTGAGTGACTTTGAGCCTTTTAATGAGGCCCACAGTGAGAGGCCACGTCTCGGTGCCGTATTTCATCACTGGTAACACACAACTATCGAAGACTTTCGATTTTAGGCACTGAGGTATTTTGGACGAGAAGACGTCGCGAAGTTTCCCGAATTGTATATATACCTATTATATATATTCCTTATTATATTGTTCCTTATTATATATACCTACTGGCAAAGTGATACAATGCATACTATGGTAATTGCATTGGAGTTTAAAAAGAGATAACCACGTATCGCCTGACAACATAATTGAACAATAACACGCTGCCTGAAACCGAAAAGCCACCATAAACATCAACCACTATGACAGATTTTCATAGATTTTTCATAAATTCATTTTTTGTTTCATAATTTCCAGACGCTTTATTCTCCGACACGAAGTTCATATGTTCGCACGTTCGAAATCCACGTGTAAGATAAAAGTTTTTCGCTTCTAAAAAAAACTTTTTATAAAATACTTTTCTCTATGAAACTTATCATTCACTCCGAACTCAGTGTAAGGTTACGACGTACGATAGAGGGTTTGAACATTTTGTAAGGTATTTAGGCATATTCCTACAGTATTACGTACGACGTCCGAACATTCCTTATCGTGTCGGAGTATAGAGGCGTTATTCTCTGACAATATCTCTGTTAAACATAATTTAACCCAACCAAATCATAACCAAATACTGACGAAAATACCGTGCAGCTTGAATTTAGCTCGAAACAATTGCCAACCCATTACGCGCCAATTACGTTAATTTACTACATCAAATTAGACAATGGAATCGCAAATTGCAATAAAAAATATGTTCTATAGAAACAGCACAAAACACTAGTTGCTCATATTATAGTTAAATCACACACCCTGTATAACTGAATGTGACAGTAATAGAGGCTTTACGTTGAAAAGTGTAATTCTAGATAATTTGTTATACCACTACGAAGAACCTTATGGTAACAAAGGGAGAAAACACATTTTAATATTACGCACTCATGTGTACACCAGCTTTTTGCTATTTTTCAGTAATCAGTAGAAGTTTTACAGTATCACATATTTCCATATATTTATATTTTCTTAGACCCTTATATAGGTTTCTAAATCTCATTAAGATTAATGGTTTCTTAGATTTATGCGAAGGTTACACATTGACCTAATACTATTATTTACGGGTTTGATTTAATTTTTACATTTTTTAACTTCCCGATATTTCGATAACTTTACAGCTCTCGTGGCCACGGGGCGGACGGAGTCTACTAAGACTGTTTATTACTAAGGGCTACCATAAAACATTGGTTTAGCAGATAGTAAACCACCATTCGTAAACATTCTCGCTAAAATGTCACAAACTTTTGTACATTCATTGTAATCATTTCAATAATCATAAGCCTGATCACCCACATTTCAAAATCCATCAAAAACGGAATTACAAGCCATCAGAACGCACAGAACGTTTCCAAAATAATTACATTTAATGTTTTTGAATTAAACAAAATTTGTGTTTTCGTGTGAATTTTCCGCTTTCTGCTCCCGTGTCGGCTCTCACTACGGACGCAGCCTTCCACCGACGCGCCGAGTTGCGGTGGCTCGGTGGTTAACGGTAAGGCCACCATTTGAACTCAATTCTGGATTATTTCTCGGTAAAGTGCAGTGCACCTAATGGTAATTACATATTACATACATACAAGTATCCAATGGCATCACGTTAATTCATATTTTATTTTAACTAAATACTAAAAAGGGCATTCTATATTTCTTTAATTCGTTACTAATACTAGATTGTATACTGTTATGAATAAGACACATATAAGTTGCAAGTATTTTTGGCTATAGAATATAAGATAGGAAGGAGGACTTTTGGGTTTGCCTGTAAAACAACTAACTTTGTTAAACAATACACAATGCCAAAGCAGTTAAGTCACTATTCCCATAGAGATTACAGAGATAGGGTAAACTTCCTTCTGTACATCTGATCTCATCTCTGTTGCGACCGATATTATTGTAAAACTGTTTTACCGATATATCTTTATTTTCTTCTAATAAATATATTATTCTTATTATTTTCTATTGAGATAGTATGATCCTAATAGAGATTAAACATATACTGGTGGTAGGTCTCTCATATGTGAGAGGCCACCGCAGTATCTATTTCTCCCGTCAAACAGCAGTGTAAACGCACTGTTGTGTTTCGGGTTGAAGGCCATTGTAGCCAGAGTAACTACTGGACATATTGAGCCTTAACATCTTATGTCTCAGGATGTCGAGCGCAGTGGAATGCCAAGCATTGCTTTGTAATTCAAGGTGTTGTTTGGTTTTGCTACTGTTCATGAGCGGTCGTATCGCTTACCATCAGGCGAACGGCATGCCCGTCTCGCCATTCATAGCAATAAAAAAAAAGATACATGTCTATACTTATGTTCAAAACTGCTTCAAAAATATTTACAAATTTCAACATAGCTTTCGTTGCTTAATTACAAGCGCAAAAAATCCTCACATTCTAGTATTTATTCTCGGAACACATCGCGTTAGGCCATATCATATTATCACGAAACCGAATTGAGTTGGCAAATATGCAAGAGTGGCGTAACAATAACGTCATATCGAATATGGGCATTTAAAATTATCTGGTCGTGGTTTCCTCATAGAAAGTGGAACAGGACTTCCCATGCGCCTAACATTTGATTTCACAGCGCCCTGTGTAAGCATTGTGTAAAGGCTTTTATGATATCAAATATATCTTATCTCCTAGATATATATATATCACGTGAATGAGTAAGGTTTTGCTCCCTTTTTCTACCACTTTTTAAATAAATTTGCTCAAACTTATATTATTTCTCCAAATTGGAAGATAATTAACATAACCAGATACATACAGCTAAACAAGATAGTAAACTCCGTGAATTTTTAAGTAAAATAAAAATATTCTTTATAAGTTTTAGTAAGGATCCCAATTTTTTTAAAATGTAATATTGCCTATGTTACCCGGGGATTTTGTAGCTTCCCAACAATGATTTTTGTTTTTAAATCAGTTCCGTAGTTTCGGAGCCTATTCAGTGCAAACAATCTAACCTTTCCTCTTTATAATATTAGCATAGATTAATTACACGATCTTTATAATCGTTAAGTAATAACAACGCCTCAAAACCTGTTACAAATTGAAATTAAAAACGCTTAAATATGCGAAATTCTTGTACACTATAATTAATATTTTTAAACTACACATTAAACCGTGGTAATAACATGAAATGATAATATATACATGCAGGAGTGCACCGGTATCAGGGCCATTAAACTGCTAATGATAAAGAAGAATACAAGAAGTTGAAGTCCAACCTTCAACACTGAAAAGGCACTCAAAGAAAAAGAAGAATTAATATAAAGAACAGAAATAGATGCAAATCGTTTTTAGATATATAAATTCATTGCAAAACATCAACCTCAATTTCGAGGTAGTTTCTAAATAATAAAATATGAAAAACCGCTTCAAAGTAAAACTAAAACTAAACGCGGAAGATAAGTGATAAGTAAGGAGCGAATATTCAGCGTCGCCGGATGACCCGCCAGTCGCCTTGACTCCGCCGGCCAAAGTCCACGCGGCTCTAACAATGTTCACAGGCTTACATCACTATTAGTTTACTTGGCTTTTTTTATAGTACATGCATATTTTGTCCCGTACGTCTTTTTCCCAAATAGTTGCCAGGACACCCACATTTCGCCATGTATGTTCCCTCTCATGATGTGATAGAGGGCGAGCCTATCGCCATATCGAGCACAAATTCCTGACTCCAGGCAGATAATAAATAAAAAAATACGATATCACTTTTCCCGACCAGTGATTCGAACCCGAAACCTCAGCTTTATAACCGTCCCGTAGTACAACTACACCACCTAGGCAATCTTATAATTTTATAGAAAATATCTGGATTGTATATATTGACAATTGCATAATTAGATTATCGACTGGTGAAAAATTATGAGAATGGCTACGTCTAGACCATGTTAAAAGTAGATAAATAAAAATTTGTACCCAAAAGTCACCCACGTATTATGTAACTATAACTACGAATGAATATATACGTAGCAGAAAGTAGTAGCTGAAAACAACAAAGACTTTCTGAACTTATTTTATACAGACCCAAAATTGATGAACTATGAAGGATTGTAGCAATGTGTACAACAATGGGTATCCAAGCAGAATATAATAAAAATTTTAAATGATTCATATAATTTTGTATTGCTGAGTCTCGATCTAGAATTATATTCCACCTCTATAAAACATGCTGTAGGTAAAATAACGTGAAATACTATGGTCTTATAAAACAATAAAATTCACACATATTATATAATTGAATTTTCTCGATTTCGTCTGCAGATTTTGATAAAAATATTTTGGTTACTCAGAAACATCCTGGAACCTTCTAGAGACCGCAGTTTTTATAAGAAGCAATTGCAAATGTCAGATGTATATTGCAATGTTAATTAAAACGTGATGTAAGTGTCTTGTTTATGAGTTTATGTTGTTTATAGCTTTAAGAGACGAGTGCAGGGAACTCTGGTTATTCGTTACGGTCAGGTGATTCGATAAGAACGACGACCCACAGATAAAAACTACGTAAACTCATAAATATTAAATATATCGTAATTAAAACATTTTTCTCATCGAGATGCTGCGCATTGTGGTGGTACAGGACCCCAGTGACGCGAGAGCGAAGATGATAAAGAAAGCAAATTGATTTATTAGTCACAGACACAGGATAAAAATAAGTAGCACGCAAGTGACATTGGAAATCAACTACCTACTTATAACAAGGTACAATAATAACACATTAAAATTAAAATTAATCAAAATCCATATTAAAATTAAAGCAAACCAAGAAACAAAAAATAATAGTATAAAGTATAAACCCAAACAAACAATATAAAATTACTTAATTAAAATGCAATATCAATAATAATAAGAATTTACCGGACCCTGGCACTGGCCAGAATATTACCAGGTAGAAGAAGAATAATAATAAATAATACAATACGAGTACAACCAGCAAAAAAGGAAATTATAAACTGCTGTTGATGTTACTTCGTAGGCGTGACAGTGTTAGAAACAGAAGGAGTGATACGGTACCATTCAATTTTATTACAAATACTTTGTTTGTGGTATTCCGTCTAGTATAATATCCTTAGATAATATCCCAATGATGTTCTGTTTGAAAATGTTATGTCAGTTGCCTAATGCTTGGATTTGTACTCGGCATGGCGATGAACTCTGAGTCATGTTTCATAACTCAAACCACAAATAAATGTTACATTAAAAAGTTTCTTTATAAACTAACATAAATAGTATTTATCTAAATAAATATATTAACAATGAACGCAAATTATAATCGCAGCTCGGTATGTTATGATTTGATATTAAAACTTCAATGCACTAAATACGTTTCCATTCTTGGCAATAGTTTAATCTACAGCCGTGCACAGTTTCTCTTCTACTTCTTTTTCTGAATACATCCCTGGCGTGGCGTGAAACGAAAGGCCGCAGGTTCAATCCCCACGCCGCGCCGAGACAAATATTTGTCTGATCCACTGGTATTTGTTTCGGGGCTCGGTGTTTGTGAGACCGAAGTCTCTCGTAGTTTCTGATAACCGACACACAAGATTCGATCTTAATGTGGGGTCAGAATTATAATGTGACTGTTAAGTGTATTTATTTATTTATTATAAAAAAGTACAATACCTACTCAAACTAAGTAGTTACAGAACTACAGCGTAGACAAACATGACAGTGCATAATTATAAAAAATCGTACAAGCAAACAACATATTAACTTTTTGACATCACACTAACACAACAACAAAACATTCTTTACCACAATAAAGTGGCAAGCAGTCTCCCAGGATGGCAAGATGTTTCACCAAAAATTCCAGAACCTTCTCACCAATTAACAGCCCGCGCACAATAAACTTGAAAGTATGAAATAATTTAAGGCAAAACAAACAAGTACATTCTCGTGCCAAGGCGAGCCGCTCGGCCAGCTCACTTTCCCATTACTACGTATTTTGTTTAATTTCAATAAAAATATCTTATATGAAATACGTATAAGTATGTTTGTATGTACAGGTAAACGAAATGTCGGACGCCCGGCTACGAGGTGGACGACCGACCTGGCTAAAGATGCAGGAAATGACTGGATGCAGGCCGCTTCCAAAAGGTCGATGGTAACCCAACTTACTACATTGTCAAAATGCCCAATAGTGCCGATGACCCTTTTATGTCACCCATCCCACGGGTGAGAGTTTATTGTTTCGCTCGCTCTATCAAAGCCTCCTAATATTATAAGGCTAAAGTTTGTGTGTTTGTTAATTCTTCACGCTCAAACAGCTGGACCTATTTGGATGAAATTTGGTACGAAGGTAGCTGATACTCTTGATTATTACTTAGGCTTCTTTTTATCCCGAAAATAATTAGTGTTCCCTTGGGATGAACAAGGAATTGAAATATGTATACTTGCTACTCTTTTTAACTCATATGAATAGTCTGAGATAGATATAAGAGCCCAGGATTACATGCGTCATGTAACACATCAGTATAAAGGAAGGCAGTCACGTTGAGTTTAAATACAAAGCAGTTAATACGCGAAATAAATTCGTGTGACGTGGACTGGACTCAAAAATTGTTTGCACCTGGACGAAGCCGAGTCGGGCCGCTAGTGCAAAATATGAGTGCTTATACAATTATATAAAGGCAACTTCTAATTAAGCATTCATGCCCGCTTCTCTTGAACATAATAATCACGAACTACCACTTAGCTTAGGGCCGGAAATAAGTAACTAAGGGTTATTATTCAGTAGGCTAATGCCTGCACCATTTTCTTATCTGATTGAAATCATTTTAATCCGATTATTCCAATATAGGTTGGCGGCCTTGGACATACAGCGACTGAGCAGCACGAGAACTGAAGATTGAGATTTCACTTTTTAGTGAAGATTGGATCGTTCTACCGCCACAGATACAATCCAATCAAATAAGGGCAAATGTTTACTTGATCAATTTTGTTTCGTATCAGAGTGTTGAACAAAATGTCCATAGAAGTTTCAGACAACCGCAACCAAATCCACGTAACCAAAGGTTACTCTGGGTTAGAGAGCTAATATGTTTTTAAGTGAAAATTAATTTATAAATAAAATATTCCCCTAATAATTGTATGTTTTTCAAGCTTTCAAGCAAAAATTCAACATAGATCTAAGTGTCTAATAACTTTGCATGTATTTTAACGCTGAGTGCATTGGTCTATTAATTTAGTAAAATTGATTAATAACTATAGGCCTTACTTGTTTTCATGCCCAGGTTAAGTAATCCGTTTTGATTGGATTTGACTCCATAAACATGGCACCAATTTCTAGTAAGTTAAGTTCTAAACAAAAATCACAGCATGCTGATATCATAAATTCATAAACCGCATCTGCATCAATATCCCGCACTTTATAAGCGCACAATAAGCGTAGGAACACTAATTGGTCTGTTGAGTAACATTTAAGTATTATAATTCATGTGGAATACAAAGCAACCATAAAAATATTAGTGTATGTAATACCGACACACTGACCCAGTGCGGTGACCTAGTTAGAACAGAAATACTAGAGAAACAAATTATAATATCTAGTTATGAAAACTAAGTACTAAAAACTAGTTTTATTCTAAAATGCGAAAAGCTCGTAAAAGCTCGACAATGGTAACGTTAACTTTAAAAGAAATGTGGGTCCGATATAGCTATAGGTTCTATATCAGCCCATATCTGTACCTTTATGTGGAATCCTCTACAATCGAGAGTGCAATAAAGTGGTCAGGCCATATAGTCCACCACGCTGGCCTAGTGCGGGTTGTCAAAATTTACATTCCATAGAAATTGTTAGAAATCGCTATGGTATGCAGTTTTCCCCACGATGTTTTCTTTCACCGTTCTAGGGAGTGGTGATTTACTATCAATACACAAATGTCTTCGAAATTCTAAGGTGTGCCCTGGGATTCGAACCCGCGACCATAATGGACATAGCAGCCGCTACTAGTCCTTTTACCAACCGGCTTCCACGCAGTATTTTCTATAGGCTATATTGTCTGATGGACAGCTATAGGGGAGCACTAAAACTAACAACATCTAATGCAGAGGCCCAATCTTTTGTGAATTAACGTCAATCGATCGTATTTACACTATATATAACTTAAGACTCAGATGTAATAGATGCCTAAGACATTCTTTACCAGACGAACCTAGGAAGATACAGAAATAAAAAGTAGGTACCTTTATATTCCCAAAAGATTATCCAAGATGATTATCAACAGACTTGGGAGAAGACTATGGACAGAAGTACTATTACAGAACACCTAAACCGCGGCATCGTACCGCTAATAACATGCACATATACAAAAATATTAAAATCACATGGCCACTTCATGTGACGACCTCAAATTATAAAAAAGGTGAACAACTATCAACTTTAGTAGTGGCTGCGTAACCGCATTTCCTATTGTGTTGGTTTGATTTTAAATGATTTTATTGATTATTTTAGTAATTAGGTCAGCAATAACGCGTTTATTTAACTGTTTTTCTGGTCTGTATTTAACATCTTGCATATCATTAGTTTATATCCGGTATAAAAGAGTAGTGATTCCTTCGATGGCGTTGTTGTACCATCAAGGGCGGATCTAGCTTTTACGCAGGGGGGGGGGGGGGGTGTCATAAAGTTCTTGTCAGAATACTAGGTGCGATTTCTATAGTCGAATTCGTAATAATGATTTTTTAAAGTGTAAACACACACACAAAAACTTTTTACGTTATTTATCGACATGCAAAGAATTAATTGTGCTTATAAATGTTATCAACAAGATAATAGATAAATTCTATCAATCTGGAGCCAGCCCAGGGGGGGTCATGACCGCCATAACCTTCCCCTGGATTCGCCCTTGTGTACTTTTGTATGATTAATGATAGGAAACACACTTCCTCCTAAACTACCTAAATAAAGCATATTTTTTCCACTGGACTGATATAATTTTTTACATAAAAAATAAGTGCTACTTGTTTATAAAATCATATGTGGTACTTAGAAAAAACGTGACAGGTTTTACATACCCATATTACTAAACACGTATGTTTTTATAATATTAATGTGAATATTTCCTCAATAAAATAATAATAAAGCCTAAGACGAAGTAAACAAGAATATTATTCGTTGCCTTTATCGTAATATCTTCGCTTCCAACAGGTCAATGTGGAGATCCTTGGGGGAGGCCTATGTTCAGCAGTGGACTTCCTGTAGCTGAGATGGTGATGATAATCATCATTGTAATATTGGAAAGGTTTCTCCTATCGTCTTCTACCCTTAACAATCTTTGCAATTCCGTAAACTTATCACTTATACATTACAATTTAATAATACAATTTAATTGTTAATTTCCTAAGATAATAATCGCCTCAAACTCCACTAATTTGCTTTACTGACAGCGTGTATGGGCATTGAACCGTAAGATCCTGGGTTCATTTTCGGTTTGACAACTCCAATTTATTATTTTCCGGAATGGCGATAGGCTCGCCCCAACCCATTTTGGGACAGGAATAATACTCTACGGAATCTGGATGCTACAAGATTTCCCCATACTTACCCCTTTGAGACTACAAGCGAGCTTATGTACGCGAAAGAACTATGTAAAGCTAAGTTACCAATACCCAATACGTTCAGCGCGTGAATCGATAGTCTCTACAGGAAGTGAAAGATGTGGGAACATAGAATTAACGTTTTATTGTCTCCACACCATGCGTTGCGCAATGTAATGAATAGTTCGAGTGCAGAACGGTCATTAAACGCCATCTGTTGACGGAGTGTGACAACACAGCAAAAAACGCTGTTACGTCTTTGGCTGCAGGCGAATTAAGAATTCGGTTTTGTGTCTATTGTATTGATCTGACTGATGGCATTATGGACTTTTAAAATGCTAAACGTAGATTTAATAATAGAGGTTTTTGTAGAAATATTTCTGGTTGCGTTAAAAAATAAACTAGAATAGAAGCGATATTCCTTTGTGTACTGTTAATGATTAAATATAAACTTAAGTCATTATTTTAATAACTACGTTTCACGATATTATACGAAACAGCCTACTTTACAACATACTTGCAACATTTAATTCAAACCACTATCGATAGATGGCAGTAAATTGCGCAATGTCAATAACCGCGTGCAGATGGCAGTGTTATACATAGAAAAACTAGAGAAAGGTTTAAATGATGAAAGTGAAAGCCATAAGGTTGATTATCGCGTGAAATAAATTGAACATTTAGGTTATTGGGCTCGCGCGGCGACCTCTCAGCTTCGTGCGAAAGTGTGTCTTGCGTCAGCCAGCAGGTCAGCATCTCATAACAGTTGCATCATTGAGAGGAAATTATGTGATGTGTACTATCTGTTGTTAAAATAAAATCAAATGAGCCTAGCATTACGTGCTAGCATACGTTTAAATATTAGAAATAAAAAACATCTGTCTAATAATGTTTGTGCTACTGTTTTGTGGAGTACTTGTAACAAACAAAAATTACTGACACGAGAATATGAAAAATGTATGTAAGTAAAAAAAAACGCAACATACAGTCGGATTGAGAACCTCCTCCTTTTTTTGAAGTCGGTTAAAAATACATTAAATTTATTAGGATTGATGCAATATATTAGATTTTTTTTCCAGAATCCAAGTAATTATAATTTAGCTTGTATGATAATAGTTACATCTGAATCAAAATAACAGTTTTCCAATGAAAATGTATATGTACACTTTTGTATTGAAGAGTCGAATGTCGTCGCGACATTATCACCATCTTGCGTATCGCTAAATGAATTGAGAGGACTGCAAGTTACAACTTTTATAGTATTGTAATGACAAAATAATTATATAGAACAAATTAAATATACACCAGCAGCAATCAATGATATCCTTATAAAGATATAACCTTATAGTTACTTACAAGCAGTTTAAAACCATGACCGTTGACACTCAAATGACAAACAAAATGCCTTCAATTATTTTCGATCATCGTAAACAAGTGAATTACGGATAATTATGACATTATGCACTGTAATAACTAGCTACTGAGTGACCCATAATACCGGCCTGGTAAAAACGATATAATTATAATAATAGTAAATGACAGGATAATTATATTTTTTTGGGTGATCTCGGAAAACAGATGACAAGACAAATAACGGAAACGCTTTAAGCATCTATTGGTACTATACATATTATGAAGTTGTAAAAACAGTATCAAGAACATTTTACAATAAGTAAAATATTTAAAATGTAAATAGTAAAATATTTATTGGAATCTTACCCCGTCGTCCAACTGAACATTTGCTTCACTCGGTCCGATCGTAAATCCGCTGGATGCGCCATTTTGTCTGCAACAACGAAGAAAGTACGAAATGAGTAATATTCAAATAAATCACAATCTTCTTCAACCACATGATGTCCAGCATCCATAAGATTTTTAACACGTTACCAAATCATTTTACTTATAATCGCCGGTCGCTACGTTTGGCAAGATTATTTTTTTATTGCAATGAATCGTTAGACAAGCATGCCATTCACCTGATGGTAAGGAATACGACCGCTCGAAGACAGCAGCAAAACCAAACAACACCATGAATTTCAATACTTGGCGTTCCACTGCGCTCGTCATCCTGACACATATAGTGTTAAGTCTCAATATGTCCTTCAAACCGCAGTGTAAATGCACTGTTGTTTCGGATTGAAGGGCGTTGTAGCCATAGTAACTACTGGACATATTGAGACTTAACATCTTATGTGTCAGGATTGCGAGCGCAATGGAATACCAAGCATTGCTTTGTAATTCAAGATGTTGTTTGGTTTTGCTACTGTTTATGAGCGGTCTCGCCATTCGTTGCAATAAAAAAGATGTATATAAAGAAGCATCGCTAAATGATTATAAATAACTTATTTTTGTGCGTAATGACGAACCGAAATATCCAATATTGGTACTTTTATAGCAGTTGTTCACACAATAGTTCGTACGTAAAATATTAATGTTAATGTTGTTTATATCGATGCAGTAAATATTTATTCAGCTGTATTATTTGTTTTTAGAAGATTTTATATAAATTCTCGTGTCGATGACCGCGTGATAACGTACATGTGTTATAAATATACCTGTATGGCATAGACTAATAGTCTACGTTGTATGGACTATAGTTCAGCGAGGTTCTGGTTTCGAATCCGAGTAGGCAAGCGATCGGCAATACAACTTTAGAAAATACAATGAACTAAACACTAAACTAAATATTCTATATGAATAAAAGACCATCATAGTCTACCTTTCCCTTATAAATAAAATTTGTGAGTCAGACTACTCCGAAACCTTTATAAAACAAAAACAGCGGCACTGATTCGTGGAAGCTACAAAACCAAATATTTAAGAGTTCATAGGTGTCGATTTCCAAAATAGTTTACATGGAGGCCCATTCGAGTGTCCAAACCAGTTTGTTGGTCAGTGGCCCTACCTAACAATCGGCTTATCGCGTCAATGGAGGAGATACGTCTCAAAGAATTTCCAAACACGTGCTTTTAACTTAGAATAATTCTCGCCTTGTGTTTAGAAGAGTAAAGATCCGGTTTTTGGAGATAAGTTTTAGGTGTGTAACAACAAAATAATTCTAACAAGAAAAACGAAGCTCGAATTCAATTTAAGTCGTATGAAGTAGTCAGAAGAATAAAATACGAAGTAGTTCAATAAGAATATTGTTTATTAATAATTATTTTTAGTCCCAGGAGGATCCCTGCCGAACACTAGGTCCTATTTTGTGTCAGCCCATATACGCCCACTAATACACACAGCACTTCCCTACAGACAAAAATAATTACAGAATAATTAATCTCCCGTTCCAATACGGGACCACCAGGGATGTCATCAAACGTATTTACGAATGAATTCATACCCCAAAGACAAGGAATTGTTAACTCTACTGCATGTAAAACGAAACGTCGCGCCGCATAAATTTTTTTATTCAAGCGTCATTAAGTTGTTTTTGCTATAACAATTATTGTAGGCGTCAATGTAAAGTAACAATGTACTACGTTATATATATCGCTGCTTTAATTTGATAACGACATATCTCAAAAATGAACTTTTTTCAGGGGAGCAGTTTAAATAAAGCAAAAGAAGTAATTATTTATATATTTCATTTTAATATTGACAACTCTTTGAAAGGTGCTTAAATCAACGTATTAATCAATCAAAAATATCAGTTTTATTCACATGATATTTTAGATTAATTTGTGTTAAATGGTAACATTATCATAAAAATTACATTTAGTTATGTGCCACTATCAAATTAAAGCAGCGATATGTAAAGTTTGAAATACACAATATACACATGTCCTCTTTGTAACTCATTCAACGAGTAACTGACTGTAAAACAAAAGGACCCAGGTTTAATCCCTGAGGGGAAATAAATATTTGTTTGCTTAATAATTGGCAAATATTTTATAATTTTGTGACAAGTTAACTGTCCTATAGCAGCTTCTTCAAGTCTAGTCCTTTTAAATAATAAAACTGGATTACTGTAATTAGATTTAAAATCGAATAGGTCTGCTTGTGATAGTTATCCACACACAAAAAGGCAAAATATGTTCAAAACCTTTTGACACTACAACGAACTGTCATTTTTTTTATATCTAATTTTATATATAACTAGCGGCCCGGCCCAGCTTCGCCCGGATACAAATAGATTTCTGTACAATAATATGTACGTATTATAAATATAAACCTTCCTCTTGAATCATTTTATCTATTTATTTCTATAGTAATCTAGTACTAAATAGCCTATGTTACTCAGTGATAATGTAGCTTTCTAATGAAAAAAGAATTATTAAAATCGGTCCAGTACTTTTTGAGTTTATTCGTTACATACAAAAATTCAAATCTTTCCTCTTTATAATATTATTATAGTGTAAATTAATTTAGAACGACGTAAATGGCTAAGATAATTAATTTCATTACGAGTCTTGTACAAACAGCTCTATATTCCAAAGTCCGCTGTGTATTGACGTGTTGTGAGTCATTATAAAACTAATGTTGCCGCAACTCGTTGACAATGGACAACGCCGCAAAATTTGCAATTATAATATTTTCCACTACAGATGCAATTAAGTCAACTCAATTACCAATAAAAAAACCATTAATGTGCTTCAGTGTTGTAAAATATTCATATCATATTCTTTATCCACAGGAATCTTCCTTTAAACTGGCTCGGTGGGGCAGCTGTACTACGGCATGATTGCAAGGCTGAGATCTCGGGTTCGAATCTCGAGTCGAGCAGTGATAATGAATTTTTTCGTTCATTATCAGCCCGGAGTCAGAAATTTTAGCCCGATATGGCGATAGGCTCACCACCTATCACATCGTGAGACAGCACACGAGGCGAAACGTGGGTATGCTGGTAGCACTTCTGCCTACCCCTCCTGGGAAATAGGCGTGATTTTATATATGTATGTGTATTCCCGTTAAACCAAAGAATTTTTTTATCGATGAATTTGAATCACCATTTAGGTACTTTAAATACATTGAGATAAGTTGTAATTAATCGTACCTTCATATTAACAACATTACACGACGGTTTTATTATTTCTACAGTTCAAAAGTCTTGTAACTTAGGACCTTCATGTTTATTATGATTATTATGTATTGATGCAAATATTTCGAAACACATTACATATTTTATAAAGACTTTTAAAGTAGAGACACAATTTATAAAGAAATGTATATTTGATCAGTTGTGAGATATCACGGAAATAAAATCAGAAATCCGGTCGCTATTTGAGTTGTCATCGTGAACCAGCATTTCTTGTACCGGTATAATTATACAACTATAATTTGTCAATATATCTAATTGTGACCTACATATACCACTCACATCAATATACTAATCTTGTGTCGTATGCATCCGAAACTACAATACAAGTATCACAACATTGAGACAAAATTGAATATCTAACGAAAAAAATATATAGGTGCGGATAGAATACATGAACACTTTTTTCATAATCAGGATCATAATATACTGCGTCAAGCGGGCTGACGGGAATACCTAATAGGAATAATGAAAACGTCACATAAGTAAGTAAGTACGTTTTACAAAGAGGACAACACGAACAACAGTTCCAGATATCAGGCAGTTCGCCATGGGAACAGACAAGTTAGACATTCCCGGAGACTCTCCGAGCTTCAATGCTTGGTGTCATTACATTGCGTGCCACTGTTGATCCTGGCTTACAGTAGTTACAGGGGCGGTTGTGAGGGCGGGACAAAAAAAATAATGTGCACCATGGGGCTCAAATGAAGTCCGACAACGTGGCTAGACTCACTGATGGAGGTGGAGTAAGACGCTAACAGAAAAACTGATGGCCAAAAATGAGAAAACACAGGGTCTGCCATTAAGTGGCAAGATGGGTTGGCGACATTGTCAAAGTCGCAAGCCGAACCTGGATGAACCGACAAAATATAGAGAATAGTGGCGGCATAATATGAAAGATGTCTATACCCAGCAGTGGGACACTACAGGCTATGGATAATGATGATGACGATACATATTATGCTTATACTTGTTTACCTAAGGGGTAGGCAGATGAACAACTAATTTAAGTATATTTCGCCTAGCTTACACCCCATGATGCGGCATGCCTATCGCCATGGCAAGCATAAACTCTAATACCAGGCATTTCATGAGATTTTTTCAAAATCAATTAAGTGCTTACATAAAGTACGCTTTATTTATATTTATATATATAAGTAGTATATTATATAGTCACATGTTCAATGTTGTATAGTTTATACCACCATAAGAAACACGTGAGTGACAAAAAGGTTAGGTCACAGATCATTGCTGTAATTGTCTACCAGTGGAAAATAACCCGACACGTTTACATTTTATTTACTATGATCTTGTGGATTACTTGTAATTATCTAAATCGTCATCAACATATTTCTTCTGCGTCAGTTTCAATAGAATTCTATTGACGATTGATGAAACATCCACATCCTAGAATAAGTAGTTATTTTAAGACAACTAAAATATGTAGTTATTTTAAGTATTTTTCGATGTGAAAAAAATAATCAACAATACATACCTACATCAACTCACGCCTTTTTCCCAGAAGGGGAAGGTAAAGGTATTACCAGGACACCCACATTATACCTTGTATGTTCTATCCCATGTGATGGGCCGAGCCTATCTCCATATGCGGGCACATGTTACTGACTCCGTACTGATAATGAATAGAAAAAGCCAATATGCCTTTACCCGACCCTGGATTCGAAACCGAGACCCCAGTTTTGTAACCGTACCGTAGTATAACTAAGCCACCGAGGCAGTCAATAATAACCAATATTATTATTCTTAGTTTATTCCTAGCTAGTAGATTTATCCAGACATTTGTCTTATAGAAAAACAGTGTACATTTGCATGCATTCAGAATACTAACATCCGTATGAAAATTCTACGCAGGTAAAACACATAGTCAACAAGGATAATTTTATAAGCAAATACCAACAAGGCCTCTTTATAAAAGAAATACATGTAATAACTTTTAAAGAAAATAAATGACAATGAATTTTAAAGGACGAGATGTTTTGATTGGCAAGTATCAGAAATTACAAGAGACAGTTATATAGACTTAGTTTCAATTTATTGATCACTCAAATTATATATTTGTTTAAATATTTACAGCTTTCTTGATTAGGTTATTAATGTTCAAACTTCAATGTTATTTTGAATCTTGAATCTTGTTGATTCAAAATTGAATTGAATCATATTGTTGAATTTCTGAATCTTCTTGAATATTATTACCTCTATAATATAATTATTGCCAAAAAGGTACATCTAAAGAGTGGGAGATTGGCATGACACCTGAATACTAAAGTGTCACTAATAGGACCTACATACGTATAGACAATAGTCTAAATTGAAATTATAAAAATATCATGTAAGAAACAGCAGTACCATTAAATTAGCAATTATACTTAGTTTTTTTTTTTTTTTTTTATAATACTTCTTTTTGGCCCGGCATAGTGGCGGCATTGCACCTGATGGTAAGCGCAAATGCCGCCCAGGCAGAGTATCCATTGGCATCGGACGGCAGTCCCATGCCAATGGAAACAATTATGCCGGCCTGCTAAGGTGCCTCTTCACACCACGGCGGAAGGACCCAGGATTGTAGGAAGGAGGGAACACGTGAGATGGCAAACAATTCCACAGCCTGACGGTGCGGCACAAAAAAGAATTATAGAACCGTTTGGTTCGCGCCGGGATGGTTTGGACCGACAAGCTATGGCTTCGCAAGCCAACCCGCGTGGTTCTGGTAAGGAATGGAGAGGAGGGGATCAAGTTATACAATTCCTCAGAGCATTCCCCGTGATACAGGCGGTAGAACACGCTTAGAGAGGCGACATCCCTCCGGAGTTGTAGCGACTCTAAGTTGCTCGTAACGTCTGCATCATTGACAATGCGGATGGCCCGCCGCTGCAATCCATCCAAGGCATCGAGCAGGTACTGGGCGGATCCATCCCAGAGGTGCGAGCAGTACTCCATACCCGGCCGGACCTGCGCTTTATATAAGCGACAAAGCTGACCGGGCGTGAAAAACCGACGCACCCTGTTCAGGACTCCAACCCTGCGTGATGTGGCAGTTATTACGCCCTCGATGTGGTCCCTTGGATTGAGATCACAGCGGATATCCACACCAAGTTAGTTAGTTAGTTCTTTTTATTTAAGCACCGAGACGTAGGCCCAAGAAAAATACTGAGAGAAACAAAATATGAAACTTGATTCTAAGACTAACAAGGCTCTACCAAAGTAATGTATATAAATAAATAAGCTGGTAGCTTATCATTCGTGAAAATGAAATCGCCGCTGGTTAACATCATCATCATCATCATAACAGCCACAGGAAGTCCACTGCTGAACATAGGCCTCCCCCAAGGATCTCCACAATGACCTGTTGGAAGCGGCATGCATTCAGCGATTTCCTGCAACCTTAGCCAGATCGTCCGTCCACCTTGTAGGCGGGCGTCCGACATTTCGCTTGCCTGTACGTGGCCTCCACTCAAGAACCTTTCGGCCCCAACGGTTAACATACCCTACATATTTTTTATATTGAGTCCTCGTAAAAAATTACAAAAAATCACACACACATATCTATGGGTCTTCATTGATAAATATTTAATCAAAGTCAATTTAATCGTACATCACGTATTACAACTAAAGAAGCAACGGCACAAGAAGCTACACAATAAACTACTCTTGTTTATCAATTTTAACCACAATTCAATCGGATATCAAAGACAGCGTATCGTAGAAGAAACAGCTGGAATGTCTGCAATAAAACCACGTAAATACCATAAAACAATCGAACAAAGAGCATGGTTGTGAAAAAAACTACATGATTACGCAAGCCGAGTCGCCGTGCCAATGTTTGTATTCGCGACGCGTGGATCCGTCGCATGCCGATTTATTTGATTAAATTACGACATCAATAGCCTGAGGCTCACTGGGTCAACATTAATTTTTATGGCGGCCCGGAGACGCGTTTTTAGTGGTACAGACAATTATAGACCATTCGTAGCGGTAAAATACGATGGTTAGATAAAACTGTGTTTATAAAACTTGTTATTCACCACGGGTACATCGGGGTCCTAAATTACTAAGCTCTATGTAATTTATAATTTTCCAGGATTGAAAGTAGCAGCTTAATCTTTGTCCCTAAATCTCATTTTTGTAGGAAATTGTTACGGTCCCTTACCCCATTTTTGTATAAAATAATAACAAATAAGAACTGCGCTTCGTATAAATAATTTCTCGTTTTCATTATGGCTGCCATAATTATTTCAAATGACTAAAAACATATCTAGAATAAGTTCAAAGGCATTACATTTCGTGAGTTTTATTGACACACAACTCAAATAGCAACCAATGAATTCTGAAGGTTCACGCGAAGAATTTAAACCTAGAAATACTATAGAAGAAACACTCTGAAACATAATTGTATTGATTCGATGCAAATCCTGTTACTCCACGAGCAAATTAACTGCGCGTAAAGATCAGCAATTGTTCTCTGATCATCAATTATTTCGCGACACGCAATGTTTAACTACGAGCAATTATCTGATTAATATAGCAATGACCAGTGGATTGGCAAATCACTCCAAGACTATGCTATACGCGACAGTAACTTGATTGGCAAAGATAGATTTTAAACTGAAGCAGCAGTTATAATCCCAAATTCAGTTGAAATTCAAGATGTTATTATAAGTACTTGCACATTATGCTAGATGCAATGCTGTTAAGAGATAAATACAACTGGGGTATGCTGATTTTTTCTAATAACTTGACTATTACTCCCGATTGGTGAAGGAAAATATATTTAAATGAATACCGTTTTGTGTACCTTAGTTAGTAGCTATCTAAGCCGGTAATCCTATTAGCAGTCAAGTTTTTAAATGTTGTAGAAATTCACCACTAAAACAGAAAGTCTTATTTGACAAAAAGCAACTGTTTTGTTATCATTATTTTTAGAAAGCCGATAGTGAAGTTCTTATTTAGTTTTGATCGTGCATGGGAGCAAGTATTACATAAAGCATCGGTGAATGGTCAAACGACTTCTATTGCAAAATTGATCTCAATATTCGAAAATTGAATAAAGTAGTTGATATTTTGTTATAAACATGATAAAATTGAAATTATGGTCTTTCAACTAACTATAGAGGTATGCGGTATGCTTGATATGTTCTATAATTTAATCAGGGATGAGGACAAAAGTGATGAATAGCAAGTTAAAGCAGCGTGGGCCGATCACATAGCTCGTTAAACCAGTTCTATTATCACAACGTAATATTCATGAGTTTTATGATTTTGCTTATTTTCTTTAAACTCAAGTGATTTAATAATTCAAAGGCGAACTTGAGCAGATAGCAGACGGCTCTCAACATTATCAAACTCTACATATCTCATCATGCTTCAAAGGCTGTTGAAGCGGACGTAACATGATCACCGGAATTTTATATAATGGATGACAAATCGTTTCGATGGTTATGACATGAAAATGTGGGGAAATATGTCGCCACATATCGCCTGATGTGTTAATAATTATAACGTTTGTGGCCTCAAGTTAAATTAAAAAACAAAATGTAACTTTTATACTGTCCATTTTAAGTCAAGTCTATTTATAAGTGTAATCATATTGAAATTAAAACAATGTCCAAGAACATTACGAGCAATGGTGACAGTGAATAAAATAAATTATAAATATGTCTATTCCAATTGTTGCCAGATTGTAAAGCAACGTTTTTACATTTACATTTTTTAGTAGGGCTTTGGCACTAAATAAACTTGCGCCCCTGTAAGGGCTCTATTACATGTTTTTTATTAATTTAAATATATAAATTCACACCTTTATCTCGGAGGAGGTAGGCAAAGGCTACTAGGTCCCATGATGTGATATGGGGGCTCGCCCCATATCACCATCGCCATACTTACTGTTTTTTTTTTTCTCAATCTATATCAATCTCTGTTGGGCAAAATTGTCATATAATTGTATTAAATATTAAAATATTTTATTTTAGGGATTACTTATTTAATTAACAATGAAAGCACACTAAACACACACTAAGAAGTTACGAGTAAGATATCACCAGGATAAAATGATTAGTAAATCAATGTTATCATTTCTTAGTAAAATAATATCAATGAATTAAATTTTTAAAAATGTTTGCAGACATCTGTACAAAAACTATTTTCTTTTACAATCGAAACAGTGAATTTAATACTCTAATATAATTAATAATAGTTTAACTGTAATGATACTTATATAAAATTCCATCCATCCATCGAGTGGCCTCTACATTTTAGAGTATTAAGCATTCTTAAACAACGTGTAAGACTTGTTTGTACCGCGTACCTAGCATTTGGCAATTAGCAAATAAGGCTGAAGTAGGTATATATTATGTACCTATATATATATACATAATATTTGCTACATATATACCCAGATACTTAGGTGGCACAAAACATATTACTAAAATAAATCCAATAAGTCTTCGCCATAACTAAGTCCATTGCCAAACAGTGAAAGTACTGATACAAAGAACTTTTCCAAATGATTAAGGGCATCCTGAATCAGGTAGTATATCAGAAAATAATTGATGTGAAATGCCACAATAATGTCCGTAAATAGCAAGGCTGTGGCGACGTTACAGCTGAATAAGAATTAAGAGTGGCCTACACGAGTGTTCCTACATTGCGTCAGTGAAGACAAACATTGGCTTTATTTGTCTTCGCGTTAGCAGTATCACCAGTGGAAGGGAATATTTATTCATTTACTTTTATTCTTTTTGTACACAATAAATATAGCAGGATATAGAGACAATGAAATAACTAAGTACAAATGGCGGTTTTATCGCGAGAGGTACGAATTGTCCTTTTGAACAAATGATGGTGGATGTTTGGTGGTGATTTGGTATTATTTTAATGGTATTTTCTTTCACTAGGTAATGTATTCTTTTTTCTGTGAGTTCTATCAGAAATATTTCTAATTTCTACTCAAAGATCTCTATCAGTATCAAAAACTAACCGGTGCTGGTCGAAAGATCACAATTTATTAGTTAAGAATATAAATCGACAGTTAGAAAACTAACACGAATTTGTTATTATGTTTCGTTAGCTGACTGAGCTTGAACCCAATATTTATCATCTCTCCGATAGCGAACATCACACATAACGTTGAGAGCACCCGCCAGCGAGACTATACCGCCCTCACACCCACCACTGTAACTCCTATAAGCCAGGATCAACAATGGCACACATTGTAATGACACCGAGCCGCCATCCATAGTGATCCAAGCATTGTGTCACAATTTGAGTTTCTTGTACCATCTGTGTACCTGGATTGAACTAAGCTGGCTAAATTGTGCCAACCGCTGAGGAGTAAACATCTCTCGCCGATAAATCAAAACAGAATATAATCCAAATGTGCCACTGTTTGGTGGCTGTTAGTCTGTGTAGATGAATAAGCCAGTAATACTATTTGTCAAATCATGAAGCAATTGCCGTATTCCTGTCTAAATGTAAATTTGATGCATCCGAGGCATTCTGTTGCACCACAATGCTGACAAAGCAACAAATTATTACGCCATTAGACACGGTTTGTGGGTGCAATTACAGCTACTAGATATAATTAGCTTCAATCTAATTTTTGACCACTGATAATCATGACTTGATGGGCGCTGTGCAAATGTGGTATTAACCACATGATGGCGTATTTCCATACTTCAGAAACAGATTTTGGAAACAAGAAAACATGAACATTACGTGAATTTGGTATTACATATTTTTTGCTGTGTCATGACAGATAACAGCGTGGCTCTACCACATCTATCATTTTGGTATTAACTCAATTTGGGCCAACTTATATGTAGCCTGATAATTTATTATCTATAAGATTTGCTAACCTTCATATTGAGTAAGAAGAAGATATAAAAAGAAAGAAGAGGAAGCAAACGTTACACCATTTAGATACGATGTTAAGTGATTATTAATTTTACAACTACTTCCAGGACTAGAAAATCACAGTAAAGGTTTATGAATCCTTAATTATGTTTGTCTTAAATCTCGCTGATTAATGTAGGTTTCCACAAATGAAACGGCGTGATATTTTTAGTACAGCGCAATTGGTACTGCTTAGAACTGATTGGTTGATCAATTGACAAAAATCAATAAAAAAATCGACATGTGACGATTGCGTATTATTAAAGCAAACCATGGAACCAAACACATCGAGCGAAAAGCATTAAAGTTTTGACCTTAATAAATGTTAAAAGTATTGAAAAATATAAATTCGGAAACATTATCAATTTTGTAGTAAGATTTTGGAAGTTTTCCTATTCCATAACCAAATGAAGAAAAAGATGCTAATAACAAACCTTGAGACAAATGATTCAAGATTTATTTAATAGATACTAAAAATTTGATTTTAAGAAGATAGATAGAAATTGTCTTTTTCTAATTTTATTTTCGACCATAGACAGGGAATAATGCGGCCCGGCTGATGTTAGGCGGCCATCATAGTTCATGGATTAACTCAATCCTAGAGGCCGCATATGGTAGAAACTCTAGCCTCAGAAAAAAAATATACTCATATATATAATTATTAATTGGAATATATAATTCCAGATGCGTGGCAGGACCGTGAATTTTGTCCAATGTCAAAGACTCAGTCTGTCATTCATTAAAGAACAATGGCGATTTTTTGATTGATCTTAATTTGAGCGTCTTTAAGTGGCATATATACAAAACGATTTCCAATATTATTGTACAATTTATCAAATAATGATATGAATTATACAAAGCGGGTGAAAAAAAAACCTTTTAAATGGAAAGTCATTTGAGTAATTCCGGATTTATAAACTATTATTGGCTTAGTGCTGTGACTGCTGTCATTTTATATTTATTCGACTAAAATAGTTTGCTATCTAGCAAAGTAATTATATTTGAGATAACTTTTTTCTTCAATATAATATTCGCAAACTCGTGCAATTCGTCAGTTATTTTAATTTTGTAAATAATTATGCTGAATTGATATTTTATTTGTTTTAATAGTTACTAAACATAATATTGTATCTGTCCTAAAAAAAGAAGTAAATTCAGAATATGAAATGAGTCTGGTTAGAAGATTCATAATCAAAGCAAATAGTCGATTGACATTGTAGACAGGGTATTCTCTGCCTACTATTGACAAAGATAATTTTGTAAAAAAAAAGATAGACTTTTGACGTTGCTGTTCCATGAATTGTTGATAAATATTTAAACCGGACGAAGTCAAAAATAATTGAGAAATAAGGAACCTGATATTGCGTTGTATGATCCATGCCTTCTTACGGACTTTTATATTTTCTGTGTGTGATATGCTATGTTTGTTATGATCACCGATCTTGTTTTAATGGTTAGATTTATTCATAATAAATATGTTGAGACTTGAAGGTAACTGTCAACTGAGACTGCGGCAGATCAACTCTAATTAATGATAAATGTAAATATATTTTTAAGCCAATATAAATAATAACACAAGCCACTAACAGAACAGGTGTATTATTACGTTTTTAATTTACTAGAAAATGATATTCCTCACAATACAATACTTCATAGCACGGTCAGCCATTTTACTCGTAGTTTGACGTAGGTATATAAACACAAAAATACTGATGTGAATATAAAGTTTTCCCCTGTTTCTTTAACAACAATTATTACACTAGTTGAATTAGAAATTAATCCTCAGGCTAACGAGATTTTTTTCATCTTAAGACGTTTAATTTTAATTTCAATAAAAATAATGTATGGACAGTTGCCATTGTTCTTTGGGTCGTAAAAATCCTAAAGTATCTCAGTTTTACTTCTACAAAAAAATGTAACCTTTTATGTTGGAGTCACATCCATGACCCTTCCTTAAGTCAGATGTCCCACGGCAAAGTAATATTGAAATTGGTAAACACACCTCCATTCAGGGTGATCAAGTGGTATTTTTAATTTGTGTCCAGTTTCCGCCTCGAATTATAAGCGAGGTGACATCGTGGCAATGATCTTGAAGGAGTTTTACGTTTTGAGATGAGTAATATAGTCATAATTTTTCTTTTGTGGTGTTCGAAGGTTGGTATCAAATTCTTCATTGCTACATGATTCATAAATCGTACGTCTCATAACCAGATTTGAGTATGAACTCAAAATGGATTTTCCAAGAACAAAATTTGTTTAGTTGAGCAATGGCAGATTTTTACCCGACTGAATCAAAGCTTTACTACAAATCGTAATGACGTAGGTAAATTATGAGCTAGTGGTCTTTTCTTTGACTATGAGTAATTATTGTAAAAGATAGCCAACATAACTGAAATGCAAGGTCATATTAATTATTACCATGAATGGAAATCAAATGATGTTCTAAATTATTTTTGCAGATCAAAGATATGTCGTTATTATATGACTAAAACAAGTCGTAAAATATAACATGACAATTTTGAATAGTAATGTGTAATTTTCCGAAATATTCATTTGTTCAAAATGGAATAACAATGGAAAAATTCAATTTTTAAGCTTTATTGGAGCCTGCAAATTGGAAATTTTATTGTATCCTTTTATATTCTTAATCAAACTTTCGTACTGTAGAGTCCAAATTCTGATGGCTGCTTTTTGAACAAAAAAGTATAAAATCATTATTTATCCCGAATAGTAATAATTAAAGTTAATCAAATTGATTTTTAAACAAGACGTCCAACTTATTTCTATTTTTCCCTGGGTTTTCATTCACCCCATATATTAGTAAAATTTTAAATTTCTAATTTCAAATAGAAAAATATAGGAAAATATCCGGAATTTTTTCCACTTTTTCCCAATATTTTCCTAATGAAAATATTCATGACCCAACAGTAATTTTGAATATCAAACGTAAAATTAACATTCTTAAGTAATATATTATAGATATACAGAGCTGATTTGATGACAATAAGTTTTTTTCAGAAAGCACCTGCGCACACTCTACCACAGAATACACATTGGTAATTTAATTCATTCCAAAGTGTATTTAGTTTTACATACAACTTTATAATAATTTATAAGCCTTTGGTATATACCTACTTTGTTTATTTCTGGAACCTGAGACGAATTGGATAAATAGACATTTTATTATCACAATTTATTCATCGAGTTAAATGTGTATTGCTGTTTGATAGTTTGATAGTGTTATTAATACGATAATTATATCGATGTATATAATCTAGAATAGCCGATATTAAAAAAAATAAAAAGGTATTAATATTAGCGTGACATCATACAACCTACACTCAACTATTAAGAAGTAAGTATAATTTCATTGAAAATAAGGAAAAGCTATGAGAAAACTCTTGTCCAAGCATTGGCGCGAAGGTTTTGTATACTCTGCCTTGTTGACAGATTGCTTCCCGCCACTTTTTTGCAGTGACGTAATAACCACAGATTAAAAAGGACCAGAGATAAGTGAAAGGAGTCCATATGACTACTTGGTGTGTCGAAGTTATGAAGTTATATAATCATTTACTGCAAAACCAAACGGGTTTGTAAGTGGGACGTGTTGTGATTTATTTAATTTTATAACTAGTTTTAACGGAATTTTAGATGCCCTGATTTAGTTGATAGCTACGTGAAAAGTCGTAAGGCCGCATAGCTAAATATTAGAATGGCATAGAATAACACGAAAAATCATAGTCAAATAACTTCTTGAATATGTCAGTATTATTTATGGCTTTCAGTGTCTTGATAAAGTCTGATTAGGTATTTATAATATAGAGGGAGAGCTGTCATACATTTGCGTCTTCAATAACGTAGATATTTTTTTGATCGTAATGTCAAGTAGGTACTGTTGGTAGCACTCCTATACCTAATAGTGAAAATTGGACAAATTATTTAACGACAAATTGTTATAAATTCCTTTTATAACTGAAAGTATATTTAGCTATTATCCTTTTAAAACGAGTTTGAGTGGTATTAAATATTTCTAAACAATGTATTTTTATTTTCCAAATAATTCGTGCATGTTGGATAAATTATAAATACTAAGGTATGAAGCAATAAAAATGTGATTCAGATGTGTGGACCATAAACATTAAACAAAGTATGCAAAAATGTGTTTTTGCAATAGATTACCATTTTATTATATTCTAAAAAACTAAGAAGTAATTATTATATAATCAGACAATCCATTACTTACGAAAACTAAATTAATTAATTAATAAAAAAAAACTGAAAAATAGAACAAAATGTAATTTTGTTTCATGACGTCAATTGAACAAATTATAATTCTAGTCGAAGTTTTGAGTAAATACTACTGATGGTAGGTCTCTCATATGTGAGAGGCCGTGTAGGTGGGTACCACCTCAATGCCTATTTCTCCCGTCAAACAGAAGTGTAAATGCACTGTTTTGTTTCGGATTGAAAGACATTGTAGCCAGAGTAACTACTGGACATATTGAGACTTTACATCTTATGTCTCAGGATTGCGAACGCAGTGGAATGCCAAGCATTGCTTTGTAATTCAAGGTATTGTTAAATTTTGTTATTGTTCATGAGCGGTCGTATCGCTTACCATCAGGCGAACGGCTTGCTCGTCTCCGGTCTCTCCATTCATAGCAATAAAAAAAAACTTTGCAAATAAGAATGTCAACAGCAGATGGCGCTAGGGTGTACCAAATATGGCGTTTTATTAGCGTCCAGCTAGCAAGTAAAAGGTAGAAAATTGGGAGAAAGCAAAACGACTTGCGGCCAGTAGATGTCTCTTTTTAGAGTTCAACTTTAGTTCAGGAATTAAACTTATTACTTATTGGTGGAATCTGCTACACTGAACCAAATGAATTTACCACTAATTTTATAAATAATTCCAATCTTTAATTGTTTTTGTTAGTGCACAGTCTCGATGCTGTATCTTGGCTAAGGTCACAAAATATATCAAGTTCAAAGACGAACAGCAAACACATTTTCGAACGCTTGTAGTAGCTCGTGGTAGATATTATTTCGAAATATTTACAATTTTAGATCGTGAGGAAATTTCCATAGGTAATTTGGAGTACTTTTTTATTTATTTATGTTTGAGTATAAAGGCAGACTGAATGCCTGAGACGTTTTCTGCCAGTCGATGTTTGGATGGTACAGAGTGAAAATTTTTAGGCGCATATATTCTAGAAAGTTGACGAGGACTTATGCGTAAGCAATTCTCAAATATATATTCTATATCGAGAAGGTTTACGATGTAAGCTTAATCCTGTAAGCCAGGATTAGCAGAGACACGAATTTAATGATATCGTGCCACGTGCACTGAATCTCGGTAAGTCCCCGGGAATGTCTAACTAACGGGTTAAAGACTTAACCCGCAAGAGAAATCAATCATAAAGTTAATTGAATAGTCTGTATGTTTGTATCAGCCCATATACGTCCCACCGCAGGGCACGGGCCTACTCTACAATCGACAGTACGACTGAGAGTTAGGCCATATAGTCCACCACGCTGGCCTAGTGCGGGTTGGCGGACTTACATACCATAGAAATTCTTATAAACCGCTATGGTATGCAGGTTTCCTCACGATGTTTTTCTTCATTGTTTTCGTGCGTGGTGGTTGACTATCAATACACACTTGACTCCGAAAAGTCAGAGGTGTGCCCTGGGATTTGAACCCGCGACCACCGTGAACATGTTGGCAGCCGCGTCTGGTCCGTTTACCAACAGGCCACCACGCACAATTGAATAGTAGTTGGAAAACTTTTTGTCCATTGCCGTCCGTAGCAAAACAATTAATTAAGAGGTAAAACGTCGCATAAAGAGTTTTACAGCCAGAGAAGCCAGCTGTATAGCACCACGGATCCAATTATGGTTACAAGATCTGAATTCAATGAAGCTGCGACTAACACTTTACTGTATTGTAAACTTGCTTTGAAAAGAGTAACAACAGAGTTTCTTGCCCATACTTCTCTGGCGAAAACAGATTAGTGAACCGGGTGGTAGTGAAAAAAACAGAATCCAAATAATGTACGACTTTATATGGATTCAATAAATCATTTTCATTTCACTATATTGTAATTTTAATGAGACTATACTATATACATATGAAGTCTATCAACTGATATAGTTAAGGCTTTCTAAAACTGACACGACAAATGGAATCCAAATGGAGTATCCATCAGCAAGATATGGTGTTCTGTCGTCAATCGGCATATTTACACAGGGATTATCTGTCTTATTGTATATATTTGTGTTGTCTTTTTGTAGTTGGTGTTTGGTATATTTCAGGTGACTACATCTCTACAAACACCGTGTAACCATTGTAATTACTTTAACCAAGTAAATTTATTCTGGCCACCTCGCCATTTTTATTAAATCCTTGCCCTACTCCAAAATTGGAAAAATATCTAACATAAATGGCGCCTTACAAAAAAAATAAATTACTTGGGTTGAAAGTAAAGAACGACACAGTCGGCTGTGTCAATATGACAGCATTACACAGCGGTAATTCTGGCGGATGCGAATATCCGATCACCAGCAAAAGGATATATGGCAACCTCAATGAACGAAACGCAACAGTAGAGCTGTTACTACACGACGATTGGTACCACTCCGGTTAAACGTATCCATTTGTAATATTTAACGAGCTTGAGCACTTCTAACAGACAAAGAGCCCGTGGCCGCCAGACTTTCGTCATTTTATAAAAGCTGAAAGTTTGTCTGCGCATATTTCTGACATAGGTATCGCACGATCAGCTATTATGAAGTTCCAATTGTGGTGGCTATGGAAGTTATCAGCTTCAATGTGTCTGGCAAAATGAAAGACCCATAGATATTTTTTTTTTATAACTTTTCCTATTTGTTGGGAAGGCAACCTATAGATATATATCTTTTTAATTTTATTTTAGTTCCAAATTTCGCCACACGCCAAGAGATACTAGATGACTTATACAGGGTATATTTTATTTTTAAAGACACTATGGTACGCAAGACCTTATATTATTATTTTAGCAAATAATATGGATTTGTATTTTTAAACATCACATAAAAATTGACGGATTTTTGTGAAAGTTTTAGTTGCATTGTATTTTTAGTCACAAAAACTACCATCACCCGGTTTCGTTTTCCGTCGCAGTCTTTATATACCCTGTATAAAAAATCGTGCGTACTAATGATACATGATTTAATTTTATTATAACAGTTTGCGTTGTTTACTTCAAGCTACGACTGACACTGACATCATAATGCCTCATCACTGATGCACACGACATTTTTTATTACTAAACAGAAGCGACATCTTGACATGACAGACCACCCGGTAAAGACATTAAAGTGATTTATTTCTACGATACATATCTACATTTAAAAACAATTACATTTGTATGCTGTAGACGGGAAATCCTTTCAAAAAGATTTTCCATATTCCCAACTTAAAAGTATCCAACTTCCATACAGAATGTAACTTCATTTTTTACTCTCTTTGCAGACTATATTTTGTAATTTATTTTATGTTTTCAGAAAAAGCTGCTAATATATATATTTTTTTATTGCTATGAATCACGAGAGGAGCATGCCGTTCGCCTTATGGTAAGCGATACGACCGTTCATGAACAGTAGCAAAACCAAACAACACCTTGAATTACAAAGCAATGCTTGGCATTCCACTGCGCTCGCCATTCTGAGACATAAGATGTTATGTCCCAATATGTCCAGTAGTTACTCTAGCTACAATGCCCTTCAACCCGAAACACAACAGTGCGTTTACACTGCTGTTTGACGGGAGAAATAGACACTGCGGTGGTACCCACCCAGATGGCCTCTCACATATGAGAGACCTACCACCAGTAAATTTCCTAATACATCGTTTTAGAATACATGTAGGCTTTCAGACAGTTATTACATCGAATATATTATGTACGTAACCTCAACACGTTTAATACAGGAACAGCGGCGATATTTATCAATATTTTCCTTATTTTACCATTAACCTCGAAATGAAACCGACTGTAGTATTTAGTTTGTACGCAATTTCACCACAGCGAAGCGATACATGGAATCGTAACATAATTAATACTTGGTTATTACAAAGATTGAGTAATTTCCTGCGATTAACTAACGCACCTTATTAGTTGATGATTCAGTCGATAATTATTTAATTTTACAGTTATTAGATCAATTTTTGGTAATAAAATTGATAAAAACCTGCTATTATAGTGGTAGTTAAAACTTTCTAGTAATAATGGACTGTACAGCAGAGGGAAATAGAAGGGTGCTGCGAATTCAATAACTTCTAAGCTCGTAATCTAGATTGTAGGCGAAATTAATATTTATTGTAAAGTATTGTATTTCATTTACAGCATCCATATCGAACAACTTGCAAGATAATAGATCTCCGTAGGCCCCACATAAATCTAGATACAACAATGCAATGCAGAAATAGGCCTTGGACATTACGTGAGGAGTTTTTGGAACTTTTCCATGACGCAGGCGCAAGATATATGGTTAACATTTGTTCACCTAGGTAGTATCCAGAGAAGCATTCCCCGACTGTAACAAATACAAATTGGAAAATAACAAAGTATTTAGCGCTAATGTTTCATTGTTATTTTTATCAATGTTCCAGAATCTTCTAAAGCATTGTCGTCGTAGAATTGTAGTTGGACATTAAAACCTCTTTAGGTTAAGGCTGATTAATTAACTGTATTTAATATTGTGATACTTTGTAGTTGTATTTTATTTTTTATGCTATATTTGGTAAGATCTTGTGTCGACGATGTGGCGGACAAAGTCCAGGAAAGCCGTTTAGGACGCTTTAGTAACATGTCATAAAAACATAACAGTTTGGTGTCAATAACTAGTAAACTGGATTTCAAAATAGTTGAACTCCAACAAATAAAAGAAGTGCTGGCCCATATATAAGACTAGCTGTGCCCGCGACTTCGTCCGCGTGGAATTTAACAAAAACTTGATTTTTCTAAAATAAAAGATTTTTTCTAAAATAAATGTAGCCTAAGTTACTCCTTATTATATCAGCTACCTGACATTTTTAGAATATTTTTAGACCAAATAAATCAAAGAAACATAATAAGCTCATCCACCCGCGTGTCGTAATACCATATTTAAAAAACAACCTCAAAATTTAAAGTTTTATTTTTTTCTGCGGAACCCTAATTTGTTTTTCAAAATTAAAGTAGCCTAAGTTACTCCTTGTTATATCAGCTACCTGACAAAAAAAGTCCCGTCAAAATCGGTCCAGCCATTTCAGAGATTAGCCGGAACAAACAGACAGACAGACAGACGGACAGACAGACAAAAATTTTTTAAAGATCATTTTCGGCACAGGTATCGTGTATATAACGATATGTAGTAGGACATTTTTTTTTATTTTCACTTTTAAAACAGACACTTCAATTTTATTTATATGTATAGATATAAGAGTCAATCATCCTACAGTCGAAATCTGTAATGTCCTCTACATTACAGATTACGCAAAATGGCGGAGGCTCAAAAAATTTGAATTGAATTTAATAATAGACGAAATAAAAGTTGCAGAAATAAAATTTAACCATATGGCTGGAGCTGGAGATTATATCCGGACATGTAACGCCCAATATAGACAAGATGAGAGTCCCGATTTCCTGCGATCGGCTATATTTACAGTCGAGTCGGCCGATGAAAGATAATCATCTGACAACAGTAAACTGTGCCTGGACAGAACTACGCTTACTATCATGTACTGTATATAATGTCCGAAACAATATATTACCTGTAGCTATACCTGTATCAGCTCATATACGTCCCATTGCAGAGCACGGGCCTACTCTACAATCGAGAGTACGATTGAGAGTGGTTAGGCCATATAGTCCTCCGCGCTGGCCTAGTGCGGGTTGGCGCACTTACATACCATAGAAATTCTTTATAAATCGCTATGGTATGCAGGTTTCCTCACGATGTTTTCCTTCACCGTTTTAGTGCGTGGTGATTGACTATCAATACACACATGACTCCGAAAAGTCAGAAGTGTGCCTTGGGATTTGAACCCGCGACCACTGTGAACAATATATTACAATACAATCTATTAGAACTACCTAATTTCCCTCCCATGAATAACCACACGATAAGTTTTTCGGCTTTTAAGGGTGTATAAACTCCTTATGTCAAAGTCCCTACGTCATCTTATTGTTGATAGGTATATTTTATTTAACTTGTCCAATTTAATGTTGTTGATGCAACTTTAAAATGTCCTATAATAAGATTATTTGACAAAACATGGTTAAATATGTTTATGGCAACTACTAAAAGCACCACAAGACTAGAAATCACAGTAACAACTTCTTCTTTTAGAGACAGAAAAGGGCAAATAAAATATAAATTTGTGTTTGGTATCCTTTTTGCTAAGGTGATACCCAAAATACCAATGAACACTTGTTCTGCCTTTCACAATAAAGTTTTGAACTACTTCCGAGTAGCAAAAGATTTTTTTTTTCTAAGTATGAAAACTATATGCACATCTTTACAATTTAAGAATTAAGAATACATGTGGCCTCACACACTGCAAAAACAGACCCAGATAAAGCAACACAATCAAAGATAAAAACTGTCCATATTATGGGGGGTTATGTTGAATGATGAAATTGACTTGAAAATAGAGAGAGAGATAAATTACGAATTACCTAGAGCGCCATGTTTGTTTGTGATAATCATATAATATTAAATGGCGCGGTAACATAAGAACCAATTATCATTTTCTAATAATGAACCTTGCGGTAATGTACCTGAATCAATAAAATAATATAAGGAAAACGAATCAATTAAGACCGAATGTAATTAACGAAATTAGAGTGAAACCGCGGCGGAATCCTCTAATTAATAAACATTTAAAATATTACATAACATTCGGTTCAATGGAACAATGCTTATTCTTTTACAACCTCTAGATTTATTTTTCTATATTAGTTAACTTGTGGTCGTCTCTCATATGTGAGAGGCCGCCTGGGTAGGTACCACCGCAATATATATTTCTCCCGCCAAACAGCAGTGTAAATGCATTGTTGTGTTTCGGTGTGAAAGACATTGTAGCCAGAGTATCTACTGGACATATTCGGACCTAACATATTTTGTCTCAGGATAGCGAGCGCAGTAGAATGCCAGTTGCCAAGTATTGCCTTGTAATTGAAGGTGTTGCTTGGATTTGTTTTTTTGTTTGTTTCACTGTTTATGAGCGGTCGTATTACTTACCATCAGATGAAATGCATGCTCGTCTCGCCAGTCATTAAAATAAAAAAATAACCAGAGGGTTGAGTAGATATCGGAATCATATCTGCACAGACTTTTTTGATGCTAATTTCTAACTACCCCCGCTGTTGATTGCCATCATTCATGATGAAAAAAATAATTGTAGTTAATGTCTATAGGCATATACGCAGTGTCCTATCATACCGTGCATGCCATCACGCCCCTATCCGAAAAGGATAGACAAAGATACTACAAATAGACACACGTATACACACTTCCATTGGTATTTCCGTCCCTATAGGCTCCTCGACTAAGTATATCGCCATAACAGACGCAAATGGAATTCCAAGACTAGTTTTAATGTCTCTTGAATTATGAATATATATCAATAAAATCAAGAACTTGTTCAAGGCCTATCGCGTGGTGCAAATATGTATTCAAATGTTTGTATATTGTGACGTCGAAACAAATTTTATAAAACACGTGTTCTATGGTATTAGGGACATGTGACACTGTATTATTTAATTTATCATTTATTCTAACGAGATTTACTTAAACTAATTTAATCTAATGTCTATTTAAAATGATAATTTAAATTCTACTGGTTCTAATGAATTGACGTCGTTTTACGCCGTGTTACTGTTTATACTTGTATGTATGTACTTTGCACCAACAAAGTACTGGTGGTAGGTCTCTCATATGGGAGAGGCCACCCGCCAAACAGTAGTGTTAATATACTCTTGTGCTTCGGTTTAAAAAACATTGTAACTAGAGTAACTACTGGACATAATATTGAGATTTAACATCTTATGTCTCAAAATGGTGATGGCAGTGGAATACCAACCTTTGCTTTGTAATTCAAGGTGTTGTTTGATTTTGCTACTGTATATGAACGGTCGTATCGCGTACCATCAGGCGAACGGCATGCTCGTCTCGCAATTAATTACAATAAAAAAAACCTCCTCGCTAAACTACGAGTACCACATTCACGAGCGCTGTGTCGTATACAATTTTCATATCAAGCGTTTTATGTCTTTCATACTGTTTTTACACGCTGTATATTAGCTTCACTTGCATGTTTTTTTTTCTCAGTCTATATAATCCTCGGCTGGGCAAAATCTCCCTTGTCTTGCTCCGGTTCCATGCCAATTTAGACCACATGGGCTTGAAGGCGTTCAAATCATCACACGGTTTTAATGGCTTCCCGCGAAACAAAAGGTATAAAATATGCTAAAAGCAATCAGGGTTAAAACCAAAAACGGTCAGAAACGTCTATTAAAGTGGTATAAAAATCTGTACCTCACGAAGGCTATTTTAATTATAAAGGAGGCAACTATGGCAATAAGGCAAGGTGACCAACGTGTATTCCAAAAAATCTTAAAAGTAAGATGTACCTTGTGTTTGCTGCCATATATTTGGAATTTATTCTTTAAGTATGTTCTGCGTGGCCTTGTGTCAAAAAGCCAATAAAACATTGACGACTCTTTGTACTTCCTTAATAGGTTTATAAATTACGTCCAAATACCAGACAATGATTTTAAATCAAGGCAGATAACATCTAACCGGTTTTAGTTTTCGCATGGCTCTAAATTTGAATATAATTGTTGACGTTTACTTATTTTAATATTATTTAATAAAATAAATTGTATGTACTCGTAAATGAAACATTGAGATGAAGAGATCAAGTTTTGATTGTCTACTTAGAACATTTGTGAACTTATTGAAAATATCGAGGAAAATATGGAATAAAGAGCAAGATGTGACACAATTGGACGAGACCTTAATGGTACCCATTTAGGGCCAAGGTCTAGAGCTATTCACGCAGGTGAATCATCATCAGATTATGATGATGATCACTATAATTTGGCGACACGCAGAAATTCATGGTTTCAATGTAAGTTTGTAGCGACAATTAACTATTGAACGCACACCAAAAATAGTATACACATGTAAAATAATAAAGTGTGTTTTATTCACTAATATACACAGTTATTTAACTTTCTCAAAAGCACAAAACAGAGTATATGTGTTCACATATACTATGTTTTTTAATTTTACAAAAGATTAATAATAATAATGGCCATAATTGTAATTTTGAAAACTTGGCGTTAACGTGATATCTGTGCAAAATTATGTTTGTTAACATACGAAATTTGCTCAGGTAACTACATTATAGCTAATAAATATAGGTAGTTTAAAATAATTGTTTCCATGTTAACAAAGCTGTTTTAATTATGTTTTGATTGTTTTGCATTTTAATTTAAAGATTTATCGATTTCGAAGCTGTTGCTCGTTGGAATGGCAAAACAATCGCAATAAAGTACCTATTCATCTTATTATTATGTAATACTAGCTTTTGCCCGCGACTTCGTTCGCGTGGACTTCAGGTTCGTCCCGTCTTCTATTTCCTGACTCATCCCACGGGAACACTACATTTTTCGGGATAAAAAGTAGCCTATGTGTTAATCCAGGGTGTCAGCTATCACTATACCAAATTTCATCAAAATCTGTTGAGCCGTTTTTTCATGAAAGAGTAACAAACATACATACAAACTTTCACCTTTATAATATTAGTAGGATCTATATATTGTAGCTAATAATATTTTATAACATGTATCCTATATAATATCTGTGCGTATTTAACGATAAATTTGCTATCGTTATAATTATTTGTGCATTCAATTACAGTCTTTGTGTATTAATATTATTTTCTTCAGAGGACCTTTTAGGCCTTCTTAATTCACCTCTGCAACATCTTAAGGCCAACAGAAAATCCCTTTGAAATTAAACCCACCATTGTGTAACAGTAGTATAACCACAGTAATAAAATGAATCATTTTCTGCATTATTTTGTGAAAATTTAACGATGTACCATTTTATTACTTTACAACGGCCTCTGCAAAACGCCAGTAGCCAGCATAGAACAAAAGTTTGCGTAACCAACACAGGAACTTACGATGTACAAATATTTATTCCTGTCGTAAGCGTGTTTTAGGACAAAACTTTCTCGTTATTTAGGCATGATACCCACAACACGGCCAGTGTGGGATTAGGAATCTATATGCGACTGTTGGATGGATTTATTTACATATATTACGGGGATTTAGAAAGTCAAGTTATGCATAGCACGTGTCTTTCAACTTAGCAAAGTTGTACGTATTACTCCAAAGTAAAATAATATTTAAAACATAAGTCGTAACGTTTTAATTTCGAATAGTTATCAATTTCCCGCTCTTTAGTGGCAGCAAATGTGGAACTATCGTTCGTGTCGGTATTAAAGAGTTCACACATCCGGAACTAGGAGCGCAGTGCGCACTATAAAGAACCCAGCAAGTCATCGCACACTGGCGAGTAGTGTAGTGAGTACCCCTCGATCGCAGCTGGGCCACTTTCTCTTCGCAACCTTGATTTCTTACTCGCAACTTAACACTAACGCTAACTGATGACATTTTTGTCAATCAGCGCTAAAAACTTTTACTTTTGCCACGAAAGTGCACGGTAGTACATTTTTCCTCACATTTCATAACACGAAAATGCGACGTTATATAAAATTATTACCTATCACTTGCATAACAATCGTAGAAATGTACTTGCTTTCCCAAATAAATCACTGTGGCGATCGTAGACTACAAATTAACTTAAATTAATTTAAAATTAATACTTTCCGTATCGTAAACACTAAACACTTACCAGTTTCGAAAAATAAATCCAAATTCGTTAATTATTTGTCTAAAGTCACTGATACACAACACAGAAATAAACAAAAAGGTCACTGTCACTCAAAATTAGTTACGTTATGCACCAAAACTATACACGATTTTTTTGAAAAAATATTTAATACGAAATAATTTGTCGACACATCGGATCGCCACGTTCTGTACGGACAGTGGCTACGCCGGTTGTGGTAAGGAGTTTTCGTGTTTACACATCAATCCGAGAAACTTGAACGGTTAACCGTTCACAGTAAATGGTTATAGGCGTAAACACATTTCCGCATTGCGAGAGTGTTGTTTCAAAATGGTTGAATTATAACCACCGACCACATTAGACGTTTTGCAATAGTTGTCTTGTCCGTTTTTCGCAATTATGCAGCGGGTAGACAAACATATCGGCAAGTTACAAGTAAACAACTGCGTAATCAACCGTAAACAAGTGGATTTTTAACAAAGCTCTGTGTATAGTGTAAAAAATCATTGTTAAAAGTAAATAATTATATAAGAATAAAGCGATATAGTAGATTAAAATGAAAAAGTTATTATTTTATGCTCAGTCTAGAAATATTACAAAAAAAATATTTTACGATTATAAATTGTTGAAATAGATTTAAACAAAAAATAATTAGCTTAATGCAATGCAACCAACACGTGAAAAACTAAGGAAATAAAGAAAGCGGAATAAATTATTATTACCGAATTAATATGCTGAAATCATTTTGATTTTATTAAGAGATTGCTATAAGAAAACATACAGGCGTTAATATAAATAATATTAGGCCGTTATCCTTCGTCCATAAGTTTTCTGCCATTAAATCAGTAGTAAAAGTGTGGTAAAATTTAATGGAAATATGTATATTAATTCATTTTACTCCATTTTTTTATTGTTTTTATCATAGGGTATCCATATCCAAAACCTAGCTAAAAAGAGTTGTAAATCCAATCAGAATTATACAAGTTAGAAATGTTTTAAATCCTGTAGTGGGAGTAAAAGAAAAGAGATATTATAAATAGTCAAAGCTAGTGACGTCACTAGTCTTATATGCGGTACAGAGTGCGCGTGTAAGAGTCAAGAGATGGTATGATGTTCTTCCTCCCACTCTTTGGTTTAAAATAGTAATATTTGGCTCATTTATTAAGCTACTTCAATTATGTTTTGAGTGAAATGTTTTATTTTAATGTTATTTAGGTTAGTACAAAAAATTGATCATGATCAAATACCTACCCTATTGTAATTTGATATATTGCTGTACAATGTAGACTATAGAGTCGAATATCGTTAAAACCTTAAAAGTAAATAGAGAATTTTAATTTATAATAATTATCTGCTTAGAAAATGTAATTTTCTTTTGTAAATCTAAATAATAATTTTTCAAAATATATTTGTAAATCAGTTACACTACAATAAAAAATAGCAATAACCAAACGTTAACTCAGAAGTTAGTAATTTTTAAGGTTATGTTATTAACTTTCATAGCATTTCATAGTACATGCATTCTTTTGTGCATTCTTTGATTTTCTAAATCAGTCCTAATAATTTCAAATATGGCATTGCTAAAAACATCAATAACACGTTATATATGTAAGTGAAGATTGAATTTCATACTCAAAATTATAAATTACTATTTTTAAACAAATCAATTTTATTTTCAGTCAATAACGTACACCGAGGAATAACATCCATAATCAGGCCATCATCTACCGAAGCTAAGTGCAGTGCTGATGAAGATGCGCCCGTGGAAATGGAGAATCCATTTAAAAAAGAAAGGCGGCAATGTATTCTATGCAAGCTAAACATCACACCAGACTACAAAAACTTTAGACTATTATCGCAGTTCCAGTCTCCTTACACTGGTCGTATCTATGGCCGTCACATTACCGGACTATGTAAATCTAAGCAGGAGCAAGTTGAAGCAGAAATAACTAAAGCGCAGAACTGTGCCTTCATGCCATATTATTATAAAGACAAGGTGTTTTTGAAAGACCCTAAATTGTTCGACCCAGAGAACCCTATTAGGTCACATAGATTCTAAGATATTTTAATTTAGATGTAGAATATTCTTCTTGGTTCTTCTCAATATGTGAAGCTTGTAAAAATAAACAATTTTGTTTGGTTGTAATCATGTAGTTTGCCCGGAAACACATGTACATATTGTTATATTGTAAAAATCTTTAGTTGAATTAAAATAAATATCCAACCAGCGTTTTTTCTTTGTGTATCTATTTTAACTGCAATTATTACAAACATGGTTAATCATTCCCATACTAAATAAGCCTGAACAGTGAGCCACAATGAAATCATTACTATTATTTGGAGCTTTATTCAATAATCAGATAAGATGGAGACTATTGGCTAAGTGGCAACATAAAACTCAAACCTTATTTATATTATGTTACTGTTTATGAAGATGAACTAACCCCATATGATGTACTCTACTTTAGTCAGCATGGTAAGGTTAAATCTTTGAACATGGCACTAAAAATAAAAAATATCTACTGCAACAACTGAGGAATGTGTTGACACATTCATGAAATAGCATGTATGCAAGATAGCTTATAAAATAAAGCCAAAATGACATAAATAAGAATCTTTACTAATCAATTCATAAATTATTGACTTGACCCAAGACAATACTAGAATCATCTGGAGTACAAAAACAATCATTTTCTGAATCGTAACCTACTAAGGATGCTGGTATATGTAATGACTGCAGAATTTCTGAATAATCCATATTACTCTTTTCTGGAAACTTCCTTTTCATTAATTCCATTAACTCCTTTAGGGCATCTTGGCAACCTTTTTGCCATTTTTTTATTAAATCTCTCAATTCTTTTGTGTCCTCTGTAAGTGTTTTCGATAACAGTATTTTCTTTTTAACTTCTATTCTAGCCTTTAAATCATCTATATCTCTTTGAGAAATAGAGCCTGTAGATTTAGCTTTTAAGGGTTTAGCTGTCTTTTCATATGTTTTTCGAATAAGGATAGTCTTTTTGTTATCAAAGTCAAAGTCTTCATCATCATCAAATGAGTCCACTGTTTCTGTTTTGATATGTCTGTTGTCACAAGGCTTTTTAATTTTTTCGGTTTTTCTCTCCGTTTTTGGCTTTTCTTTAGAAGTTTTGGCTTTACTGGTCTCTAACTTTCTTATTTTACTCTTATGCTCAATGAAATCATCATCCTCTTGTCCAGTTACAGTTTCAGTTGCTTTTTGTGATCCACCTTGGTTTATCTGGCATAGAGGCAAATCATCGGAGTCTGAATCAAACAGTGTTTGTGATATAACATTGCCTTGCTTATCTTTAATACAAGTATTTATTTGATTCAAAGTTCCTTGGCAATTCCTACTTTCATCTTTAAAAATTTTTCTCTGTATGACAACAACACATTCTTTCTTCAATTCATTTGGGCTTTTATCTTTAATGCAATATGTTATGTTTGTATCAGTATTTTCTTTACATTCCTTAGTTTCTAAATCACATAAATTTTCATCACGAACATTTTTTACTGGTTCTGAACTTTTACTACTTGCTTTTACTTGAGATAAGTTTGTTTTTGTTTTATTTTTAGACTTTTGTCTTATAGGGGTTGACGTCTCAGTACACACAGTTTTCTCGGAAGTACACTCTTCTTGTTTATTTTGTTTGCCGTCTTCCGTTTCTATTTCATTCTCTGTGGCTAATTTTACATTTTGGGATTCAGTAATAGGTTCTTCTTTGTTTAAATTTGTTATGAGTGTTTTAGATTTCCTTTTACGAGGTAATTCGACATGTCGAGAAGGAGTTGTATCAACCTTTGACTCACATATGGGTATATCAATATTTGAACTTACAGGACTTTCACATTTCTTGTTTAAATCTGTTTCCTTACTTTTTCTACATTTCGTTTCATCACCACTTTGACTACAATCAGCATTACTGGCTAATGGTGATACAAAAGGAGATGGTCCACTTCTCTTCCAATTGCGCGATAAACCAAGTCGTCTGCAAGGAGTTAACAACGATTTGCTAATTCCGCCAGGAGTTTTCGGAGAATTGGTATTATTTGATTTCAGAGAAGCTACAGTTTTCATGACTTCCCGAGAAACTTTTCAATTTACTAATTGTGATTATTTCAGATTATTTGCAATGTTTTCTGAATTGCTAAATATTTTCATTCCCGCCAAAGAATGAACTATTGTACGAAAGTACGAAAACAAAATAAATTTACAATACATTATCTGTCAACAAAGTTTTAGTAATTCAAATAAAAATATCAGAACTCAAGGTGGACCAAGGTGGACCTTCTTGAATAGCTTTTTAATTCATAAAAACGATTGTATTTGGCATTAACCAAGTGGAACAGATTATTGCAGCGTTCTGTGCAGCGTTCTGAGTACGATTTTGAGCGTTGACGAATGGCAAATAAAAAACACACAAAAAATACAAAAGCTTTAATTAATAGGTTAGGATAAACTTAATAAAAAAATCTACAATAATTATCGGTTATAATAGTTTATATTGGTAAACAATTGTGCAGTGAAGAATGAAAGTGAACAAAATGAAGATAATATTGATGAGATGGAAGTGGTGAAAGTGAAAAAGGATGTAGTGACAAGAATAGGGAATATGCACGAGAGTCCAAAATAAGTCAAATATATTTTTTTGTAATCTTTATTGATATAGAAATGTACCTTAAAGATATTTTTTAAAGTCCTCAACTCTGAATCGGTAAAATAAATACTTAAAAAATGACATTTCAAATTTGCCGCGCAATTTTTTCGAAACGTGGGGCTATTGCTTGAAAAGGGAAGTGACGACAAAGTACACTATTTTATGAAGTTTTAGCTTGTTGGGTGTATTGTTTTACGTTTGTTTAAGAGTTATTTTTTGTTTTATTTATATTATTTAAAAAAAATGAATTATTTTGTGGCAAAATACAGTTCCGTAGCAATTAATGAAAGAAACTTAATCCAAATACTACAAAGCCGATATAGTGTACTCTGACGTCACAGCGAGTTCGCGCCAAAATGGCGTTCAAATGCTTGGCAACTGATAGCAGTTTTGATTATTTTTTTGTACTTTTTTGATTGATATTTTTAAAACCTTATATTTTTTTCCGGTAATGTAATAGCATACAGAATCTATTAAAAATATAAAAAAATGACATGCATATTCCCTATTGATAAAGGAATGTTACGATGGTTTGGTCATGTAGAGAGGATGAATGAAAAGAAAATAACAAAGCAAATATACAAGCTAGTGTGGATGGAAGAGTCGGTAGGGGTCAACTTCACCGAACATACACAATCCAAATCGGTGATACCCTCAACAAGGGTCAGATGAAGAGTACCCTGAACCACCGAGAATGCATGAAGAGGTTGAATCAACCTCAACCTGGTTGATGAAAATGGATAAAGCGAAATTAATATGTCAGGATCTAGCAAAGTGGCGGTCTATAGTCTTTACCTACTCCTATGGCCTTCGATCAAATATACACTAGATACACAGTTCCCTGTAAATGTTCCTTTAAAAGTGGCACCGATGCATTGAAACAAAAAAGCAAACAAAAAAATCACATATACCAATTCAATTAACACAAATTCCACCTTATTCCTGGGGCGTAAAGTAGCTTTTCACATAATGTTGTTTAAAGTCTGAATGACACGCCCCCGAAAGTAATAAAATTTTACGACTTTAGTTGGACACCCGAATAAAAGCGCAATGGAGTCGAATGATTGCATATTTTTCTATGAATTTACGAGAGTGTAATAATTATATTATCTTAAATATGTTGTCCGAATATGTAGTGCATAGGAATATGGAATAGGAGTCACACACACCACGCTCGAATTGTTAGGTTTAAAATTTTCTTCATCTATTCCTTGCGATATAATTTCACGCCACTTATTCCTTTTTATTGCATTAAGTGGAAATCTGTAAGAAATGTTTCTGATGTTAATTTATAATAAGTATACATTAATTATTACTAGTAATTTAAAAACAATAAAACTATTCCATATATTTTCTGTTCCAAATCATGACACTACTCATCTTTGTCTATTTAAGCGAGTAGAAAGGGACAACTGCGATGCACAGTTTGTTGATTTTAGTTTGCTAAATTTATTTATATTTAATTATTGGTACTCAATTTCACATATTTATTAATGTAGAAAGCAAGTACATGGATTATAATTGCCGAAAATATGAAATCCCATGTATTTTAAGCATTGTAAGTGTTTTGTTTTTGCATTTTTTCACAGAGCATTTAGGCACTGTCACAAGCAACGGTCGGTGCGCGACTAAAGGCGAAAGAGTGCTTACTCGAAATTTAAGCACTCTTTTTCGGTGCCATTTTCTAAGCGCTCATGTTGTATCTAGTGTATATTTGATCGAAGCCTATGGCATACAGGCCTGACATGTATATTGGTAAAAATATATAATTTTATTTTTGATTTCAATTTTAGTGGAGTATTTAATCAATTTACGTTCGAATATGCACAATATTTGACGATGCCACATACATGACACAATATTTAATTAAAAATATTAACAATTGTAAACCTACAAATTAGCCAATAGGGGCCGTTCAAGTATTACGTAAGCACCATAGGGGGGCGGGGGGGTCTTTGCTTTGCTTATTTTGGATGACATGGGGGGTAGGGGGGTCTAGATGATGATTACGTCATCAAAACAATCTTAACAGGACGATTCAAAACGCAGTTGCCCAGATAAACACAGGGATGTTATGAAAAGAAAGTTAGAAAATATAAGATATATGTTATATACAGGGTATATCAAGACTGCCACCTAAAACGAAGCCGGGTGATAGTTTTGGTGAGTAGAAGAAACAATGCAACAAAAAAAGTTTTTGTTATTTTATTTTTAGAATTATAACTTCTTCAGGAATCATTAAAAACTTTAAAGTATATTAATTCAAAAATGTTTACGTAAGCACGGGGGAGGGGGTAAGAGCTTTGCTTACTTTTGCTGACAAGGGGGATGGGGGGGTATATAATTGTAATAAATTTGCTTACGTAATACTTGAATGGCCCCATATACAATTAAATTAATCATTAAATTATATGACGACCAATCGTGAAAACAAATAAAAATAATAATAAATATCAACCTTTGTAAGACAAGTCACAAATACTTATTTTAGTAAAATGACCAAAACCAAGCCCACTGAGTTTGACTCGCTGGATCTACTCAGAAATGGGTCGCGCCGCGTAGTATCCAGTGGTAAAGTAAAGCCCGCTGAGTTTGTTCGCCGGGTCTTCTCAGTCAGGGCCGCGTTGGATCCGGCAGTAAGCCTAAACATACGGGACGATTCGGAAATACTTATGGTCGTTGTCTCAAGTTGGACCCAAAAGAAGCCCACTGAGTCTTATTCGCCGGGTCTTCTCAGGAAGGGCCGCGTTGGATCCGGTGGTAACAATAAACCGTTACGCACCGTCTTGATAATATTCATGGTCCACTAATAATTTAATTTAATTTGACTAACGTAAATAATGTATTAATTTGAAAAATAAATTATCAAAAATTAATAACTAATACTTTAAATAAAATATGAATAAAAACTAAATAAATAAATAAAACTAATTGTAAATAAAAATAAAATTAATTTAAAAATAAATAAATAAAAGCAAGAAATTAAAATAATTAATACTAAGTGTAGAAAATATATTGTACATAGCGATTAAGTTCTATGTGTATTGACTTGTCATTAGGGCTCTTAAATTGCCTACGTGACCTACATTTCATTTCAAATACATTTCATTTCATTTCATTTCATGCATCGCAATAATGGTCCAGAGAGTACGCATTTCAGTAATTCAGGTCATGTGAAAAATAGATGCACGTTGAGCAAATATTTACTAGCCAAAATATTGCTCTCTATTTTCCTTGTTTTGAAATTTCAAAATCCGGCAAATATTCTCAACGCTCACCTCTTGACATGGCTCATGGAGAGTGTTTTAAGCGCCATCAACGCCTAGTGGAACGCAGCTCATAAGTATATGTTTATGTAGCTCCTATTAATACTCTGTGAAATATATTCGATCCTTGCACCCATTTTTACTTCTTAGTCTGTGCACCCATTCATTAAAATTAAACTTCACTGTCAAAAAGTCATTCACTCCCTATCATTTGAAAAATAATTTGTGTGGAGCGCGAGTGTAACGAATCATTGATTGCTATATTTTGTAGAGTAATCTCAAACCCAAAAAAAATACGATTGAATCGAATTGCGAACCTGAAGTTCGTACAAATCATACGAAGTGCGAAATAATTATAATTTAGTGAATCAAAATATTACATAATGCCGCTGCTGCGCCTTACTACTGGTACTTTTGGGCAGCTACGTACATTTGCTACGTCACCAGCCCTTGGAAAACGCGTGAAAACCTTTGCCGTATATCGATGGAATCCGGACGAGCCTGACAAGAAGCCTTACACTCAAAACTTTGATGTGGATTTGGACGACTGCGCACCTATGGTTTTAGATGCGTTATTGAAGATTAAGAATGAGATGGATCCTACCCTGACTTTCAGGCGCTCGTGCCGTGAAGGCGTGTGCGGCTCCTGCGCGATGAACATCGACGGTGTCAACACGCTGGCTTGCATTAGCCACATTGATCAAAACCTGTCCAAGCCGACGAAAATCTACCCCTTGCCGCACATGTACGTGGTGAAAGACCTGGTGCCTGACCTGACCAACTTCTACCGCCAGTACCAATCCATTGAGCCGTGGCTGCAGCGCGACAAGGAGGCTGTTAAAGGTAAGGAGACCCAGTTGCTGCAAGATGTAGAAGACCGCGCCAAACTCGACGGCTTGTACGAGTGCGTGCTTTGTGCGTGCTGCTCTACCAGCTGCCCCTCTTACTGGTGGAACGGTGACAAGTACCTTGGACCCGCTGTTCTCATGCAGGCTTACAGATGGATCATCGACTCGCGCGACGAAGCCACAGAGAAGCGTCTCTCTAAGCTAAAAGACACATACTCTGTCTACCGTTGCCACACAATCATGAACTGCACGCGCACATGCCCCAAAGGTCTGAACCCTGGTCGCGCCATCGCCCAGATCAAGACACTCTTGTCAGGATTGGTCAAGAAGCAGCCTCCGATCATGGATCCTGCTGGCCTACAGAAACAAACTGCTAGTAATTAAAGGTAATCTGATAAACGGTCTCATAACATAGGCTGCTTTCAATGGCAATTTTATGGATGGTTAATTGCTGTTGTAATTTGAATGTTATTTAATATTGTGCAACATAAACCTGTTAGTAAAAGTTTTGTCTTAATGTGAACCAACTATATGTTACAAGGCTTGTCATTTTAAGATTTCTTTTCAATCAATTTATTAATTTCAACATTGAGATTTGTACAAATAATAGCTGCTTGCAACAACATAAATATTGCATTCTTGAGAAACCCTTATATAACAACATAACAGCTACAATATTTGTGTGTATTATGTGATACAAACTAATAAATTTTACAATCTTGCCATTAAAACCGATTTTGTAAACTATGTGATATTTTTAACAGATTTTTTAATATAATATATAAAATTTGTTTCAAATCACAACAGCAATAAGACTCCTACATTAAATACATTTATGCGTACTTACATAAGGTTCTCGCGAGATTAGCCGTATAATCTCTCATCATGAACCATAGTTCAACTTGTAGTGAAAATCATGGATATTTGTTCATTAGTATATAGAATAGATTTAAGATACGGTGATGAAACTAAGACAGATGAACTGGCTAAAGTATTAATTTGAGATTTATTAAAAATACTACCAAAATTATATGAGGCTTTGCATTTTGTAATTAATTATTTTAATTTGCTAATCTCTGATATGCCTCTATACATAGTGTTATGTTTTCTACTTTTAATTCAAGGACTGTCTGAATTTTAAACTTGCATGCTTACACACTGACAATATTCTTCAAAGAATTGTTGTAGTACCACTACTTTGACAATATTTTAGTATCATGACACTGACCATTTTTTATGCCTTAAATTTGGAACAACCGTTGACAATTGTAATTCAATTGGACGAAGTTATATCAAAATGATTTAACTCAGCCAAAATTCTTACACTAATGTCCATTGTTTAATGCATTATGATCTTTTAAACCACCAAAAGGGACATGACACAAAATTTTGGCTACATCAGTTCACTTGTATACTAAACCTGCAGACATTAAAATAAAATCAAATAAATATTCTCATGTCATTCACTAGCCATGGTCCAAGTTATTATATTATGGCCACATATTATCACAAAAATGCCTGGCTTTAGCTTTTAAGTGTATACACAATATCATGAGATCTGCATGTCTATCTAGCTTAAACTTATTGCAGGCGAAGGCGACAATATTACTTGCTCTATATTGCAGTTAATCCTGTTTCGTACATATAGATGTGGCCAATTTATATGAAGTTGAAAATTTTTGGACAATTTACATATAATAAAATATTACTGAACTTTTTTAGATACAGTTTTTTCATTGTTGATAACTTCGTTCAACTTTTTAAATTGTAGTTCAATTACTCATGTAGAGAATATATTTATAAATAATGTAATGATAAATGATATTAAAATTTCTTACAAAGTATTATTTGAATTGAAGTATTGTAATTTAAATCGTTTTAAATTATTTTCGTGACATATTTATTTTTCATCTCACCCGACGTTACCGGAGCCATTGAAATGTGTTATATGTATAGTTGTTGAATAAAAACTATTTATTACATTTGGGTTTTATTTATTTAAACATTACTAAGTCACATAAAATGCGTAAAACGCGCCGAAATCGAAGGACCTAAAATCAATTTATAATTGAATAGTCATAATATTGATTAAACCGCCCTGATTTATCATTAAAATAAAATTTGTTTACATTAGTTTATTACACACCTACTTTATAAAAGGAAAATTACTGTAGTAACATGGCAACAAACGATAAAACAACTCAAGAATTCTGACATGCTTTCATGTAAAAAACATTCACGCTTCTAGATAAGAAAAAAAAACATTGGCCGATCCGCGAACATCGTTATTATTTTTATTAATCTTCCATCCGATGCAAGTGGTCGATATAAGTGACAGAGTTCCGTACAAGTTCCGTAGGGATCTATTTGAGTACAGCTACTTGAAAGTTAAAAATATTCCAAATGGCTGTTTCGAAATTTACCAATAGCCGTTTTATGGACCTTGAGACTGATAAGCGTGTCTACTAGCGGTATGGGTGGTTCTAAAGCATTCGAATTTTCAATAGCAACAGGTGTCGTTTCCATTTACATTTGAAATTCAATTAAAAAAGGCGTTGGTTGATGAGTCAAGGAATTTATTTGTGGTAAATAATAAATTGGACACCCATGATAAAGTAAATACAATTGGTTTGATAGTATTCTAAGGCATTTAATGGTGTTGTGTCACGCATTTTATACATCGAAGGACTTGTAAGCCAGTTGTATCGCCAGCCGATACTTAGTAGGACATAATACACCCGTAATACAGAATGAATTTAGGTAGGTTTAGAAATAAAACCGGTCACTGCCAAAAAAATCAAGCTAATGTGTGTTGGGCAAGACGCTTTATCTATTCAGCCGCTTAGGGCTAAATAAATCAACATCGCAATAAAACTATCAGTTGTGGAAGACGTTATAGTTTTAGTTTTAAGTAATAGCAGGCAGCATAGTTCAATAATGCAATGCCAAAACTTATTCGTAACATGAAATATTTTATTTGTAAGCATAGTAAGAAAATCTGTTCCTTTCATTCCTAGTATTCAATATAAGGACAGCCTCCGTGGCGCAGTCGGTTGACCGCCGCCCGTGAAACGAGAGGCCGCGAGTTCGATTCCTGCACTGAGAGAAATGTCTGTGCGGCCCTCAAATATTTTTTTTGGGTCTGGGTGTCTGTGAGACCAAGAAGTCTCTCGTAACTCCTGATACCCACAACACACGACTCGATCTTAGTGTAGGTTCAGGACTACGTATAGGGCGTTATTGATTATTTATTTATAAATATAAAACAAAATAAAATTGTGTATATCCATTATCCATTCACTCCAAAAACTAGATTGGATAAAAAGTTCATATTTTCGATTTTTACAAAGAAGAGTAATAATTTGTTGGTGTAAAATTGATGAAGTTGTAAAACCACACGAAACGCAACAAATGAAAGCAATACTTAATCCGTACAGGCAAACATTTAGGCTCAAAGGTTTGAAAATCTTACTTGTTTCTGTCCACCCTATTTTACGGTACACTTTGAAATCCTCGATTCAAAAACCAATGCATCTCAAAAAAACCTTTACTTTTAGAAACTGTAGGTGGATCGAAGAAAGATTCTCGAATAAATGCCATGAATTTACATATCCAACCCAAAACAAGAATAACACGGTTCCTATGGAAACTTTATATTTTTTTATTGATCTTCAACGAAGTCCGGTTCTGTTATCTTCAGAGGTCAGTGAAGTGTAGACGACCCGCTTGCGTCACACACACGCCTCTTTAATATTTTATTATCTTAACATACTAGTTTTACACCTGACTTCATTTTTACGTAAGAGTGACTAGCACCTTTTAACTTAACCATTCAAATTGAGACATTGTTTTAAACTACTCTGGCTCCCTTCGACGAGAAAATATGTCCAATGTTTGAAAATAATCACCTAATCTAATGTGCTTAAATATTACGATATTGTAGGTACTAATAGCTACATAAGGATAAATAATTCTGTGAAAAATATGTGGAGACTTTTTTTATGGATGAATAATAAATAACTGATGCATTGGTGATTATTATGCCAGGGTTTCCTTTATAACAAGGAAGATTATAATTTCAGTGAAAAAGTGAAGAATTAACCAAGCCATACTTGTAACGTCTCCTAAAATAAATGGATAAAATCTTGAAAACCGAGCTAATTGGACATGTATCTAATATCAGTCCATTCATTTATTTTAATTAATGCGGTTTATCTATGCTAAACAAAATAGAATAAACTTATGATAAAACGAGTGGAATATTCTAGTATATAATTATAACATAGCCATTATGAGATGCAGTCACCAGACTACCTATTGTATTTTTTGTTTCAGTGACCTCGTAAGTTATCTTTTAGCGATATTGACAAAGATGTTAATTATATTAAACGCAAGCACACCACACACAAAGTGTCAATCAGTTATCGCATATTCTTTTGGATAGATCACTTATTTTTAAACTTTTATGTTATATTTATTCTTTTTATGGTATTTTCGGCTTTATCCTCCCATTGTATTATATTTAGTAACCATTTCGAATACATTTAACTTTCTAGTAGCTGTACTTAAATAGCCATTTATGGTGGACTATTTAAAGATTATCTACTTTTCCTTTGAAGATGGTTCTATGCATCGGTTTAGTTTTACTCTCAAGTCATTGAAATTAATTACTATAGTTAAGTTGCCTAGAGTTCTTTTTCTTCATTCCTCTCCCAAAGGTACGCACATAAAGAGCAAGAGCCCGTAGCTGCCAGACCTACATCATTTTGTAAAAGCTGAAAGTTTGTCTGCGCATATCTCTAACATAGGCATCACACGATCAGCTGTCATTTCAATTCATCAACTTCGATGCGTCTGGCAAAATGAAAGAACCATCAAAAGTGTCTGATTACCTAGGAAACAGCTTTTGATGGTTCACGAAAATTGGCGGCCATGGGCTCTTGGTCTAGTTCTTAGTCTTGCTTACGATTCCAGTGTCATAGATGTTCTTAGGGAAATGGTGGTGGTAATAACTAGACATTTACCATAAGGTAAGCCACCGTGTCTAGTCGTTTGCCGAACCCATGTAACAAAAAAATGTTAGGAAACTATTGTTTTTTACGTTCGGCCTTCTGACTTCAAACCTTGATATCATTTATTGATAAGCATCTTTTATAGCATATTCGTTGGAGGTCGTAAAGTAAAATGCACTCTTTTATATTTAGCACTTAGATTGTTCCATAAAAATAATCAATTGCTATCACTTACTGATACCTATTTATTATTATTGATTTAAACTCGGCGTTATCGTGCTTTGACTAGTGGTATCCCTGGTTACCCCTTAGCAAATACAGACGCGAATGTAGTAGATAAGTACTATAAATTAATTCATCAAAAAAATCAAATCAAAATATGCTTTTTTGTACACCAAGATATCACACAATTTACAGGATAATGTTACATAATTATGTACAATGGGCGGCCTTATCACTAATAGCGATTTCTACCAGGCAACCTTTGGATGGACAGGAATAACAAGAATAACTTTCGGTGTGCAGTTAAAGCATAAAAACGATATAATAGATTATAATTGTACAACAAATAAACGGAACATTATACTATATTGTATGAGCATACCACAAATATAATATATGTATATGTACACACAGTACGCATATTATACACATATAGTGGCATTATATATAAATAAATACATACATATTTATATATACATAGAAACATACATAACATATAAACAACAATAGGTAATCTAATTAATTAACGATAGATAATAACATCTTATAAGTTTTTTAAAAGAACCTATGGTCTGTGCACTTCTTATTTCAACGGGAAGAGCATTCCATAATCTAACGGCCTGCACTGTAAAAGATTTGTCCAAGAAGTTAGTGGTATGCTTCGGAGTACGAAGCTTCAAATTCTCCGAGGGCCTCAGTGACACCGAATGCGACACACTTAGGAACTTGAAACGTTCTTTAAGATAGCGTGGAGAGGATGGGTCAAATAGAATATTATAGAGCAAAGAAAGAAGATGAGCATTCCGACGAAGTCGAATTGGTAACTACTTGAGCTTAGCACGAAATGCCGAGACATGATCATATTTGCGCAGGCCAAATATAAATCTTATACAGAAATTTTGAAGTCGAATTCATTATTTAGTTGTTAACAAAATTGCCATTTCTTTTTCGAGTTGATTGTGTTCCTACAGAAAAAAGAAATATTATATGTTTAGGTAATATATTGCCCTCACAGCAGAAATACGAGTAATAAATAAGCAGCGAAATTAATTGTGTACATTCAGGAATCTACCGCGTGTCATTGTTCGTGATGAATAACAGGAAAATAGGTAACTTTTATTCGCCTAGAGATTAAATGCGCTAAAAAAGGCAGCTTTAATTAATTGTTGCCATATTTGTAGAATATTTCAACATCGACAATAAAATGATCGTTGTACACACAACAGCATTATTGAAAGAAGACAAGTTGCATTGTTTGCAAAATGCGATAAAGAATTCAAACATACACTTATGCCACATACCTCTCTCTGTTCTGCATGTTCGATGCTCATACACCATTGGTCTCACATCCTAGCCCTTGGGATCAATGCCCTTGCGCTAAACCTTTTTTATGAGTGTTCGGTACCTACGATGGACGTTTTTTTCAAACCGTCCGGTCCATGGCACCTACACTATATGAAATTTTTTTTTAACTGTCTCTGCATGTGTGAACGTATTGGTGTTATTCATACAATTCAATATTGTATTCAACATATTCAATCATGTACAGTACATATTTTAAGCATTTAAGTACATAAGACGTCCTACGAATGACTCAACTCAGTAGGTGTGTGGGAAATACCGACACATAAATTTTAACGCAACATTAAATGATAATTTTCAACTCCGGTTTATTAGCATCCATAAAATTGATTTATTTAATTAACATCATTTTCAGTCCAGATGTATAGAGCTGTACTATTCTATTTCAACCCATATATTATGTACGTCCCATTGCAGGGCACGGGCCTCCTCTACAATCAAGAGTACGATTGAAAGTGGTTAGGCCATATAGTCCACCACGCCGGCATAGTGCGTGTTGGCGGACTTTAGATACCGTAGAAATTCTTACAAATCGCTATGGTATGCAGGTTTCCTCACGATATTTTCTTTCACCTTTCTAGTGCATGGTGATTGACTATCAATACACACATGACTCAGAAAAGTTAGAGTTGTGCCTTAGGATTCGAATCCACGACCACCGTGAACACGTTGGCAGCTGCATTTCGTACGTTTATCAACAGCCACCACGCACGATATAGCTACACCATGCTTTAATTCGTCGTCTATCTATTTTGTAAGTGGATATCCAATGCATCACGATGTACTTATTATGGCATTAATGTGTATGGAAAGATAGAGAGTATTTATCGGATTACTTACTGATACTATAATTAGATATGGAGTACTTAAATCCGTTAGCGTAAGAAAATGTCAATATTAAAAGGCGTCGTGTGAAAGGCACCTGTTATTAAAATACCCCTCCCCTTCCCTTTCAAATGTATCTAATTTCTTATGATTGTGCACGATATCTGTAGATATTAGCTACAAATACAAAACTACAAAAACCAAGAGCGTAATGTTGAGAAACATTCCAAATGTTAACCCAGTGGTACTCAACCTTTTTTTATACGGGCTACCAACACGTTTTAGGCATGGTATCGTGCCGCGGACCAACTCAACTAGTAATGTACTCTGTGGACTCTACGCAACTCATTGCGATAGCTTCGTTTAGTTAGTACCTTTTTTTTACTCGGCAATGTAGTTCCTATGATTGGCTTGTAATTTAATATAGTTTGCAAGACGTAGGTTGATTAAAGCTGTGTTAACTTAATGGGAAATGCTGTTTATATTAGTATAAGGCCAGCTGCCGAAGGATTTGCACAGAAATCTTCAGTAAATTACATTATTAGCATATATTTCCATAAAGGGACTTGATAGTGCTATGTAGATGTCTAAGTCTTTACTTCTCTTTGCTTATTACTTTTATCTTTAGTTGGGATCGGGTTTCTACACTAGTCTTCTCAATAATGTCTTCTGTATGTTGTGGAGTTGGGTACCAGGCGTGGCAAATTATTTTGTTCCACCAGGGAACTTCAGTTTGTCTTTCAGCAGGTCGGTACTGTATACGGATACTTTTCATACAAAGGTAAAATTAATATAAATGAAAAAAAGCATAGAAATACGTTGAATTTTGTTAATAAAATACAATATAATGAGAAAAAAATGTTTATTTTGTAACATATTATAATTTTGCAAATTAATTTATTTTCAGTATAACAATAATTATTCTAGTCTATATACATGCGTTCGTACACCTATAGGTTTCTAATTACACTACATCGTCTCCTTAAGATGCGGTTTGCGATCTTTAAAATAATTCCACTTTTCAGATTCAACTATGTGATTCAGATTCTAAAAACTGTAGTTATACATCTCAAATTATTACAATAATTTAATATACTTATCATTACATATAATAACATATAAGTTCTTATATTTCAAAAACATTTTTATCTATCACTAATCACAAAATCATATACTACGTATATAAAGAACTATTCAATTATAATATACTTTACTGTAAATAAATATATTTAACATCAAATCCTTAAGTTTTTTAAACACGAATCACATACTTTTTACAAAACTAATAATACAATGACAAAGTTAATTTAATTTTTGAATAGTCATTTTTCATTTCTAAAAGATTTTACAGATAAAATGTATTTTATTAAATTTAGACTCGTATTATTTAATTATAGTGTTTACGGTCTTATTAATTTATAGTTTTAAAACCCACTATAATACAGATCGATTTGTCTTCTTCGCTCCAACTAACTTCAAAACTAGTTAGAAAGGGACATAACATTTGATAACTAGAGCGGTAGCGGTAGACATAAGTTCACACTAACATAGAGCAAATTAGTAAATTGACTTCATTGATATTGGACACCTTTGAAATCCTTTGAAAATAACTCTCAGAGTAGATCTTCATTTATCCACTTTAGATATATTGATGGTACCTCCAAAAGCTTAATTTAGCTTTATTAAGTCCATAACTAACGCATCAAATTACCGAAGACAGAATTTCATAGAAAATAAAATAATTTATTAAAGTGTTACAATTAATCAATTCCATGTTTTAATTGTATTATTTGACAGCCTCCTAGCTTAGTGCGTTAGAAGGCGACAGTTAAACAAGAAGTAGCTGGTTCTATTCTAGAACCGAGACAATTTTTAACACAATTCTTTCAAATCTGGATGTTGTGGGATCGAAATAACCCCTCTTAAATTTTTGACAGCCACGATCCAAGACTTTATGTTACAGGTTACTATGGGGTCATTACTATGTGTTTGTGGCATATTTATTTACAACCAATGATTTTAAACGAGCATCAAACTCCTAAGAACATTTTAGACAATCCATTTACGAACACTTTCAATGGCAGCATTGTTACAATATATTAAAACTATAAAGTTTACAATAAAAACACACTAAATAAATTATATAAACATACATACTTTTCAGCACATTTGAAACAAATATAAATAAAATATACTTATCTTCTCACAATAGTTTGCTTATCAGGCTATTAGCACAACGATCTTCATTGTTCTGGCGATCCAAACCGCATCTTAGGTCCTTCATAACAATTGTTAAATAAGTGCTGTATATTTAATATCACTTTCATAGTGCGTTTATACCAGAAAGGAGTTGCGACGTCCGAAGCCACATCTACGTATTACGACCATGGGATTATTAAGCCTTGTATGCACTAGGCAATGTACTGCTTTTTTATTTTTTATTGCAATGAATGGCGAGACTAGCAGGCAAATTGCCTGATGGTAAGACCGTTCATAGACAGTAGCAAAACCAAAAAACACCATGAATTACAAAGCAATGCTTGGCATTCATTGCCTCCCCTTATGCATTTAAAGAAGATGGGAGCAACATAACTTTATTTTGTCATTTTACAGAATGCGTTGTAATTTACAAAACTCAACCATTCTAAATTTAAAGACAAATAAAAATAGACGTGTCGTCATTCAAGGGCAAAAAATACGCATTACATAAACAATCCCGATTGTAACTCAGAAGAACTGTCTCAATTAGGATTAGGTTTTTTTTTATTGCTATAAATGGCGAGACGAGCATGCCGTTCGCCTGATGGTAAGCGATACGATCGCTCATGAACAGTAGCAAAACCAAACAACACCTTGCATTACAAAGCAATGCTTGGCATTCCACTGCGCTCGCCATCCTGAGACATAAAGTGTAAGTCTCAATATGTCCAGTAGTTACTCTGGCTACAATGCCTTTCAATCCGAAATACAACAGTGCGTTTACACTGCTGTTTGTTTGTTTTAGGTTTTAACAAAGTTGCTTTTTAGTTTTTTTTTACTTCTAATATTTTACGAAATTTTATTTGTCTTATAATATATCTTTCGGAAAAAAATGGTTCATAAAAATCACATTATTGACTTGTCCCACCGAGCTTCAGTGCTCAGTGTAATTATTTTGCGTGGAATTGATCCCATCTTATTATAAACCTTATTAAGAAACTCGGATGAACGAGGGATAAAACTTAACTTGGGCTTTAGACTCGTCTCGATTATTTTGTTCATTCTTTTTACTTTTAAAATCAGTGGGTTGCCGTAACAAGATTGTCATGTTAGGCCGAAGTACATTCGTGTTTAGTAATAAATACCTAGCTCATTTGAGATTAATAGTAAGATTCTATGAATTTAGGATAGTATTTAGACGTATTACCTAGTGCATACAAGGCCTTATGGATGCAAACAATAAAATTGGGCCCTATTTCGTGACACTAGCTCTAACTACATCTAAACTTCCATTTAACGGCAGATTACAAACCACATCACTACACTGAAAAATATGTCTGAAATGAATACATCAAAACTGCATGGCGGCTACTAATTGGCTAGGTTTTACTCTATTTTATCATGCTTATATACTTCGGTAGTCGTGGATTTAATGCTTTATTTAACAGATTTGGAATTTATAAGTGCTTATCTCTGGTATTAAACATGGACCAGCCATTTAATTATTGTACAAGAAAATTAAGCACTTTTTGTATCTCCTATGTTTTAATTCCAAATATTTAATTTACGCTTTTTGAACTAAAACTGATGAATTTTGTATAACTTTGTTTGCAATCTCTTCCCTTATAACAGGGTATTTTACCTGAAAATTGCACATTTTGTAATGTTAAATTACTTCTGATTAGCAGACAGAGAAGCGTTTTAAGTATATAAATACGATAAAATAGGTAAAACGTTGTATACAGAATGATTTAAAACACACAAACAAAGGGACGGACATAACTATGTCTTATTCACTATAGATTACTTGCGTCTATTTATATTAAATACTATTATATTTAGATCGAAAGATTGTTGTAGTTTCACGATTGTCAGTTATTATATCTTCTTGGGCTTTCATATATGTAATTGGTGTTATTGGGTAGGAAACAAAGTATTATTTTACAATAATCCTAATATTATAATATATAATATATTAGGATAAAAGACACGAAGCCTAGATCTTAACATCGGATATATTTTCCCGAGATCCCATATCTCTTTTTCAACATATGTCTTGTTATCGTTACAATATCGAGTAATCGCCAAATTTAATCTATATTAATCGAGACTAAATTACCTATCTCTTTAGCTATTTGCAAGACTGTTTCTTTATTCAGTGGCATGGTGTCTAAAATAATATTTCCCAGAACTTCGTCCAAATATATTCCTACGGAAATATTAACCGAAAATCAAATTACAAAAATAGCCTGGTTTTATTATACAAGCATACCTATTAAAATAATAATGATTATTTCAAGAAAGCCATAGTGTGAATAATGACACGTCTCTTAATATCCATTTAGAACTATTTATAATTGTGTTAAATGTATGTATTGCCAATTTGAGCGCTAATGTTACCTTACTATTGATATATTATGATATTTCCTTACATATTTGGTGTTATACATTTGGTTGCTTAACTATATATTGAAATCTTTATGTAATGTGAATACAATATTTAGTTATGTATGGATAAATATATTTAAAAGATATAAAGAAAATTATTCCGAAACAAATGTATCTTATAACTAAGCGTTTTTATTGCTTGCAAGTCCATTTTCATTGAAGGCAACGTAAACATGTAACTCTATTTCACAAACGCAACTACCCTCAAAATAATCGTGGCGGTTCAACGCATTGTCTACCAATCACGCCGCTTTAGAACAGCGACATCTAGCGGCAGTGTTAAAAACCAATCGGTCCTAATGAATACCTTTACGTAATAAATTAGTTCACTTAGCTAACATTGTTTCTTCTGGACAGGTAGTGCAATTTCGGTTTGTACAAATCTGTGGTGTCGTATCGTTGGAATTTGGATCGCTGCGGCGTTTTTATCTTTCCATTGGGCGTGTGCTGCGTCGTGTCTTCCTCGTAGTTCTCCACTGATTTGTCACTTGACGGACTGTTGGGTAGATCTGCAACCCCAGACAATATAATGAATAGTTAGTTATACACGTAAAAACCAACTTCTTCACACATAATTTGGACAAATCAATGTCCTTTAATCCGAAAAAAACATTCTATGCTGTAAGTCATAAAGTACGTTTAAAATCACGTTTTGTCCCTCCACCTTATATTAGTTTTATATTATCTACTCTGGATCCTAAATACTATTTATAAATCTATGTTTCTGGTAGTTTTGATCCTTGCTTATAAAAGTTAAAAGGATGATTGAGAAAAAACGATATTGTTACATGTAAGTATTATGTGTTCTATTAGTGTATCTAATGTATGAAACTAAACTACATCTTGAAGTATGCCTAATACTAACTACATCTGAATATGAATCTCCTACTAATGAAGAGCAAATCCTCGTTTCAGAGACAGCGTTGCTACCTCTAGCTAGTCACAAAATTACAAATCTAGGGTCATCAAAAAGTTGTGTAAAATAATTTACATACTTTGAAAGACTTCCCTTGAATATACTGAAAGATACATCGGTACGGCAAAGCGATACACCACACCTATTAAAATGCAGCGTAGACGCGGACCAGAGAGTAAAAGCGGCCCCAAAACAAGCTATTTTACATTTGAATCACATTACTCACTGGTTTTTCTCGGGCGTGGCAAACCCACCCGTTTGGCGCGACCCAAGTATTTAGACCTCGTGCTGATAGGAATTCTGTTGTTATTCGACACTTCTTCTGGCTCTGAAATGGTCCAAAAATGTCTAGCGCTTAGCTTGGATTTTAAAAAACACTATTTAGTTAATCAATTTGAATTTCAGTCGCTTTGTAGCTAAGAGGTAATAGCACAGCCTTTGAACCGTTTGGTACCCTGCTGAAATCCTGCTTGGAAGGAAACATTTGAGGACACTCTATATAAAGACTATGTTATTTTTAAAGCACAAACTCAATCTTAACTAACTTATCTCTACGGCATTAATGGATGAAAGCCTGCTTAATACGTCAGGCTTATGATAGCCGCATATCCGTTACAACAAAATATGCATGTGCCGTCGTCAATGTTTGTGGGTTAGCTATATTATAATACGATAATGAATAACCATGTATTCAAACCATAGACATAGAGAAATGCCTGAGGGCTCGCGAATTGGATATAAATAAGAACGGAATAGTGTGAAAGAGGCAAAACAATCGTGTGACATTAATTATTATTTCAGAAATAATCTTAAAAATCTTATGACTCTTAAAAGGCCAATTAAATTAATTAAAACTATAGATAAATTCCAGGGAATTCTCTATGTCTACAATTCAAAGATGTATCTGTCAAACGCACAGCCAAAATAATACTTTTAAACTTGATACTAAAAAACTTGGACGCGTATATGTGTTTAATATGCTGGTAACAGGCCTCCCCAGAATCTTAGCAGCGCAGTTAATCATCTGCCGGCTGTGAAACGAAATCCAGTTGGCGAACCGCGCCAAATATTTGTAGGATCCACACATGAATAATTTGTTTCGGGTCTGCTTCTTTGACAGAAAATTCTGACGCATTTTCTGACACCCATGACACAAAAATGTAGTGTTAAGACTGTGTGTGACTGTTGGATGTCTTTTAATATACAATGTCCAAATTTTTTAGATCAAACTGAATCTTTTTTTTTAATTAAGATACAACTTACCTTCCGTAGTAGACGAGATTTGGTCGGATCCGCTCAGCTTCCTTATTTTATTGGTCGTAGTCAACACATGCTTGTTGTTATTCATAGTACTGTCAACTTCATTCATCTTCCTTTTCAACACATTATCATTAGATATGAAAGGATCCACACAGTAGTTAATCTTAGGCGCTTTACTAGGCGACTCGTCTACTGCACTACCAAGAATAATCTCCATTATCTCCTGCCTAGATGTCTTATTAACCATCTCTTCCAATTTAGCATCATAATCACTGGACAATTCAAAAGAGCACTCCGATTTGACTGGACTGAATACCGGCGTATTTGTAACAGTTGTGTCACTGTCAGTACTATCTACAGGCAATGTTATTTCGGACTCTAAATTGACGTCCTTTACTATATTTTTGCTTGGTAATTTCAAATGTCCGTTTCTGTGGTAATTCACTACTTCATAATTGCCGAAAGTCCCTGATACTTCCTTGAAAATATTCTCTTCATATGTACCGCAATTGATTAGATACATTTTATTGTTGCATGCCAAGTGTGTGGGGCATCTTTTCAAGAAATTCCTGAATTTATGCCTCTGTAGCTCTGCGTCTATAATTTCTTGTTCATCAAAATAATGCAACAGAGTTTCTTTCGGAACTTCTTCATTTTCTAATTCATGGTGAACGTTTTCAAATTCCTCGTTTTCAGACAATTCTTCTGTGATAATGGTCACTTCGAATAGCTCATTTCTAACTTTCTCTGGACTCTCACAATTTGGTTTCTCATTATTCAGTTTCATTCGCTCTGAAGCCTTACCATACTGCATAATTTCATCCACGAGCTGCGAGAATGGTTTATTCTCTTCATACGTTTCATTTTTAATTTCTTTAACATCTTTTAAATCACAACCATTTTGTGTTACTTCATTTGATTTCATAGCATCATTTCCCAGAACTTCGTTATCTTCGTCTTTTATAACACTATGGTCGCTGTCAATATTTTCTCTTTCTACTATAGTATGTTCGATTTCTCCTGGCTTATCGTCATAATTGGCCTCACTTTCCTCAACCGGTTCTTCTACTTCGTTGGTGACACCAATAATGTCTTTAATAGCATCTGCGTCTAAATTCTCGAGTAATATTTTTGGTTCAAGATGGTTTTCAAGGATCAATGTACTTTGTTGTTCACGTTCCCGCTGTGGTGGCTGATATTCTATATGATTTTTATTGATACAGGCAAATTCTAATTCTGGCCCAGGTATACTAGAGTATACTTGGCTTAAGCTAGGCCTAACATTAGCTTGAAATTCCAAGAGCAAGGCAGCTTCTTGATTCATCCGCTTTTGTTCTTCATCCAAAAACTTTCTCATTTTAATAAACTTTTTAGCTTCCTCAAGGTTCGCTGCGAATTTTGGTTTCCTTAAAGTCAAGTCAGGGACAAAAGGCAATCTCGGGGGCGAAGCTATTGGTATTTCCAGATGTGTGTCTACTCTAACAGGTTTGACTGCAGGTGTATTGACGGAATCATTTTCAAGCTGCGCTAGAAGTATTTCTTTGTCACTAGGACTCGTAGATTCACCACTAGTGGAAGTATTGTCAGATTTGGAGCTAGACTCCTTGCTTTCTTTACTTTTATTTTCTGAAGACTTGGAACTGGCGGGGTTGTGCGAACTTTTAGAGGACGAACTGCCGTCGTTAGAATCTCTGTCAGTCGAACGCCTACTGTTATTTCCTCTCCCCGAGACACTATAATGGTCATCGGTATCTTTTTTATCTTTCTTCTTGTCCTTATCGTCGGATTTGCTTTTGCTACTGCTTTTCTTATCTTTATCAGATCGATGCGAGCTGGACTTAGAATCTTTTCTATCCTTACTACTTTTGTCAGAACTCTTGTCATTCTTATCTTTGTGGCTTGATGAAGATTTCCTGTCATCGTGTTTGCTTGAATGTCTCTGGCTAGAACTGGAGCTTCTGTGGGATTTTGAATCTTTGGAACTACTGGAGCTTTTGTGAGAACTTCTATGTTTTGAATCGCGGCTGTCTTTCTTGTCGGTTCGGTCTTTTGATTTTTCTCTTTCTCTGTGGCTTGATTTTGACTTGCTACGGTCATCTTTTGATTTTTTATCGTGTCTGCTACTTTCTCTGGAGGTTGAATGTTTAGAATCTGACCTCTTATCTTTGCTGCTTGATTGTCGATGCGAGTCACGAGATCTATGCGAGCTTTTGTGGCTACTTCGTTTATCTTCAGACTTTCGTTCCCTTTTAGAATCTTCGGAGTTTTCAGTTTCCATTTGTTTATTCTCAACATTTATTTTACTGTTAGCGTCACTTTCATAATCAATTTGCAAATTATTACTGTTTGAACTATCATCATACATTGGTGTGTTGAAATTATTGATGTTTACTTGGTTATTAAATTGGTATGCCAAATTAGCTTGGTCATCTTTTTTCTCAGGCTTGACCACATCACTGCTATTTTCAGCAGATTTATTATCTATGGCAAATCTGAAGGTACTTGGCTGCTCTTTCTTTTCTTCGTATTTGTTGTCCGAGTCATTTTCAAAACCTTGTTGGGCATCACAAGAGTTTTCATTTATGAAATTTCTTATGGGCGTTAGAGGAGACATGTTTCGTCTCAGTGACGAATCAGAGCTTGACTCATCATCATCACTATGTGCAGTGATGGGTTTAAAATAATTTTCTTTGTCTCCTTTGGGTTCATCCGGAAGAGGAATTGTGATCGGTGGCTTAGGTTCAATAATTTCCTTAGGCAATTCAATTTTTTCCAAATCAATCTTTGGCGGAGAATTTTCCGGAGGAATGATATCCTCTAGTTTAATTTCAGCCGGCAATGGAATGGACTTTTTGTCTATTTCCTCGAACTCGATGTTTACGCATTCCTTAGCGTCAGGCATTTGCACGTCTTGAACTTGTTCAATTTTCTCTTTTTCATCTTCAACGGCTACTGAGGTTTCCTCTTCTTTTGGTTTTACTTCATTCGTCTCCTGATCGATTTCCATAGGTTCCTCCTTATTTTCTTCAGTCGGATCATCATTTGCGCCGTCATGACTTTTGACTGAACCAGGACTGACTGCTTCCAAGTCTGTGGGTAGAAGGTCATCAAGAGAGTTTTCGATTTTCTCAGGTTTTTCATTGGAAGTTTCAGCTGATTGCTTCTTTCTACTGATACCGAGGAAATTGTAAACAAGATCTTCCACTTGGGGTATGAAGACTGGAGCCACTTTAGGGTTCACAACTTGATCCACTATTCTTTCTAGACCTTGCTCTAGGTAGTTTCCACTGCAATGAAAAATGTTTGTTAAATCTTTTATTTCTGTAAACAATTGCCATTTGAAGTTATGATTACACTCATTAATGAGCATAAGCTAAAACGTTTAGGGCATGGAAATCAAGGTAATAACTAGCTCATAAAAGCCATTCAAATTTCCAATGTTTATTGTGTTTATTTATCCTGAAGGACACAAAAATATGTGTAATACACAGCCAATCGAGAACCAATGATTGAATTGTGAAATAAAAAATCTTGGATTAAAAATATATACATCATTGTTTTTTACATAATATTAGTAAAGAATCAAACTTCAAGTGAAGAACATATAAATTAATCCACAAAGGGCAAAACAAACTTTATAACTTTCATGTTCTAAAATAAGTAAAATTGGTGTGTTTTCTTTCATTGAAATCCAAACGCTTACTCTAAAATGTGTTTCCGCAGCTTCTCCCTCAGCTGATTCTTGTTGAGGTCTGGTTTCCAGCACTGTCTAGACAGGAAAGAGGACACGGAGCTCTCCACACGCTGCCGAAGGTTCTGGTACGCCGGCCGAGTGTCCACATCTGCTATGCATTCCTTGCGAAACTGGAAAACAAAAAAAATATTACTTACCAATAATCTTAAGATTAACAGGAAATAAATTTGTGAAATGTAATATTTTGTGTTTTATTTAAATGTTCTCTACATAAAATATAGTTGAAGGGATGTGACGGGTCAACATCATCATCATCAGCCTGTTGCAGTCCACTGTAGACATAGGCCTCTCCCAAGGTACGCCACATACTATATAGACAGACAGACGTCTAGTCTGCTGTTTTATGAATCAAGTTGCGGCCAGCCCTCTTGTGTAAATCAAGTCAATTAACTTGCACTAGGTCTACATTGACCTAGACACTATCACAATATAATTAATCTGAATCACAGACTTCATTACATAATGATCCCCACATAATCTAAGAGAAACTCCATGCACGGCTGTAGAATTTATGTACATCTAGACAAATAGAGAAATGGATATTTTTTGCAAATTAGATGGATGGCAAAATGTAAGATCACAAGGTTATGTGCTATACATAATGAATAATTAATATTTTCTTTCTGAATTTGTTCAAAGACACACAAAACACAACTATATCCAAAAGTCAAAAAATCATATATGTATATGTTTATAAAACAAGAATAAGGCTTTAAACTTTAAAGGAAATCAGCTATGTTTATTTCTGTAGATGCATGAAATGAAATTTGTTTATTAGTCATGTAGGTAATGATAGCCCTTATGATAAATCAATACATGGTAAACATGATTAACAAATAAAATCTTTTTCTTTGTAACACTAGTATCGGAATGCATAATTTTTACATTGTTTTATACAATAATTAATTTATGGAATAACAACATAAGTTTGAAAGTCCTGGTCCCATATAATGTGTTTTGATAACAAGCTCCAATCATTTTATCAGCTATTGTGAGAGTATTTGAGTACAAGACATTATTTTAAAATGTTATATTTTATTGGTATTTTGATGCATCTATTATTTATTGGTTTGTATCAGAGCAGCTAATTAAGGTAAATAAGTCAACAACAAATAAAAAAAAATTTAACCTCCTCCTTTTCTTGAACTTGACTAAAATGGACATGATATTTCATCAACTGGTGCTTTGTAAAACTAATTGAACCAAAAAGAAACACCAAGAAATTTAATCATCATCTCTAATTGCAATATTTGTATAATTCAAATTCAAGTGCAAAGACAATTGCTCGGCATATAATAATTGTATCATTCAAATTCAAGTGCAAAGACAATTGCTCGGCATATAATAACTATTGCAAACATAACCCATATATTTTCATTATCATCATCATCATCATATCAGCCACAGGAAGTCCACTGCTGAACATAGGCCTCCCGTCAAAAATTATAGATCACTTATATTAACACATTATATCTTTTATTTTATCCTCCTTGTCCATCCATCAGTAATAATACAATGCTGACTTCATTACAATAGTACAAATCAAAATTGTATGTCTGTATGTATCAGCCCATATTCGTCCCACTGCAGGGCACGGGCCTAGTTTACAATCAATTCTACTCTCGAGAGTACAATTAAGAGTAGTTAGGTTAAGCCATATAGTTCACCACACTGGTCTAGTGCGGGTTAGTGGACTTACATACCATAGAAATTCTTATAAATATATATTTCTTTTACAAAATTTAGATGCATAATTATGTGCAGAAAATGAGTGATAATATTGGTGAAGGGGATAAAATCTTTGAATGTCAAAGTTTTTTGTTGGTTTAACATCGTAATGAGCTATTGTTTAAATGCTAAAACAGCAAATTATCAGAACAGTCCTATGCCAGATTTAAGTATCTTATTTTTCTTCATAAAAAATTGAAGCATTAACGTTTTTATACAATAGCTTACAAAGCTATACCATTTATTTTTATTTTTCTTACATTATTTATTAAGTAATTTCAAATGTTACAAGTTTTGTAAATAATGTTTTATTTTATTGGTAAAAAAAACATGTTTTCCTCTGCAAGAATTTAAAAAAATTCTAAAGCAATTAAATTCAAAAAATTCCAATACTTGCACCTAATATGATGTCAAAGCGAATGTGTAATGATCTGTATTTAAAATCTAACACAAAATCAAGACTTTATATTTAGTCTTCTTGATACATATTATGAAGATAAAAAAAATACAAATTATCTCTTTATTGATATTAAATTACTATCACAAATTATTTAAACTACATTGATTGCTACTGATACACAGTTTTATTTCACATACAGATAATGTCTTGCAACTCCTTATATTGATAAATTTATTTGGGCACATACCATGAATGTTAGTCAAACAATACAATATGATTACCCGAGAAAAACATATTTTCCGAAGTACACAAAAATTAACCTAAAGCTCTCAAATAAATGAATATCCCTATCCGTAAATTTATTGCTTTATAATATTAATTAATAAAAAAAAATAAGTTTTGATTTTATTCACCGGCATTGCCAGTTTATCCTCAGAAAGCAGGTAGGATAAAAACTAATTATTCAGTTCTTCTTAAATGTGAGTTTTTTAAAGTAAATTTTATTTACCAATAAATACAATCAATATACCTTTGCGCAATTCTACCAATATGTATCTATGTATATGGCTACTTAGAGAAAGTCAAATGAGATAATTATTTTGTTCAATATGATTCCTCTATATCCTAAAGCCCCTGTTTAATAAAACTCAATTAATATCCATTCATAAGCCGCCATTGATAAGACAGGGCCATACATTAGGTATCCCACTGATCAAACCATTTCTAAGTTTTTCAACAATTGAAGGACAAATGATAGACCCCAGATTAAAACAAAATGTATAACTTAAATCATTAGCAATGCCAAAGATTAGTTATATTGTTAATGTTTGTAGTATTTGCGATTGATTTTCATTAATATCAAACTTACCTGATCAAATATCCCTTTAGACTTGAGCTCGTAAACTAGCTGGTCGACTAAACGAGGATCTCCCGGCATATATTGCAAATGAGCCATCTTACACGTTATTTAAAACATACAATTGTTATTACTGCACTTGAAATAATAAAGACATGTGATAATTAAATAATTGTTGCCTTTTTTCGTGTAAAGAATTTAGACAACATTAGAATAATTCGTAGTGCAGTCAATAAATTAGAGGCGACAATGTCTCTAGTAGGTGTCGATGATTCAGTTTATAGTTGCTCTTGCTCTATAACCCGTACAAGAATAATGTAATGCACAGAATGTTTTGGGTGCTGTAATAGTGTTTAAAATTTTGAAGAAATTGATTTAGAAGAATTGATTGATAAACTCAAAATGCGTTTATATAAGAACGCTTGTTAAATATATTTAAATTATCGACACAACAACAGTTTGGGGTTACTCTAGTGGTTTTATGTTGACATAAATACATACAGCCTACTACGCAGCCTACGTTTATACTGGATAAAATATATAAATTAAAAATACCAAAATTGTTTATGCCGTAAAATATGTTTTTAACATAGCTAACGTTTTTAATGATATTTAACTTTATCAATTCTAAAGATAGGAGCACAAGTTAAAACGGAATACAGTTCTATTTCTCTCGAGATTCGTACTGATAATTGCCCATAATTGCCACTAGTTGGCGCTGCTTTACCTTTGTGTTTTGTTCGATTTGTCAAACAATTTAAATAATTGTAGTTTTAAAGATTGATTTGTGTTCAAAGAAAAGCAAATCTCAAAATGAAGATTGAATTAGAATGTAACGAAGAACATGAGCAAATCATTTCAAAGTTAATACAGCGACAGAAGGAAGAGCAACTTGCTGCAGGTAACAGTTGTTTTTGAAATTAGACGTTAGGTATTAACCAACAAAATTAAAGACACTTTTGCTTTATTCCTTCAGTAGGTATTATTTCGAGAATTTTGAATTGCGACGCGTTTTTAATTTAGACGTATAATATCAGCTGTTTCATTTTGTTTATAACCTAACAGGTCGAAGATATTTTTTTCGTACAATATATTTAGTATTTTAAGTAAAAATGAATAAACTAACATCATATACAATAAAGGAAATACACAAGTCGTATCGAGATAAGTTGTTAACGCCGACAAGTTTTGTTGATTTGTGTCTGCAAAAGGCCAAGCAAATTAATGAATTAAATGCATTTATCACCATTACTGAGGACACAGCTGAAAACCAAGGAGTTGAAAGTGAAAAAAGGTTTTATTTAGACAAGAAAGCAAAGCCCCTCGATGGAATTACAGTGGGTATTAAAGATAATTTCTGTACTAATAACATACGCACAACTTGCGCTTCTGAAATGCTGAAGAACTTTTACCCTGCTTACGATGCTACGATTTACGCTAAATTGAAGGATGCGGGCGCTTGTCTCATCGGTAAATGTAATTTAGACGAATTTGCAATGGGATCTGGAACTATTGATTCTATTTTTGGGCCAACTAGAAATCCCTGGAAGTATGACAAAGAGAAATGGAACATTACTGGTGGTAGTTCAGGAGGAAGTGCTGTGGCAGTCGCCACAGGGTCATGTGTAGCTGCTATTGGTTCAGACACTGGAGGGTCAACTCGCAATCCAGCAGCATTATGTGGTATTGTTGGCTTGAAACCAACTTATGGTCTTGTCTCTAGATATGGTCTTATACCATTGGTAAACTCAATGGATGTACCAGGTATACTTACAAGGAATGTGGAAGATGCTGCCACCATATTAAATGTTATCTCAGGACCTGATGATCTAGATTCAACAACAATCAAAAGGGTAACAAAACCAGTTGAGTTACGTGAATTAGATATGTCTAAGATAACTATTGGTATACCTAAGGAGTACCATTGCCCGGGAATGAGTGAAGAAGTCATTGATACTTGGAAATATGTTACAAATTCATTAGAAAAAGAAAAATGCATTGTCAAAAGTGTTTCTTTACCGCACACATCAGTTTCCATAGCTGTTTATTCTATATTAAATCAATGTGAAGTCGCAAGCAATATGGCAAGGTATGACGGTATAGAATATGGTCTAAGAACCAATGAAACATATTCAACTGAAGAGTTGTATGCATCAACAAGGCTCAAAGGATTTAATAATGTTGTAAGATCAAGAATATTAGCTGGCAACTATTTCTTGTTGACAAGAAACTATGATAAATATTTTATAAAAGCGTTGAAGTTAAGGAGATTGATTTCGGATGATTTTAAGAATGTGTTTAATGGTGAAAATAAGGTTGATTTAATTCTAACTCCAACAACATTGACAGATGCACCATCCTATGAAGATTTTTCAGCAAAACATAACAGAGATCAGTGTGCCTTCCAAGATTATTGTACTCAGCCAGCAAATATGGCTGGCATACCTGCCCTGTCAATTCCAATAAGATTGTCAAAGAATGGCTTGCCATTATCATTGCAGCTAATGGGGCCAGCCCTCTCGGAAGACTTGATCTTAAATGTAGCAAAGAAAATAGAAAGCATTGTTAATTTTCCTGGATTTAAAACCATTGACTAGTTTGTAAATGTGAGCTTAGTAATTTATAAATAAATTATCTTCCAACAGTTCATAGTTTTATTATTTTATATTGTTAAGTTACTTGGTAAAAATATGTATTTAAATAAAGTACATATGTATAACATACATAATATGTAACATTGATAGTCAATCACCATGTACTATAACAGTGAACGAAAACATTGTTAGGAAACCTGTATGCCATAGTGAGTCCTATGGTATTGAAAGTCCGCCAACCCGCATTAGGCCGGCGTGGTGAAATACATGGCTTAACCATTCTCAATCGTATTCTCGATTGTAAATGAGGCCCATGCCCTGCAGTGGGATGTATATGGGCTGATACAGACAGACATATGTATAGTTTAAGTAATTGTGTAGTACTGTAAGAAACTTAATCGTATTCTTAATGTTCACATAAAAAGACTTTATTATAATTATTAATTAATTACTGCCGTACTGAGAGACATTTAATTTCAATTAAATTGTTACTAAGTATAGATTTTACGAACAAAATCTTTACTAAGGAACGATATAATTGCCATTAAATGTCTCTGTTAGTCTTTAATTACTTATTTACTTATAGTCTGGAGGTTTTAAAAAGTCAGTTTTATCTTATTGCTGGACTTTAGGCCTAATTAAAACAGATAAATATGTTAGCGTTCATTCTCTTATGCAGAAACATGAAAAGTGCCATGTGACAACCGATATAAAGTATTTTAAATATAATAAATACATTATAATTGCATGTACGGTTATTGAACAATACAGGGAAACATCTAATTGAAAATTCTTTATAAGTATTTCAAAGATATGTGAAACAAAATCTTTGCTTTTATACAAACTATTAAAGATCCTGTAACAAAATAAAATAATAATAGCACAAATGAAATTATTGATGGTAGGTCTCTCATATGTGAGAGGCCAGCTGGGTGGGTACGACCGCAATGTCTATTTCTCCCGTCAAACAGCAGTGTAAATGCACTGTCGTGTTTCGGATTGAAGGGCATTGTAGCCAGAGTAACTACTGGGCGTATTGAGACTCAACATCTTATGTCTCAGGATGGCGAGCGCAGTGGAAATCCAACTAATGCTTTGTTATTTATGGTGTTGTTTGGTTTTGCTACTGTTTAGGAGCGGTCGTATCGCTTACCATCAGGCGAACGGCATACTCATCTCATCATTCATTGGAATAGAAAAAATTATAATTTGAACTTAGAAGTGACTTTTAACTAAAAGTAAAACACTTTATTATTACAACTCCATAATTACAATTGATATTTAATTGAATAGTGTCCATTAATGGTTTGATGTATGTATTACAAGTTAAAATGTATTTTTTTTTCTAGCGGCCCTGGTGTCAGAAACTCTCTCTGCACTAAACATCTCTATTGACGCCCTTCCACAAAAATGTCAACAAACCCTTCACCATCTGGCGACAATCCAATCTTCCCTGAGCATGGACCAATTAGACCCTGTAGCTATATCTCTCCAACAAACAAAACAACTTACGGAAACTTTGGATGATGAGTATGAGATCTTGAAATTGAAACAAAAGAATGCAGAGCTACAGAGGAAGATAGATGCTAATAACAAGTTTATAGAAAATCTGAGAAGGGAATTGGAATGGTCTAGAGAGTCTCTGGCTAATAGGTCACCAGGCCCTGATGATATCCAGGATTATATTAGGCAGGTGAAGCAGAAAGTTGCATCTTATGAGGAGAACTATGAGAAAGCAAAGGTGAGAGTAATATGTATGTATGTGTGTAGATTATGAATTATTTGACTTGCAAACACTGTTGTTGCATAAAATTGTTTTTTCTTGCTCCTGATATAGTATAAAGTTAGCAGGTGATGTTTATTAATGACCTAAAATAATTGTATTTTTCAGGCAAAATTAACAAAACTATCAGTTCCGGATGCTGTTATGCCGAAGTCGCTGTCTGGTCTAGTCGCATCTCTAGATACACTGCGTGAAGAGGCGGCGTCGCTACGGCAAAGAGCCGATGACGTCACACTGGCCAGAGACGCCATAGACAAGCTGAATAGGCTGAGGAGATAACAATGGTCCTTCGAGCCGGATAATATATTTGAAATGAGATTTAATGTTAAATGTATTGTTAAGATATTCATATTCACTTATAATATAATTATTCAAGAGCTTTATTAGATGATAGTTTCATTGAACGCTGTTTTATAGAAAAAAAAAATGGAATATATTTTTTAATCCAATACTCGTCTAAAAGACATACTAAGGAAATAATTCTACTAAAAAGTATCTATGGTTTATAAAAATCGACATCGACTTCTGACGTAGTGGCCACGGAAGCTCTTCTTTCATCGCACGGCCAGGTGCAGACGGATACGGGTTCAGCTGCAAATATAAACAAATGTTTAATTACGAATATTGCGAAAGTATCTCTTTCAATCGTCCTCTCGATTGTCCCTTGCCCGTGGGATATAACATGTGGGCTGATACAGAAAGACATACCAAAAAAATATATTTTGTTATAATATATTCTGCATAGTTTGGCAGTGTTTTCAGTATTATTATCTTATGTCATTTTAAGCTTTATTTAGGAGATTGTATGATCCATTGCATACAAAAGGAACCTTATAAGAATTAAATCTAAAAAAAAGATACATCAGCTCAATGTGGAGGGACAACTTACAGAAAAAAAATACATTAAAACCTGGAAAAAATCCTCGCTGGTTGATGTTCAGAAGAGATCATCCTATGACTGGTGATGATTATACATATTCAAAAAGTTGAATAGTCTTGGTTATAACATACATATATAAACTCACGCCTTTTTCCCAGAAGGGGTAGGCAGAGGTGCCAGGAGCCCCACATTTTGTATGTTCCGTCCCATGATGTGATAAGGGTCGAGCCTATCGCCATATCGGGCACAAATTCTTGATTCGGGGCTGATAATTAATAGAAAAATCCAATATCACTTGGCTATAAGCAGAGATGTGACTTATCTAAGATACAAGTATCTGAAATACAGATAAAAGATACAAGATACGTATTTCCATCTTGTATTTCAAATACTTTTTAAAAATGTATTTTGTATCTTATATTTAAATATATTTTGTTTTGTATCTTAGTATTTTATAAATACTATTTCTGATAAAATACTTTTAGTAATATGTAATCAAATTATCAATGTATTTATTCACATTTATAAAATAAGTAGGACCGCCGATTGTACTTATTTTTAATATTGTTTGAATTTCTATTATTTTATTTTTTCTGGTGTACAATAAAGTTTATAAATAAATAATAATAAATAAATAAGTGCGTAAAACTGAACGTGTTTTACGCGAACGTGTTTTTAGTCCGTAGACTAGTGTTACTTCTACTACAAATTTCTTGAAGCATTTAAAGGTAGGTTTTTTTTATACTGATGCATATTTTGTATAGAAGATAATATGTTTACTTAATACATTTCTATTTCATTAAGATTATTGTCATGAGAAATTAAGAATTTCATGAATTTTTATTATTTTAAATATAACTGTAAATAATTTACTTTTTTGTTTTATTACAGAGGAAAGGTCACACAGATCAGTTGCAAGACTATGAAAAAGTAAAAAATACAACCCCTAAAAAAAGAAAACTTACTGAAATTGATAGTGTCAGTAGAACCGAATCGGCAGTAATATCAAAAAAATTAAAATGGTGAAAATACAGGATCTACTGCCAGCACCGCTGACTTAGAAACACTGCAATACCTAAATAATAAAGATATTAGCCTGAAGAGCTTAAAAACTTACCCTACAGTACAAAAAATATTTTTGAAATTCTTAATAAATAAAATAAAAAATAAAAAAATAACACCTGTTTGCCAAGTTCTGCCCCTGTGGAGCGACTCTTTTCTTTTGGGGGTATGATTTTGAGGCCTCACCGAAGAAAAATGAGTGATCAAATGTTTTAAGAACTAGTTTTACTAAAATCTTTTAATTAAAAATATTGTGAATATTAAGGTTTTGATTTGATTGCCCAAGCCTGAAAATTGTTTTTTTCTCTGTTTTATTTCAACCATTTTAGTATAAATTATAATAATAAAATTAAATTTATCAAACAAAATGTTGTTTTATTACAAAAGTATTTTCATCTTAAGGAAGTATTTAGAAGATACTTATTTTGTATCTAGTATTTCAGATACCATTTTCGAAAGTATTTTGTATCTGGTATCTGAAATACTTAATTTAAGAGTATCTTGTATTTTGTATTCCAGATACTTTGTAAAGGGTATTTTGTACATCTCTGGCTATAAGAAACCTGAAATAATTATTCCTATACTATAAATGACTTTTTGAAAATAACAACAGGGAAATCTTTAACCTTTCTGCTTTTCAGGCGAGTGTGGAGCCCTAAGATCCATCTTGTGTTGTCTTTCCCCTTTCTGTCCCCTCAAACCCCATAGGAAGAAGTGATTGGTGGTAGTGTTCATGGAGCTGTCCTTATTGGTCTGTAGCCATTTGTCGCGCTGCTCGAATGTCTGGCAGTGCACTTCAGAGCGCATGTGGCTGTGGTTGGTTTGAGTTGAATGTGTCGCGCAATTCACTATTGAGGCCTGTTGGGTGGACATAAATATGTCATCTATAAATCAAGTTTCTTAATTTCTTACTATGTTGCTAATTGGGCTGTTAAAGCGGTAGTAATGGGCAAAAGTTAAAATGCATAGGATTTTGAAATGTTGTATTCATGAACTGGTAATATTTTTAACGACGACGGAATATATCGTATGGAAACTTGCATATTTTGTTAGATTTTTCTACAACATATTCAAAAGTATTCAAAAGCCATATAAGTCGCAATAGATCAGCATAAGTTCATGATTCATTGCGTCCTTTAGTCTTTAAAATCCCTAAGACAGTAATCTAACGGAAATTATGAAAATAAAATTAATTAAAATATTGTATTTATATGTTTTTATGATATTATTTATGTCTTCGTGCTTTTGTTATCTTTATTTTACACTGCCCTATCTTATTTCCTGCTCATATATCCATCCCATGGTTGTCTGGTAGAAATTGCCTTAGAGCGATAAGACCGCCATTTGTATTTTGTTGTTTTGTATTATATCTCTATACTGTTATTCCTTTTTATTCTGTACAATAAATAATTAAAATGTAAAATTGTCACAAATATTTGCATACCCATTTACAAGCTCTTCTCTTCCATTCCCAAAGATCCCAAGAATAATCCTTTTCGATATATTCTTCCAGTGGATGTGTTTCTGTTTGTATGTCTTTATCACACAGTTTAGCTGCAAGAATAAACAATTATTGTACAGAAAAAAAAACGCTATAATTAAACAACACTTATTAAAAAATAGTACAAATCTTATCGCTCTACAGGCTAGGGGATGGATTTATAAGAATGTTCTTACTTTTTGGCACATATTTGGTGATCAAAACGTCAATATCCTTGACTTTGTACACATCTTCCACAATATTCAGCAAATTTATTACGTAAGGGTTGTTTCGAGCGTAGTCCAATACCTCGTTGATATATCTGAATAAAATAAGGCCCAAACTTAAGTACCTATTAACTACAAGTATATTATTGTAAGCCTTAAATTTATGTATCTTAATTATAATTTTTTGTTCTAATAGTCTAGATATATGTTTTATTAAGTCTTTCTGTGTGTTCTGTGCATTATCCTATTAATGTCTGACAAACAGAAGTTTATAGCTTTATCTTTCCAAATCGAGTTATTATTTCCTAAATTTATATTATTATGGTTGTGAATCAGAATTATCACCTGTTAGGATCCTTACTGAACCTCGCAGCCATCTTGACGCTGCAGAAGCCATAGCGGCTGCCGTTGTTTTTGATCAGGCCCACCTTCATGTTGCTAGGAACGAGGGCGCCTACAGTTAGGCACAGGGCGCAGAATCCTAAAAACTGTGAGAAAAATCCAAACTATAACTTTGATACTCGCTGTAGCATAGTTCCTTTGTATTTCTCCTTTCTTTAAAGTTACGAGGATTAACTAGCAATTGATTTTATAAGCAGTAAAAATTGTGTGGAATGGTGAGAGATATTTGTTACAACTAGTTGATTTTCTATATGAAGGCATATAGGCACCTGCACATGTTTGTCGTGGACATTCGTGAAACTATCGTTGTAAGCGACGTAGTTCTTCAAGGAGCCCAAAGACAGTCTGTCCTCGATACTGACTCGACTGCCCATTCTATCCTGTTTATCAATCAACATATAGCTCGTGAAAAATCTAAAAATTGCTTTTAATTAGAACTATTATTTGAAAAGTATGTCGTGGAAGAACAATAATTTTAAATTTTTGAAATACAGTTGCTGATTTGATTATCGTGGTAACGGGTAAACGCGGTGACGTCATTTGTTTTTGAAGTCACATGGACAGAGTCGTTTTGGAAAGTGGGGGACTGTGTAACGAGCACTTTCGTTTAAGAAACCGACCAGTCCACACCTCCAAGGCGAAACTGTCGGTTTACCTACCAAGTACGTATACCTAATTGTAGTGAATTGTAATTTGCAACAATAAATCTTTGGTTACAACTACATCGAGTTTATTTTTGATAACTACAATTTTGTGATGGATCCTGTACCACCGAACATGGACAAAGACACCGCTACCGCTCAGCCATCGCTGTCGCCGACAAGTTTAACTAATATCAACCAGGTGTAAGTATTTATAAAATATACTGGTACTAAATTTTGGTCCACACGTTCCTATTAAACAATACGTGGACCAGAACCTCGTTAGTATTCTATATCTGTTTTACTCACTTGGTCCGAAACGATTTTTTTACCGCTGACCATCTTGTCGACAACATTGTAAGGTATCTTGATTTGATCCTGGATGCCCGAAAGTATAGACATCAATCGGTTCACAGTAGATACCAGATACATCACGTTTTGCATGGAACGCCACACTTGCCATAGCTTCGCGAATAGAGGCTGGTGAAAAAATATTAGATCATGGATTAGGAGGGTAAGTTTAAATAAAACATTTGAGTGTGCGGGATTGGTAGCTATTTATTTATTTGAAATCTAAGATCACAGATCACGGTATTGGTGGCTGTATATTGATACTGAAATCTAAGTTCAAGATCTATCCTAGAGTACGGTTTTCATATTCTTTTCAATTATCGCAATTTACAACATAAAATTTTTCTGAACAGGTAATTTTGTCCAAGATTTTATTTAATACTGTGGATATTTACGGCCCGCATGTTATTTATTCCAACAACCTTTATAGTATTAGTAGTTTGACGTTTGTGAGTGCACGTTTTTATATCTTCTGAAAATAAGTTTCTTAGATGCGTGATTTCTTAGAAAAGTACGTGGTGGCCTGTTGGTAAACGGAGCAGACGCGACTGCCAACATGTTCACAGTGGTCGCGGGTTCAAATCCCAGGGCACACCTCTGACTTTTCGGAGTCATGTGTGTATTTATAGTCAATCACCACGCACTAAAACGGTGAAGGAAAACATCGTGAGAAAACCTGCATACTATAGCGGTTTCTAAGAATTGCTATGGTATGTAAACCGCCAACTAGGCCAGCGTGGTGGACTATATGGCCTAACCACTCTCAATCGTACTGTCGATTGTAGAGTAGGTCCGTGCCCTGCAGTGGGACGAATATGGGCTGATACAGATTAGATTCGTAATTACTTACAAAAACAGTGACAACAGGCACCGCGGCTTTATATTTAACTGCTGAATGAAGTTCCTCTAAGGCATTCTTGACTTTTTCCACGTATTGCATTCCTTTCTGCACCATTGTCTCTACATCAGCCAGCAGCTTGCGTATAAACACCTCATATTGCCGGTTGAAGGCTAACAGGTCGAATATTTGCTTGTAGTTCTCTCTAGAAATTAGGTATGTATTTGATAAAGTGTTCATTATTTTACGAAGGACTAGAATATACTTAAGATTATGCGAAAATCAGTGGTAGATCCATCCAGTGATATATCCACACTGTGCACATTATCTCATCGTCATAGTAGCGATGATGGCTTGTCGTAGGAATAAAAAATAATAACCAAATATTCTTGTAATATCCGGCCATAAATATTGATTGTTAGTTATAGAGAATTGTTCCAGAGTTGGAAAAGGTGCTATGATTACTCACTTGAAAACCTGCTTTTAAATACACCCAAAGTTGCTAATGGAAACTATTAGTTAAGGTGCGTTGGGATAACGCCGTAATAGTACCTAGTGCATAAGAGGTAAGAACATAAACTCATATAAGATATACGAGCTTACTTTCTTACTCCTTCCATGCTTGTGTTACAGTGTTACCCCAACGCACGTTACAAACAAAATATAATGTTCTAACATAGTCAAACCAGAGTTGGGCATCACATCGATCAGAACGTTTCCAGTCTCGTCCTGTATGGTAATGGTATCCTCTATAGCTGTTGTCAAAGTATTTACTCGCTGCATCACAGTGATCAACGAGTTGGACAACGAAGTCAAACATGCCTTGCCGGCGTCCACCAGGTTGAACGGCACTGGAATGGAGAGTAACCTAGTTCAATGTAATCTTTAGACACAGGAAGTCCACTACTGAACATAGACCTCTTGCAAGGGTAATCCAGCTATCTATTAGAAGCGTGCTTCATTCAGAGAAATCCTGCTACCTTTCCTAGGTAATTCTTCTGTTCTAGTTTGCGGGAGGGCGTTCAAAGCAGTAGGTTCTTACCGATACCTTCCTACCACTAGCTAACAATTTCGACTACCATATCAACTTACTAAGCAGTTAGGTGTTCTCTATATAACTCTACTTTTAAAGCCAATTTACTTAAAAAAAAATGAGGGTAGTGTTGTAGTTGAAAAATATTAATCGTTTAGAATTTTCTTGGATATTTTCATAGAGATAGTTTTGCAGGGCAACATCCCTGAAAATAAAAAAAAGATATTTTTGTTAATCATAACTTCCACTTACAGTCAGGTATGCCTTCTCCCCCCTTCTTGCAATCTCTGTTAAAAAGTCTGACACCGGACACAATCTCCATGAGTTCGCTTAGTTGCGCCAATTTCTCAGCTCGTGGCAAAGCGACGAATACTTTGAGATCATCTAGAGAAAACACGCTTTCTAACGCCGCCATGCCCTCTTTTAGTGTCTGTAAATTAATATATTTGAATACTTTATTAATATACAGTATATATAACGTGACCATACGTCCCGGTTTCGGCGGGACAGTCCCGCTTTCAGGAAGTCTGTCCCGGTGTCCCCAGCAAGGCCTACATAGTCCCGCTTTTGCAAACAGACCAAACGATGATCAAAAAGTATTTCCCGCTCGAAATGCTTTATCGAACTATTACTGAAAACGGTTGGGTCAAATTATTCCAGCACTTTCGTCAATCTTGATTTAAAAAACTTTTCCACAATTATTGAGTACGTTATGTTTCTGCCTGGAAGTTACGCCATTACTGGGGCTTATAAATCGTGCCTAACTATTTTGTGTTTAGTGCTATGATTATTTTTTGTAATTCAATCTTCTTTATTAAAAACTTGTAAAACACCAAAAACTTTATTATTATTTAATTCCACAAATGTCCCGCTCTGGCACAAAAAATAAATGGTCACGTTAAGTATACATATATCTACTTCTTCGCCTTATTGATCTAGTGGCAACGTGTAAAAGCTGTGAATCGTGGGATCATGTTAATTCTTGGGTGAGAGTCTCGGATTAGACTGGATTAGAATGTAAGCGCGGCTTGACGATAGACTATAGACACTGGGAACCTAACTCTAGTGGATATCTAAGCACGACAAACATCATTTTACTACAGACGATTATGTGCAATATATTTACCAGTATAACCCCTGGATTACCCAGTCCGCTAGCCAATATGATATAAATGGATATCTTCCTAAACAGCTTCTTGAACTCAGCCTCATCATTAGGCTCTGGGTCTTCTTCTAGGATTTCGTTCACGAGCGGCCGCAGACAGCTATTGATCGAATCCAGGTGCTTGTCTATGAGGTTCTGCAGCTTGTCGTAGTTCGTTTGTATTATGAACTGCATCTTTAGCGTGTTAATTGGTGTATCACCAGCTGTGAAAAAACCACTACTGGTTGAGATATTAGTATAGGTATATTATTTTAAAATTTGGATTTAATTTAAAGGAATTTAGAAATGACCTTAGCCGAATGTCAATATTTTTGGTGACAGATTTACAAAGCTATTGTGTACATAAATAGGACATAAATCAGCTAAGTTTTGCTTGGTTATATTATTGTACATTAGCAGTGACTTACGCATTTCTTATTTACTTTGAGTACCTATAACCTACACCTTGCATTTCATTGTTAAAATTAGGTGAACCAAAGCACCTGTATTCTAGTTCATTCATATATAAACATTCCCACTTACCAGCCAACATACTAACACATTCTTCGACAAAGTATTGCAGATTGTTTCTGTTTATCGTCTTTGCAAATAGCTTGCCGTACTTCGGGTTAAGCAGCAACAAGTCTATCAGATATATTACAAATTCTGGATCCACAGTAACGTTTTGGGATTGGCAATTCCTAGTGACTTCGTTAGCCATATTCTTTATTATGTTTTCGTTGCAAGCCATTTTACAAAAATAAATAAAAACCACGCGCTAGAAACAAGCCTGTTGTAAAAGTGATAAACTTATTTGATCGATATTGTCAAGGTGATGGATAATGAACGGTCATGTGAACGGTATAAAAGTAAATAAATAAGGTTTTATTACTCTAATTTGTAGCTCGTATATAAATAAAATAAATACATACATAGTTCTGTCTCCACATTATAATCAATTACGTCTTGTGTCGTGGGTATCATGAACTACGAGACTTTCCAGTCTCACAAATACCCAGGCTCGATACAAATATTTATGGGCCTCACAAAATTTGTCTCGGTGCGGGAATCGAACCCGCTGCCTCTCGTTTCATAACCGGCATTTAACCAACTGCGCCACGGAGGCTGCTATTATGCAGACATCGCGCTTCAAATACACTTTTTCGCAGTTAGTAGAAAAATAATGTTCTACCTAGAGATGTAGTATAGAACGTGTTCTGCGAGTACCATCTAACTATAAAAACTTGTAAGATATTTTTCGTTTCGGACCTTGATAATGTAGCAGATATGAGAACTAGTGAACTGTTTGGTTCGGTATGAGATGGCAGTGAACACAAATATACGCCTCCATAGGATTGGAAGATAGGCAATGGACGAAAATTGAGTGTAAGCATTATCATATTATACTAGAAGGGAAACTGCAGACAAAATATTTATAACAAAAATGGACGGTACCACTCCATCTGTTTTTGTCTCCTTCACGCCTACGCAGTTACATGATCTTACCTCTCGCTTCACTGGGTTCCTGTACCAGCACAATGCGCAGAGATTTAGTTCCCGTTGACCGCTCTATTAAATTACCTCAGTGAGTTTAAGGAATAAAACACAAAAATATTTTCATATCTTTATTGCCGTCTCATTTGAAATGTTACATCTCAGTCTGACTTACACTAACGCCTTGCTGGCGGCTACTTGATATCTAATTATTATAGCATAGCATATCGATTAAATGTTATTTACATTGCCAACTTTTAAACCGACAATTAGGCATATAGGAAACAAAAATAGATTTATAGATTAACCATATTTTACTTTCAATATGGAAACAAATAATTTTGATACAAAAATATAAATATTTCCGATTTTACGAAATAAGATCTTTATGTAAAGCAATTTAAAAACGATAAAAACATAACTAGGCGCGACTGCCAAAATCAAATTACGTTAAATATGACAAAATATTTTAGTACCCAGCAGTTTAGGAACATTATAACAGAAAGAAGTACAACAGAAACTTAATTATTAAATTCGCACTCAAAAAATACTCGACATTCTTATGAATAATATACACTACTAGATTGTAATCTTATGTAACGCAACTTAGTATTAAAACAAATATTGCAGAAAATATCATGGGAAAATATAGAAGAAAATGTCACAGTATTCAATTTTGACCAATTTTGGCACTGGTAATATTATGAAAGCTACACAAAATGATGGCAACACCACATTTTTGTATAATAAAAACAATATTAATTCACAAACATGTCAGTTGACAATATTTTGTTTTTTTGAAGTTACTATAAATTATTGAAATGTTTAAAAATAATGTTGTCTTTTTCATTTATCGTTATAGTTTCATTTACTCGCTTAAATATAAAACTTGAGAAACAACAAATAGCTATCAAAGTAGTCACAACCTTTTAGCCCTTTTCATGAGACCACTGATGCTTTGAGTTCGAGATTTAGAACATAAGATTTAGAATTGTTATAATGTTTTTGTAAGCTATAGACTGGATTATATGTTACATCAATGGTAAATAATAGCTTTTACATGCAAAAAAAAAATCCAGCCTTTAGTCACTAAGAAAATTTAAGATATTGAAGCAAAATAACAATAAAATGCCAAACAACAGTAATTTTCCATCAGAATCTTTAATCTTAGTCAATAACATTACATTTTATGAACTACATTACACAGAAATGATAGGCACATGATAAATTAACATACTTTAGTGTAGAAGTTACTTAATACTATGACTTCAATAGATGTTGTATATTAAATGCATTGTTCAATGCAAAAATACTTTTAAAGAGTTAAAACTTTATATCAATGATGATGAAACTTACATCTAATTACTTGCTAATATACGCTGCCTTAAACAACAAAGGGAAACATGTTTTTAAATATGAACATCTACTTTAGTGAAATGTGTATTAATTGTAGATTAATTTTGAATTGTACACCTCTGTAAATACATCAAAATTCCACTTTTCTAAGACCAATCAGAATTTTAGCATCTCCGGACCACATTTTTATTAAAAGTATTTTTGTATACATACTTACCTTTAAGTGTTTTAGTCTAAGAAGTGTGTCTTGAGATACTTCATCATGCCGAACGCCCTGAACCGTGAGGTGCCGATGACTTTGAGCAGGTCCTTGTCGCAGATGACGAACCTCCTGTTGTTGGGGTCGTAGAGGTTCTTCTCCTTGATGATGCCCCATATTCTCTTGACGACCTCGTGGCGCGGCATCTCGTCGGTGCCCATGAGCTCGGCGAGCGCGGGGGACAGCTTGTAGGCGCGCGTGTAGCCGCTGCCCTTGGCGCCGCCGCCACCCGTCTTCTTCTGTTTATTTATGATAATTAAATTATATAATTATCGTATTTGGAATGAACATACTGATGAAGAATGTAATTGTAGGTATAGGTCAGAAACTATAAAAGACTTTTCGGTCTCACAAACACCCAAACCCGAAACAAATACCTGTGGAATTTTTTTTGTTCAAGAGGAAAAGCTATTAACCTCCCCTTTCGGTACCCTGGGGGAGGTCGAAAGGGGTATGTCAGTGACTATGACCTTCCAGCCCGGTACAAACGTGGATATTATGACCGAGTTGGGTCCCTAGGAATACCCACAAAATACCTGTGGGTGACAAAAATATTTGTCTCGGTGCGGGGATCGAAACCGCGGTCTCTCGTTTCAAAGGCGGCGTCGAACCAATTGCTTCATTGATACTAGGAGAACTATTAACGTAATAGACGATACATAGTTTCTTTAACTCATATCAACCCTCTTAACTATTGATCCGTTAAAATACATTGAAGACTTCTATGAAAATAAAAGGCTTAAAAGAAGCAATAGTTTACCTTCTTGGCTTTGGTAGCAGGCTTTTTCTTCTCCTCAGCCTTCCTCTTCTTGGGACTCGACTGTAAAAATAATATATCTATGATGTGATGTTTTTTGTTTCGTTGATTAACACGTTCGAGGCGTTACAAGACATTTCTGAATTGTACTTGACTTACCGCCAGTGCGGAGGCGCATTACTACGAACTTACGCTTGATGCGGGGGCGATGTTTTGATAACCATCGAGAGTAGAAATGAGAGGGATATCAAAACATCGCCCCCGCATCAAGCGTAAGTTCGTAGTAATGCGCCTCCGCACTGGCGGTAAGTCAAGTACAATTCAGAAATGTCTTGTAACGCCTCGAACGTGTTAAACATTGATTATCAACGAGTTACATTTTGATTCATTTTTCAGATGTACAAAATAAAATAAAGTGTCACAGCAATGCGACACGCAAAATCCTTCCTATTTTTTCTTCCCATATTTTTGTATGTAAAATTATGTTGTATTAGTGTGTGAGTTGTATTGTTTTTCTTTCAAAGATTGAGGACAAATTTCGCAGAACTTTTTTGGCGTGCTACATATTTTTTTGCCATATCATAATTCGCTGACGAAATAAAAGTATTATTTACGGATTTTATCGCGGATTTGGTTTAAATCTTTACATTTTTTTAACTTCCATTTCTATTACTTTACAGCTTTCATGGTCACGGGGCGGACTGAGGTATTAGTCATCCGCTCAGAAACCTGACGAAACATTGCATATAAATGTCAATCATCAACGTATAAAATCAAAATTCTTACCTTCCCCCAGTCACTATCATTCTTATCATCCTTCTCATCATGTTCTTCTTCTTCCTCCTCCTCTTCTTCGTCTTCTTCAGCTTCTTCGGAGTCGAGGTTGTTCACGTAGTCCATCACCAACTCGTCAATCATCTTCTTCTTCTCAGACAAGTCGACTCCCAGGTCGGCCTCTAGCTTCTGTATCACTTTCTTGGTCGACGTGTTCGCCAGTTTCGCATTTTTGAGGATCTCTGGGGAGACATATTAATAAATTGAAGTGAATATAATGTATATGTGGGTCAATGCAGTGGTATAGTAATATTTACGATAGATATATACAATTACCTTTCGCTGCGCAACACAATTGAGCCAATGAAACATTCACGTAAATTTGTACGTAACAGTCAACTTCTTTGTTGCGTAAATACACTGTGGTTTATAATTATTCAAGGTACGCAAGAGAAACAATTGTATTAATAATAAAACATTTTATTATTATTTTTTCGGCTTACTTAATAAAAATTCTTTTAACAATGACATAGTAGAATTATCATCACTTAATGCTGCAGTTTCTTCAGACTGTGAAGTCGATGCCTTGGCGTCTTGAGGAGTAGATACTCGTATCCTTTTCATTGAAAACGGAGTATTTTTTGTTGGTGACCAAATTATTTTAGACATAGTGGGCCGACTACCAGTAGATAGCCTAATCGGTTTAAGAGCTGACGATGGTAGAACTATTTTTGGCGTGTTCGCTGACTTAATAACTTTTTCTGACGAAGATCTACATTGGGATGTTGGAGATAATCTAATTTTTTTATATGTCGACGATGTTTGCACTATTTGCATTGCTGGAGATGACCAGATAATTTTAGGTGTATTTGACTGCATAGATTCAGATGTCGATTGTACCTTTTCTGGAGAAGGTATGACGATATTTGGTGTGGGGGATGGGTTTCTTTCTGGCGAAGACTCGATTCTACGTGGTTCAGGCGATGGAGAAGCTTCAGGGGACAACGATAATTTAATATACTGAGCTGGCGAATTCGACCGGCTGCTCTCCGGTGACGAACATGGTTGAACGAATTCTGGCGTTAAGGGCGGTTTGACTTCTGGTGAAGAACTACAGCCAACTATTGAATGAGCAAAACTAGTATCTGTATGAACCCGTGAGTCTATATTTAAGTTTTCAGTTCTGGCAAGAAATATGACATCAGATATCAACTTTTCTGCTATTTGCCTTTGCTGATTGTCAATCTGTAACAATTGTTCCCCGACATATATTCCAAAGTGGTTTGTCTGTTTGCTGGCTTGTTGTATGGCGTCCTGCGCGGCTTTGAGAAGTCTGTGTTTGCTGTGTTCTAGAAAGTGTTCATTCTCTCGCTTTCTTTTAAAGTTTACACTAGAATGCGTGTTCACGAATTTCTTTGGACTCTGAAACAAGTTTAATCAATAATTAAAAATAAATAAATAATACATTGCAAAACAATAAAAGTATGTATCAGCATTTTCCATTAGGGAATAGACATTGTCTTTTCTAAATTTCTGGTAATGTAGACCTAATTAATATACAGTTCATTCTTGTGTTTGTATATATTTTTGATTTCTTACCGCTTTGATTGACTCTGTTTGACATGGGACTGTTTCATTTTCGCTGATTGCCTCATCTTCATTAGGGTGAATGAAGCTCAACAAGTCATAGTACCACAGACATGGGACATGCAGTCTACCTCCACTTTGTTTTGAATTCAGAACCTAAAAATGGAAGGATGAATAATGTATTCATTAAATACATCAAAAACACTGAATATCCATATATTACAAAATAGAAAGAGGGCATGTGAGGTTGATGTCAGTCTAATGAAAGAAAGCTTTGTTTTTACTTAATTTACATTATATTATTAAAGATATCTAATGAATGGTATGCAAATAGCACAATAATTCAATCTATGATGTGTATACTTTTGAATGTAATGTATGTTGACATTTGTCGATAAATAATGTTATGGGGGTATTGCAATTAGCCATGTTCGATTTAGGGGGTCATGATCATTATGACCCCCCTCTCGATCCGCCTCTGATGTAAAAAAACGAAATAAAAATACGAATCTTAAATATTCGTGGACATTATTTTAATGAAAATAGATTACTTTTAATAAACTAAATATTAAAACATTGTTTTTTAAAACTAAACTTCGTAACAGATCAATAAATAATTTTATTATGGACTACAAACTGCACATGACACTATTATTGTCAACCACCAATCCAACCCAACCACCAATTGGATGGTAGGTAAACATTATTGAAAAAAAAACTTACCTTTCTATATTCTCGTTTATACGCCGTACGTAAATGCTCGACTTTTTTCTTAGCTGTGGCAATATTAGCGTTGGGTTCGAACTCTTTCAATTTGTCGGCTAATATACTCCAAGCAATGTTCCTTTGCTCTCTATCTTTATAAGCTTCTGATTCGGCGTTCCACAAACACGGAAAACCACGATACAACTTTATAAAGTCTACTAATACCAGTCGTTCTTTGTAACTCCGCATTATTGAAAGGATATACGAAGTTTATATATCCGAACAGCAATCAACAACAAGTTGTCGACCATTCAACTCGACATGCTCAATATAAATCCAAGGACACGAATCGTCAACCACAAATGTCTGTTGCCAACCGAATAGGCAGAGACGCCACGTCCATAGATTCCAACTCGAACCACAGACAAGCCAACATAATTATGTCGTGGACGAATATTGCAGGTGGAAAAGATAAATAAAAATTGTTTAATGCTACAAGTTTTCGGTCGTTGCATTATGAATGGCAGGTTATTCATACAAAATATAATTTTAGAAAAATATTTGTTTATGAACCATATCAGAATTACGTGCGGACTAAAACAGAATATAAACCGCGGCAAAATATAATATGCGTAAACCGGAACGTAACAATGGCAGGTCTATACATTGATAAAACATCAAAGTTATTTATAAAAAAATCGAAATAACAACAAAATTACGCATCTTATTTACCAATGTTGTAAATAAAACATAATTTCATATCCGATGCGCGTCAAATTACATTGCCAAAACATTATTTAAGGTCCCCATTATCTCAGTTCATACTTGAAAATGAAACATGTTGAATAAAAATAAATCATCAATGACCAGACTTAACCACAAAATATTGAATTATGATTTACACACCAATCGGTCCGCATTCCATTGCAAAACAACTTTCCCTTGAAACATTTTCCTATAGTTACTGTAATATCAGAGATATTTTGATTTAAATAAGCGAAAAGTCAAGTTTGGTACTACAATGTATGGGAAGCCATTTTACGGATTTTTAAGAAATCTGTACGGAGGTATTTTATGCTATAAACGATATTTATTTTATACATGAACATCAAATAAAAATGTATTGACTTACTTTCGATCTCTTTTTTAAGTTCTTTTTTGCTAATATCTGCCATTTTCCTTGAACAAGTAGATTTCTTCGGTCTTGATCACAAATAGAACAGTCAGCCACACAATAATAAACCTACGCGCTAGGTGCTACACGGCGTCGTTCCGAACTTAGCCGAATGTGCCTTCGGAGCCGCTCGGTTATGTTAGTTACGCCAATGGGACTTTCGTATTTGTTTGAATTCCACAAACTTATATTATAAATTCAATACGAGTGAACAAGTTTCGACCCTAAGTGTAACGAAATAAAGTACATATTAGTATATCGAAAAATATGATAACAAAACAATGTGGGTGACTGTACAGTGATGCATTCGCATGCGTTCAATATTTAGTTACATGATCAGATTCGTATTTTAGTTTAAAATACAGCTACTATCCGAAAAAAATGCAAACGTGATTATTATAAATTTCTCAACATGTATTTTTGTATATATAGATATATTTTTTAGTTTAATTATCGTCACGGGACTAATTATTCTCATTTAGTTAAATTGATTACATCTTTTTTTACGTCAAAACCATGTGCGCGATGTTTTTGCTGTCAATGTCAAAACTCCACAGTTAACCTCAAAAAAGAAAGTGTATCATTGAAATCGAAATCACTAAATAAAATTGTATTTATAAATCAACAATGGCAAAAGTAAAGAACAAGAGAAATGCTGGATTGGCAGATAGAGTACGCAGCAAGAAAAAACAAGAAATTAATAAGAAAAAAATAAATCCCTTTGAAGTTCACGTGAATAGAGAAAAGATTAAAGTTTTGGGCAAGAAATCGAAGCATGACAAGGGTCTTCCTGGTGTTTCTCGAGCTAAAGCTATTCAAAAGGTAACTAAGTTTATGATTTTATTACAAATATTTAAAGGGCACCTACTTTAAATCCATGTCGGAATTTCGTTTTAAAGTAATACTATATTTGCATTGCTACATATACCTGGTAAATAAGTGTATTAAAATATACTTTTATTATATTTTAGAGGAAAGAAACCCTTGGTACCGAAATGAAATTGATGAACAAAACAAATGCATTCATAGACAAGCGCATTGGAGAGAAAAACGCCCAGTTGTCTGCTGAAGACAAAATGGTGGCCAGGTTCGCCGCTGAAAGAGCTCGACAGCACACCAAGAAAAATATATTTAACCTAGCTGATGATGAAATCTTGACACACAGGTAAAATTATTTTGTGGTTGCGTTTATGCCAGATTTTATTTATTTATACACTTTATTGCAGGATGGGCAGGAGGGCAGTCTAAAGTGTAAAGAATCATGTAAAAATATTTATTTAGTCATTTATAAAAAAAAATTCAATACATACTTACAGCACATAATATGTCAACACATTTACTTTAAATTAGTACTGTTCATAACAGTCATTATATATAAACAATTAGATCGAAATTTGAACCAGTATCAAATTAGGTATATTCGTTCATCCACTGTGATTAGAGATAATTTTTTAAGATATAACTAGGATTTATTTAATCATTCTTTATTTATTTAAAAATGTTACACCAACAGCATAATACATTAAAATGCTTATTTTTAGATTCAGTAGTATATAATAATTGTATACATGTGTGTTATTTAATTATTTGAATATTTTTCTTCATATGAAGAAAAAAAATTAACAATGTGATTTTATTTTTGAATTTTAATATGTATGTACCATCAAACTTTCCAACTAATGTTATTTATCTTAATTTTTATGCCAATTTTATAATTCTATATTTATTTTTATCCAGTTTCATTACAATAATTCACATTATATTAGTTTTGTTGGCTACATTTGAAAGTAAGCAACAACTTTATTACATGGATGTTTTTTTCTAGGGGTCAAACTCTGGAGCAAATAGAAAAGTTTGATGATCCAAGATCCGATGAAGAAGATGAGGATGGCAAAGGATTTGGTGGCTTGGATGGTTTGTATAAAAACTTTCATTGAAGATTATTCCACACACATACCCTCTACTGTAGTATTATCAGCCAAGATAAACAGCACACTAAGAATTTATATTTTAAAGAATTAAGCTAGACATTTGTCTTTGGATCACTCGTCTTTAATTTGCATCACCAATTATACATTGAAATAAAACTATTATTTATGGATTTTATTGCAGATTTATTTCATTGTGGATTTATAACATTGTTGTAAATCTATAAAGTATAAAACAATTACAAAATAAAAATCTACAATGTGTCTCAATAACTTATAATAATATGTAACATACTACACTGCTGGTGTGCCATTGTAAATAAATCAAATAGAGGAATTGACAAATTTTCTGTTAATTTTATTCTTCAGTTACTTGCGTTAGTTACTAGATGTTTTTCTTCTTTTCCAGATGAGTTTGTGTCAGAAGGTCATTTTGGAGGTGGTATGTTATCCAAAACTGATTCCAAAGATGGTGCCAAATCACACAAAGACCTCATAGAGCAGTTGATAGCAGAGTCTAAGAAGCGTAAAGCTGAAAAACAGAAGGAGAAAGAACAAACCCTTGACTTGACGGAGAAATTGGACAGTGAATGGAAAGATCTTAGGCCTGTGGTGTTCAAAAGGCCTAAGATTGAAGAGAAAGAGTCTGCTATCGACAAAGTACTAAACAAGGCAGAGAAAAATAGCATGGATTACGATAAAATGATGAGGGAATTGAAGTTTGAGAAGAGAGGGACTGTAAGTACTAATTACATTTTTATATTATATTACTCTTTCTGATATTGTAGGTATTGCAAATGAACAAAAGCCAAATAATTTATTTGCATTTACTTTAGAATCTTTACTGAATAGTTCCTATCTGGGTTTATGTTTAATCCTTTCCTTTTTATATTTATTACAACTCTGCACATTCACCTGAAATTCTTTGACAAAGCACTGGTTTATTTGATATGTATTGTAATAAAACAAAAATTCATAGAATGTGTTAAGGTCAGGGTGGCATATTAAAGCTTATGATATGCTTTTCTAACATGCCAACTCTCAAAGCTGTAATTTAAATATAGCATATAGCAATATTCATTTTATAATGATGTAATTTTATTTGCAGCCTTCAGATGGATTGAAAAGTGATGAGAAACAAGCTCAAAAAGAGAGGGAAGAGTTGGAAAAGTGGGAAAAAGAGAGAGATCAGAGAATGTTGGGGGATGACGAGTTTACTATAAGTAAGCCTCAACCCACTGCCAGTAAACACAGGTTAGGTGTCAGAATTTTGTACCATAGAATTTTTAAAAGCCAATTAATTCGATTTTAGAACTGATATTGTGAATTTAAAGTCTGAGAAGTTATTAGAGAACTTATTTCTCAATAGCTTTGTTGCTCCCAATCATCATATGTATTGACAAGTAATTACTATTATATACTAGATAAAATTATTTTTTACTTAAAATGAAAAAAATGTATTTGCAGGTCTGCAGAAGATCTGGATGACAACTTTGAACTGGATAATGAACACGATTTCATGCTGGCCTATGACAAAGATGGCAACCCATTGGTTCCTGAAAATGTTTTAAAAGATTTTTCAGGTATTGTATCTCGACTGAAAAAGTTGCTAGAATAAATTAAATAACAACATTGTTTCCAGGTCACCATGCTGTATAATAATTTCTTATCGTTTTTACAGTTCCAAATGCAAAACCTAAATTTGAAGATGGAATATCAGACACATCATCTGAAGATGAAGGAGATGATGAAGAAGAAGAAAGTAGCGAAGATGATGATTCGAATAAACAGGAAGAAGAAATAAAACAGAATAAACCTAAAAGTACTGATAAGAATCCTGAACAAAAAGATGAATCAATACTGTTTCAAAATTCTCAGAGTGATGACGATTCTGATGAAGAAAGTGAAGAAGAAGAACAACCCAAAGAAAAAATTGAACAAGATGAATTGAAGACCAAGAAAAAGGTAACTAGTGCTGAGAGTCCAAAGAAAGCTGTTATATCTAACGAAGGTTCCGATGAAGACGACAGTGATGAAGGAAGTGATGAAGATGGTGAAGAGAGTGATGAAAATGAAGAAGAAAGTGACGACAAAGAAAACGTCGAAGATTTTAACAATTTAGATGATTTAAAACAGTCTGATGTTGAGAGTGATGACGAAGCAGAAGCAACAGAGGATAAAGAGAGAATTACTTCGTTCTTTAAGTTGAAGTCTTCGGAAGGCGATAACTTAAAGGTATTTCAGATTTAAACTTAATTATGTGTAAATCTTAAAAAGTCGTGCCTTTCGAGAGTAAGTGTTTTGATAGTTTCTTATATCTTTTGCGACCCTAGTGAGTCAACTGTTTTCGATAATTATATAAAAAGAAAATTAAATTCATATTGTAATTATTTTTAGGAACTCCTTACTGGCAAAACACCGGCACAACAATCATCAGCACTACAAAAGTTAATAAAAAGCTATGACCCGGGCCTCGCTGAAAACAACAAAGATTTACTGAGCCGACTATTCGCACATCTACTACAATACATCAACGATATATTTACAGATTTAAAAGATGAAGGATCCGTTATAAAGTCATTCCTAACATTCGACAGATTAGTTCCACATCTATTCGATTTAATGAAAACAAATAAAGTGTCCACAAAGAAATATCTAGTGGAGTTATTGAAAGAAAAACATTCAGACTACAAGAAACGTGTAAAAAGAGTACCAGATTTAAACACATTAATATTTTTCAAATTGATATCGCTCTTGTACCCCACTTCAGATTTCAGGCATCCAGTGACAACACCCGCTTTGTTATTTATGTCTGAAATATTAACTACGTGTAGGTTCAACGATGCATATTCAATATCGCGAGGGTTCTTCCTAACAGCACTAATTCTAGAGTACACAGTATTATCAAAAAGATTAGTTCCGTCAGCTATAAATTTCTTAAGAGGAGTTATATATTTAAGTGCTAATACATCGGTTTTAAATCCAATACAAGTAGTTCCACCGTTTAGGTTGCACAAGGACGCTAAAATATTGTATTTAGAAAACGATTGTTCAAAAATAACCGTTAATGCCAAGATGGCGGCGAAAGATTTGGCGGGAACAAGTATAGATGATGATTTTAAAATTCGGTGTTTATCGACGTGTACCTTTATGTTGAAAGAGTTTTTCGATCATTTTGGTGATATTGAAGCTCAGGAATTTCTGTTTGATCCTCATATAAAGTTGTTAAGTCGAGTAGATCTGGAAATGTACCCGCAGAAGTTAGCTAGTAAAGTTAATGAAATAACTAAGTATATGAAAGAGACTTTGGAGATGAAAACGTTCTCACCGATATATCCAGAGAAAAAGAAGATTAAAGCATTGAGGCTATATGAACCGGATGTTCAGGAAGTGTAAGTATTATTTTATTTCACAAGCACGGCAAAGGAGCAATTGGTTTACCTGATGGTACGTGAATTGCTTATAAACCCACTCTACACTGTTTTAGTTGCGTTGCCGAGAATTTATGATTATCGAGGAGAAAGAGTCTAGTAAAAAAGAGGTTATATATTCAAATATACTTTAGTATATTATTTAACTGGTATTCACATTCACATTCTACAGATTTACATTATCTTGTCTGATAATATTGTAATGACGGTCTAATAACACGCAATATTTATAAATGCTTATTTTTTCTGTCCAACAGATTTACAGGAAGCAAGAATGCGAAACTGTCTCGTGAGAAGGCAGAGAGCGCGCGACTGAAGAGCAAATACAAGAAGGAAATGAAGGGAGCGCTCAGAGAGATACGAAGGGACAAGGCGTACATAGCTTCAGTCAAGATCAGGCAGAAGATACACAGGTATGGCTTACACATACCTACATTACATATTTTTTTATTGCATAGGTCTGGAAAACGAGCAAGCATGATCCTGATGGTTAGTGATCACTGCCGCCGTGTGATGCCGGCCTATCAATCGGGTGGGGAGTGGGAATGAAAAAGGATGGGAAGAGGGAAGGGGTATTGGACATCTGGCAATCTCACTCGAATGAAACATGACAGAAAAGCTGTTGCTTGACGACGATTTTTTGTGAGACAGTGGTACCGCCCTGGATAAGCAAGCCTATTCATACTGAGCCATGACTGACAACAGTGTGGTTCTATCATTTTTAAAATCAATCATACATACAATCAATATAATGGCATCCTCAAACTTACATACATATATAGGTATATAAGATAGAAAATTGATCGATGGACCTATTTAAACACACGATAATTCATACTTAAAAATACCGAATGATATATTCGATATTTCGTGGTGCCACTAAATGTTCTCTATTCTCATTATTAAATCTTGATATGGTATGAAATAATTAAATACCTGCCTATTATATTTATGTTTTATTTCTTTTTATTACAGTGACAACGTGAGGAAAGAAAAGGTGAAACAGATTTACAAAGATGCCTCGATACAACAGGGTGAACTAAACAAATTGAAGAAATCAAAATAATTTACACTTGGTCACCACAAAATACAGATCCGACCAACATTGACCATTATAGGATCGCAATGCGGGTACCTTTATAATGATTCTCTTGAATAGAATTATGTAATACACTACATAATAATATGTAGTGTTCAATAATGTAGAAAAATATCTGTATTATATTTTACAAAACCTCAGTGTAGGTACATCCAACTGTGTGATATGGATACGAAACGTGTTTTATATAAAACATTACTGACATCATTCATAATATGAAATACATATTATTTTACAACACTGTATTTTATTTATCCGAAAAATAATCTTGACATTAGCTTTACACGAATAGAAACATCTGATCAAAATTATAAATATTTTATTCAAAGCATATAAAATCTTAAGCATTAACATGATTCCTTACACCACGAAAGCAGTTTGAAAACGAAATTACAGTCAAACAGAATGTGTAAAATTGTAGTATAAATACTTAATTAGCCTTCTTGTTATTCTTATTAAGTTGCCATATGGCGTAGTTGAGACACGTGGCGAATGACAACCAGCCCAGGTAAGGTATCATTAACAGGGTCACTGATGGGTTGATTTTGTAGAAACTGATGGTACAAACCACTGCTGCGAAGTCCAGAGCTATCATGTGTAGTAGTGCCTGGGAAAATAGAAAAATAATAAGCTGCCTTCACGTCTAATAGTATCAAGAATGTTAGGTTAGTCTTACACTTGTTTAACGGATCGTCTGTCCATTCGAATTGGATTGGATTTAGTACTACGGTTCTACATTACAGTTGCCGTTTTCTGATCCATCAAATTAGTATGCTAAAGCCAACTGAAAATTGTATCTAAGCTTTGATTGTAATTTTCAATAAACTATAATTTTTCCTGTTTAAACCCAAGATGGCTCGCAATAAGAAAATCATAGTTCATTTAAAAAGGGATTTTGTATATTTGTGTTAACTATTATCTCTGAGAAGTTTTCGAAAGAAACCAATTGTTAAAAACATTTTTTACATTAATTTAAAAAAGGTAGGTAGGTTATTAACTTTAAGAGCAAGTGAACGATGACGATAGTGAAGGTCGCAAACACAAGTTCGATGCGCTAATAACACTAAATTAAGATAGGTTGCAATAGTCATAAGTAAGTGAATTACCGTTCCAACTCTATGCATTTTAAAGAATACTGGTGTCCACGTCCAGTTCAGGACAAGCTGGCCTCCGTATAAAGCCAACGGTACCATTGATTTATCTGTAAAATAAAATAACACAACGAAAATTAATTATTAAACATCCTACATATCCCTTTTCTTTCTGCCCGAATAGGACCGGCTAGGTCGGTTAAGTTAATTACGTAAGAATATACAAGCAATAGGCTATTTGACAATATTGAAAATATACTACGAATTGTGGTCATCCGGCAAGATAATAGCATAGAAAAGCATATTTCACGATAATTTGAACTAAATTAAGTTTATTTTTTGTAAAATACACGAAATAAAATTGATTAAAAAAATATATTTTTTCTGTGACCAGAACGCTCTGTGATTGGTTGCAGCTCTCGTGACGTCATCGCGCAGTAAAAAGCTTTGTTAATTCATTGTAGGAAGTAGTTGGGGCTTGTGATTATAGATCTAAGTCAAACGTGGTTGAAGTTCGCGATTTTTCTGAAATAGTTTTCAGACCTTATCTAAGAAATCTTTAGACTTATTAAGCCATTTCGTGGGCGACTGAGACTCGCGACTGATGGAGTAAAATTTTGTACCAGTTGATAGCAGCAAGCTACCTAAGAGAGATGCGTTGATGGTTGCACATTTCTTTAAAATAAACGCTGATTAATATGCTACGGAATTTAAAAATTTAAAAACAGCACTGTAAGTAACAGTACTTATTTATAAAATATACTTATTTTATATTATGTTGAAAAACACTTAGAAATATATTTTTGTTTCACATATCTGCAAGGGAATCCTATGGAGACGATGCGATTATTTTAATGAAAACAAATAATTTTAGTTACATTGAGAATAATGTCTTCGTTAATTAATATTTACATCGAAATGATCTTCACACATAAAAACGTGCCCATGGGACAATGCCATGGGATGAAATGCTTTTTGGGTCTCCCCGAGCTAGGTCTAACTACAGTTACATTATTTTATCACGTTAACTTAACCGTCTTATTTATGAAACCTATGAAAGCTAATGTTATAAGGAGGGCCTAATAACTGCGACACAGTTACAACTGCTGCAGTTATTATGACAACATTTTTATTGTTCTATTGCTTCTTGGTTCAGAAATAAACTTGATTTTATTTACAGTTTACGTCTTTTCGGATTCGTTGGAATTGAAACAAAGACTTTTTTGTACCTTTTATACTCGTATTTGTGCATTGTGACGCTACACACCATTTATACACCATTATAGTTAATAATAATGAAAAAAACTGATAAAAGGTATTCAGAAATAACCTTTATTTTATTTACAGTTTACGTCTTTACGGATTCGTTGGAATTGGAACAAACAGTTTTTTCGCACCTTTTATACTCGTATTTGTGCATTGTGACACCACACACCATTTATACACCGCTATATTAATTAAAAATGAAGAAAACTAATAAAAGAAGATTCGTCGCTATAGTATTAGTAAACCGTTCACTGCGCTGTGACGTCATATCTCAAACAACCAGCGCCATCATTAAAAACAGCGTTTTTGGCGCACTTTTGGAAATTTAAACTTTATCATTGTTTTTCTTCATAATGCAGCAAAATATTCCGGAAATATCAATGTAGTGAGCTTAATATGCGATACAGGATAGTTTAAAACCATTATTGAAAATTAGTCAAATACCCTATTACGAAAAATAACCCTTTGTGTATGCCCTGGGTTTGAATCCGCGACTTTCGGTTCGGTAGTGCGATCCACCACCATTGTTCTTGTCCACAAGGACATGTCTATGTTGGGTTTAATATTTGATCTGATATCTTTATTTTTTACAAATGTATATTTACAAATATTGAAATACATTTCGCAACTTTGTATTTCAGAAGAATACCTACATTCATAAGAACTTAGCAAGCGTTTTTATGACAAAATGTTGACGATCATTACCTGTAAATCCTTCGCAATCTCTATAGATTACGTACGCAACATATCCCATGCAGCAGTACAGAACCGTCCAGGCAGGACCAAAAGCCCAATTGGGCGGTGTCCATGATGGCTTCTTGATCTTTTGGTACCAGGCTGTGCCATCTGACTTTTTCACTTGGCCAATCATTGCCAATGTGCTTAACCAACCGCCAACATTTGGGAGCAATATAGAACCGATCACAGTCCAATTTGGCATGTTTGCTGAAAGTTATTGAACCAATATTAAAAAATTAAGTTAAATAGATTATCTGCAATAATGAGATATGAAGTTTTTGTTTTTTTTTGTATAAACAATAACTATATCGTTTAAAGTAATTCAACTAATGTAGATTTCGGGAATCATGTGTTATTTTTTTAAAATCTAGAATGCTTAATACTTGGGCTTCATCTAATATAATACTCAGGTATTTTAGGTATTCAATGTGGTAAAGCCATGTTGTTGTCAGTCATGACTCAGCATGAATGGGCAGGCTCACAGAGGATCGACGTGAAGCGACAGCTTTGCTGTCGCGTTTCGTTCGGCGATTGAGATTGCGGGATGCCCAATACCCCTTCCCCCTTCCGATCCTTTTTCCTTCCCCCTCCCCTCCCGATTTGATGGACCGGCAACTGGATGTTGATTGGCGGCAGTGATTACTTATCATCAGTAGTTTGATCAGTAGTTTGCCGGACCTATTTCAGTAAAAAAAAAACTATCATAATATTAATTTATTAATTTGAAAGTAAGTAAATGTGAACTATTGAGTGTAAATAAATGTTGTATTATCTTACCAGTTAATTCACAGACTAAGAATTAAAAGTAGATTTATTTTTGTAAATTAAAACCACTTGTGTTAAGTTGGGCGTTTCTATTGATACTGGGCTTAAGGCGTAGCAAAACAAGAAAGGTACTTTTAGGACGATAAATAATAAGAGTTTATCGCAATATATGTTTTCAAAAAGCTATTTATCATTCTACTATGCTAATATGTTTATTGCAATATGTGTTTACAAAAAGATATTCGATTGATAATGGGTAATAAAAAATATATTTATTATATTTTGTTTCATTGCCGGAGGTGAAATTAAGATGAAACCTATTCAACAGTCCCAATTTTAAATACTTTCAATAATGTCCTGCAATTATTTTCATTCAATTCAATAATGTTCATTTCTAGCACATTTCAATAATGGTGAGGTTGAAAGCGTTTAAACTAATCTTTAACATATTGAAATGTTTTGCTTACAATGGAATGTTAAAGTCATCTGACAATTCATATCACAATGACGTCACATCTATAATACGACCAAATTGAAAAGTTAGATTTTACCGATTTTACCATGATTTTACCGTGAGATAGGATTTTTTTGCTAACTTTTTTATCTAGTCGAGCAATATTGTTCCGCTAGAAGAATCTACAACTAAAAACGCATTTTTAGTGCATTTTTTGACTTCATCGAGTGTTTTTCGAAGGTTTTATCAGATAAAACGTAAGTACTCAATATAATTTTGAAGTATGCATCTCACCTTTCTAGAACTATGCCGGCGAATTTACATATAACGTAAACACAGTTGCGTAATTCCAACGTTTATTAATGTAGGTAGGTAAATGAGTGAACCCGTTATTGTGCGGTCATCGCTGATAATAGTAGGTACTTTATCTACTAATCAAAACTCAAAAGCATTGTCTCTAATTGGTAACAATTTGAACACACAGGTGTGTAAATATTATATCTATTTTTATCACGATAAATGAGTGTTAATGAATAACTTATCATTTCGCTTCAAGATACCGGTTTTAAATTTTTTTATCTCCAAAATGTTATTAGGTATCTAAATTCAGTATTAAGTGTTTGCTTTAGATAAGTGGTTGTGTGCCATTTTTCCTTTTAGTCATGGACAACATTGGGTAAAAAATGCATATTATTAACCATAATTAGTATTTAAGCCTGTTATTTAATCACGTGTGTAGTAAAAAGTCAATAAAATAAGTATACGACCTATTTGGTATTGCTTACTCTTTAGTCTTAGTCATGGTTTAAAATTATCCCTTGTCTAGCCAGGTTAACAATTCAAATAACTATTTAGAGACATATATCCTTATACTCATAAGGCTGACGAAATATGTTGTAAAACAAACTGGTTTGTTTTTATATTTATTTATTCTATTTAGTATCCAATGTGAATATTTTACATCCTCGTTGAAACATACTATGTAGATACATAGGTTTATTTATATAATAAAAAATAAAATATATTTCTAGGAAAGCTTTAGTAAAATATTTGGGTAAAGATAATTATTCATGTAAGTAGATTAAATAAAAGGGTAAAAAAAGAAGAATTATAGTTTTCTAAACCTTAATGTTGTAATAACTAATTCATATGCAAATTAAATCTTATTTCATATAATTATATTGTTAGGGTATCAAGCTCTATAGAGTCAATAGTGACAATAAGTCATGTATTATGCATAGTAATAGGCATAAAAGGTCTTTCAAGATTCCATTATGTAGTTTATCTTTATAAATTATTATATCACAGATATTTCTTATCAATTAATCCTTAATCTACATACATTATGTCTATGTGACTGTTGAGTGTATTTATTTTTTTAATATTATGCTTTCCATATTATTTTAAAACCATTTATTTTCATGATGCGATTGTATTATTATTATTGTCATGTGAAGTAAAAAAGTAAGTTCTTTAGAATATTTGTAAAACATGACAAAATATGTAAGTGTTAAAAGTCCAAGAATTATGTAATAATGTCTAATACCAGAATGTGTGTATAGTTAACATAGCATACTCGTAAATTCTAGCTATTTTAGTGTGAAACAAAATATTCCTTGAATTAATTTAAGATCATGCTAGTTTATTATTTCTTTTTTAAAGTTATTTTAATATTTATTTCAATACAAGTAATTTACAATCATTTGTTTCAATCCTCATAAATTTTTGTATAATAAAATTGGCCAGTCAAGAAGATAGATAATATGGGTGTTTTTTTTTTGTCAGTAAATAATTTTTTCACATTTTATTATTATTATTAATTAGTGGTGTAATTCTTTATTACAACACTACTCTAAAATTGTGCCATTGATAACAAAGAATACAATATTCTATACAATGTGTAACAGGAATTTTCAAAGGTATGTTTTATGACTCAGCACACTTATCTCTTGTGATATAACAAATTATGCTCATATCTGTTGCATGTTTGAGGAATTGTTTTCCTGTTTGTTGTTGCCATGTTCAGGAACTTTTTGTGTGGGCTGGTCTAATGCAACATGGTTTTTTATTACTTTATTCTTATTACACAATTGATTTACATTTTTTCCTAAAAGTGTAGCCATTATATTCTGATACATTTATTTGTACAGTTTTAATTCATTATTTTATGTGCATATAATATAAAATACTAATTTAAAATAAAATTTAAAGTATAATATCGAAAAATATGAATGTGTCTCAGGGTGTCTCAGATAAGGTGTTTACTGGCAGATACATTTTATTACTATTTGAATGTGTTGGTTGTTCATATTACTTTTATTATTGTCATAATAGCACCTTATCTAGGCTATGCATAAAATAAAATTAATATGCAATATCTATGAACACAAGTTAATGCACTTGGCATTAGACCCAATAAAACAGTAGCAAATATGCCTCTTTGTTTTAAATACATAAAAAAATGGTGTGATGTTCGAAGAGCGAGAGAGAAAAAGTAGTGGTTTTACCATTAACAAGGCTCTTGGCGAGGACAGTTGGCTTTGGGAAAGATTTCTATGGCTCGCTCAAACTACTATCCTATATCAAGCATAAAACTGTGAAATCTGCAGCGTCCATTGGTTACTAACTTCCCGGGCCAACGCCCAACCGCGGCCTGGCCTATCGCTGATTCTGTGCCTGAAAATAGTTATCCTATAAAAAATTAGGATTTGTCGATAGATGCATTCTAAAATTTCCTAACAGAGGTAGGCTGACATTTTGAATTTGCAGATATATCGCTTTTACATCATGTATTAGCATTATCTTATCAGCTTTTCTAATCAGTTCTAGACACTATTGACCAAGGGGTTTTCTCAAATATACGAAACGAAGTTCGAATATTTGAGTGTTCGACGTCCGAATTTATATATTTTCTAATTTAAAATAAAAAAATAAAAACCGACCTCAAAACAAAAAACCAAAAAAAGAATAAAATAATAAGTACCACTGCAAAGCAAAAATAATATTTATTTCATTGAACTTGTGCATGTTGATTAATTTGCTTAATGACTTGACTAGCCAACAAATTAAAATAAATGCGTAACATATCGAAGGCGGGTCGCCCAGTACCAAACATATAGATATTAAAATTAATATAAAGCATAGGTCCTGCAAAAAAAGCAATGTAAGCAACTTTTTTTGAAGTCGGTTATAAATCAGTTCTTGTCTCCATGAATCTTAACATACACTTCGAACTTAGTCTATGATTACAACGTAAGATAGATGATTCGAACATTTTGTGGAGTACGTAGGTATACACGTACGTACTACATTTGAATATTGGAACTTCGTTTCGGATCATAAAGTAACCCCCCCAGTATTTTGGATAGTGATTCAATGTGTTGACAAACATTAAAATCTATTCAACATTTTATCCTTATTTACAGAGACCTAATCATGGCCAATTGGCAAGTGCTTGGATCCATCATCCTTCCCAACGTTGGCGGTTGGGCCAACGGTCTCTACTTCGCCGGGCAGATTCGCAAGGATGACGAGAAGGCCTGGTACGACACTCTGAAGAAGCCAAGCTGGAACCCCCCCAAGTGGGTGTTTGGTCCCGCATGGACTGTGCTGTACAGCAGCATGGGATATGCTTCCTACTTAGTCTATGAAGAATGCGGCGGTTTTACCGGTAAGTTTGTTAAATAAAGATAGTTTTATATTATTCAGCCTCCCTGGCGCAGTTGGTTAGACGCCGGCCGTGAAACGAGAGGCCGTGGGTTCGATCCCCGCACCGAGAGAAATGTTTGTGCGGCCCACAGATATTTCTTTCGGGTTTGGGTGTTTGTGAGACCGAAAAGTCTCTCGTAGTTTGTGATACCCACGACACAAGACTATTTATTTATTTATTGTAATACTTAAATTTGTAGGGGACTATTGTCCAATAGCCTAGTTTCGTTTGCTTCAACAAGACCAATATTGCTGGTTCGAGCCCTACACATGTATAATTATTCGAAATGATGTATGTATTTGTACTTCATTATCGGGCACTATAACAGTGATGAAAAATAATTTCTTGAGAAGACTCGTAACAATTTCAAATATTTCTAATGTCGACCAACTCGCACTAGGATAGCATGGTCGATTGCAGAAAGGGATGATGTCAGACAGGATATAATATTGTCAGCTAGCTAGGTAAATAGGGATATAATGCTTCATAATGAACAATGTCGTGAATGCATGTACCTAAGTGTAGGATAAGGACAGACAAAACAAGGCCATCAATTGAGTTGCATAAGTATGAAAAAAAATACTAATTGTCTCAATAAATTGTCAGTTGAGACTGCTGAGATACGCATAGCAATAAATAAGTTTTAATGCACGTTTTTAATATTCTTGGCTTATTGCCACAACCTAAAGTGCCTTCTCAATTCAAGTACTTCAACGATAAACGTAGTTTTATATGGATTTAGTTCAAGTTTTGCTGAAGACAGTTCCGTTCTTTACCGGCTCAAATACGTCCCACTGCAGGGCACCAGCCTCCTTTACACTTTAGAATACGATTGAGAGTGGTTAGGCCATATAATCAACTCCGCTCTTCTAGGGCGGGATGCCGGCATTTACATACCACAGATTTTTTATGCAGGTTTCTTCGCGGTGTTTTCCTTCGGTATAATGCGTAGTGATTGACTGTCAATACACAAATAAATCAAATTGAGGGGTATGCCCTGGGGTTTGAATCTGCGATCACCGTGAATGCAGGCAGCCGCGTTTGGTCCGTCACCATCAGGCCAACACGAAGTACGCACAGAGTTCAGTTAGTAATGCAATAATTAAGAATATATTATTTTACTACTGTCGGTTTCGATTTATTGATTTAGTTGATTTATTGATGTAGGCATACTCCATTTTAATACTAGTGATTTCATTCATAGGATTGTTTAGCTTTGCTGGCCATGAACGGTCGTATCGCATACCATCAGGTAAACGACATGCTCGTCTCCACATTTATTGCAATAAAAAAAGACTAATAGACACTCTATCAATTAACATACATTTAACATACAATTAACATACATAATGTTGTGTAACCTAGTGTTAATATGTAGTAGACTTTACATATTTGTCGTTAAGTGCCTTAAAATGCCATTGAAATAGCACTTAACAAGTATTACATAGTTGATAACTAAGCCTTTGATGTCACTGCGAAAAGCGCCGAGGTACCGTATCTCGAGTGTTGGTGAGAACATTCAGTATTGCATTGATAAGATACTGTCCCGTAACTATGATGCAGTTTTTAACGTTAATATTATTTTCACAAATTGATACTTTGCAATTTATTTGGCAGAATTTTCGTAGTAGTCGCCCGTAGCTAGGTGAATGTTAGTCGATCCAAGACATGGCATGCAATCAGTCTTAATAATTTGTGCGTGCATGTTAATTTTTGGCGAAAGCCACGATTCATTTTAGTCTTCCAAGTTTATCGGTTAAAAGGGACGTGGACTAGGGTACACTTCATTACATTTTACCAATATTCCTTGGCGTCAATGAGTAGTAAAAGTATATAATTATTAAATAATCTTATATAAAATCCTTTTATTATGCTGGGCACGGTGTTTCCCTGCTAGATCGAATACAGTAATGAGGAGATCCGCAGGACATTGCCCAAAGATTAGCAAGTTGAAGTGGCAATGAGTTGGACGGGCACATAACGCGAAGAACTGATGACCGTTGGGTCTGAAAGGCTCTTGATTGAAGGCCACGTCCAGGCAAGCCCAGTGTTGAACGCTACCAACAAGGTGGATGGACGACCTGGTTGCAGGAAGTCGCTGGAGGCAGGCCGCTTCCAACAGATCAATGTGGAGATCTTTGGGAGAGGGCTATGTTCAGCAGGGTACTTCCTGCGGCTGAAGATAGAGAGAGAGCGAGAAAATCCTTTATATTGGTAGAATTACTGTAAATTGGTACTGATACAATTACAGACTTACTAAATTTATTTATCACAGTAATTGTAATTCAAAAGTACCTATAGGTAACAAAATGTAATAAATGTGATTGCACTTTTAATGCATTTTTATCAGCAATGAGAAGTTATTAATGACGTAATATATTATGTCTAAAATATACGTGTTATATTTTATATGTAAATGTGATAAGATTTAAAAACATCGGTCAATGTCTCGCTAAACGATTGCAATTTCTATATGCAACAGTAGTTCTTTAAATATCGTTAGGTATTCGAAGTCTCACACAATTACTTACACATTAATTGCACTTTATATTATACGTAAACTCATGCCTTTTTCCCTGAAAGGGTAGGCAGAAGGGCAACCAGGACAATCACGTTTCGTCTTGGATATTCCATCCCACGATGTGATAGGAGGCGAGCCTATCGCCATTTTTTTTTTTTTTTTTTTTTTTTTTTTTTATTGTGGCCCGACATAGTGGCGGCATTGCACCTGCTGGTAAGCGCAAATGCCGCCCAGGCAGAGTATCCATTGGCATCGGATGGCAGTCCCATGCCAATGGAAACAATTATGCCGGCCTGCTAAGGTGCCTCTTCACACCACGGCGGAAGGACCCAGGATTGTAGGAAGGAGGGAATATCGTGATATCGGGCACAAATCGTACGTTTAATATTAAACTGGCCGAATCCAAAAAAAAATAGACAAGATAGAATAGATCTTATGTTACAAATCTTTAAAGAACGTTTCCCAAAAAATGTTTTTTTTTTAGTTAGGTCTCTTTAATACTAAGGGTGCGAAATTACTGCCTCTGGTCTGATAATGTGTCGAAAAACATAATATCAGCTTTGCATTCTTACCGTAATACAACTGCGCCACCAAGGCATTCGCTGTATATTATGTGCCGTGTTTTTTTTATTTATTTTATATTATAAGTTCTGCCGGCCGGCTTAGCTTATCTTCCCGCAATGGCGGAAGTACTCGAGATTTTGGAAGGGACATCACACGCGTGATTTCAACTGTTCTGATTTCGACCTACTTATTTATTTTTACACGCTATTTTTTAAGTTCTCAATTTTATATAATATAATTTGTGAGTCAAGCCTCATTTAAATGGGGACTTTGGCCTCGAAGATGCGATTATCCTAAGGGTATAAAAAAGGTAAAAATTGCATCGTGTAAATACGGCATCCTTTGATTTAAAAAAAAACGTAAATGAGTCAACCACCACGACAGTCAATCACCACGCATTATGACGGTGAAAGAAAACATTCTGAGGAAACCTGCATACCATAGCGATTTGTAAGAATTTCTATGGTATGTAAAGTCCGCCAACCTGCACTAGGCCAGCGTGGCGGATTATATGGCCTAATCTCTCTCAGTCGTACTCTCGATTGTAGAAAAGGCCCGTGCCCTCCAGTATATGCATGATGCATGCTGATAATTGCAAGATATCAACTATAATATATTTATTACAATAGTGATATAACAGCAAAACAGAAATATTTACCAAATAAAAACTCCTTAAAATAATGATGCTATTATATAACTGTATATTAAATACAAATATGTACACTTAGTATAAACTATAAGGATTCAATAATCTAAATATATTAATACATAAAATTATTAATCTGGCTTCCTCCTCTCTCCTAAATTGTTGCCGTGCCCAAGAGGGTCCACATTGTACGTTTTATAAAATTGTAACATCTTTGTAACACGGGGTGTGCAATAAAGATATTGAGTATTTATACAGTACAGTAGAAATCAGTCAACTATGTAGTAATGTAATTAATATATTTTCAGATGACGCAGTCCTGCCATTGACATTGTATGGTGGTCAGCTGCTCCTCAACTGGGCGTGGACGCCAATCTTCTTCGGAATGAAGGACTTCAAACTGGTAAGTGTTGTATACAACGTGAAAGTTGTTAAAAATCCTGCTATTGACACAAGTGGTAGTTAAAGATATCGTGTAAATAATAAATGATAAAGAGAAAAATATTTTTGCTGTGTGACAACCTATGACTATAATATAACCTTCAAATGATCTAATGATGTTATCTTAGGGCTAATGATTTTATTAAACTACAGCGTGTCAATGACCTTGACTTTGCTAAGATTTCCTATTTTTAAAGTTTTCTGCGCACGCAGCGTATGTAAAAAAAGTAATAAATGATTTAGTAATTTTGCCCAAAATTAAATTATTATAGTAATTATTATTCATAGAAATTTGATTTTGGAATCAAATATAGGTACGTACAATAACTTTTTCAATAAACCTAATTTTATTATATCAATTGGTACCCGGGCACTAAAATTATGGTCATCCATAATAATAATATAACCCAGACCTAATAAAGATATGCACGATTAGATAACTCCTCACAATCATGTGTGTCATTTAAGGCTGCTAAAATACACTAGATGGCGCTATTTCCAAAGAACATCGGCCATAATGGACCATGAAGGGACCAGTTATGAATGGTACATCAAAAAATAATACGATTTATTCCAATTAAAATGCATATTTCCATATATTTTTAAATAGCCGGATAAAAAAGAAAATATTTAGGTGTTTTAATAATATTGAACGCGTATGAGCGCGTTCCATCACTCATACTTTGTTTCAAAATAAGGTTTTAACTACAGCGTTGAAGGTAGTCAGTGCTAAATTAAAAATAAAGTGTAGGTATTTTCTATGACACATATGACTTCTGAGCGCTGTCATTTGCTTTCTTGTGATTTCCAATTTACGCCTACTGTTATTTCTCTGTTTATATTTATGACTTGGCTTTGATAACGTACACCACAGAGTACATTACTATATATGACGTACACCGATAGACCCTTGCATTTCTGAAGACCTTGTACGATTGACCATTGGATAATGATAACGCTTTGTGATTTCGTTAGAAGTGCGAAGTATTCTCATATTTCCAACATGAACCCGGAGCGCCAGTCTGTCCTTCAACATTTGTTGCATTGTGTTCATATAAATCAGCATAGTGTTTCAAAATTATGTTCTTGTTTTATGTTGTTATTTTTGACAATGACATTATAATGTGCTATTTTTTTTATACGTGTAATCCTAACCTAAAAAGTTACAAATATATGAAATATTTTAATAAATCCGGCTTTTTTAAAACCTTCATCTATTTGGACATAATTCCTCAGGCCCTATGCAACAAAATAAACTATATCTCAGCTGTGTACACTATATTTATTTGCCAGGTCCCAATATGTATGGGCGTGACCGATGTTCTTTGTCCATACGGAGATGAGTAGTACTATACTACCCTCAACTATACATATACCCTTCACTTTAAAAAATTATATGCAATTAACTGATGTTTGGAAACCAGCAATTATAGAGATTTTCACGAAATTTTACGGCATGGGGAGTCGTCCTACTCGCAGTAGGCAGGGGTGGTGGACTATGGCCTGATTCCTATCAATTGAAATTTCGATTATGGAACCGGCCTGTGCCTAGTAATGTATATGGGGCTGATAGCTAGTTAATACTAATGCAGAAGGCTTCATAGTTACTATTTTTTGCTCGTTTTTGGATAGCAGATATATATCGTTGCTATATAATATAATATATACATATAAATGAATGTTAATATCATCGAGATTTTTAATTATTTATACGATATGTGTAATCGGCCTTATTACTCAGTTGAAATATACGTAGGTTAGATTATTACCACCTTTTAAATTAACATTGCCTTTATACCTACAGGCGTTCATCGAGATCGCAGTGCTGACGGGCGCGGCGGCGGCGACGGCCATCTCGTTCGGGCACGTGAACAAGACCGCGGGGCTGCTGCTCGTGCCCTACCTGGCGTGGCTCGGCTACGCGTCCTCGCTCTCCTACTACATCTGGAGGAACAACCCCAAGCCTGCTGACAAGGCGCAGTAGACGTGAGGTATTGCACTTTTACTTTTGTCTTCGTGGGTGGAGGATACGGATGGTCAGCGGTTCGTGGACTCTTAAATGCCCGGGGCACAGAAAACTTACCTACCTTTTTAAACCCAAGTTGATAAATTGACCAAGGCGATTAATTTAAATAAAAATATATATTTACTTGGCTGGTACTTACGTAATTAAATATTTTGAGACTTGAGTGTGCTGTGTTAGTAAATTACTAACCTGTATAGTATAATCACATACTCTCACACAAATCTGTGTGGCAATGTGTGAAAGTCAATGTGTCCGCTGATACATGTTTGTACAATACTTTCATAGTTATAGTGCCAATATAAAATATATAAATGAAGTTTTTCTGATAGATATAACAAACAATTCTTATAAATATTTAATTCAATAGCAATGGTCAAACTTTATAGGGTTATGGAAACAATATTAAACTACAACGCACCTCTTATGAATCCATTAAAAAAACTTTATTTAAATAGGCGACTTTTCAATATTCAATAACAATTGAATTCATATAAATTAAATGGGAAAATAATGTATCTTAAAAACACTAGTCAGATAAAAATATTACGTTATTGACTGCCTCGTTGGCGTAGTTGTATTACGGTACGGTTACAAAACTTGGGTCTCGGGTTCGAATCCCGGAAAAGTGATATTGGAATTATATATTTATTATCAGCTCGGAGTCAAGAATTTATGCCCGATATGCCTATATCCTCCTATCACATCGTGGGACTAAACATATAAGGCGATATGTGGGTGTCCTGGTTGCACCTCTGCCTACCCCTTCTGGGAAAAAGGCGTGAGATTATGTATGTGTGTACATTATTTCCACTTGAATCCTAAAGTAAATAATACCTTTTTTTGTTTCAGATGCTGTTATCGTTCATCGCTTTAAATCTTGACTATAATAATTCTAAGTTACAAAGTGTTCTTAATGGTAGATGCGTTATGACGTCACAGAGACGGCACAATTTTCTTCAAAGTACACACATTTGTAGATAACTTACTAATAATTATTAATATTACACCCAGTGACTTATTTTGAAGAATATCCTGCCTCTCTGTCTCACGTGTTCATTGTATCATCACTACTAATAAAGGTAATAGGCAATTGAACAAATAATGAACAATATTCAGGAGCTGTTGAAGTCAAATAATAATTATTTAATAAATTCAGTGATTGTATAACCATTGGAGCAACTATTCTGGAGAGGAATAAAAATATGATTGAATGTTATACCAAAGGCATTGTTTTTGTGATTAAATCCAAAAGCTATCTAAAGTGCTAAATAAACCATTAAGTACTTAATGTGCATTTATGGATTTCTTAGAAATAATATCATAAAGAAGCACATAAAGTTTCTTGCAATAATTTTAAAATTATTATAATGGTGGGTAGTCAATGTTTTTTCTAAATATTTACTTAATAAATTACAATTTGGTATAGGGAATCTACTTTTTCAGCTCTAATGTCTAATCAGTATAGTATAAGATATAAGTGTCCTTGAGCTATCGCACAAACTTGAGTCATTCCGTTGTCGATCGCATTTATTTTGTTGACCAAAACGACTGGACAATATTCTACATTTTTCTTATATATTTTTTTTGTTATGAGCGCAGTATTTTTCTGATTTTTCGAATATATTTATTGTTAAAATTAGTGTTTCAATAAATATTGTACTTATATTACTTGTTTTATTTTTTTATTAACCCTGAATCAAATTTGTTATATTCTAGACCGCCGATAAATAACTGAAAAGCTATTTAGGTATTTATAGCTATTTATAGGAATGAAGGTGAGATATTTCAGGATCAAAAAAGTTAAGATATCTTGGGCTACTGGTATGGAAGCATTCTTGGAACCTTGGAATATGCAGACATATCTAGGATCTAGGGCTACTGAATGACATAACTCGTCAACACGTAGGTGTAAAATGTGGCAACTGGCAGCTATGCATACCCCATAAAGGATGTAGGCGTAAGCAGTAAACAACGGGCTTTAACTTCGCAACTTTTAATTGCATTGCAAATGTTAAATGTAAGCGAAGTTTGTTTGGCTGTATTATGACAACCTCCGTGGCGCAGGGGGTGAAAAGAGACGTCGCGGGTTCGATCCCCGTACCGAGAGAAATGTTTGTGCGGCCTACAAATATTTCTTTCGGGTCTGGGTGTTTGTGAGACCGAAAAGATCTTAGTGTGGGGTCAGGACTATGTATGTGACTGTTGGGTGTTATTTATTTAATTATTAGACCCCTGGCACTGCGAAGGTCTATCAGGTGGACCGCAAACAAGTCTACCTGCGAATGTTGTAAAAAAAAGGGTTTGAATATAAACGAATGGCGGGTAGTTTTGCCTGTCCTTCACGTCGCTAGGTCATCATTCGAGGAGTGCAATGCACGCTTCCGTACGTGTAGTGCGCGTTCCGTTTCTGGGTTTGATCTTCACCCGAGTTTCGGTTGTTTCATGGACAATGTGGTGCAAGTAGTGTTTAGTGTTCATTCATATGGCGGTGTGATTGTGTCGACTATCCAGATTGATGAGTGAGCAGGTGAGTTTATTAGATATATTTCAATGTTATTTTGTTGACTACCGTTCGCTATACTTAGTATTCGTTTCCTGTATGTGCTGGATTCGCCAAAGGTGTACTTATCGTTCAACTATTATTAAACTGCATGTATAATTCTCAGAGAATGTTATCGTTATAGTATTACTTTTCGAAAATCCACATTTTTAGTATAGGCACAATTTGTATTATGAAAAGTATAGGTAGGTTATAATCCAAAATTAACGCGTCGGGGACTCTCGTCAACCATTCGCGGAAGTGTGGTGATACAGAAACATGAGGAATTATTGATTAAAATAATTTTACCTTATTTTATTTTTAATTTTTTTTTCGTTTTTTTCTAATTCTAATTATTTATAAATTTAATCTTATATTTAATTAAAGTATTTCAAGAAGTCGTCAACGTTTTGGGTATCAGGACTAGAATATAATATTATTATGTAGATACATAAAAAGAGAGTTTTAAAATTTTCGTTCCTAGCACAGTTCCTAGCTCGTCACGGCATTAGCAAGGCCGCGGAATAGGAGTTCAGTTGTCAAACATTATCCTGATTTATGGTCAAACGATCACCTGATTTTCGCATACTACCTACTATTTGTTAGTTTAAAATTATAACAAAAAATGAAGGTCCTTATTTCGACATGTTCGTCAAGGAAGATATGAGGGTCAACGGCCTTACTATTGAGGATACCGAAGATCGGGCGAAATGGAGAAGAATTTGCCGGTAGGCGGACCCTGGCACCGGCCGGGATAAGGCCAGGGAGAAGAAGAAGAAAAAAATAGTTTAATTTTTAAAATTGGAATATAGATCGTTGATAATTGGTATTTAACTTTTTGCAAAATGAGCATAAAATGATGTTGGATAGTATGCAGATATAGTCCGGAGAGGTCCGGAGTCGTATACTACATGGACCTAGTCGAGACTAGTACGCATTTCCGGCGTTTTTGCCATACCTATTACTGGAATCAAGTGTAACAATTCTTTATCAGAGGTTATTTACCTCTTTTAGTCCATTGATTGAGTCACCCGCTTTGCTACGGAGGGTAGAGGAAGAGAATATTTCCAACTCCTATTATTTACTTCATGATTAATTTCGTTGCGGGTTAAAGACAAGTTAGACATCCCCGGAGACTCGCCGAGCTTCAATGCTCGGTGTCATTAAAATGCGTGCCACTATCCTGGCTTACAGGAGTTGCAGTGGCGGGTGTTAGGGCGGGACAAGCTACATTTTACTTTAAAGAAACCACCCTAAATGTTATCGAATGTATCGATTGCCCCAACGTGAACTGCCTTAACTGCAAAAATCAAATTTTACAGGACAGCACTTTTAGCGTCTAAAACTGTATTTTAGGTTACATCTTGTAAAAGACAAATTTTAATGTAATTTTGCAATAAATAGTAATAAAAAAATATGTATTTTTATTACATTAAGTGATTTTACACATTTGTCGTTGACTTTCTTTGATTAAAGAAAAGATAGACTTTCCCGAAAGTCTAATTGTTCATCAGTGGTTGGAATTTATAAAATGCGTGTCAGTGGCTTGCAGTTGTGGGAGCGAGGGCAAGATAGTTTCGATGTCAATATACCGATGAGAGGTTTTATAATCGCTGCTTTTTTCTTCCGACGTACACGAAATAAAAATCACAACCAATTAATAACCGTTCTCGCCACATGAAAGTCAAGCGAGTATTTCGTGAGAAACATTAGTAAACCCGATAAGAACGCCATTTAGGGTCGGATTAAATCCTTCCCTGATAGAGGTCATGTTTTTGCTCTTAATCACTATTAGCATAAATTCACCGCTAAGAGTGACACCAGCTAAATCACACCTTCAGATATCCTTGCCGAATTAAGTTATTTGTTAACAAGAAATAGCCACGGAATTTCGGTTACATTGTCTTGTATCTTACTCAAGTTATCTCACTTGTACATCTGATTTAGGGCTTAGTAAAGAAGCGTCTAGAGTCGCTGGGATTATAATGAGAGTATACAATGTTATATAAATATAGAATAAAGACTGATAATTCAGATACGACACACATCCTACATCGTAGACTTAATAAATAAAGTGATATCGCAAGTCTCTGGGGTGGGAAGCATCAGGCGACATGATTTTATGTATATTGTAGGATAATTACGAACTGATTGAGACAACTTTGCGTATTCGATTCAATATTTTTTCATCTGATGTCTTTTTCGCTGCTTGTTTTTATGTTGAGCAAAAGCTAAGGAACGCTTCTTAAGTTTTGGGTTTTCAGCCTTTATAGCATAGTTGTACCACGTTTCGATTACAAAGCTGAGGTCTCGGATTCGAATTCCGGGTCAGGTTAAGTGGCATTGGACTTTTCTTTTCAAGCTCGGAGTCAGGAATTTGTGCCCGATATGGTGATAGACTCGCCTTCTATCACATCGTGGGACGCAACATACAAGGCTAAATTTGGGTGTCCTGGAGCTGGGTAGCATCTCTGCTTACCCCTTCTGGGAAAGTCTGGATTGTCGAACCGATACCTATTGTCGTTTGTAGATACTGTTTTCAACGACCTACAGCAATGGCCAATGCTCAACCACATACAAAAAGGTCAAAACTATAATTTTCTAATTTATTTCCAGTTGCAAAGTCGTCCCCCAATTTAGTAGCAAATAAACTGATCCGCTATCCGTTAATCACATTCGCAATTACAGTGTAGTTGTTAGCAACTAACCGCTGGGAGACTGTGCGGAAATTGCGCGCTGTCCATCTCGGGATTAGTGCAGCGGAGTGCTTAGTTCTATTACATGTACGTGTCATATCAACGGACACTCCGTTTTATGAGATACAAGCTTTTATGCTTTAGTTTTCCGTTGGTTGCTTAGAGTTCTTGAAGAATTCTCTGCTTGGGTATTGTATTTTTTTAAAGAAATGGCAAGCCGAACCAAACAAAACCTTGAAAGCAATACTAGGCATTTCACTGTGCTCGCCGTTTTTTTATACTGGCCCGGCATAGTGACTTCACTGCACCTGATGGTAAGCGTAAATGTCGTCCAGCCAGATTATATAAAGGCAACAGATCAGTCCCATGCTATTCGACACAATTATACTGGCCTGCTAATGAAAGGAAATTCTGATACATAAAACATAATTAGGTATATTAAGTCTCAATATGTCTGTTACGCTGGCTACAATGTTCTTCAACCGGTACATAAAAGTGTATTCACACAGCTGTTTTGAGAGAGAAATAGATATTGCGGTGGTACCTACCCAGGCGGCCTGTCACATATGAGAAACCTCTACCACCAGTATAGTAGGCAATATTATTTAGTTTTTTGTGAAGAGATCGTGGTTATAGTGAATCTCATTATTGCATAGGTAAGCAGCGTTAATTATGTATCTGTATCAGCTAATATGCGTATCATTGCAAGGCACGGACCTCTTGTACAATCGAGAGTACGATTGAGTGGAGTGCTAATCATGTGAAGTATCGATTGTTTATCTGCATTGCGTTAAATTTGTCATCTGATGAATGAGTAGCCGCAATATAATCCAACTGGCACTAGATTTGACGCGAAAAAACTAAGGTTTGGGCTCCTTCATAGGATGTGAAGGAGATTCCAATCTCGGCAGTGTCCTGATACGAGATTTGAGAAGTATATCAAGTTTTTCATTGCAAATAGCTTGTCCGATCTTCAGTTTGATAGTCTGATAATGTCTGTAATTTATTAAAGTAAATACCTACAATTCTGTCAAATCTTCGATCTACGTCCACGAATGTTAGGCCTATTGTTAGTTCTTACTAACAAAAGTACTGGTGACAGGTCTCTCATATGTGAGAGGCCGCCTGGGTAGGTAGGTACCACTGCAATGTCTGTTTCTCCCGCTAAACAAAATTGTAAATGCACTGTTGTGTTTCGGTTAGAAGGACATTGTAGCCAGAGTAACTATTGGACATATTGAGACTTAACATCCTATATCTCAAGGTGGTGAGCGCAGTGGAATACCAACCATTGCTTTGCAATTCATGGTGTAGTTTCGTTTAGCTGCTGTCCATGAGTGGTCATATTGTTTACATAGGCGAATAGCACGCTCGTCTCGCCGTATATTGAAATAATAAAAAAAAACTATGTTGTCCTTCATACCGTAATTTAAAACCATTTCCAAAATTAGGCTAAAAATGTGTTGAGTAATGACGGGTGGTTTTGTAACAGCGACAATGATTGTGCGAGAGCCGCGTATGATTGAACTCGGCCGCTGCGGTGTATTTACATTTTGATTGGATTCCGCGGGAACGGACTGCGGTCGCAAACACTAATTGTAATTAGTGTGTGTCCAAATATCTGGAAATAGGAGAAAAAAGTAAATGAACCAATGTTTTGCAATGAAATGACAATATCAATTGTTGTTTTTTGTCAAAGCTATTGGAACTTTTGTTTTTCTTTTGTTAAAATCGAGTTTTAGATTACTTTGCAACCACATGTTTTAATGATAACAAATTGCGTATTGACCACAAACATCATACGACAACCACATCGTCTTAGTTTCAAGGAGAAATGATAAAAAAATACAGCACTTTGATGGTAAGTGAACACTACCTCTTATAAACTTCCATAAAAGGTCTGTAAATAGTACATATGTGAACTCACGTCTTTTCCCAGAAGGGTAGGCAGAAGTTCAACCAGGACGCCCACATTCTAATTCCTGACTTCGGGATTATATTTAAACGAAAAATCCAATATCACTTTGCTTGACTCGAGATACGAACCCGAGACCACAGCTTTGCAGCATAGCTGCGCCACCGAGGCATTATATAAATAGCCTACTCCTAAAGAGCTGATTGTTTCACAATGTAGCTAAAAAGTCATATTGTGCAAGGCCTAAATATAGTATAAAGGCAGAAGACAATATGCGATAGGTTTAACAAAGCTCCGTATATAATATTCGGCATCCCAGCGGTAAGACATTGTTACTCGCTGGTGGTGGAGGCTGGTGGCAGACGGCGTGCCTGCGATCTGCGCTGTGCTCAAATTTCACTGCATGTGTGTTGTACGCGCGCACAGCTGGAGATACGCTATGCGGTATGCTATTGCGGGGTTAGGAAGATATTTTTGCACTTACTTACTTTTATACTTACTATACTACTTATTATATGCAAATGTGTAATTTTTTTTATTGCTATGGATGGCGAGACGAGCATGACACCACCAGTAGCAAAACTAAACAGCGAATTGATATTCCACTGCGCTCGCCATTCTGAGACATAAGATGTAAAGTCTCAATTGTTACTCTGGCTACAATGTCATTCAAACCGAAACACAACAGTGGATTAACACTGCTGTTTGGCGGGAGAAATAGACATTGCGGTGATACCCGCCCAGGCAGCCTCTCACATATGAAACCTACCGTAGATAGTAGTAGCGTGGTAATAGTAATTTATTTATTAGAGCAGCTAGAAATAGTCAGCAATAGCATATCTAGCACTGCAACAGAACCTAGAATGGGAAACTCGGCAGTTATGCGTGATCCGGCGAGCGCGTTTCTCCTGTATATGCGCCGGGAAATTTCTGGCCCCTCCGTGTGAATGTCTTGGACATAACTTAGCGGGCGGCTAATACTCGACGATACTTTAACTTACTATGTTACCTGTCGTTGGAACTTCACCGGGGAAGAGGTTAAGTTTATAGTTTGGTGTTGCTTCTAGGATAGTTTATCTTAAATGGATTTTGTTTTGATTATAGTTAGTTATTGTTAATTGAGAAGTTTTGTAACAACTGAATTAGATTATAATGCATACTTGATTTATTCAGAGCCGTCACTAGAGTCGAATTTGACGTAGGGCAGCGTTGGTTATAGGTAGGGCGGAAGTAAAAGAATATCATAATTGATCTGCCCTCGAAGCAAGGGCTTCTAAATCAATCACTACGTATACTGACATAGTTGAACTTCTAGATTTGGATGTAGAGATCCACGTATGAGTGAGAGTTAGGTAATTATTAATTGTTGGGTGGTTGGTTGGGTTAATTATAATAATGTATCTTAGTTTTCGGTATTTTTAAGGTAGGGCATTGCCCCACAATGCCCTCCCCTAGCTACGGCAGTGGATTTATTGTGTTATTATATTTTTCTATACCTATATGTGTATAAATTTTAAGAATAATAATTCAATCGTGATTTACTCTATATCGAGTAATAAATACATGCAAGTGAACATGTTTTCCTAGTTGGTTATAGCTCCAATCTAGAATGACGTACCATAATATAGATACTATATCTACTTTTACTAAGCAAAGAATTTCGGACAAGTTAAGTCCTCAAGACAATGGTGAATTTTGAAGTAGAATGCGCACTTTCTATTGTTTTGTAATAAATGCTGAATATTTTAGAACACAAAATGCAGGAATAATTAAGAGACTATTTAAAATATCCGCTTGCTTAACTTCTTTCAGAATAGTTGGCACAGTTAGTGTAAAATAGATTGAATCTTCCCATGCATAAAAAGAACAACAACATTTTAATTAAATTCATAATCGCTTGATGCTCATAACAGTTTAAATGGCTCGCAAACTCTGCACTGAAAAAGACAAGACGGCAAAGTTTTGTTTAAGAAAACATTCTTAGATAAGTTGCCAACAGTTTTATACTATACCGAAATGTTTGTTACGATGCAAAGTTGTAAATGACGTCAGTCGCTCTCATCCGCGCGTATGGCGGCCATTTTGTTTTACGATTGCATTTAAGATGGCGGAATATTTAGGTGTTTACTCGAAATTTTTAGGTTAATTTCGGTGTAAAATGACTTTATCCTCAACCTAAGTGTGTTTTGGAGCTGATAGTGATGATGCAACACTCGGAGTTTAATAAAAGTTGTGTATTTTTATGTGGTACTTCTTTTTAACGATTGCTTCCGTGTTTTAAGTGACTCTTTCATTACAGAGCTACTCAAACTATGTTTTTATTATATTTATGTTCGCTATTGAGCACTTAGGAAACCTAATACATTTATAAAAGTTGTTTTGATTTTGCTGAGCTCTATAATATTGTAATACCAAGTAATTTGAGAGACCTAAACAAAAACTTTGGGGAGGGGTGATAAAAATAGCCTCCTGTATAACTAGTCTAAATAAGTTTATTTCACTACACAGAAACTTTTAAATCAATTATTGTATTAGGTAAGCGGCGGACTATAAATATAATAACTTGGTTGTATATGATGTAACGAACCTCCCTTTGTACGAACAATGGAAGAGATAAGGTGAATTATAAATCTTATTGTGGTTATACTACGCATAAAAAAAGTATTAGAGCTTCAAAGGTTTAGATTAAACAATAAATCGAAAAAGGATGCAAAGTAACGATTGCTATTTTGTGTTTTATTTCGTTAATTACAATTCTGTAAGCCCTAGAATCCTTACTATTACCTACCTATCCTTTTGTCTGGTTATTTTAAGAACTATTAGTGCACATACTGCTTAGGTATAGGCTATGACCACTTACCAACATTTGAACATTTTTTTGAAGCGGAAGAGCCATGCTGTTTTTTGCCACGACTCAGCATGAATGGGCAGGCTCGTCCGGGGCGATATCACTGTCTCACAGGTTATCGACGTGAAGCGACACGTTTGCTGTTGTGTTCCGTCTGGCGAGAGATTTGACCCTTGGTCCAGGCATTGTAGATGTTCATGGGCAGCATAATCAGTTACCATCGGGTGACCTGATTGCTGGAGCTATCTGAAAACAAAGAACTTGAGCTCTTTGTCCGTTTTTTACATAAAGTAGCGCATTGCCAAGATCAATTACCACGTAATATTTCGGCGTAAAACCTCCACGAGCGGCTCCGAACGAGGTACAACAGTAGTAGAGCTAAGTTTTTAACTGGCAGGCACAGACGGCTGATTTAAATAATCTGCCGAGGCGGTGATCTGCCCGCGTTAATTAGCGTCGCTGTAGCTCGTACCGGGCACGCTTACCATACTGTCTACTGTTTATTCTGAATTTGAATTGTATAATACAAATATTATGGATAGATATTGTATAAAGTTATGATGGGGTTGGGTTGATATGGACATTATGGCCAAAAATATCCGAAAATATTCAGATACAAAAAAACTGCTGCTCAAAACACGATATACGAACTAGCCGTACATGGTACAATTGATTATACCTGGGTGAAATTACTCCAGTCCACTTTATCATTATAAACGCGAAGTCAAAAGAAAATATGGCAAAATCGTTCTCATATGAATTTATCAACACTGCACTCTTTATCTCACTAAGCGGTTAATGTAATAAAGAAAACGTAGCCTAGGTACATCATGAGGTCCGAGGCTCTGTCATTAAGATTTGTTCAGAAAATAAGTCAAAGTCTAAACACTTATTTTTCGAAATTTCAATTAATTTTATATGGATCATAAGTTATTGTACATACCTATGTATTTATTTGATGAGTTTATTGTGCACTTTCGTCGTTGATTTCTGAATTAATTATAATCAACGTAAACGATAATGAAATAATACAAACTACTATCTATAATGCAATATTATAAACTCCGCTTCGATCCGAGATTACATCATCAGACTCCCCCTCTTTCTTTCTCTCTTCTTCTTTTCATTTTTAATATTAATGTTATAAAACCCTAATAAAAACGCTACACAACGCAAGTTACCTCCTAGATCCGCAGAAGTATCGTGTAATTGACTTAAAACTCGCGCAGAAGTAAGTTTTCTGGAAGACGTGAATTAACATGGGTAATGGCTGGAACTCGACTTGTCGTGTTTTTGTACTGGGGAATTGTTAAACTAGGAGAAAGCAGGGAGACACTCTCAATAATGCAGTGCAAGCAAACGACAACTAGTTTAACCTATTTAAAGTTCCGAGTTGAGATGTAGCTACCAGGTATGTAGGTGATTTAGGTAGTTTTTAATCATATTAGTTGGTAGGAGGATATATAAATGATGAAAAGGTGTTTGGCGGCGGTCTAGATAAGCTCTGAATACGATGATGATACAAGAATGCATCTAAGAAAAAAATAAATACAACCAACATACACAGTGGCCCCACAATAAGATTGAGCTTTGTGTCGTGGGTAGTATTAACTACGGAAGACTTTTCAGTCTCACAAACACCCAGACATGAAACAAAGACCTGTAGATCACACACAAATATTTGTCTTTGTCGCTAAACTTTATAAATTTTAATTAGATCTATTTTACTTTTAAACATAATAATAAGTGTTGGCTGAAATAATCTTATTACCTTTTAGTGGTTTACTAAGTCAAAAATACGTAGTAGGTTTATACCTCTATAGGTACTAATATTATAAAGAGGAAAGATTTGACAGTTTGCATAAAAATAGGCTCTCAAACTACTGAACCGAATTGAATAATTCTTTCACCATTAGAACTCTATATCATCCCTATATAGGCGATAGAATATTTTCAAAAACGTGTATCTGCACCCAGACAGAGCCGGCCGGGCCGCTTGTCTATTATAAAAAGATCCCTAAAACATGCGGACTTCAGTAGTAACTTTAGATAATTTCAAAACAACAGCTCACGAAGAAACGAGGCAAAACTAATGGGCTGGAATATTAATAAAGTAAATATTTAAAGAGTTATGGCGGGAGCTAAGTGAAATTTATGCCATCAAAGGAACGCTTTTAAAACTTGCCGGTCTTCCGTCATGCTGGTTTAAATATCCTATCGCCGCTTAATATAAAACTGGGTAACTTTCATAGGCCAACCGCACGCTTGACTCTTACTTTATTTTGCTGTACTTTGTTGACTATTTATCTACAAAATTATGAATAAGATAACGCAAATGTTGGCTTTATAAGAAGTAATAAGCAATAAAATCGAGTAAACGTATCCAATATGAATTTTGGTGATATAGTCATCTAAATAAACTGTCTGTTAATCTGAAAAGTTATATTTTCTCCAAAACGGCTAACTTATTATAACGTAAATTATCGTGTGTTATTTATCTCAATTCATATGAAGTGGTCGTGTATGGCATGCCTAAGCCATCGCGAACCTCGCGAAATTAAAGTGACCCGATTGTCTTTGTTGTTCTTTTGAACGCACTTCAAATGCTTACGATTAAAAAGATTCCACCTGACTGTTTTTGAGGGCTAATGAAAATGCCTTTGTGTTTTTAAAACTTTTTCTATTTTGTATATATTTTAATGAAAACCTCTCCAGTTAGGTATTATTGGGATGGGTAATTGAAACGAGAATAGCGGCGTTTGTCGTTGGATTTTGTTAAAAACATGGTTAAGTAGGTATACAAAAACATCGGCCAAGTTAAGGAGTTGAGAGATTATTAAGTTAATAGTTTTTTTTATTAATTTTATGTAGATTGGATTGTATATGGGCCGAAATAAATTACTAAAATTAGCATTTGAGGTGGGAACTGAAATAGGGATTAAGTATTGTTTTAGAATATAAACGCTCACGCTTATATTCGTGAAGGTAAGCAGAAGTGCTTCTGCTTCCATCCACATTTTCTGTGTTTATTGTGATACAAATTATAAACCTGCTGCCGTACCGGGCGTAATTTACAACTGATGAGATGATATTTGAGATTTCTTAAACTGTAAAGCTGAAACAAAATAGAGTACCTTAGCTGGCAATTGAACCCACGGCGTTTAAGCTCATACATATTAGCACATATGTATACCTATAAGGCGAAAATAACAATAGTACCTGGAACCTTAACCTAGTCTTAGAATCATTACTCATCATAGTTCGCAATTAATATTCCAGAGCAACGTCGTGGTATACCATATGTATGCACCAGAACGAAGATCTAAGAAGCGGCAGTAGCGAGACAACTGAAAAGAGTTTCAATTAATTTCACTTCTATACACCTTAAATTCGCCGAGTTTGAAGGTAACCAATGGATGGGCTCCCCTTTGTGAAAGTTTAATTGTTTCTGAGCTATTCTCAAGTTGTGACGTGAAATACTCCTTCAGATAGTAGGTTCAGTGTTGCCATGTCCCGTTTTTCCAGGGATTGTGCCAATTTTTTATTTCGGTGCCCCGACGACCTACCGTTTTTGTCTCCATTTTTTTTACATCGAATTATAACCGCTACATTGATCGATTAACAACGAAAACTTTACATACAGTACCAGACGGATTTGACACTTCAGGGAATTAATCCCGAAGACTGTCTTATTGTCCCGATTATTGTCGCTTAAAACGTGGCAACTTCAAGAATAACCTTCAATTCCTGATAGAAAGTCAAGATGGTCCATTATATTATAACTTTGCGAGTTCTGATGTTTAATGTAATAAGTGTTAGATTGAATTTTACTAAATAATTTGTTTAAGATTTACCTAATGAAATAATTTTCTACCTTATTTATTTATTAGTCAATTTCTCAAGATATTAAGATGGCGAAGTAAGTGTTTTTTGTTCTATAATGTGTTTGTTTTGGTCGCAAAATATTATGTAAATCTCTGGGATACTTAAGTATATCCATTTCCTCATTATGTTGCTTGTACAAACTTATTACGAATGCTTCAACTACAAATATACACGTATGTTTGGAAAGTCAAATTTGTGTTTTGGGCACTGCTTTCAGGTTTATCTTCTACCAATTGGCCCATCGACCATTTATATATTTTTAAGACAAAACAAAGTCACTACAAGGGTACAGATACATATTTAGTGATTTAAGATATGTCAGGTATCGTAAAATTGATGTACAAGAGATGACCTTTAAGGAGACAACAAATCTCTATCGGTCTGGCACAAGGTCTAACAAGTAATACCCTGATATAAGGTGCAAGGTGATGGATGGTACGATTGGCGGTGAAGGTCAGTAATGCGTTCTATCAAGGCGATGGGCCAAGGGCGGCTAGATGTATTGCCTCCCTGATTTTCAAGGAGACTGCATGGACGGACCTATGAGAAGACATTTCCGACGATATAAGATGACAGCATGGCCAACGAAAGGATTTCGTAGTAAGATTTATACTACCTCTGCCGTAGTGCAGTTGGTTTCGACATCGGCTCAGATCAGCGCAACCGATTTCTGGACCGGGAAAAATGTTAGCAACAATGTCCAACATCTTTTGGTTTGTTCGTTATGAATTGTTAAATTTCAAATAAATATATCACGTTATTGTGGAATCAGGACGATCATATTTATATATACTTTTTGGCTGTATTACGCAAGAATCACGAATTATTATTAATTATCAATCATCATGTTGGGTCACGAAAATTTTCGGAAATTTTCGAATGTCATGAAAAATTTCCGAATATTTTGAATTTCGAACGAAACGAAGGGGCTCTCATAATGGGTTAATTGAAAATCAGGGGGAAATAGAAATAAAATACTTTCTTATTTAACGTATTTTATGGACCAATTTAAATATATTAAGTTTATATAAATAATGATGTAGGTAAGACTCTTTCTTCATAATATCAGATATTGCATTAAATTCCTACCTTGAATTTGACTTAACGGTATTAAAAATCATTTAATTTAATACCAAGTTAACAATAGTATTGTATAAGAATAAAGTCGATTTTATGATTTAAAAGCTTCTTTGGAGTTAAATAATTGATTTTTACAATTAGTCTTACGTTATGTAAATTTTCCAAGACGACGCAAGAGTAATGTTACAATATTATAAGCCTGATACAAACGATGTCATACTTAAAAAGCCATTCAATCACGGGTGAATGGGCATCCGTTAGAACTTCAAAAGACGCTGAGCGAAAATCCGTACAAATATTTGTTTTTTATGCGGAATGCAGGAAGCAAACATCTCTTAGAAAACTGGACGATAACTGAATGCAAACTCTGTTATGTTCCGTTTTATCCATTTGCCCGTAACTTACCTGTTTATTAATTTTCAAATTGTTATGGAGTTCATTCTGTTTTTGTTATGTACACATTGAGTGATTAATTTTATTATGACTTAGGTATTAGGGTATTCCATTCATTTTTGAAAAGTATCGGAATTTGTTCATAAGGTAAAAACAAGCTAGTAAAAAATACGCTATTGCTGTCTCATTGCATGTCAAAATGTCTAAACTTTTTCTAAAAGATCTTGTGGAACGCGAGGTTGTGGGTGCGATGTTTTGTGTATTAAATTAAATTAAACGTTTTTAAATGCGTTTATATATGCAATAGAAAAACATTAAATATAATATAATAATAATAAATTATTTCCGATTTGTTATGATTCACAATTTTATTTGTATTGTTTTAATTTGCCTGAATATATGTGACTAATAAATTGATCTTGGATTATTTCGCAACAGTACTATTCAGTTAACTTAGAATGATAAAAACAAATATTATCATTAAAGTTACATAGTATTATTGTATTTTGCTTCAAAATAGTCAACATTCAGCTAATAAGCATAACTAATTAACCTTCCCGTTACCCACGGGGACAATCCGTCTCATTTATTCCTCTGGTTCGACATAAATGAAGTTTAAAATGCATAATTCCGATGATCCCGTCTCTTGATCGCTAGTTGCAGTAATCAGCCTTTCTGTGTGAGTGCTAGTAATGATCAGCTGACTGGCTGTAAATCTGATTATACACTTTTAATGATTTGAATTCATTTCATTGCTCTGCGCGACAGTTAGGCGCTGTTGAGTTCGATAGACGCGCTTTGTCGTATTTTACGGCTATGAGATTTTAATTTGTATTTATGCAGTGTGATAAGTCACAGAAAAAGTCGATACACAACGCACAACGATAAGTCGTTGTTCCTTTAATCATAGGTTTTATGTTTAAATATTTACAAAATATGGTTTAATGGCTCTATTAATTCGTTCTTCACGTTTAAATAATAGGCACACTTTGACGCGGAGTCGTTTCGTAGACCGTGGGTTGGAAGTTATGATGAGGGAAAATTCTGTGAGGTAGCGAATATTTTAGCTCTCTCTCACTTTGGAAAGCCCCTTAACCTTTACATTGTTTTTATTAGTTTTATCAGTTCGTCTAAACTAATATTTCTAGCGTGATAAACTATGGTGTAAACCAGAAATGTATTCAATATTCCTATTACTTTGAGACACTCCAACAATATAACGTAAAGGTCGAATCAAATACACAGAATAAAATATAGATATTTTAAATTTCCAGCCAGCATTCAAAAAGAATAAAATAAAAATTGGAATGCACACGAGGGGTGTCGGACCGCATCCGGCGGGCGGAAACAGCACCTACTTCCGGTGCGCCCGGCTTTTTGCTTTCTTTCATGTCCCGGATGTTGATCGATGCGTTGCATATACTTTGTTTAATTAGCTTTCAACAGAAACAACTGCGATTGCGGAGTTTTTGTTGCTGATTTTTATTTTTACAGTACGTAATTGTTAGTTACATGTAGGACTTTTTGTAGATTTCGACATTGAACGGGATTTTCACGTTAAGCAACGTTAAAATTCTGTTTTAATTCTTGAAGAAATAGCTAATTGCGTAATAGGTTAAGCTTATAATAATGTCATACAAATTAAGTGCTATGTAGAACGTATACAAATATATAAATAAATATATGTTCAACATTATAAAAGTCCACAAAACTATTTTTAAAACCATAATTTCACACCCATTGAAACCAAAACCATTACAATCCATAATACTACTTCAGACAATATAAATTGTGTCCAAAACCACCAGTATTACAAAGTGATGAGAGTACAGAAGTTCTTGTAAGAGGTCGTGAAGTGAGCAGCTGCCGGACACTCAGTAAACACTCGACACCGCACTATTAACTCACATCACTAGAGAAAAATACTATACTAGGTTAAGATTACTATAAGTTTTACACAGTTTTTTTATTGCAATGAATGGCGAAACTAGCGTGTCGTTCGCCTGATGGTAAGCGATACGACTGCTCATGAACAGTAGCATAACTAAACAACAGCTTTAATTAATGAACAGCCTCCGTGGCGCAGTTGGTTAGACGCCGGCTGTGAAACAAGAGGCCGTGGGTTCGATCCCCGCACCAAACAAATATTTGTGTGAACCACAGGTATTAGTTTCGGGTCTGGGTGTTTGTGAGACCGAAAAGTCTCTCGTAGTTTCTGATTCAGCAGAGTAAATGCACTGTTGTGTTCCAGTTTGAAGACATTGTAGGCACTAGCTACAGTAACTACTGGACATATTGAGACTTAACATTTGATGTCTCAGGAAGGCGAGCGCAGTGAAATGCCAATAATTACAACTACCCATGAGGCGTATCGCTTACCATCAGGCAAATGGCATGTTCGTCTCGCCATTCATAGCAATAAGAAAATTGGAATTTATCAGAGTATGAAAAAAAATATAAAGAAACAATGCATATCATTGTAATTGTAGGGCAGTGTAGACAGTGTTCAAAGCAATACAAAGATTAAACCCGAATCGAGCCGTCATGAGGGGTTTGTCACAATTGCTTATGGTCCATGCTAGATACGCTATCACCAGCTAATCAATTTTATTTTATTTATTAGAATCTTCAACGAAGATAACACATAAAATTTATATTTAACTACATAATATATATCCTTCTGCGTGCATCTTCAATAACAGGAGAGTACAGCTTGCATGGAGCTAAAATTAAAACATACTAGCAGGTTGCATTTTTAACCCAGATGAATATTTCCCACACTTATAATATTATATAAGTGCCCTTAATAGCTCAAGTTTGTCGGGAGCAAGAAAGGTTAGACAATTTTCTATTTTGTCGAGATGCACCTTCGCGCGAGACTGGTAGGTAATCGAGTTTTGTACACAACTCAGGGCAGTCAATTTTACATTTATGATTTTGTGCTTCCACGTCTTTAGAAATTCTCAGTGATTCGGATGTAAGCGGGATTTAATTGTGTAACTGGTTTACTGCAGGTTTCTCATTTGTGAAAAGCCGACTCGGTAGGTGTTACCGCAATTTCTATGTCTCCCGCCAAACAGCAGTGTAAATGCAATCTTGTGTTCCGCTTTGAAGAAAAGTGTAGCCAGAGTAGCTACTGGACTTATTAAGATGCAGTGGAATACCGAAAATTGCTTTGTAATTCATGGTGTTGTATAGTTTTGCTACTGTCCATGAGCGGTCATATTGCTTACCATTAGGCAAGTGAAATGCACGCTGTTCATTACCATATAAATTAAAAGCTACGAACTAGTAGTTGAAATAATGTAAAAATTAAGTTATTTCATAATAATTAAATGAGTGTCAGTTTATATGCTAAATTACTGGCAATACAGAGGTCGTAAGTTCGATCCCAGAGCACACATTTAAAGTTATGTATTTGTAGGCATTTTCATTCATATTAAGATATAAGGTGATATCGTGCATAAACATATGAACTTAATATTCTATCAAATAAACCGTTTGACCATTTATACTACAAATTGCAAACATCGTAAAAACTATAAACCATATTAAAGTTTATCTTTTAACTACAATTATAGGTCCTCTTCGATAATTCTCTCTTAATTTTAATTGTAGAGTAAAACAAAAGCTATTTTAATCCGAGTATGAACGCGCTAAAAGGGTTGGCGATCACTCACGACTAGGGAGCAATATATCAAAATAATAAAACCCTGGGAGGAGCTCGGTGCAAATTGGACGTTCCGTTCTCAACCCTGCCTTGAGTTTAATTGTTGATTTGTGGGCTTCATATCTTCAAGCAAGACTTAAGGATAACTTGATCAGACAATACTGATGATGTAGGGCTTCCTTTATTGTATAGGTAGTGAACATTTTATTTTTTATTTATGTATTTTTTTATTACATAGGTCCAGCAAATAAGCAAGCAGGTGACCTGAAGGTACCTGATCATAGTCGCCCTACAACGTCGCCCAACCCGTCAAAATTCACAATACTTGGATCATGGATGTGTTGGCAGGCTGTTGGACCATCAAATTGGGAGTGGAGCAGGAAGGAAAAGCGATGGGAAGAGGGAAGGGGTACTGGGCATCCGTCAATCTTAGTCTCTGAACGAACACGACAGCTAAGCTTCACGTCGATCTCCTGTGAGACAGTGGTACTGCCTCGAACGAGCCTGCCCATTCATGCTGAGTCATAACTGACAACAGCGTCACTTTTAAAATAACATATTAACCATAAGATAGTAAGTATAATAACATCATTTTAGTCTCCCGATGTTCACTTCTGCCAATTTATTGACTCAAGTTGCGTTAGTTTGTCAAAGGAGCAAAAAATAAGTTTGTACGCGACCAAGATTGATCGTGTAACCAGTTCTATTAGGTATCAAAGTACGCCGGTCTCCCGGGAGTGCGGAGTGAGAGGCGTAATAAAAACTATTTGTTGAGTTCTGCTCCGTTCTGTAACCGGCAACGTAAATATCTCAACTCTCTGGGGAGCAGCTCTTTTATCTGCCTTGATATCTTCGGTTTTTGGAATTGCGCACCGAATAAGTGGAATAGGTTGCGTCACGTTTTAGTTTCCAGTATCTATCGTACCGTTTGTTTAGAAGCAGTTCTATGTTATATTGTTTTTATTCAATTGAAGTAGATTCGTCTAAACTTTAAGGAACTCCGGCTTTGATTGTTTCTGAGCGCTATGGTCTGGATTTCTTCACTCGAGGCTTATATGTACTAGATATCTATGAATGGTGATCATCGCATCAAACGGGCTACAGGAGTTGGTCACAAAGAAAACAAACATCAGCAGTAATAATTTATTATCTGGAGGAGCATTATCTTTATTGAAAACAAAGTGACTATGTTCCACCTAATGGACTTATGCGCGTATCCGTCTAGATTTGGCATCTTCACACACTTTTACATTGAGTGCAATTTTGCCACATTGTCGACCTTCCAATACCCGCATACTATTGTGGTTCTTGACTACTGGTTGAGATACCTCCTGGCGAGTATAAGTCTGCTGGCGGGTACGCGACAATCTGCCAAAGGATGGACTCTATCGCTACGAACATACGCAGGATCTGCTGCTAACTCAGACAGTGCTTGCAGACTCTGCTGCTTGTTGAAGGGAACTTCAGGGATGTCGCACACACGGGACAGCCAGCGAGCTTCTACGCATCTGCAATTTATTTATTTATTTTAACACTTTCTACTATTAAATAGTACAGACGGACTTAATGCTTAATGGTATTTTCTACCGACCTTAAGGTAGTGCAGAGTTACGGAAGCAGGAATTGTTTAGGCATTTGCTAGAAGAGGGAGCTGTGTTAAATTATTGACTGTTGAAGGCATTGAGGTATTATACTAGAGCGGACATCGGGAACAAAATCCATGCGTATGGCGCGTGCACATGGGTACACAGTGAAGCGAGAGGGAAGATATTGTATTTCGTAGGCGTGATAGAGACAGAAATAGAATGTACCGTTCATTTCGTTACAAATATTTTGTTTGCAGTGTCCCCTCTAGTATATTATCTCAATGGTTGAAGGATATATGGCGATAGGCTCGCCACCTATCACATTGTGGGAGGGAAAATACAAGGCGAAATGTGGGTGCCCTGGCACCTCTGCCTACCCCTTCTGGGAAAAAGGCGTGAGTTTATGTATGTATGTATGTTGAAGGATATTTTTTTTAAACCTCCTATTTTTGTGTTTTTTTTTCTGATTAATTCCATTGCGGGTTCAAGACTATCTCTATAATAATCGCTATATATAATCGCTGTTTGCCGTAAAAAGTAGTACCTAAATTTTGAGCAAGTAATGCGCTGCCCATGGTCTACCATAATGTTTATCCAGGTTTGATTTTAAGACTAGAACCGTGAATCACTACATTTAGTTTGAATATAAGTGCATGTCAAATTGAGAAGCATTTCTTTCCAATCGAGAGATGCTTTTATCATGCCAAAGAATACAGTCGTTGGTTCTCAAAAAAACGAGTACACTGGTTGATTTTAGAATGCGATTAACTTGTGATGGCCTAAGTGATTTCATGTATCTAGTACAGTAATGGCTATTTAGGCGGATAACAATATCCTACAACAAACATTGGTGTGCGTAATTTTAATTCTAAAATCAATTATTCAAAATCTAACTGTATTATAGTCCCTGTGAAACCAATTCAGTATAAAGCAAATACAGAGAATAACGTTGTATATATTGGTGGTCGGTTCGCCGGCTGACCAAATGGTCCATACAATTCATTACCAATTCTAATTGCCGGCAGCATCAGTTATTAACGCTCTAATCACATATTCGATCGCAAATCTTAATTGGTATATTTTATCTGGACGATATTATCAAATCCATTGGCGCCAATCTCTATAATAATTTGGGTTATAATTGTGGATAATATTAGGTTATTAAATGTTGGAAATGTTAGGACTTTATAATTTTCAATTTATTTCTCCTGCCTTACGGAATATTATCGATTCATGAAAGTCATATTATGTCGTGTCTACGGTCTACCGGTGTAGGGGTAATAATTTCTTAATGTGCCTTCACCTGTTTTTTTACAATTTAACTACACCCGCATTTGTCCCAATTTAAGGCACAGACCTCTTTTGCATTAAGATGTTCAGATTACATGACCATAGCGCGAGTTTGTGAAATTTACTCAAACCTTTCAAAAATCTTGTAAAGTTGTTTTAAGTATATAGATTTCTGAAGTGTTCCTGTGCCATTATCACCCTCAAATGTAATTTATGAACTTTTTTTGGTGTGCGTCTGTGCGACTAGTCAACCCTATGTGTGATACTTCTAATACTGAAGTGTAGGTGCACTGATCTAGTTTCTTTATGTGATGTATATATACTTTTCATCAGAATAATCGAAACACCTTGCAAGTTTAAGTTCTGTAAGGATTATCAGAAAAAAATATACATACATACATACATAAACTCACGCCTTTTTCCCAGAAGGGGTAGGCAGGGGTGCCAGGGCACCCACATTTCGCCTTGTTCCGTCCCACGATGTGATAGGTGGCGAGCCTATCGCCATATCGGGCACAAATTCCTGACTCTGGGCTGATAATGAATAGAAAAATCCAATATCACTTGGCCCAACCCGGGATTCGAACCCGAGACCTCAGCTTTGTAAGCGTACCGTAGTACAACTACGCCACCGAGGCAGTCATAGTCAAAAAAATATATTTAGGAATATATGTCAAATGTTGTTTAATAGTGAATAATATGAGGTTTTAAAATCCTAATCTTGATGTTCTAAATTCATATTAAATTTATCCACTTTTTCCTGATAATCTTAACAAAACATAAAGCAATATAGCATATTGTAAGTTGTTTCATTTTTTCTGATGAAAAGTTTTATTAACTTAGAGTATTTATAATATAGAGGGAGCTAGGACTTCAAAAACGTAGATAAAATTGGCGGTGTCGGGCCACCTTTTGCTGCCCTCCTATTGGCTGATATTTGACAGGTTATACAACATGCACAAAACACTTGGAAAATAAATAGTTTACGGCTATTTAATTTCACTCAAACTCGTTTCAAAAGGATGGTAGCTAAATATACGTACTTTCGGTTCTCAAAGGAATTTACAGCAATTTGTTAATAAATAATTAGTTAAATTTCCACTAATATAGGAGTGCTACCAACAATTCGAACATGAAAATATTTACGTTTTTAAAGACCCAAATGTATGACAGCGCTCCCTCTATATTAAATAAATAAATACACCCAACAGTCACATACATAGTCTCGACCCCACACTAAGATCTAATCTTGTGTCGTGGGCATCAGGAACTAAGAGAGACTTTTCGCTCTCACAAACACCCAGACCCGAAAGAATTGTGATTTGATTTGTGGGCCGCACAAACATTTCTCTCGGTGCGGGGATCGAACCCGCGGCCTCTCGTTTCACAGGCGGCGTTTAACCGACTGTGCCACGGAGGATGTCGTGCAAGGTATTTGGATTTTGCTAATGATAAGTATATTATGAAGTATATGAACGCACGCTGGACAAGGGTCGGCAGGGACCATGATGTTGATGGGCACCGGCTTGAAGTACCCGCGCGGCTCCGCGTACACCGTGAACTTCTTCAGTCGTGATGCACTCGACTTCAACCTTTTCTGCATTACTCGCTCCTGGATAAGATAGAAAGGAAATCTATATTTTTTTAATTTAAATGAATGGCGAGAGGTGCATGCCATTCGCCTGATGGTAAGCGATACGACCGCCCATGAACAGTGGCAAAACCAAACAATATTTTGAATTACAAAGCAATGATTTGCATTCCACGGTGCGCACCATCCTGGGACATAAGATATTAAGTCTCAATATGTCCAGTAGTTACTCTGGCTACAATTTCGTTCAATTCGAAACACAATAGTGAATCATACTGCTGTTTGACGGGAGAAATAGACATCGCGGTGGTGCCTACCCAGAAGGCCTCGGATATATGAGAGACCGCTCGATTTTTAAAGTGATTGTTATATGGTAGACGTTTTTATTATTTAACAATTAATTGATGGAACCGAAAATTTCTCAAATGGAGACCAAGCATCGTTAATAGCAGTATTAAAGACGATGTCAAAATAGATTTGTAACCTGATAAAAGTTTAAGATGTCGCTCGATGTCCGCCGTTTATGTTAATATCGCTATGTAATTGTATGGACTATGCATTCATAGCACAGTCCGGATATCAAACAGACCCTCAAAACCCAAATTGGACTGACACAAATCGAATTTGCAGATTTTTTGAACTATTAGTCAGTAAACGAAGCGAATAATTCCTATTAAATGAATTTCAGGTGAAGGGTGCGCGTGGCTTGTTGCTATTAATTGGCCTTATTTTAACTGCGACGGCCCGCATTCAAGGGTTGTTTAAAAATCTCTATAAAAATGAGTGACGCAAGTGCGACTTTGGTTTGGGAATCGTGGGTTCCGTATTTAACAATCATTTTTGGATTAATTTAACAATCGCACAGTTGTGTTTTGGTTTGAAGGACATTGTAGCCAGAGTAACTACTGAACATATGGAGACTAATGCCTCAGGATGGCGAGCGCAGTGAAATGCCAAGTATTGCTTTGTAAATCAAGTTGTTGTTTGGTTTTGCTACTGTCCATGAGCGGTCATATCGCTTATCATCAGGTGAACGTCAAGCTAGTCTCACCGCTCATTGCAATAGTAATTTAAAAAAAACATTCGACGAAACCACTCATGTAGGCTTTAAAGAACTGAATAAATTACGGATAGTTAGTTTCCCGACTTAGAAATCGAATTACACAGCGAATCGAACCTAGAATTTACACAGCGAACATTACATTCTACTTTTCATGTTACCAAATACACATTTTGCTTTTCAAAGAGCCATATTTCACATATGTTTTTATTATTCATAGTGATAAAAGGTTTTGGCTTATAATTTTACGGGCGGCCGGGTACGTGACGTCAAATCTTATGGGAAATAACGTAATTTCCTCTAGTTCCTGTGGTTTTTCCAAAATCACACTACAAGGGCCACACTATGAATTAATAATCAATCCCGAGTCCCTACAGTCACACCCACATTATATACTTAAAGTATAACTAACTAACTAATATTATATAATTATACTAACGGCCCGGCCCGGCTTCGCCCGGGTGCATATAGATTTCTCTACAATAATATGCACGTATTATACACATAAACCTTCCTCTTGGATCACTCTATCTATTAAAAATACCGCATCAAAATCCGTTGCGTAGTTTTAAAGATTTAAGCATACAAAGGACATAGGGACAGAGAAAGCGACTTTGTTTTATACTATGTAGTGAAGTGTACTATTATTAATTGCAAAGCCAGTGACAGACAGACAGACAGCAACGAACAATAGATTTCCGTTCGGACCCTTCGGGTGCGGATCCCTATTACCCATTACAAAGACAATTAACACTGAAGTTCCTTTTAACCTATTTTCCACAATGAGTTGTATGGGTGACATTTTTATAGAAGATATTTTATTAATAGCAAGAACTTGGTGCAGTGGCGTATGAAGGTGTGAATTAGAGCTCAAGATTTCTAATGTTTGAGATGATAGAGAATACTAGATATAGGGGGGAGGTTTGTATCCATAGATATTATTATTGCACTGAATAGCGAGACGAGCTTGCCATTAGCCTCATGGTAAGCGATACCACCGCCCATAGACAGTAGCTAGATCTAACAACACCTTGAATTACAAAGCAATGCTTGGCATTCCACTGCGACATTTCCATTCTGAGACATAAGATGTTAAGTCACATTATGTCCAGTTTTTACTCTGGCTGCAATGTCAAATGGTGTCATGCAAATGTTTGGCAGGAGAAATACATATTTCGGTGGTAACTACTTACCTTACCACTAGTGATATTTGACAAGTTAGGTCGTTGTGACACTGGAAGTAATTTATAGTTTCTGATACACATAAAATATTCAAACTTGACTCTTGTGATTGATGGATATTTAAGTATTCCAGTCTCATAAATAGGTGAATTACATTTATCTATTTTTTAAAGGAATTCTGAACTGGCGAAAATTTATAAAGAAAAGAGAGTGAATGAATTTAAAATACGCTCTTGAAAAATGTAATGGATAAATTGTAGGCTAATTTGATGGAAGCTACACATCGGCTCCGTGGCGCAACGGTAGCGCGTCTGACTCCAGATCAGAAGGTTGCGTGTTCGAATCACGTCGGGGTCAAATATTTTTTTCTGTACTCTTTAAGAAGCTGAAGCTTTGATGAATCTTGTTGAAAATTATCAACGTATATTTGAATTGTGATAGTGTCTACGCAGCAGGATGTTTTGTGACGTTAAACTTTTTTTGCTAGGGCAAAGAGTGTTATATTTACACCGCTTAATCTAAACTATACAATTAACTGATCAGCTTTCCCATTTGTACGTTGTTTTCCACTTTTCCTATTTGTTTGTTTTCGATTAATTTTGTATGCGGTTTATCGATTCTCGGTACTCAAAATCAATTATTTGTACGCTTGATAGCCTCCGTGGCGAGGTTGGTTAGACGTCAGCTGTGAAACGAGAGGCCTCGGGTTCGATCCCCACACCGAAACAAATATTTGTGTGAACCGCAGGTATTTGTTTCGGGTTTGGTTGTTTGTGAGACCGAAAAGTCTCTCGTAGTTCCTGATATCCACGACACAAGACTTGATCTTAGTATGGGGTCAGGACTATGTATGTGACTGTTTAGTGTATTTATTTATTTGTTGATCCGGCTTAAATGATTTGAATGGGTTTGTAGATGGTATAGCCTGTATATACTCACAAAATAATACACAGTTGCGATGTGCTCCTTGATTTTGTCTGCAATGAGGCACATCGTAAGGTTCAGTTGGTGCAACGAAGGCTCTTTGTCTCCGAGAAGGTTCTGGAACGGTTCTAAACTGCAGTCCAATGTCCTGGAGATAAAAATATTATAATAAGATTAATGAATAATATTGGATAATTTATAGAATATTTTGATGATGATGGGAATAAATAAATTGACATAACTGTCATATGACACTGTTTAGAATACCAAAATACATACTCGTATTTATACAAGTTTCTAGCTTACAATCTCTCATTCCCAGTTTAATCCTTCCTTTGCCTTATTTGAGTGGGTTATTAGTTAAACTAAATAAATATAAATAGAAATTAGATACATTTAGAAAATCCCGTTACCATCCGTGACCTACTAGTTGAAAAAATCATAAAGATATCTCGCCGCCTTTTCAATCTCACCTTTCTTTTGTTTCCCTATACTTTTTTCCTCAATTAACTATCTATACATTATCATTATATTTTCATACTTTTGTATAGTACTCGTATAAGTGCAATGGTTAAGTAGAGAATCATTGGCAAGGAGCGCGGGTGTCCGATGATTGCCAAGCCATTAGCATTAAAGCGACGTTAAGCGCGTCACTCACACGTCACGCCAACATTAATTACACCGCTACAACGCAGCCGGCGCATGCGGTGCGGGTTCGATATCTGGGCACGAGTTTTAGTAGGGGTTTGGTAGGATGAAGGTTCCCGGGTAGGTAAAAGAGAGAGAACTATACGCTATACTGATTGTAATAAAATCGCGGAAAAAAGTAACATAAAGCTGCGTGGCCACCTACGGGTCACAGTCGCGACCAGCCTTTTTTTATGATTAAGTTTTATATTACTGCATGTTTTATGTACGTTGCGTCTGTGATTAATAAATATTTTTTCTTTCTTGCTTTCTAAAATGATTACAGTAGTTCAAATTAAATTCTTACTTTTATTTTCCCCCACTCCAACTTTATATTCAGGCGTAAAGTTTAAACAGCGTTTGCGGACATTAAACAAGAGAAACACGTAAATCGGAAATATAAGATTGCGTGATGGCTGAAATTGAGACGTTTTTTCCCATTTCCTCACGCAATTTGCGAACGTCCAGTCAATGTAACGAGCCAATGATTTTGTAAACGACTATTTGAGCACACTAATTTATTTTCTCTTTAACTAAATGGACCGAGCGGAATATAATAAGGTCTGGCCTAGTTGCGACTTTTTTGGAAACTGCTAAATTGCTTAATGTTTTGGCAAAGAAGTATCTACTTTTTATAGTATGATAGATCGACTGTAATGCAGTCCACATAGGATATCCACCGATGCGAAATGGTAATCTATTTAAATTATCAGCCACACCTGCGAATAAAAAAGAGCCACGACCCCAGATGTCATAATACACTGAAAAACGGGCGCTGGGACATTAGATGGTAAGTCTCTCTATGCCTAGTAATCGATAAATAAATACGATCATGTGTCTTCGTATCACTCCCAAATTTGTGAACGTCCTAGCGTGTGCGCTCTTACTACACTCTTTTAATATTAATATTTCCTACTCCACCATCTTACTTAACTCCCCACTTTCAATTCGTATGGCCTAACCACAATAGGAAACACCGCTTGTCTCATAGTCTTATTCGTCCATGCCCAACCCACATCTCTGATTTTATACATTCATTCTTCACGGTGCAATCTATTCTTTTATGGAATGCTCTCTCACTCGAAATCGAACAGAACTCGAAAAAGAACAGAAACTAATGTGACAGATTAAGTTAGTTGTACATAATTATTATGTGTATATAACTTATTTAAATTATGTACAATTTCTCTGCTTTTTTAACTCTATTTATTTATTTTTATTATGTAGTTACAATTCTTCAGGCAGGACCAAAAAAATGATACTTAGTGACTAAAATTCGAGTACACAAATATTTGTCTCGTGTTGAGCTTTTACTATTTCAAAATCTCTACACACGCTGCTCAGTAAAATAAATTTCGAAATACCATCACTATACGAACAGTTCCTTGTATAATCTAACAACATTAATTAGCGCCGCAGCTGGTTTAAAATATTTAGCCGCAGACTAAGTGCTGGTGTTTGATTTATAGTCGGCGATGTGTGGAAAACTCCAATCATTAGCAACTTTACGCGAGTGTGGTTTAACTACTGCTTCTAACTATCTTTCTATACTGAGGGTTTGCGTGGAGTTGCTTCGTATTAAGCGTGTATTATCTCGCTCAGAGATTGGCACTGTAATTTATGTAAGGCAGGATCGACAGTCGCATTTTAATTACTTTTTTATTTAATAAGACTGGCAAACGAGGAAACAGATTCACCGATCACTTGATGGTGAGTGATCACTGTCGGCCATAAGTTATGAATATCCACAACGCTTGGTTCATAGATGTGTTCCCAGTCCATCAAATCGGGAAAGGAGCGGGAAGAAATGGATGGGAAGAGGAAAGTACTATTTCACAACCGGCAATCTTACTCACTGAACACAACGCGACAGGTAAGGTGTCACTTTACGTCAATCTTCTGTGAGAAAGTGGTACAGCCCAGAGTCTGCCCATTCGTGATTAGGTATGACTGACAACAACGTGGCTCTGCCACATCTTAAATCATCTAGTGGTACCAAACATGATGATGATTGTTTGTTTTGGCAAAAGTTTGAGTGCTTGTGAGATCACTTGTGAGTGAGATCGAAAAGTCTCTTATGAAATCATTATTATGCATGAGACTGTTCCATGCATTATTTTATTACTTTTATCTCAAATTGAATTACTCTATTCATTGCATCCAATTAGTATTATTTAAGTCGCTGTTAGTTCCATCATTCATCCAATTAAAACAGAGAAGTTGTGAACGATGGCCTGGTTTTCCGACGCAATTGCATAGACATTCTTGCTCAGTGGCGTGAAATAAGGAACTACGAAAATGCAGTCACTTAGAAAAATAATACTTCGGTCATAAATACTACAATAAGACTCATTAGAAGGTAGCAGTCTTAAAGAAATCTACCCAATTTTTTGTAGCCCATAGGCTAACTAAGATCTGTATCAGCCCATATACGTCCCACTGCAGGGCACGGCTACTCTACAATCGAGAGTACGATTGAGATGATTGCCAACCCGCACTAGGCCAGCGTGGTGGACTATATGGCCTAACCACTCTCAATAACTAAGATCACATTTCATAAATATTTTAGGTGTCCCACCTACGAAGTTTTGGTTAGTTCAATTTATGTAGTCAATGCTCTAATCTTGATAATCTTAGTTGTTATTAAAAAGTTCTATGGATATTCAAAACAGGTGCTTTAAAAATTTGATTTTTAATTTTTTATACCCTATACGTAAGGATATTGCGAGTACAACAAATGTACTAAAAGATTTTCTTACAAATTCTAACATAACCTAATGTACAGAACATTACTATTGATAGAATCGACATTGTTAGCCATTTAAACGTGCGAAAAGTCACTTATACACAGCAACAGAAATCGTTTTCGTGGCGTGATCAATTTTAAAACTAGTTTGCTGAGCAAAGGTGGTCGCTAAATGGATTGCCTCGGCATTGGGCGCCCGTTGCGTTATTTCCTTTTATTTCACGTCTTGGACGTGTCGGGGTGCTATATTGGACGCCCAATCCTTTACCTTCATAATGTTCTGGCAGGTAGCCATGTCACCTGTGTTATTGTCATATATAAATGTGTTTTTAAAAACGAAATTGTGACGTATATTATGATATTTGTATTTTTGATAGCTTTCCTGGCGCCGAAGGTGGTATATGTAGCGGTTGTGCGTTTGATTCATTTAAGGGTATTTTTTTGATGTTATGTTTTGGATATTCATGTATATTAGTAATTATTAACCATAAGTGTCAATTGGCTAGATTTAATCATAATATCTAAAGATAGTGAAAGCTTCACCTGGAATACACTATGTGTACCTCTACTTTGTAGTCAATTTGTCCTACCAGTATAACTTATAAGAAATGTAAATGATTTCTAATGTCTGCGAAACTAAGCCAAAAAGGTCATACTTGAATATGTCGGTTATTTTATCCATTACTCCTCTAAGCAGCTGGTCTTTCTCCTCGTGCTTGGATCTCAGCATGTCGGTTCTTTTCACCTGGTCGTCTAACTCTTGTTGAAGTGCCTTCAGTTTGTTTTCTCTCTTTGCATCCATCATGTCGTTCCAGTCCTTGCGGTCCCCTGATGGGAGAGAAAACCGAAAACTTAGAAATCTTCTCTAGTTATTTATAGCTAGTAGCTACAAAAAATATCCGAAATTCATAATATGTTAACTTTTTTTTCTGAAATGTCAATGCATGCAATGGCAACTAAAGGTAATGCATTTAATTTATAACCGATATTTTTGTTTTTGTTAAATTAATGAAGTTTAATGTAATTATCTCTGATTATCCTTAAACAATAAAAAATGTTACGATTCGGTGCTTGTATCTGTACAACATTAATATTAAAATACGTTTATTAAACTTGGGAAGACCATAAAACGACAATACAATAACGATCTATGAATTATCTATGACACCTTTTGGCGGAGCGGCGGTCACTTTTCATCAGTTTATTTGCATTATTACTGACTATTCTAAAATTAAACTTTCATTAGCCTCCTTTAACAAACCTAACAATTTTGGTTTAGTTTAGGTTCTTTTAGTCAAACTTGCATACACTAGTTCAAATAGTAATATTCTTAGCTTTATATAGCAATATTTCTTGGTAATAGTGACGGAGGCTCCGTGGCGCAGTTGGTTAACACCGGCTGTGAAACTAGAGGCCGTGGGTTCGATCCCCGCACCGGGACAAATGTTTGTGAGGCCCACAAGTATATGTTTCGGGTGTGGGTGTTTGTGAGACCGAAAAGTCTCTCGTAGTTTCTGATACCTACGACACAAGACTTAATTGATCTTAATGTGGGGTCAGGATTATGTATGTATGTGACTGTTGAGTGTATATATTATTTATCTTAGTCATACGTATATCCCGCTGTATGCGTTGCACATCTCGGCTCAACACCTCGTTTTCAGCGCAGAAGTCAGTCAACAGCTTGTAGATGGAGAAGTTGTGGAACTCCCTCTTAATGAAGTCCTTAATGATTTCGCGGATTCTCGTCTCTTTGGTATAATTCTGTAGAGAAAGAGTGTTATAAGATATGAAATATGTATAATGCTTCTACCTTATTCTACAATTTCTAATTATAAAACAGAACCTCATCGCTCGTAAAATCGAAATCTACTTACGAATTATTTATTTAATTATTTTATTGATAGGGAGTTACAAAATATATTTTAGTAAGCGAATGTTTTGTGTTTCTCGATTATATTTAAAACAAAAGTCGTTCAAAAAGGACAAAACATTCCATAGCTAAAAAGATTTTAAATATTACATGCCAAATAACGGTCCAAATGTGAAACATGATGAGTATAAATTAAAAAACTAACAGAGATCTGAATTTTGAACGGGATCTCCACTTAATATAGTAGAACATCTAATTAGGAAGCATAATTTACAAAAAAACACGCAAAGTTGGCTATACGAAACTCTGATTTAAACCCAAGACTTCACAATACTCATTACAGTCGCAAAACCAACACGGCAATAATTAGTCAAAGTATTTGCGCTTGGCAATCAAACGAAAGTACGTTTTCATTATTACACTTAATTAAAATGTAACAGTAAAAGAAAATGCAATGGTCGACATTTCGAATTCCCTTTCTTTAATTATCCATTAAGAATGAAGGGAAATTTGCAGAGAGAACGGAATATCTATACCGTCCGCCGTTTGCTTGAGCCTGTCGTTTTGTATTATGGGTTAATAACATTTTCAACATTATTACTTGAAAGTATAGTTATTTCGTCGGGATGATTGGTAAAGGAAATTCAACTTTTATTATTTATTTAACATACATCGTCTATCGTATACGATGCTGTCACGAGTTTTCATGATAGTGGACAATGCGAGCATAAATCTGTTTCGGAATTAGTCTGCGTATAGTTACCCTGTTTTGGGCAGGCCAGCATGATTACGCCGACTGGCAACAGATATTGTCCCTCGGTTCCTTACCAGCAGTTGCTGTGCTATTTTAAAAATATTAGCAATGATCCCTTCGAATTCTGGCAACGACCTTTACGATTGTTAGGGCTAGTTTGTTTATGTATTACTAATAGCACTACTTAATATCATTTTTTATCATAAGGATGATAAACACTACCAAAGCAAGAAAATTTATCGATAAAATTAACAATTCCTATAGCAAAAGTAACATTCTTAAAAAATACTTACAGTAATTTCTTCTAAAATTTTCACGTGAATGTCGAATTGCTTTATAGCTTCTTCTTCTTCTCTTATTTTTGCTTCTTCCTGTCTCTCTTCCTCTTTCTTGTTGACACGAATGACTCCCTTTTTGGCTAGGAAATTGTAGAGCTTTTGTTCATTATCATATCCTCGTTGAAGTTCTCGCATTTCCTGTGAAATTTAGTTTATGTTGTTGTGGTTATTATTATACATACAAAAAAAAACATTTTAATATATTTCAATTGATAATGCTTTTCAATTGCCTATAGTTTTAATTATAAAACATTACATGAACATTAGTTCACCCAGAATCTTTTTTATGATAAATACAAATACATCAACGATAAATCCAATATAAATAAACTATACGAGTATTATTAAACTACCTTTGTATTGTGATTGCACTTATCTTAATTTTAGTTACATTTCTTATTATAATTTTCCTAGTGTACAAAAAATAATATAAATAAATCAATATAAATCCGTCTTGCTCATACAATGCTATTACATATGCTTTCAAACCTGGACTTGCAGCATCTGGTCCATCTTGCCTTTCTCCTGCACAGATTTGAGCTTAGCGCACCACTCGTCGCGCTGGTCATACGCCAGGGTTGAAGACTCGAAGAGGTCTGTGAGGAACTTCTTGCCCTTGCCCAGGACGTGCATCATCTTGTTCCAGGACTTGTTGAATATTGCTCTGGGGTTGATGGAAAATATTTACAACAGCTGTTTTAGATTGTATTAGACCTTGATTGAGTATTATTTAACACTTGACTTCTTTAAAATAAAGAGTTTGATAGGGAGGACGTTGGGTATTGTCCACCATGTAGGCCAATTGCGAGTTCAGTAGAAAATAATTCTGTAAATATATATGTTAGAAGGCTTACATAATGTTAGGCAGGTCGAATGAGATGGTAGAATCAAGACCCGTATTAACTATAACTTCGTTTAAATGACAGAATCAGTCATTAGTCAGAACAGCGGGGTTAGGACTATGTATGTGACCTTTGGGTGTATTATTTATTTAAATATGTTCACAATATACTAATACCTAAATTCTACATTTTTTATAACTCATGTAAGCTAAATTTATTTGAATGAAATTGTTATCTCGCATTTCGGGACATAATGCCATTCAGCATTGAGCGTGCTTGCAAGACGCGGCGGGACAAAGTTATCTTGTTAGCAATCAAATTCTAGTTTACGAATGAACGTTGAACTTCTAAGACTGTTTTCATTATATATTCACAGTTTCAACATATAAATACGTTATGAAAATGTTAGGTTAGGAGTTTCTACGATATATTAATATAATAAACTTAAAACATCCAACAGTAATACGTATAGTTTGACTCTTGCTAATTTGCGTAAAATGTAGTGCCTTAGGGATGAAAATCAAAAATGAAGGGTTTTGAAGTCAAAGTAATAATAATCTTTTTAATCTTTAATCTTTACTACAAATCTGTATCAGCCCATATACGTCCCACAGTGGGACTCCCACTGCAGGGCACGGACCTACTCTACAATGGGGAGTACGATTGAGAGTGGTGGTTACTACAAATATTCGACACAAATATATTGTGATCAGACGAACATTTGCTACGGTACAGAGAAAAACACGAAGAGAATAGCTTCACCTAAGAATTGAACTAGCCATTAGCACGTTTAGTAGCAGTTAAATTATTATATTAACCTAAATGATTCTACTGCTGGGCAAAGGCCTCCCCTAAGCTCTTCCGCGTCTCTCTATTGAGAGCAATTTGCATCCAATTGTAGCTTACTTTACGAGAATACCGGGATAAACACTTAAGCTTTCAAACACAATCCTTACAAACTTACGAGTATATTCAACGAACTAACTCACTATTATTTCTATACGGGGTATATCCAAATTGAGATCGAAAACTAAGCCATGTGGTAGTTTTGGTGTCTTCAGACACAATGCAAAATTTTTTTCTTCAATAGAGCGACCAATATTGTTTGTATTTTTTCTCCTGTCGCCCTATTTGGGTAGTAAATACATAGTTTGTTTTAAAATAATAATGTACACCCTTTTTATTTTTAAAGACGCTACGGTACGCAAGAGTTTAAGTTTATCATTTTAGCAAAAACTATAGATTTACCACGCAAACACTATGAAATTTTAAACATCATAAATTCACCAATTTTTTTTGCATTGTGTCTGTTGTAACTAACATTACCACCAGTTTAGTATTCGGTCGCATTCTGGATATACTAAGATGGTATAATTTGACTCAACCCTTAGTAGCCAGGTATGTTTCAATGGCTTTATCGTAGAGGGAAGTGTCAACAGAGCCCTTACTAACACGCATGTAAGACCTTGTGGATCTATTAATGGAAGCATGTTTGGCTAAATTGCCTCTGTGGTTTGCAAGTGTGAACATGTTATCGATATATCCTATAATATTGTATATGATGTATGTATGTATATATTGATCGGACCCATGAGTAAATAAATTAAATATTTTATAACTACATATTGTTATCGATATCAGAGTATTTAAAAAGTAAAAATCGATTCAAATGTATCTAAAGAAAATTTTACTTTAAAAATGAACATTTTTAGTGGCAGTTAAGGTATTGGCCCGCCCATCTACTACGATTATTCAATATTAGATTCCATGTCTTGTATTAAGCTTTGATTGTCCTTTTCAAATGTTTATTAGACCAATGAACAGTTTACTGTCATAACTTTTAAGGACAAATTCGTAACGTAGCTAAAACATATTTTAATCAAGATACGTTAATTGTAAATACAATTTTCATTCACAAGCGATGCATTCCCAAAGCAATTGGTTACCCACGTGTTCCCACTCCATGAACATCGCTAATGACACTCATTAAACCGTCTGCGCCTCGTAGTTACCTTGTCTGTACTCTCTAGACTCAAATCACGTAACAATTGGCATCATTCCAGCCTTCACAACTCCACGGTTAACAGTTTTAAGACATCATTAATTTGAAAAAACATTGTCTTTACAACATTGCTCTTTGGCAGTGGTAATCCCATAGTTTTTGTTACGTCCTGGCGGAGATCCAGTCTTTAGATTAGGTTTAAATCACCACAATTATTGCATGGGATGGGATGGGAAATTTTTATGGGGTGCATGGGATAGGTTGATTGCCAGGCGGGAGGCAATCTATTCAATATTTACAATGGAGTTCGGCATTTAAATTCAACTTTGTGTTTACAAGACATGCTGTTAATTCCTTCATTCTGATTTTATATTTTTATAATACTACAATAGGATGGAATAAAGTTCAATGTATATTACTATGATCGTCGCCATCCTTTCTCATATATTATACAACCACCGGATATAGTGAAACAATTAATGGATTTTGATTTAATGCTAAAGCATGAAAATATTATAAATATTTCCATCTAACGATAACAGATATAATAGTTAACTAACAACAAGACTTCAAAATGAATGTCAGTGTAACATTAACTCAGTAATTACTTTGTTGGAACTTAATAACTAAGGTCGCGGCATGAGTGTGATATTCTAGGGATAATTATACCTTCAACAATATGGTTATTACTAAACCCAGTTACGAATATACAAACTGCATGAAACTTTTTTTTTATTGCAATTAATGGCGAGGCGAACACACCGTTCGCCTGATGGTAAGCTATACGACCGCTCATAAACAGTAGCAAAACTAAACAACACCTTGGATAACGAAGCAATGCTTGGCATTCCATTGCACTCGCCATCGTGAGACATAAGATGTTAAGTCTCAATATGTCCAGTAGTTACTTGTCCTGTCAAAATAATAATAGTCTGGTATATATTACTACGGATCTTGATATTTTATGAGTCTTTTTACCTACCTGTCTTGAAGCATGTGTTCTATTTCTTGCCTTATCTTCTTGTTTTCGAATTGCACCGCGTTGAATCTAAGCATTGCAGCTTCCAATTGATTCTCAGTGGATATCAGCCGATTTTCGCTTTGGCATCGTCTTTCGTCTAACTGGATTAAGTGAAGAACAGTACTTTAATCAACTTTTTAGAAAAGTGTGGCTATGGTTAACTATATCTAATTTACTATTGTATATTATAAACTGCAATATATATAATTAAAAATTATCACATACCGTCAACTGCTTACATTCCTACGTAATTCGTCATTTATAGTAACAATTAGATAAGTAATTGCTTTGTGATAGAGGATTATTTGAGTGTAGAGTTGCTAGAAATATTATTACTAGGGATTACCATTAGTGATATAATTTACTATTACTACATAAACTCATGCCTTTTTCCCAGAAGGGGTAGGCAGAGGTGCTGCCAGGACACCCGCGTTTTGCCTAGCATTTTCAGACTCACAATGTGATAGGGGGCGAGCCTATCACCATATTGGGCACTAATTTCTTACTACGGCCTGATATTGAATATAAAAATCCAATATCACTTTGCCGGACACGGGATCATACGGTAGTAAAACTGCTCCACCGTGGCAGTGAGTTAGTGATATTAATGACATTATATTACCTTTCCTTCAGTAGTGTTGGCCAGTTTCCTAAGATACAACATTTCTTTGTTGTTTCTTCGCAGGAGTTCCTCGAGCTGTTTCATTAATGTCACACCCTCTAGATTTAAAAACAATTTAAGATATACTGTACTGTATCAGCCTATATACACCCCACTACAAGGCACGGGCCTCCTCTTCAATCGAGAGTACGATTAAGAGTGGTTAGGCAATATAGTCCACCACGCTGGCCTAGTGCGCGTTGGCGGACTTACATACCATAGAAATTCTTACAAATTCGCTATAGTATGCAAGGTACTGTTAAAGGGCGTGGTAAACTATCAATACACACATGACTTCGAAAACTTAGAAGTGTCCGCTGGGATTTGAACCAGCGACCACCGTGAGCATATTGGCAGTCGCATCTGGTCCGTTTACCAACAGGCAACCACGCACTTAGATATAATATTTAATTTGATTGTCCAATTGTGTTAGTGGTTTGAAAAACTAGAAGCACATAGTGAGGTCCCTATTTCGTTTTCAATGTAATGCAATTAAGTTTTGCAAAGTTTCTGAAAGTTGTTATTTGATTAGGATTACTAACTAAAATATAGTTGCTCAATCAAATAAATTGCCAAATATAGTAATTTAATATAAATCACTATCTTGCTCTTTGGTGTTAGTTCAGACTTCGTTGCTGTAAAACAATATTTTAAAGTAGTTTAAGATTGCGAATTTATTTTCATTATTCGGGTTAGTGAAATATTATTATAACTTGTGGATTGATAATATACATTCTCATCAACAACGTCATTCGACAACTCCCGTGGCGCTGTTGGTTAGACACCGACTGTGGAACGTGTGGCCCTGTGTTCGATCCTCGCACCGAGACAAGTTTTTGTTTGTTCCACAGGTTTTTTAACATGTATAGTTTGTTTTACCTTCGCATTCCATCGCGGATTTAGTTCTGAGCAGCAAAGCGTTGTTGAGTTCGCATTTCATTTTTTTGTTCTTCGCCTTGTGCGCGCCGGATCTTGCTATCTAAGGGTTTTAAACTATTGAACATATTGAATTATGAAATATATTGCGTATAATTTTTAAGAAGGCCTTTAATCCTATTTTGTTTTGTTTCAGGTACTCCGATTGTTCTATGGTAAAAATATAATTAAATATCTGTCAATATGTATTGGTGGTTGGTTGGAATAGAACTAAGTATCTCGCTTGCAAATATATTTAAAACTAAATAACAAAATAAGACTGTCATTTTGTACATAATATCTCTGTAAATATTCCCGTAGAATATCCCTGATAGAAAAATGACATATTATTTATAGAATTATGATACAATGAGAGACGTCAGCACTATCATTCGTTTGGAAACAAATGCCTATTTACTTGAAACATTTATATCGATGAACTTGAACCTGTGACCTCGCGGTGCAATGGCCGTTGAGTTACGGCTTGTCCGCGCATCGATTCATCTCTTTCTTTTTGTTGCCATTTGACAACTTCTTTCAATAGTAAAAGTTTATTTGTTGTATAAATTATGCCTATCAACTATGACGGGTTTAAAAGTTTTCCAAAATTATTTCTGGCTCAATTGTGATTGGTGGTTAAGTTTATAAAATGCATAAAAATCTAATATAATATTCCCTTATGATAAATATTATAATACGTAGAATCGTTTATATGTACATCTGCTGAACATGTGTCTTCTGCTTACGAGGGATCTAGACGTATTATTACATTAACTCAATGCAAGTTGGTATACTTACCATGCCTTCAAAATTATTTGGGTGCAATTATAGATAAACCAAACAATGTATGGATTTCCATGATTGATTGATGATTTCCTGCCTGGATCTCAAACCTGCGATCTCTATCGTAATGGTCTTGTTCGCTCTTAGCTGAGGTACCGCTTTTTTTTCAATAAGAATTATACTAATCTAAAACGTGTGAGACCTGAAGTGAGTAGGACTTAATATCCGGCCATACTACTTAAAATGGAGTTGGAGATTAATAAAACTATATCATACGTTTAAATCTTTGAGCAGGTTCACGTATTCTTCTTGCAGGCTCCTCAGTAGGTCGTCTTGTCTCTTGAACTGCGGATGAACTCCCATGGTGCGGTGTAATCTGTCTGCTTGGACCATGCGGACCTTAAAACAAAAAATATTTGGAATATTTTATTGTGTCAACCTTGTAATGTCAATAGACGTAGAAAGGATCAAAGGGGCAGTACACAATATTTTTTTTACTTATTGTTTCTGTTCCGTAGAGGCAAGAAAGAGACAATTACCGACTTTAAGGGGTACATGATTTTTGAAAAATAAAAACATGTTCCAATTTTTTTCATTCTGTCTCTCTCTCTTGAATCTCCATACTGACCTGAAGCAGACCACTGCTTTTGTTTGTTTTACATTAGTTCGTCTATAAATACAGTCCCCGTGATGGTAAGCACAGCGCTATGCAAATATAACATCAACACAGTTATACCGGTGTGTTTGATATCGGGTATACGATGGTCGATCTATTGGAATTATTTGATAGGTGCTTAATAGCGATTAAGTGTACTGTGGTCGCTATTCTGGTGTATGGGAATATATTATTAACGTAATACCACCAACAGCTAGTTCGTAGTCCACCACGCTGCTCTAATAAGGGTTGGAAGAGTTGGTAGCAGAAATGAACGATTCAAAAATCCTTGTGAAAGACTATTTGAATAAAGAATATTTTGATTTGATTTGATTTGACATGCCATATATTTTTTTATAAAATTATCTACAAACTCCAGGTCTTTTTTGCACTGAATGGCGAGACGAGAATGCCGTTTGCCCGATTGTAAGCGATGCGACCGCTCATAAAAAGTAGCATAACCAAACAACACCTTGAATTACACAGGAATGCTTGGTACTCCACTGCGTTCGCCATGCTGAGACATAAAATGCTACTTCTACTTCTACTATGCTACTTCTGCTCATCTCTGCATCACCTTAAGGTCAACTAGAAGAAAATGCCACAGGCATTAAGTCTGCCTTGTATATAAAGTATATGAAGCTTAATACAATAAAAATAAAATAAAAATGTTTAGTCTCAATATGTCCAGTAGTTACTCTGGCTACAATGTCCTTCAATCCGAAACATAACAGTGCATTTACACTGCTGTTTGGCGTGACAATACAATAGATATTGAAGTGGTCTCTCACATATAAGAGACCTACCACCTGTTAAAGTCATATTATCGTAGTGTCGCGAATAATATTGAATAGTAATCTTACTTGTCTCTGCAGCCTTAAATGTTCGTCCTCCATCTTTTTTATCATTTCCAAGTCGTTATGTAGGTCGGTGGGCGTAGCCGTGTCCATTATAATTAAAAATCCTAATGAAATTATCCTCAAAATTTGTGTAAATTTTTGTCTTGTATAAAATTTGATTTTAAACGTAGCCTACTTGATTTTTTCATTTATCTGTAAGGTTTGGAATGTTAAAGAACTACTTTAAATAATATATTTTTACATAATACGATGTCATGTGATATGTGTTTCTAAACTGTATTATAAATTATTTGATTGATCTGTTAAACGCAAACCTGTGATCAATATTTCTAGGTCTTACGTTGATACTATTGTCTTATTGCGTGGGTCGAACCTACCACCCCTCGATCCAAAGTCAGTCTCTTAACTAACTACACCACCAGACAGAACAACAGTTTTTATTTCAACATTATGTAGTTTGGGCATTGATTTAAAAACTAAGGATAGGCCCTTCAGTACATTGGGTACGTCAAAAAGATGGCTGTGAAAATAGCGCCATCTGTCAGAATTTTACGTCAATGGCGGCCATGAAATCGTTTTCAATAATGCTACAATACATGTTATATCGACTTAAAGTAATATAATTTTCACTTAGCGGTGATAAAAAATGTTATCTTTTTTTTCGGAACTTTCAATCATCTTTATTGCACCTACGCACAATATAATTAGACATTTGTAGACGACTTACAGACCGGTGCGCTGTGACGTCACAACCGCTGCACTGGTGTTGGGGACCACTTTCGTGACAACACTTTTCTTGCTCTCCGCCCCGTCCATATATTTTACGTCAATGAGTTTGGGCAATCATTTTCTTTGATTGTCTCCTTAGACGATGTTTCCGCGAGTAAATCGACTTTACAATAAAACGATTTTCGTGTATACGGGCCCTCTATTCCTTTAATTTATTTGTCAGTTAATGGTTATTGTAAAAACTCACGCTATTTCGATAAAAAGTTTCAACTACTTAATTTTAAAACCAATCAAATAAAAGGATCGGCAATTTGAAAACTCCCGCCAAAAGTTTTTTTTAAATGTCTTTGAAAAGCAAAGGAATTACAATCTTGAGACTTAAATTACGATATACATTTACTGCTCTATTGTACTATTAAGCGCCTAATTTCCCAATATTGATTATTTTTGATTGTTTTCTTGAATCTCTTAGAAAGAGCTGGAAAAAATACTGATGTAGTTAATTATATTTCGCTAAATCCATCTGAAGATCAGTTGATTGTTTCTTAACTTTGATAATATAGAAAGTATTTTCATATCTGCAAGTAGATTAAACTGGGTACCTACATAAAAAGAAATAGAATTCGCGCCGAAATTTGAATAGATTCTTTTTTCCCCAAGAAATAGGAGGCAAAGGAAGGTTAATTCAGCCTAGACATTCGGTTTAAAAGATGCTTATCCGCGTAGATTAGTGCAAAGTACAAAAATAGAGGTGGCACTGTTTTAAAAAGTGCTAGAAAACGTTTCTTTTAATATCGTTCAAATACAAAGGCGTTGGACGCAGTATAAAGTCCTTTGTGTACGCGCAGGCGACAAAATCTTCATTGTTATGGTATAAACACTTATTTCAGTGTTTAGCTGGAGACGCCAGTCTTAGACCCTTACTATGAACTTATTATGAAAATAATAATAATGAAGCCTTCATACTGGGTCCCTGTACAATTAAGATGGCTTGGATTTTGGATATAGTCCACTACGCTGGCGTAGCAACTTTACGGATAATAGATTTCATAAAATCTCTATGGTACGCAGAAATGTTCACAATGTTCTTTCACTGTTTAGGCGCGTGGTAAGTAATGGAGTATAAAATATCAATGCAAACATGATTGAAGAAAGTCGAAGGTGTACCCTGGCAGCCGAACCCACGTTTCGATGCCTTCTAACAAATACTATGTGTATCCTCTGAAGCATGTTAAATAAATAGAAAAAAATAGTTTCGGCAGTTGACGTTCCAAGGCAGCTGTGTGGCTTGTTACCGACAAGCCATCATGAGCTTTTATGGTTTTATTATTTATACAGATAAAACAATAATGATGATAAAATCGCCTAACATGAACAGATCTTATATACACCGCCGGTCATTCAAATTGGGAAGAGAAAGGGCAGGAAATAGGACGGGATATGCATATTGATTGAAAGGCTGTTTATATCTATTAAATCGTGATTAAGTTCTGTCCGCGTGTCAATCACTTGTGGTTATTTCACATAATTGTGTGACAGATGCACGCGTGCTAATACATTTCATTAATTTATTGTTATCATAGATCAGTGTGGTCGTTTTTAGAGGACTGTACGTGTGGTCTTTCTGAGGTTGATGGTAATAAGCATTATCGTGTAGTTATTTCTCTGTTAATAAAATTGTCAAAAATTAACAAAGAGTTCATTACTTATATTTATTATTAACCTGATGGTAGGCTATTCGTATTCGCTCTTATAGCGACAGCCATACTCGCTAAAAAACCGTCTAGTGATATTTTATTTCTTGAGTGTTTTTTTTATTTTCTTAAATGAAGACCCACGCTGTTGTTTCATGACTCAGCATAAATTGGCAGGTTCGTTCGGGGCGGTACCACTGTCTCACAGGAGATTGACGTGAAGTGACAGCTAAGCTGTTGCGTTTCGTTTGGTGAATGAGTTTGCCGGAGATCCAATACCCCTTCCCTCTTCTCATTATTTTTTCTTCCCGCTCCTCTTCCAATTTGAAGGCCCGGCAACACATCCATGATCCAGCGTTGTGGATGTTCATGGGCAGTAATGATCGCTTCATATCAGGTGAAATGAATGCTTGATTGCTGGACCAAAGAAATAAAAAAAATCTGGCATAGTAACTGCACAGCACATGACGATAAGCGCAATGCCGTCCAGATATGCCGTTTCATACAATTATGCCGGTCTGCAAAAGTGCTTTTTCACACTACGGTGGAAGGATCTAGATTTTGGGTTCAATCATATAAGCGGTAATTACCATCATATGAAACAGCATTTTTGTCATACCATCTTAAAATATATTTATTAAAACCCATATTATTTATCAAGTAAATGTCTATAAATTCGGATTACCTACTGAATGGTTTATTGGAAATTTTGCGTCTGAGGCATCAGTACGTTATATTAGATTTGTTGTGATAAAGTAAACAAGACGCACGGATGCCGCAAGCGATTTGTTTTTTATTACGCAAATTGGGAGAATTTGTAGGGAGTATACTTGTATATGCGTTCTGATAGGCGTAATATACTTTTTGTGTATTTATAGCTATTGTTTCCTTAAAGTCTTTTATTTATGATGTCTGCACTGCGATATAATACATAGCCCTGTAGATTTTCGTGACAGTTCTGGCTATCGGAAGACCCCTGATGAGTGTTCCCTCTTCGAAGAGTGTATTTTTGAACCGACAGTCCTCTAAGCATTTCTGTCTCAAATGTAAGGGAGCCAGCCAATCGCCGCGACAGGCACAAACTCCAGTCCCAGATAACTCAAGTGAGATTTTTTAAGCCGACATACCAAGTAAATTAACCAAACTAGGTGTCAAACCTAAGACTCAACGGCTCACAGTCCATAAATATGTGTGGTTTCTAGTCTAGTGGCCTTATTTGTAGACAGTTTGTAAACCAATTTCAGTTATCGCATGTTTGCCTCTTTCAAACGACTTTTGGATTGAGAACATTTTACATACTGAGATAGAGACGTCAGTCAATCAATTTAAGGCGCCCTTTCGTCGTTATATAAGAGAAACAACCCAGAAATATATGTCTATATTTACATTCATTACGATTATTTACGAAAAGGATTAGAATTTTAGTTTCAGAATCGATTTGAATTTTGTGTATTTGAAATACTTAACTAGTTACAAATTATTTAGTATGGCAATGCGAACATAACAAATCTCATTCAACTAAATCAACTATGTTAACATTAATTTATTTATACTCGTATGTGGTGGCTTATCACTAGCAATTAGATAACTTAATTAAACAAACAAATATAAAAAAAATATAGTTTAAGCGGAGAAGACAAACAATCGAACAGCTAAAATAACTCCCTATAAATAAGGTAGTAGTTTAATCAATGTGGTGTCACGTCAAAATGTGACTTTCTCAGCGACTTCCTAATGAGACGTCAAGACAAATAGTAAGGGTGCAGATACCAAGCACTTGATGCAGCTGTAAGTTTTAACTATTCCTTACATTATGAGGTAGGAGCTCGTAACTTCGATAATATTTCCAACTACACCTACTATCTGCGGTGTTTCATGAGCCATCGTCGGGGGATTTTTATTGCAATTTATATTATGATTATCTGGGTTATAGTGGTATAGTTTTATCAGTGACGAAAGAATTTTATATTTTTAAGAAGTATAAGATGTGTGTTTTACATTCAAAATTCATGCATATTTTATTATCATTTGAAGGGTAAAATAATAGGAAGTGGGGAATTCCGAGATATTTCTATAAGAATTTCAGAGATATGTGACATGACATTAGGGCAATTTTGTGTATTGATTGGCTTATTTACTTAAAAAAGTACTTACGATGTGAGAAGCTAGGGTTTTAATGTCTTTGCTAGTTCAATATGGGTTAATCGTAAATCACGTGTAGATTTTTATAAAACAAATGACACAATTTTCTTGAGTTTTAAAAAAACTGTAATTGCTAAACGGCGACAAAGATTTTTTATCTGTTTTCTTCATATTTGACTTATTTCTTTATAACTACGGAGTCATAAATACTCCAAACCAGGAGAGAATAGCTAAAACTTGTTTTTATATTATTTATTTTCCCCGACGTAAAGTCGAGTTTTGCGCTTGAACGCGTTGTCACTATTTAGTATTTTTCTGTAAAAGTTTTCTTTTGTAAAATATTTTCATTTTTACGTAAAACCTGTGGTGTCATATTTTCAAACGTGGCTTAATATTTTTCTTATAAATCAATGAAGTGTAAACTGGTGGTGAACGAAAGTTTCCAAAATGCTGTGGTGTGACGTCAGGTTTGAATATATTCATTTATATCAAGCGTAACTGAGAGTTCTTACCTACCATTTCATATTCATTCAACCTCTCCATTATTATTTCAGCTCATATTCACCCACTGCTGGATATTAGCCTCTTTTCTGATCATCCACTTCTTTCTATATTGGGACAATGTATCCAAGTAGGTAGTAATGGGAATTATGGCTATTTCAAATTAACATCACCATCCTGTTATATTTGAAACCTTAGCATGATCTATATTTCTGCTATTCCTAATTGTCCACAACCAGAATTTGTGAACAATAAACTGACCATATAACCATTTTTCCTATCTAAAATTACGCACAAAAAAATGACTCTTCAGTTTCTCTTTCAAATGGGTTCGTAAAAGAAAACTTACTCTTGAATCACAATCGCAAATCGCAATCTTTAGCTAATTTAGATCTTTTGAAATGTTATTAGCGACTTCACTTGCTATTTGTGATTGCTATTGCTATTACATATCGTGCAGGCTAGCACGATAAGTAGGTAATTCCGGTCATTTGCGTCATATCGACAACCCATCATGCGGGAATGAGGGTCATTTACAAAACTTTAAAGGTATACAAAGTGTGCTAATATGCTTTGGTCTAAAGATTGGAGACTTTACCCTTTTTTAGACTTTTTACCCTTTGATTCCTAAAGGAGGTCCGTGCCCGGTGTTAGTATTATGCGTTAATATTATATATTTTTATTTATTTTAATTAAGGTCAAGACGATCATGCCATTCGCCTGATGGCAATGTATGGTAAGTATTAAGTCTCAATATGTCCACTATCTACTCTGGTAACAATGTATTTCAGACCGGAACACAACAATGTATAATGTTGGCAGATGAAATAGACATTGTGAGAGACCTACCACTTATGTTTTTGTAACCAGTTAATATGTTTTTTTTGCGTCTTGCGTGGTGTCGGTTGGTTGTTTTTTAAAATGTACCCTAACTACGAGACCAATCTAGAGTGGTTTATTATTTTTGAAGAAAAATTACCACCACTTTGTATTATAAACAATTCTGAATAAGCAAATATTCTACTTGCCATTTGCACAATGCAATATAGAAGATGCATAAGTAATAATAATAGTAGGTTAATTATAACTTAATTTCACTTGCATGTAACATTTTTGTTCTGTGTCTGTTACAAATAAATCGGTTTTAATTTTATTTTCTTTCTAATAAAGGAAAAACCATAGTAAAAGCATTGTCGGTAATTGTGTTAGTAGTATAATTTACGATATTTGATTGTCAACCTGGTTTAGTGTTATGTATGCAGTATAAACTAGGTGCAAATCTGCGCAATAATCATTAACGCTAATAGAATTATTAAGCTGGTCGTATTAGGCACAGTATTAGGACGATTTGTGGGTAGATATCTTCCAAGTATTTTCGAGTAAGACATCTTAACACTGGGTGAGGCTTAGATTTTGTTTACCCCATTTAACCTTTAGTTTTATTCTATATATTTTTTATTGCGATGGCTAGCGAGACGAGCATGCTATTCGCCTGATGGTAAGTAATACGACCACTCATGAACAGTAGCAAAACCAAACAACACCATGAATTAAAGCAATGCTTGACATTCCACTGCGCTCGCCATCCTGAGACATAAGAAGTTAAGTCCTTCGAGCCTGAATTAAACAGTGCATTTACACTGCTATCGGCTTCTCACATATAAAATACCTAGCACCAGTAAAATGTTCAAAGCTATTTCACAATGAATATTATATGTTATTTTTCAGAGTCAATATTTTCTTACAATATGCATTTGTTTAGCATATTTCCGTATCGGACGCTAGACGTTTCTTTGTACAAATGGCCTCGGAATCTCCTTGTTTTCTCTAATAGCTACTTGAAACGTTTACAATTGGCATCATTGATTCTTTATACAAACTATTCAGTCGGGATTAAATATTATTTATTTTATAGTCGGTAAGAATTAAGATTTATTTCCTCGTCAATAACAAAAAAGTCTGTCCACTGTAGAGCCGCATTTAATCGGAGAGAGTTTCTCGATTCGAAGATACGAGTATCGTAAGTATATAGTATCGTAAGTAGTAAGGACGTAAAAAATTGCATAGCGTAAACATTTGTCCAAACACAATAAACTATGGTGGTTATGTCATGAGAACTGATGGCTGATGGGGCCAAAAAGTTCTCGAATGGAGGCCACATAGCGGAAAGCGCGGCGTAGGACGTCCACACACAAGACGACCTGGCAAAGGTCGCGGGACGTCGCTGGATGCAGACTGCCTCCAACAGGTCACTGTGGAAATCATTAAATCTGCCTATGTTCAGCAGTGGACTTCCTTTGGCTGATGGATGGATGGATGTCATGCGATAGTGGCAGCCGATTCTCGCTGCAAGAAACTGTCCCCTTGTAAATGTGGCTTAACATAGCATATCTATACTAATATTATAAAGAGGAAAGATTTGACTGTTAACATTGAATAGGCTCTCAAACTACACATACATAATCCCTGATGAACATAGGCAATATAATATTTTTTAAAAGTATATCTGCACACGGGCCTAGTCGGGTTAGGCGGTTAGTATGCTATAAACGTACTTACGTGGTAAAACAATATTATTTAAAGTAACAACCGAACGTCAACGAAGGAAAAGTTGCTGGATGCAAGCTGTTTTCAACTGTACTCAGTACTGTACTATACTATCAGCCTATATACTTCCCACTGCAGGGTACGGGCCTCCTCTACAATCGAGAGAAGTTACAATTGAGAGTAGTAAGGCCATATAGGCAACCATACTAACCTTATGGGGATGCCGGACTATACACACCATAGAGATTCTCATAAATTGCTATAGTAGTCGTGTGCAGGTTTTCTCACGAAGTTTTCCTTCACTGTTAAAACTGCACTTCACTGTGCGTGGTGATTGACTAATGATACACTGTGTTTAGGACTGCTCACTGTGAAAATTATAGGTCCCTATGTTTAGCAATGGACAGTGATGTTCCATAATTTCTGGCCAGATACGTCTGTAGCATGGTCATTGACAGCCTCCGTGGCGCAGTTAGACTCCGGCTATGAAATGAAAGGCACGGTTAAAGGTTTGGTCCACAAACCTGGGGACTCTGGGTGTTTATGCGACCGAAAAGTCTCTTGTAGTTCCTGATATCTACGACACAAGACTCGACCTTTGTGTGGGGGGGTCAGGACTGTGTATGTGACTGTGGGGTGTTTTTATTAATTTATAGTAAATAGTATATAATTTATAGTATATAAGTATCTCTGTTTACCAGTAGGGACAGAGATACTTGTATTTTGTCATCTATGGACCGATGATGAATGATCTTAGGGTCTTAACATGTAAGTATGATCTGTACGTTGCTCTGAAATTTCAGTTCTACGAGTATAATTCAAAAGATCACATAACACATTGTACAATACACACACGAGCGAATACAATTCCTACATTGCACAGATCACGAGCACGTACATATCGCGAAACTTCAGACAATTCCACAATATTGATCTAGCAGTTGCAGAAGTAACAATGAACCTTGCGAATATTCGGGAATATCAGCGAATAAATCCCTTTGTAGCATGCTCTCCGGGGAATAGGTTACGTCTAGTTGCAATGCACGACGATCGTACGCCGGAGCCAGCGCTTTATACATATTGATGTATTTTTCATAGATAATAGCCTTACGATGATTTAAAATGTATCGGTACACTGGTTCGGTATGTACAATTTGTTTTGGAGCTCGTTGCAGCGATTACAAATTGGAAATTGTGGATGTTCGGCTTCTTATTGTGAATTGGATGTGATTTTCTTGTGTGGAAATTGGACGCCTTTCTGTAAATTGTTATATATGAAAAATGGAGTTTAATTTATTTTCCAGAAACATATCAATAGTCTGAGTACTACATGTTTGTTATTGAAGCTATACTGTGCAAGTTTCTTATTAAACATTAATTATCATATTGAATCTTTTTTTTTGAATTATTCACATATTGAGAATGACCGCGACTTTTAAGCTATTGTGCTCTGAAATAAATCGTCGCTCACTCATGACTCACATGAAACAATATACCTAACAGAGCACAAGTGCAAACCTCCAAAGAGTATAAATTAATAACTGATTTACTAACTTCAAGTCCCTTACGTAGACCTAGAATATAGGGCAGGGGGTAGCCGGTGGCAAGGTCGCTGGAGGGGGATGAGGGGGGTGTAAGGGGTTAGTGGGAGAGGTTTGTCTTGGATCGCAATCCTTCATTTGGCGCGGCGGTAATTGTTCGCTGCACTTTGTTGCACTCTAAGATGACTATTTGGCAAGCGGGTAATGATGGAACTTCGAGATTTTTGCCACGGAAAGATGTTTTTAACCCTTTTGTCTGAAAGGACTGGGAGAGTTTTTCACAATTGAGTTAGGCATCGTAAAACTGATACTTAAATCTTTATAATCAAAGCAAATAAGCGATAAGTTAGAAAAATATTGAGCTGATGAAAATACGGTGGCGGAAAACTCCTCCTAGTGATATATTTATTTATTTATTTAATGCTTTATTTACATAAATTGTATAAAGGCGGACTTAATGCCTGAGGCATTCTCTGCGAGTCAACCTTTGGGTGGTGCAGAGAGAGAGAGCACGGTAGGCGCATATATAACATTTTTTTTTCGCGTTTTGGGTTCAGCCTGGGTATACGAGTATACTGTTTGAAATAGGGAAACTATAACTGTTCGGAGCATCGTAAGTGGGTGATGTAGGGCCTGATTATACTGCAGTTTTCAAGTTATATTATCGGTTTTTTAAACTAACTAAATATAACCAAATAAAGAAACTTGGACAGGAATCTGTTACGACAGCATAAATAATCTTTTCTATTATAGAAAAGTATGAAGGGTGCATGTCCATTCTCGTTATGAGACGATATAATAAAATTTTACTTATTTTATAAACATATATAAATGATTCCAGGCATAATAAATACAGTTAAAATAACGGCTAAGCTATTGGAATGCACCATTATTGCAATTAACTTTGTAGCGCGCTGTTATTAGAATTCAAACGAACAGTTAAAATGCATTCGCAGTCTCCCATTTAAATTACAAATGCTTTTTGAATGTCGTAGGGACTGCACAATTTGTGTTTGTCCAGTCATTGCATTAACATCGTCAGTTTTAAATTCTAAAACCGCAGCCTACTGTAAAACTAAGGTTTGTAGCCCGAGAATATCTGAAATCAATGAATATGTTTTAGTTTTTTAATATGCGACTCAACAGTCTCGTTTTATGTCGGAGAATATTTTTAAGGGACTGTGACTATTATAATAATATATAAATAATGCGTGACCCCCAAAAATTGTCAAATTATCCCATTGACCACAAGATCTCCCGTAGTTTCTGATATAAATGACAAAAACATGAAGTGTGTGTGTAATTGTAACAGGTATTCATTTTTTACTTATTTTTTATTTCATGGCTGAAGGATTCATTATATCTTAAATGTTTTTGATTACAAGTGTCAATATGTGTAGGGTTTTAGTCAAATTATTTGAAAGGGAAATAATTGAAACAAACGGAGCGAATTTGACAGCAAAACGTTACATACAAATATGGTAACGAATCACTAATGAACCTTGCATAAAATATGTCGCCCTCTGTGTAGTAAAGGGGAATATATAGGTATCTCATGTATCCCAAATTCTCTCTAAGTCCCTGTATAATGATCTCAGTGGAATACGTCAGAATTCGTAACCTGGTCTTTGTAATCTACAGGTTCTAGAATTAGACAATACACGTCACTCATCTTGTCTTGAAGATTTTACAGGTTTTATTTTAGTAGTAAGATTAAATCCACGAACATTGTAAATACAAAGACGAAATTGTAATTTTGAAAGTTCATAAAAAGTTTCTAAGAAGGCGCCAAGTGAAATTCATTTTAAATAAAAAACGTTTTTTCCCCGAAAGTAAAATAACTTTTACGTTGTTTTTAATAATAAACTATAAGTCTTAATTACAATCGAATAATATCATAACTATCTTTAAAACTATTAGTAATAAGTACGCAAACTTACACCAACTTACTCAGCAAACCGCAACTCGTCGCAAATAAAATAACCTAATTTAAAAAAAAAATGAAAAGGCGCCATAACGCGTTTCTTTTGTAACACTTCCTAAGCAATTAAATAAGGGTGGTAGTTGAATGCATCCCTTAATTCGTCACTTCGATTGGGGTAAGTTTTCGCCGGCGCTGTGCCGCGCGGAGGGCGCCGGGGGGGTCCACGCAGGCGCCACTTCCCGCCATTTTCTCAGCGCGGGGATGCCAGCCTCCGACTTAATTGTGCGGGTTGTGGACACCGGGATTTCGCTGTTTTTTCGGGAATGTTGAATTTGGCCTTTTCCCGGAATTGTAATGGTTGGCTGTTATAGGACACTATAAACAGTGTATGGATGGATTTGTTTGGTAGATATGATGAAATATGTATTAGAATAAAAAAAAAATCGTGTGCTTTGGATAACGATAATCCACTTTCAATATATTCTTATATATTTCAATTAAGTAGCAAGTTATCAGTAATAATATAAAATTTCAGCAACTACCCCTTTATCTTAATAGCAACTCAACAATTACGTAAAATTAGAAACATTCAAACAATAAAACAAGATTGTTTTCATACACATCTTTATTTTCCGTCCAAAAATATTTGTTCTTTCTAAAATTGCCATTAAGTATTACACTTAGATAAAAACGTATTTAAGCAACTACACCCCGATTCCCGATGTCGGGTAATATTGTCCCGGCGCTGGCAACGTTGCGTCCCGCCGGCCAGTACTCAGTAGTTTTGGCGGCGGACTCGCGCGCGCTCCACGCTCTGCGCTCTCCCGACGCGCATCGTGTTCACAAACATATAATTATTTGTGTCAACTTATTATTTCAGTGATATAAACGTGCTGTTCTGTGTTGTAGTGCCTTCGTCTCACGCTCCGTTGGAATTTGTGTTGTATGTAAGTACTAATATGTCTCGGAGATGTCCAGACGACCCCTTAGTTTTCACGTTCTCCGCAGTTCTTGTGTTTCGTCGTAAATAATGCTCGTATGTAGGTTACATCTGCAGATTGTGATCTTGTTTTGTTATAAAAATGTTGGCAATTTACTTGCTAAATTGTCTTTGTGGAGTGGTAGCGTGGAGACGGGTTTTAGGGATCGCCAAATGATTTCGCGTGTTTCGTGTGAATCGAATTAAAAATTACGTCTTTCAGGCTGATAACTTAAAGCTGACATAAAAATAACACATGAAATACAGCACTATGTATTTCAGATACGAGATTTCTGAATATTAGTATGTTACAAATATTCAAGTTTCATTTTACGAACGTGTAGGTCTGAACGCAAAAAAGGTGTAACAGTTTTAGAAAGATTACACAAAAACCTCGCTAGTTTTTTATTTTATTTTGAAAAACACATAAAATGACCCGGTAAATAACTGGTTTTCACTTACGGAATGAGAAATATTCATTTCAATTAGCCGTTCATTAATTTTCATCGTGTTTTGTTCTCGCGAAATTGGTATAAAAATGCTTTTACGCAAAAGGTTTTTCAAAACTGGGGCATTTTTGCTATATTTTGAATATTGGAGAATGTTTTTGGACCGGATATAAAAGCAATTGATAAATTCGCTAAGGTTTCAAAAAAATTAAAATGCCTAAATGCAAAGAATGTTTTGATTGAAAATTGCGCAGTTGAATAAATACTAGAATACCGTCATAATGTAAAAAGTACGGTTTTTTTTATATTTCACAAGTAGACATTAATGAATTTATGTTATTTTTATCCCACACTTACGTGGGGTTGGTGACTAAGTTTTTGGAATAATTACTTTGCTTCTGATTTTCCTGAATTAATCGCCGAACAAATGAAGTTTTGTCGCATGTCATACTTCCACGACCTAGGGTTGTAGTCCTATGTTCATGACTGAATTTTAGACCAATATAGCGATATTATTCATATTGTATATTTTTCTTTACTTTAGATATTTTCGTTGTATTTGCATTTATTACACTGACACACAAAAAGTGGTCTAATTTTAAAAATAGAGCTAGTATTTCGTAAATTATATCTACGTGTAGACTACACATACCTATATGTCAAAAATGCATTTCAATAACTCTTCTTTTTAATGAGTAATCTCTCAATATTGATGTATCTGTGTTATTGAAAAACCTACTAATTAAATATAATATCCTCTAATGGCCTCTAAAGGCGAAGAACCTCTTCAAGATGCATGCCGAGTCAAACAAGACCTTCTGTATTGCTCATTAATATAATTACTATCTGAAAGCCAGTGTATAATAATGAATTAATCAAATTATGATCCATAAATACATTTCGGTATTCACAGAGGCACTCAATATCGAGTTTGTATTATAAGGCATTAGTGTTATTTACTTTAAGTATTACTTGAGTCTTATCTAGATAATATCAGATTCTTAGTTTCCGAATGTTTTCCTTTGAGCAGTTGACCAAAAGGTTTGTGTTTTATAATTCGCATTGAATGATTGAATTGAATTTATTTATTTCTGTTTTTTTTTCTTGACCACGAAAGCTGTAAAATAATCGAAACGTCGGAAAAATAAAAAATTTAAAAACTAAAGCAAATCCGCGATAAAATCTGTAAAAAATAGGTTCAATTTCAATTATTTATTTCTCTTCCACGTTACAAGGTTCTGATGACGTCTTTAAAGCATGTTAGACGTGTGATCGAAATCCTGAAAATATTTTTTTGTAACTTTAGATTTGGTGAGTGGTAGGATATTCGCGTCTCTTGGTAATGGACTGCATCACTGACATAAAAAATATCAAACTTTGTCATCACAATTATCCGTCAGTCCTTTGTACTACTTAAGTTAAATTTAAAATTCCTGCAACATATGGCCAATTTATGATTTACTTGTTGTATAGTTTTGAATGTTGGTAGAAAAGTTAGGTAGAAAACGCACTATTTCGACGGCGGCCATTAAAGAACCAGTGTAAAAGCCGCTGAATACCGTGACCGCACGTTTTGCTCCAGTCAAATTGTCAGTACTCTGGCTAGTATTTATTTCTTTTAGAATTTTGCTTTTTATATTTATGCACCATTAAAAGTGATCTGTAAATACACTTCATTTTAAAAATACGTTTAACACAATAGGTTTAAGGTTTAAGTAGATAACTTCAAATAATATCCTGAGTATCAGTACTCTGATATACTGGTGGTAGGTCTCTCATATGTGAGAGGCCATCTGGGTGGGTACATCCGGCAATATCTATTTCTCCCGTCAAACAGTAGTGTAAATGCACTGTTGAGTTTCGGTTTGAAGGACATTGTAGCCAGAGCACGACTACTTGTACTGGAAATATTGAGGCTTATGTCTCAGGATGGCGAGCGTAGTGCAATGCCAAGCACTGCTTTGTAATTCAAGGTGTTGTTTGGTTTTGCTACTGTCCATGAGCAGTTGCATCGATTACCATCAGGCGAATGGCATGATTACGTTGATATTCAGTGCAATAAAAAAAAAACTCTGCTGCTTGGTGGCAAAATAGATAATACGGATATACAATTTTAGGGAGACTCTTATTGGAGAGACCTTGTCTCCTAGTATATTTATTGAATTGAGGCCCTCTAAAGAAGTTCTACATACTAATAATAAGAATAACTTTATGTACAGTCCCCTTGGATACCAGATAAAATGTTTTCGTGACTTGAGGCTTAAATCCAGGACTACACAGTGTACACAGTCCATGACCGTGGGTAAAGAAGTGTTAAGGCCTAGTTTTTCTATTTTAAGCATATTTTCAGTCGTGTGTAATAACACACTTTGCGGCGAACAACTAAGTTAACCAACATAATAGTGTCGTATTACGTATTTTGTACAAGTTAACGCAAAATCAAGATGGCGTGTAATCATACAATGTCGCAAAGAAATGTGCTTACCTCAGCAGTATGTCTAGACGGAAAAGTTTTAAGTAAACATTTTAAGCAAAAAGCCTTTACACTTTTCTTTAAGGCAAAGCACATATTATGCTTTTGATGTTGTATATGTTCGTGGTAGGCGATGATAATTTACTGGTAGGCAGTCCATTTTTTTCCTTTGCATTTTTTATTGCAAAAATCATTCTTGTTAGTCTATCTAATAGATCATTCAACAAGGAAATTCTGTGTGTGTGTTTTCATATTTCTGTATTAAATTGAAAAAAAATCGGAAGAAATTAGCCATATTAAAATTTTAGACATATAATAATAGACTTCCAGTAGTAAGTAGAGACATGATTTATTTAGATGTAGAGATCCCTTTGGGAGGTCCATGTTCAGCAGTAGACTTCCTGTGCATAAGGAGAGAGAGAGAGAGAGTACGAACAAAGGTCTATATACGTCCTAAGATACTAGTTGCACGTATCGTATCATTCAGTAACGGGGAAGTTAATTTCCAAATTCGAGTCCTGCAATATTTAAATAAGCAGACATCATATGGATGAGTATGATGTATATTTTTAAATAAAATGCCCGTGCAGTGAGATATGCTTAGATTTACCGGTAAACCCTAAGTCGTTAATTACTATTTAAGATTAATCTCCCTGATCCTTTCCTGAAAAAAATTAAGTCATAAATGGATGGATAGAACCTTCCGAAATAAATAAATAAAAATAAATAAATAAATAACACCCAACAGTCACATACATAGTCCTGACCCCACACTAAGATCAAGTCTTGTGTCGTGGGTATCAGGAACTACGAGAGACTTTTCGGTCTCACAAACACCCAGACCCGAAAAGAAATATTTGTGGGCCACACAAACATTTCTCTCGGTGCGGGGATCGAACCCGCGGCCTCTCGTTTCACAGGCGGCGTCTAACCAACAGCGCCACGGAGGCTGTCAAAATAGTACATAATTGGTTTAAATTCGGCAGATACACAGGCTAACATTTTCAAATAAATGATAATAGAATTTTTTTTGCCGCCCAGAATCTAAATATTTACTGGTAAATCCTAAAGATTTACCGTTATTCTGACTTAGGGACATGCTCAGATATTTTATTTCGTAATCGGTATCACGTTCACTACGCTACACAATATGTCAATAGATCTTAGGACAGTCGGTACATTTGATCACCACATAAATTCGACCAACAATAGGCAATAAATCATAAAACTTAAATTTGTGGTTTATTACCGCCATACCAGTCATGCCAGGAAACGGAAGACTTTGTTTGGCATGGACAATAAAAGTGCACAAAAATAATGTTCATAAAAATTAAAGCGTAATAAAAAAGGTTACCGACATAGCCAAGAGGAATAGCAAGTTGAAGTGGTAGTGGGCCGGGCAACTGATGGCCGTTGGGGCGGTAGTGGAGGCCACGTACAGGCAAGTGAAATGTCGGACGACCTGGATAAGGTTGTAGGAAGTTGCTGGATACAGGCCGCTTCTAATAGATCGATGTGGAGATCCTTGGGGGAGGCCTATGTTCAGCAGTAGACTTTCTGTGGCTGATATGATGATTAAAAAGCATGACGTTCATCTAAGTTCATCCTTTTGGTAATTCACCCACGATACTTGGGAATTGGTTGCTTTGCCGCCTTTTTGTTAAACATAACGTACGTATCGTATCGTATCGTATACGGATATCATGGTACTCATCGATTATGGACCTATTTTAGTTTACCTTATTGTCTCAGCATCGTCCTGTGTATTTTTGTAGCAACTGTTAATGTGTGGTGTCTCAGGATGATCCTATGTTGCCTATGTGGGCTCGTTCTCAAAACTACAATGCGGCGTCGCATCGTAAAGATCTACAAGCTTATATGACGCATCGCAAGAATTTGTGAATGGATTCGCATCGCGTATTCCTGTTTGTTTGTTTGTTTGTCCTGTATATCCTTAGCAATAAGCTTCACGCGAATTGTGCATGAGAGACTCCTTGCCACATGAAATCGCATCGAAGCACTTCGTATTTTTCTGTGTTGCGAAATAGCATCGCGCAGATTCGCAGTTTTGTGTATAAACCCTTTATCAGCAGGCCAGCATAATTTTGTTGATCGGTCACTAATCATCTCCCGCGTGTAGATACTATATCTAATTGCAAAGCACCGTCAAGTTTCGTATAGTAACATTGTCGAGGAAAATAAATCCAATACGTGATAAGTTCCCGAGCGTAAAATATAATATACTTTAATATTGAATTTCATCAAAACCTATGAGGTTCTGTTGACCTACATTTTAGAATATAACACGGTGGCACAAATAACGGAAAAATTCTGAATATCATATATTTCTAATTCCATGAGGATTTACAACTATTCCGTGCTGGTTGAAGTTTCAATATGCCGTTCGGTATTGTGGGTTGAAGTTGATTATATCTTCGAATGTGCGTGGCCTGTTGGTGACAGGAAATGGCTGACGAGAAGGTGGTAGCGGGTTCACTTCTCAGCTTAAGTTTGTCAATCGGTAGTATTTTCTTCGTAGTTAATTATCACGCTCTGAAATGGCGAAGGAAAATATCGTGTGGAAACCCGCAAGTCATAGAGATTTATTTTTACGGTATGTGACGTCTGTCTCTCTATCTATCTCTTCTCTTTTCTCTCAGCCGCAGGAATTCCACGCGCATGGATCGCCACATAGATAGATAGATCTGTTAGAAAACTTGGCTGACTTGGTTTACTTTGGTTTACCTCTTCTCAAATCCACTACACAAGAGTTGATTGTTAATGTGTTCCGTATCAAACCATGAAATCCCTAAACCCAGTTTTATTTCACTGTGAATTGTGAAAATAATGTTAAGATGTTTATATAAACAATTCTCACTGTACAAATTATAAATAACTGGACTCACTTTATGCTCTTTAAAGCAGGGTATGTGACTTATCCAACGGATTGAAAATCGAACTTAAATTTTTATGCAATACAGAAATATCTCCACGTATATTAGTGAATGAATAATGTATTTATGTATATGCAGCTCAAACAAATGTTTTACTGCAGACAGACTGAAATATATCTGAATATTGTATCGGGACTTGAAAGCACGGTCGAAGCTGTGCTCCCGGCACGCCGTACGTTCCGTCGAGAATTCGAATTTCAGCGTCGAGTGACTAAAATCTCAAGCTTTTGACTAAACTCTTCGATACCGGTCGCTATTAACATTGCCGAGATTATATTAAATTGCAGTGTGTTCTTACTATAAGGACATGGCAAGACATAGCTGGCACTCTTCATGTCACTGTGTAACCAGCTAAATAGAACAGAATGGCTTGATTCTCTAAAATGATGTAGGGGCTTACGTACAAAGGATACTTACTCTTACTATTCTTTGCTAGAAGGGAGTGCACTGGGCAGTGACATTCATATTTCTCCGATATTATTTGGGCTCTAAGATATGATATAGGTGAGATCGCGCCATGCCATGCATAAATCCAATTTCGTAAAAGCCAGTAACACTTGAAATTGTAACCCAGAACCTTACAGTTTATACACATAGTGCCACTAGGCTTAGAATAATAAGCTTACATGATCGATATCAATGTTACACTAGATAAGACGTTCTTTGTGAAAAATATGTTCCACTGTACGGTGCAAGCACTGCACACGAATCAGTCAAAAACGCGAAGGCGCCGTGAAATTCTCGGCGCTTTCGACCTTTTGGTCGCGAGAAAACTAAACCCTGAAACCGGTCTAGCGCTGCATGGTTAGACGTCTAATTATTTGTTCCACGCTGCAGCGATTTAGTTTCAACTTAAATTCCTACAAGAAATTTGTGTAGGATAGCTTCTCTATACATAGTAATATATCCCAATGGCTTAAATATAATATCCTTACCATTGCGTGTCGTATGACAGTGGGCGGTTCAACGAGTCCAAAGCAAACGCACTATCCCGCCGGGACAAGATGTTTGTGGGCGGTGATCACGTGACCACTCGTATTTACTTTTAAATAGTGAGGCTATTCCAATATTTTTCATATTTTTAGAGCCTCCATGGCGGTTAGTTAAATTATGACTGTGAAATAAGAAGACGCGAGGTCAATTCCCGCATTGAGACAAATTTTTGTGAGGCCTACAAGTATTTGTTTCAGGTCTGGGTGATTTTCAGGCCAAATATCTAGCGGTTGTTGATACCCACGACACAAGACCCGATCTTAGTGTGGGGTCTGGACTATGTATGTAACTGTTGGTTGTATTTACTTTTACTATCACATCTCTTCCACGAAGGGATCGTAATGTACAAGCAACGAGGTTAAAATAACCAGTATAATCACATAAGGTTAAAAAAAGTACATGAGGTAAGAGCTCGTTATTTTAATTACAATTTTCAGCTCAGTTATTTTACTCTAGAACTTGTGTTTTAGCTGGGAGGATGTATTTTTCAAGGTATGGGTAACTGGGTTTAGAATTTAACTTGATTATATTTTAACAGCTATATATTTTAGATAGTATTTTGTGGTCACCTTTTTATGGTATTTAAAGTCCGCCAACCCGCACTAGGCCAGCGTGGTGGACTATATGGCTTAACCACACTCAATCGTATTCTGGATTGTGGAGGAGGCCCGTGCCCTGCAGTGGGACGTTAATGGGCTGATACAGTACAGTGCAATGTTGTGGTCACCAAGATCGAAAGGAAGAGACCACGAGCCCGCATCCCGTTATGATGGTCCGATTAAATCGCCCTCGACTAGCATACAGGAAGCCTTACACACCGCAAAAAGCAAAACCTGATGGTGCAACATTATTAAAGAAACAATTGCCTATGGTGGGGGCCACGACCCTCCGTAATAAGGAAATCTACTCAAGGAGGAGGAGAAGATTGTGGTCCCCACTCATTATAAACAAAGACAACTTGAGTTTTTAGATGGCAGAATATGAAGGAAAAAGGGGACAAATAAGTAGGAAAGGATTAGGGGAAGTTGAATTCCACTGAGAATTATTGGTACAGTAACTAAACGAAATACGGTAGCAGAAATGTAAGTTTCTGTCTGTCTATCCCTTAAAAATATAAGCGTGAAGATATGCCCATTGAAATAACAATTAACGTAAATTATGATATCCAATTCGGCATAATGTACCCGTATGCAATATCTATGATTAGTTCTACGTTCGTGTTACTATTCGCGGCTCATTGTTACACAATGTTCATTAAAGCATACTATATTATTAATTATTTATTAATGTTATTTAGAATTATCAATAGTGGATTCACAAATGAAATTGTAATAACAAAGACAAATTGCTTTCGTATTATGGACAACCATGACATGTCAGGGCACAATAGATAGTATCAGTTAGAATTTAAAATTAGTTGGTTTAAGCAAATCGTCAGTGTGTTAGCAGTCTTAAAAATATGTTGACTATCGAATATTTTGTCTTCTTCGCTCAAATTGATTTCAAAAGTCGTTGGAAAGGGACAACTCTATCGATAACTAAATAGATTTTGAAACTATCTACGATTTAGGCCGATCGTGAATATTTGAAGGTGATAGAGCCTTATTCTAGGTCGTTAATCCACAGTAAATCTGTACTTTAATTCTACTGTGGTGGTGTCATTGTCTCACATCAAACCGTAACGCGATTACCGGAGAGAGAAAACCTGATGGAATGGTCTTCGTATCCGCGCGGATGGTGACCACTGTACATACATGTCTAACTCGCAACTAACGTGATTCAGGTTTAGCCTATGTTTATGCGGGTTAAACCGTGCTGGTATCATCATTATATCACCATTGCCTTTAATACCGTTGGATTTGTACCCTTTATCGTGCCGGAATAAAAAAGTGTTATAGGACACGACGCACTATATTTAGTGCATTCCTGGGTTGATAACCATATAGTACTGTTATGAATTTCACCAGACTTTGTCATAAATACGCCTTAGGTTTCTTCTGAAATTCTTGGAAGCCAAGGTACCTGGTCAATGTGCTAGGACGTCCACTATTTGCCTTTTATTAAGGAAATAGTAATAAACTATACCTGCTGTGTCACCTCAATTCTAATACCCTGGGCAATCGCACAACCGCGCCCTAGTCTTTGATTAATGGTTTTAGTTTATTGTAATGTCATCTGTGATATTTATATTTGACAGCGACGTTAATAATAATACGTACCGCTGCGCTAAAAATAATTCGACGTCGCTTATTAGTTAACAGTCGAATTTTAAGACGTATATAAATTTCGATGCGTGTATCTCAGACCGAATATTTTGTCTTCTAAATTAATATCTTAGAAAGAGAGACATTTCGTCTAGGACGTCTCTGGATTCTGCATACAAACAATCTGCAAGCACATTCCAAATACAGCGTTATTCCAACATAAACAAAACAAGGAAAAACGATAAATCCTACAGTAAACATAGATAACCAAATACGATTACAACTTTTTGATAAAACCGTTATCTAAAATTAGATCAAATGTAGTGTGTGGTATCATTAGAAGGCTCGTTTCTCCAGTATTAGTTCTCAGAGGCTCTTAACGTGAACGGTTATTGCAGCCGTTGAATGCAGGCGGTGCGATTGCGGACGCGTCTTCGGAATCGTATTGGTCCTTCCGAGCCGGATAAAGATAAGGCGGTTGGAAATGGTTTGCTATTGAGAATTGAAGGTTGCTGGATGCAGGTTACTGTAAACATATTGGACACTGTGTTTAGCGGTGGACTTACTATGGCTTAAGATGATGATAAACCTATGAAACGTTAACAAGAATGATCACCATACAGAAGTGTAAACAATAGTGCATGGTGTTCCGGTTTGAAGGACATTGTAGCCAGAGTATCTACTGGACATATTGAATAAAAACTTCTACTTGGTTGACACTAACTCTGACTGACCTAAGGGGTTTGCTAGTGTGTTTTTATACACCTACTAATAGATGAAGTGACTATATGACATCGAATGCCGTAGGGCAATCCAAATAGTAGCTATATAATTATGCCAGTATGATGAAAGCTGGTAGAGCTATGCTGACAGTCATGACTCAGCATGAATGGGCAGGCACGTCCGGGGCGGTACCACACTCACAGGATATTAACATGAAGCGACAGCTTTTCTGTTAGGTTTTGTTCGATGAGTAAGATTGCCGGATGTCCAATACCCTTTTCATCTTCCCTTTTCCTTCTCGCTCTCCATCCAATTTGTTGGGCAGGCAACACACCTATGATCAAGCGTTGTGGATATTCAAGAGCAGCAGTGATCACTTACCATCAGATGATATGTTTGCTTGTTTACCGGATATATGCAATAAAAACACACAAGCTAAACTCAAAATGAGATCTATGCGTATAAAGAGGGTTATTCTCAGCAGATCACAGTTCCTTAAAGGAACCACTGAGAATAAACCATAAAGTTCACCATCGTATTCACTGGTCACTATCAGGTCTACTTCGAAAGGACTATCCCACAACCAGCTTTTGAATATCCGTTAATCAATTTATATAATAGTTTGTATTTCTGCCGTTACGATCGTAACTTAGTTGGTAGTCCACAATTATAATCTAAAGCAGCTTAGGGAACTCAACATACGGTCTCTGAAATTGTTGTGTAAACTTTAAGTTATACAAGCTTCCTCCACGTTATACTCGTAGTTAGTTGTAATTATCTACAAATACATACATTAGTTCAAATATTTTGGGTAACGCATAATACGAATATAAAATAGCATCGTTCATTCTCGTTGATTCAATATATAAATACGAAAATCCTGGATTCGAATCCTAGGTCGGGCATTCCAACTTATCTGACTTTTATTCTCATAATTAGCGCCGGAATTTGTAGTTATTTAACATACATAGGTTTCGTCCCATGTACATACACATACATACATAAACTCACGCCTTTTCCCCAGAAGGGCTAGGCAGAGATGCTACCAGGACACCCATATTTCACCTTGTATGCTTCATCCCACGATTTGATAGGGGAGCCTATCGTCATATCGGGCACAAATTCTTGACTCCCGGCTGATAATGAATAGAAAATCCAATATCACTGCCCAACCCAGGATTCGAAACACAGACCTTAGGTTTGTAACAGAACCGTAGTACAACTACGCCACCGAGGCAGTCTATCGTCCTATCTCGGATCTGAAAAACTGAGGATGTTACTAGAGGCACCTCTGCCTACCCGTTCAAGGAAACGGAGGTACTACTGGACATATTGAGACTTAACATTTTATGTCTCAGGATGGCGAGCGCAATGGAATGCCAAGCATTGCTTTGTAATTCAAGGTGTTTGGTTTTGCTACTGTTTATGAACGGTCGAATCGCTTACCATCAGCGGAACGGCATGCACGCCTCGTCATTCATTGCAATAAAAAAAAATACAGGTTTAAGCTTACACAATTTTACTTAACACGGATGTTTTAATTACACTAAGTTGTATTCTTAATCACTGCAGTGCCTAATCCTCCTACATTACGGTGCGGTTGGACTTGACTATCATGCTGGACTAGGTCGGCTTACGTATGAATGTAATTATAGTGTAATCTACTGCCCGAGTACTAAATATATTCGATGTGCTAGAGATTATACTGATTTATCATCTGTGCGCTCACTTTGCTGGGCCAGGATTGAAATACATAATACATTAGTTTACCGTACGTATGAAGAGATAGGTAAGAAAAAAAATCTTTAAGGACGCTAATATGCTTGACAAATAATCAGTATCTATATCAGCCCATATACGTCCCACTGCAGGGCACGGGCCTTCTCTACAATCGAGAGTAAGATTGAGAGTAGTTAGGCCATATAGTCCACCACGCTGGCCTAGTGCGGGTTGGCGGACTTACATACCATAGAAATTCTTATAAACCGCTATGGTATGCAGGTTTCCTCACGATGTTTTCCTTCACCGTTTGTTGTAAACAGAGTAATGTGTAATTGCGTGGTAGCCTATACATATCGAACCAGATGTAGATGCCAACATGTTCTGATGGTTGTGGGTTCACAGGGTACACCTTGATTTTTCGGAGTCGTGTATATTGATAGTCAATCACCACGCACTGTAACAGTGAAGGAATATATAGCAAATAAATCTGATTAAACGATACGGCATAATTGTTTTCGGTATGTAAAATTTGATAATCCGCACGAGGGTATTGTGGTGGTTTAAAGTTTAAACGGCCCAACCCATTTCAGTCGACCTCTCGAGGAGGCCTCTGCACTGCAGTAGGTCGTATATGAGCTGATACTGACACAAATAAATGTATTACTATGTTGTTGTCAATTATGATTTCAGTAGGTACTTGCCTTAAAAATAAGGAAAAATAATTTTGATCCTTGTATCATTCACTCTCAACACTATCAACACCTTATGCACCTTTTCCACTGAAAATAGACTCCAAAAAATCTCGAAGCCCGATTTTCCCCTACAGTTTGGACAATAAACAACCGGTATTTAATTACATTCCCCGAATTTTGTGTCAAGCAGCACGTTCATTGTACAGATGCTACGGCTTTCGGGGATTTGAGAATCCATTTAGTTTTACAGCAAGGGAGGGGCTTGGAGGGGCGTGAGGGGCGCGGAGGGGCGTCGGTGAAAGGAAGCCGCTGTCCGATATTAAGTGAAACCGGATGTAATTGACCCCAGTGTAATGCCCTGTTCAGAGCAACAGGGTCTCCACAGTGGATGGGAGTCCAGTAACGTGTGCTATCTGTGTATTGGTGATAAAAATTCACTGGGTTTAGTTGATGTTGGAATAGCTTGTCGATAGGGACGGTGTTCAGGGATTCATTTATTTATTTATTCCTTTTTTGCACTGCATAGAAAATATACGTGTTAATGACAGTACAAGAGATGGCCTTATCACACTAGGTAATTTTTTCTTGGCAACCTTTGGATGGATATATAAATGGGAAAATGAGAGGGCAGCCTAAGGTGTATATGTGATTTTGATTGTGTACTATTTGTGTGTGATGGTGATAAAAACTGCTGGAGGTAGAAAACAGATGTGTCAAGAGAGAAAAACACCTAGGCCCTTTGAGTAAATGTAGATTTACTATTTTAATGAATCAAAGAGCTGAGACTAAAATCGTGTGGGAAGAAATAATTAAGACACCCATTTTAATCCATACTTTGATAAAGTAATATGGGCATAATTAACAAATATTAATTTCGAATGTAGGTGTTTTGTGACAAACAAGTCCCTCCTGTCTCTGGTACCCTCGACAACATATATAATTTTCTAAATTTACATTATAAAATATGTGGGTGTTGGGTTGATATGCTTTTATTTATTATCCTGCAAAATAACAGTTGAAACTAAAACAGCTTGTTAGAAACAAAGAATTGTGAATTTAATCAACAACAAAACAAACATATATCTACAAGCTCCTGAGCAATTACAAAACATAATTCCACCGTGATTTGTTACACGAGATATTTTGCATGAGATTATACACAACAATAAAACAGAACTTCATTTCGCTGATATGTTGCAACACTGTTGCATTGCAGCTGTGCTAGGACCTAATCCCGAATTATCCCGACCGGTCCTGTTATCCATTCCATTTCAGCTTGCGCCCGTTCTTATTTAAACTTACATCAGGAGCATGAGAAGGGATTTTTTATTTAACGAGCTTCTGTTGCTTCCTCCGCGCCGGGAATATTTCCTACTTTCTTTTTCGAGATAAACGTAATGCACGTTCTGGGATTTTACAGTGGGGCAGTAATAGCTGGAATTTCGAGTGAACCCTTAAAGGAATGCAAATGAACTGTTTAGTGTTGCGTATTATATGAAACTGTTTATTAGAAGACTACTAGCTAGGTCTGGTTCCGCCCGGGTTCAGATACACTTTTTTTGAAAATATTCTATCGCCTATGTTCATCAAGGATAATGTAGAATTCTAAGGGTGAAATAATTTTTGAAATATATACAGAAACAGTAGTTTCAGAGCCTATTCGATGCGATCGATAACTTTTTGGTTATAATGTCTGATTCATTTACACTTATTTGAGATATGCTTTCTCGGAATGTTATAAGATTTTAAAATAGAATCGATCGGTAATCTAGGTTTTTTTCATATACCCAAGTAGTAGCTCGATAATTTTAATATTAAAGTAATTTTTAAATTATTTTCTGTTCATTCATAAATGTTAATTAGACATTATTGAATTACCTTTTCATGGTAAAATGTTTCTTTGCTGAAATATTAAATGTGTAAAACGTAGGTCCATTTTAGAGCATTGTCCTTTAACCAGATAAGGTTGGAGTTGACCCATCCAATAGTAAAGTCGATTGTGCCTAATGTACAGCGCCTGATTGTAAACACCCAGCTGATCTAGTGCTCAGGGGATGGTATGTTCATTAGCTACAATTAGCTAATTGAATTAGTAGCAAAATAGGTCATGATTTCCTTGGATAGATTAGCTTTAACCCTAGATCTTATCTATGCTCTACTTCTAGTCATATTTTTATCAAATGCAGTAGGAAGATTTGTCTTTTAATTGGAAACCTTAGATCAATTTTTTGGGAAATAATTCAATTCCACGCAATGTTTTAGCTTTAAGTTCGATTAAGATAGATTCGAACTCAGACCCTTGCTGTTAGTAAACTATTTCCAAAACCCACATATCATTGTGAATGAATATATGTGTTTTTCGAACTCAGATCTTTGCGGTTACACATATGTATACATGATATAAATGTGACCATCATTGTGTTTGAGCCAAGTGGAGTCTTTTATTTGTTCCATAATCAGAAGTAACGTCAAAGAATTGTTGCAGTCGTTAAGCTAAGTCAGTAATCCTTTTACTTCCTGGTGGTTCCTTTTATGGCAATTTACGACATGGAGTGTGGAATTACGGGGGTGGTTGTTATTTTTCTCTCTATTTAACTCTATTTAAAATAAATAAGTGTATTTACTGTTGTCATATAAAGTTCCTACAATTATATAAAGATACGTTTTGATTCTAGGATTCACTGATAGGCTTTTTTTTTAAATATCCAAATTGGAAACAATTAGGCTACAACAAGAAATTGAAGTTTCAGACAATTATTTCCCAATAGTTCATCCTTAGAAGTAAGTATATAAATAAACATAAACCTATTTTAGGATTAGCGAAACGTGGTTGTTACCCGAACACTCACGTTTCGCCTTGCGTGTTCCGCCCCAAGATGTGATAGGGCCTATCGCCATCAGTCATAAATTCTTTACGCTAGTCTGATAATTAATAGAAAAATCATATGTAAATTTGACGACCTGGGATTCAAACCCGAGACGATCAGCATTGTAATCGTACCGTAATACAAATAAGCCACCGAGGCATAACAATTATTTTACTAATAAGTAAAGTAGATTGGTATCTTCAATATCCACTCAAAACTCATAATCTACCCTCTATTTGGAAATTTCACGCAGCCCACCGGTATCAAGTTTGTAACACCTTTTGTGAACACCTAATGCCATGTAATGTTCTTTTGGCAATTATACAACGTTACGAAGGATGTCTTAATACTTAGGATAACGCCACTAATCCGTGCTACCGGCGAATGATGCTAATTTAAATGTACCTTCGTGGTTCAGAACTGGTTATTATTTGCAAACATTCAAGTTTTGTTTGGTTGTAATAGGCAGTTGTGTTGTTATTGCCTTAAGCAGTTTGGTTAGATGATAACTGAATTTGTGTTACTAGAAATTGTTAGGGAATTTTAAGTGGATGTATTGATTCTTCGCTTGAATACAGAGAGGGTAAGATGTTTGATTCTCTCAACTAATTTAATTTTGTTGCTGTTTTCTCAAGCACAAGTATGATATGGATGTTTATCTACATATATTTTTACGAATAATATTAATTTACGTAAATAACGACCTATTAACGCATAGAATTTGGCGCATTCTCTGGTTGAAATATAAAGATTGATTGACAATGATTCTTGTAAGTCTTGAACACGGAAACAGAGACATTTCCCAGTATAATTATTGTAGACGCGTCTGTAGGAACTTAATTCATAGATTTTCCAATCTTGGGTATATAACAGGAAATCCTATTCTGCGACTAAAGACTAACTTAGAGGCACACGTAAATTATCTAAATAAATAAGTACACCTAACAGTCACAAACATAGCTTGACTCCACACTAACAACGAGTCGTGTGTCCTAGGTATCAGGATTTAATCAGAGAGTTTTCCGTTTCACAAACACCCAGACCCGAAACAAATACTTGTGATTTCAGAGTGAAGTAAACTTTATCTTTGTTTATTAGGATAGTGTCTAGATTAATCGTCATTTCTATAACTTTCAATTCAGCTTTGTACAACTATTATGTATAGATACATAGTTAATAACATATACGTAGTTAATAAAGAAACCACGTTTGTACGCTTCTAGGACAAGATAAAAAATCCCATGTTAAATCATCTAAGAATTAGCATGTGAACTTAATTTTCCAAAATCCCGGGCTTTAAAAATCTCGCGTGGTTCGTAATTAGCGCGAGTGACCTATTTAGGAGATTGGGCTTTCGACCTTGACAAATAGAGAGATTGCGGGCCCGACCGGGCTTACGGCAGGGGTGATTTATAGCTTGGCATCAATCTGGGCTCTACACGGGGTAAGCACGATGTGTACATAAATAACGATTATAAAAATGTATTAAGAGAGATGGTGAACGATTCGATAGGGGGTGCTTATGTCAAGTTTGTTTTGGTAGTAATTATGTTAAAGATTACTAATACGGTAGTATTTTGGTATAAATCGTTGAGTTTACGTTTAGTAACATTTCCTTAACATTAAATTATAACTTTGTATGCAAGGATATTAATTTCTTTTGAATAATGATAGCTAATTCCTCACCTTTTCAAATCCACAATGCTTATGTTGTGGCTCATGAAGATGCCTGATCAACAACAACATTTCACATTTCACAATAGACATTCTTACAAATCGCTATGGTATGCAGGTTCTCTCAAATTGATATATTGAAACAGGACCAAAACAAATATATTATATTGCCACATCCAAACTGAACAAGTAAATCTTCAATTTAAATAATTGTAGATATTTAAACAGTGATAAATTTGAAGATGTTGCCACTATTGTGATTAAAGGTTGAAATTCGTGGAATGCTACGTTAAGGCGCCCGGTTGACAGTGCCCTGTAATTTATTAGGACTTATCGCGCTGAATAGTTTCTTACTACCATTAGCACTAAATATAGACTTGAGTTGCTCTCTCATTTAATTCAAATGTCTTTGAGATATCTATTTGGGAACCAGAATGATATTTATGTTGCCAAATGGTTAGAAGACTGCCTGAATAGGGCAGTTTTACTACGGTACAATTACAACGCTTAGGTCTCAGGTTTGAATCCGTGTGGGTAAAGTGATATTGAATTTTTCTATTCATTATCTGATATGGTCTTACCGCCATAGCTCTGAATGTTAGTAGGTTGTAGTGGCAATGGGTTGGCCACATATGTCGCATAATAGATAACCGCCGGAGTAAGTGGAGACCGCGTCTTGGCAAACGTAGTGTAGGGCGCCTTCCAACTAGGTGACGATTTGCGAAAGTCACTGGCAGATACTGGATGTGACAAACCGAAGTCAGGGTGAAATGGCGCAATTGGGAGGAGGCCTATGTCCAGCAGTGGACAACAATGATAATGATAATGATGAGTTAGTTCAAGGTAATTATGGTGTGGCTTCACTATATTTAAAACTAAGCGTGTAAATGATGTAAAACTAGCTATTTTTCCCCATTAGTCCTAGTTAAACTGGTATTAAGATAAGAGTGATGTATCGTTGCTATGTAAACGTGACTTTTAAGACAACTATTAAAGAATAACACAATTCTAATGTATTTGTTTTATTTCTATTGTATTTGTTTTATTTTGTGAATAATACAATGTAAAAATATAGGAATTCCCAGGTAATTTCGAACAGTTTGTTCTCGTTTTAAAATCTTCATTAAACGGTGGTAGGTTCATTACCCATTAGTTGTTAATTATTTATTTATTTATTTTTGCTCTGGGAATGACTATCATTCCCTGGTAGGTCCCTCATATGTGAGAGGTCATCGGGGAAAACAAAACAAACAGCAGATTAAATGCATTATGTTCCGGGTATGAAGGCTAGTCAGAGTAACTACAGGACATAGTAAGACTTAACATTTTTAATTCTTATGTCTCAGGATGGCTAGCGCAGTAGAATGCCAAGCATTGCTTTGTAATTCATGGCGTTGTTTTGTCTTGCTATTGTCCATGAGCGGTCGTATCGCTTACCATCATGCGAATGGCATGATCGGCATCTACATTCTGGCAATAAAAAAATCATACATACAAGCAAACATAAACTCATGCTTTTTACCCAGAAGAGAAGAAGAGGTAGACAGAGGTGCAACAGACTAGGAAACTCACGTTTCGTCTTGTATATTCCGTCCCTTGGTGTGATAGAGGGCGAGCCTATAGCCATATCGGGCACAAGTTCCTGATTCTGGGCTGATAATAATTAATGGAAAAATTCAATGCCACTCTTCCTGACTCGGTAATCGAAACCGTAGTACAACTACCTCACTGAGGCAGTCTAATCATCATACAATTTAGAGGTAAGGTAGTCCTTATGATTTACGCAAGTCTATTAGTTCAAATTTAGTGTGAGTGACCAGGCCGGCATAATTGTATCGTTTACGGGGTAACTGTCTGTCATCAACCTTGTGTGACTCTGAGGTGTATTTATTTATTAAATATAAAAAAAAATACATTGTTTACTATCTTAATCTTTTCCTGTTGTTGATAAAGCTTGCGGTCTTAAGTAGTAACTTTCCGTCTGTAAAAATATACATATTTTCTTGTGACGATTTCACAACATCAAGGTTCGACGACCTTTTTAAATATAGACCTTTAAATATTTGGACTTCGATTTATTCAATATCACCTGATCGCCATATATCATTCCTTCTGCCCGCACGAACAAGATTACTATTGTGTAATGTAATTGTATGGGTCATTGGTATGTTCCAATGATCACTGGTTCTTCCCAGATATTACTAGGCGTTAGCTGGTTACCAAATATCTTTATTGCATCAGTTATTTAGAAGGATTTTTCATTTTACACAGTCAGGCTGTTTATAGTAGAAGAAATTACAGATTAATAATCTTTACTATTGTATATGCGTGTGTCTTTTTCAATGATAAAATTATTTTCGAATATGAAAAGCTTAATTACTTAATTATTTCTGAATACTGTTTACACATTTACAACCAACTCCAACTTAAACTCCAAGAATGTCGCTTGAGATGGTATGGTCACGTCCTAATGAAACCACAGGAACACGTCGGCAATGTGTTCTTGTGCCTCAAAATTCCTGAGCCTCGACCAAGGGGTAGACCAAAGAAAAGCTGGCTAGATGTCGTCAAGGAAGATATGAGGGTCAATGGCCTTACTATTGAGGATGCCATAGATCGGGCGACATGGAGGAGAATTAGCCGGAAGACGGACCCTGGCACCGGCCGGGCCGCCAATGATTAATCCAACATCTTTGATCCTTAAAACATGGCAATCACTTTGACTTATATCAAAGTTTAAGTTAAACACGTGAAGCATGCACTAAACGGCCTACTCCACAACAACAGTGTGTTTGTCTGCACGTTTTGTCGTCTGCGATCAATACATCCTTGTTACATCGCCATTGTGCCCGAGATGTGAACCGGCCTACTTAGCCGGCAGGGTTGCCAACTCACTTAAAACTAGAATTAAGTAACTATTCTTTGTTTTAGTATGTAGGTCGACCATTGTTTCAGGGGCGTGAATTTATGAATTTTGAGTTGTGAACTGTGTCATGCAAATTCGGGTAGTGTAGCCCAGATAATATTGGAATGTATTTATGTGTGACTGAGGTGTATTAAGTGTGGAAGAGTTGACACGTTCGGTAGAATAAATATTACATGGTGCAACTTATTCAGCGGTTGTTTGCGACTGTTCACATTTAGCAATACAACATATTAATAGCGAAATCAATGTCACTTTTGAAGTGATGTGTGTTTTCTTATAAAATTATCGCTTGTTTTAATTGCGAAGGAACATATAATGGGAGAGCTCGTTTTACTAAGTAACTCATCATGAATTTGGAATTTTAAGGCGCAGGTTAACCCTTGGCTAATAATTTATTTATCCGGCCCCGTCTAAGGGTACGTTAAAAGCAGGCGGAATGAAAGAAAAATCTGTATAAATAAAAAAAAATTGATCATTTCGGAAAGTTTTAAGATATTTATAGATATAATCACAATCAGCTTTATTATTGTCGCTATACTAGATCGACACTTGCTTGACGCTTGCTATTGGCACTACGAAAAATAGGAGGGGTTGGTATGCGAAAGATATAACCAAGGACCGTAAAACCAAGATCTTGATAGGAGTTGAAAAATAAAATCCTCAATTTAACACTAACATTCAAACAGCGAGACTCTCAGCGCGCCCTCACCAAACATAACGAGCATTACCCAAAATACGAGAAATTTTAGACTTTTCATAACATTTTACTCAAAATTCGCGGTGAAGTGAGCGGGCGCCCTACCAAGTTTGTCCAAGAATTTGAAACGTGGTGGAAATTTAGACTCACACGATATATTAACGTCAGTAGAGGTGAGAGCTTTTATTTCCTTGGAAATTGGACATGTGCTATATTCCGTTATGTAGTTTCCTTCAAAATGTCACGTGGGGACCGCTTCCGAGAAGGTATCTCGGAAATTGTATCTTTTTGCTGTTCTTTTTGTAATCTTGTGCTATGCAGTACTTGGGATGCGACTGTAGTCTCCAAATACTTTTTTATGTAGTAAATATTTGAGATATTATATATTTAGGCTAAAACACAATAATTTCAACCATAATATGGTGCGATTAACTTCGATTAATATTTGTAGATATATATTTATATTAATCGTAATCAGCGACGCATAAAATATTCGGAAATGTAAATGAAAACTATTTCAAATCTTTTGGGATTAGATTCCAGAGATTTCATTGAGAATGTTTATATTTCTGCAAGTTGCTGTACTTTTAGATGCTGACCGCTGACGATAGATACAAACTTAAATGCCCGATGCATGGTACATAGGAAATCAGCATTAAGTTGTTAAAATTGCGGTAGTAGTCTTTGTACAGTTAGATATACAAGTTAATAATTATGTATACCCGGGGGTTTAATTGACAAATTATTTACGCTTATAACTGTATCAGCCCATATATGTCCTACTACTACAGACTACGAGCCTCCTCTACAATCTAGTGTATGACTGAGGAGGATTAGGCCATAGAGTCTGTATTATTTAAGCCTCCAAAATGTTAATTAATCGTACTTCTGAAACACGACAAATTCAAGTCAAGATTAAAAAATAAAATTTGATGATTGAATTAAAATTTGAATGGCAACCCTAGCTTTCATTTGTCGATAAATAAAGCCGGATTTACATAGGCAAACGTACGCGACATCGGCTGTCAAGTTTATACACTGTCTCCGATTTTATACCGCGAGTCGGAAGCGCTGCATTAACTCGCGTCATATGAGATTTGCAATTTACCTTGTTATATACAATGTAGTTTTCTACCGGGTATTTAGGTAAGTCTTGGTAGATTCAAATTCACATGATTTCAATTTTGAATATTATGCGGTCATCATTTGTATCGGTTTTGCTTTGCGAGTGAAAAGCTGAACAACAAAAGAGATTTAAATAAAATACATCTGAAAGTCTCATTATAACATGTATCTTTCGGATATTCGCCAAACAGTAGTGTAAATGCACTGTTGTGTTTCGGATTCCAGGACATTGTAGTCAGAGTAATTACTGGACATAATGAGAGTTAACATCCTATGTCTTAGAATGGCGAGCGCAGAGGAATGCCAAGCATTGCTTTGTAATTTAAGGTGTTTGGTTTTGATACTGTTCATGAGCGGTAGTATTGCTTACCATCAGGCAAATAGCATTCTGGCTGCCATTCATTTTATTAAAACATACGTATAAAATATTTGCACGGAGCGACATTGTGGCGTCTTGTTTCTTAGGCAGCTAGAACGAGAAAAGCCGGCTATATTAACACCAGACACGAGGACTAAATCTTATTTAATAACTAAAGTGCCAGAAAGTTTCTCCGAAAAACCTTTTTGAAATAGGGTGGGCTAGGGCGACATCTGAATTCAAATTTTTACGTCCACGATTAAAGCCCTAATGGCGCAATTTCCGCCCCGCCCTCCTCTTAACCATTTTGCGGGACAAAGGAGTGGGAGATAAACATATTACTTAGTTAGCAACTCGGCACTATCCAAGTATTAAAGTTATTTTTTAATGCACAAAGTCGGTGTCAAGGCGCGCCATGGAAAAGTTTTAACAATGTCCCCGCTCTCCCCTCGCGCCACGTTGGAGATCCTCTTTTTTACAATTACCACTAATAACTTTTCCCTTTATACGCGCCGGGGTGGTTGCTACATTTGCGGGATTCCGGGAAAGTCCGGGCTTTTATTGGAAAAGCAAGTTAGGGTTGGCAATTATAACATTCTTCGTGGTGAATTGAGTTTTGACTTTTGGTTTCTTTTTTATCGTCTGTTTTGTTTAGTTTTGTCTACTCGTATGAGGAAATTAGATTAGGGATTGAGATAAATAGACGTTTGTGGAGATATTATATTAGGTGTTGGGAGTCGGAACTACTTCAGTTAGTATAGCTTTTTTAAGTTAAAATTATTATTCACTACACCTTTTAACTTTGAAATATATTTTTTTTTATTCTTTATTGCCCTGAATGGTGAGACGACCATGTCTTTCGCCTGATGGTTATCAATGCGACCGCTGATGGACAGTAGAAAACCAAACAACACCTTTAGTTACTTATACATTATGCTGTGTAATGTGTCATTTTTTAATTACTCTTAGTCTAAGTTATTGTATGAGTAATGTAGTTGGTATGCTTATGAAATAAAATAAAAGTAAAATATCAATGCTTGGCATTTCAACACGCTCGCCATTCTGAGACATAAGATGTTAAATCTCAATATGTCTAGTAGTCACTCTGGTTGCAATGTCCTTCAGTTTGAAACACAACAGTGCATTTACACTACTATTTGGCGGCGATTGAATAGATTATTCTAACTTTAATTCAAAACCTTATATATTTTTAAATGGGTCTCGTTAGTAGCCAGAATACACAAACGTGTATAACTTCATTAATGCCTTTATCTTGTCTCCGACTATACTCGTTAAAAATAATATAAAAAATATTTAAAACTCACTGGTACAGCCAATTAGATTCCACCCCGCAAATTCACCCACTCATTATTAATCGCAACTGTAGTTCCAGCAGCAATTTTGTCACTTCAAACAGGAAAAATTTGCATAATTTAGTCTCGGAATAGATTTATTAGCTCGCCACCCCGAACGGAGCGCGATTGGGTGCCGTAATTAAAACCGATTTCCTTTGTCTTTGGTGTTTTCTCATTGGTCTATACACATATACGGATGTATAGCATGGTAAAGACAGTAGCAACCGCAATTACAATCATTTTTTTATTCTTATTATCTTTAGTTCTTGAAAGATACTCAGCTCTGTCAGTCGGATAAAGTTGGTAAGCTGGCCGGAGACAAGTGTGCACTATTCATTATTGTTCTCAATCATCATCATCATCATCATCAGCCTATACTGTTGTCACCTATTGGACACAAGGCTCCTCCAAATTGCGCCATTTCATCCTGTCTTCGGCTTGTCGCATTCAGCATCTACCAGCGACCTTTCGCAAATCGCCACTCTGCCTAGCTGGAGGGTGTCCTTTACATATCTTGCCAAGACGTGGTCTCCACTCAAGAACACGTTTACCCCAGCGGTTGTCGGTTCTTCGACAGATGTGGCCAGCTCACTATCACTTCAGCTTGCTAAACCCATGTGCTACGTCTACGACTTTGGTTCTCTGTCGCTTTGGCTCTCGATAGGATCCTGCTTTCTATGTCAGTCTTTTCGTTGTTGTCAGTTTGTAAGAATCTACGTACTAACCTGCAATTATTTAAGTAAAAGTTTTTTGTAATTTGCAGTAAATGTTTGATGGGAGATCTAAAATTTCTATTGCTTTTTGTAAATATTTAAGTATGACGCCCATGGAAAAGAGTACTATTGAAACTTATTATTATTACCAGTACTATACCAGTGATGAAAAATATCGTGAGGAAACCAACTATAGAGAGACTTTAACAAGATTTGTTATGCCTGTGAAGTCCCCAATTCGCACTAGGCATAGTGGACTTTGGCCTAACCCCTCTTAAAGTAGTTCTAGGTTGTTTAGGAGGGCCGTATCCCGTACTAACAAGCATAAATAATAAGTTAATTTAGTTTTTCTTGCAGCTGTTGTTTTAAAACATAAAAATGTAAGTTATATTTTTTTGTCGAAGTAGTTACAATTTTGCTCCAATGGTAAGTGCAATACCTACTGGTGACACAGAAATCACAATATAAGTTAGTGAGGAATGATAGTATTTTAAGTCTTGATATAATGATAGCTTATAAAATTCGAAACAATTTTTATAAGTTTGCTGCTGTTAGACTAGTTTTACGATATGGGAAATACATAATATTTCTTTATTAACCGACTTCAAAAATTGGGCCAAGTGCGAGTCGGACTCCCGCACTGAGGGTTCCGTACAAACCTGTAGGTATTTAAGTAAAAGTTCACCCATCACGACAATCGAGTCATAATTATGGTATTTTTATTTTTTATAATTCCTAAAAAATATGTATATATGTGATGTAACAAAAAAAAATAAGGTTTTCGTATTTTTTCCTTTATATGTGCCGTAAAACATTGCTTCATGCCAAATTTCAAGATTGTAGGTCGACTGGCAGTACCCGTTAGATTTTACTTCCCTTGCGAGTAGTTGCGAGTTTGAAAATATGCCGTTTAAATTGCTGTTTATTTTGATTGCGTTGACATAGAGGTTTGATTTTGTTACAGCTTAAGGTATTATAGACCTGAGTATTTAATATGAATTTCAATTTAATTCCTCTACGCGTTCATGATATGAGGAAAGGGGTAAAATAAAATTATTAAATATTTTTTTATTATACTTAATATCTCCTAGCGTTCCCGAGAAAAAGGGTCTTGACAGACGGACGGACCGACAACAAAGTGATCCTATAAGGCTTCCAGGAATATTTCGTAAGCCTAAACTGCTATTTCTACATTATTTTTTTTTAAACATTTAATTTTTTTTAAATGTAGTATTCACACAGTTTCCAACCTCCTCTTTAAACTCTCTTTTTTTGGTGCTCACCTACAAGCCATAAACAATACATATTTCATGCATACAACATCATCAAATTAAGATTTTTTTCTAAGCTACTTCCATTGTTAATCAGTCAAATCAGAATCTTTATCTTTAATTATGACATTCCTTAAAATTCCCGTACCTATATTCTAAAACAAAAGTATAATTTCTTTATTCTTGTCAGCATGCATGTTACCCAGGGAAGTCAAGTCCTCTCAACGTTCCATTAAAGCAACACAAAGGCGCACAAACAGGTGAAACACTCGTAAAAGTATCATAACATTAATTTATATGAACATTAAAAAAGACAATCAAAAATTTCACGGGCCGGAGAAATTTTCCGGGAAAAAACCCGGGCTGGTGCTGCGGGGAAGGAATCGGTTTGAACTTTCGGGGTATTGACCGCACAAATGTTTGTAGTATTGTGATTTGAACAATATTTTGTTTGGTAGAAAAAGAAACATTCGTTTATTAAAAACTGGCTTCCCTTTTTATTTTTTCAAAAGGTACTCTAAATACATTGGCTTGTGCATGTTGGATTTGATTTTTTATAATACTTTTCCAAATAATGTATTATTATAATAGCTTTTCAAAGTGGAAACAAATAAATTCATTCATCCGACAAATTTTCAGCAAGCATTCCTCGGTCCTAGATCCACAAAGCCGGCGTATTCTATATAACATCATCAACAACTATGCTTTACATATTTATCACTTACGGCTGATGCCAATAATCAATCGAAAAAATTAGATGATGTCAATCTGGATTGTTTTCTACTTTTCGATTGGTCTCTTGTCATGTTGCCATAGTTTTTTCGCTACTGAGATTAATTATTGGCAATATAGTATCAGAAAAAGATTGAGCTGTCAATCTCAAACGGCAAATTTTGGATTGGGATTGTTTATTGGCAGCGGCTGTTAAAGCATTCAACAAATGCTTTCACATCTTCCCTGAGTACGTTAGTTAAAAACGACGTCTATTCGTCCACTTCAACTTTTAATCGTGGGGCAATTTAATGAAGCTGTCAGGAGACTTAATCCGGTCCTGTGTCGTCCTGAAACTTATTTATTAAGCACCTGAGTTTGGCCCTGAAGTTTAGGGCGGCCGCAGTACGGTAACTTTTAAACGAAACATTTTATTTTTGTCGCCAAACTCTGGCTAGTGTGTGCCAAGTTTTTTAATTAAAATTAACTATTTTTATTGTTTTAAATGAGGTGGTCTGTGTTTGCAACGTTTGTTTGCTTTGCTTTTTTGAATGGAATTGAATTTGATTGTAGTTTAAAAGTTGCTGCTAAAAATAATAATTGTATTTTAAAATATAATTAATTAACATAAACGAGATGGTTATCGTATTTGTTTTTGTTTTATTTAATTTTTTTTAATTACATTGATTTGGATAAATAATTTAGCGAATAATTAACGATCATGGTTTACATTTTAAATGGGTTATACATTAGTCAATGCAATTAAACAAATACGAAACCGGATATACTAACTGAATCATAAACGCACCTCATCCGCGTGACTTTATTTTGACAGTTTTCCTCTGTATGTTTATAAAACATGATACTACCAACTATAGGTATTCAGGAAATATCAGTCACCGAACGAAATAAGTAGCAGACCTGAAGCAGTGTTGCCATTTCTTTTTTAGTTATTTTAATGAAGTCTACCATTTTCATGCTAATCTAAATCACTACACCGTCCTTAACATCAACTGAGAAACTAGGCTAATACTTAAATACCTTCTTCTAAAACTTCTTTTAGGCTAATGTTATTCTAGCATTTCCGTAACACCATAAAACTAACTAAGAACACAAAGCGAAGTGTCTGCGCGACGAAATTCCCCTACTTTGTATAAACAAATTGTATGTTCAAATTGAATTTTGTCACAATTTTCTTTGTTGAATTGTATTTGTGGCCCTACCACGGACCAACTTCGATAGTTACAGATCGTGTGACGTGTACAGTTTTTATGTTAATGCGTTCTTTTGTTTCGTCAGTTAAGACGTTAGGGCGCTGGCTTCTGTTGGCTCGGAAAGTGCTTTGTTACGATTCCTATGCTGCCGTGTCGTCTATTGTTATAGTGTATACGAATAAAATTGTAGCATACATTAAAACGCTTTTTTATGGCCATTGTCCGTTTTTTTAGGTTGGATGACTTTCATTACTGTATGGGATTCTTTTTGGAATATTGTGACGTTTATCTGTCGTATTGTTGGTTATAAACGGCCGTATTTTCAATACTAGACGGCTTTTTCGGGTTGTTTACTTAATGAGAAAAGTTTGATGTAAATGTGTACTTTTTGTATCGGAATGTTGGTTTGACTTTTGACTTTGAGTTTCTTCAGATATGTTTGTTTATTTGTGTGTGCTCTTTTAGATATTTGGTTTTTGCTGACTCATTCTAATCACTCAGTCATTTATTTAGTAATTTTTTAGTTATAAATTATCCTTGCATTTGTTTCGGTATTAAGTAACTTTTCTCCCAAACTTTCAGCCAATAAAATTAACCTTATGCTTCTATAAGCATTTGTGTCAAGCCTGGATGTTGTCATGTTGTGATATCCAAAAGCCTCTCATAATTTCTGATACTCACTACACAAGATTTTTATCATAATCTGCGGCCGTGACTGTGTAATTATTGTATTAAATATTTATCATGTGAAAATTGCTAAGAAATAGCGCTTAATGGCCAATAATTGTCTAGCACTTAGCTCGGCAAACATGTTTCGTAAGCGTGGGAGTTAAATAGTTCCCTAACTAAACACGTTGTAGCTTCTAACTTGGCTATCGGAACATGAATATTAGCTATTTGGTGTAATACTTATACAGCATAATTATTTCGTACAATATATGCTCTTTATTGTTATTATATTTTTAATTTTCATTTTTCTAGTTTCAGCATGTAGCTTTCAATCGCGAGGGTTTGTATTTGATTTCTAGGTCGGGAAATTAACTATGTATAGGGATTTCGGTTGAACAATCTCATACTTTTTAATTTTTGATAGTGCTCTATTAGTTTTATTTTAAAATCTCTTCACGCATAGATTATTTTTATCACGGTCTAAAAAAACTATAAACAAAGCACGCAAACTGCCTAATCAAACGTAATGTATTGATATCGCAATTAAGTACAGTAGTGCCCCGGACTTACGCGTTAGATGGGACCAAGCGACAGCCGTGTAAGTCGAGGTTCAATTGTGCAACTCCAAAGATAGTGTTTTTAGTTTCTTGTTAGGTTCAAACAACTCCTTATTTGCTCTTTCAGATGACATAATTAAATATTAAATCATTATTATGTATGGCTTACGTAAAAAAATCCACGCGGAATACGTTCGAACTTGTACTAACCGAACACTGGCAGGACACAGTGGGAAAGCCAATATAAAATGGGGTAGCGTTAGTCGGGGTATTGTATATATAAGTCGGGGTATTACTGTATACAAATAAAAGACTATCGTAGTTAAAGTTTCGACAGTAACTACAGTAAGCAGACCATAGTACGGGTGTTTTGAGTGTTGCCACAATACCGTACAATTCCAACGAATAATTGACTAAAGTGTTGCCACAGTCAATTGTTTCGTGCTCTTTAATATTTTATGAGGCTACTTTCCTTTTTTACGCTAAATTGGCGGTATTTTACGGAAAAAGCGAAGTTTAAAAATAGTTCTTTCGACCAATTTGATTGTTCTACTGTTGGTATATATAGGACTGTGGTTTGAGGATATGATTTTATTGTGATTCTATTTATTATTTATTGGTGAAGGATTCAGAATTAAATTTCTTTATTTTATAATTATTACTTTGGAAAGCACAGTGTAAATACTAAATTCATTAAATGAAATATGTTTTAAGAACCAATTTCAACAGAAAATGATAAATTACATACATACATAAACTCACGCCTTTTCCCAGAAGGGTTAAGCAGAGGCGTCAAGGACACCTTGTATGTTCCGTTGTAAATGATAAATTATATGAGTAATATATGGACTAAATTAATAATAACTGAAGCTATGAAAACGCCTGTAACCGAGGAATGAAAGTCGCCTACGATTTAGTTATTTATTCTCTTCATAATCATATAAAATCAATTTCAAAAACTTAAAAGTCACTATTAAGTCTAGTTTAGTCAATCTCCCTGCCCGCAACAAAAACAAAAACGGGCGGCAAAAACTGTAAACTTTAAAATAAACTGGTGAACTTGCAAAGATTCCTTGGAGGCGGAGTACAAACTTCCATACTTTTTCAATTTATAACCTTATAAATCAAGAGGGTAAGTGGAGGGGAGATTGGGGAAGAGACGGGGAGAGGAGGGGAAGTGGGAGAAGTTCAAATAGTTGTGCCCTGGCGTTAATTAATAATAGCACTGTTATCGTCTGCGAAGCTTGCTCGCGTTTCGTTCAAATTTTAGGGTTCCGTACGTAAAAGGTAAAAACGGGACCCTGTCTGGACGGGTCTGTCTGTCTGCCACCAAGTTGTATCTCATAAACCGTGATAGCTAGAAAGCGGAAATTTTCACAAATCATGGTATTTCCGTTGCAGCTATAAAAACACTAAAAATAAAAAAAATAGACTATAATAATCGGGTCATACAATAAACGTGATTTTATCGTATTTTTTGGTCAATATTAATAACGGTGATAGACGCTTAAAATGTTCACAGAATATTAAATTGTATGTAACCTTTCAAAATAAATAATCGATAAAAAATAAAGTAAATATTAAAGAACGGCTCCCATACAACAGACGTAATTTTTAAGCAATTTTTAACCCGATTTTAATATAATAAACAGGAACAAACGTGATTTGTAGTGTTTCGTAGTGTAAGTAGTAAGTGTTATAGATGGTACGGAACCCTTGGTGCGCGAGTCCGACTCGCACTTGGCCGGTTTTTATATTTATTTTGCCACGAGTGGTCGGCGATGACATTGAGTACTGCCTACGACCTTCTTTGTTGTTTGCGTTACACTAAAGCTGAAGTTTAATGCAGTTGAAAGCTTGTGAATTAGATTGTTTTATTTATTGTTACGGTTATTTTTGGTGACGTTATCATGTGTTGTTCATCATATCAGACAGTTTGAGGTTTACGTGCTGTTATGTATCTGTATCTGTATCAGCCCATATACGTCCCACTGCAGGGCACGGGCCTACTCTATAATCGACAGTACGATTGAGAGTGGTTAGGCTATATATATAGTTCACCACGCTGGCCTAGTGCGGATTGGCGGACTTACATACCATCGAAATTCTTATGAACCGCTATGCAGGTTTCCTCACGATGTTTTCCTTCATCGTTTTAGTGCGTGGTGATTGACGATCAGTACACACATGACTCCGAAAAGTCTGAGGTGTGCCCTGGGATTTGAACCCGCGACCACCGTACTGTACCGTACTTTACGTACTGTTATATAGATTTGTGAAACCATTCGTCACGCAGTTAAATATAGATTGAGTATCGACCTAGTAATCAGATTCATATAGAGAGATAGTCTTATAACTGATTTACTTATCAATATCACACTGACCCGTTGTGAGTTGACTACCGATTTCACACATAGATTCATTTGAAGATCTCTATGGTATATGTACATATAAATATAGGTTTCTTGTCTATTTGCTTCACCGTTATAAGATTTAAAACTAATAGAAACATTACTTCAAAGTAAACGATGTGTGACCAGCTATCAACTTGCATCACGTAACGTAATATTTTTGTTCCTAATATTTTTTCAACCCTGTAAGTAATCTATGAAATGTAATCTATAAAATAAATAAACGAACAAATTTAAGACTTTAAATTTAACAGTCACATACATAGTCCTGACCCCATACTAAGATCGAGTCTTTTGTCGTGGGTGTCAGTAATTACGAGAGACTTTTCGGTCTCATAAACCCAGACCCGAAACAAATACCTGCGGATTACACAAATATTTCTCTCGGTGCGGCGATCGAACTCGCGGCCTCTCGTTTCACAGTCGGCGTCTAACCAACTGCGCCACAGAGGCTATATATCTATGTAAAATCATCTGCAATTTTATACACGTATAATTGATTAGTAAAACAGTCAATTTAGATGGCGGACAGATATCATAATGGGATCCCTTTGTTTCGTTAATAAGTCCGTTTGATGCCATTAATAGGGCGGTTGGGACAATGGCCCGGCGATAATCTGGTTATACTATTGGATAATGTTGAACCAGTTTTGTGTTCCGGTAATTAATTATGTATCTGCGCGGATTATTGAAATTATATAATAAATAGGCTGGATTGGATTGCGGTGTAGGTTTTGTAAAATTGTTTTGAATGTGAATGTTTGTTAGTGTTATCTAAATTTTAAAGGTTGCCATAATTTATGATTTTAATTTAGATCCCCCCTCCCCCTTCCCTCTCCCAATCGTACTCTTGTTAGTAGAAGAGGCCCGTGCCTTGCAGCGGGGGTATATGAGCTGATACAGCACAATACAGTACAATTTAGATTATAAATAAAAAAAAATCATATAAAAGTTTTTCAAGTTTCATGATGCTGTGATTCTATAATATTCTTCTTCTCTTCTCTTGACTCACAGGTAGTTCACTGAACATAAACCTCCCCAAACGATCTCCACATTGTTATACTAAAATATTGCTATAGTATTATTATTCTCGATTGACTGCCTTCCTCGTGCATTCATGACATGAGGCCCTACTATATTCATCCGAAACGAAGTTCGAAACTTATGTAGGTACATTCGTATCGTATATAAACTTCGATCATCCGAAGTTTCGATTTTCGTTTCGGATTAATATAGTAGGGCCCATGATGATGAGAGACAATTATTGCTTTATTATCTGGTCAGTCTACCTCATAGCCAATCTTGCCCGTGGCTTTTGATACCTTCCACTTTTGCCTGGACCGCAAATCACTCAGTGTACCTACCGTTTTCCAATTCCCTGTTCGGCGTTGTAAAGTTATCCCATTAGTATCATTAGCAGCAACGCAAATATTTAATGGAATCGATTGTCGGATGATTGGTCGGCTCGATAATTTGTGGCCGGGTCGCGTTTCGTTATTGATGAATCTGAGCTGCGGTGGCTTAGTGAAGCCGCCATTAATCTACGGTAAACGGGTTTAACTCCCGGGGTTACACTTATTTGTAGATGTTTTAAAGGCTTGTTAATGAGGTTTGCGGTGTTAACGTTTAATTTTGTTTATTTGCGTCTGCTAAGAGTGTAAATGGTAGTACCAGAAAAAAAAGATAGTATGTCGTATTGTAGTATTTTTCTAGTATAATAAAGGACACTACTGTAGATTGCGGTAAGTGCAATACTGTCCAAATATCTTTTATCTCTGTCCTTATATTTGACCAATTTATACGAATTTATTTCATGTTTGTTTATAATTATTGTTTTCGACGTTTCAAGATTTTTGCAACTGTAACCGTATGTTTATTTTAATCAGACTAAATATCCTTCATTGCTATTTCTCTGATGTCCAAAATTGTCAGTAATTACCTGATATTTGATTAAAATTATTTTTCAATTGTTATATTATCTTTTATGCCCAATAACATGCTATTTTTCTTCATCCACGCATCACTAATACAGACCATAAGAATAGCCGGTGTATTAATTTCCCGCTGGCTGGAGGCATGTCACGTCCGCCAATTAGCCAGCTTTGTGTAGCGCGCTCAATGCCCGCTGATTCCACTAAAAACTGTTTGTTCCACGCGCCCGGATTGACCGTATTGTGATTTGATTCCCTCGTAATGAGCTCGTGATGAGCGGGTTCTAATTTGTCTAATTTATATATAATCTTGACTAATGTTATAAAGGCGAAAGTTTGTTTGTTACTTCCTCGCGTTCAAACTCCCACCATCATATTCTACTTCCTACTAATATTATAAAGGTTTATAATTTATAATGAATTTATAATGTAAAATGCCCGTATAACGGTTTGTTTGTTACTTCTTCACGCTCATACGGCTAGACCAATTTTAATGAAATTTGGTATGGAGGTAGCTGATACCCTAGATTAACACACAGGTTAATTTTTGTCCCAAAAATATAGTGTTTCCATTGGAGGAGCAAGAAATCTTCCCGCTGAAACTGCTAGACCGATTTTAATGAAACTTGGTTAAGAGGTAGCTGATACCCTAAAATCTAGATTAACACATAGGCTAATTTTTATCCCGAAAATTCAGTGTTCAAGTATGAATTGAAATATGTATATTTGCTACTCTTTCAAACTTAAAGCAATGGTTGAATTTAAATATAAAACAGTTACTCATAGACCCCAGTATGCGAACGACAATGCGTCTGATGTGTCCAGAAGTCGATTAAACGGGGTTAGACTTTATTCTACCAGGCTTACATAGGTAGTGGCAATGACGTTTTACAAATAGACACGTCATACACTAACATAATGGCACAAAAAAATGGCGCGATGTGTATTGTAATTTCCTTAGTAATTTCAAATTGGTTCGAAGAATAAATCCAAAAGCAAGATACATAAGTTAGAAGAAGATGAATAGACATCGCTAGTTACTTAACAATAAGTGCCGCACTGTTATTGGCCAAAGCGCGTGTGACGCAACACCAACCATCAAGTACGGGATGACGTGGCGACAGTGGTCAAACGTCGCCGTAAGAGCGAATTTAGTAATTTTATTTCATAAAAAATTAAATTAGTGTGTACTTGCGCACTAAATAAAATATTTATTTTGTTTCACAGTTTCAGAATAATTTGTGTGTTATTTTAAACCACTCTAATCTATTTTTCCGCATTTGGTTTTGAGAATATAAATAGTCAGAGAAACGTGTATCCGCGACACTGGTTGAAGCGTGACTGATTGCAAGTGAGGCAATTACCTTCCAAACGTCTTGCCATTATAAAGCTCGGACAACGCATCTATGCTTTATAAACATCTTAGGGTAGTGGAGTTTGGCAGATTTTACACAGTGTTTGTTGTAAAACATCATACTTAAAGTTTGTGGTAATTGACTATCAATGCACATATGACCTCAAATGACTCCGAAAAGTCATGAACTAAGGGATTCATACTTGCGACTACCGTCTCCTCTCTTCTTGTGTACCTGCTGGTCTTCAAGCACCAATAAAAATCTTTTTCTAGTAAACAACCATAATTCACACAGTAAATTTATTAAAGGAAGTCTCAGATGTACCACACGTATTCGTAGACTAAAGTAAATTAAAAAGGAGCCAGGCAGCGTTATCTCCGTGCGATTGGTGCTTTGTTCCCTGCGCTCCCCTGGGAAGCGGAGTAACTGGCTTTAAATGGACTGTATCTGTCACTGCTGGGACTTAGATAGCCATTGGTTGCTGGTTTTTATATTGAGGTGGCAAACGAGCTTACGTCGCGCCTGATGCTAAGCAGTTGCCATAGCAAAGGTGCTAATGACGCATTGCCGACTCTGTAAATAACTTTTTAGTCCTTTTTTTGGTTTTGGTTGGAAATGTTTTGATGTTTTTTTTTCTGATTGATTTCGATGCGGGTTGAAGTCAAGCTAGTATCCCTTAGAGACTCTCCGAACACCGGAGCTCGATGTCAATTCTTTGTGTGCCACTGTTGATCCTAGCCGACAAGAGCTGCAGTGGTGTGTGGCGGGGAAAGTCTCTCTTGTCTAGGCATGTTTTTTTAATAGATATCGTCAAAGTTATAGTACTGACACCTGATGGTAAGAACGTTCCAAGTAGTATTGCTTCTTGCAAGCATCTCACTCCTCGACACAATTATAAATTTGTAATACCTATATAGTGTATTATCTAGCTTGTACCACTACAATGTCTATATCTCCCGCCAAACATCAGTGTCAATTGTTGTGTTTGCACTGTTATGTTCAGGTTTGAAGGATATTATAACCAGAATAACTACTGGATATGTCCAGTAGTTGACGTAAGATCTTACTTAACATCTTACCTCTCAGGATGGCGAGCGCAGTGGGATGCCAAGCATCTCTTTGTAATTCATGTTGTTGTTTGGTTTTGCTACTATTCATAAGCGGTCATATCGCTTACCATAAGGCGAACGGCATGCTCGTCTTACCATCGTGTGCAAATAATAAAAAAAAAAATACGTCTTATGCCTGTATATTATATTGTTAACTAGCGGCCCGACCCAGCTTCGCAAGGGTACACATAGATTTCTCTACAATAATATGTATGTATTATACACACGAACCTTCCTCTTGAATCACTCTATCTATTAAAGAAAACTGCATCAAAATCCGTTGCGTAGTTTTAAAGATTTTAGCATATAAAGGGACATAGGGACAGAGAAAGCGACTTTGTTTTATACTATGTAGTGATAACGCATTTAGCACCTTAAAACCAGTGGAGGAATTTTAGTTATCCTGAACTTTAATAGGAGTGGAATATGCTCGACCATTGTCATACAGAAAACCGATGAAGCGACGGTTTTGCTGTCGTGTTTCCTTTGGTGAGTGAGCTTGGCAAAACGCCCGGTTGGTCATTTTTTCCTTTTTCTTCCCTTTTTCAAAGGGCAACAGTTATCACTTAGCCGTTTTCTCTTTTGTCGGAAATATGTCATAAAAAAAACTAAAACCAGGTCAGGAAAACTGAAATACCCTGAATCAAGGGAAATGTGGATATTGATAGTGAAGATATGAATAATTCCATATATAATAAATATATCCCATAAGGGTAGATAATATTGATGTATTAATATGTCGTTTTATTTAGTATGTAGTTATATAATTATTTTTATTTGTGTAAATGTAAGGTAGGTAATAGGTAACTTTTCTTATCAAATAAGCATATTTACCCTACTTCTGTTATCTCAGCACCATCTCAAGGTAGACTGGCAGAGAATACCTATGGCATAAGTCCGCCTATAATATATCTGTGTATTAAGTTATTGTAGGTATGTCAAATTGAATAATAGTAACATATCAATTCCGTTTCAGTCTTACATTTATAAAAAAAAACATTCATTTCGTTAACCCCTACAATTAATAACATAATACTAATCACAAGGCATCAATGCTTATAAAAATTCAGTAATATTGTTTCTAAACAAGCGAAGCTCATCAAATTAACTGATTAAAAACATAAACATAATAAATTATTAGAATTAGTCGGTTGTTATCGCGAATTATCAGATAAATTGGGCGTGGCTTGCAACCGGGGCTCAAGGCGCTACGACGGCCTGTTAATTGGACATTGATTATGTTAATTAAATCGCCAATTAATTCGTTAAATTGACATTATTTTAAGTCTGTATTGAAGGCCTTGTACTTATTGATCTCCCGTAGAGTTTCTTGGTAGAAAGGGATTGGCTTAATACAGCGTGATTAAGTTTGTTATTTTGTAATTTAATTATTTATTGACTGCTATTTTTAACAGCTGTTAGACGCTGACTGTGAAACGAGAGGCCGCGGGTTCCGTACCCGCACCGAGACACACGTTTGTGAGGCCCATAAAATATATGTCTCGAGTCTGGGTGTTTCTAAGATCGAAAAGTCTCTCATAGTTCCTGATACCCAGGACACAAGACTCAATTGATCTCTATCAGGGGTCAGAACCACATATATAGGGATGTGGCTATGGGGTGTTTTTTTTTTAAATTCCAATTATAGAACAGAGGGTTTTGTCGAATTCCAGTAATTTATTTATTATTTATTAAAATTAATGTAGGACTTTTCAATGCGTTAATTACGATTACTTGTATGAAATGAAATGATTTATTGTTCACGTAGGAAATTAATTATCTCTTGTGAACAGTCCATATTATATAGTGCTTATTCTTTACTTATAAAATTATTGATGATATCATTATAAAAATTAAATTAATTTAATTTTAGTTTTTGGTAACAAAGTAATTATTTATTGTAAATAAAACCTTATTCAAAGAAATACATAATTTACGTTAATCCATATTTTAGTGGACCACGACTATTACTAAAACGACGCGCAGCATTTAATGTGACCACCGGATCCAACGCGGCTCTGCCTGAGAAGACCCGGCGATACCTTATGTCAACTCTTATAAACATCAAATCATCAAAACTTACTGGTGGTAGGCCTCTCATATGTGAGAGGCCATCTGGGTGGGTACCACCGCAGTGACTATTTCTCCCGTCAAACAGCAGTGTAAATGTACTGTTGTGTTTCGGATTGAAGGGCATTGTAGCCAGTGTAACCATATTGAGACTTAACATCTTATGTCTCAGGATGGCGAGCGCAGTGGAATGCCAAGCATTGCTTTGTAATTTAAACTAATTTAATTTAAATTTTTGTAATTTAGTGTTGTTTGGTTTTGCTACTGTTTATGAGCGGTCGTATCTCTTACCATCAGGCGAACGGCATGCTTGTCTCGCTATACATGGCAATAAAAAAAAACTTAGACACAATAAATAGAAATCGAATGCAGACCCTGCTGTCTCTCGTAAAATATATTAGCATTCGTGTCTCTCACACACTCGGTAAATTTCGCTTGTAATCTTATTATTTAAGTGCTAGTCGTGGCTATACAATGCGCCTGTGTAATTTGTAGTGGGAATAATGAGCGAGGACAAATATCCCAGTTGGAATATTCGAGAATTTTTAATGTTGCCACTGATGTATGCTTCTGGTGCTGTTATTAGCTGAGTTATGAGGTTGCTTTATGAAGAATTTCTTTTTTGTCATTTTGTTTCCTAGGTTTTGGTTTTATACTTCAAATATACATAAACTCACGCCATTTTCCCAAAAGGGGTAGGCAGAGAAGCCACCACGAGAACCAAGACACCCACATTTCGCCTAGTGTGTTCCGTTTCACGATGTTATAGGAGGTAAGCCTACCGTCATATCGAGCGCAAATTCCTGACTCCGAGCTCATATATAATTAATACAAAATCCCATTTTACTTTTTCCACCCGGAAATTGAACCTGAGACCTCAACGTTGTTATCGTAGGATAGTATATCTACGCCATTGAGACAGTCACTATTTTATACTTGTTTTCAAAAATAATAAGAGTATTATTTTTTTCTGGCTAGGCGTTGGTCACTGAAGGCCTAATTGAAATTCGCTGAGGCTGTCAGTATTTAAGTGGTCGCTGTAGAAGTCCTCGGGGAAATGCTATATTCAGCAGTTGACTTCCTGTAGCTGAAAAGGATAATCATAGTAGAAATTGGCTTTCGCTCTGATCGCTTTATATTAAATACATGATTTCATTACAGAAATTGATGCTTAGAAAGTGTCTCTCAAATAAACAAAACGCCCTGCTATCTTACGTTGAAAATATACTAACAACAAAAACAAATTACTAACAAACAATAAACCAAATCAACAATTTCAGACAAACGTTATCCGACCAAAAATATTCCAAAATAAATTTAAAGGATAATCGGAAACAAAGCGTTTACGACCGTGACCCAATGTCGAATTGTTGCTTATTCCGGCCGCAGATTAAAAAATAAAAGTTAATTATACGTCACGCGGGTCGTTTATCTTGGGTCAAACCACGGTTTACGATGCAATTTGGTAGCCTTATTTACAAATTTAATCGCGATCTTCATCAAAATAAATTGAGGGATCTGAATTGACGTTTTGATATTGCAATAAATTGGCGAAATTGCTTTAGACTCCAAGGGTTTAAATAAATGGCAGAGACGGTCACATATCCACTATTGAGTGCGGTGTACTATTCGTGCACATACTGCTACCATCAGTTTTAGATATTCCTCAAAGCTGCTTCTTCACGTCGGTTTTGCTGTGATACCATCTCCGTTGAGCGGACGCGTTCATACTTTTTCACGACTTACAGCAAGAATCTATTTATAAAACATTTCTCCTGTCTGTCTTCTTTCCTCCTCTTTCCGCATCATAGGACTGTCGACACATTTAAAATCCAAATTTTGTAGATGTATTTAGGGTCTAAATAAATTTAACACATTTTGGCTCACAACTTCAATTTTAAACTAATCAACTTTACAAAAGCAATTTTTACACCTTTCATCTCAAACCGTAAATATTGTAACGTCTTTTTGCATACTACCTATAGACAATATAACTATTTTATTAAAAATAAATTAATAGACCAATAAATTCATAAGAATTTCTATGGTATGTAAGTTTGCCAACCCGCACTAGGCCGGCATGGTGGACTATATGGCCTAACCACCCTCAATCGTACTCTCGATTGGAGAGTAGACCCGTGCCGTGCAGTGGGACGTATATGGGCTGATACAGAAATTAATGGACCAAAGACAATAGTACGTTCAGAAACTTCCTAGATCTATATAAACATATCACCAGGTGATCCGTTTGTCTACTATGCAAAAACAAGTTGATCTAGCTAACATTCGTCTCGTATAACGTCTTGTATAACATCCATTTCTCGCTAGCCATCTGTCTATTCAGACAGTTGTTCCTAAATCACAGATCTGTTATCGAAATACGTTAGTGCACAAATGCCAGAACACATCAATATCGCACTTCGACGGTGGACGTTCCGAATGGTGATGCTATTCGGATGTTACGCAACCGGGACTGTTGGCTGAGCTTCGCTGTACCGTTTTGTCTTCCTGGAGCGTAGTATCTATAAAATTGTGGAAGCTATTGGCTAAATATGGGTTGAAACAAAACTATTATTTACGGATTTTATCGCGGTTTCGGTTTCATTTTTATACTCCTAAGTTCTGGTAAATAATCGTTTTATTTCAATGTGTAACATTCGCGTAAATCTAAGAATGCATTAAATATGGGTTATTGAAAAATAAAAATATGATTGATGATGTACCTATGAAAGAAAATTAGTGATCTCTGATTATCATTATGGTAGTTTTTTTTAAGACGGTTACAGACAGACTGAACCCAATACGCAACGCTTACATATTGTGTACTGTGGGCTTCTGAAATACATTATAATATTACAACATAGAGAGATAAAGCCACTCAGCGACACAATCTTGGAATTTAAGTTACAATTTGTCGTCTCTCCTAATATAAATCACTGCAAAGTGGACAAATGTGCCAAGAGCGAACATTTCCAACGTTATCCCGAGCATATATATTTATCTTTATTTGTGTGAAAAACTGCTTGTAAATGTTGGACACGGAGTCCCGATGACGCAGTCTCAAATCCTAGAAATATTTTGTGTATGCTTGGAATTGGCAACCTAAATCGTGTTGCAGTCAAGTTTGACCTAAGTGTATAACTTAATCAGGTAAAATTTGTTATTCTTATTCTGGCATGATAAAGTGTCAATCCAAATTGTTTACAATGAAGAGCTTGCCACCGCAAACTCTTTGTTTTTTTTATAGATCCGGCAGACGAGCAAACTTAATGGTAAGTGGTCACTACCGCCAATGAACATCCATTAAACTTGGATAAAGGATATATTGCTGGTCCATCAAATTAGAAGGAGAGCGGGGAGAAGAAAGGATAGGAAGAGTAAATGGTTATTATAAAACAAATCTTATAAAAAGGTCATACAATACTGCTATTCAAATGGATATCAGGCCAATTTGTCTAATAATGCTGAGACCCATTTTGTACCAACCCACCTTCCATGCATTCCTTAAAATTGGCAATATACCGAATCTAATCTAACCCGGTACACCAACAAGCCCATTCACTTCCCAATAATGAGCCAGGAATCAATCCCCTAAGCAAACGGGACACCACAAAGCCATTATTCCCCAAATGAGTTATATCAGGGTCCCAGTGACCTATTGTCGACAGATTACAATTTTACCCACGACATGGAAACGCTTTTTAAGCCTCGTCTCGTGTAAATTGTCCTTTTTTCCTCCAAGTACATCGGCGTTAATTGATAGAGTATCAGTTTGATTAATAGATTTAGTAAAAAGCTTATCCGGGCAAGGGCTGTTTTATTCTAGGACAATTAATTCTGTTAATTCTGTGAGTTAAAAAAGTGTTTCTATCGCTGTTTTCTTTTCGACACGTTTTTTTATTTCCCCAGTTGATTTTTTGTTGTATTAAGTTTCCTTTTTTGCCTTTTTTCGCAGTCAAAAAAGAGTTTTTCAATAAATGACTGATCTACAGTCCCGATTATATTAGTGATCGTGATTCTAATATTAATACGAATTTGCGCGTTGGTTTTCTTTTTTTTTACGTAGCAACAGTTTGAATTTATTACGTGTAAGTAGTCGACGGACCAGAAAAGTTCTTGATTTCTGCAAAGTATATTTAAAGAATCATCTTAGTTATCGAATTATTAAAAATATTATCTTAGAGTATTTTAAATATAACTTACATTATTTTGATTTGGTAGAAGCTGGCTATATCAGTTGTGTAAAGTGAAAATACAGCTTACGTTTTCTCTTTCTTCTCTATCATCTAAAAGTAGGTGTTCTTATACTGCGCCTAAGTTTTCTCCCCTCGTATAGCTTAATATTTAATTTTATCGATAATCCAAAATAATTAGGATTATATTATGACCTTTTCAAGCATTCGAGTTATAATCCACCACGCTTACTATTCTCATTTAACAAGGTATATCCACAAAGCCCTTAATTCTGGACGACCTTATTCCATCCACGAGTCCATAGAATATCAATCCAGTATAAACAATAGCAATATTATTAAATATTCGAATAATATAGTTGGAGCTGTCTGGACTGTTTGTATAGTTTAATTAAAGTGTTCGATAAGGTTGGTCCATTAATTCAGACCCGAAATAAACGTTGGTTCATTACTCTTAGCCATCATTTGTCTACGTCCGAAGCTTTGTGGCTCTGTGTGTTAGAAAAAATGTCTTTTTTACAGTTTCAGGGACTGGCACCCTTTCAGGGAATCTTTTACGTTTGTCATCGGAACGTCGGTTTGTGTGTTTTAATTTAACTGCTCTGTGATTGTGGGTTTAATTATTTATTTCGGTTGCCCTATATAGTAGTAATCAGTCTCTTTGATTTTGGCCAACTTATTATCTCAAATTCAAATGGCTATACTTTATTGCTTTTTCATTTCTGATTAATTAAAACTATATTTTATGCATTATATAACGATAGTTTTATAACTAAATATTCGAGTAGTTGCTTATTGCGTATACGTTTACCGTCTATTTTTTACCTATATACTATGATGCACTAAAAGCGGATTATTAAAGTTCCAAATATTTGTTATAAAGATCTTTCATATTTTCTCAGTCCTTATCAATCTTTGACATTTCCATGTCTAAGTAATTATGTTTTTACACCGCACGTTTGCTCAAGAAAAACTTATACTGTCTTCGAATACGGTTCAGCATTCCATCACTACGTTAGCTGTCGAGTCTCCTCCAGCAGTTTAGTACAAAAATACAAAATGATTACGGAACCCGTTGCGAACTACGCGTTGATAGATGGGGTATGTGCAGAAAATAATTTCGCGTGACGTCATCGGCAGGGGTTATTGATAGGGGTTGATCTCGGATCGGGCTGTTTTCAATTGCCGTGTAAAATAGATTTCCAATCCTTATTAATGTTCTTGGACGCTGGCGGCCGCTCAAGTTATCGCTTCATTACAATGGTTTAACTTTAACCTCGCTAATGGAACTTCGTTTTGTAACTATGCACTTTGATTCTTTTTCTATTGTTAATGTGTAACTTTATCGAGCTCACGAAATCCACTATGTTCAAGAGCCGTTTTTGATTCTACGTCGGACGATCACAGGGAATAAATGCAAAGCAATTTTTGTTCTGCGACATTCAGTATAACCCCTTATGTCTTTTGCCGATAGGATCGACTTAATGTGCCAATGTGTTGCAAACTTGTACCTACCGTGGGCACAAGTTCGACTTCCAGACTATATCTTAGGGAATAAAGAGTTCTGTTTCAATATTTTGTATTGATATATTATGTTCAATTGATATGCACTTTAATGGATAAGGAGAATTTCGTGATAACACCTGCACATCATAATGAAAATAATATTTATTTATACTTTTACACATACAATAAAATACATACAATCAGCTACATTAAAAAAATAACATAATAAAAGTGCAAAAGGCGGCTTTATCGCACTGGGCAATTTCTTCCAGGGCACCTTAGGATGGTTATTATAATAAATAGGAGAATGAGAGGACAGTCTAACGAGTAAATAATGAATAAAAAGAACCATTGATACATTTTCAAGAATTTATAAAAGCAGAATAGAATGCCCATTTTACTACAAAACTTAAGTAATATGAGTGCGAAGAAAGTCCGCCAACCCGCACTAGACCAGTGTGGTGGAATATAGGGACTAACCATTCTCAATTGTACTCTCGATTGTAGAGGAGGCCCGTGATCTGTAGTGGAACGTATACGGGCTGATATAGAAGTAGTAAATTTTAGTACAAAGCTAGCTTGAACCAAACTAAATAATATCCAGCCATGGCTCGGGTTCTAATATTTAGAACAGTTTCAAGTCTCATCTCGAACTGTTGGCAAGTTCGTTGAATTTCAAATAGCGATGGAAGTCGCGTGTAATTGTTAGCTATGAATAAGTTGGTAATTATTCTAGGATTGAAGCCGGGGCGTTATATTCAACCCTAAAGTCGGCGAGGTAAACTTGGCCCGGATCTTGCATAATTAGCCTACCTGGGATGGATTTGAGCGGGCCATTTGATAAAACTTCGTAATAAATAATGTGAAAATTTCTCAGTCTGGAACAGAATTATGATCTTTAAAGTTGGGAATCTATTGAGACTTGAATATAAGACAAATAGACTCATGTATGTGTTCCCAAGGGTGTACGTAAGAGTATCACTAGTTTACTATAGTTTTCGAGTTTTGTTTCTGTCACATAACGTGATAGGGAAATGCCTGTAGAGACCCACACTCTTATTTATTTATTTTCTTTATATATACTTTATTGTACACCACAAAAAGGAAATAATAAACAAATTAAATACTTAAAACCATGGTAACAATTGGCGGCTTTATCGCTAGCTGCGATCTCTTCCAGGGAACCTTTGGATGGACTGGATTATATTATAATATACAACTAATGGGGCAGTACAGAGGATGGGACAAAAGCTAAACTAAATAACTCTTCATAATTTCTTAGATTTACGCGCATGTTTCACATTTAAATAAAACTATTTTGTACGGATTTCATCGTGGGTTTGTTTAATTGTTACATTTTTTACTTTTCGATTACTTTTCACCTTCCCTGTTCCGCCCAGTTACCATAGTTTTCTCTCAACACACATTCTTGGTATTAATATTGTGAAGATTTCTCCGTGTGAAAGAGAGGTGTGATCTATGACGTTTGGAATTTATTGAGACGTCAATACAAGACATATTCTCATGTAGGTGTTCCCAAGGGAGTAAGCAGAAGTTTCACTTGTGCCTACTTATATAGTGTATTATCTATGACTATTGCCATTCATAGTTTCTGAGTTTTATTTCTATCCTTAAATATGATAGCAGCGCGTCTGTAGGGACACACTTATATAGATAGTGAAGCACATGTAACTAGTTGTGTAGAAACTGTCCCATATATAGCTTCTGCTGTCAATCAATGCATTCACTCAGTCCCGTATTTATCCACAGGGAATCATATCCATACATCTACGTACAGTTTATCAACACCGCCTTTAATTTCAGCGCCCAAAAAATATTTCAAGAGTGATTTACGAACTCATAAACAAAAGAAGCACTTGAGAGCGTTAAAACTTTCTGACAGCACTCAAAAAAAAATCGACCTCCGAGCTGTATGGAAACTTGCGAACGTTTTGCAGTGACTAATAACTTCGATGTCTTTACTTAAACTTAACCAACTGGCCTCGGGCGAACGGTCAGGCGCCGGACAAGTTTGAGTACCATAGAGGTTGAATTATTTAAGATATTGTGTATAGGATGTTTAGTATTATTGTGTATTTGCTCAGAGTAGAGATTGAGAGGTTGTCAGAACAATTAGAAGCTTTTTAAATGTATTTCAGTTTGAAAAATGTCATATGAATATTTTATTACTTTGTATATATTAGCATGATAATTGATTTGATTCTTATGCATTGAAATCCAGTTAGAAATGACTGCTTCTCTCTAGTCGACACAATTTTGTCGGCTTGGTTGTATTCGGATTAAATGTATTTAGAATCTTAAAAAACGTTTGCGACTGTTGTATTGAATGTTTACGAAATGCTCTAAAAACGGTTGGACAATTTACCATAAGAAACAAAAAACATGACAATTCAGCAATCTCCTGAAGAAAAAAGATACCCAAAGTCCGAATATTCCCTAATGAAAATCGATTGCACCGTGATCCGAACGTGTGCTTTTGTTTATAAAAACAGCTGTAGAGCTGACAATGCCTTGCTCGTTGATTGAAAGTTACAAAACTATTGAAGAACTATGGGAAAAACTCTCATCTATTCTACCTATTGCCCGTTGGGCATAGCTCAACAAGACGAGATTCGGAACAAAAATTGTTCAATATTTTAGGAGGTTTTTTTTTGTGGTAGAGATATGTTGCCACTTTTAGTCTCTGGGCAAAAAGCCTGTTTCGTTATGGGTGCTGCTAATATCTCAGTCTTCATCTCGTTTCTTGAGATACACAGCTTCTAAGTTCTCTGAGATGAGAGATTACTTTCAATTATTATTTTTCTATGATAATAAAAATGTTTTGTTAATTAATATGAAAATATTATCTTTGAAATTTTCCTAACTGCTTCTACTCAAGATATGGATTTTTGTAGTTTTGCTAAATGGCAACTGTTCTCTTCTTAAATCACTGAAGTCACTATACCAGATGAGGACATAAAACACAGAACAGTTCCTAAATATTTTTCTAATATTAAAACCTTGGGATTTTAGCCTACATTTTTTTCGGTATAACCAATTAAACCCGGAATATCACAATACAACATTTGCTAAATATAGCCAGATTTGCAGTGCAAACCAAAATAACTATTACATTCGCGCTAATAACAAATGAACAGCGATTATTTGAAACACATCGGCCATCGTATAAATAACGGTCGGCGGCGCGGCGGTGCCACTAAATCATATTTATTTGTTTATCCTCACAATAATTACAGATTCGGTTAAATAATGACTCAAATACTGGAACTAATCAGATTATTATAGTATATATGAAGCTGTTTCAAATAAAATTGTAATAGATTTAGAATAGAATTAAAACACATGTGGGTTTTAACACACAGTTTAGTTTATTTTGTGCATGTTTTATGCATATGTTTTGTGGTTTATACTGTGTTCTATTAGGCAATAGCTTGATATTTTATTCCCTATAGTTTCCTCAATATTTTGTATAAAACAATTCGCACCTTTTGTTTCTGACTTTAGAATCTCTACTAATATTATAAAGGCGAAAGTCCGTGTGTTTGTCACCACTTAGGAGGAGGTAGCTGACACCCTGGATTAACACATAGGCTACTTTTCATCCCGACGAATGTAGTGTTCCCATTGAATGTGTGAGGCAATCAAACTCAAAGCTCAGTTCAAAAGCAAAAGATTGGAGAGAGTAACGGGCGGATGAAATGGTATATGATTTCTTGCTTTACGTTATGAGATAGGCTTAGACGGGACGGGATGGGATGTAACGGGACGCGATGGGAAAATCAGTATAGAAGACGACAGTAACGTTAAGTTTAAAAATAAAACAGATTGTGTAATATGTTTCTGATGTGGATTGGACTCAAAAAGTATTTGCACCCGGTCGAATCCAGGCCGGACCGTTTTTTATTATATAAATCTTTAGTCTACATAGTTCTATCCTATCAGCCCATGTGTTCATTTTATAACAATCGAATAAGATTACCATCAAATAATTCACGAGTAATATGAGTTTCCGCACACGTTCGCCAGGGGCGCTGTGTACGCCCGCCATCCGCCGATAAGTCTGCAACCGTCTGTAGTTTTACGACAGCATTACACGTAATGTATTTTACGTTACGAAAAATATTCTTTAGGTGGCTGTAGTAAAATTTCAGGTTATTAGCTTTACTGCCAGTTCTTTCCTTTCAATATTCTATCCATATTGGGTTTATACATATTTTTTTTTAATACACTTAACAGTCACTTACATAGTACTGACCCCACACTATGATCGAGTCTTTATAGTGGGGATCAAGAACTACGAGAGACTTTCGGTCTTGCCAACACCCACACCCGAAACTAATACCCGTGCATCACACAAATATTTGTCTCAGTGCGGGGATCGAATCCGCGGCCTCTCGTTTCACAGTCGGCGTCCAACCAACAGCGCTACGAAGGCTGTCTTTATTTAGTTCTTATATGTTCTACTGCAAGGCGGAGCACCAAGGATTTAAATTCCAAAATTATACTTGGCAGAAATCACTTAAGTTAGAAATTCTTGTAAAGATATCCATGGCAGGTAGATTCCTCTTAAAGTTTACCTTACAGAATTCTTGTAAAGATATCCATGGCAGGAGTGGTAATTGATTAAGTATCGACATATTGCTACTGTATTTGACTCGAGCTAATTTTAATCAGCTGGATCAATCGTCATGGTCTGGCTCACATAACGTAAGAAGGTGCAAATTAATATTAATTCTATTGTATATTATGTATGTGGCTGTCAAGTATATTTATTTATTTACTTCTTTATATTTATGTATTACCAGAAACGAATTATTTATTTTTGACCGACTTCAAAAAATAACCATCTACCTCCTCTATAATCCCTATAAATCTTTGAAACTAAATTGGTGTTACTGACTTCTTGCCATACCCAGTGCCATAGTTTTCCAATTTAATAAATAGAAAATATTATTTAAACTTACAAACACAGCATCACAAAAGAATATATCCCCTAACAGCACACAAGAGCATTTCTATCCGTAATTATGATTTAAGAAGACTCGGCGAAATTAAATTCCTGTGTAATATGGCGAGAATCTCACATTACGATGTAATTGGGCCGCTCGTGCCAATGTATTGTTGACGTTGTATTGTTAATCTTATGACCTACGTTTCGTAATAAGATTTTTATACATTTACATAACAATTTATTACACGAGATTTTACTATTCTTACCTAAAACTTATTTACTACACATTTCTTCTTCCGATTAGCTAAATAGCAGTCAATTTACTAATAAAATATTATAAAATAATATTTTCTCGAATATGTATTTATCCGGTATGCATATTTATAATCCGTAAGAATTATGCAAGTTACATATATATAAAAGTTGGTGGTAGGACTAATAGAATAGGATGCAACATGCGCGTCGTGACGTCATCTTCCATAAAATATAAATATTTCAGTTATTTTACTACCGATTTCGTGCTGTTTTCAAGGTAAGTCAAAATCAAACCTTGGACACAACCCTATTTGAATTATCTTACTTATTTATTTGCTTTTTATACATATATAGATGGACTTAATGTCACAGGCACATTACCTTTTCTTACTCTTCATAACTCATCCAATCTGCAAAACTCATGCCATCTCCCTAACGTCACCTTAGAAAACCAACTGGAAAAGCACAAAACTATAAGAACTGGAATTGATTTCCAACAAGCACCAACCAGACAAACAACTTGAGCGCAAAACTATCATATCCTTAAGATATTTCCCGCACAATTTTCTCGTGTGTTCCTATATATGTATCTAAGCTAGGTTCCCCGATTCTGGGTCACGGACGGGTCTTGGGAGCTTACCGATTTTGACAAACACTCTCCTTGTCTACTCTTGAAATTGTAAGCAAATAGATAAGCTATTTTTATATGAAAAATTCTTGCCCCTTTTGATATTGGACCAGTATATTGTGATATACAAATATGCTGAGAAATTTTAGGGAAATTCTGTTTTGCACGACCTGTTTTTGATATAGATAAAAAATATATCTCTTGAAGGATAATTTCTGTTTGTGACACAGATCAATGATCAACCTAGTCAAAATTTTATTATCTAGTTCTTATGTGTTACTCAACACTCAATATCTTTATTGCACACCAAATGCTGTAAAGATGTTACTATTTTATAGAAAGGTACAATGTGGACCCTGTTGGATATGGCAACAATTTAGGAGAGAGGAGGAAGCCATAGTATTAATTTTATGTTAGCATATTTAGAATATCGAGTCCTTATAATTTATACTAATTGTACATATTTGAATTTAATATGCACTTATATAATAGCTGTTTCTAACAATTTATATAATGTGGATTTATCATGTTTGTAGTTTTAAAAAACTGTGTAGACTTCAGATAAATACGAATAATTTATATCTGTTTTATATTTTGATTGATTTTGAGATCGACATAAAATAACTCTCAAAATAGACTGTTACAAGTGTTGCTAATTATTAGGAAAACTACAAACTAAAAATAATTAATAATTAGCTTATAGTTCAGCACCAAGTTGAGATCTACGTTTAATCTTTAATCTAACCGTTTAAGTCTGCAGAATCGCTTAAAAATGTTTTAGGCTATAATTGCCGGTTGGTTTCCCGCCATTTCTCCGTTTTGGTCCTCCCGCCCGGATATTTTGGCAGCGCGCCAACCTCAGCTCGCAAATAAGTCGCTAACCTTCTCACTGCCCGTTTAGTTTCACTTAGAAAGCCAAATTTAAGATTTTTGTGATTGCTTCAATCGTTGCATTGTATAAAATCGGTAACGAAAATAACTATGAAAAAGGACGTACTTATAGCATTGATTTCCGTATTGAAAGAAGTGTTTTTGAATACAACAATTTTGTAGGTTTTCTGAAACATAAAAGTCTCTCACACTATGATACTAATGGCTATAGAATTCATATTCACAATGCACATTTTTTAGTCTCCCGCAGTTCCTGATACCCACGGCAAAAGACTTAATTGATATTAATGTGGGGCCTGAACTATGTATGTGATGGTTGGGTGTTTTTATTTATTATTTATTGAATTAATAATAACCTTATATGAAATTCGGTTGAACGCATCCTTAATATCATAAAGAACATTCCTAAAGGTTATTACTCTAATATCACGTCAGATAGCAATCGAGATTCTTCAACGTTTAATCAAACTTGATCTCAACAAGTGAAATCTATAGAAAACGGTGCGGGGGTCGAAGGAGGGTACGGACGTGGGGAGGGGGGTGCTCGATCGACTGTGAGGATATATATTTACTTTACGAGGTCCATATAATATTAATTACAGCCACTTTATCCAATTATGGCGAGATTTTTAGATTGTTCCGTGATTTTGGTTGGGGCACCTAATTTGAAATTTATGCTGGATATTTAAGATATGCAGATAACGGAGAAGTTTGAATCTCTGGTTGTTTCTAATTTTAAACTTGGACGTGAACAGGATGACTGAAAAATGAACTTAAATTAATCAGGTAAGGTATCTGGGTTTATTATTTCTAAGTTTTAATAAGCTGCAGTAAAAAGCCGCATCTTTTACGGTTAATTATATTGATAGTTGTTTTGTCCCATAATTAGTTATACGTTTATTCACTAAAAATCTGTACCTGAAGGTATAAGTTATGGTAAAGTTATCATTTACAAAAAGACAGAATCCGAACTTAAGCACTTCATTCAATGGAAGCCACTTAAAATTTCTTAATATTAACCGTCCAACTTCATTAAAACAACGCTACAACTTTGCAATTGAAATAAATTAATTCAGCGCAATCCATTTTTCCTTGGTTTTGTGCCTTCATGGAATAACAGAAAGTTTAATAGCCATTCGGATGGCCATTCGACAGTGGCAATTGTGAGAGCGATAAGTTTGAAGTTGGGTTAATTCAACAGTATCTCAGCATTCTCAACTACACAATAAACTTCTTTACTTAAAACTTGGAGTTAGCGTCGGATGGGTCGTTAGTACAATAGCACCCCGAGGTTTTAAATCTCTCATCTCGCGCTCTGTACGGTGTTCTGTGTTCATTTGCATTTTTGGCGTAGTTATCTGTATTGCACTGAGATTTAGCTTCACTTGAGTGTGTGGATCTACCACGTTTGGTACTTAATCTGCAGCACTTTCTGCACAGTGCAAGGTAATTGTCGGTTCTAGTTGTTTATGTTAGACGATTGCAATTAATGTGAAGTTGCGTTATGAACTCTCATTTTCTATACTTGACTATATTATATTACCAGTCGGTGTACATCAAAATATAGCTATAAGTATAAGATACTGTTCGGATTGAACATGTGAGCCTAAATCAGTTTTTCATTCCAATATTCTTAATAATTTTTAGTTGTCTTCAATTCAATATATGGCGTTGTGGAACAAACCATAGGAGTGCTGAACTAGATAGTGCCAGATCGAACAACCTAACTATTCAGTTTTGAGATAATGTGAAAATAATTGACAGTAGTAATAAGTAATGATTTCAACACAGCAGATATTTTGAAGATAGACAGTATGATAATTGATAACATTATATTTATTGAATATTTGCCTATAATACAACTATGTACAGCCTATCTAATGTCTAACCAGACAACACAAAAAACCAAACACAATAAAAGTTAGTAAAGCTTTCCTAATTCAAGGATTCGATAAAATATGAAAATTGATACACGTAATGAAAGAATTCAATTCGTTTCTGAATTAAAGTGGATTGTTTACGCTAATATTAATCTTGAATTTACATTCCAGTAATTTTTCGAGAGTATCTTCCTCCGATATTGAATTATTTGTTTTGTTGGTAAATTTACTTTGTTTTGTCATGCTCCTGCGAGATACTTATGTTTTACGAATACGAAATGATTTGAGGCTCAAAGATAATGTGGTTAAGGGGTAATATTGAGATTGCCAGTGGTAGGTCCTTGACCGTAGATTTTAGACACTGACCACCTTTTATGATATTAGATATCCCGTCGTAGCGACCCATCCAGCCCTATCATATTTCGGGTTCAGCTTAGGTATATCCAGTTTTGACAAGGGCGGCATAATTGTAAAATTAAGTTTAGATTCCAATACACTTACTATCATTAACATTGAGGGGAGGGGACAAAAATCCTTTTAAACTATTAGTTTTATTTATCACATCCTTTATTTACTTATATCCGAAGAACTTGATCGATTTATAAGACCTATCTTTCCTATCTTAGAACATAAATGTCAGAAATTATAACGTGAAATTCATTGAGAAACCTCAAATTGCCGTTTGAATGTTGAAACAAGTCGTCGGTGCAGTTGGTTTAGTGGATAATAATCTTCAATTAGCAGTCATCAGCAGAGTACCGCCAATATCCTGCATCGGTTGCATTCCATTTCTTACTTATTGGATTGATGTTTATTTTATATTCGCTATAGTATAGAAGTAAAATAATATCGGAGGCGATATTAAATAAAAAATGTCTGAAAAAAGTACTTACTTTTTAGCAAGCTTGCAAGAAGTTGAATTTTGTATTTTCTGACACGATTCACCCGTACCGACTTGTTCTTCATGCAAGCCGAGCAAGCATTATTAATTTTGTGTAAACTCAAAATCTTTGTTTAGCATTTTTAAGCTAGTTTCACGACATATCCTTTACTTTCAAAGTAACTAGGAATTAACTTACAGATAATCGTATGTGGATGGTGGTTTATGCTCTTCAATCGAAATCGATTTTGATCCATCCATTGGCTCCAACTAAGCATATCATATACTCTCAATTTAGAATTCACACGAATATCAGTTCACTAATATTCGGCCTCCGCAGGCGAAAGCCGAAAATCGGCTTGGACACCAACTTCCGGCACTCATCATTAATGAACGTCCGATCCCAGTCACTGCTTACAGTATATTCTGTTTTCAACTGAATATCTGCGTTCAACATTCGACATTTATAAATGAATACATTTTTTGCTGCAGATAATGTTACAAATGGCCGCTATAGATCACTGGGATTGGAAATATTTGCTAGACGGGTCGATGGTCTAGAGGTCGGAGATATTGCTTGTTACTTTTGCAGTTTATAACTGTTAGATAGGCTGTTTTTTTACTGCAGTATGAAATGTCTCAATTGAGATATTTTTACTTATCCATCACGCCTACATACGATTAAGGTAGTCAGGGAATATAGAACTTACTTTGCTTTATACTGAAATTGTATTATTCCTGTATTAAGTTAGATAAATTTTGTCATGTACTCTTGTCAGTTCAGTGATCTATTTGGTCCTTGTTCAGGGTATCAATTTGGCTAGCGTTTGGTGAACGAGGTCGAGCGGTGTTTGATTTTTTATAATACGTTTTCGAAAGCCAATTGATGAATTTTTTCCCCACAATTTTAACTTTTTTTAAAACATTTACCCGTACGGTTATGTAATTATGATTTCATATGCCATTAACCTTAGAATTCGAACCTGTGTTATTTATCCAGAAAAAAGGCAGAGGTTTTAAAATAAGTGAAAATGAATATGTTTTCGAATATATCGGATCGCGTCCGTTTAACGCTCAAATCGTTCGAAAAGGCCAAATTGATTTCGGTTACAGCGCCGAAATAATTTGGCCCGGTTTAATGCACGTGATTAAATTTTGTAATTATGCAGGAATACTGATTTTGATATGAGAATAGTACAAATTGGATATCACAATGCAGTCCGTTTTGTCGTGTTTTGGTGCAATGATATGTCAAGGGGTGTGACATTCGAATCTCGTGTTAGGAAATTTTCTTTGTTTTCGATTACAAGACTCAACTAGAAAAAGTAGTTCTAGTTGGATGTTCATCTATAACTATAATTTAATTAAGATTTCGATGCTGTTTGTCCATCACTTAAAAAAAACAGGTTGAACCACTGAAAACAGTGTCGATCTAAAAACGGCTTTCTACAAAAGATTTTTTCCAAACACAGAAACCCTTTCAATTGTCATTGGGTATGGTGTACCGCGGTCTCGGAAGCCCAAACCCGACCTACGTCAAGGGACGGGATTAGAAGGTGCTTTGGGCGAGGGTGCAAGCTATCGCGATTGCATTTGATCAAGGATATTAGTGGAAATGGAATTAAAGGATTTTGTGCGCTTGTGATATAGGTTAATGGTATGTCTTAGTAGAGTTACGTTAGAAACAAACCTTAATCCATCATGATTTTGATCCATAATTGTAATGATGTTCTATACTACATCTAAGGTAATGATAGAAGTCTTGTTTTAAACGAGAAACAAGTTCGATATCCGTGCCAATTAGTGGTTTTATTATCAAAAAAAAATTCTGAATCTTATTAAATCGAAGTTATCTTAGTTTCTAATGAGCTGGTGCAATACTAGTATCATAAAAGCGGGAACAACATTATCTGTTTGACTGTAAAGTTTTCATGCGTATTTATTGAATAATTCTCAATGAAATATAACAAATTTACTGATTTGTCAAACTCAGTGCATTGCCACAAACATCGCGAAAATAAATAAGTGAATCCAGTTTTATTGTATGGCCCATAGTTCATAGACAACTGGGTCGCCTTGCTGGCTCAACGGCCCTATACATGCCTTAAATTACCATAAAGGGTCACGAACGAAGGAATTTGTATTTTCCGACGCTAGTTCTGTTATCTGTACAAATATATTCGCTGGAAGAGCACCTCTTGCCAAGATATACGTTTTTGCTGCTTTAAGAACACTTATGCATGGTGTTGTGGGAGTTTCAACTTTGTTCGCAAATGATAGGGTTTGTTTTGCTTTGAGTTTGATGTGAGCATATTGATAAGGATTTTTACGGGATTCTAATAATTTTCGGTAATATTGGGAGGTAGTTTTCTAACTCGCGTGGTCATCTGTTTTTTAGCTTATACTTGAAGAAATAAACATTAGGTAAAATGTTAGATTAAATTTTATCATTACTTTAGATAATATATAAGCAGATGTTTTGATGACGAAAAGTCAGTCCAAAGTATTAGAGCTCCAGATTGAAAACAATTTTTTAGCAGTGAATTTATTTGGGCTGTTATATATGTGGGAATAATTCAGTGTAGGTTCGAATCAAACAAAGATGGTTTGGATAATTTTGAATATAATTTCGTCTTCTATATTTGTCTTTATTTACGTCTTCATTTGTCGTTTTATACGTTTTCCATCTAGTTTTCTTCTTCCGTAAATCCACTCAATCTCTTTCTTTTCCCAACTTTTTCCTTTTTAATATTTCCATTCGTCATTTCTTTCACACAACACTTCCCATATCAGTCTTTTGTCTAATGTTTCATTATTTCTTCATAACATTAATCCTACGTGTGTAATTATATCAGAAGATTCCAGGTTCGAGTCCAGGTAAGGTGTGTCTTGGTGTAGTTGCACGGTCCGAGGTTCGAAATAAGTTAAAGATCAAGCCATTTTTGTTTGCCATTTATTCGTATACCAAAATTGTAAAATATTACAATTACGTAAATACATACAAACGCTGACACAAAATATAAAGTTAATTACACACTATACTTACACACTAGACTACATATCCCCAAGTATACAAACCTCTTTTTAATTTGTATACGTATTGCGTAGTTTTTTATCATACCCCCTCGTGTTTGTTGATTGCAGATAATTTGCTACAAATTACAATCGTGTCTCTGGTGACTTTAATTAATACATTTACACGACATAATAATTACACTCGTATGTAAATTACATTTATTAATTTTATGGAAATTGTTCCGAAAATTTAAGCTAATTATGTTATAGTTGTCGTTATTATAATGTATGTATCATATGTGTAATATCAATTATGGAAATACGTGCTATCTAACAAATTATATTAGCCCATGTTTACTTTATACTTTTTATGTAAATTTTTTATGTAATGTAATAAAATATTGCCAATTAGTTAATTGATTAGCATATGATAATTATTTACGAATTAAAAAACTAATATACATTTGATAGAGTATAAAGCGTAGCAAAGTGGGCAGTAGAAAAATCAAACAACACCAGGAATTATAAAACAATATTTGAAATTCCACTGGACATGTCATCCTGAGACATAAGTTGCTAAGTCTCAGTTACAATGTCCTTCAAACTGGAACATAGTGCATTTACACTGCAGTTAGGGGAGAAATAGACATGGGTCCTAAAAATGTATACATTAGTAAACCAAATCGCATATGAACCCTCGAAAAATACAGATTATTTATTTAAAATATTGAAAGCTAAGCAAACGTAAACAGAATGGTTTTCACGCACCGGCGCTCCGCGTCCGTAGCTCGCAGGAAAAACATCCCATCGACAGATTTTACGGCCCCAGTAAATATTTACCAAAAACCGTATCTTATAGATCATTTTTGTACATCCGGCTGTTGATTTGAAGTGGATATTTGGTAAGAATACATGACATGTAGTTATTTCTGCTTTTCCAAATGGTATTTTTTTAGTTATTATGTTCAAGTAATTGTACTCTGTTTACAAACTTAAACACCGAATAGTACGAGTAAAGTATATGTCCAACATTCTTCATTCATACAACAGTGCATTTATACTACTATTTGGCGGGAGAAATAAACATTGTTATAGTTGATATAGTGTATTAGCTGTGAATTTCAAGATTTAGGATTCGTTTTTTTACTTGAACAACTAGCCGATTTGTGTTTTTGGTTGAAAAATGTCAGATAAGTTATCCGGGAATAGACTGTAGGGGTCCTGATAGTACCTCTGCCTACCCCTTCTGATGTCAGAATAGTTATCCGGGACTAAAATATGGGTGTCTGAATGGCACCTCTGCTTACCCTTTCTAGAAAAAAAGCGTGAGTATATGTTTGTAGAATTTTTGTCTAGGATATATTACATGGATATAAATAGCCTCAGTGAGCCATGGATGCCACAAGGGGCCCCTCTGCGTAACCCCTAAGGGAACAACTTATGTACCTACTAGTATTGGATTAAATAGCAATATGAATCACAAATAGCAAGTGAAGTCGATAATAACTACTGCCGCCCAGCGTTGCCACCGCTGAGGTACCCAGAAGGGTTGCTTGCCCACAAGCCGCAGGAGAAGGCTGCCTTACTGGCAAATCTCTTTGCGGCTAATTCCCGCCTCGAAGACCGTGGTTCCCAGACGCTGCCCACACTGCCTGATTGCGGTTTCTCAATGGCGGATATTCGCATCAGGCAGTGTGATGTGCGGCGTGAGTTACGGTCTCTCGATGTGCGGAAAGCCAGTGGCCCGGATGGGATACCAGCGGTGGTTTTAAGGGCTTGTGCAGCCGAGTTGTCTCCTGTACTGACTCGCCTCTACCGAGCGTCCTACCGCACAGGTGCTGTGCCGGAATCTTGGAGGGAGGCCAATGTGCAACCAATCCCTAAAAAGGGTGATCGGTCGGACCCTACCAATTACCGCCCTATCGCTATCACCTCAGTGATGTGTAAGGTCATGGAGCGGATCATAAACGCTCAATTGGTCCGCTACCTGGAGGATCACTCGTTGATCAGTGACCGACAATACGGATTCCGTCAAAATCGATCAACGGGTGATCTTCTAGCGTTTGTCCTGCATCGCTGGGGTGAGGCGATTGACCGGCGTGGCGAGGCTCTTGCTGTGAGCCTCGACATTGCCAAGGCGTTTGATAGGGTCTGGCACCGAGGTCTTCTGTCCAAGCTTCCGGCATACGGTCTGCCCGGCAACCTGTGTTCGTGGATTTCCGGCTTTCTGCATGGGCGTAGAATGCGTGTAGTCGTTGACGGACACGCTTCGGCGCTCATGTCGGTAAATGCTGGAGTTCCTCAGGGCTCGGTGCTGTCGCCCACCTTGTTTATTCTGCATATCAATGACATGTTGTCGCTTGGCAACATTCATTGCTATGCAGATGACAGCACGGTTCATGGGCGATACCACTGCGGGCCTCCAGGTTGCCGAGTCGAAACTGTGAAGGGACGCGAAGATCTTGTCATTGAGCTCAACCGGACCTTGGATCTCATTTCTACATGGGGTTCTAGGAATATGGTTGAGTTCAATGCCAAGAAAACCCAGGTGTGTGCGTTCACGTGCAAAAAATCCCCGTTCTCTCCCCTCCCCATTCTTCAGGGTGCTCCCCTCTCAATGCGGAATGACCTAAGTATCCTTGGTGTGGATATCCGCTGTGATCTCAATCCAAGGGACCACATCGAGGGCGTAATAACTGCCACATCACGCAGGGTTGGAGTCCTGAACAGGGTGCGTCGGTTTTTCACGCCCGGTCAGCTTTGTCGCTTATATAAAGCGCAGGTCCGGCCGGGTATGGAGTACTGCTCGCACCTCTGGGATGGATCCGCCCAGTACCTGCTCGATGCCTTGGATGGATTGCAGCGGCGGGCCATCCGCATTGTCAATGATGCAGACGTTACGAGCAACTTAGAGTCGCTACAACTCCGGAGGGATGTCGCCTCTCTAAGCGTGTTCTACCGCCTGTATCACGGGGAATGCTCTGAGGAATTGTATAACTTGATCCCCTCCTCTCCATTCCTTACCAGAACCACGCGGGCTGGCTTGCGAAGCCATAGCTTGTCGGTCCAAACCATCCCGGCGCGAACCAAACGGTTCTATAATTCTTTTTTGTGCCGCACCGTCAGGCTGTGGAATTGTTTGCCATCTCACGTGTTCCCTCCTTCCTACAATCCTGGGTCCTTCCGCCGTGGTGTGAAGAGGCACCTTAGCAGTCCGGCATAATTGTTTCCATTGGCATGGGACTGCCGTCCGATGCCAATGGATACTCTGCCTGGGCGGCATTTGCGCTTACCATCAGGTGCAATGCCGCCACTATGCCGGGCCATTATAAAAAAAAAAAAAAAAAAATAACATTTCACAAGTTATATTAATAAGCCAAATTTTGTGATATGCGATCGTGATTCACAATTGGATAATAATTTTATACGATCTCGTGTAATCTATGAAGGAGTGGGTTTTTTCATGAAACTATTTAAAGAAGAAACTGAACAGTTAATTTTGTACGTGTAATTTTAGATTTGAAAAATCGTTATAATATATGTTCACTTTTTTCTTGTTTCTTGTTACATTTTCTGTGGAGGGCAATTAGCAATAGCAGAAATATAGAGCATGCTAATACTTTTAAAATAACAAGGTGGTGATGTTAATTTGAAATAGCAATAATTTCCATTACTAGTACCTACACAAATAGCTAGACGCAATTCAAAAGTTACTTTTGAGAAATCTGCACGTCGCGTTCCGTACTCTCCTTTAAGACTATTTTTGCGATATGCAAAATAGTTTTACGTAAAAGCATATTTAACCTATTTTTCTATAACTTTGTTGGGTAAGTAGGATAATAGCTTTTCAAGCCATATCTTTCTATATTGAATAGGAAGCTTATTTACTGTAAACTAGAACTCTGTTATTCAAATATGGGCTTTTATTCACACAATGGGAAATTGCTGAATCACTCTGACCTAATATGGGATTGCACATGTATGTATTTAGGCAAGATATTAAGTCGCAGTATTTTTTGGCAGAAAGCATATTCAGTACTGAAATATATAACTGTATATAATATATAACTGAAATTCAGGTTCGAGTCAGATATATTCAACTGGAGAAATATTTATCACATATCCTATTAGATAGGAATTCAATAATAAAAAATCTATTAATCATTTTAAACGTCTGACACCACATTAGGCACTAATAAAGCCACATAAATTGAGATTTCTATATTCAAGCGGTCTTTTACGAGATGTTTTGGTGAATAATAAAACAACCATGGTATTAACAAATTCTTTAGAAGCTTCGCTGGAGCGTTGGGACTAATTAAACCAAAAACGACATCAAACCCAACAGAATGCAAGCACGAAATTAGAAATTACAGTTACATTAAGCGCACTACACACCGAAGCCGCTAACCCGACGGTATATGTCGACAACTTTTTTTGTTAGTTGTCTTTTTTGTTGGAGGTTTAGTCGGCGGCTTCACATGTCGAAAAACTTTGTAGGTGACATTTTGCCGGCGCGGCATGACATGAACACTTTTATAACTTTGTTGAGTGTCGCTGGGCAACTGAGCAGAGGACATGCAGCCAACATGTCGGTGGGCAACATTTGCGGGTTGTGACGGCGGGCTGTGTTGCCCAGTCGGCGGCTTTGGTGTGTAGTAAGTTCATTAATACATTTACAGGCGCGTTATAATTCCCTAAAACTGTCTCTCTGCGATTACTGTAACCTTCAACCCTGCCAAAACAAACGGCACAATTCCGCTGGTACTCGTATGAGCCGAGCAATTACCTGCGTTGATTGCAAGAGTCCCCGGAGTGCGTTCACAATTAGCTATGTATGGAGCTGGGCTGTGCACTGCTTAAATCTAGCTTTCTGGGTGACTAACACAATGAGATGGTTTGTGCTGTGTTGGGGATCGTATGTAATTTTGACTTTTATCGTCGATAAATTGAAAGATTGTTAAATCGTGTAAAATGTAAAGTAATTTGACAGCCTCCGTGGCACAGTTGGTTAGACGCTAGCTTTGAAACGTGAAGCTGCGGGTTCAATTTCCGATATCCCCGATAAATGTTTGTGTAGTCTACAAATATTTGTCTCGGTTCTGGGTGTTTGTAAGAGCGAAAATTCTCTCGTAGTTCCTGATCCACGACACAAGACTTGATCGTAGTGTGGGGTCAGGACTATGCTATGTTTATGTGTTTGGTTTATGTTTTAGTTCATACGCGTAGTAATTCTTCACGGTATTCAGTTTTGGAAAACTGTACTATCGAAATATTACGAGTACATAGTCTAAGCAGCTACATGTTTTATATGACATCTTTTATATGTGAAGTCTGCCAAAGAAACGCCAGCCTCGTTGACTATGTTTTATTTTATTTGGTTCGAAGAAAATTAAACTTTTAACATAGTTTTTGATATGTATAACAAAAGACTTGCTATCTTTAGGGCCAATAGAGCTACTATTGCAATAGACACAGCTTCACAATAGACACATATACACTTATCAAAGGAGTATGGAGCGTATTATTGTAGACTGTTTTGATCCAGTATAAATATTAAATTGTGTAAAGTGAGGAAAAACTTTGTAACCATATACCAAGAGAACTTCTTTGAGTGATGTCGCAACGATAGGCCAGCTTGGTGGAAACCTAAAATTTCTCAGTCAAACTTAAAAATAAAAGAATCCCGTGCTCAGTGCTTCGATGGCGGAGTTTTATTACTACTGTACGATTACAATGTTGAAGTCTTGGGTTCGAATCCCAGGTCGATCAAAGTTATAATGAATTTTTTAATTCATTATCAGCCCAAAAACAGGCGATATGGCGATAGGCCCTATCACACCGTGGGACGTAACACACAGTGCGAAACGTGGGTTACTTGTGCCTCTCTGCCTACCCCTTCTGGGAGAAAGGCGTGGCGTTTATGTATGTATGTATTTATGCTTAGCAATTGGTGATTATGCACTGATGTAGTACAATAATTACCCGCAGGCGGAAGTGTACCGCCAGTGCGTATTGCCGGAAGCTTCTGATATCAGCAATTCAAACTGTAATAGTGATAAGGGCTATTCCCCGCCCGGGCGTCGTATTGCTTATTTATTGCACGAGGTCGATTTCATATACTTTGGTTTGGAATGGGTCGGTTTGAATCAGAATTTTCTGAATCTTCATAACAGACAGAGTATATTCCAGATGTGATACTAAATGTTTGCAGAAGTTCCCATCCATTTAAGATTATTAAATTATAATTTTATTGGTCTTAATTATATCAACATCGCGTATTTGTATAAACTAGTGTAATTCAATGTGAAGGATTAATTTTAGGAAAGCCCATGCTTGAAAGTGGGCATCTTGTGGTTAAAGATGAACAAAATATATGATAAGTAAATAAATTAATAGACCTAATAGTCACATACATACATAGCCCCCACACTAATATCGAGTCTTGTGTCGTTGGTATTAGGAACTACGAGAGACTTTTCCGTCTCATAAGTGCGCAGACCCGAAACAAATAACTGTGGATCACAAACCATTTGTCTCGCAGCGGGGATCGAACCCACGGACCTCGATTCACAGGCGGCGTCTAACCAACGGTGTCATGGAGGCTGTTGATATATTTGATGCTTCTTATATACACACGTTTAATCTCCGAGGGGATAGAACGAAATACTACACACACTTTGCCAAGTTTTTTCATACCGAAATGTGATATGAGAAAAGCTCATCATTATACCATGTTCAAATCGAAATAATTTCTATATTTCACTTATTTAAGACATAGTTATACTACAAGTCTTATGTTTGTCACTCAGTGGCCAACGTTTGTTCAAAACAGGTGTGTTTACCACAGCAACACATTAATACAAGTTATTTGGAGTAAAACAGTGGCTGTAACTTATATTCTAATATTTGCTGTACGGAGGCATCCTGTTTGCTCGGCTCTTATTGCGGGCTCAAAACTTAAGTCAACACGCTATACTTGCGTTAAGGATCTTGTATACGACACAGCTACAACACGAACTAAACTGTACTAGGAAATAGCATTAAAAAACAAATACATTAATCTATTTTCACTCTTAAGAGGGCATTTGGCGTTACTTCTAAATTATATTGTATTTACCAATGATATAATAAGTCCTTCGACGAGTAAGTTTAAAAAAGAAGACATAATTATTATGCGCCTCGAAGGACAAAAAACGGCAGCGAAAAGCTGTTACATTTAAATTCCATTTTAAATAGACATTTGAATTTCGAACAAAACACGAATACATTGTTAACAAACAAGTTAGGTATTAAGTACAGTTGGTTTTTTAGACTTTTGGGCTGCAGCCAATACTCTACTGAATGTGATGTCGTGTATCGAATAAAATATAAACGTCTGCGTTTTTACTTACAGTTGTAAAGACTTAAGGAGTCGTTACTTTTTGTTAGGAGAATAATGAAACATAAGGAGAAATTTCGAGACATGTCATTACATGCTTCTACATGCGCCGCAGCCTTATGTTTTACAACTAAGTTTAAGTGTATGACGTGGTCGCAATACATATAAGGATAAGTTTTAAGGATAGAAATTAATTTAATTCGAAACTTTTACGTCTCCGCATTTTCTTTATTGAAAGTGGATTTGAAAATGGAGGAAATGGTTGGAAAACGGCCCTAAAACCACTTTTAACACTTGAGGATTTTTGTGTGTTTTGCACTTGATAAATAAAAGCGGATAAACTAAAATAAAAAAGAAGAGAAGTGGTTAGCTACTGGTGGTAGGTATCTCATATGTGAGAGGCACCCTAGTTAGGTACCACCATAATATCTATTTCTCCCACCAAACAGGAATGTAAATGTATTGTTGTGTTTCGGTTTGAAGACCATAGCCAGAGTCACTACTGGACATATTGAGACTTAACATCTTATGTCTTAGGATAGCGAGCGCAGGGGAATTGGAGCCAAGCATTGCTTTGTAATTCAAGGTGTTGCTTGATTTTGCTACTGTCCTTGGACGGTTGTATTGCTTACAGGCAAACGGCAAGCTCGTGTCGCCATTCATTGCATTAAAAAAAGATAAACCAGAGAAGTAGGGGAGTTCAACTCACTTACCAAAAGACACGCTCCAGCAATTAGAACTTCATATATGTAGATGTCGTGATAATGTTTCCTCTCTAATTGAATCAGATTTCGTACATACCTGGCAATACCGCATGTCTTTTAATACGTTTACAAACTGGTATGCTTTAAAACAATAACGAAGTTTCAACACAACGTTTCCACCGAATAAGTTGATAAGCTACTTTGCCGAACAACACGGCTTGTTGAATGTTCAACCATATTACTAATTTCACATGTACAATATTTTTTTATAACTTATTTACACGCTCTCATAAAAACTTTTGGCGAAATAAAACGATATGTTTCGAACGAATAAGCTTAACTGCGAGATAGAAAATCCCTCAGCGCTCGTATATGTTGTACAATTAACTTTATAAACTTTACTGTAATGTTCAATGAAATAACATAATATTGTTTTCGTACAAAAATACATTACTTTTTATGACGCTTTTACCCCCTTTGTTTAACCCCATGCGGTTATATTGTGATAATAAATTTTATGGATATACGTATGTTTATTTATTTACATATGATTGGATTGAAGGCAAAATTGGATGTCTTATCAATATTTTTGTTTTAGAGGGATAATTATTTTTGCAAGTAGGTATAGAATTTAAATCTTTTCAATAAAAGTTAATTAAATTAGACACAAAATAAAAAATACACGTCGAATCATCAAAATTTGGTACAAATAATTTCCAAATTAATTTCAGTATATTCTTGATAGTATCGTATATGAGAGCCGTACCGCGCGTGCGTTTCACATGTCCTTCCAAGAACATTGTAATCGTGCGGAGATTTTACTTGGCAGCATGCCCGTTTGCTTACATTCCTATACAAATAAGATGCTGGTATCTGGAACATATCTGTCATTCATAAATTGCCGTCACTTAGATTTTATTGGCCTGCTCTATGAATAGCCAATGAGGTTTTTGTCGTACATGGTAGCTGTCGAACAGTGGAATAGATGATTGATTATGGTGCATGGGGTAGCCGAGAGACTAGACATTGTATGTTAATGTCACACAAGTACAAGCTTTATCCGCTTACAGCACGCTCTGTTAGCTGTACCTATGTGTGTATTTCTATGAAGTGTGTTTGGGTGTAGCTTATGATGCAATTAGTGAAAAAATATGGGTATAAATAAGAAACTTTTTAAGAATATTTATAAACGTGTGAATGCTGTACACATCATCATCATCATCATCATCAACATCATCATCATCAGAATATATTGTTGTCCACTTTGGACATAGGCCTCCCCAAATTACGCCATTTCAACCAATCTTGAAAGAATATATTGGTTAATATTTTTTGAAAATTAAAATCATGTATAATATTACAATAAAATTACATTCTAATTCTGTAGGGCCAGCGTAATGGATTAAGTTCTTAATCAATAATCGGTTGAGATTAATAATAGGATAAAAGTGATTGAGGTCAATATTTAGGATGAGTTTACAAGTGGGGCAAATTCCAAGTGGATGGGGTAAATAACAGGTCTATAAACCCGAAACACATTGTTAATAAAGCAACTTTGAAATTAAGAATTGTTATAAATTCATTTATTCATTTGGTATGTCTCGTGGCCCGTCTAGTGTCCGAAATCCGAACTAGCCGAAGTTTGTGACTTGGTAACGATTCCTGCCACTTGCCAATAACTAGGACAAAGGAGTAAGCGTGCTGACCGTGACAAAATACGTGTTGCCCCGTCTCCTGAAATCCACAGCGCTCACCTTGGCGCCAATTGGGGCACGATCTTCGGATACTTTGGGGTAATATAGAATCTACTTCTAACATTGCAGTCTTAGCATAGTTTTATACGGCATGAAAGCGCGGTACAATATGCGAAATACACGTTACCGACCGTCGCTGCCATTTTATTAATTAAAAACGGTGCTTTGGAATAAAAGATTAAAGAATATGGAGATCGCGATATTGTCGGTATGAGTGCAAAAACGTTTTAAGTAAATTATGAGAACTACTCTAGTTTTGCGGGAATCAGGCTTATTAACAAGCGTTGTCTACTGTTAGATTTTGTTATTAAGTTATTTGAAGATAAGGTATATAAAAATGTAGAGATCTTTATTTAGTTACGTGACTAATAACCTAGATAGTAACAAAAATGTCCGGGCAGGTTATTCCATTATTCTGCATTGATGAGATTTTGACATCCCGTTAAATTAGTGCTCGATACAATCGCAAAAAAACATTAAGTCGAAGAAATATTATGGGGTAGATAAGAATTATCGAGGTAACATTCGAATCGCAGTTGAATAATTATTGAAGATGTCTAACCATTATTGTTCATGGTCGTTAATAATTGAATGGTCTCAGAATTGTCTAGATAATGAAGAATAGAGTTATTTGGGGTAAATTGGAATCATTAGATCCAACACTGAAATACTCAGTTTAATAAAGCTGAATTATAGCTACAGTTTTAGTAAATTATTACAATTGTTCGTCGGAGATTTCGTTTACACAAGGATTACGCAATGAAATAAATGTGGAAGGCCGTCCGTTTGGAACCTTTTAATCCTTTATAAAGCTTTGTATGTTTCTTGCCCTTTGGGTTACATACTTTGTGAACTAAGAAATAGGTTTATGTATACTTTTTATATTTATTTTGGAGTCAATGTATATACATACATAAACTCACGTCTTTTTCCCAGAAGGGTAGGCAGAGGTGCCAGAACACCTACATGTATGTTCCGTCCCACAATGTGATAGGTGGAGAGCCTGTCGCCATATCGGGCACAAATTCCTGACTCTGAGCTGATAATCAATAGAAAAATCCAATATCACTTTGTCCAACCTGGGATTCGAACCCGAGACCTCAGCTTAGTAACCGTACCCTAGTCAATGTATAATAATTAAAAATAGAAAAGCTAAAGAAATCAAATTGTTTGTTATTATTTATTAAACTCAGTGCAAAACACTCATAACTTGACGAATGACGTGTAGTAGTGGTAAGTTTCTCATATTATATGATACAAATCTGGATAGCTACTAACACAATTCCAATAGTTCCCGCCAAACAGCAGTATAAATGCACTGTTGTGTTCCGGTTTGATGCACATTGTAGTCAGAGTACTTACTAGACATGTTGAAACTTACTTACTTTACTGGTGGTAGGTCTCTCATATGTGAGAGGCCATCTGGGTGGGTACCACCGCAGTGTCTATTTCTCCCGTCAAACAGCTGTGTAAATGCACTGTTGTGTTTCAGATTGAAGGGCATTGTAGCCAGAGTAACTACTGGACATATTGAGACTTAACATCTTATGTCTCAGGATGGTGAGCGCAGTATTTGGTTTTGCTACTGTTTATGAGCGGTCGTATCGCTTACCATCAGGCGAACGGCATGCTCGGCTCGCTATTCATCGCAATAAAAAAAAAAACTTAACATCTTATGTCTCAAGACGGCCAATACAGTGGAATGCCAAGCATTGCTTTGTAATTCATGATGTTGTTTAGTTTTGCGTCTCTCCATGAGAGGTCGTATCGAATGGCATAATCGTCTTGCCATCCATTGCAATAAAAAAGTAAATAAAGTGATGAAAAAATATTCTATTTGATAGCTTTGTAAATAAAAATATTTCGAATACTAACTGTGCACAACATTTTCACTACTCTTAAAAGTAAATGCAGAACTAACAAAAACGACAATCCGTATTCGTCTCTCACCATTCGATGCAGCTACACCAGTTCGCTCAATTGTTCAAATTGTATAACACTAAAATTTATACAGGTTCAAGTTTTTGTTAGGCCATGTCAACAAACAGTTACGTATGAAAAACATGAAATACGAAATTGAATACACAAACAATGTCCGCGATATCTAAGCGGGCAATGTTGAGTGGTAAACAAAAAATTCACTTGCCCGAACGTTTTGGGGTTCCGCGCTTCTGTAGAAAGGGCAGCCTCAGGGTACTACATGAATATTTCATACAAGAAAATGCGGAAAAATCCTCGGATTTAACTGTTTGTAAAAAGAAAATTAAATGTTTATTTCATTCAAATTAAATTGGGCGTGGAAAAATTTAATTTGTGTGCATAATTTTGCAGTATTCGTTTTGATATTGCATTATTTAAATGTTGCAACTATATCTTCAATATAGAACACTTAGATCATAGATTTATGGTTTCTTAGGTATTTTGTACGTCAATACTTCTATCCATAGCTGATATCGTAGCCTCCAAAAGAAAAACCGTTCATTTGGTGGAATCATGTACCTACTTGTGAGAATAAAAGTTATTAATTCAGTTTCAAAATCTTATTTTTTTTACATTAATTTTAATACGACCTTATGTAGGATTCTTGGTAAAGATAAACTTATGTTTACTAATATTATCTCTAAAATCTATAATAATGTTTATTATTAATTATTGTTTTACATTTCTGAAGACAATCAAAATCAACTTTTAAACAAATTATTATAATAGCGGTCACCACATACGTAGCTGTTTTCGTAATAAATTAGTAAAATAGGGTGACACGCTGTGTTGCGGTGTATCACAATAATTATGATATAATTATTGTTATCTTTATTTTGTGAGTAGTATTTTTTAAAATTTTTATACATAAAAATTTTAAAAAATATAGTGTATTGATATAGATTCACTATCGAGAGATACCCTTTTGCATATAAGACTTACTGTATATGAAAGAACTTTCTTTAAATAATTTATATGTGAATCTAGAGTGAGATTAAATACCCGAATTCTGTTTCATATTACTGAATAAATATTTATAATATAATAGAGTGAGGTGATAATAAATTCATAGTACTTAACAGTAATACGTTGATAACCATATAGATGTTAATAATTAATTGTAGATGTTAATGCATGTCGGTAAGGGATGAATCTCGGTATCTATTTAATTAGCATTAACAAGATAATGTATTAGTAATTAACTGTTCATGTCAATTGAATGGGACATGGTAACTGATTGATTTTTAAGGTCAAAGAAGCGTTTAATATCAAGAAACTTATATTTGTTGGAATACCGATATTATAAAAAGTTGAATTATAGGTGGAGTGATTTCACCGTCGATCGTCTTTCAATCATGAACACAATTATGTCGGCCTGTTTATAAAAAATCTACTAAAGCTGAACGCAAAATATAACGCACTTGCCGGGGTCATTATGAATGATTTTGCACCACCGAGATTGCTTGTTGATATCTGTGTGGATGCAAATATGCTATACAGTATACAATACCTAACGTGCTTCTTTCATTATAATAAAGTAGTTATAAAAAAGATAAAATTCGTCGCTTCAATCCCCTAAGTTGTTAAAGAAACGTAGCCCGCAGCATCGTTGTATTTGAGCTAGACAACCAAATCAATTTGCAATCACCGTTTTCATTCTTTCGTTGTTTTGCTGACTCAAGGGATCGCGATTATCCTTAGGTATGGTTTTGGATTGCTATTTGGCGGTGGTAATTAAATTACATACCAGGGTAATCGTATTATTTTTTTGTTCATCAGACTTGGCATAGTGATTGCGTCCCACCTAGTGGTAAGTCCGATACTCAATAAGACTTGGCAACAGATTATCACGTCTTGCCACTCGACACAATTATGCCGACCTACTAAATTGCTTCTCATAATTGCAGCTAAATTGCCACGTTCGTCCTATATCTAATTTTCAAAGTTGCGCTGCTTAACTTTAGTTCTTTTATATTTGCAATTATTAACCCCGCTACGAAACACTGGCAATTTATAAGAAAACGACCCCATTTTCTGGCAACATAAAAAAATAACACCATTCCAGTGCGTCGTTAATCTTCCAAATAGTTTCTATTATACCCCTTTTTATCAACAACACAGACGTCCAAATAACATACAATTTATTTTACTAAGTCCGCAACAAACACTTTAAACTCACTACACTTATGAATGTTAAAAAATATTAGCAATACTCGTAAAAGCAACTTTCTACTGAACCGTTACTATACTACCCCATTTTAAACTTACCCCAATTTTATTTTAACTCGAATACCCCGGCGGAATGGAAGTCTAGATTTGTATTGAATATTTTATACGAACACTGTAATGGCCTCTCGTTGGACGCATATTGAATGTAAAATATTAAATGCACTAACTGTAACTGTTTTAAGAGATACATTTTCTAATACCCTGAACGCTGGTTTTACGTTTAGATCAGGGAATAGGGTATCCATTTCATTATTTATTTCTTCGCTACTTTATCCGAGTGAGTTAGAATGTTTTTTAGTTTACAAAAGAGAATTGAAGACTTTGTACCTTTGTTACGGCGAAAAGTATATTCAATTGTGGGATAAACTTAAATTGTGTTTCATTACAATAGAAAAGTTTTGTATGGCAGCACAATTTTCTCCATTAATTGAATCGATACTTAAATGTTTCTAGCGCAACAGGTTACTTGTAAATATGATATCAGATTTAATTTCTAATTTTGTACTGTCAGTTATAGAATTTATTAGCCCGTTTAAAAATAGAAATCAGAAAATATTATATTACGCTTTGACTTCGTGCTAGGTTCTCGAAAATTCGTGGGTGTAAAAAACTTCGAAGGACTCTCGATCTCACAACACACTTCAATGTCAAACATTTGCGGATTACACAAACATTTGCTGAGTAGAAATTGAACTGACTTTTCGTCTCTTAGGTGTTATTTTTTTATTATTTACCCATTATCGAGTGTGGCAAATAAAGCAAAAGGTCATCGTTATTTTCAACTTTAGTTCGAACAGACACCTAAAATACGTGTCCTGTGCTATTTTTGTACAAAAAGGTACACTAGCCTACAGGTCTCTCATATGTGAGAGGCCGCCTACGTAGGTACCACCGCAATGTCTATTTCTCCCGCCAAACAGCAGTAATGATGCACTGTTGTGTTCCGGTTCAAAGTACATTGTGGCCATAGTGACTACTGGACACATTGAGCCTTAATATCTTTTGTCTCAGGACGGCGAGCTTAGTGGAATGCCAAGTATTGCTTTGTAATTCATGATGTTGTTGGGACTGGTTACTGTATGAACAGCCGTATCGCTTACATCAGGTGAATGGCATGCTCATCTCGCCATTCATTGCAATTAATAAAAAAAATAAAAAAATAATAATAGAGTCACACAGTTGTCAACTTTGGACTACCGTCGGAAATGGTCGGCTTGGGCGATGAAAAAGAAAAACATCTGAATTGAGCCGAAATTTTGTAATAAAAATATTCATTTCAGTGGATTATTCGAACCTACATCCTTACCACAGCTCTACTTACTACACCAAGGAGCTTATAATATAATTTCGCATTACCCCACCACACCGGATCTCGGCTAAGTCTATTGTAATTCCTAAATTACGTACACAATTAAACCGGCTTACCGGCACTAGGCTTGCCACCCGGCGTGATTCGCCAGATTCAATAAAGCGGTGTGGTGGGCAAACAATAGTGCCGTCCATTAGACGAGGTAATTGTTGCCTCCGATTAGGCATAAACCTCAGTTAACTGCCTTACTAGTGTATGTTTGGGAAATTTTGGTGCATCAGTGAGAGTGAATTGGTTGTTTTTACTTAGAACGTTTTTTTGATTGAATAATTGTGATTAATTTGAGAAAGCATTAGATTAATATTATTTTAATTGCTGTTGTTTTTCCACTTTGAACGTAATATTTGTGATATTTTGAAAAATAAATCCCTTTATGTTGTCCATTTTATGACTATTGAAAGATACAAATAACGCAATCTGTGCTAACTAAGGCTTAGATTATTTTTGTTATTAACTTTAAATTGGGGATTTGAGATACTTTCAGACGACTTTCAGTTCCACTCTATCAAATACAATTTTAAATAGTAATCTCTGAACTTAACTGATAATAATTAATATCAAACTATGTGTAGTGTATTATGTATTCAATGAGGATGGCTGGGTTATTGTAAGATTTCGATATTTTTTAATTATCCAAGTAGTTATAAAAGCGTTTAAACTGGAGTCACTGTGTTTTATAATTATTTCAATTGGTGTCTGTTTTGGGTTCGACATAATTTAAAGAGCATAGAATGCTCACATTTACGTTTTTTTTTTAACGCTTCAAGAAATTGCTTTTGCAACCTCTTCGTTTATGAATGGTCAAATTATTTCTCTTAATTCAATCCAACTTATAAAATTTTCATTTCGAGTCATATTTGAAGAACCAAGTCTACTTGTAATCTCCTCAGAAAAGTCTTCAAAACGTCTCATTTAAAACTAGAAAACCCGCCGAAAGTATTCGTTAATGAGTACACGACGGTGGTACACTAAATTATATACGAATTTCATAATTTTTGTGTACACAAAAAACAGCTCTATACAATTTGTGGAAAAACTTTGCAGAATGTCCCCTAAGCATTAAAAAATCCGTTGGATTTTTGCGCTAAAATTGCACTCCATTGAGTAAATTAAGCAAACTTCCGCTTCAACGCTGTAAATTAAAGTGAACTTTTTTTCAGGCCCGCCGTCGCCTTTTGGCGCTGTTTACATGCCGTGGGATATAAAGAGGCGGGATTCAAAGTGGCGACTCTGTTGGTAAACACACGTCCCTCTTTCATACCGCCTCAAATTCAAATGAGTTTTGACACTGCGGTAATTTCGTTTCACTTGGCATGGTGTCTAATTTTGAGATAGCAAGTTTTCATGCACTAAATCATGTGTATATCTTAGGAGACGAAGACAAATGTTTGTATAATGTCATTACAAATTTTAAGGCGAATATTCTTATCCTAAAAATAACCAAATATATAATATTTTTTCGACACGAAGTGTAAACTACATTTCCTTACATAAATATCAACCTCGGTAAGTCACAGTCCACTTACAAGATTCTACTAGAAGTTCCGACTTATCCAATAAGTAAAGTTAATAAGTAAGTAAGCTACACCAGCGCAGAGGGTAGGAATAAATAATAACCCCACCGCTGCTTCTCAATTCCTGTTTAATACAACTCGCCTTAAACTGTGGTACATATTTTATTACCTAGCTAGAAATGAACATCTGAAAGTTCTATAAACAAGGATACCCAAAAAGTTCTTGGAATAATACAGTCTTCAAGACTGACCAGGTTGGTGGCACGTTTGATGGATCAGGTTTGATTCACTGGTCTCTCATATGTGGGAGGCCGCCTGGGTGGGTACGCAATGTCTATTTCTCCCGCCAAACAGTAGTTTAAATGCACTGTTGTGTTTCGGATTGAAGGACATTGTAGCCAGAGTGAGTACTTGACATATTGAGACATATATGTCTTACATCGTATGTCTCAGGATGGCGAGCGCAGTGGAATGCCAAGAATTGTTTCATAATTCAAAGTGTTTGGTTTTGCTACTGTTCATGAGCGGTCGTATCGCTTACCATGAGGCGAACGGCATGTTTGTCTCACCATTCATTGCAATACAAAAAACCTGGTTGAGAAATGAAAGTCCATGTAATCGATCTCCGTACAGAGGTATACAAAAATTTGTGTGACTCACATATAGCTAGGGAGGACATGAGTGTAATTGACGAGCTGCGTGGGCTTTATCATGACGATGATATTTTGTAGTTTAAACCATTAGAAAAAGAAAGGTTTTATTTTGAATTTTGTGTTGCTAAAAAAATTCTAGCAGTTTCTGATAACCATGACTTGGCTTTTAACCTGGCTGTTGGCAGTCAGTGTTATAAGTATAGAAATATATTTGGATCCTATTACAGCTTTAAATTCAGAAGTTCTAGCTGCTACTCGTATTGTGCTTATATTAAGTAATTTGCTAACTTAATAATAACCATCTCCTTCTGCAACTCTTGGGCTGAACACAAGCTTTTCTAAATGATTTTGACAGTGACGTTAAATTCTTCAATATAAATAGGTTTCCTTGGACTACAAATAAAAAATTAAATTCGCAACGGAAATCAAAGTAAACAAATGAAAAATTCATTGCATCAATCCCTAGAGAATGTTGACAAAATGACACTCGATAAATATTCGACGCAATGAATTATTGATAGGAGAAAATTATTGATGTACCAACTGTGATTAGTGTAATTTACTTCCGTTTCCGTTTGTTTTGCCAACATTGACATAACAAATTGGCTGTTTCTTTGTTTGTCGGGTATGATTATGTAGGACACTTAATCACGTACCATCTTTATTCATTTTCTACAGGTGGATTTTAAAACCCATTATTTCAATAAGATTTCATTATTACTTTTCTAAAGAACTATTATACTTTATGACGATAACGATTACTTATAGAATTTTTTTTTCTCCTTCCATTTTGTAGCAATTGCAGTTCACCAAGAGATCACCAACGAGCACTAGGCCAGCGTGGTGGACTATATGGCCTAACCACTCTTAATCGTACTTTCGATTGTAGAGTAGGCCCGTGCCCTGCAGTGGGACGTATATGGGCTGATACAGAAAAATAAATCTGTTAATTGTTTACAATAACATAAAACACTTTTTTTGCAATACCCTGCAAAAAATTAGGGTCCATCGCCTCACATCTGTACGTATACAAATAAAGCCTTTGAAACAACCTTATCATACAAGTTCCCAGGGTGACCCCCGAAAATGAACGGCCGATAGTCCCAATTATAATTGCTAATTCCGAAACAATCGCGTTAGGGTTTGGGGGATTAAATTAAATCATTTTAGGGCTGTGACCGAGGGCTGACTACTTTCGGATACTTGGCTTTTAGTTGGAGCTGATCTTGTACAACTTATTGGCCTCTGTAGGGCCAGCTTGCGTTCATTTGAATATTATGAATTTATTGGTTTATTTATGTAAATAAATAATGCTAGTTACAACTTTAACTAATAGTAAGCACTGTCTGTCTGTAGCCACAGGAAGTCAATTGCTGAACATAAGCCTTATAGATGTTATAGACTATGTGAATCAAATGTGCGGTCGTATCGCTTACCATCAAGCGAACGACATGCCCATCTCGCTATTCTTCGGCAATATCTACGGTTCCTGGTTCATATAAATAAACCTGTTATGGCTTTCCTTTAAATTTCCTGAGGCTGAAGATGAAACTGAATTGACATCATAATTATCGCGATAGCACGTAAATGTTTTTGAGGGATAACGGTTATTATCATAGATATGATCATCCAATCATCCGTGGTGGTGAATATGTAAAATAAATAAATAAATACACCCAAAATTCACATACATAGTCCTGACCCCACACTAAGACCGAATCTTGTGTCGTGGGTATCAGAAACTACAAGAGTTTTCGGTCTCATAAACACCCAGATCCGAAACGAATACCTGTGGTTCACACAAATACTTGTTTCGGTGCGGGAATTGAGCCCGCGGCCTCTCGTTTCTCAGCCGACGTCTAACCAACTGCGTCACGGAGGCTGAGGATAAAGGGGAAATTGTCTTTGACAATAGCGAAAAGTTTTTATGAAGGAGCACTATTATTAACAAATATTAACAGACCTACAATTACATATGATACTAGTGGTAGGTCTTTCATATGTGTAAGGCCACCAGTGCCTCACCACAGTAATGTCTATTTCTCCCGCCAAACAACAGTGTAAATGCACTGTTGTGTTCCGGTTTGAAATACATTGTAGCCGGATTAACTCCTGGACATATTAAGACTTAACATCTTTTAAAGTCTTAATAGTGCGAGCGCAATGAAATGCCAAGCATTGGTTTGTAATTCAAGGTGTTGTTTGGTTTTGCCACTGTTTATGAGCCGTCGTAAATTCGCTTACCATCAGGCGAATAGTATGCTCGTCTCGCCATTCATTAAAATAAAAGAAAAAGCCTGAACAGTAAAACAAAACAGTGAAACAGTCTAATGTTCCCAGTGGCCCTATTGCTTTTTTAATTTATTGTTAAGCAAAAAACCCATAAACTTACTTCTCATGCTTTTTATGAAAATACATTCCCAGCGGCCTTTTTTACTTATACTCGTAGTAGTTGATAATAAATTGTAAGAGTATGTATTTATTATTTAAATGGTAAAGTATGAGTGTTAGCTACACGTGCGTATTATATTTATTCCAAGAATTACACTTGACTTCTGAAGTCTGGATTAAACAGTAAATATTTGTAGCGTTTCATACAATCAAGTATTACAGTAATAACTCTAAGTGCTCTCAGCTTCTCATGCGTATTTTATTTTTATTTACACCGATAAGTTCTAATTATACCGAGTATTATATCCAGACTGCGAGCGAAAACGAAGCCAGGTGGTTTTCTACTGACTTAAGACACAATGCAACTAAAAATTTTGCTAACAAACGCGACGATTTTTCCTACCGTCGCATTTGGTCGCTAAATGCATAGCTTTTCGTAAAGTATGTATAATGGTATCGTATGGTACGCAAATTATTTCAGCTAGAACTACTGGCTTTACCACTCAAACACGACGATATTTAAAACATCACAAAAAAAATAAAATAAAATTAAAGCTAATCCATCCATAAAGTTAGTTAAATTATTTCCGTCCCATATTGTGATAAGGGTGAGCCTACCGCTATAAGATGTTGGGCTCCAATTCCAGTTCGAGGTAATTCATAAGAACATTTTCAAATCAGAACTCGACTGAAGACTGACAGAACCTGAAACAGAATTACTCAATTTAAGAACCAACTTATGTTAGAACCTCACGAGTCACAGATTATAAACAAGTCTCTACACCAATGATCCAAAGTATATTCTTTATTTTTCTTTAAATTTTCTTTTTCTTTTTATTGTATAGGGTTATCCTGGCCGTCCGCTTTTCCATTGAATCTTCAAAATGTCTCACATTCTTAAGAATTATTTGTTTATTATTATAAATAAATAAATAACACCCAACAGTCACATACATAGTCCTGACCCCACCTAAGATCGAGTCTTGTGTCGTGGGTATCAGGAACTACGAGAGACTTTTCGGCCTCACAAACACCCAGACCCAGAAGAAATATTTGTGGGCCGCACAAACATTTCTCTCGGTGCGGGGATCGAACCCGCGACCTCTCGTTTCACAGGCGGCGTCTAACCAACTGCGCCACGGAGGCTGTCGATAGGTATAGGTTGTAAGGTTGCTTTTTCTTTCTTATTTGTCTTACTTTTCTTTGAAAACACCAAGCCAGCGCTTTGTGGTTGATTTGGTTGCTGGTTTCTCACAGTTTATAATCCATTAGCTTCTAATATAAGTGTGTACTTTCTATACAAGAAATAAATCCAGCGAAAGCCATGATAGGTATAATCAAGCCGATGGGTGTACATTAGTCGCTACGACAACCCGGCTCTTTGCTATTTTTCAAATCAATTGCTTATATGGCCTTGTTACGGACACAAAGAAAACGCGCACAAAATAACTTATGAAGGTCGCCTGATGTGTAACTCGTGTGAGAAAAATAAAAATAGTAACAACAGTTACACGCTTAGTCCTCACCCCACACTGAGATAGATAAGTGGACATTACAACAAGAGTTTTTTTTTTATTGGCCCTTAGTAGGCTGACGAGCATGCGACCGATTGAAGGTAATGTAATAAAAAAAAAGGTAAGCGGTGACTACCGCTCACGGACCTTTGCAATGCCAGGGATCCAGAACTGCCAGGTTGCTGTCTAGCGTAAGGATAGGACTCTTTAATTTGTTTTCTTAATTTATTTTAATAAAGGGATCAAATCTTTGGTTTTTTGTTAGAATTGTAGTGTCAGGTTAAAACATCACAAAATACTCACATTCAAAGGGGATTTTAGTTATACACGCGAGTAGGTATTGATTCGTCTCTTGTTCACATTCTTGGTTTTCTTTATGTGGGTAGTTTGTAGATATTATTACAATACGTCCTTTTTATTCAGTTCATCATATTTGTAATGCGACAGTGTAATGAAGTTACATAATAGACATAGATACCGATTGCAAAATTTGCCAATGGGCCAGCTTGGCCTGGGTGGTACTTCTGTCCCACAGAAAGTCTACTTGTCCGGTCTTGTTCAGTCAGTGAGATATCCGGAGTCTCAATCTTTCTTTTCTCGTCCCGTACTTTTCTCGTATTTTTGACTTCCTTTTCCCCTCGCATCTTACCCTTATAATCCATGTGTTCCAAGTTCATAAACGACGATATTCACTTACCATCATCACCATCGCTTACTGACAAAAAATACCTGCAAAAAAATCACAGCCTTTTCAATAAAAACAGTGCTTTACACATAAGTATCGGCATGCGGCTCGGTTTAATGACGAGCCGCGTCTTGCCAAGCTGTCGTATTCGCATGTGGGGTTATTAAATCGTACCGCTCCAACACGTTGCACGCTCGCCTGACTTCATATCCAGGGTTACATCGCTGGGTTTAGTTTTTAGATTTTAGTTTTTATTGAGAATTGACAAGGGTTGTAAGTGTTGTTTGAGTGTGTCGTTAAAAATGCGGGTTAAGTTGTCAGCTGTGGTTGTCAGAATAGTTTTCAGAAGCCACGATGCTAGATGTAAATCATACACACTCGATAATTTTAAGAGTTATACATTCATTTTATGTGTTTTGAGTTTACTGTGTTCGCGATTTGGATCACGCGGGCATAATTGATGATCAACGAGAGACATCACCGGTGTTCTTGTTTGGGCTGCGCTTGTCATCAGATGGTTTGTAGTTACATTATCACGTTAATCGAGAAGAAACTGAACGCTCTATTTTTATAAGAATTCTAGTAAAATAGCCGTTTTCCTATGCATTTTATTAATTTTTAATAATTTCTATGATATTTAAAGTCCGCCAACCAGCATTAAACCGGCGTGGTGGATAATATGGCCTAACCATTCTCAGTCTTACTCTCGATTATGTAAAAGGCCCGTGCCTTGTAGTGGGACGGACATTGGTTGATATATATAGATTTATTCTATTATTTTTGTACACCAAATAAATCTTAACAGCTATATCTTTTCTGAAAATTATTAGAAAATGTTTTACATATTGAATAGTATATTTTTGTGTCGCGTCTTTATTCAATTTTATATTTTTATAGTAGAGTCGTCTATTTAAATTTTCATTTACGTACAGTTTATGTAATGGTTTAAAAATGGAATCTGTTTGCTTATCCATTAGGCATAACACCCAAAACCCTTCGCATAATTATAATGGAGGTTTTCCAAATATGAGTAAAAGAAAATATGTAAATTAACATAATATTATTACTTATGTCTGATACAGGCATCGAAAAATAATTGGTCGATGTGAATCGAAACGTATTGCTGCGTTATGAACAAATTCGGATGACAGCAAGGCACTCTACACCCACTTGTCAAGTTCAGAGTGGGCTACTTGTTTTGCGATTACAAAATGACCCAGCAGTTAGTTATGATATATAAATATCTAGTATACATACATACATGTACTCACGCCTTTTTCCCAGAAGGGGTAGGCAGAGGTGCCATCAGGACACACAAATTTCGCCTTGTATTATTGTTTTGTCTTTATTGCAATGAATGGCGAGACGAGCATGTCATTCACCTGATGGTAAGATCGCGGTGACGATTATGAAGATGAAGATGATATGACCGCACATAAACAGTAGCAAAACCAAACAACGCCTTGAATTACAAAACAATCCTTGGCATTCCACTGCGCTCGCCATCCTGAGACATAAGATATTAAGTCTCATTATGTCCAGAAGTTACTCTGGCTACAATGTCCTTCAATCCGAAACACAACAGTGCATTTACTGTTGTTTGACGGGAGAAATAGACATTGCGATGGTACACACACCAGTGAAATAGTAATAATTAATCAATACTATTGACCATTTTAGTGAGCCATAATTTATTAAGAATATGTTAATGTAAATAGCCATGGACTCCATTGACAATCCGTTCTCTCAGCTGTAGCTCACTTAAACAACGTAAAAGTTAATTAATAATTTGAAACTTGTACTTAAAATTGACACCTGTCGCCTAATTCTGAAGGGACTCGACTCGCCCTTGGATATTTTAAAATCGGATGACGAAATCTGCACCGAGCATTAAGATGGGACGGAATACTGATCATTTTTAATATCAACGGACGTTCTAGGAATATCCTTGGAATTTCAGACACGCGATCCAAGTTATAAGATTATTGGTGTTTTAGAAATTTTGCCTATGTTGTCTTGATGTTGATGTTGTTAGGGAGTGGGCAACTGATTTTAAAATAAGAAACTGCGTGTTTTATTCATAAAATTAAAGTTGAGACGATCAACAAAAAGGTGCAGTTTCTAAGTGAAATAAAAATTACTCTCTTAATTTCTGATACCCATGACACATTTAGCATTGCAAAGGAAGGCTAGTTTATAGTGCACAGCTTTTACGGCAAGCTATTACAACGCGGCTAAAAATCAGTAATGTGCAGATCGAACCAGACCATTCGGTCAACAATCAAATCGCTAATAACTGTTATACTGTTGCCTTATTTGATTGCCTTCGCTTGTAACTTGCGTGAATCTAAACGGTAATGAGGCCAAAGGCTGAGCCCCGTCACGCCTTTCATCAGAATTTTATCGGTTTTAGAAAATAAATGTCGCGCGGGGATTGATCCAGGGTTAATGGTAAATGGATAGGCCGATTAAATCTTCAATTTTTCACCCTTCTTTTAATGATCCAATGTATGTATCAATTTCATTGTGTATATCTAGTCAAATATGATAAGGGACTGTGCTAGTCGATAAACCAACGTTAGAAAAAAGGAACTTTTGCATACTACATTTTGTACTCACAAGGTTTTTATTTCATTTAAATATAAACACACAACAATCACATACATACTCCTGACTCGGCTCTAAGATCGAATCTTGTATGGTGGGTATCACGAACTACGAGAGACTTTCTCACAAACACCCAGAAACAAATACCTGTGGTTCACACAAATATTTCTGTTTCATAGCCGGCGTCTAACCAACTGCGCCCCGGAGGCCGATCTTTTCATACATATACAAACTCATCCAAAAAAAGTAGGAAGCGTCGATACTAGTACCATAAATACGCAAATAGCTGTACTTACCAGATTTTCCCTTCATTTCTGATCACAAAAGTCCTTAGTTCGCGCTGTCCAGAATTAGTCCTTTAAAAATACCTCGCAAAATTCGTCTGGGGTGTCCCGCTCCGCTGACCTCATCCGTCTTGTTTATAGATACCACGAGCAGAAACACTAATCCTTTATTTAGATCCCTATGAAAGGGCCCCGCGTTTAAATCATTCTATCGGCTTTCGGATGCGATCCCCGTTTATTTACGGCAATGGTAAATTGTGGCCGTTTGAGAATTTACTGGGATTTTGTGTTGGCTGATTGACAAATATCTGCAGTGTTTGTGTATAAATTAGTAGTAATGTTATGTGGATTAGGGTTGAGGTTGCTTTCGCGAATAGTTTTGCGAGATTCTTCAGGATGTTACAGTGGTGATTATTTGCCATTATTTTAAATTTTATGTTGTAATTGCTTTTGTGTTTTATCAAATGTAATATCTTTTTGCTTTTCAAAAGACGAGATATTTTTGTTTGTTCTCATTTTCGATATACACACCTAACTGATATTTAATTATAGTTACGTCGAAATAATTAACCTCAACTTAAAACTTTAATTTATTAGGATGTTGGGGTCGACCTCACCGAACATACACCATCCAAATCGGTGATACCCTCAACAAGGATCAGGTCAAAAGTACCCTGACCCGACGAGAATGCATGAAGACGTTGATGAAAGTGGATGAAGCGAAAGTAGTTTGTCAGTATCGAGCAAAGTGGTGGTCTATAGTCTGCCTACCCCTATGGGATACAGGCGTAGCGATTATGTATGTATGTATTGGACAGCAGATGCTCAAAATGATCGAAATTCGTAATGTAACTTGCTTCTCGAGAATTAAAATTCATGTCTTTATATGTCACCAAATATGTAATTTATATTTATTCTGTGCCTTATTCTCCAGAGTCTAGCTCAAATATAACACACCCCAATTACTGTCACAAAATATGAACTAAAAAACTGTATTTAAGATCTTAAAATGCTTTAATTTACATATTCGCTACAATTCGCTCGGCAAATATTTGAGGGCACGCCGCGAAATTTCATACAGGCTTTACATTTTATCTTTTAATATATGAGTGTTATATTCTATTGAGACCTCTTGTGTGTCTATGTTTTCATCATTATCTATAGTAATGTCTGTTGCTTGACAATCCTTAGTGGACGAACATCAGCTAATACATATATTAACTTTTTTTACTGCAGGGTTGTAGCTAGAGTCGAATTTGAGGTAGGGCAGCATTGGTTGCAGGTAGGGGGGAAGTAAACATTTTATCATAATTGATCTGCTCCGAAGCACGGGCTCCTAAATCAATCACCATGTATATCACTGACCTCTGGTCTGGTTTGGAATGGTCAGTGATGTGATGGTCAATACAATTTTTATATCTCAAACAATAAACAAACAATTCAATTATAATAATTTATCTTAGTTTTTGGTATTTTTAAGGTAGGGCATTGGGATTTCAAGGTAGGGCATTGCCCCACAATGCCCCCCCCTAGCTACGGCCGTGTTTTATTGGCATGAAAAACTGTTTAAAACTGTATTACAACAAAACCTGGCTTCTAATTATCAATGAAGCTATTTTCGCAGTTAACCTTTCAGCTTTACATCGCAAAGCCTTTGAAGTAGCCGTACAGACTACAGTAGAAACGTGTCATTGAGGTTGCATGTCACTCGCGGCGTGGCGTCACTTGGTATAGACATTCACACCCTTCCTGCTGCTGTATTTTTTTTTTGCATTAAATAGCGATACGAGCATACCGTTCGCCTGATGGTAAGTAATCTCCACATCGACCTGTTGGAAGCAGCCTGCGTCCAGCGACTTCCTGCAGCCTTAATCAGGTCGTCCTTCATGATAAAATAATAAATTATAATAATGAATATACCCAATAGTCACACGCATAGTCCTGACCCCAAGCTAAGATTTTTCGATCTTTTAAACACTCAGATCTAAAAAAATTACTATGGTTGGCCGATCGTTTCATAGCCTCATCAACAACTAGCCATGGACGTTGTTAAAAGAACTAGTATTATCTTTATGGTAAAGCCAGAATACAAAATCCGACAACAGTATCTAAAGATGAGATAAGATTTTGAAAAACCAATCAAGCAACGACAATTTCGAGTGGGGAGACTAAACTAATAGACAATATCTACCGTGTATCGCAGTAACTTATCTGTTGTACCCCATATACGTCCCACTGCAGGGCACGGGTCTCCTTTACAAGCGAAAGTACGATTGAGAATGGTTACGTCATATAATCCACCACGCTGGCCAAGTGCAGGTTTGCAGATATTACACACCATAGATTTTTTTACAAATTGCCACGGTATGCAGGTTTCTTCATGAGTGATTGAATATACACGCATGCCTCCGTAACTTCAAAGGTGTGCCTTGGGATTTGAACCCGCGACCACCGTTCACATTTTGGCAGCCGCGTTTGGTCCGTTACCAACAGGTCACCACACCTTTTTACTTTTATGTATTTAAGCGATTACAAAATAATCATTGCTTGTTATCGATGATGCTACTTTCATAAACCTTTCAGAGTTACTTGGTAAAATGCGCTTTGAAGCCACAGTTGAACGTGTCACTGTCTGAGGGTGTAGCCGACATTACTCGCTTCCTGATTGGCTGTATATTCTTCGTTCAGGAGTATCACACATGCGAATTGTACATTGGATACTTATTTACGATTGTATGTTTGTAAGTAAAAAAGGAGCTATTGATGATACAGCCATGCAAATAAAATGGTCTGCTTTTAATATAATAACCATTACTTATTTTGCTGAATCCAAGTTTATGGGAACACGACATTTAAAAATATAAAGTTATTTTATAATTTTTTGGCCTCGGATTTGTATTAAGCAATTTAAAAATATAAGAAGCAATAGTTCTTTGAATCAGACCGAATTTTCTTTTTCCAGGCGTTGTGTTACTTATCATCGATGGACGATTGCAAACTGCTATTTATTTTTCCTATTAATTTTATGCGTAATCGGAAAACTAACTGCTGCCCCCGAATGATGAGCCAACGGGCAGCTATTTTTTAGGTAGACGAATATCTCAAACACTTGACACTAATAAAAGCAATTTAGATTCAGGTCAAATAATGATAAAACACACAAAACAAATTAATCCCTTAGACGTAGTGCGAGCTATCTGCGAAGGGTAGCAGAGGGCGGGTGACCTTCCAACCCTTTGATCGTTCAGCCGCGCCGGACCCAATCATACGTTGACTAAATACACCGGTTTAGCCGGACACGCGGATATTTTGATGGAACATCAGTTTTAAACACTACTTTGACGCGTCTTTTGAAAGCAAATCTGTTAAACTTACACCTTAACCTATTGAATAGCCCGTTATAGACAGACCTGGATAATTGTACCGAGCAAGAGAGAAGCATTTCTTACCGGTACATACTTCAGACTGCACTGCTTTTGAAATCTCGTGGATTGCCTTCGCTCTATCGTGTTGTGAGATTAAAAAGTCCTTCGTAGTACCTGGTTCTACATACATTTTGTTTTTTGGATCGACATAAAGTAGATATATCGTGCTGTAATCGTACCTAGGAGAAACGGTTCATAATAAACAATATGTTTCCTATATATTAACACCACGATGAAAAAATATTATCTCTTAAAAATACTTGTAGTAGGTCCCTCAAATGTGAGAAGTAGCAATGTCTATTTGTCCCGCCAACAGCAATGTACATGCATTGTTGTGTTCCGAATTTAAGGACGCTGTAGCCAAAGTAACTACTGGACATAATGAAACTTGACATCTTATGTATCTGGATGGCGAGTGCAGAAGAATGCCAAGTATTGCTTTGTAATTTATGGTGTTGTTTGGATTTGCGCCTATCCTTAAGCGGTCGTATCGTTTGCTATCAAGCGAATAACATACTCATCTTGCCATTCATCATAACGAAAAAATCTTTCTTGATATTTATGACTGAACGCGGAATGGTATCATTCCGTGTACCATAATGTTTACTAACTACTAAACGCAGATATCTTTAGAACCCAGAGCGTCATAAACAGGCCAGTATTTAATATTATAACGTAATAAAATTTACAATCGAACTGCGAGATAAAGGTACGTCCATAAACTATCCCTGATCTTAAGTTTTGTTAGTTTGCCAATCCTTTGGTTACAATTCCCTTATGGGCGAAGTTAGTATAGCTTTAACTTGACTTTTGAATAGCAATGCCGTGTTTGTGAACATATTTAGCTGGATTAATGAGTTTTAGATAATAAATTTTCGGTTTCTCAATGTTAGAAACGTGATCTTGAAATTTGAGTTGAAGAATCTGGATGGTTGTCGTTTTATATGCACCTATTTTTGGTTATCAATAATATACATTATATACTTCTTTTTACTCCACTAAACAATATGCATATTAAGGTAAGTAGTTCAAATGGATTATTTTATCAAAAATATTATTGGTTCACAAAACTGATGTAAAATTAGTTAAAATTAATGGAAATATATTTCACAACATACTGCTTCTTAGCCTGATTGACGTCCAATTGAACACAGCATGTCCAGGATAAATTTATATGTGGTACATAAATGTGCTTATCTAAATCATAATATTTGAATCAGTTTTTTCCAGTTAAACTTAAATGAACAAAAAATAAACTCTAAGCAGAACTAATTTTACGTTTTATTCTGCATATGTAAGTGTTGGCACAAATACAGTGCGGCTACTTAAACTATATCTTCTGTTAATGTTTTTCTTTTAATTAAGTGAGAGTGGATAGCACGATTGTAAAGTTATAGGGGTAGGGTCTTGGGAGCTAGGCTAGTAGTGACAGTAATTGGTTAACGTGGACGTTTTCGGAAATATTCCTGTTGAGACAAAACAATTTAGGAATGCTTTTACTCAACATTAATTTTAATAGACCAAGACAATTCAAACATTAATTTACATAAATATATTTTTATTGCTATGAGTAGCGAGACGAGCATGCCGTTCGCCTGATGGTAAGCGATATGACCGCTCATAAACAGTAGCAAAACTAAACAACACTCTAAATCACAGAGCAATGCTTGGCATTCCACCGCACTCGCCATCCTGAGACACAAGATGTTAAGTCTCAATATGTCCAGTAGTTACCCTGGCTACAATGCCCTTCAATCCAAAACACAACAGTGCATTTACACTGCTATTGACGGGAGAAATAGACATTGCGGTGGTGTCTACCCAGATGACCTCTCACATATAAGAGACCTACCATCAGTAAACAAAATAAAATTAAACAGTTAAATAAAATTCATCCGTTTCGCTCGTCACCGATCACCAATCATTTATTCTGGCTTAATGACACTAGTCGCCGAATCACAACCGCAGCTTCAAGCCGGTAGTACCCTTTTGTGGGATTGTCAGCTTACGTCACGACTTTTTCAACGTAGTATAGGGTAATTTTTGCATTAATTTGTGTGCTAACACAAATAACATTAAAACATTTCTGTCTAAACAACATTAACGTAAGTTGCAACGTGAGACAAATATTAGTATTTCAAATTAAAGAGTGGGATGGGGACATCTTACCGTCTCTTTCACACGCGCATACTGTAATGCATGCTAAGCCTAGTGACGTCACTAATTTTGTTTTGCATCCTTTTTAATTTACTCCCACCACAAAATTTAAAACGTTTCTAACTTGTGTAATTCTGAACGGGTTTTTAAAATTCTTTGTTGGTTAGATAGTTTGGATAAATAAAATAAAGTAATGGATTTAAATACCCTATTGTACTGGATATTTACCTATAATTTGATAAGTTAAGGTTTGAAGTTATGCTTTACCAAATGTATACACCATGCAGAGGGCATAATAAATAACACTCAACAGTCACAAACATAGTCCTGACCCCACACTAAGATCGAGTCTTTTGTCGTGGGTATCAGGTATTACGAGAGACTTTTCGGTCTTACAAACACACAGATTCGGAAGAAATATTTGTGGGCCACACAAATATTTTTCTCGGTGCGGAGATCGAACCCGCGGCCTGTCGTTTCACAGGCGGCGTCTAACCAACTGCGCCACGGAGGCTGTCAATAATTCCTATTTTGACAGAACGCCATAGACATTTAAATAAAGCGTGTAAAAATATGAAAATATATAAAAATAAAAAAAATGCTATCCATCGCCATTATGTTCTCCTGAATTCGTTTATAGCTTGTGCAATGTGCGGCTGTAATTTCTTAAGAATTCTCAACGAAATTTATCCTATGTTTGGTCCATACTATATAGGTGTAATTAAGACTAGTTACTTAACTTTCTTTCAGTCTCATAAGATTGCAGCCTCACAAATACATCTATTGGCTGGAACTGTTTTTATTAATTTTCTTTGAAGAGTGCTTTGTTATTTTATGCAAAAAGTTTCAACTTCTGTTTTTGTTTTAAAGCAAGCGGATTTGCCGTGCGTTTCGGATTTTAGACGCCTCTGGTATAAAACGTTTCACTGGTGGTAGGTCTCTCATATGTGAGAGGCTATCTGGGTGGGTACCACCGCAATGTCTATTTCTCCCGTCAAACGGCAATGTAAACGCACTGTTGTGTTTCGGGTTGAAGGGCATTGTAGCCAGAGTAACTACTGGACATATTGAGACTTAACATCTTATGTCTCAGGATGGCGAGCGCAGTGGAGTGCCCAGCATTGCTTTGTAATTCAAGGTGTTGTTTGGGTTTGCTACTGTTCATGAGCGGTTGTATCGCTTACCATCAGGCGAACGGCATGCTCGTCTGGCCATTCATAGCAATAAAAAAAAAAAACGTACGTGGATTTTTACACTGCGGTGCGACGGCTTACCCGGCTGGTTGATTAGTTATACTCCCATGCGGTTAGTTTCGTTTTTAGCTTCTCTTGCTTTAAAAGTCTTTATCACAGGTTATTTACCTCTTAGTCCATTAATTTGTCACCCGCTTTTCTACGAAGGGAAGTGGACAAAAATATTTCCACTTTAGACTAGATAAATATACTTTTCCGCCTCACAAACACTCAGACCGTTAACAAATATCCGTGCGGGGATCGAACCCTTGGCCTCTCGTTTCACAGCCGGCGTCTAACCAACTGGGCCACTAAAGTTGTCTTTTATCATCTGCATTTACCATCACGTGCATTGCAGTCTTATCGTCCAGCGAAAAAAAAAGTAAATATTTAAATAATAATTTGCAGATACTGAAGTGTACCTAAAAGGCTTAAAATGTAGGCTGTATGTTGAGTCTTATTGCCCCAGGAACATGTCAAGTCGGTAGGTACTGTTGGCAAAGATATGGGAGCTGATCAGTGTCAGAAACCTTTTAGCCAGGTTCCACTGCGCTGGTCCCTACTTACATGAATCGAATGCGATCTGAAGGCAATATCAACGGCCACCAGCCACTTTGAACGTGGTTTTTGGCACTCTGCCTATGTAGTTGGGCTGTGGTTTAAAAAAACATCGGCATTTCTGATTACTGATTAAGTTGACATGTTTAGAGATTTATTTATGTCTGGATAAATGTAATGGTTGTATGGAAAATTGGGGGAATATAATTTTAATATATATGTCCACCACGCTGGCTTAGTGCGGGTTGGCGGACTTACATACCATAGAAATTCTTATAAACCGCTATGGTATGTAGGTTTCCTCACGATATTTTCATGCACCGTACTCTGACAAAACTCCGCCATAACATAAGAACATAAAGAGAGGTTTTAACAGGAACAATATTTACAAAAATTAACATTTATATCATAAAATATCTAAATTAAGCTAACTTTTTTCCATCCAAATGTTGAAATTAGTTCGTGCGTTCCTTGGGTTAAATTAATAATTAACTAGGTAATCGAATAACGTTGCCTGCAATTACTAACACGTATTAGGACGAAGTTGGTACGAATTAAAGGGGCTGTGGTTAATGGCATTAGGACCTTCATTTCGCTTATTTTTAACGCTTTCTTTCTATTCGGATTTACAGAATCCCTTGCGGGCAAAGTGATATTGAATTTTTCTATTCACTTTCAATCGGAGTCAGTAATTTATGCCTGATATGGCAATAGGCTCGTCCCCTACATCGTGGGACGGAAAATACAAGGCGAATCCTGCGTGCTCTGCCTCCCCTTTCTTGGAAAAAGGCGTGAGTTTATGTATGTACGTACCTACATAATATACTTGGCTCATCAGGACTAGAAATTACAGATTAAAAATACAGTTTCATTGTAATAATGAGTGCTTTTAGTTCTGTAGGAATAACTCGGCTTTGCCAGAGCAGTACGAAGGCAACCTTCATATAGTGATAGTCTTGTAGTTATATTTTGTTTGGTAGTTGAGATTGCCGAAAATTTAATGTCTCTTTCTCCTCATTCCCACTCCTCTGCTGATAACCAGCAATGTACTTAAAAAAATTATCAAGACATAACTGGCCAACTACCTGACCTGGCCCCTGTTGACTAACTACAAATACGCTAGTCTTCTTTTATTGCAATGAATGGCGAGACGAGCCTGTCATTTGCCTGGTGGTGAGCGATATAACCGCTCATGGACAGTAGCAAAACCAACCTACACCATACCATGACTTACAAAGCAATGCTTGGCATTCCAGTACGCTCATCATCCTAAGACAAAATATGTTAATTTTCAATAGGCCTAGTAGTTATTCTGGCTCACTGTTCTTCAAACCGAAACACAGCAGTGCATTTATACTGCTATTTGGCGGGAGAAATAGACATTACGGTGGTACCTACCCAGGCGATCTCCCACACATAAGAGACCTACCACCAGAGAAAAGTACTATAAATACGCTTGTCAGATCGAACTTCCTAACCTCCTTTATCTTTTTATGTTTCTTTCATGGACTCACCACACTAAAACTCACTACAGCCACATTCGTATCCCATATAATATTTATCATGAACACAGTTCTATTGTCCCGAAATAATCCCAGGTGTCCTCCAGACAGGAATCTTAAAGTTACGACCAGGTATAGTAACCTCGTTTCTCGTCACTACCCCACGTGTTGTTTTACGAGCATAGGATTTACTAGCAGAGGCCTGGCACGTCGGGACGATATGTCAGATTACATTGCGACGTGGTGTCAGCCAATGTCACAATAAATAGACAACATTTGTATTTTTTCGTCTAGGTTGAAGTGTCGAAGAATTTGTGCAGGCACAGATTCGTGCTGTAGTTTTTGGAGTACAAGGAAATAAAAGGGGTACGTGATGGTAAGCCATAATGGTGTTTATTTCTTCATCTGTATATTGTTTGCTCAAAAATATTGGAGTATACTTGGCCTTAGTTTGTTAAAAAAATTTAGAATTGCATAATTAATGTTTTTGAATCTTCAGGGTCAAAAACATGAATTGACAATACGAAATGGATTGCCATTCGACTTACACCAGGAACCCTGAAGACCAGACAAAAATGAATGATTCCTATTTATCACAACTTAGGTCTCATAAATGATAAACTAAAACTGAATATACTAAACCAATTAAATATTTCTTGAAAGCTGAACTGCAGTGTCGTGGAATGGAGTACAGCACTTAGTGGCGCCGGCCTTCATTATAATTGGACCAATGACGGCCGAGTGTAATTATCGTCCCGTGTGAATCCACCTTGCCGATCTGTCTACAAGTGCACGGGTTTTAGCTCACTAATTGAAATCCCCCGTGAAAAACGTCCATCTGACACGAAACGGTTCGTACTGTGGATAATCGATTGGTTGGTTTAGGACGAGACATTATCGAGACATTTTTATATAGCCCTCAGTTTTTTTGCACTTATCAACTTTTTTTTACAAAACTTGTTGCACGACTGACTATTTGCTTAATTTTTACATTTGTATTGGTAGACTTAATGACCCGGAAATCGAAATTGGAATATTAAGGTTAATAGCCTATAAAATATGCCGTGCTACTTGACTAATGGCCGTATGCAATATGGTTTCTCTTTTAAATACAAAGAACTGTTTAAAATGCGCAATTTTTTATTCATTATATAAAATAAGGGTCTTTCATACTATTAAAAAAGACATGACAGTCCCATCGTACCTGATAAATAAATAACAACGAAACAAATTAAGAGAAATAAAAAAAAAAAACAACAATATATCTAACATTCTCAACCACCAATTACACTGAAACAAACTAAAATACTAAAGAAAAGGAAAAGAGAATATCGAAAAAATCTGAATCGGAACACTGTGTCGGAACATTATCACTATCAACTACTACTATGAAAATCACTACTTTTCTTTTCTCAATTACATTTACATTAGATAAACGTAACCCTTTATTTGTGATTTACGAAGAACTGCCTTGTTTGTGTACAAATATATATTTAAAAAATGCCTAGTGGTCAAGGTATGTGGCCTGTCGTAAAATCAGAAGCGAAACTTTCGTAAAACGTGAATAAAAACCATGTTACCAGGCGAAATTGTAGAACGAGGGCAGAAAACAAAACTCGTGCGAGATAAACAAGGAACAACAAATGACGTAATTTAGTTGCGAGTTGAGAGTGAGTCCAGCACCATTAGTACAGTTCAGACGCCATGAACTGGGGCAAAGAGAGCGTATTTTTTCCTTCAATTGAAACAGTCGTAATCGGACAGATGAAAAGTGCAAACTTTTATATACCCAGCAATGAGCCCAGCAAATAGATGCGAGCCGGTAATTAGTGAATATTTTGTAATTCTAGTACGGTTTAAATTTTATAATTAAGCCGCGAATGAGACATTATATTGAGTTCGAGGCTCTGCTAATTATAACGTACAGGAAACCGGAACTAGCAGGAGAATGAGAAAATTAATGAGCGTTCATCACGTAGAATGTGTTGTTAATTGGATTTTTTTCAATGCTGAGTATTTTGCTTTTGTTCTCCGGCGGAATGGTGCTTATTTTGTATTAACTCAATAAAATCTTGGCGCTGTTAATGCGAGGGAAGTATGATTAAGATGTTTAGGATTGCGTCATGAATTTAATTCGCATTTTGTGATATATTTATTAAACGGTGGTTTTTGCCAGTAAATATTTAAATTCATGAACCATATTTTATATTTACTATTTCTCGAGCACCGGCTTCAAAAGAATGTTTTGAAAAGTGGTTCTAATTAATTTAATTGACAGCCTGTGCGTATAATTCTCGAGAAGTAAGCTTTGAAAAGAACAGCCTCGATTCGATGATTTCGTGGGAGGTAGCAACAACTGTTAGTGTTACCAACAAATAAACATTTCCGGAGTGGGTAGATTAACATATGAAGTGGTTTGCGCATGTCGATTGGCTAAAATATATTTCCCCCTTAGATTTACGCAGATGAAAAATTGAAACTTCAGTTAATGCTGTCAAAATACCCACTCCTCTCTGAATTCTAACTTTCCCCAAAAATAACGATACTATGAATGGAAAGTACTACTTGACAAAGATTTTTGTGCATAAAGCTACAGACATCACAGAATATTGAAGAGTCCCGACGGTGTTAATCGTAAATTGACAACGTAGTACCTACGTGAGGCGCCATCCGAGGACAGAGCAAAAGAACCGCGCCGTCAATTAAATGCGAAAGTCGGTCACCTGCCCCCACTAGGGGTGCCGTTTCTAATACTTATGTCGATATCGATAATTGAGCAGCTATAAATTTGAACAGTGTGTATTCATAGGTAGATATCGATAATTCAGTAGCTGAACATTTTTAAACTATGCACGAATATTAATAGTTGAAGAACGCAAGTTATTGTTTATGCGTGTATTTCAACGTTCTGTGCATCAACATAACATTATCATGAATATTTAAAGGTAAGATTTTAATCACAGAATTTTCCGTGATCACGATGTCTTACGATCGAATATTTATTGGTTTCCTGTACAAGCAATGTATATTTGTATAATTAATTAATTTTAATTCTTCCTATAATGCGATAGCTTAGAAAAGACCAGACTGTAACAAAGTTTTTATTCTTTTGTCCTGCTTTAGGATTCCTATTGTATCATGTGAACGTTTATAAACTAACGATATACAAATATTAATCCACACAACGAATCAAAATACTACTTTTATGTTATCTTATGTTTATATGTTCTTGTATTTTTTTATGAATCAACTTACATAGCAATCAGATTTATTGTATGTATAAGATGATTTAAATTGTATACGTGTGTAAAAGAAATGTATAGATTAGAATTTTTAAATTAATGTACCAAAAAGTCACACGCGTAACCCGGGCTCTCAGCAAGATTCTAAGTATAAGTGCGGGGATTGTAACTTGCGATCTCAGTTTTCCAGTCGGCTTCTTAACTAATTAACATGAAGGCTGACAATAATTCTAATGCCACCTGTATTGAAATCAAATAATCTATTGTGTTGTATAAAGGAGTTGAGGGAACCTGTGTCCATCATTAGGGCCGAATAGGTAGAAGAGTTGGTGTACCCACTTTAACAAATAATCGTTACCTCTACTCATCCGTTCTAATAGTTCCAAAACTACACATAATTGTATGTTAATTCTTGGACGAATTCCACGTTACCAAATTTCGTCTGTGCACATAACTCGACATCTATTGCTCCTGTGTTTACCAAGTTAGGTAAGTTAGTTAGGAACGCTGCAACCAACTTGGCTTTTGTTCCATTACCATATCTCAAACGGTTAGGTACCTGGACTTGCATATCAAACAGCCAACTAGCAACTTTCACCGCTCAGTTGAGATGTCTAACCGATTGGCTTATTGGAGAAGTAGCTTCATTGAGATGGATATGACACTGAATAAAAGGATTGCAACAAAAAGATCAGTACATTTGTTTCTGTTTGTGTCACTCTTCCTTAGTCTTTCTGTCTACCCTCTTACGCTACTGCTGGATTCTTCTGGTTCTTATTGATATATGCACAGTTCGCACAGATTTCGCTCATGGTGGCTTATCTAGGTTCAGATCTCAATCTTCCACTTTGTGTTCCATCATAATCTCTCTAAGTAAATAGCTCATCTTTTTATGCTGCTTATGTTTCATTATCATAAACCATAGAATTTCCACTGCTGATTGTTCTCCAAAAATATTCAAATCAAATCAGCGCAGTTTGGCTTTTGTGCTTTTATAGGTTTGAGATATAACTATAATATCTCAAACGGTTGTGTTCCTGGACGTGCATATAAAACTGCTGTCAAATTTCACTGGCTTGTTGGTCCTACTGTCTCTAGCTTATTGGTGATTCCGTTTAGTGTTTTCTATCTTCGCTCATAGGTAGGTATTCCAAAATAACTACAGTTGAGTTGGCAAATGCCTGGTGGTAGTTTCTCGTGTTCATTATCTTAGTTATCGACTTGTCATATTATTATGCAATCTCTTCGAAGTTTACTCTTTCATAAGTCGGTCTTCAGAGCCTTGTATGTTGGTCAGCGGGGTACTCCTTGCGCAAGTAAAAGTTAATTAAAGTCATGCCGGTTTTCTTCCCTGTTAAAGCAAGATTTAGTTACCCGAGAATACTTAGGTAACTTAGAAAACTCCAATCCTCCCTATGAATATATATATCTCGCTGAAACGTTACAACTTTTATAGATATAAAAACTTACTATCCATATCAAAACGACGATTTAATCTATCAAGTGTCTATTTTGAAAGCAAATCAATTCCATCTGTCTCCTTTAGCCGAAACCAAACGCGGTTTATGCATTAGTGAGAGAATCCCCGTTGTTTTTCCCTTTTTACAAAGGGGTCATCGGGTTCGTTTTGGCATCCACTGCTTTTCCAATTGATTCGGATTTTTTCGTATTTTCGTTAGAGCGGCTAAGTACGCCAGTTTGTTTTAAATTTAAATGGCTATATAAAACAAAGGCCTGTTTTTGTTGGCCATATATAAAATGTTTCTACATTCGTTTTGCGAAAATATTTTTATAGAGATTCTAAAACAGCAAATGCCGAACGGGTGTATTTTAAATTGTTTTAGCCTGGTGTTGCAGTTTATCTGATATTTATTTTATCCGCATCGGAGGCCATGTTCAGTTTAGATTACTTTTGATGCATTCATAGTGTTGATGCTACAAAAAAATAATTTAAAGAAATAATCTACCACAATAGTATCTACCACAAAGCACGTCGATGTGTAAAAAAACAAAGAATTTTATTAATGATCCTTATCTTGATATTCACTGTTTTATTTAACAAAATCTATTACGATTTGGATTTAAAAACAACCCTTTTAAAAGAGTAACATGTTGTTATGGTATCGATTCCTAGTCACCTTTAGCCGGAACGAATCGACAATCCTACCACTTGCAAGTAATTAGTTAATATTGGCCGGTGGTCTCATAACAACCACCATTTACTTTCCTTATCCAACAAGAAAAAGAGGATTATTCAGGATAACTACAGTAATATTATATCCTGTCATCATTATATCTTCTTCACAGTCAATACATAGTTGTATATATATGTTTATATGTATGTACGTACGTATTTGTAACATATACGTATCCGTAAGTATATTTTAGTTTATTCTATTTAAATAAAATATAACAATAAAGTGTATTATTCTTTTATAATATTTTTTCTTCATCCTCTGTACTGCCCATTAATTCTATATTATACACATAATAATTTAGTCCATCCAAAGGTTGAATGGATGAGATAAGGCCGACAATAATTATTGTTACCATTCCTTTAATTTTAAGTATCTTATTTGTTTATTGTTACTTTTTTATACATTTTGGTGAACAATAATGTTTATAAATAGATTATTCCTCCAAGACCAGCAATGGACATACAAGTCCGTAGGTATTGTTCAATTTCCATCACGCTCGCTGCTTGCTCATTACCAGTGTCATTTCAACAAAACGACACCAACAATTCACCAATTGAGCAACCAATTTTAATTTCCAAATTTAATTCCCTGTTTCATTGTACGATACATTACATTGCTTTAATTAATGTGTTTACGAGTGCATGCAAAATAACAAGCGAGAAATGTTAAACCGTGAAATAGCTTCATCATAATAAGATACCTCATTAAATAAACTACAAATAATTAATAATTACGCGTAGCCTCTGACACCCCAGTGGAAACTTGTTTATTACTGCTCGGTGTACAATTGGTATTATTATCGATAATTTCATCGATATTCGATGGACGTCGGTCAAACACTACGTTTATCGGTTCAATAAAATGATTAAGAGGTACTTTAAGTAATTTATTGCCATTTGTAGTGAATGCGATTTATGGCTTGCGATAGGAAGGTAAGTGTTTCATGAAAGGTTTTTCTTATGTGGGGCGGATCCGCTACATGCAGATGGTTAGAAACTTTGCCAATGTATGACTTTTCCCATTTTATCAAAGAAATTACGTTTCACTCATTGAAAAGTGAAACAAAAGGTGATTTTTAAAAGGTAAAAAAGCTGCAAAAGTAATTATATTTCTTAAACTAGCAAGGTAAAGTGTCTCCAGTGCACGTGTTAGTAATAAAATAATTGAAGCAGAGTTTTATGCCGGCCTGCTCGAAATTAAACAAACTAAGGTTGTACCCAAAATTGGGAAATATCCGGGCGAATATGAATATCGAACCTACAGCAGTCATTCCGGCAATCTCATTCAACAAGCGAAACACGACGGTAAAGCCGTTGCTTTACATTGATTTTGTGTGAGACAGTGTAATTTCAATCAAACTGGTCCATATCTAGTAGGTTAAAGTAGTTGTGTTGTGGCTCTACCTTTATTAAAAGGAGGTAGTAACATAAAATTTCAGGATAATACCGTAATTATTAGTCAAATTCCTTAGTCCGCAGTCCTGTGACCACGAAACCTGTAAAATCTGTACGTTGGAAAGTTAAAACGTAAAATTAAACAAAGTCCGCTATAAAATCAATAAAATTAGCTCAAGTTCAATACATAACATATGCGTAAATAAAATAAATCTTTATACCATAACTGTAACAAATTTCCAATCGGTTATTAAAGTTACTCATAAATCCAACATATCGTTCCTTCTACCTACCGTTATCCCGGCTAGTGCCAGGGTCCACCTTCCAGCTACTTTCCAGGTACTCCTCCATTTCGTCCGTTCTGCGGCATCCTCAATACTAAGGCCGTTGAATCTCACATATTCCTTGACGACATCTAGCCATCGCTTCTTTTGCCTACCCCTCGGTCGAGGCCCGCGAATACTGAGGCTCAATAAATCCGATAGATTATAAAATATAAAAAATATATCATATACTAGCGGCCCGGCCCGGCTTCGCCTGGGTGCAAATACAGATTCTAGTCCATATTTTATTTAAAATCAACATGACTGCCGTTGTCTAAGCTGCTTATCCAATCCAATCCTATACCTATTCTTCTGTCCCATTTTATCCACCTTACATTCTATTCTATCCCATCTCTCCAGTAGTAAGTAGGTAGTTTTAAATTTGATATTTACAGACATACTGTTATGATAGTCTATGTCAAATATTAGGACTTTATGCTGAAATTTAATTTGTGACAAAACTTAAGATTTATTAAACTTATTAAAAAAATAATCGAACAGATTAACAACTGAAGTTAGCTAAAATTAAGTTTCTCGACTTTAGTGCGGGTTGAAGGATTTTATTTAATGTAGAAATTACTCCGAAAAGTCAGAGGTGTGTCCTGGGATTTGAACCCGTGACCATCGTAAACTTGTTGGCAGTCGCGTTTGGTACGTTACCAACGGGCAACCACGCGATTCTGTGAATTACTTTTATTTATTTGAGAAGACTATTTATACATATCGACGGCGAAGTGCCAATAAATCCTAAGTGACAAAGTCATAAATTCACACAAACTGAAAAACCCCTAATTTTTTTGTTAAATTAAAAAGTAGTTAATAAATATATTAACGGGGAATAGTAATAATGTAAATGTATAGTAAAATACACTTAGGAGATTTCACTAAAACATCGGCATAATACCTTTATATTTAAAAAACGATTAGAAAGTTTATTTCTCAAAAAAATAGTTAGGAGGTATTGGTACTTCACCGTCGATATACAAATTAATAAAACCTTCATACTGCCTTACCAGGCGACGTAAGTAATGAAACAAATATTTAAAAATATAAAACTGCATATCGTTTCATTACAATGTCTAGATGCGGCATCAACGTACCAATACTTTTATTATTCTTGAGTCTGAAAACAATACAAATGCGGAATTTAAATTTGTCCTCCAACGCATCTAAAGGTATCAATTCAAAAAACAATGTCCTTTATGAAAACGAAAAATTATAATTAGATATATTTTGGTGAACTCCGGCAAAACACTTCGATAGAGTATATCTTGTTTAAAACTGTTGCAATACTCTCAAAAAACGATGGGCTATTTTTGTAGATATGGACATCATTTAATTTTACATTTAACAAATTACGCGAAAGACACCGTATCTAGATATTATATACACAATGTACACACTTTTTGAATTTTGTTCTATTTCGTCAGCCGTCAATGAAAGACAATGGAAAGATAGATCATTTTACGTTGGTTGGTAGTTGAACCTTGACCGTCGTTTACCTCTCCCGTCAACCAAACAAAGGTCATCCTATATTGGCTGGTCGCATCACACTTGAACAATTAAAAAATTGGCTTTTTCTCGCAATTTTCCATTTTTTCTCACCCCTAAAACCTTCCCAGGACTTCCACGAATATTTCAAGACCAAAATCAGCCAAATTGGTCCAGGCGTTGTTGAATTATGCGGTTACCAACACATTTTGCGATTCATTTTTATATATAAGATTACACTACAATACACCAGTAATTAACTCACAAACCCGAAACATTCCTCTCCATCCCATCACACAGTAATTCACGCGTAATTTTTAAACGCCGCAACATTAAGCCGCAAATATACATTTCCAACGTGCAAGCCAATCCATCGATATCGATACTCAGGCACATCCCTAGCCAATAGGGCTGCAGTCGGTCAGCTCTAGCCAATTAATTAGTCAACGACCCACTGAACTCCCTTTACAGTGTTTATTTGATCATTTGCAGCTTTTTTAACCTTTTTCCTCTCGAGTCCACTGCAGTGTGAGGGTTAATTGTTACACTATTCAGCGGCTTGAGGTGTTTGTTATGAAGTTTTTAATTCCGGGTTGGGAAGGGTTAATTAGATTAATTCGTTTTTAAGAGTGTTTGAAATAGATATCAAATTAAATCAAGCAATATATTTAATAATTTCTGTGTTTTGTTTTATTAATATGGGTATATTATCAACGTGCATTATTTAAAAATAATAATTAATATGTGGAAGATGCTATATTTCTGTAGAAAAAAACGAAATGTTGGTGATCTGCAAATAGAGGAAAAAACGGATAAAGTGGAGGAGATTGAGTAAGATGGGTGTTTCTGATGCCACTTAGGAAATTACGTAATACTTAGTGGAATTAGTAAGAAATATTTATTAACCGCAAGGATAATGCGAAAAAATAAAAACTGAATAAAAATATAAAAAAATATACATTCAAGTTACAGTGCATAATGTAAAGAAAATGATCAACACCGCATGTTTACTGTTTAGTTCTACTTGATTAGTGACACGACGAGCCGTCTAGTGTAATAAGCACACTCTAACAACCCCGCACAATGAGCATTATCGACAATCATAGGGATGTGCCACATCGATACTTTATCGATAATTTTGAACAGTCCTGTGATCGACAATGAAGCGACTGCATTTTCATTGATAGTATGAGTGTCATTAGAGGTTACGAATGAATACGTCCAACAATCATTAACACAGTCCTAACTACAACAAATACATAGTAATATGGCTCAAAATGTAATCAAATATTTGATCAAATACTTATCTTACTGGAGGTAGGTGATAGGTATCTTATATCTAAGATGCCTGTCTAGGTACCACCACAATCACAATTTCTCCCGCCGAACAACAGTGTAAATACTTTTATTTATTTATTTATTTTATTTTGGACAACAAACAGTCGTGTACATCAACCGTCATGTAAATCAAATACATGGTTATGTTCCGGTTTGAAGGACAATGTAGCCAGAGTAACTACTAAAAGCCTCAGAATTTCGAGTACAGTGGAATGCCAAGCATTGCTTTTGTAATTCATAGTGTTTCGTTTTGCTACTTTCAGTGAGCGTGGCGCTTACCATCACGCGAACAGTATGCTCGTCTTCCCGTACATTGCAATAAAAAGGCCAAATCCGCGATAAAATTCGTAAATAATAGTTTAATTTCTTAGTATTTGTAATCGAAGCGAAGTGACTCTAGTGCGGAGACATTATGAAAATGTGTGTTTTAACTACTTTTACCCTTGTGTATTGATTTCGATGGCCTCGTTGGAAACGGTAGTGATAGAAAATCGACGTAAAACAGCTTTGCTTGTCCCATTTCCCGTTGATGAGTGAGAGCGGCAGTTTTAATAACTGTTTCCGTGTTTTGAGTATTCATGGTCGACGGCGTTCACTTTACTTTTTCTTTAGGTTTTTTTATAGGCTGGTGCAGTTAAATAAAAATACAAAAATTAACCAGAGTTTTTTGCCCGTTCTTCTCTAGTAGATCAAAAAACGACTGAATCTAAATGATGTTGAATATTTCAATGGATTCAATAAATTGTTTTCATTTCGTTTTCATAATAACAAATACACACTTTTAGTTCCACATCAATATAAAAAAAGTGTTTCACGATACAAATAAATACAAAACTACGGTACATACAAATTATAATCAATTCAAATCTTTTACAGAAGAGTCATAACAAAATCGAAGCGTAACTTCTCACACTCAAACACACCTAACCCGACGATATTTGTGCAATACAATTATAAAGTTACAGATACATACATACTCGTATGAGCATATATTGCTCTTTATCCTCAGCTTTCCGTAACCACATAGACGGTCCGTCGATAAATAAATTGTTCTTTTGCGCACAGCAGGGTCGGTTAGCCAACGTTAACATTGGCATTTCTAATTAACGACTTTCTTTTAAAGTCTTCGTTTGAACTGACATAGGAAACAAAGCGAACGGTTCGAAATGTGTGCTTGTGTTTTATTGTGAAAGATTGTTACAGGGACGGATTGAGACTCGTGAATGGTTTTATGATGAAAAAATATGCATTTTGAATTATTATCCTGATTGTTTAATAATATAATTTAATACAAATCGTGTAAATGATTGCGTTATTTTACTTTAGTCGGTTTTATTGTTTACTATGTCAACTAAATAACTCTAGTTTGCTTGTGCCAGCCTTATTGTTTGGGACTAGCCATCCCCCAAGATGGTACACGCATAGTGCGTAGATGTTATATAATATGTTAAAGTAGTAAAGCTGGCACAGATCTAAAAAAAATGATAGTATATTTAGGTATTTTAGATTTATTCAAAGATAAGCTTTATTTCTCTCTTTTTATTACAATTTTGAGATAGGTTAAAAAAAATTAAAAATATTATTCGTGTCATATTACATGCACACACGTACATGGCTATAATAAATCACTATTGCTTGGGTCCTGGGCCACACTTCAACATCCTGAATGCCTCCTAGCTTCGCAATATTCCACAGTTAGATTGTTATTAAATTTTATAGCCTCAACAGTGCCATCGAGGCAATAGTGATGTGATTATTATCGATAGTAGTGCGTCGGCCAGTCGATAAATTAATCAGAGGCCGGACGAACGTCACTGCGTGCTATTTATTGCCGACAGCTGTGATTTACTTGCACTTCTCTCGACCTTTTTATGTATATAGAATTATTAACACGTTGCTGAAATGCTAATAATATTATTAGGAATTATTCTTAGTTAAATATAATGATTGCTTAGTCTCTCGTAGTTCCTGATACCCACGACACAACACTCGATCTTAGTGTTAGATCAGAACTATGTATGTGACTGTTCGGTGCATTTACCTTAGTTTATAACTATATTCTAGGCTGATGATGATGGTGAATGACCAGGTCACGATTAACCCAATGGCCACTACCAGTTATTGACCTAAGGGTCGTATTGCTTAATGGGTTTTACCAAGAGTTTGATAGGAACTAAAAACTTTTACAGCATGTAAGGTAAGGAAAATACAGAAAACTGAATTACTTTAGATCGAATGCATTGTGAGGAGGTTTCTCGCTTTGTGTCTTTCGTGAAGCGTCAGTTATGTCACTGGGTATTAAAAAAATATTGTGTATGATTTGTATTGTGCTGTAGACTGTTATAGTGCGTGGTGATTGACTATTAATACAAACATGAATCCAATAGTCAGAGAAGTACCTTGGAATTTGTACCCACGACCACCGTGAACATATTGGCAGACGCGTCTGATCTGTTGCCAACAGGACACTTTACACTTTTGAATGATTTAAGTAAAGTGTCAATATTTTATATTTGACGATAAATAAATAGGGCAACTGAGTACTTAGCTATATGTTCTAAACAGTTGGTTTAGTCTCTACATTGGATAAACATTGGTTTAATTTTTCGTGTACTTTAATTTTACGTTTATAGGAGATTACTAGCTACAGTGGCATTTTTTTCTTAAAGTAAAAGCTTTACAATATACTTTTAAAACAAAATACTCTTTAAAAACTTCAAGAAACAATCGAGCTTTACACTCCACCGGAGTTCAAGCAACTAGTTTACCGTCGAAAATAATCACAGGCAAAAAAGTATGTATTTTAGTTTTAATTCTTTGTCGAAATAGCCGCGATAATGATCCGATGCGGGCTCAACTTCAGTAATTAAATATTCCGCTGCCATCGACTGTTCTAATGAGTCGAACTTCTGTTAATGGAAAAAAATAAAAGTACGCTGCATATCGGTGGACTTCGGGGTTGCTTGTTTATTCTCTGTGGCGCGGAAAAGTGATTTGAACGGTTTTAGGTTCTACTTCCACGAGATAAATGTTTTTCGGGTGGATAATTATGGCTAAGATTGTTTGGAAACACCAGGACCTGTTAGATTTTGTATTTATATGAAACCAAAACATATTTACTGTGTAGTCAAGTGGGGCTGTGTGACCATTGGTGATTATGGGAATGGATTGGCTTGGGCGCCAGAATAGTAATAAGTAATTAACGTATTTATGCTGTAAAACTCGCCATATTCATCCACACTTGAGTGTTTGTGAGACCGAAAAGTCTCGTAGTTTCTAATACCTACGATACAAGACTAATTGATCTTAATGCTGGGTCAGGACTATGTATGTGACAGTTGGATGTATTTATTTATTTACGCTAGTGCCGCATTCTGGGTTACAGTTTACACAGGGTTCTTTTTGATCCAATGGGTAACAAGAAGTAGGAGAACAAGTAACCTGATGGTAAGTGATCCCTGCCGCATGAGCATTCATAACGCTTGGATCATAGATGTGTTGCCGCCCATCGAATAGAGAGAGAGCGGAAAAGGAAAAAAGAGAATAGAAAAGAGGTGTTCGGCAATGCAAGGTTTCCAGCCAGCCAGTCATTGTTGTATCGCCTGATACCTTTATCTGTCGTAGGTCACCTCTTTCAATCAGATCTAATGCTGTCATTAAGGCGCAATATAGCTATGTGTTTGTAAATTAAATTAAACTCATTAAAAATTTCGATACTGAAATATTTATTGTTTTGCGCATTTCTACGCCTGTGTACTTGTGTAAATAAGTTTATTTTTTTTAATTAACTCGCGTAATGAGCTAAACGGGTCACGCACAGTATGTTTATGCATACATTTAGATGCGACTGCGACAACTAACTGGGCTCGATGTGGAGAGGTTAGCCACTTGGCATCAATCTAAATGAATATATAGGTATACTACGTTAATATTTTGTAACATTTTCGTTTTAGATCATATTAGGTTATGTAAGATGCCAGGTCCGAATTTACTGCCCATAGGGAGACAGCCATATGTAGTAATTAAGGGATATATTTATAACATGTCTATAATAATCCTGCGAAGTATTTTCATGCAGAGTCCATTAAGTTTATTATACCTTTGCAAATATTTCTGCAACGCAGTGTTCCTCTTCTTCTCCTTCCGTCGCTCTCATCAATTTTCAATGTCATGACCTCCTCTCAACGCAGTGCTAACCTGAATAAAACTGCTATGCAAATATAGTTCCTACGGGTGGAAATCTGCTCCATAAATCCGGCCGGTACATTTATGCCTATCCATGTACTATGTACTATCTATCCATTGACAGCCTCCGTGGCGCAGTTGGTTAGACGCCGCCTGTGAAACGAGAGGCCGCGGGTTCGATCCCCGCACCGAGAGAAATGTTTGCGCGGCCCACAAATATTTCTTCCGGGTCTGGGTGTTTGTGAGACCGAAAAGTCTCTCGTAGTTCCTGATACCCGCGATACAAGACTCGATCTTAGTGTGGGATCAGGACTATGTATGTGACTGTTGGGTGTTATTATTATTATTATTATTATTTTTAAATATCCTATTTCTCGGTTTAGTTAGCCGGCATAACAACACAATCACGGGCCTAGGCCAAATGATTGTGGGGTTGAGACAACACTCCATTGGGATTAACTTCGGGTGATAATTCTGATTGCAAAAACTTTCGGACTATTCTACAGGTATTCAAGATGACTGCTTTTTGTATTTGGATAAAAGTTTGCTGTGGTAAATCTAATAAATCTAAAGACTGGGACAACTGTTTTGGGATTACTCCCGTAGTAGAGACTACTATGGGGACAATGGACACCTTTTTTAACTTCCACATTCGTGCTATTTCCTCTTTTAGGTCAATATACTTTGTAAGTTTTTCAGATATTGTAGCTTGCAAATTGTGAGTATTAGGTATAGCAATATCTATTATAGTAGCAGTATTATTTATTTTATCAATTAAAGTGATATCAGGTCTATTAAAATGAACTGTCTTATCAGTTAAAATGGCTCGGTCGAAATAAAGTTTGTAATTGGTGTTTTCTAGTACTGTTTCTGGAGTATATTTGTAATATGGTATAGGCTTATTGGGGTGAACTATCAACTTATATTTTGTAGCTAGTTTTTGATGGATAATGTTTACAACCTGGTCATGTCTGTGTTTATAATCAGTTTGGGCTATTGCTTTACAGGCGCCTGTAATGTGTTGGATAGTTTCTGAGTTACTGTTACATTTTCTGCATATATCGGATTGATTCCTTAATTTCATGATGTGTTTTTTATAGTTGCGTGTCTCAATGACCTGATCTTGAATACCAATCATGAACCCCTCAGTCTCCGGGAAGAGTTCACCTCGTCTGAGCCATTCGTTCGATGCCTTTTTGTCGACGTATGGCTGGCTCAGATCGTGGTAGTGTCTGCCATGCAGAGACTTTAGGGCCCATTGATTTATAACGGACTGTTGATCAATTTGAGTTTCATTTTTTTGTTGGGTTAGATCTTGCAAGTTTAAGGGAGTAAGTTTTCTGTCTGTCTTATTAATAACGCAATGTAGGGAAGAGGTTTCTGCTCTATTGTGAAAATAATTTCGAAGTGTTGTTATTTGTTTGTTATGTAAATTTTTAATATCAATTATCCCTCTCCCACCTTCAGTTCTTGGTAAATTCTGTCGTTGGATAGCAGCTCTTGGATGGTGCTTTCTGTGTTTTGACATGGTGGTATTAATGATTCTTTGTAAGTTGAGAAGTTCCTTTTTCGTCCAGTTTATAATGCCGAAAGAGTAAGTAAGAATAGGTACAGCATACGTATTGATTGCTTTAGTAGTATTTTTGGCATTTAATTGTGTTTTCAATATTGAATTTAGTCTATGTTTAAATTTTTGGGTTATTTGAGTCTTTATTTCTTTATGGTGAATTAATTTCGACTGCTGGTATCCTAGATATTTATATGAGTCTCCCTCACTCATTGAGTTTACTGTCTTTCCATCCTGTAACTGATATTGGTAGTGGTGGTACTGCCCTGCCTTGACACAATTTGTCTTACACTTTTCAATTCCAAATTCCATTGCAATATCCCGTGAAAATTTTTCTGTAATATCTATTAAATGATCTAATTCTGTCTGGCATGAACTGTAAATTTTAATATCATCCATATACATTAAGTGACTTATTTTATAATTTGTGGCCTCATCCGTTCGGGAGGTTATCTCATCTAGAGAATATCCCATATCCACTGAGTTTAACATGTTCGACAAAGGGTTCAAAGCAAGGCAGAACCACAGTGGACTGAGTGCATCCCCTTGAAATATGCCTCGTTTAATCGGTATGGGTTCTGTTTCTAATGTCTTAGATGTTATTTGCAAATTTAAGCGAGTAGTCCACTTAGACATTGTGTTACTTAAGAATGTAATTATTGAGGGATGGATTTTGTAAATATTTAAGACTTCTACTAGCCATGAATGTGGTACGGAGTCATAAGCTTTTTTATAATCAATATATACGCTAAACATATCCCGCTTTCTCTGTTGAACCTGTTTCAAAATTACCGCGTCAATAGCAAGCTGTTCTTTACAGCCCTGGCTAAACTTCCTACATCCCTTCTGCTGTTCAGTGAGAATATTATTAGCTTCCATATGTTGATAAATAAGGTATGATAAACATGCAGTTGTAAGCTTATAAATCGTTTGTAGGCAAGTAATAGGTCTGTATTTAGCTGGGTTATTTAAATCATCGGGATCTTTAGGGAGCATATACGTGACACCGGAAGTGATGTAGGAGGGCATAGTATCAGGGTTTTTAATAAAATTATTTATATGATTGTATAAAAATGGATGTGTATATGTAAGTTTCTTATACCAAAAATTTTGTATTTTGTCGGATCCAGGTGCTTTCCAGTTATGTGTTGATTTTAGGACTTTATGAAATATCTCAATAGGTACAAAGTTGTATTCCATCTCTTTCGTGTTTAATTGATTATTCTCCTCAATTTTTATCCATTCAGCTTTAGTATTATGAATTACCGAATTTCCCCAAATATTTTCCCAAAATTGTTTTAATGAGTTAGTGTCTGGCGCATTTTTATTCTCCCTGTTACTGCTTGGGCTTATAGAATTTGTAGTGTTCTTCGATAATTCCTGGTAAAATCTCTTCTCATTATGATAGAACTGATTATTTTGGGATTTCCTATTTGAGCAAGCTGTATATCTTCTTAGACGACTACTTGCTACTGAGAGCTTTTGTTTCAGTGTGTCTAAAAAGTGCTTAATATTTGTGTTGGGTTCTTCGTGTGTTGTATGTATCTTATATATATTTAAAATGTTGTTGACTTCTTTAATTATTTTTCTAGTTTTATTTCCATTGCTATATTCTGTTAATCTGCCAATTTTCGATCTTAAGTCTAATATTTTCTTCTCTAGCCTCCTCTGCCACGGGGGTTTTACTTTCTGGTGCCGAATAGGCTCCAACGGAGGAATGGATAATTTAGAACCATTGATTTTAGCAGCTGTCCATGCTGCGCAATAGATCACTGTGTGTAATTTATCAAATTCTATATCATCATTTACATTTTGGGGCATTATTACTTCGTTTATGTAATTAATAATTAAACTTAGTTTTTTTGAAGATTTTTGCTTCGGTATGTAAGGACGCTTTTCAGGGTTTATCTCATTGAAAAAATCTAATGCATTTCTAAATGTGTTTTCAATATCTAGTTCTTGTATTATGTTTTGTACCAGAGTTGTATCGTTGTTATTATTTCCATTTATGTTATTGAGTTGGTCAGTGATAGATGTGTAGTCATTCAAATTTGATTCTCTATTTTCCTGTTGTGGAGAAACAACTTCTAATGTATGTGCCTGGTTGTTACATGTGGTAGTAGTGTTTAATGATATTAATCCTAATTCATTAGCTACCTCTTCTCTAATAAGGTTGAGCCTATCTTGTTCGATAAACTTATTAGCTATTATAACTCTTCTTTGGTCTGCAATTCTTTGTTCACTCAGATGAGCGAGTTCAGGAAATAAATTAATAAAATTTTGATATAAAGGTTTCCTATATGCGGTTTTGTTAGTTTCTAATTTTGTAATACTGTAATATATTTTTATTATTGCCTCATTGTGTTCTGCTGTCCATCTCATTCTTCTTCCTGTTGTTTGATGTTCATATGGAATTCTAGATTGATGGGTCTGTAAATCACTTTCAATTTCAGATTTTATTTCTTTAATTTCGTCATCGCTAAGTAATTTATTTCGGATGATTGCTCTACGTTGATCACCGATTCTTTGTTTACTAACTTCAATATGTGGATATTTTTCTATAAATAGCTGATGGAGGAGGGATAAATAAGTCTTAGTATCGGTTTCTAATTGAGTAAGTTTATAATAGTTGCGCAGGATAAATTTATTCATTTCCTTACTCCATTTTATGCGCATACGTTGAGTCTTGACGGGTGCAGTGTTTTCGACATTTGTCGTCTGCACAACGTGTTCGACTAGTGGTTCAGATGAAATATTAGATAATGAAGAGGAGGAGCGAACTAAATCATAGTTCAGATATGAAGGCGGAGAGGATGGCACAGATGAGAATAGAGATTTTGGAGAGGAAGATAAGGATACTTGATCGGCTGTCGCATTATTTTCGGGTGACCCGGTAGGAGCCCGCCTGTTCAACTCTCTACCGCTGACGGTTCGCATGCTGTGGCACTCAGCGTCAGCTCCAAGTGCGCCCCGGCGATCACCCCCGGGAAGCGGTCCTATACGTTTTCTTTTTGAGCGAGTCTCCATTTTACAAGGGTATCCAGAGCCATGTTAGCCGTGCCAGTAGTTTTCATCACGTATCCGCCCCCCACGTGAGTCAGGTGTTCGACTCGGACGTATGGTTGGGATTTAGGGGGCTTATTATTATTATTATTATGTTGGTAACAAACTGGATTCAAAATGCAACACATATTGTCGCATACCCAATAAGGGGTATTGGGCCCTTTTCTCTTCCTATATCTATATGGGCCGGCAACATATCCATGATCCAAGTGTGTAGGACACTGGTTTTCTGTTATTTGGACAGCTACGTAGGCAGTTCAAAAATCTTACCCTTTGCAGCAACGTGAGTAAAAGAGAAATCTCAGAATTCAATCAATGACCAACCTTTATTCGCTGCATCAAAAAACTCAGACAATTAAATCCATACAATACGTCTGCAATCGGCAAAATGACAATCAAAAAACAATGAAAGAATTAACGTGAAATCAGACGCAACGCAACGCGAGTCTGCTTGTGCTAATTGATTGAAGTTGGATCGCTCTATTAGTCTAAGTGGCTCATGGGCCGTTTTCGTATGGATAATTTTATTTATATCTTCTTTTGTGTTTCCGACAGTTTCCTTAATGGATGTAACTTGCAGGAAAATATGGTAGGAAGGAACGACAAGCAGTGTTTTTAGTGTCTTTGGCATGGCTGGACTAGACCCGTAGCAATGAGATACAGGAATTGTGTGATGATTTCGTTAATATCTTCTTTTCCTTTCAATTCTTACCTTTAATTTAACCAATTCTTGATACTTAAATACTGAAGTATTTCTCTTTAATTCTATCTAATTTCCTAGAGTTATTTCGTGTGGGTGGTAATCGAAGTTATTTGTCAATCTGACTTCATACCTGATATTTCACATTCTCGACTGTAGCAGCATTTAATCTTATACATTGATTGAAAATAATATTATTAAATCATAAAAAATAGAAGCACTATACGACGTGTAGTGGCAATTAACTTTTTCTGTGGCATTTTTACCGATAGTATTATTCCGCGCAATTGAATCTAGTGTTTTTACTGCTGACAATGATGGAGTGGCTGACGATCCATCTAATGGAGATTAGTTGCCATTGTCCAATGGCCAATACCGCTAGCAATGTTATTACATATCGCACCATATAGTTTGCAAAAACGTTAGTAATATTATTAAATCTCTAGTGTCATGTCTGTTACGCCCTTGAGATGCATAATAACTGCAATACCAGTATTGATAATGACGTCTAATAGCCAATAATCCATGCAATTATATTAAACGCATCCGTTGTTACAGGTGCCGTGTAGCGTCATGATGGAAATGACAGTGAAGTGCCGGGGGCGGGAGCCGCGCACGCGACGCGCCGAGTAACCGCCGGCGACCACCGCGGCCACCACCACCTACCATGTGATTCCACCTGCGGGAAGATGCATGCGAAAATACGCATTTGGGAGAGGCGAAAACATCCACGATGACACCACGGCACCCCCACGAATGCATTAAGTGAACGCTTCATAGTGATAGATGCGCTTCTTTGTGTGTGCCGATTGCGGAATACGTATGTTATATTCATTTGGGCGTTTTAATTTTACACCGGTTCAGTTATTCCGGTCTCATCATTTCGTCCGGAAGCAATATTAGTTAGGTTAGATGTACGGCGTACCGTAGCTTCAGCAAGTTCGGCAAAACGGGTATTAATTGTAAATGTAAAAATCAATGTATAACGTAATGTTTAGTTCTCCGAACGGCGGGGCCAAATAATTTCGATTCAGTAGTTAGTTTAATTTTTAAAATGGTGTCGAACACTACGATATTCGCCAAGACTACGATGAGCAGCCACTACAACACTACATACGGGCCGAATTCGACATTTGTAGTGCCGACGTACCTGAGCCAGGAGGAGTTTATAGCGCTGCAGATGACAAATACGTCGGAGGCGAACACGACGTTGAACGACACGCATATAAACTTGGTGTTGAAGACGTGGTATCCGAGTGGGTATTCGCCAGCGCACATCATCATTGCGTCGGTGGTGGTGACGGTTCTGATGATAATGGTGGTGGTGGGGAACATGCTGGTGATCATCGCGATAGTGACGGAGAAGGCGTTGAAGAACATTCAGAACTGGTTCATAGCGTCGCTGGCTGTGTCGGACTTCTTTTTGGGGTTGGTGATCATGCCGTTCTCACTGGCGAACGAACTAATGGGTTACTGGATTTTCGGGTTTTGGTGGTGCGAGATACACTCGGCTATGGACGTGCTGCTGTGTACCGCGTCTATTATGAATTTGTGTTTGATATCGCTGGACCGGTACTGGAGTATAACTCAGGTGAGTGGTAGTGTAATAATTATATTCTTTTAGTTCCTAAACTAAGTATAGAGACTATTTTAACTTCTCGTCCAGTTTATCGAATGTTGTTGGTCAGGACCAACACAGCATGTAAAGATGACCAAAGTTTGGCTGGCATTAAAATTAACCGACAAGTAACTATTTATATAAACTGGAAACAAAATGAAGACGTCTCAATTCGCTATAAAATTAAATCATAAAATATTCATAAGTACTTAAAAAAATTCATTCGTCGGGATTTTTTAAAACTTTTGTGTTTTAGGCTACGAAATTCGGTATTATTGAAATAACTTTAAAACATATTTTAACTATCTAAAGTTTTGTCTTCTTCGCTCAAACTGAATGCAAAAGTCGTTCGAAAATGACAAAAGCTTCGATTACTAAAAGATTTTAAATTTGTCTATGAATAGCCTTTTATTCTGAACATAAGCAGGAGTTTAAACGAATATAAACATTATTTCTGTCTTCCTCACTCACCAATTAATTCATTACGTTAAAGAAAAAGCGTAATCAACCAAGTAATTAAGTTACTAACAAACAACAAAACTCGGAAATATTCAAAACATACACATTTAAACTGGCCAAAATAAGATCTTTTGTGCGAATAAAACTACTGAAACAGATTTGGTTGGTTAAAATTCCTCCGTTGAATTCAGGCATCCCACCGGCTGTTTCATTTAGAGGGAAATAGTTTTAAATGTAGTTAAATGAACATTTCATTTACAATTCGGTTGCATCTAATCTCATTTGGGACCATTAACGCGCCGAAAATGCAGAGTTCGGTGGAACTGTTGTCTTCACCGCCGCGCAGCGCCGCGGCAAGATTGGAATCGTGAGAATATTCTTTTCATATTGCAACGTGGTTTTTATACAGTTTGTTTTGTGTATTTTAATGTAAAGATTCTCTGTTAAGTTACGATTTCATTTGATGTTGTTTTTGTAGGAAAATAAGAGAATACCCACAGTGATAGTACGAAGTAAATTGCTCGCATATATGTCAAGTTATTTTCTTAATTAATATTCAAATGAAATGATTTTGAAAAGTTTAACATTTTATATTACATAGCGGTCCTGCTATAAACACTTCAAAATGGCGGCCAAAATGTTCAATTCCGCCTATCAATTTAGAATATCGACCAATCGGACCACGAAAAACGAATAAAATTTCCTCGTATTTCCTAGATTTTTCACTATTGCTTCCCTCCGGTAGGTATGACGTGATGATATAGAGCATACCTCGATAAATGACTTATCCGACATAAAAATATTTTTCAATTCGAACCAGTAACAAACAAACTATTCAGCTTTATATATTAGTATAGACATCATAAGACCATGACTATACTAATAACGACGATAACTAATGCTACTGGTTGTAAACCGGGCACAAATATTTTACTTGTAGCCCTAGTATTTGTCAATTCTGCCTCTAGTTTTCGTGACACTTAGCCAATCTTTGGTGATATTTGTAAAGCTAGATTGGCATAAAACCTTGTGGCAAAACAAAGCAACACTCGTATCGCAATGGCTGGCAATTACAAACGAACACTCGGAACAATTTCAACATTTATTATTAGCTTAGTGGCGGCCATCATGCTAATTAACACACTAAGTGAATGCAACAATTACAAACTCATGCAGTTTTTAATGGAATTGCGCTGTTGTCGCGGCCGGAGGTTTTTTGCGACTTGTAATTATGAGAGTAAGTGATAGATTTTGTTGCAAGAATTGTGAAGGTAGATTGTATTAATTAACATAAATATATGGGCATACAGGGCGTAAAATGTTTCGACGTAACTGGTGCGCGCGCTCCAGTTCCAGCTCTTTAGTGAAGGGATACTGAAATTAGTCATAGTAACGATTTTGAAAATGCTTGCTTGTATTATGATAGAAAACTTAATAAAAAAGGAAACAATATTTTTTATCACTGTTTAGACGAAATCTATTACGTTAATTTATTTTTATTTTATCCTTAGTTTTTAACTTAATGGTTGTATTATTGTTTAGATTCTCAAACAATGGATTATAAACGGGCGTGTAGGATCTCGGTCAGGGAGAAACCGTGATTCAATCCGATTTATGTGATAATTTGGAAACCAATTTACAAATTTTCTGCTTCACTCCTTTCTTACTTAGTCCTTTCTAACAAAGCCTGGTGAAAATATTTATCTGTAGGTGTAATGAATGTTGATTCCTAAATGATTAGGTACTCATCAGGCGACTTGGTTGCCATCACTACATTGTATAAAACAAAGTCGCTTTCTCTGTCCCTGTGTCCCTTTGTATGCTTAAATCTTTAAAACTACTCAACGGATTTTGATGCGGTTTTTTTTAATAGATAGAGTAATTCACGAGGTTTATATGTATAATACGTACATATTATTGTAAAGAAATATATATGCACCCGGGTGAAACTGGGTCGGGCTGCTAATTTTGAATAAAATATTTTATGAATGTTGTCACATTTGATGATTGATTACTGAAAGCCTCTTCGGCTTAGAAATTTATCCGCGTCGGATGGTGCGGATTCAATTCCCACAAAGACAAATATGTATAAGATACATACGCCGTGCAAAATCATGGTTCGGGTTTTAGAGCACGTGTACTTTGTGTTAACAAACCCCTCTATAATGAGTAATCTTACAGTGGCGCAACGTTTTAAAAGCAAAAAAGTTTACTTCACTAACACAATACTAATGTCAACGACTAATCAAATATAATCACGGTAAAAACATAATTATCCGCCATCTTAGTTTTTATAGTCAATAAGAATGCTAATAAAGTGGCAATAAATTATTAGGATCTCGTTGATCGTGACATAATGGCCGTTGGTAATTAGATTCTCGATGTTAGACCTAATTTTGGTTGAACAACACGCTTGTTCGCCGACGGTGGCGGAATTTCAATCGGGCTTTTATTTATTTTTGGTAATATGTGTTTTTGTTGTGGAGGATAATCCTAAAGTAGATAATCTTTATTAAATGATCTGCTCGGGATTCAACTAAGCTACGACTCCTGTATAATTACTGTATTGTAAACTTGTTTTGAAATTAGCAACGCTAGAATTTCTTGCTCATTCTTCTCTACCGAAAACAGCCTTGTGAATCGGGTGGTAGCGAAAAAATAAAAAGTGATTGAATCTAAATAATGTATGACATGTTATGGGTTCAAAAATCATTTCATATTTATTTTAGTCTAATTATGGAAGAGTTAAGAAGCATGAAAAATGTAGGCATGATTCTGTAGAAAGCAAATGCTAATCATTTATAGTGCGTGGTGGTCGCGAGTTCAAACCCCAAGGCACTCTAGCCTTTCAGAGTCATGTGTGTATTGATAGTAAATCACCACGCACTATTACGTTGAAGGAAAACATCGTGAGGAAACTTGCATACCATAGCGATTTGTAAGAATTTATATAGTATGTAATGATCGCCAACACTCACTAGGCCTATGGTGAACTATATGGCCTAATCCGTCTCAATCATATTCTCGATTATAGACGAGGCCCCTGCTCTAGAGTGGGACACGAATAATTACAAATTTTTGTATTGATGTTATTTTAATAATTGTTTTGTTCTTATTGCAGCCAAAATATACATTTTATCTAACTCTCTACTAAGTATATAAAACGAGGAACACCTCACCTATCAAGTTGTTACCTTACTAAGTTGATTTAAAATTCTACGTCACGTATTATTATATGTTATTGTAGACGAGGCCTGTGCCCTGCAGTGGGACACGAATACTGACAGATAATTGTACCGATGTTATTTTAATGATTGTTAGGTACTTATTGCAGCTAAAATAAACGCTTTGTCTATCTATCTACTGAATATACATAACGTTAAACACCTCACCTATTAAACAGTTACCTTACTAAGCTGATTTAAAATTCTTTGTCACGTATTCCGTGGGAGGAGAGCACGTCGCCACAATATCTTAGCTCTGAGCTCTCGCACCAAGTCCATATCACTTGAACGGTTGCTAACAATATAAAATCCAGGAGTAAAGGTGGCCCTGCTGAATAGGAATCACCTGTGTTTTAAGAATTGTAAGTGGTATAGGCCAATATTGGCTAGGGACCATAGGAATCACCTGCGTTTTTATAATTTAAGAGAAGGGCTGGTGAATATTTGCTAGGTGTTGAGAAGTTATTTGTATTGGTTGGTAACTGGTGTGCTGCTAAAAGTGGCTACTATACATATAAACGTAGGGTATTTGGGTAAAATATAACGGATATACCATTATATTTAAGAAATCTGTCCTTGATGAGATACAAGAATCATATAAAAAAGAAAAATAAAAATATATATTTCAGTATTGATTCCAAAATCGAGAATTCAATGACTACTAGAATTTTAGGGTAATTATGTAGTAAATACGGTAATTCACTATAACAACGAAGGAAAACATCGTTAGGAAACCTGCATACAATAGCTATTTAAAAAAAAAATCATGTTGCGTAAAGTCCGCCAAAACACATAATAAAGCCTAACCATTCTTAATCGTGCTCTCGATTGTAGAGAAGGCCCTTGTCCTACAGTGGGACGTATATGGGCTGATATAGTACCGTACAGTATGCAGTAAATCATTAAAAACACCCAACAATCACAAACATTCCTGACTTCACTTTTTTTGTGTGTATCAGATAACTACGAAATACCTAGGAAACAATTTTAAATATATATTTTTTCTTTACGATATTCGAACCTACAGCCCATCACTTCACAGCTGGCTTCATATCCTTAGAAATTATCATAACTAAATAAACGAACAACAACCAGACAAACACCGTCCAAAATCGCAAAATAATCAATCACCCTATCATGAAATATATCAGCACGGTCCATACCAAAACTAATAGAACTAGCAAACTGATGGGAGAGTTGCGCCTCGCAGTTAATCAGCGGTGTCCATAGATTTTCGATGCTCTACCGCCCTCGCCCGCTACCCCCTGCTCTATCAACTCTACCTCGATAATTAACAATCTTGTTACTGTATGACATTGTTTGCGTCTGACCGCCCTCCTGGCGTTGGTTATTTTACAGGTATACTAGCTTGGTGCGCGGGTTTTGTTTGAGTTTTGTGAATAGTTTAGGATTTTCTGACATAGTTGGTGTATGCGAGTTGATTGGATAATTTTACGATATACATACATACGATTGATGTATAAATAAGAATAGATCGCAATCAAAATCTCTGGCAAAAATAAATGTAAAGTTTAAATTTGAAATTATATAAAAATGAATCAGATACTCCACATATAATATCTCGAGGCAAAGATCGCAGTAAAGTTTTATGCATTGCTTAACAATCAATTTTTAATACTGTTGCTCTGTTTATGGGTAGACGTGATGTTACATAATTTATTTTGGCTTTTCCTACAAATTACTGTATTTGTAAACCTTGTGGATGGATGAATGTTGCTATATCCGTACTATTTCTACACCCAAGCCTTGTATTGAAATCGCTCGGTTCGTCTGTACCGAAATAGCTTGGCATGAATTTGGTCAGTCTGGGGAATTTTAAAGTTGTTGATAACTCTTCTATATTCGTCTGCTTCTTGATTTAGCTTACAGGGACGAGATTACAAAGGTACGAAATTTTCATTGAAATAGTTTTTTTACGAGAATATGTATGTATACCAAATTACATGACTATTGAAGTGTTTTTCTTGCATTTGCCCAGGAAATGAAAAAACAGGTCACCTGGTGGTTAACCATTAACGTGAATGAAAATCTACAACGCTTGCATCGTATATTCCGGCTTTTCATAACTGTATTATTTAGACAGGACGTATTATGAAACGTAACACAACACGAAAACTTAATACATCCAATTGCAACGCAAACATATTCACGTCGAGATTACCGAATATTCGGAGCGCAATGTAAACCGTCCGGGCCCATTGTGTCGCGCACAGCGAGTCGATGTGTTTCCGAACTATTTCTGAGCGTCCGCAGCCTTGTAACAGGTTTACCGGCCGTTCCGGTACAACCGGTTTAGCCGGCACGGTTCCCACCGGTTTAGCCGGCACGGTTCCCTCCGGTTAGGCCGGTGGTCCGACAGCGGCTTAGGCTGTTGTCCGCCGGACAGGGTATCCGGATTTAGGTGATTGTTTTGTGTTTGTGAGGGTTTTGTTAGGATTGCAATTGAATATTATATTTGAATTTAAATTGTGGAGACTGGGATTATTTCATGGCATGTTCCAAGTTTTAATATGTCTGTTTGTCTGTCTATATCAGCCTATATTCCCACTCGAGGGCACGGGCTTCCTCTACAATCGAGAGTACGATAGAAAGTGGTTAGGCCATATTATCCTCCACGTTGGCCTATTGGTGGTTGCCGTCAATCACCATTTTATATATACAAAGATGATTTTAAAATTGTTATATTGTTATGCTTAAGTTGTATGATTAATTGTTATAGTAACTTTTACTAACGTAACTATTCCTTGCATTCTTAGCGGAGCATTTCTTAAGCCTATGCATATTACGCGCTTATCCATAAATGTATGTCAACTTTAAAACAAAGAAATGTACTCTTAAATAATCAACTGATGAAGGTAGCATTACGACACGCACTACTACAAAATTTAGTTTGCGATTCATTGCGCATTTATTATTCAAAACAATAAATTAAGTATGAACAAGTGTTCTATTCCATTTATAACCTTTACTCCTTAATTGCTTTAAAATAGAAATACAAAACACAGATGCAAAATATTAAACTCTAAATACGGTCGAACGTATTCGCATCATAATATCAAATTAGGCGATAAAATTTAATTTGTATCGGGCGGGAATATGCCTGTTATGGCTCGACATCGGCTTATCGTTTCTCCCACGCGGCACATATTTAATGTATGCAGCCACTGTTTATTATAAATATTAGTTTAATAATAATTATATTGTCTAAATATTTGGAGAGTCTAGTCAGCAGAACAATGGACTATAATAGGTAGTCTATTACAGTCCACTCTACCAATTTTTTATTGCTATAAATGGCTGTACGTGCCTTTCGCCTGATGATAAGTGATACGACTGCTCACTGACAGTAGTACGACCAAAGAACATGAATTGCAAAGCTATGCTTAGCATTCCACTGCGCTCACCATTCTGAGACATAAGATGTTAAGTCTCTCCTTTTATCTTACGTTGAAAAGTGACTGTATAAATAAATCACGTCCACATGATTGTAAGTTTAGTGCCGTCCAGACACAATATACATTGGCCAGAGATTTTTTTATAATTTAAAATGATTATACCGAGTTACTTAAATATTACTAACTTTACTTATACATCGAACTATAAAATAGTTCTTTCCTTTCTATTTTAAATCTGTTTTTATTACGTTCGCACGAATATATTTTTTCTTATAAGAAAAACAATGACGTAATAAAGTGACAAATGATTTTTTTAATTAGTTGTGATCACTACAAGGCACGTAATGAAATGTTATTGTATCAATAGCAATTTCTCTGTATCGCGCTTTATTGTTTTTTATACATAAGTCCTTCATATGCAACTTGCAAAGAGCCGTTCTTTGAAATCCTCTTTGAACATTAAAGAGAAAAAAAGCAACCGATCGAGAGAGTACTGCTGCTTCATCTATATCCAAAGTATGTTTGTCCTACTAACCGGTTGTGTGTAAACATCATGGCCTCTGAAATTACTAGGCATTAGACATTGCGTGTGACGTCTTGACGTGACAGTAGTAGGGTACTTAATATCAATTAATTCTAAGTGGTGTTCCGTCTGTTTATGGACAGGCATGAGTCTTACTGTCAGATGATTAATTTGCACGTCTGTCATATCAGCAATAAAAGAAAAAAATATGTGTTATATTAATGTTCATGGTTAGTGTGTTTCTTGCATTTGAGGTGTTGTGTTACATACCTCTCAATATGTCATCATCACCATCAGCCTATTCGCGTCCACTGCTGGACATAGCCCTCTCCTATGGCACGCCATTGGGCTCGAATTTCAGCCCATCGTCTCCAACCGCTACCAGCTATCTTTAAATTATTGTCCACTTGGTTGGAGGGCGTCCTACACTACGCTTGCCAAGGCGTGGTCTCCACTTCAGAACATGATAAGTCCACTGCCACTTCAACTTGCTGATCCGTTGGGCTCTGTTACCTTGGTTCTCTGTCAGATAACCTTTCAATATGTAAAAAGTTTTTTTATATTGAAATATTTTTCACATTAATCTGATCGTTTTTTAAATTAAACGTTACAGCATCACAGGTTTCCAGATATTTGAGGTAATTTTTTTCATAAAATTAAATATTTCCTATGTTTAGCTCCCAGCTCCTCAAATCACGATAGTTTGATAATCTGGTAGATGTCTTTAACTGCTCTAATATATAGTATATCTAAATGATCTATATCGAGACCTTGCCCAAAACTTACGCAAACTTTACGCAGAAAAACTTTTCGCATTACTACTAATAAATCTCTTTAGTTGCGCTATCGTCACCGCAATAAATCGGAGGCTTAAAATTTCTCCACGCATCCTATCACTTATCGACGTCGCCAAATATCGGGACAAATGTATAATTCAGCAAGCTATGTTAAGTACGTCGCGTCCCGAGAGGTCCCGAAAACTCCCGAAAATATATAGGGAACTATTCCCTTTGTTGGGTAAAAAGGGAGAAATAAAAGATGCGAAATATTCTATATCAATAGGCGTTATTGAATTGTGCTCATTGTGACCGCGCCGCTTGTCACATTATTGTTGAATAATGCTTTATTATGGAAACTGTTTTATTTTTCGGCTGTTTTGTTAAAGGTTTTTTATTTAACTGTGTGATCTTTTGGTATAATTCTGTTCTACGTTATACAGACTATTAGTAGCCTATTGGTACCTTAATGTGCTGAAGGAAAATTCTAGGTTCGATTTCCCGGACAGTAATCTTATCCATTTTATGCAGTTGTTCTATTCAATGTCATTTGCATGAAATTAGTAATTTCCAAAAAATCTCTATACTAATTTTATAAACAGGAAAGAATTGATCGTTTGTTTGCATTCAATTGGTTCTGAAACTACTGGACTATACTATATTATTAAAAAAGTGTATCTGCATCCAGGCGGATCCGGGCCGGGCCGCTAGTTTCTTATATTTTCGAAGGCCAACAACGCAGGATTAATAATTTGTTTGCCATTATTCAAAGTTTTCATAGGCGGTGGTAATAAAGTTTACATTAGCTGTTTTTTGACAAAAGTCGACGTCACATGATAATCCTACGCCTGAGGATTTCATTTCTTTAATACACCATTTAATTGTCTGATCATCCACTTCATTTTTATTACCTTCATTATCGTCCTCGGCCACAGAATGGTCTCTGAAAATTGGATCAATCAACATTCCTACATAAAACTAAATAAAATTACCGCCTATTCTTAGATCCTTAATGTAGTTTTGGCCAAGCAAAGCGAACACAGCTGAGGAACTTTTATTATCTCGTAACTCATTTATTACTCCCAAATTACTAATAACTTTTTGTTGGAAGAGTTATGTATCGACGGTTTAGTTACTTTTATTCGGTTTGTTATTGCGGTGAATTTTCAATGGTAGCAGATGTGAAGAGCTGGGATAGTATGGAATTTAATATAACGTTTTAAATGACTAGTGGGTGTAATTAGATTAAACTGGTCTCCTGTGTGTATATTTCATAGAATTGCGATGAACTGGCTAATGCCTGATTGCTTACTAGCCATATTATATTAACCCTAGGGTTTGCTTGGTTGAAGTTCGATAAAATCGTGATACTGTACTTGACTAAATACTTGACATGTTTGGCATAACTTTTGAGCTACATTCCATTTCACTAAAAATAATTATGATGCATTATTGGTTATGACTATGTAAATGTGGCTTGAAGATAATAAACAACTATAATATATTCTCTCTTCGTTGTTATCTTATTGAAAAGTACAGCACCAAACAGGTTTTCAATGGCCAAAATTAACAAAATTACAATTTTTCAAATTTTTTTAATAAAATAACCAAAAATCATCAGTGCAAACAAGCGACTAATCAGATCTGACTCTGTGATACTTAATAATAGCCAAGTTTACCCGTAGTTAGCAAATCCCGCCGGAGCCATTAAATCAACACGTGGCGTGAATATAAATTTTTGTGCGAAGCCAGCGAGACTTGGATTCGCTCCGGACGCGTCTGGGCGCTGTTGTAAGTGATATTATTAAAATTAAACATTCTTAAAGCCAGATGTAAGATATACTTTAAAGAGCATTAAGAAGTAAGCTGGAATAAATGAGATGTTTCTCCTAGACCAGGTTAAGTCTGCTCGGATGGCTACCGCTAATGTATGGTAACCACAGTGTGTCGTATTTCGGATTTATCCTACGTATTAGTCGGGGTATCTATGTGTATTTATTTACTGACACTCCATAAATCATATATATGTTTTATTACAAGTAATATATGTTTTGGACCGACATAATTGTATTGATTGCACAACACCTTATTCTCGGGTGTATTTTAGTAAAGTTTAAATAAGATTAAAAAAGGATTACGGAAAAACATTAGTACGTTGACTAGATAATGAACAGAAAATAATAAAATTAGGTATTTAGTGTCTTGAAATGTAGAAATCTTCAATTATATTATAGTTCAAAAAGAAATAAATGACCAGTAACATGCAGTATCAGATGCTAATATCGAAAACTGTAATGCTTTAATGGTGATGATAATGGTATCCATGATAATAAACCATGTTTTCAAAACCCTTGACATGTTTAGTATTATGATATTATATTCAACTCATTAAGACAACCCTAACTGGGTTACATTTCACCTAAAGATTTCGTCACCAAAATTAAAAGTTAGATCAATAAATAATATAAATAATTTTTAAATATATTTTATTCCGCATTATACTGCTTTGTAATCATCAATATTGTGTGATTGACAGGCATCATTCACAGGTTGACATATTTCGCCATTCGGCTGTATTTATCCCGTCCCTGCAGGCAATTTTTGCGAATGCGATTGACAATCATAACACAAACAACAAACTGTGATGTTTGATTTAAAATGCAATTTATATTTAAAATGTGTTGTATTACTGCGAATTTTTACATTGTTATGTAAATGTGTCCTAATATCCATTGACACAAATGTGTTGAGGATTTCTAACAAGAATATACAGTGAACACCCATACTAGATTATCAAATTTCGGAATTCCTTTTTTTTATTGTTATAAATGACGAGACGAGCATGAAATTCACCTGATGGTAAGCGATACGACTGCTCATGAATAGTAGCAAAATCAAACGGCACCTTGAATTACAAAGCAATGCTTGGCATTCCACTGCGCTCGCCATCTTGAGACATAAGATGTAGTGTCAGTATGACCAGCAGTTACTCTGGCTACAACCTTCAAACCGAAACATAACAGTGCATTTACCCCGCTGTTTGACGGGAGAAATAGACATTGCGGTGGTACCTACCCAGGCGGCCACTCACATATGAGAGACCTACCATCAGTGTCATTGCACAGTTCCGGTAAACGAGCATACAGGTTACCTGATGGTAAGTTATAGTTGCCGCCCATTAACACCCACAACACTTGGTTCATAGATCTGTTGGAAGAAGAGCGGGAAGGAAATAGTATAGGAGGAGGAAAGGACTATTTCTATTCAGCAATCTCACTAACTGAATGAAACGAGTCAACGAAGCTGTTGCTTCACGTCGACTTCTTGTCAGAAAAAATAAGTAGCTGAGTCTGAGGCTGACAACTGTGTGGTTACAATTAACTTTTATACTTACGATAGAAGAGATCTCCCATCAGCAGATCCTATATTATAAACATATTGGCATTGCACTTATTTTAAAGTAAATTATAGTTCCTACTGATGTGGACACAAAGAAGGCGCTAATTATAATAAAGCACTATTTCTTTTATTAAAATCAAGTGCAGTCAATTTAGAAACGAGCAATGTACAAGGAAATATCATTTCACGTCATAAAATAAGCGATACATTGCTGCTTGTGTATTGAACACGTAAAAAACTTTTTTTATGTTTCATTCCTGAGTTGAAGAACTGACGTAGTTCCCGCAACTTGTCACTTTACTTCATGTGTCATAACTTGTTTTTTATAACTTTTATCTTTTTGATATCGTTGCTTATGTGATGTTTTACGTCAAATTACAGTTTCGTTTTTGGTGAGCTATTTTTGTTTCGGTTCTTTATATATATATTTTTCTATACACGATATTTTGTATACTTCTCGATAGTACGTGGCGTAGTAAGTCAGATGCCGACTGTGAAACAAGAGGTCGCGGGTTTGATTTCCAAGTTAACAACTATTTGGTGCATGTCTGGGAGTTTGTGAGACCGAAAAGTCTGTCGCGGTTCCAGATATATCTGACATAAGGCTCGATCATAATGGTCAGGAGTAAGTATGTGACTGTTGGATATATTAATTATTTTTTTTTGGGTATTGGTAATTAAGTAGACGAGGCTGTTAAGGTGGAGGTCGTGTATTCGGATCATGCATGTATTGATAGGCACATAAATTGTATTATTATCATATCATTATTCATTATTGTATATTGTATTGTATATACCACGAACTTTAACAGCTTAGAGAAAATCGTGAGGAAACCTGAATACCATAGAGATCCTTACAAGATTTTCTCCTATATATATCCGAACAGTAGAAACAAGGAATTTTTCGTCGTAAAAATACATCATGGTATGTTGCAGATATTTTGCTAAGTGATGATGATGATGATGAATTCTTAGCCGTTTTCGGCTTCGGCGACTGTGATATTGGACACAATAATCTTTAAATTGGACTTTGGTCTTCCGTCCTCTGGTGCGCTCTAATTTTGCTAAGTGATCACCTACTAGTCACAGCCACAACGAGCATAATTCTTCCTTCTTTTTTTATTATAATTTCTTTTTATTTGATTTTTTATATCCGTAAACATATACGTCGTTTTGTTCGCTAGTGACAAATAAACAGTTTTTCTTTCTTTCTAAATATCCCATGCTTAGCAATGGACTTTGGACAATTATGGAAAGTATTGTCATGAGTACAATGCGCTTAATTGTGATTTATAGAAGCGCTGTGCTGTGGTTCGCGTCACAATGCAAAATTATGCTGAGTAGTCACATACATGTCACAGCCACGTTCGCATTGTCACATTAATTTAACATTATTGCCGTTTTTAAAGCTATTTGCGAATATACAGGGTGTCCCATGCCGATGCCACATTTAAGATGATTCCTTTTATTTGAGGTGTTATGGTATATAGATAAAAATAATCCTTAAGATCCAGATTTTTGGTTGGTATCGCAAAATGATAGTTTATTTTTTAACCACACGGCGGGCTTAATTCCTGTTATAGACATGTGATTATTCAAAAATCTTTGAATGTCATTTAAATTGTTATTAAATTAAAATGATGTCTTCTTTCAGTAAAATTGTCTCTCACAGGAAGCCCACTGCTGAACATAGGCCTCCAGCAAGGATGTCCACATCGACCTGTTAGAATCGGATGGCATCCAGTGACTTCCTGCAACGTTAACCAGGTCTTCCGTCCACCTTGTAGGCGGGCGTCTGACACTGCTCTTGCCTGTACGTGGCCTCCAATACAGGCCTTAAAATTGGATATCTACAATATATAAGATACTTCCTCTCTATGTGGCATCGGCATAGTACAAATCGTATATTATGGCAATATGTATGTGACAAATAAATTCGTTTTCGGTCTTTTTAATTAGTTATTGCAATATAATCCATTTAGATTATTTATCAGTAAGATATATTAACGCTTACCCATGGAAAGTTATTCCAGCCTGCTCCAAATCGGCTTAATACAAACTAAAAGAAAATAAAAATAAAATAATAAGGATAAACATATTTGCATGAGATACTATGACGGGGCTTGCACTTTCTGTGGTGTTCGCCGTACAGCCGGATACAAATTTCCTACCGCCTTTTGCAATATCATATTTCACCCTTATATTGTATTTGACCGGTAAGATTTCTGGAAGTCTATAGAACTTGCTCTCGGTGAGACGCTTATGTGCATACTATTGTTACGAGAATGAACTTAGAATACATATCTAGCTTAAAAAGCCTGAGATGTGTTTCCAGTTTTACCATATATGTTAACTTAAAAATCAGAGATACGTTTCGAGGCAGTTGGAGTTAAGCCATGTATGTTATATAAGAGTGTGGCTCAAGAAAGGGAAACCACAATTGAATTCCGAAGCGAGATAAATATTTACACAGGTAATTAATGCGAGTATAAATGTTTTTGAGACCGAAAAGTCTATAGTAGTTTATGATACCAATAACACATCTGTTCCATCGCCTGATGGTAAGCGAGCCGATCACTTGTGAACATTAGTAAAACTAAACAACACCATGAGTACCAAAGCAATGCTTAGCATTCTATGAGCCACTCGCCATTCTGAGACATTAGATGTTAAGTCTCAATATGTCCAGTAGTTACTCCGACTTCAACCCAAAACACAACAGTGCATTAAAACTGTTGTTTGGCGGGAGAAATAGCATTGCGGTGGTACCTACCAAGGTGGCCTCTCCCATATGACCTACCACCAGTTAGGTTGACCAGAGGTCATGACTATATGACTTTTACGTCTAAGTATTGTAACCCACTAAACTACGTTTCGTTTCGAAGGTGTCCTACAGCTCGGCGCATTCAGGTCATCCGCGCTCTTCATTACAAAACCTTCCAAACTTAGCATTCTCCGCTGCATAAAATTTCGAAATATTAAATTTCCACTTACACTACCGTCAGACGGCGACGGAATAAATGGAACGGGGTTTCGCTGCATAAATCAGGGCGGTTTTTGTCGTAATAAATATTATAGCAGGGCGCAGAGTAAACAAGACGTCTGAGAAATATTGTCCATCGCGAATAAAAGAGGTGTGACATAATGGTGGTCTTGTTGCGGCTTTTATTAGGTATCTGTGAGAGTGTATCGTTTTTTTAAAGGGAGGGTTAAGTTAGTTAGCCGGTAGTATGTTTTCTGATTTGCTGTGATGAGGGTTAAGTGTCAATGCGTGTATTGCGTAATCAGAGTAGGATAAGAAGTGACTGCAGGATGCTTACCGAAAGTTTTATTCCGTCGTAGACCATTATATATTCCGGAGTATCTTTATGACTGTTTTTTGCGTTGTAATAACGTCAAATTTCACTTTAATTATCATCAGCGCACTATCACCCCAGCAGAAAAATTGGTACGGCTGCTTACAAGACATTCTGCTTGGCCCAGTAGGTACCATTATTCTTATCACATGAGAATAGGGTATTTAACTTTTTCTTGATTTTTCAATCATATTGCACACTAACACTAATAAAATTTAAAAAAAAACCTTTTGTCTAAACAATATTAAAGTAGCTTGTAACATGAGGCACATATTATTATTTTAAATGAAAGAGTAGGAGCGTAAGTGCGGACATCATACCGTCTCTTTCAGACCCGTACAATGTAATGCATATTAAGACTAGTAACGTCACTAGGTTTGTTTTGCATCCTTTTTCTTTTACTCTCAGTACAAGATTTCAAACGTTTGTAATTTGTTTAATTGTGAAAGGATTTACAATATTCTTTGCTAGCTACCTTTTAATAAATACAAAAAAAACTTGAGTCGAATACCATATTGGAATCCCACCACTATCTAGATTTGTTTTGGATTACCTCAACAATCTATTCACCCATGTATTCAACCTCTATCAATGTTAGTACCAAACACATTAAAACTATTCGACCATATCAGGACGTAGTGTTGCGCCGTCAGAGTAAAACATTCAACAACCGATGCTGTTTATGACTAAACCAGAAGCCATAAATTATAAAATAATAACTCTAAACGTAATAATTTTATTGCGAGCTAGTGCAGCAAAATAGCAGTTTATGTCGACGCACGGTTATTAAGTTTTACGGTATATGGTTATTTTGAACGTACAAAGGTTTTATTTCTAATCGATGTTTTTGGGAAATCCCACGAGTTTTATTGGACGAAAATAGATTTAGTTGATGGCTATGCAGGGAGAGAAATTCTATGTTTATTTTTTCTTAAATGTACTCAATAAAAACGGGTAAATATATCTTACAGTCACACATATAGGACGGACCCACATAAAGATGTAAAATTTTGTGTCCTGGATATAAAAACTATGACAGTTATTTGGTCTCACAACATTCATACATAACCTCACGCTTATTTCAAGAAGAAGGGGTAGGCAGAGGTTCTCCCGGTAACCAGGATTCGCATTGTGTGTTCCGTCCTACGATGTGTTAGGGGGCGAGCCTATCGCCATATAGGGCACAAATTACTGACTCCGGGCTGATAATTAATACATTGAATAATTTTATACGCAGGTATTTCTATACATTCGTACGGTTATGTTTGTTTCGTGATTTAAAATAAACAATGAGACTATTAACAACAATATATAAAAAAAGTATCTAAACATTCTCCGTCGTAGTATATCGGGTTGCCATGTTAATACTAAATTCAATCTTGGCGCCCTCATTAAAAACAGACTCGTTTTTTGCCAAGCTATAAACTAAATTTTCTCAAACTTAGTAAAATAGCAGTTAATTAGAATTCAGCTTAGCTCCGTAATCACAGAAAACTGCCGTAACGTGACATTTGAGAGGCATTAGAAAAGTTTTATTATAGGCAGTTAATCAAAGGACAAAAGATTAAGTTACAAATCGTGACCCCCACCCTTATTAATGGCTATCTGGGGGATGATCTCACACCCCTTTGTGATTTATATCGTCTTATCTTCAATACGGGGTTTGAAGACTTTGATATTTTTTGTGTTTCATTTTGAATGTCTTGGTTTTGAATGCTATGGAAAGGTCATAAGGGCAGTGTTAATGGGTAAAACATATTTATTTTTCCATCTTGATAAGAGTGTTAGCTATAATTCACTTTATTTATTATATTATAGTGACGATTAAAAGCCATATAGTCCTAGTCTTCGGCCTAGTGGGTCTATGGCCTAACCTCACTCATTCGTACTCGCGATTGTAGTGTAGGTTTGTACCATGCTGTAGGACATATATGGACGTGGGTTTAAGATTCAAAATTGTTAATTGTCTCTTTCTTAATACACAATATATTAGGAAAGTGTACATTTCAATACAAATTGACTAATAATACCCTTTATATTACCAAAATATCACAAAACATATTTCTGTCCAAAATCCCCAGTTCCAAAACCGTGTTTCCGAGTAAAACACTCCATGTATATTCAGATTAAAGGCAAAATTAATGTAAACACTTGGTTAATCTTAAGACGGTCCCAGCGAAGGCGACAAAAGGAGCGATTTTTATTCAAATCTTAACGCATCCATCTTGGAAGGTAATCAGGGGGTGTCGAAACTGAAATGATTATGGTAATAAGCGCCCCAAAGTATTATCTTTTGACTAATATAAAACTTAATCCGTATTTTATGGTTAACGGTTTAATTATTCGATGATTTGTGACGGTTTTTTTTAATAGGCGTGATGAAGTGTCCATAGGCGAAATCAATTTTCTGTTTAATAAATATTCTTTTCTTTCTTTCTTGTCTTTCTTTCTTTTCTTTCTTTCTTTCTTTATGAATTCAGTGCAATTCAAATGTACATAGTATATATGCATACATGCACATAGTCTTTTACTGGTCGTTGATCAGACATACGCAAGCTGTTCTCGAAATGGGATATGCTTTAATGGATCACTAATCTCGATGACAGGTTTATCACCAGCGTGTACAGTGTTCGCTGTCCAAGCGCATAAGAAAATCCTAACATCAGCAGCAAAATACATGCATGCGTGCCTTTGGGGCATGGAGAATGAAGGTTAGCAGGGGTGAACAATGGAAATGCTATGCCTCTCTGAGATATTAATTACGATAAGCTAAGTGGTATAAGGAGCAATTTGGCGTGCGTACTCCGCGAATCATGAGGCACTGTCTTCAATTCTTTGGCGATAGTATGTTTTTCTTTTATAAATGAAAAACGTGCTGTAGGCCATTTTCCGATGGATTTAATGTACAATTCTTTTATTATTAGCAAAATATGAATGAGAAAAAAAAAACATTATATTCCACGATTCAATAATATTATTGCCTACATAATCACTGTGATCCATAGAATCTACTTTGAGTAATCAATTGTGTATTTCGTACATACAAAAAAGTATAATCCCTCACCTATTGAAATAAAATTATGTGATAAGAAATATTTACGTGTAACATTCAGAAAGTTTCTAAATCCTCTTCGTCGGGTTACTTTTATGGCACGCGATACGGTAAAATATATTTTTTCTCAAATAAAACGCATAATCCTTGGCAGAGGCCGTATCAACAGTGTGTTAGGGCAGGTAACAAAAACCTTAAATCACTCTAACGAAATATATTGTTGATGCTATAAAAAAGTTGGTAAGCGTGAAGCTGTAAGGAATGAAAGGTTCTGTAGTTTATCAGGAATACATTTTATGACAAAGTGGACCAGTGATTTGTATTAAATGACTGAATATAAATGATGTTGAATATTTTAATGGATTCAATAAATTATTTTCATTTCATTTCATTTCATATTTTGATATTTGTATCTATGTCGAATGCCCGTGCCCTGCAGTGGGATGTATATGGGATGATACAGATAGAGTAGTAAAAGTGGGAGTGTACTCGTAGCTTGCTATCTCTTTCTCACGTCCACACCATAACGCACTGACGTAATCGTGTGCTATACGTATCCTTTTTTATTACCCCCAAATTCGACCAGGTTTCAAACTTCTTATTTTTGAATGGGTTTATTAATTATTTATATGTTCAATTTTGGATAATGAAAGTGATAAAAATGTCAACTAGTCTAATGAAAAAAAAAAACTGTCTTCTAATGGATTTATCTATTCTTCATCATTATCATCAGCGCGTCCGGGTCCACTGCTGGACATAGGCCTCTCTTACACGCCACTGATTTGTCTGTTATATCAGACAGAAGTATTTTCAAGTGCCTTTTTGAAGTATAGAGCAAAAACTTTATAAATAGTTCAATCATCATTGCGTATAGCATTCATCCTGCGTGGATCAAACTTCTATGTCCAGGTTTTCCAGCTAGTTTGCTGCAATAGGAGTGTATTTATGTAGTGTCGACATTCCGTCGGGAAATCAGCGAAATGGGCATTCGCTTACCACATGGGACAGGGTCTGGTCAGTTCAATATTGATTATAAATGAATATTATCTTTCAGAGGACACTCCCACCACATATTCTTCCAGAATTCTCTAATGTTACGGGTGATTTTTGTGAGCAATGAGTAAGGCAACCTATTCTAGTATGACGGTGGTGCTGGCAGTTATATTAAGAGGAATAGAACAAGGATTTGAATACAGAACGGATTTGTCAAAAGCTGATGTGAAGGATGGCCGAGTCGAGTATTTCGATGTGATTATTCAAGAGTATACGTTATAGACATTTAAATATGCGAGTTGTGTCTTGTAGAGAGCCTTGTGATGATGTACATAATGTTGGAAAAGAATAGAGGAAAAAATATTGCCAAACTGCGTATTATTCGGAGTTTGTTATACTAAATCCTTATCCTTACTATATTATAAAGGTGAAAGTTTGTAAGTATGGATGTATGGATGTATGGATGTTTGTTACTCTTTCATGAAAAAACGGCTCATCAGATTTTGATGAAATTTGGTATAGTGATAGCTGACACCCTGGATTAACACATAGGCTACTTTTTATCCCGAAAAATGTAGTGTTCCCGTGGGATGAGTCAGGAAACCAAATATACATATTTTCTACTCTTTCAAATTTGGTATAGTGATAGCTGACACCCTGGATTAACACATAGGCTACTTTTTATCCCGAAAAATGTAGTGTTCCCGTGGGATGAGTCAGGAAACCATCCTTACTTCCTTATCCTTACTATATTATAAAGGTGAAAGTTTGTAAGTATGGATGTATGGATGTTTGTTACTCTTTCATGAAAAAACGGCTCATCAGATTTTGATGAAATTTGGTATAGTGATAGCTGACACCCTGGATTAACACATAGGCTACTTTTTATCCCGAAAAATGTAGTGTTCCCGTGGGATGAGTCAGGAAACCAAATATACATATTTTCTACTCTTTCAAATTTGGTATAGTGATAGCTGACACCCTGGATTAACACATAGGCTACTTTTTATCCCGAAAAATGTAGTGTTCCCGTGGGATGAGTCAGGAAACCAAATATACATATTTTCTACTCTTTCAAATTCAAATTGTTGGCACGGGATGTCCTCTCCTACGGAAGGGAAATATAGTCGACGGCACGCGGGAAATATAGTTAGTAGACACGCGAAATAATATGTTCTTGATGTGGATTGGACTCAAAAACTATCTGCACCCGGGCGAAGCCGGGCCCGACAGCTAGTAAAATATAATTCAAACAGCAAAACTCACCCGCGGTACCCTAAGCCCTAAGAAACTACCCTCATTCGTATTTAATGCGCCGAGTTGACCTCGTTGACCTCGCGACGGGACCCTGGTGGGAAATTCTCGCAGATTCGGAACTCGGAGGCGGCGGAACTCCGATCCACCTAATCTTTATGGCGGAAGGTTGCTTTGATGGTATACGCTTGGAGAGAACCGCCAGCAATATTGCTGGAATGTAAATAGAAGTGTATGTGTGTTGCGTTTTAGCCTCGTAGGAGGTCTTTGGTTTAAGGCCGGAAACATTTTGTCGGTCGACGATGAAACCATCGTATGGTGGATTAATAAGTACAGTAAAGTAAATTGTACGCACTTTGTAAATAAACAACTAGCAAAGTAATAATAGCCATGCTCAATTATGCCTCATTTATATTAGGGCAGGTAAATTCAAATAATGGAAGAAATCATAACATCGAAAATATTATAATCAATGTCAAATTATTTTATTTATTTATACAAGAAAAGCTTACAAACTAATAATTTAATAAGTAAAATAAATAAATTAACAATATAGCTATTTACAAGCCTTTCACATAGAGCAAGCAGTTCCACAAAAACAATTATAGTGAAAAAAGTAAATACAAAATAAACTAGTAAAATAAAGCTTCATGAGAAACTGTAGGTACTATATAGGTATACACTTAACTTCCGTCCAATCATAGAAGCGCTCGTGCAGAATAAATCTATATCCACATTATATTATTTTCTCCATGATTTAGTTGGTTGAAACATTAGTCAAACCTTAAGTTGGATACTCAATTATTCAAAACATTATGTTTGTGTTAATTGAAAGCATTTGTAGCGCGTTTGAATCTTTAAAGACCGGAAACCCTACATAATTTTAGATGCTAAAGTCAACAGAATTTTGTCTTAATATTAGTTAAGACCAAATGAGCGACTAGTGTATAAAACAGTCTATAATGTCTAATTATAAAACGAAACAAAAGTAAAATACCACACCAAGCATTAATAAGAAACTCTTACACGCCCGAGAAGTTAACTCGGTAGAAACATTAAATCTAATTTGTAATATTGGATATTTCACCGTATTAAAGGGTTGCCATAAGTACTGATATTATACGGGACGTCTGGTTTTGTATTAACTGTGAGAAACACAGACAAGTGTGGAGACAAAAAAGCTGAGATGATAAAAAATATTATGTTATTACAACACTTAGGTCATTATTATTGAAGTACGCATTCATACCTTGTGAACACTTAGGCTTTAGGTTTTTATTTGGCTAAGCTTTTTTGGGGAATTTAAGCACAAAAACGTGCTTTCTTGAGCTTTAAAATCAAGCGGAATAAGATAAGGCATGATTGCTTTTTACTGGTGGTAGGTCTCTCATTGTGAGAGGCCGCCTGGGTAGGTACTACCACCACATTTTCTATTTCTCTCCTCAAACAGCAGTGTAAATGCTCTGCTGTGTTTCAGTTTGAAGGATATTGTATGGATACAATAACCTTACTCTGGAGAGTAACTACTGGAAATATTGTGACTTAACTTGTTATGTCTTAGTTGTTTGATTTTGCTTCTGTTCATGAACAGATGTATCGCTTACCATCAAGCAAATGGCATGCTTGTCTCGCCATTCATAGCAATAATAAAAAACATTCGAGGACTTCATTTTGTAAACACTATACCAACTATTTTACTACCTATGTGTCACAAGTAAATAAATAATTTGATGAAGTACTTACTTGGACAGTACATATCAGATATATAGTCGAGGTAAACATTATAGGTCGATCATGTTGAGGTTCGACTTAGGAAAATTATGTGTAATTCATGGCCCCACTAGTTCTGGAATAACATGTTCTGCTGTTATGTTTTATAAAGTATTGTTTTAAATAACACATACCATACTAAACTAAATCAGTTTTATGTTTTGTATTGTTACCATTTTTATATAAATTCATAATAGGTTATCATCATATAATTCATAGGTAAATTAGAATCCAACTCCTTTTCTATTTAACATCTTTAAGTCATCTTGTAGGGGTCTTAAGTAGGGTACAAGCTTCGTACGCTTTTGACAAGAGATTCTCCAATTTAAAGGATTTCGGACAACATTATCAATCGTAGCACGTCCTCGATTGCCGAAACGTATGGTAACCCTATTCTCTTACGAAATTTACTCAATCACTTAAATTTGACTACTACACTTTGTAGACTTAATATCGAGACGTTTAAAATAAATGTAGCCGAATTTAACTTTGTAAATTGTATTAATTCCATTCAGTAACTGAGTTCCTTACGACATTTGCTGAATGGGTTAATTTATTAAAAATTACGGAATTTGATTGTTCGTAAACAAGAGTTTGTAAATTTTCGTTATAATGGGAGAAATGCTGAGAACTGAACAATTTATACCCTTTTTTTCTATAGATTTTAATATGTTAAGCTGCTTAGAGAATTTTGTTATTTGTTTTTCCCTTCCTTTGTCTCCTATGGATTATTTTTCTCTGATCAGGACGTCACTTAGTTAAGATCTTTAACCAATTTTAGGATTTACAGCAAGTATTCCTTATTCATCTTGGAGACTTGAAACTCCAATGAAGGTTTGAGTTTGTTGGCACAGATAACTGTGTCAATTCTTTGTTATCATAATAACATTTTAGCCAAAGCAGTTCCCATGCTGAACAAATCCTTATATCCTGTGTGGACTACATCGCAAATTACACAGTAATTGTTTCCTAGTACAATACAAGTTGTACGTTCTGTCATGTGTTTACCATGTCCTTGTGTATCATTGTTCGCATCATGAAGAGGGCTGGTAAATATTGACTTGTGGCCGGGCGCGTCGTAAAAACGTTTTATGTCGTCACACGTGATCGCCAAACAACGCGTTGTGCCGCGGCTGATACCGATGACGAACTGTTACATGGATAGCCGTATTATATAAATGTACAAACTTCTCATATATGTATGTATGTGAATCGTGATATATGCAGTTTTTTTAAATATTTATGTGGCGAAAATAAAACTCGTTTTATTCATTTGACAGTCTAAATCTAACTCCCTTTATTATTTTTCTGTCATACCTTTAAAACATAAAAGTGGTGCCAGCTACAATAAATAAAAAAAACAATCGATTATAAAGCTCTTTGTATCACATATTATGACACTAGTATAACTAAACTGAGAAGAGTTGTTAAAAGAATATTTTAGTAGCATAGGGACAATTTGGCAAAGGGCCTAATTGATACAAGAATGAATTTTGGAAAATTTGTAATGAAATGAAATTGGTTTCTCGATCATGTAGGCAATTATTAATTATGTTATAGGTATAAGATACTAATAGATTTTTAAAGAAAACTGTGTTGGGGCATAAGGTTCAGTTGGAAATTCTGTGAAAGATAATTATTTATATAATGACATAAAATAGATAAACAAAAATATTCTATATTGGTTACTTAATTAAAAGATCTATCGATTTATGTCAATGTGATATTTATCGATAAAACACAAATGCTTCGGAACGTGTAGCTTTTTTTTATTGCCAAGAATGCCGAAACGAGCATGCCGTTCAACTGATGGTAAGCGGTACGGCCACTCATGAACAGTAGCAAAACCAAACAACACCTCGAATTACAAAGCATTTAATGTAGCTGTAAAGAAAAATCAACCTAAAAGCTCTCTTAGCATCACGAATTTTCTTCTGTTTTCTTTCCTTTTTATCTCTTTTCTAAAAGATAATTTAGCCCTTATTCTACAAAAGCTCCACTACACGATTTAAGAAGCACAAAGTCTCGTTTTAAAAGAGAGTCGAGCACACTCGGCCAGTATGTCGACAGGTAGTATAATAAACAATTCAGTAACGAGTGACAGGCGCTCCCTTGTGTTCGATGGTTTATTTATCGAGGCTACAAACCGGCCAGAGGGATATGTCGTGTTGTTTATATGCACGATTGTGTCATTTGGTACGAATTTTATATTATGAGTAGGTTGAGCTGGGGGATTTGTTTTGAGAGATTGTATTTTTATTATAACATAATTATTATAATCGATTAGAAGTATATATAAGCATATTTGACAGCCTCCGAGGTGCTTGGTTAGACCGGCTGTAAAACAAGAGGCCGTGGGTTCGTTCCTCGCACCGGGACAATTTTTTGTGAGGCTAGCAAGTATTTATCTCGGATCTGGGTGTTTTGAGACCGGAATGTCTACTAGTCTCTGATACCCGCGACACAAGACTTAACTGATCTTAGTGTGGGAGTCACGACTACGTTTGTGACTGTTGGGTGTATTTATTTATGGATATACATATACTTTTCCTTAGGTTTTCCGCAGTAACCTGTAGGAAGCTTGCATTAACAATTTTCCATTTTTCGGCGTTTCTCCTGAGACCATTATTAGGTTGTACAAAATAATACACATTATCTTTTTTGTTCTTTCTAATTTCGGTGGAATTACTATTTTTTTTTTCAACTTTTCGTACTTGTATTTATTATTCTGTATATATTTCTTTGTTAAGTAATTTTCACGCTACATCGAATCCGAACTTTTTAATTATTATTTTCTTTACACAGGCCCGTCTAGATCTCAAAAACATCTGAGCCTCGGTAAATAAAATTTTATGAAAGCATTGTATAAGTGATTAATTAATTCCACCTAAAATAATGATTACCTGCAGAGGGGCAGGCCTTTTACATAAATTATCGCCTAGTGTTAATTATGAACAAATAATTGTTTCTGTAGCAAAATTCCATTTCGCAGCGGGATAGGGACGATACAATTTTTGAAGGTGTTAGCCTTACTCAGGTCATAATGGGGCGTTTGGGAAGTTTCAAGGCTGAACGTTGATTAGGATGGAAGCTAAGTAAATAAATGACTAGAATCGAGCCAAATTCGTGGAGTTTTTGCTATGTCGGCTTTTACGGACATTAACCTAATGGGCGATTGCCGGAATTTTCAAAAATGTTTTATATTCTTTGACACAGTTTTGAAGTTCTTGGATAGCTGGTAATTTCATTAATGTCACAAATTAATCATGTTGAATAGTGTTTAGGTTAAGTCCATAATATGTCAAATATTATCAATTTGCCAATTGCTTAAAGTACCCTTTGTTGTCCCATAGGGAACAAAGGAGAGATCTCTAGAAAGTAATATGGAGCACAAAATTATTTAATTTCTCACAGAAATATGTTTTATTCAAACAAAGGCAATTAAATTCTCGCTCTTATCGTTTAAAAGTCTTAAAGACAGCACTTTATATATGGTGGTCCACGTCGCAGAATATAAAGGAGCAAAGAACCCGTTCGAATTGAAATGGTATGAACGGGAGATTAAACGAATATGATAAAATGCTCTCCCGACGCAGCCAGTTCTCTAGAGTGGCACCGATATAAATTTTACAATCTAGAAAGAATGTGTGCGCAGTTTAAATGTTTCAGAATCTTTTTTTATTCGTATTTTTTTATTTCAATGAATGGTAAAACGAGCATATCGTTCGCCTGATGGTAAGCGATACGACCGCTCATAAACAGTAGCAAAACCAAACAACATTACACCCTGAATAACAACACAATGCTTGGCATTCCACTGCGCTCGCCATCCTGAGACACAAGATGTTAAGTCTCGATATGTCCAGTAGTTACTCTGGCTATAATGCTCTTCAATCCGAAACACAACAGTGCATTTACACTGCTGTTTGTCGGGAGAAATATACATTGCGGTGGTGTCGTATACTTGATATAAACCTGAACTAGGCTAGCAGTCTTTTCTTCTTAGAAATGGTTGTAACAGTGAACTGTATGTATATTCGTTTTAAAATGTGATTTATCTTTTGGTTGGAGATCACTGCCGCTAATTATACGCACAAGATTAAATCGTAGTTGCACTTACCATAGACGATGGATGGAATAAATCAGTCGCACTAAAGTTACTTTAAATTAGTCTACCTATATCCTTTCATTGCAAGATTATATTTATTTTGCTTTATAATACAGGTAGTATACAGGCGGACTTAATGCCAGAAGCATTCTCCTACAGTCTACCTTTGAGTGAAGAAGAAATGGAGCAAATCAGGTTTATTTGTCATTAAAAAAAGAAAAAAACATAATTTTAATATACTACACATACACAAGAATATACATACACAAAATATACAAATAATTTAATATGTCAAATTAGTTTCTGTTCTCTGAAAACAGTTACCGAACTCTTGAATGCATAAGAGTTGGTGGGTGATTTAATTTCGAGTGGGACGGCATTCCATAAAATAATACATTGAACCGTGAAGGATCCATCCATTTCAAGATTACGCCATTCTTGAATATCCTCTATCTTTATAACCCACTTTTCTGAAATATTTTCAGTACTTTTCTGATCAAGAATGCATACCTTTATGAGGCCATGTCCAACGCAAGCCGCCACAAACTATACATAGTGTAATACGAATGTGTAAAACAGCAAGCACGTACCACCCGGCAGAAATCAGCTGCTGTCATGGCTTTATCTCGATTACGTCACGACTCACTAGCTCTTTGTGCATTTGGAAAATTGCCGCCACACTGCACCAGAATATCACTGATCGCTTTAAATTTTACAAGAACATATGTATGTTTGCTTTTGAAAAATTCAGACATTTGTCCCTCGCGGGATCGACGTCGGCTATCCTCGGAAATATAATTCTGGAAAAGTTTCTGTAGTAATTTGGGATGTGAAGTCAGGATTGTGTTTTTGTTTGATACAGAGAAAAGTATGATTCAAGAATGTTCTGTGTTGATGAATATTAATGTTCAAATTGTACTATTTTTTTAACATCCGTCAATATTACTTAAACACACCATCTTTAGTAATGGAAGGATCAATACCATTTTTTATATAAAATAATTGGGAATGCAAAAAAAGAAAGGGATGTAGTTCTTATCTTAATAATTTAATGATTTTGAAAAAAAAAACTTCTGAAAATTGCTTCCAAAAACACATGTATACCATAATAATTATGGTAGTATTACAGTCACGAGTTCCCAACGTGAAAATTAGTTCTATAACTCTTACGATACATGCAGCGTTGGAGTCACGCTCCAGAGGCAACTTTAGAAATTGCCCAGTCAAATTAGAGATGTTAATTTTGCCCGCACATTGTAGTTTCTATGCAAATCAATGTGACACAGCGGATGCGTCACGGACAGACGACCCTGTACCATTGGATTCGGATGTGAATTGAAAAATATTTCTTATATAATAAATAAAATTAATCTTAGTATGGCACTTAGATTAATTCTTGTATTACAGGTAGCAAAAACTATGAAAGACATTTGGGACTTACAAACACCGAGAGAGAATCGAACCTGCCACATCTCGTTTCATAGCCGGCGTCTAACCAAGTGCGTCAAGGAGGCTGTAAAATTATATTTGGTTAGGTAGTTTAAGTTGATATGCATATGCCATGTAAAGGGAAAATATTGTCTGTGCGAGTCATACCCCCAATTTCTCATTTCATAGCCACATTGCCAAATGCTCCGTAAAGGCTGTAACAATAGAAGATACGTAATATTTCAAACCTTTTAACAATATAATTCAAAGCTTTAACCATTTATTGAAGTCGAGTAACCCAAATACGTCCAACTATAAATTTATATCAAAATAAGGCATTTGGCTATTATTTAATATCTTAAAATCAATTAAACATTCAAAATCAAAAACCTTGTCTAGTTATGCAAACGTTGCCACACATTTGACGTGGGCCGCTGTGTAGCAAAATTAATGGCGGCAACGATGCCTGGATTGACGGTTTAATTAAGTCAATGCATTGTCACAACAGCCGTCCGCCTGCATTAAAATAATGGAAACGATAACCTGTTTATTACATTAATGGATTAAAAAAACGGTGAGTTTGACATTTTTCTATTCATTATGAATCAATTAATTAATTGTGTAATTTCTACCCGATATGGTAATAGGTTCCCCCAGGTTCCCCCTATCACATTGTATGACGGAACATACAAGGCCAAAAGTGGGTGACCTGGCACCTTTTCCTAGCCCTTCTGAGAAAAAGTTGTGAGTTTAAGTATGTAATGGTGAGTTTTTAGTTGTTGGTGAAATATTGGTGTCATTTTACGGCCAACTGCCATGCTGTTTAAATTATTGTTTGTTACAAGGGATATTTTATAATGAGCAAGTGATACTGTTCAGAATTAAACATTGCAAACATGCTTATTGTGTCGACCGGCGACAAACACTGCAATTAGTAATTATCAATAGGTGCATTTTAGTCATTATGTCGTGCTAGTATTAAAAATTAAAATCTGTATTCCAGAGAGCCAGTTTTATACATACAGAATTTTTTTACTTAATGTTCTACCATTTCCTGTGAACAGGTAAATATAGATCGTTAGGACCGCGATTACGGAAAGTCTATTTATAGGTGAAATCGGTTTCTAAAAGATACAATTGGGCTATGTTTATTTATTAGGTTACTTATTTTATATACATTACCGGATAAGCTAGTGGCTTTTTTGATTAAGAGACACCGTTTTTGTCTGAATAATTTCTTCAATATTCTTTATTACGAGTATATGTTGTAACATTGTTTTATCAATACAGATAAATATTTAATTCAAAAATGATTTGGAGTATGATATCCTTGTCATTGAACGCCCTTTGGAATAATAATAATAATCAATAAAAAATAAAAGACTAAAACAACGTTATGCTTGATTTCATCTCTAACTTATCGATACTGTTTATTAATTCTCAAGTCCTTTACATTTTTAAATAAAATACTAATAAAAAATTGAATAAATAATAAATAATAAAAAATAAATTGGTATGAATAGTAATTTAAAATATTTTATATATAGAGATTAAGTGCTATTTGTATTGACTCGTCATAAAAGCTTTTTAATAGCCTACATGGGCAATAAACAAATTTCATTTCATTTCATATTGTTTGAATAAAGCATGCACTCTCTGTTATTTCAAGGGATGAATTACCAGATAATTTTAATTTAAAAAATCCAATTGGTTTTCTGTTAGTAAAATACTCTTATGAACTCTGCTTTGTGTTTCAGTAGTCATGACAACTAAAAGTATTATTGTTATCACATTTTCAATATTAAAAGTGGTGTTTTATTTAATGACTAAATAGTCTGAGTGCCGCTGAGGCAAACCGGAGTGACAGCTCCGTGACAGCATGTCGCTTATACAAACACATTTAATTTATATCGTTATATTAATTCGGCATTTTTAGTCAACTAGCGGCTCGACCCGTCTTCGCCCGGCTGCAGATAATTTTTGAGTCCAGACCACATCTGATACATTATTTTGCGTACTCTATTATATTTAAACTCAATGTGACTGCCGTCCTATATACTGCTTTTTCCGTGTCTTTCCAATACATTTCGTGCTGTCCCATCTCATTTTGTCTTCTTACACCTCATTTTATACTCCCTGTATTCTATCCAATCCCATCCTCTTGAGTTTGAAAGAGTAGCAAAGTAGTAGTACTTATTTGAATTTCTTGGTCATTCCATGAGTACTTATTATTCTTTCGGGATAAAAAGTAGCCTATACGATAATCAGCTATCTCGTTACCTAATATCATTAACATGAATGCTGCCGATTGAGCGGGAACATTCCTCACTCATCCTAGGGGAACACTGCATTTTTCTGGTTAAAAATTGCCTTTATGGTAATCTAACGTGCAGCTATCATACTATATAGCAAATTTGAACATAATTGGTTCAGTTTTTGGAGTGTGAAGTAGTAACAAACACACAAACATGCGCCTTTTTAATATTATTAGAGTAGTAGGATAACGTAACCATTTTCGTGAATTAATATTTTCTTTTTAATCCGTAATATATTTCATGACTCTTCATTTTATTTACATATGCTAATGAAATTGATTCTAAGAATTCTAGCCTCTTATAGGTATGTCCATACTTTTTAAAACTAATTTAACATGGACGATAGACTTCAGCTCGATACAGCATAGATGTCCAGCTTAAAGCAGATCTTCCAAACCTACATGTGTTATCATTGTTACAAGCTAAGACAAGTAGGTTACTTACATCGCACTATTCCTAATGACAGCAATCCCCTTAACACACGTCGTATTCCACTCACAATAACGTGCAAATGGTAGGGGCTGTTAGTAAATCCAAAACGTCAGACACGGCATTTAGCAATATAAACGGAGCGCGACCACTGTTATGATAGCCGTCGCTCACCCGGCTCCAATACTCTGCCGAATGTCCAGATAAATCAGAAAGATCTTACGCTAATGGCCGATCGTTTTGCCGCGCAGAAATCCCGCTAAATCCCGCTCATTTCCAATGGCTCGAGCGAAAACATCGTAAGGGATTTCGAGGCAAATCAATCTGTTTGTTTTTGCGACGACCATGGCAGGCAAAACGTTCCCATGTTTTGTGTCTTTGCGAGAAGGTGCTTTTTTCTTTGCGGTATTTTTAGAGTTCTCTATGGCGCAGTGGGTTAGACGTCGCCTGTGAAACGTGAGGACGCGGGTTCGATCCCTGCGCCGAGAAAATTGTGTGATCCACAGGTATTTGTTTGTCTGGGTATTTGACCGAAAAGTCTCTCATAGTTCGTGATACCCCCAAGACTCGATCTTAGTGTGAGGTCAAGACTATGTATTTGAGTTTTAGGTATATTTATTTATTATTTCATATCGGATCACTTCCTTGTTCATATGTTAAGAAACCGTAAGGGTTGACATTGATCTAAAAATCACGTGGAACCAGCATGATCTCATAGTATAAGAATAGAAATTGATTCGTACAATATCCTAAAAATGTGGTTATTAAACAATGCTATTACAATTATACATTTATGTTATGGAACCATAGGTGCGCGGGTCCGATTCGCTCTTGGCAGTTTCTTTTTAATAGTCAACCGTAATACCGAAATGGCTAGGTTATTCCTATAATTTTAAGCATTCACACCTGCTTATAAACAGGAGCAATAATGATCAAAACTTATAATTACTATCCACTGCATTAAGTGCAGTGCACTCATTTTCTCGAGCCATTGAACGTAATTTAACAGACTAAAAACATCCTCGAAAGTAACAATACATACTCGTATTTACTCAAACGACATTTCGCATCCCAAGGGACCATAACTAAACAAATTTATAACTGATGTTATTTCTGACAATTTATTTTGACTGCACATTTAAAGTTTCCATGACATTCATAGTGCTAAGGTTATAATCCATCACGCTGATTTAATAAATATTGATTTAAGTACGTTTAAATTAGTGAACAATTTAGTAATGTCTATTTTGTCGACTCGAAATGTCAAAGCTAAATGTCGGACGCCCGCCTACGAGGTGAACCGACTACCTGGCTAAGGTTGCGTGAAGTCGCTGAATGCAGGCCGCTTCCAACTGGTCGATGTGAAGATCCTTGGGGGAGGCCTATGTTCAGCAGTGGACTTCCTGTGGCTGAGATGATGATTCAAACCGCTTTGCAAGTGAGGTGAACATTGACAAAAACTCCCTTTTTATGGAATGTTCAGTAATTGCCTTTCTCGTACTAAATATACATATATACATAATCGTCACGCCTATATCCCATAGGGGTAGACAGAGACTAAAGACCGCCACTTTGCTCGATCCTGACATATTACTTTTGCTTCATCAACTTTCATCAACCTCTTCATGTATTTTTGTATAATGAATGCATGAACATCTGTATCAGCCCATATACGTCCCACTGCAGGGCACGGGCATACTCTACAATTGAGAATATGATTGAGAGTGGTTAGGCCATATAGTCCACCACGCTGGCCTAGTGCATGAATATAATGAAGATATATTGTAACTATTACCAACATTTACGTAAAGGACATTAGACAAGTTGTGTAGTGATCAAACACTCAGCCCGGTAATGTTTGCATAGTAAATCGAAGCGGTAATGACCTCATTACAGACGTATTATCTGCGGTAATTGGTTTCAGGAGTTATACGGTAAAGATTGTAGTAGATACGTAATGATTTAATTATGGTTTATGTTACTTGATATATTTAGTTTCGGAATCAGTGTCAAGGGAAATTTTAGAATGGCTGATAAATGGGATAAATAGAAAAATCCAATATTTTATCCGACACGGGATTCGAACCCGAGACTCAGCGTTGTAATCGTACAATAGTACGAGTACAATTGCGCAACCGCGGCAGTCTGATCTCTCTTCAACTTCATATATTTCATTGGTATATAGGTATGTAGTTAATTTTATTGAATGATGTGTCTGCTTTATAATCATATACTTAGACTAAGATGTTTTTATGTTTTTTATTTAATTTTAATGTATTAGTATGTGATTGTTAGTAGGCCTAAAAATATAGTGAAAATATATAATATCACATAAGCACTATTGAACTTTTATAACATTTTCCGTATTATATTCTTCCTTAAAGAAGATTTATTTCGCAAATATGTATATCTCCCAAAATCGAAGGCCCGATAAGCCCTTCCGAAACTTGGAATAAAATTCCACGGAATTCACTTTTAGTTTTTTTTTATTCTCCAATGAAGGACCGGCGAGTTAAGTTAAAACACTGAAAGCATTCGCGCGGTTCTCCAGGCTTAAGCTTCCGCGTAGATTGGATTTTATAAAGTTTTTTCAAAGATTTGCAAAATAAAATTTTATCGGATTGAATCCGGATGGCTTCCGTCCAGCATTATTCCCGAGCCGTTCGCTGTTGCTTCTGTTATTTGATTGACGATGATTTATTCATTGGGTGAAGTGTAAGTATATTTATTCCGATTATTATAATTTATTCCAGCTGATATTTTTAACACCAAATTAACCTGTCCGGGATTGAAAAACTGAACCATAATGCATTAAAGCAAAGTCTTCTTTAGTTTATTTAGTATTCAGGTATTTTTTTCGCGTGGTATTACGAGTATAATCGTATTCACCTGTATAACATTCCCGCAAAATAGAAAACTGGAAACGCAGCAATGTAACACGCGTGTGTCGTGTTGTGGTTTATTTTATTCTACAAAGACATTTGCATAATTGTGTTGATTTGCGAGGGAAAAATATCACCCGATATAGAATACTCTATGTTGACTGTTGAATGCTAGTAATCGTCAAGCATACATGGACCATTATTTAATTTCACGTATGTTTTTTGTACTGTGCTGTACTGTATCAACCCTTATACATCCCATATACCCACCCTACACATACCCTTATAGAGGGGTTAGGCCATACAGTCCACCACGCTGGCCTAGTGGGGGTTGGCAAACTTTACGCACCTACCATAAAAAATTTTACACATCGCTATGGTGTATTCTTTCTTGCTCTGTATCAAGAACAGGTACATTGAAGGAGAGCGCGGATAAAATTCCAGAAACCTCACATAAGAACATTTGTAATTACGTTAATTAAACAAGAATTTAACCCAATTACAAGATAAATCTTGTTTTGTAAGCGAAAATAATATAATCTTATTAAATGTATGCTCAGTGCTTCTAATGAGATATTAGCGAACATTTTCTTCCCCTTACTGATTACATTTGATGAAATGTGAAAGATATTCTGTACTTTTGTTTTCGAAATTAAAACTCTTAAGCATTCGTTATTAAATTTGTCAAATATTTAGTCTGAAATGTGGAGAATCGAAATGCGATATTCATTACTAGTAAGTGAAACCTCAAAGGCAAAGAACGCTTAATTTTTTGTGGAAATATATTATTTACATAAGGGTGCTTTGTCTGAATATGTTCCAAATGTGGCATGGGGCGAACTTATTGTCATGGTGAGCACAAAATCCGGCTTAAGAAAAATGACATTTATCAGAAAACTGACATTAAATGTACTCCCCAACCTGGGATACAAACCCAAGATCTGCCATCGTAATATTTTTTAATACTACTGGTGATTTTCGGTGTCACAAACACCCAACCTGTGGTTCACACAAATATTTGTTTCGGTGCGGGGATCGAACCCGCGGCGTCTTTTTCACAGGCGGCGTCAAACCAACGCCTTTTCATTCACAATCTTCCACTAGAGCAGAGTCATGTCAAGTCAGCCGAGGCGTGGTTCCGTACTAAACAATGCTCTGATAACAATGATCCGTGATGTTTAACCCTGATTACTGCACGGAAGCGCGCCCAAATTACCTTGCTTTGATTATTCATGTATACAATTTACATAAACTCACGCCTTTTTCTCAAAAGTGGTAGGCAGAGGTGCTATCAGAGCACTCAAGTTTTGTTTTGTGTGTTGCGTCCATGATGTGATAGGACGCGAGTTTATCGTCAAATCGGGCACAAAATCCTGACTCCGTGCTGATAATAATTAAAAAAATATATATATATATATTTACCCAACCCATTGTTGCATTGAGGCAGTCATAATACATGTTTATTTTATTACTTTGAACAAATAGTATTAGCTATAACAGGAGTATTCTATAAAGTATACAATTCTTTTGATGGTTTCTATGGTATTAAGTGTTGTATATTAATATTTGTAAATGAAATTGTACATTTCTTGTGTAATACTTTAATTAGAATGACAAGTCAAAAGTCACAATGTCTAATACTATTTTTCAGTGGCTGTAGTGGCCAGAGACATAACAGTTTCCTCCCCCTTAAATATACACCATTTGCACTTAATAATCAGGATTGAGAGCGTAAGTCGAGGATCTGGTCCACGTGGCGTTTGTGAATTTCTCCACTCTCCGCTGTTATTAAGTAATGCAGCCGGCCCAGGACTTTTGTGATCCTGCCGAATTCCCATTTGTTGGGACTTGTGTAGTTCCTAAAATGCACGGCACGTCCAATGACAAATTATTTGGTTACAGCAGAATGTGATCTCGCCGTCTGACTTTAATATTTGTAAATGAAATTGTACATTTCTTGTGTAATACTTTAATTAGAATGACAAGTCAAAAGTCACAATGTCTAATACTATTTTTCAGTGGCTGTAGTGGCCAGAGACATAACAGTAAGGAATTCTTAAAATCAAAATGAAGTGGTAAGATTGTACCGAAATACAGTTGCAGCGGATCAGCCTAGCCTAATTGTGTCGGGATATAACTAGTTCTCGCCTTTTGGAGGTCTTAGATTTTTTCGAACCCAAACATATGTTTCGAAATCAAAATTCCGCAGTATACAAACATGTCACAATGCGGTGACTAATTATTTCAATAGCATTTTCCCAGTGCCCAGCAGACCCATTCCAATAGAGACAGATTTAATAAAACACAGCACAGTCGTATTGAAATTAATGCCACATTTAAATCCATTTGCATTCTGTGAAATCTCTTCTTTAATATTTTTTCCGCCGCGTACGTTTGGGCCGTTAATGCAGACGCAAAATGCATTATCTGACAAAAAATATTTTAACAGTCCCAACAAAATTCCCTACTTCGCAACTATTACCCGTGAATTTTGAGAGACTCTCATAGTATTGGATGTCATTATTCATTCTAGTTACTTTTAGCTCATTGATATAGAATTAAAGTAGAGAGAACGGAAAACCATGAGGTCTTGGGTTCAATATTCGGGATCAGGCAATGCAATTGTCACCCCGAGACATGAGATTTTAAGGCTCTTTGGCTTACTAATCACTGGCTGTAATGTCGTTCAAAACGGAACACGAAATTGCTTGCAAACTACTTCTTGGCGGACAATATAGACAGAACATTTGTATTATCATATTTGAAAGAAAGAAAGAAAGAAAGAAAGAAAGAAACATTTATTCGTTACAAGCCAAGAAATACAGCTTTAAATTCTACATACAATATACATATAACAGTGCTTGTTAACGAAACGGCTCAGGCTCAGCATATGCTGGTATAAACCAACGCTGATCTTCCGCAAGGCCGGTAAATGATGTCACAAACGCCAAAAACATAAAACGTATAAGAAATATTTAAAAATTAAACAAAACAAAATTATAGCAATATTAGCCCAGATGTGGGTACATATAAATATCTCGCGTTCCGCTGACGAGTGCACGGGTTAGTCTGTGGAGTTCACACTGAAGAAAAGGCTCCCAGGCATCTGAGCACTATTAAAACGGTGACCAAGTTTAACAACAACTTTATACAACTACAAGACGTTACAATTACAGTTTTGGAACAGGACATATACAAAGGTATGAGTACTAAGTTTAACAATTAGAATTCATGTTAAGAGAAGCGCTAGGTAAAACATCTCGCGTTAAAACTATATAGGTACAACTTACGGACTAAATCTGCATGGCAAGATGCTGCACAGACAACCAGACCCTTACAACCACAGGAAATATATAAAATAAATAAATTAATTGTAGGTAAGTACATTAACTATAATGGAAACTGCATTCTTATAATATTAAAAGATGACAAGTAAGTAAATTAAAATATTAGTATAGCCTATGTCAAATAATGATAATCACAACAAGTAATACATTCTTCTAAGAGGGAATATTTACGTAATATAATATTTAATGTGTACGTATATACATTCACAAAACCAATGTCACCTAGATAGCACTAGTGTAATGTTTTAAAGATCCTTCATTTCGTTGATGTTCAAGAATAAATGACTTCAGTGCTAACCTAAAACCATAAATACTTTTCAGAGTTCTTATTGCCAGAGGGATGTTGTTCCAACACTGAGTGGATACGTAACGGAAGCTACCTCTAAAAGTGGCGGAACTATGACATCGCGTAAACAGCTGTTTGGCACACCGTCGGGGTCCATAAGATGTGTGAGTTGATGCCCAAGTCAATTTACTATGAAGGTATCCAGGTACTTTGTGCGTCAACACTCCAAAGAGAAGACACGCCAGATGAAGTTTACGTCGGTGTTTCATTTTCAAAATGTTGTATTTATTTATACTAGAGGTCGCCCAATGGTCGAAATTCGACCGCTCAATATACATTATTTAAATATAATATTTAAACATTATTAAGGTTCTACTGTCGAAAACTAAACTACTATAACCACAGATTTGACCAAGACTGTTATTTGCCAATTTCTTTTTTGAACGAATTATATGAAATTAAAAAGACGTAAAAGAAAGAATACTTATTTAAACAAATAGCGGCCCGACCCAGCTTCGCCTGAGTGCATATATTTTTTGATTCCACTCCACACCAAATACATGTTATTTTTCGTATAAACTCTTGTATACTTAAACTTGACGTAGCTATCCTATTGTTCGACTCAATCCCGTCTCATCCGTCTGTTCAGTCTCTTCCCGATCCGTCCCGTCGTTTCTCTTTATCATCCATACCGTCTTATAACGTGCGTTTACATTTCGTCCTATCAAATCTTTCAGCTATCGCAGCCTTCTCCCGTAACTTCCACTCTATTACCTATTTCCCGTCTCTCCATATACAAAAAGATTGCCTTATGAATTTTTGACATTAAAAACTTTAGCGATTTAGATTGTCCATCAAATATTCTTTGCCTTATTTCAGCCCCACAATGCTTTTTGTTAGTAATTGAGTTAAAATATAAATTTTCATAGAAATAAATTCAGTGGTTTCGATTTTCTTTGACATAATATTTCAACCCTTTTTCACTCCCTTAAGGTATAATATAACCTATCCCATTCCGATACGATATACATTTCTATCAGTGAATTATAGCGAAGGAAAGGCCACTGTAAAAATTCGTGAAAAAAATTACATTCGATCTTGAAAAGGAGTAAGCATAACTTCTTGCGTGTGAACATTATTTATTTCATTGTCTCTATTTAAGTAGCTTGATATATTCTCCTTAGTTTACACCACAGTTTACACAAAATAAATTTCTGAACGCATGCATAAATATTTGACAACTAATTTAAATGACAATCACTTTTCATTACTGTCATTAATTTACATCTTTAAAATTTAAAATACGCCATTAATCTAATATTGCGGATATATGTTGTCGATTCGAACCCTTTATTTAAATACGTTATTTAATTTGAGGGATGAGTTTACCGTATCAACGGTATGAACATTAAATGTTTGACAAACACAATAGAAACAATTTGACCACAGAGTATGTGTGTGTGAAATGCATGGCAGTGTGTGTAATGTTTTATTTTTTGATTTAATGTACTTTATAAGCATTATTATTGAAAAATATTAGCATTCTCCACTTCTCCTACACATAAACTATAAGTGTGCCAAATTTTATGCTCCTGCGTCCGCGCAATTTTCGTAAAAAGGGATCCAAAGTTTTTGCATCACGTATATATATAGATAAGGTGTGACGTGTGCTCTCAGTGGTATGTTAAAGCAAAAACGTGCACAGGCATTCTGCACTCGCTGGATAAGCTTTTGTGTTCTGGCTAATAAGCGTGGGCCATAAACTGTATCCATGTAATTTAATTTGGAAAGGATAAGGGACTCCACAAGCTGTATACGTAGACCTTCCTTTAAATATGGCTTCATTCTGTATAGGACCTTAAGTTTGTAAAAACAATTTTTTACTGCATTAGCAACATGACTTTCGAAGCGCAAATCACAATCCATGTGCAGACCCAAATTGCGAGCGTCATATACACGTTCAATAGGTCTGCCCATTAGCCTGACATCTAATGATGGTTTTAATTTGGCAAGTTGATGAGTGCTGCCGAAGACTAGGTATTTAGTCTTATCTGGATTAAGCAATAAGCTATTACATGTCGACCATTTCGCAATACTCAGAAGGTCCTCATTTAGTTTGGCCGTTGCACTATCAATCTCCGATGGTTTAGATGAAATGTATATTTGAATGTCATCTGCATAGATGTGGAATTTACAATGTTTAATGTGCATAGTAATATCAGATGTGTACAATATAAACAAAATAGGCCCCAGGATAGAACCCTGAGGCACTCCTCTAGTAATTTCCATTTTATCCGATACTAATGAAGATCCATCCCTATTTTTGACCGTTACAAATTGATACCGGTTACTTAAATAACTATGAAACTATTTTAAGGCTTTTGAATTACAACCATAATATGATAATTTAGATAATAAAAGATTAATGTTTATAGAGTCAAAGGCTCGTGAGAAGTCTAAAAGTACCAACAATGTGCATAGACCTTCATCCTGGGAACACAGTATGTTATCTGTCACGTCGAGCATAGCAGTCACTGTGCTACGCCCCCTTCTAAAGCCCGATTGTGTCTCAGGCAGTATCTTATTTCTTTCAAGGTATTCTACCAACTGAATACATACTACCTTCTCTAAAACTTTTGATAGACACGGTAGAATACTTATAGGCCTATTATTTTTATTTGCATATTATTTTTATTTTTTGTCTAATTGAATGTCTTTTTTTTATCCAATTGTCAATACCTATTTGTTCCCATCCTTTTTCCTTCCCCTCCGGATGAGTTGGGCCGGCAACACATTGAGCATGCGTTGTAGATGTTCATGGGCTTCAATGATTATCTACTATATTGTGACCTGATTGCTTATTTGCCGGACTTATGGACAAAAGAAATATTTGAATGTATTTTGACGTGACAACGTCTTAAATTAGGTTGCGGCTGGGAGTCACTTATGAAAAAGTGTAACGCCCGGTAACGTTACGATGAGTCACCGAACGAGAGAGAGGCCCGCCGAATGCCTTGCGTCTCTCTCCCACTCAACTATGATCTAATTATAGTTGAGTGATTAATTTAATTATATTCATATCAATAAATATTCTACCGAGAAAAAGACGTTGTCACGTAAAATCTTCGCCCGTAAAACCGACTTTACAGGCAACCATTTTGAAGTACCAGCGCTCCCTCTATATTTATATACTCTAAGATATATTTCTACAATATTTCCACTATATTTTAACCGGATGCCGCATCATTACCATATTTATGCACACGTCACGTCATCGCTACACATGTGCCCCCTCTAGTAGGTCTTTGACCCGTGAAATCCAGTTTTTGCCAAGAATCTTTCGTATATCGTCATTTCACCTAGCAGGAAGGCGTTCTATTTTGTTTATGACAACTATCGGCCCGTCTCAGCTTCGCTTGGGTGCAGATGTTTTTTGATTCCACTTCACACCAGATACATGTTATTTTTCTTACTAACTGAGACTCCCTGTATGTGTATTATACATATAAAACTTCTTCTTGAATCACGCTATTTATTAAAACAGTATCAAAATCCGCTGCGTAGTTTTAAAGATCTAAGCATGCATAGGAACAGACAGTCGGGAAGTGACTTTGTTTTATGCTTTGTAGTGAAGTGACCGTAGTAAGGATTTTTTATTTTTTATTGCAACGAAAAGCGAGACTAGTGTGCCATTCGCCTATTGGTAAACGATACGACCGCTCATGGACGTAGCAAAACTAAACGATACATAATACATTTGTATATGCCATGCAATCGAAATAGAATATTGACGAACGGCAGATGGCTTTATCTCGCCATAAACACACTTATGTATATCGGTCCAGTCGAAACCAGGAATACACAAATTGAAACCCAAACGCAATGAATTGTCCGTTCGCGTGTATGTGACAGCTTCTACTGTCATATATTGTTTGTAATCCGAAGGGGATACGTAATATATTATATTATACATTCATTGTCAGCTTTCCATGTTATAAAAAATAATAGGATTTTTGTCTTTTCATACATATTAAATATGGTTTTAAATATGTATATTGTACCGCTTTGTTAACTCATTAATATTGATACCAGTTTGATAACAAGTTAATTACGATCTCTCTGTACTTTTGCATGTCGTTTTTATGTACATTGATTGGATTTTTTATGTATATATGATATTCGTAATTTAAAAATAAATTTATAACAGAATTGGTTTTGGTGTCCCCGAGGAATAAAAATAAATTGAGTTTTGGAATAAATTTATTTTAGATAATAGATTCAGGTAAGTAGTATATGGTTTGTTTACTGTAAATGAAACATAAATAATTTATCCAATCCATATATATTACATATAATTTAAATCTACTATTTTTTTCTTCGATCACCCGGTTCGGGAGACAGTTTTCAAATTTTAATTTCGATAAAGATTGTATCAGCATTGTGCAATAGTAATACCAAAAACATTAATAGCTAAAAGTCCAAAATTGTACTTTCCCAATTTCCTGTTTACCCCATTTTTATGTCAATCGCAAAGCGCCTGATAACGATAAACGCTTATGTATTTTAATGGACGAATTAATCATTCCACAAGAAACGTGAAGTTTGTGTAATTGATGATGATTAATGGAGTCTCATGGATGAAGTTTTTTGGGTGCGCGACGAAACTTACCGTTTTATAAACAAACAGAATGTTGCTTTTAATAAAAGCAGGTAATAAACGTCCTAATTATGGCGTGGTGATTGGGGTAAAATAATCGAAGTTTTTTTTTATTGCCATGTATAGCGAGACGAGCATGCCGTTCGCCTGATGGTAAGCGATACGACCGCTCATAAACAGTAGCAAAACCAAACAACACCTTGAATTACAAAGCAATGCTTGGCATTCCACTGCGCTCGCCATCCTGAGACATAAGATGTTAAGTCTCAATATGTCCAGTAGTTACTCTGGCTACAATACCCTTCAATCCGAAACACAACAGTGCATTTACACTGCTGTTTGACGGGAGAAATAGACACTGCGGTGGTACCCACCCAGATGGCCTCTCACATATGAAAGACCTACCACCAGTAAATTTTCTTTTTAGATATAAAGTTTGCTCTGCGTTTCTTTGGCTTCGGGGTAGTATAAGTCTTGAAAGAGTGTGTGGACTGTATATCAGTAAGATTTCATTTCCAAGCAAGTCTTCATGTTTGTGTTAGATTTCCGATTAAAAAAATCGCGTGTGTTTTGCACGAGAAAAGATTTTGTGTCAGGTGTGATAATTATCTCTCAATATATATGTATTGACGGCCTGCGTGGCGCAGTTGGTTAGACACCTGCTGTGAAACGAGTCACCATGGGTTCGATCCCCGCACAAAACCAAATATTTGTGTGACCCACAGATATTTGTTTCAGGTCTGGGTGTTTGTGAGACCGAAAAGTTTCGTAGTTCCTGATACTCATGACAAGACTCGATCTCAGTGTGGGGTCAGGACTATGTATGTGATTGTTGGGTGTATTTATTTATTTATTTATATCACCCTATCACATCATATAATGGGAATGAGTTCAGAGAGTCGTAGGCGACTGTTGCGACCTTTGTCTGACTCACCTGAAGCGTGGGCATAAGGTTATTTTACACGTACGTAGACTTTAGCAACTAACTTCTGATCTCGTAATATTAAGATAACAAAGTTATATGCGAATCAACCAGTCTGTCGTACCTCTGTCGGTCTTATGAATAAATTACGGTTGTGTCTTCAGGGATTCCAATAACTAATTCTAGTATTGATTATTTTCATTAGTAGAAGAGCGATGCTACGGCGTCTTAGTCAAACTAGGTGTAACTAGTTACGAAATATCGAAACTTCTGGATTGATACCCCTTCCCTCTTCACATCCTCCTCCCGATTAGATATAGCATTCTTGCAACATTACTATGATTCAAGCGTTGTGGGTGTTCATTTGTAGCGGTGATCACTTGCCATCAGGTGATATGCTTGTTTGCCGGACTTGATTGATACAAAAATATATACAAAACACTACTATTATTAGTATTATTTATTTAAATTCAAATAACAGAGACTCAGTAGTTAGTATAACAAAAAACTTAAAATATAATGTTAGTAAAGATACATCACAAATAATGCTTAGGTTTTCTACAAAAGCAGAGTAATTGTGTCAGCTGGAAATACACTGTCTCGTCTTTTTTATTCGGGTTTTGCAGAAATAACCATCAGGTGCGTTTTAGTCACTCAATGATGTCAGTTAAAAAAAATGGCTCGAACATTCTGCTGCTGTGTTTTGTTATGAAAAATATATTTCTTGAACACATAAATCGTGGTATCACAATAATGTGGACAATGTGGACAAACGGGGTAATGAAAATGGGACTGGGCACATCAGTCGTCTGTCAGACCGGTTATGGACCAGGAGTATTACCGAATATAAAAAGTATAAGAAGTCATTATACTTCTCAAAATATAAAAAGTCCACGTGCTAGACCGCGCAGATGGTGGAGCAATGACTTAGTCCATTTTGATTACAACTCGCGAAAGAAAGTCTTGGGTAGACAGTAAAGACAGGCATAGAAAAAGGAAAGAGGGGCCTTTTCCCTGCCGTGGGACAGTACAAGCTAGTTAATGAAACATAATTATTTATCTCGTTGCGGGAATTGAATCCATGGTCTATTTTTTAAGTTGCACTAAGAATAAGTGTAAACTAAGAAGTGATTTCATGACAAGTTACCTTAGAGATATAAAAAATAACTTTACTTTACTTGATCATTGATTAGCTATAAGTTTTTCCTCAACCAATTACGGAATCTTCAAAATCAATAAATCTTTTTCACATGATATGATTGATTCCAGTTTACCCCATAACAAAGATTGATCGTAGCAGAATACCGTTCATTATTTTTTGAATTATGTAGCGGGGATTGGGTTTATCAGATTCAGACATCGGCCGAATAACAATGAGGCGAAACTGATGGATACAGTTGGATGTATGCTCTTACGAAAGGTTTAGATTTACCCCAATCAACAAATTAGAGGGAAATTTAGGGAATACGGCGGTGAAGGGAAGTGGCTGATTGGAGATGTGTTGTTGAGAAACATCCTTCAGTTTTCCGATGACTAGAATTACTGCGAGAATTTTGCGTATGTTTTGCATACGAGAATATTTTGTAAAGGGGTGATTTCATGTATTGTGTATTTTGTAGTACATAAGTGGATACATGCTTCTTAGGACAGAAAGTTTAAATATAGTAGAAAAGTAAATTATGATACTTGTGTCATGAATTTATTTTTAGATGAATACTGCTGGTGATGAAATGCGTACGTACATCCAGGTATTAACTACCAAAAAATAATTAATAAACATTATACATACAACTACATCAAGTTTTGGTATAAAATAAAGTTCATTAAAATTCAGTCCTCCTAGACTGCATAATTCCGTCGATCAGCAAAACATTTTAGTATATCGCAGTGCGATCTTCGAATTGGCCATTCCATAAAATATTTATCCAAGTAAAATTCCAAGTAATAAGTATTTTAGCTGTCCAGTCTCTAGCTAAACTATAGTTCATTAACTGAAAGTGCAAGTCAGTGTTCCGACAGTTAAGGGTCTCTTCCCTTCGAAAGGATTCTTTGTACCGCCTCTGCCGCCTCTAATTACTTCATGCTTGATTGACAGCTGTCTTTGTTAGTTCACACTCAATAATGCTCAATCATTAGTTGCTGATTTGATTATGTTACTCAGTGATCGCCTGATATTGTTAATTTGAGGAATTTCATTATGTTTATTGGAAAGGAAATTTGTGCCAGGTTTTTGGTTTCGAAAATTTTATATGGGATTGGAAAGACCCATTATGGAGATTGTTCCCCTTTATAAGAATAGTAATATAAAATCGGTTAATATTTGATGTCATTTATTTCTATGTGAAAAAAGAAAATATCTCTCAATGATCATCATTATCATCTTCGTCTCAGCCATAGGAAGTCCACTGCTGAACATCGGCATCGACTTCCTGCAACCTTAGCCAGGTTGTCCGTCCACCTTGTAGGCGGGCATCTGACATTTCGCTTGCCTGTACGTGGCCTCCACTCTAGGACCTTTCGGCCCCAATGGCCATCGGTTCTACGCGCTATGTGTCCGGCCCACTGCCACTTCTACTTGCTAATCCTATAGGCTATGTCGGTAACCTTTGTTCTTCTAGGGATCTCATCATTACTGATCCGGTCTGATAGGGAAATTCTGAGCATAGCACACTCCATAGTGCGTTGAGGGACCTTGATCCGTCTGTCTTAATACAATGAGGTTTATCACACGAGAGATAAAAATAGCCATTAATAATTATAATATGCATTTTGTTTTATAAAGTTCAGTATAGCATTACAGAGCATTTAATTTATGCCTCTCACTACTTGTGGAACGCGTATTTTTGGGTTACTTTGAACATTATAATTGCAATTATAAGGCTTAATTTGTTCATTATATCCAATTTATTTTAAATGGAAAACTTGTTTTTGCCGTATTGTTTTAATGGATGGGTATGCATTTAAACAGGAAAAGACATAATAGTTTTCATTATTATTAATAATAAAGTTTCCTTTTCCTTTGGACTAAGTTGTCTGTAATTCACAAAAGCTCCTTGTTTTATATTTAGTGGAAATGTGTTTTTAAATGTGTTTGGCAGCTAGTTTTTTACTTATTTCGTAGCGAAATAGCAATTATTTTAATACTTAGCAACAGAAATCTGCTTAAGTTATTTATTTTAACAATACGAAGCAAACACTCAAAATGCGCTCGCAATTCGGGCGCTTAAATGAGTACTGCTACATTCCGAGCGTAGAATATTCGTAGCACCGCTACGATATCCGTAGCTCGCCGTAGCTTTTAACAGTTATTACGGACGTGTCAACACACAACATGGCGTGGAATATTCTCGTAGCGTTTTTACTTTAGGAAAAAAGCAATTGAATATAAGATATTTAGAATATAACTAGCTGTGTTTCCGTGTATAAAAAGTTTAAAGGAAACTTTAAAAATTATATTATAGCCCAAATAGCTACTTTAACGGTGTTTTATTACTTTAACTTAACTTTTGACTTGCATTGGGTGTAATTATGCCTGATGTTTTCGGTAATTATATTTTTAAAATTATCCAGACTGACATTCATTACCGTCATGACTTACTTTACTATATATATTATTTAAAAATACATTATTACGTCTATTTCAATGACATCATCAACCAATCAATTTTGTTTGTATATAATTAATACGATATGAACATATGATATGTGTCATTGCTCTATGTGTATTTTTATGACGCAAATAGTTATCCAGAGCGTTGTTTAAGGTTACCACATGTCAGACGTGATAGATAGCAAATATTTCCATAAACAACATAATATGAGTACTTTAGAAATTCATATTTCCAAGAATGCGCATTGATATTTGCAATAATGAATGTGTTCTATACCATAGTATTTGTATATCAAAAACGGTATTCAATTTAACGTATATATATTATTGAAATGTTAATTAATTTGTAAATAGTACATCACTTAAATAGTTTTAACTCTATATCAAGGCACAATTGTTTTTTTATTGCATAGGTCCGGCGGACGAGCTTATAGTAATTCTTTCAACGCTTGGATAGGATAGGATCGGGAGAGGAGCTGGTAAGATAAAGATGGTAAGAAGGATGGTATTGGACATCCAGCAATTTCACTGACGGAAAGAAACGTGATGTGCTGTCGCTTTACGTAGTTTTCCTGTGAGACAGTGGTACCGTTCCGGACGAGCCTGCCCATTCATGCTGAGTCGTGAAAGGCAGACGACGACTTTTATATAGTGGGTATCAGAAAATTCGAGAAACTTTGCGATCTTTTAAACACTCAGACCCGAAACAAAATATACTAGTGGATAGCATATAAATGAGACTCAGAGCGGGGATCGAATAAGCATCCACTTATTTCACAGACTGTCAAAAGACAGCCAAAAACTATCAAATAAAAAATATATATTTTTTACTCTTAGTATAAAAATTACTGCGATTCATTCCTAAATCTCGTAAATAACGTTTATATATAATAGTTTCACAATATAGGATCTCATTGATATACATATATATTATCATTTCTTAAATCCTCGCATAAACCAACCATAACCCCAATAATCCACATAAAGCGTAATCAAAAACGCGCGGAATTCCCATTTACCCCATCGGCCGTAAACCATTGTCTCAACTGACATTTGAATTATTTAATGCTATAAAACAATTTTAATGCGCGCTTCCATGAAAGCCTCTATTACCAACGCTGATGCTATCTGTACAACGGCAAATAGTTTGGAAAATGGAGTTTTGATAGCCCATTGTTATGTCCCCTATTTGCGCGATAACAGGTATGAAATTAACGATGGTTTTGTATTGGGGTGAATGTAGCATCCCGTTGAGATGTGGGTTGAATGCTTTGACGAGTTGAACCTTTATGGTGTATTCATGACCGTATGCTCCATTGGGGTATGTGTCCGCTAAAAGATATTAAATCATTATTATTAAAGTTTGGATGTTGTTTCTGTGTGATAGTTTCATAATGAGGGTTCGTAATGTACACTAACTGAGTTTTGTGTACTAAAACTAATATTTACTACCAACTTAAATAAATACATTTTATAGTACCTTTCATTTGTTGAGAATTTAAAATTGGGGTAACTAGGAATAAAAATATTACCTAATTAAGCTTCTAAACAAAACAATAGTCATTCATCAGTGGATGGTGGAATCACGTATTTCTGTAATTGGAAGCAGTAATCAGTGTTTTAAGCCGACCGAAGACAGTCTGTTTAATATTCTAACTTGCTTTGTTGCTTTGGGTTTTATAAAAAAGATTTGGGGTGTACTGGGAGAAATAAAACAAAAGGACAGTATTTTTAATGACAAGATAAACATATTGTAAAATGCAGAATAATCTACAGATATCGATCTGATCAATTAATTATGTCGGCCTGGTTAAGAGTGGATGTACAGAGGCAGAGCTTAGCAGAGATATATGAAATATGCCCCATATTGGGTTCTAGAATACGATAGTACGAGCAGGTCAAAAATATAATAATATAATAAATGGAATGCTCCGTAATGCTGATATTACTGGTGGAATGTCACTCATATGTGACAGGCCTCCTGGGTAGGTCTACCGCAATGTTTATTTCTCCCGCCAAACAGCAGTGTAAATTCACTGTTATTTTCCGGTTTGAAGGTCATTGAAACCAGAGTAACTATTTGACATATTGATACTTAATATCTCATGTCTTAGGATGGCGAGCGCAGCGGAATGCCAAGTATTTCTTTGTAATTGTTGTGTGGTTTGCTCCTTTCTATAAACGGTCGAATCACTTACCATCAGGCGAACGGCATGATCGTATCGCCAATAAAAAAGTTTATTCAATATATTTATAAAACTGCACTTACTTATTAAGTGCTTTATACTTATTTTGATGTACAGTATATATTAATAAAACTAGACTTACTTATTAAGTGCAATATACTTAGTTTGATATACACAAACGACTGTCGAAAAATATTTCCTTTTATACTGAATAAGTAGCTACAGTACACCTGATGAAACCCTAAAGCGACACGTTTTACGACTCATGATGACTCCGTAACCACTAACAAAATTCAAAAACTCAATGATTTTAAATTTATCAAATAGCTCAGTGTGTCCCCAGATTTATTGTTGAGCTTTTGTTTTCCTTAATTTAAGGGAAAAGTTAAGACAAACAAACCATCGGAATACGTAATTGTTTTATTTCGTTTTTTAAAGAATATTTAATATTTCGCTTAAGTAGGTGTTTTATCTGAAGTATATTTTTGTGGCTAAGACAGTTACTTGCTGCTGGCGTTTTTGTTTCATAAATTAAAGTGGTGCGATTGGGAATGATTTTTATTATTAAGAATAAGATTTATTGATGGTAATTTGTCAGCTGGAATATGAATTTAGTTGTATTTTCATACAATTTATATCTAATTAATGAAACAAGCATCAGCAAATCTTGATTTAATTTCTTTGATCAAATATAAACTAGATTATAAGTAATGGCCTTGCACTTGCACACAAACTGCAAAGGAAATAAGAGCACAAATAAGCGTGTGTTTTTATTTGATTTTAGTATGGTCCAAAAACATAATAAATCTTAATTTAAAGAAATAAGGTTTATTGTTACCTGAAGTTGATTATAATTTAAGACTTTTTGCTATATCTCGTAGTTCGAAATTCAAATATATGTGTATATGTAAAAGCAACCTATGCCACTTTTGGCGTGTGAATTTGTTCCAAACCCTGTATCTACTAGTATACATGTGATCGAAGTTCATTTTATAGATCGTCTACGGTCTTATGGCGTGAAGCGTGGTTGTCATGCTTTTGTCAAAATATTAGAACAGTTTTTCTCGACTTTACGCAATGTTTACGATATATATTTTCTTAATGTAAACAACAAATAAATAAATAAAAACAAGGATTTATACTCATAATTTAATATTATATATACATGCTTTGTAGAATAAAACCATAAAACGTTAACAAGGTATTAGAAATATTTAATGTTGTACTCAGGAAAACATTAATTGAAGCAATAGTTTTGAATGTATTTTTTTAGGTCGTTTTTTTAATTCTAATTTTTATTTATGTCTAGTGTTAATTTGTAGCAGTGCTTTAACAGTTCATACATTGTTTTTTTTTACAATTTTGTGATTTTTACATCTCGGCAACAATGTACTCTGTGATTTGTAGTTCATTATAAGTCATTTGCAATATTGTGTCTAGTTGCAAAAAAATAATTTCTTTTTACAGGGCGACAACTTGGTTCAAGCAACTACATATCACATGTATATTACAACGCTGTTTCAGTTATTTATGTACTACGAAAACATATATTTCCTCATACCAAACTATTCAACTTTACCAACAAAAGTTTAAAGTGATGGTCGATGTTGCCACTTCCCCCGCGTTCAAACTATTCACGATTGAGAATGTACGGAGATTATCAAGTATTCACAAAGCGATGAAACTTGTAAAAATATAAGTATGTAGGAAAAAGCTGAATTTCATGTTGGTACATGTGTTTCCGTTGCTTCCTACTCTGATATGAATTTAAGTCAGTGACGAAAGGTTCAAATCCTAGAGCACACTTTTCGGGGTTATGTGTGTATTGATAATCAATCACCACGTATTATAACGGTGGAAGAAAAGACCGTAAGGAAACCTGCATACTATAGCGATTAGGAAGAATTTATATGGTATGTAGTGTAGTGTAGTCCGCTAACCTGGGCTAGGCCAGTGTGGTTGACTTTACGGCCTAACCCCTCTTAATCGTATCTTGATTGTGGAGGAGGCCCGTGCCTTGCAGTGGGCCGTATATGGGCTGGTACAGATACAGTTGAAAGCTTATTTTTCCTTCCCATTAAGTTGTTGGATTTGGCGTATAATAGTTGAAGCCCAACGGTACAAATAGTCTTATTCCCACATTTTGATTCAAATCATGTTCTTTGTCTATTGAGAAACACTCTTCGAATTTATGGACAACCTGATCTGAAAATGAATAGTCTGGTTCTATAGAAATTCTGTCTGACGAGTAGTAGATTTCAATAAGTAGAAATTGTATTAGCAAAGGCACTCATGGCTCAGAATAAATTCTAGTACGAGCAAAAAATAAAAACGCATGCAGTTCGAACCATCCTTTTCCAATGCAATTCGCCAAAGCCCAAATCAAGTCAAAACTTTTTTCAATAACATCCGTGACATCACGAGTTCTAGTCAAATTTCCAATGCAATTCACTAGTTTGCAGTTACATATGGAATAAACTCAGTTCAACTCTTTGTGCGCCAACAATAGAAGACATTCGGAAAGAACTTTACAGATGAACGTAATTTCAATGACTTTCGGTAAAGACCGGGTTCTATATTTAACTACGGTTTCGTTTGAAACTGTGAAGTTTAAATTGTGTCTTAATTAAATAGAGGTTCATAGGTTTTATCTACCGGCGCGACAAGTACTACATCTTGGTGACTATGCATTTCAATGGCACAGTTGTTTAGACGTTGGTTATGTAGGTGATGGCATGTTAGTAAAAGGACCAGACGCGGCTGTCAACATGCTGGTGGTGGTCACGAGATCAAATCCTAGGGCACACCTCTTACTTTTTGGAGTCATGTCACATGTGTCAATCACGCACTATAACGTTGAAAAAATCATCGTGAGGAAACTTGTATACCACAGCGATTTGTTATTTTATTGTTTTGTTATATTGTATTGTTTGATTGATTGTATGGTTATGGCGATTGAAATTCTATGACATTTAAAGTCTACCAACTCGCACTAGGCCAGTGTGATGGACTGTATGCCCGAACCCTGCTCAATCGTACTCTTAATTGTAGTGGAGGTTCTTATTCTGCAGTGTAACATATATGGGCAGATACAGAACAGATAACGTCTAGGTTGCATAATCATTCCTTTCTGGTAGACAATAATTGGATTACATTGTACTGAATGCTACTGTGCCAGTATTTAAGAACATCGATCTGATCTTCAAATTTCCGAAACCACCTTACAAGACACCTCTCTTAGGGAACCACCTATTCGCATTCAAAATTCGTTTCTTTTTCATTACGAAAAGGAGGTTTTATTCAATTTATTCCAATTATGCCGGCGCGGGGTTGAAATTTTATCTCCCCTCGCCACGGCTTAAAATTTCTCGCGCGGTTCAGTGTTAGACAGTGATTGTGATGTATCGCCGGTGGAATTATCTTCCTTGTTTTATGTGGTTTGTTTTTAGATCTTTGGGAATTTCGTGCAATTTACTAGCAAAAAATCTTCAGGTGAAGTTATGGTTTGAGATAGTTTATTTCTCAAAAGTAGTAGTACAAATTCACTTAAATGAGAAATTACATTTGTGGTCTTAAAGCTAAAATATGTAGAAGTTTATACAGGTATCTTATAAATATATGGTAATCATTACTTTTCTAAACAACAGAATGTAAGAAATAAAAATTACACCGATACGGTATTTCCATCCAAGTTTTTTTTAAATATCAGAAATATATTTTTCATGTTTTATAATATTAATAAGAGAACACTACCTATCGTGATTAGGTCGATGTTTGAAAGTGTACCTATTCTCAAAAGGATTTATGGTCAAATAAGCGAACAGTTTAACATGTTCTTTTAAGGTAATTATTTTACATACATACATAAACTCACGCCTTTTTCCCAGAAGGGGTAGGCAGAGGTGCCAGGACACACACATTTCGCCTTGTATGTTCCGTCCCACAATGTGATAGGTAGTCCGATATGGCGAACCTATCGCCATATCGGGCACAAATTTCTGACTCTAGGCTGATAATGAATAGAAAAATCCAATATCACTTTGCCCAACCCGGGATTCGAACCCGAGACTGCAGCTTTGTAACCGTACCGTAGTACAACTACGCCACCGAGTCAGTCATTATTTTACATCTCATATAATATATATAAAATCTGAAAATAAAAAAGTTCAATAACCTAAACTCCATCTGATACCGTCCATTATGACACAACATTAAGCAAGGTATATACGTGCAGAACTGGACGTCATAATGAAAATAATCTAAGACAAATGGTAGGTACGAACGATTGAACATTTCTCAATCTCGCAGCTTGCTCCAACCTGGATTAAATATTGGGTATAAGGCATGAGAGACGGTGGTTTTGAGGACATTTGGTAGGAAATAAATGTATGTTATTATAGAAAAATGTTTAGAAAGTAATTTGAGTGCTTTTTGCAAAACAACGTAATTTAATTTAATAAAGTGTACGAGTAGTTAAAATTGCCTTTAGAGTTTATGCATATTAGTTTTGCGCTTGAAGCGTATGACTTTGTCTTTAGATCAATACAACTATGTATTAATATTCTTCATTGTAAAACACACGTTTATTCGATAAAACCAAAATTGAATGTTGACAAACGTTCCTTAAACTTGAACAAAACTTGCATCCAAAAGTCTATATTCGAGACCCAACAATCGACAATATTTATAAACGTAACCCAACAGAAAATGGAATCCAATAACATCTTCCCATAAGCCGTTGACTCAGACCGCGGGCTTATCCAAGCTTAGTTTGAAAGGAGTTATTCGAACTGAAACGACCGGCTGATAGATTAATATCTAGATATTTTATAATCTCCAACAATGCTGTTACAGGTATTAAAAATCTCGACGTACAAATGAAACTTCCTAAAGACTTTTGCATTGGTTTCGCTGACCTTTGATTTGTTATGGAACTTGGTTATAATTCAATATTCTATATTTGTTTCTGCCAGCCTTCACTCTATATATTCACGGTGAAGAGGAAAAATAACTCTTCCGCCATGTTATCGAACCTAACTGTATATTGATTTGTCTTGAATCATACAAAACCTACCTTACTGATACTATCTATCTCGCTTGCCTAATAGATTTGGTAGACTTAACATACATTCGAAATTCTCGCGGAAAATTTTTAAGAATGCTAATTTCTTCGCGATATTTTCCTTCAATTTAAAATTATGCTTAATTAAGAATACACTTCAGAAGAAGAACATATATAAGTATATATTTTGAATGCTAGGCACACCTTAAAGCTTGAGGTATAACATTTAAACTGTGAATTTTCATATTTTGTTGTAGAGTATTTTTCAAACAAATACACTTATAAGTTACTAGCGGTCAGGCCCGGATTCACCCGGGTGCATACACGTTTTAAAATGGCGGTCAAAATATTTAATTCTGACTATCAGTTTAGAATATCGACCAATCGGACCACGAAAAACGAACAAAATTTCCTCGTATTTGCTAGAAATATCACTACTGCTTTCCTCCTATAGGTCATAGCGTGATGATATATAGCCTATAGCCTTCCTCGATAAATGGACTACCCAACACTGAAAGAATCATTCAAATCGGACCAGTAGTTCCAGAGATTAGCGCGTTCAAACAAACAAACAAACAAACAAACTCTGCAGCTTTATAATATTAGTACCTATAGATAATCATGTTAATTCAGGGTGCTTGTTTTGAAGCCACAACCCTCAGTGTACCAATCAAACAGATCTATAGCATATTCGACGCAAGAATATTTTTATATGATGGTAAAATGGCGGCACTCTCAATGCAAGTGCACGTTGGCGGACATCAGCGCCTTTCAACCCATTAATTATTCCGCCCTGCTTAATTGCGTCTCCACGGTTCACTTCTCGGGTTCAATATTGTAGTATGTGTAGAACTGAAGGGGAGAATGGCCAGTAAAGTGTGAGGTTACATTTCAATATCGGTCTTTACAATTAATTATGGCGGTAACAATCCTGTCATATTTATAACTAGACATAAAATCATCAGGTTCAAATGTAATAAAAAAAGTCATATTTTGTAACACAACTCTTAAGTTTTGAACATGGGATAAATACGTTTGGATAAATAGGAAAAACTGTGGCTTGTTTTTATTTTTAAATTTGGGCTTTTTTCATTTTACGATTATAATTTAGAAGTATGGCTCCAGGACTAACAAGTGCTTTATACTTCATAAATATTTTTATTGTATTTTTTCTTGTTTTCAAAAAAAAGGATTATAAAATCGACCTATGTCCTATGTCTGTTATTAAATAAAGAATTTTAAAAGTCTTTATTTAACTAAAATCACAATTTTGAAAACCCTATCACCTTTCTAATTTACATTCCTACTCATTTATAAGCTACAGCTTACATAATAGCATCTCCATATAAGCCGCACACTAACTTCCGATCGGTTATCCAAGACAGGCCATGCTCGGGGCATTACAAACAAAACCGACGGAGCGAGCCGCGGTATTCGCACAGAGGAATAGTTAACGTCGATTTGCCGTACCAATAAACTATATAGCATTTAAATCGGCTGCCGCAGTGTACATTACAGATTCCAATGCAAGACTATTCCCTTTGGTAAGCAACGTAACCGGGCTACGGAAGCGGCGCCTTTATGTTGTGGTCTAAGGTTCAAGGGAATAGCGGGTGGAATTTCCTTAAGTTTTTATTGAGATGCTTAGGATTTATTTGAGTTGTGAGCACTTTATTGGATTAAATAGGGATAGTAAACGTGATTTTGAACGTGATAGTACTTCCGTTCAAGAATAAATGCAAGGTTTTTGCTAAAGCCGATGGTTGGTGGTTGCGCATTTAATTGTATTGAGAATTAAGTTTCCTTTGTGTATTAGCAACTTGTAACTGCTTGTTTTTCCAAATAAAATTAAAAAAAAGCCAGACAAAATCTAGGAGTACAATTTATATGAGCCATTTACACTAGGGTAGTACTACTGTCTCTTAGGGAACCGACGTTAACTTATACCGTTTGCATGTTTGCCAAGCCTATGTAATAAAAATGTTTGAGGTTAAGTAATGAACTAGTGAATAAATCAATCAAATATTTTTAGAAAATTGTATCCAAAACAAATTTAAAGAAAAAAAAAACAATTCCGCTTCTCGCCAATCATTTAACTCACACGCAACACTTACCAAAACGATTCTTATATGAAAACCAATTCTATTTTATGTAACACGCTGTCTCCTGTGCCTCGCACATAATGATAACCCGAAGACGAGAGGCCTCGCGAAAACGCGGTTAATGCATTAGCAACAGGTGTTAACTGAAATTGTAAACCAGCCTTGAATTATACACGCTGAAATTACCATCGCTGGTTGATTAGAATGCTTAATGGTTTCAAGGACAACCGGATACCGGGTGTTTTTGAATGAGTGGTTTGTCTGTGTGGCAACCTCAGTGGCGTATATAGCCCCGCACGACCTAAGCCCACCGAGAAAAAGTTTTTGATGCATTAATTTTTTGTATCGATGTTATTATACCCAGAAGTCTCATATAATTTTCGATAGCCTTGACGTCAAACTTGTATCTTATCTATCTATTCAATTTGTCGTTTCATTAGACAGCCTCCGTGGCGCAGTTGGTTAGACGCCGCCTGTGAAACGAGAGGCCACGGGTTCGATCCTCGCACCGAGATAAATGTTTGTGCGGCCCACAAATATTTCTTCCGGGTTTGGGTGTTTGTGAGACCGAAAAGTCTCTCGTAGTTCCTGATACCCACGACACAAGACTCAATCTTAGTGTGGGGTCAGGACTATGTATGTGACTGTTGGGTGCTATTTATTTATTTATTATTTTTATACACATCTTTACTATAAGTCAATTATTAAAAAAATCCCTTTGAAACGGTTTAATAGACTGTTACATCGTAAATGGCCTGAACTTGCAATCAAAACCTAGATGTTATGATTGCTAATGACGATAGATAAATGAAAACAGCCATTGAAATATACGAATTAAGGTAAAAGCACCAATGCCCGACACTGAACCAATAGACGACACTTTCGAAAAAATATTTTCTAATAAGAAAACTAAATATTTTAACGTCATTGCTCCTAATTTTAAAGCCACCTCGTACCATTTATGATACATACCCAAAAGCTTGTTTGCACTGTCAGAAGTAAATTTCAATTTTTTTGTTAATTTACCACAAACATTGTGATTTCGCGCCATTATGAGCGCAATTCTTAGCGTTTTTCTTAAGGAACTGATTTTCAAACGGTATGATTTTGTCTTATATTATATGACTTTTGGCTATATCGGGTTTCGATATTATATGGATATTACATTATTGATTTATTTGGACCATTTCCTTGTTATTTTGGCTTGTTTTTGTATAAATTTTTAGTGGTGTCTACTATTAGTTCCAGAAATTGATCAAAATCTAAAAGATGACATGTGTAAACTTGGTAGTTTATTTTATTTATTTATTTAACTTTATTGTACACCTACATTATTATATATATAAATACATACAATATACATACATATATATGTATATACATATACAAAATAGACATAAAATGTAATAAATATATGCATAGTAAATAAATATAAAAAATGCTAATAGTAAAAGCACAACAATGTGTAAGTTCAGTGATAAAGATAGTGTTCCTTGACTAGTGATTTAAATCATGGCAATTTGCGAGCCTGTCTCACGACATCTGGAAGTGAGTTCCAGATGTCGTACGGGGAATGACTTGTCCATAAATGTCGTGGTGTGTATGGGTATTCTCAGTTTCAGGTTCTCCTATGGCCTCAGGGATCTTTCATGGGAATCATGAAGAAATATAAAACGGTCTTTGAGATAAGAAGGGGCGAGAGGGTTAAATAATATATTATATAAAAGTGAAAAAGTGTGAGCGTTCCGACAAAGCCGTATGGGTAACCACTTGAGCTTAAGACGAAACTCAGAAAGATTGTCATATTTGCGTAAATCAAATATGAATCTTATGCAAACATTTTGAGATGCTCAATTTTATTTATTTATTTTATTTCATATCTGAGTTCCATTTGTTGTACACTAGGCTAATTAAAAGAAGACAGTGTCAACTATTAGAGTCTACTAGATGTCCACTACTAGTATACATTAATTTCTGATTACAGTTTGAGAAATTACAAATGATGAGATGAATTAAGATCAACTAAGAATGATGAGATTTGAAAAAGAAAATCAATAAGAAAGATAATTAATTAGAAATTGATATAGGACTAATAATAATAAATTTATATACAGGTGAAGAAAATTACCACGAAGAAAATAAGACCACACCTGATAATAATGTAATTTAAAGTCCTTGAAAGAAAGAAGAAGATATTATATATGTATATTTTGTTACTTAGTTAATTCTAAAGCACAATCTGTGCTAAGTTTGATTTTAAATTATATTTTTTTGATAACACATAATATTAAAATGATGTTATAGACATGTCTATTATTAGTGCCAATTGATGTCTATTATTGGGGTATCTGATTTTTTATACATGTCATCTATTAGTGACTACGGCTATCCTAAGATAATATTTTTTTTATATATAAAATAAAGCAATCTTAATTTCATTATTATGAAATAGTTAAATTCCAAATGTTGCTCTAACAGTAAAACAAAATATAACTTTAATTTTTTGAAAAACATTTTTGAATTTTGAGAATTAAGTTTGATTTATCCTTAAATTGTCTACTATTGGTGCTTTTACCTTAATTCAGCTTAACGCAACATATATTATTTCTTCATAATTATAACTAATTACACCATCTAATATACAGCTTGAAATGAATCGAGAAGCATCCGATCAGCTCACAAGATTACTCGCTTCTGAGATAAATCGCCGAATCCAACGCTAATCTATCTCGTCAGTTAGCGACTAGTTCGTTAGTATAAACTTCTATATTGATAGCAAGTTAGCATAACTTGGAAACTCAAGGAGATCTTTAGTTCGAGTATATTTTTATGTAAATATTAAATAACTAAATACATAAATACATCCAAAAGTTAAATATGTATGTAACTTTTGGATGGATGAACTTATGGATTTTGGGGTCAGGACTATGTAGTCCTGACCCTACACTAAGATCGAGTCTTGTGTCGTGTGTATCAGGAAGTACGAGATTTTTGGGTTCACAAACACTAGGACACGAAATAAATTCCAGTGCATCACACAGATTTTTGTCTCGGTCCAGGAATCGGACCCGCGGCCGTACGTTTCATAGCCAGCGTCTGAACAACTACTCCACGGAGGCTGTCAAATAATTAAAACCATAAGGAATGGGAAATTTTTTAATGTAATATAGTGTATTTGTAGAAGTGCGTGGTGGCCTGTTGGTAAACGGACCGGATGCGGCTGCCACTGTTCACGGTGGTCGCGGGTTCAAATCCCAGGGCACACCTCTGACTTTTCGGAGTCATGTGTGTATTGATAGTCAATCACCACGCACTAAAAACGGTGAAGGAAAACATCGTGAGGAAACCTGCATACCATAGCGATTTATAAGAATTTCTATGGTAAGTCCGCCAACCCGCACTAGGCCAGCGTGGTGGGCTATATGGCCTAACCACTCTCAATCGTACATTCGATTGTAGAGTAGGCCCGTGCCCTGCAGTGGGACGTATATGGGCTGATACAGTACAGTACAGTGTATTTTTGTGTTAAATTACGTCCATGATTTATAGCAACTCGTGGACTTCTTATTATTGTAATATGGAAATTGTGGGTATTTACTAAACGTGGTTTCCGAGAAGTGCTACTCAAAATTGTGTGTATCTTGTGTCGTGACCAGTATAAATGACGACGGCGAGATGGAGTGACTGAGAACTTTAATGAGAGGCTATGTGTTTGGTTTTAGTTCTGAGACCCATGTTTGACAAACAAATATTTGATTTGAACTGGAATGTTGTAGTTCTGAAATACACGGTCTTTGAAGGAATGTGTCAATGAATTTTTAAGACCGAAAAGGTTGATGATCAAATTGCTGCTATACTATAAATAAAAATTATATTGACTAAGGTAATGTAAAAAATAATAATAATATTTTTTTCCATCTCTCATGTCCTACATTAGTCGGTAAGTGCCTCGAGCCATACGACCGCCTTTTGTACTGCTATGTAATATAATGTTTATTTAGTATATAATAAATAAATAACATAACAGATGCAAATTAACCTAATGAAAATGCCCCGTCAATGTTGAAACGCGGCTCACTAGACCACAAGGCGGCAATCAACAGCCGAACCTCATCCATATTGAAATGCTGACGAGTTTGTCACGGCAACGAGTCGCAGGAGCTCCGTGAGGCAAACATTACGCCATTACAGTTGCAGTAAGTCAGCTGTAACCTTACTGCGGACACACGGGCGGGAAGGACGGACAATACATCAAATATTTTAAGGACAAAAACAATGGTAAGTGATACGACCGCTCATGAACAGTGGCATAATCAAACAGCACCTTCAATTACAAAGGATTACTTGGCATTCCACTGCGCTCGCCATCCTGAGACATAAGATGTTATGTCTCAATACATCCCGTAGTTACTCTAGAAATATATCAGTGCATTTACACTGCTGTTTGTCCGGAGAAATAGTCATTGCGCTGGTACCCAGGCGGCCTCTCATATATGAGAGATCTACCACCAGCGTGGAACTTTTTAAGGCAGTTATCGTTATCTTAAACCATAGGGAGTCCACTGAGTTGGTGCGGACAAGGCCCACTTCTAAGATTTTTTAGATGATTGTTGGAAGCAGCCTGCACACAGCGTATTCCTGAATCACACATCTAGATTTGACACCAATATTTGTGGGCTTCATAAAGATTTTTCAACAATTTTAAGTAATAGTCTTATTGCATTGAACAAGAGTTATTGTACCAAGATTAAGGTTTGCACACACTTAAGCGACATGCTTGTCACTTACACATCATAACCAAAAACAAGCAGTGTCTACATGTTGCGCCAAAACATTAATTTACCTACAATTCTACGAATACCTTTAAATAAATTAGTTGTTTTACTAACAAAATTATGTGTGGCAGTAAACCCCTTTACAGTTTACAGTGGGCCCGCATATGCGCAATTTAACGGGCCATAACACAAATGTAAAACTTGACGGGTGGGCCCTGAGCGATACTTATGGTTAAACTGAATGACTAGTAATGTCCATAGTTAAGGAAGTGACTTCATAACTGGCGCTTGTCAAATGAGTAGAGAAAGATATAGTTTTGTTACATTGGCAGTACCAAAATATTGTAATTAGATATTTTACTGCCTTTGTGGCGCAGTTGCAATACGGTACGATTACAAAACTGAAGTCTCTGGTTCGAATCTTGGGTTGGGTAAAGTGATAAGAGACTGCTCCGCCCTCACACCCGCCACTGCTACTCCTGTGAGCAAAATGACATTGGACTTTTCTATTCATTATCAGTCTGAAGTCAGGAATTTGTACCCAATATGGCGATAGTCTCACGCCATATGGGACGGAACACACAAGGAGAAACGTGGGTATCCTGGTGTAGCACCTCTGCTTATCCTTTCAGAAAATAGTTGCAAGGTTATGTATGCATATAGATACTACAATTATGGTTCTATATTCTCTTTTCTACCACGCAATTCTTGAGTTATTGCACGTTTTACTGTTCATCTCATCTCATTAACACGGACATGAGATTTAAATTGCTTATATTCTATTCCTTTAATTTAATTGTAATAATAGCATACGTCAAAAACGTCACAATATAAGGTTCTTAGTGCTGCAAGCATTTTAGTCAAATTACTTACACATCTGACACACATCGTCCCAAAATTCTCATAATGTAGATACAATATTGCAGAGTGCATGGGAAGTATGTTCCCTGGAGCGGCGTGGAATTATTCAGGACCCCACGGGATACAAGTTGGGAAACTACAAGCCAACTGTATTACGGAGCATGCACAATGTAGTAACGTGAAATAAATCAGCTAAATACACCTGCCGACATTCGTGCGGGACTAAGTGAGGGAAGTACACGGGGTGGGAGGATGGCGAACACTTGCATTTTTCTATTCTTTAAATTAAAGTAGTTATTAAATATTTTAGTTTTCATTGGAATTCAATTTATAATATAATATGGACGAACGTTAATTTTTTAAGAAAATTAATTAATTTAATCATTTAAAAGGTTTAACATCAGAATAAAATTCTTTTTTTTTTTATACCATCTGACTCAGAAAGCAGTTTTCACTAGAAAAGAAATGGAAATAAATTTTAGCTTTGCTCTTTTGAAAACCGTTTAACAATATAGTGATTACTACAAAAGTTTCAGGTTGGTAACAGAGCATGAACTAACTTTTGTCCATATGTTTGGCGTTTTGTTGTTTAAGTATTATTTTCTTTAAATAGTTGTGTTATAATGACGTTCCATAAATTAAGTTGTAAGGAAGGTTTTATAATAGCAATCTTTGAAGAATAGGAAGATGTTATTGCTGACAAACTTCTTAGGCCTCCTTAAAAGACTTTCATCGTGATCTAATAGAAATTGTCTGCCTTTAGCTTCCTATAACACTATCGAGCCGAATGTCTACTTTGTGAACAGCCTTATTTGCAGAAATTATAAAACAAACAATCTAATTTCCAATTACTCCTCAGATTTAATCCACCTTATTTAGAAACGCAGAGATTATGAAGCAAACAAACTAAGTTCCAATTACAGACCAGATTAAAACCCGCTGTACGTTCTCCACGGCAGTACGTATCACGGAGTCAGAACAATACATAATGCATGTGAACTTAATCTTTAGCTTGCGAGCCCGGCAGTTATATTAAACCAACCTGTAGCTTACGGGATTTTGATAAACTTCCATTTGGAAACACCTAGATGGACCAGATTGCGGGATTTGTGCACGAGCCGTTTTGATTTCTCCATGGTCTAGTGTGGATTATGTTGCGCTGATTGGTATGGATGGACGGAAGAAAAACTTACTCTAGCAGCTTTATTAGAAGATGGTTTAAAAACCTTTACATTTCGAACGTTTTGTATTCTTTGCTCAAATTGGGGGGTTAGTCTGTCCGACACGACGACGAGTGTTCGAACATCATGCGTAAATCTGTACCGAATATGCTTAAATATCTTACAAAATGTTCGAATCCTGTATCGTACGTCGTAACCATAGTGTAAATTCGGAGTGAATGATTAGTTTCATAGAGAATAGTATTGATTTTTAGAAGTGGAAATCTTTTATGTTATATGTTGACGTTCAATCGAATATTCGAACTTCGTATCGGAGTATAGAGTAACCCCCCTGAATTCAAACGACGCGACGTTCGAAAGGGTCAAAACATTCGATATCTAAAATAGGCTTTAAAACTATGTATGAATAAGGTTGTAGATCTCTGACGAACAAGGAGAAATAATTTTGTTTGTTTGGGTTGATACGTTATGCCTTAACATGTTAATTTTCTCTATATTTTTAAATAAGAGCAATGCACCGGCCTTAGTTCATTTTAAGATGCTTTTAATGTTAATACCTACTTACTGCTCTCACCTCTGGGCAGGTGCCCCAAAATACCAGCTCGACCCACTTGACTCCTTGCAGCGACAAGCTTGTCGAATAGTCAATGATCCCGATCTCACGGACAAATTGGAACCGTTAGGACTGCGGAGAGACTTCGGATCTCTCTATGTGTTCTATCGTTTGTTCCACGGGGAGTTGTTTGAGATGGTACCACCGTCGCCTATGTACCATCGCACCACACGTCTCCGCAGCAGAGTTCATTCCCACCACCTGGAGGCGTACCGCTCCCGAACGGTACGTTTCCAGCGTTCTTTCCTACCACGTACGTGCAAGCTCTGGAATGAACTCCTTGCATCGGTGTTTTCACAGCGGTATGACCTGTCCTTCTTCAAACGAGGTTTGAAGAGAGTACTCTCCTCGAGGTAGGCAGCGACTTTGTTGTGCCGGTCCCCTAGCACTATGGAGGTCCATGAGCAGCGGTAGCCGCTTACCATCAGGCGGACCGCAAGCTCGTCTGCCTAAATGGCAATAAAAAAATATTAAAAAAAGTTTGGTTTACTTAGTTATATAAGCCACTCATTTTTGAAACCCATGCGATAGAAAATCTTTGATTTTTGCATCGTTTTAATCAAAGGATCTGCTATTGTTAGAAATAAGGCTTCACCAATTATTATTTTACTATTAACTTGGTAGGATTCCCTCTGTACAGCGACTTAAAATTTAAACCTTTATACAGTTTTCCATTTAATTAAAATGTAATTCTTACAATTAAATTCGTTCACAATATAATGACCGTCTCCATTTAAACATTAAATAAAAGCTTAATAATGCGTAACAAATAGAAAATACGTCAATATTTGTGAAGTAAAATCGTAAATATTTGATCAATGTTTTACTACAGCGATTCTGTATAGTATGCGACTCGTTGTTCCGAAACTGTTCTGTCTGGGACGTAAATGGGTCACGAGGTAATAAAATAGCATATGACCTTCAATTGAATATTTATAGACCTCCGCAAATGTGACGATTTTTGTTTACAATTCCGGTTTGTTTGATACTGGATATATTTTTGTTTTAAAAATATCATTGTTGATTCAATACGGGCTATTTGCAATGCTGTTGTATTGTTAAATACTGCGTTCGATTTACAAATATTTTGTGCTACTTTTGATTCGAAAACGATGATTATCTTGGACCATATTTTTCTTGACACGCATGATGTTCTCCTAAGTAGCCTTCATATTATTTGCTATAATATTTGCTAAAATTCTCTGTGACATGCTTATCCTATCCTTGTAAGTATAGTCTACTGGTGGTCTCTCATATATGAGAAGTCACCTGGGTAGATACCAGTGCTATGTCTCTTTCTTCTGACAAACAGCAGTGCAAACGCATTATTGTGTTCCGGTTTGAAGGATATTGTAGCCAGAGTAACTACTGGACATTGAGACATCTTAAGTCTCAAGATGGCGAGCGCAGTAGCCAAGCCTACCTTTGTAATTTGTGTTGTTTGGTTTTACTATTCCCTTAGTATTCTCGACATTCACCGCAATAAAAAAACATAAGGGTGAATCACTATTTCAAAATCTGCAGCAACAGAAACAACAAATAACCAAATATATATTAAGTATAAGAATAACCTCAGCTCTGTGTGAACTATATTAAAACGTCCTTCACAGCTCGACGGCCCAGGTTCAAGATCGGTCGTTGTCATCTCAAGCGATTTAATCTAATTTAGTCTCTCGTAAATGTTTTAAAATGCGGATTAGTGGTTTAAATTATATTTTAAAGGACCGTGGCTTGAGTCAGGCTTACTTGGAATTTGTAATGGAGTATGACGTTAATAATTTCAAGGAGACGTCGCGATTAATTGAAAGTACAAATTGAATGTTTTTGATGTTACGTGAGCTGGAAAAGTAGGCCTGAGATATCAGGGTTATCAAAACCCTGCTGACCTTTGACAATAGGTATGAGAACAAAATAAATTAACAAAGGAACAATAAATTAAATTGGGTCTTTTTCAACCCTACTGGTGTAGGGGTTACATACAGTAAAGTTCGAGGCTCAGGACAACTACAGGTCAGGATTTTTTTATTGCATTTAATGGTAAGGCGTGCCTGCCGTTCACGTGATTGTGAGTGATACATCTGCTTATGAACAGTGGCAAAACCAAACAACACCTTGAATTACACAGCAATGCTTGGTATTCCACTGCGTTTGCCATCCTGAGACTGTTGAGTCAATATGTCCAATAGTTACTTTGACGACAAATTTCTTTTAACAGAAACACAACAGTGCATTTACTCGCAGTTTGGCGGCAGAAATAGACTTTGCCATACCCAAGTGGCCTGTAACGAGCGACCTCCCACAAGTATATAATATTCAGTATAGAACTTTATGTAAAAAATAATCTCACAACCTTACTGATGGAATAAAATTACTTTGCCACGTTCTTTATTTATTTATAAATACTTTACTATTCACTACACAAATAAATAGAAATAATAACAAAAAGCGCTTAAACAAGAAACGGCGGCCTTATCGCTGTCGGCGATTTCTTCCTTATACCATTTTATATTTATTTCAATTGGCTTATAAACACCAAATCCACAAGTATAGTATTTAAATACCACCTCAAACGCTCCCGAAAGTTGAAGACACTGAGTTCTCTCATTTAGTTAGAAATGTCAATGTCGACTCCCCTCCCGTTACCCCCTCAGGCCCCTCTAGCCCCCTAACCCCTGACAATATCGCAGCCACGTGACATTTACAACATCCGACAGCGCGGCGAGTCACGGCGGGAGAATTCAGCAAATGTATCGAATCAAGGACACCATCTATTTTAAGTTCGTTTTGTAAATGACAGACGGAAGTTGGAATATGCCGATTTGGTTGAAGTAATATTACTGTCATATAGAATTTGAGGGGAATTTACTGCTTTGCTATATTGTCATGTTTGTTTCGTGAGTTTATTGGGAAACGAGTAGCCCTTATACACGCAAAGAGGTAACTCGGCCTCTTAGAGAAGTTGTTAGAAGACTGCCAACAATCGTTTCAAAGTAACCCATTAAATTAGTCTCCATTTTCATGCTAGGTGATGCCTTGATTATGATAGTTTTTCTATGCAGTGTGGCAGATGACATTATGTCGACAGATATTATGTCCATTCCCTAACTGATCTATATTTAATAGGATAGGAGAAAGATTAATAGCATCATCTAAAGAATATGCATCCCCAAAATCTGGTTTCAGATGACTTACAACTTAAATGACAATTGCGTCGATGACAAATTCAGCTATTGTACCAGAGAAATACTTAATACGTCAATCGAACGTATTACAGCAATATTATTAATATAATGTCGGTATCCCTCTCAGCCCCAAGTATCACATGAAAGCCAGCTTTAAACCTAATTCAAACACATACATACAGACGGATACATACATACGATCAGTTCTCGTGTCTTATTGTAATTTGTGGCCTTAATGTTTCCTTTGGGCGACCTTCCCTTAATGGATGCTAATGATTCCATAGATTTAAAAATCCTTTTTTACGTGTATTTTGTTTGTGTTGTCAATTATATTCATGTTTGGGTTGTTTGTTTTTACTTTACTGTATTTGTAGGTCGATTTAAACTTAGTCACAGCTTTTATTTTGCTGTAAGTGCCGCAATCGAACAAAGGCTCATGTAATCTATAGAAACTACCAGTAACTATAGATTTCTATTGCCGTTCCGATTTATAAGGATTGACACTAAGTATTTGAAGGGAGGAAGCTGGGGTTACATTTCCCAGAAGTACAAACGAATCGCATCAGTAATAAAGTAAATTATAAACAAATAAATATACCCAACAGTTACATACATAGTTCTAGCTCCACACTAAGATTGAGTATTCGGTCGTGAGTATCAAAACAACCAGAACCGAAACAAATACTTGTCGATCATACAAATATTAGTCTCGGTGCGGGGATCGAACCTGCGACCTCACGTTTCACAACCAACGTCTAACCAACTTCGCCACGGAGGCTGTTAGGCCTTGTATGGTTCGTTTTTGTATAGCTTGGGTACTATTATGAAAATGCAGCTCGCAAAATTGACCCAATTCCAACTGTAATCACAACACTTGACGATTGTAGGAGGGTACATAATTTTCGATAAAAGAAAGGGCGGGGACATAAGGAATTAGACAATATTGTTACTTCACTTACGTAAGACATTTCCACTCTGATTGAGCCAGCCCTTTCACTGAATCCTCACGTGACTTCAAAAAATTTAGCAATAAGGTCCATAACTTAAGGTTTGTCAATGGAGTAAACAGAAGTTAATAAAGGGCTTGGCCTATTATGCTCCCCGAGGCGTGAGGTAGTCTTGATTTTAGCCACTAAACCAGGTCGACTCTCATTTGAAATTCGAATTGCCGGTAGCCAAGCGAACGTTCATAACACGTCTATCGCTATAGGCAGTTGTTTATCAATTGGATAATTGTATGTTCAAATATGCTTTAGTTTTGTTGGTGTTGGCATTCGATTGTACAATTAATGTTATTGTTATTTTGTTTTTATTCATTCTTTTGTTTGTGTTGTTTATAATTATTGTCGTTTTATGTGATAGAAAGGTTGGATGAATGTCATGTTTTAGACAGAATATCTTGAGAATACCTGCATGCCATAGCGATGTGTAAGAATTTCTATGGTATGTAAAGTCCGTTCACTCGCACTGGGCCAGCGTGGTGGACTATAGTATGGCCTTTTTACTTTGAATAGTATTCTCGATTGTAGAGGAGGCCTGTGCCCTGCAGTGGGACGCATACGCTGATATAGACAGGCAGACATCATTTTATTTACAGATACCAATATATTTTAAACAAATTTTTAATGCTGCCCGCCTCGGTGGCGTAGTTATACTACGGTGCGGATACGAAATTGAAGTCTCGTGTTCATATCCCGGGACGGGCAAATGATATTGGACTTTTCTATTTATTTTCTGTCCGGAGTCAGGAATTTGTACCCGATTGGGCGATAGGGTCGCCTCGGTATTTTATGTATGTAATGCGGCAAATAATGTACTCAAACATACTATAATGGAACAATTGAAGCGACGTACAATCATTAATTACCAAAATAAAATTCCGTAAATGTATCCTTTGTCCTCATTTTGCCGTAACCTAAAATACTCATCAAATCCATTGTCCAAGAAATCTCCATTACTGAATAACATGAATTATACAAATGCTTGTATCGGAATCCTTGTTGGAAAAACGCCGAGGTCACCGTGTTTCGCAAGCATATGTCCGAAGCATGATTGATTGCGGGTTGCAACCGCCGTGTATCGCACAACGGACACGGGATTATTGCCCCGGCTTGTCCCGGCTTATTGTTGCTTATTGTCAGAATACCGCATTTCATTGCAGTAATTTATGACGTGATTTGTGTTCTGATTGTAGAGACGTGTTTAGGTGTGTATATCAGAGATATGAGCACTAAGCAATCTTGTATACGGAATATAATGTGTCGTGAACAACAACGACTGTGCTGGCCTTTGAATACATTGTAACTGTAGTGGTAACTGACCCCGAAATAAATATTTTCGGATTATTAAGAATTAAACAGTGTCTAGACGTACGCTGAAGTTATAGAAGAAAGGAGAAATATTAGGATAATTGGACACTAGACAATCACAGAAAGAAACGAGACTGACCAATTTGAAGTTTCTATCTCTGCCCGTAATTTAATCTAAGTGACATATTCAGGAAAAAGATAGGGTAATGCATCGTCTCATAAAAGCTTTTAAATACATTACAATCAGCTGTCACTTATTCAATCGCTCTGATGCAAGCGAGATAGCCTATCATAACGTGTCACATCTTCCGAGGCATCAATTTCACAAGCTGAATGTCGTTACTAATCTCTGGGATATCGAGTAAATTGACTATAGCCCCGACCCCATTCAAATTGGGACTCTATAATACATTGTATAGTGGCTAAAGTTGCATCTCTGCGGTTTCAGATCTAAGTGCGTCTTGGAGTGGCTGTTACACCGAAACTTCGGTTGTGGCGACGGAGATAAATAATAATTTAGTATATTATTCCTCAAAGCGGTAGGACCCGTGCGGTAAGACAAGCCGGCGAACTGATTAAGTTTGCAGGAGGTTGCTAGAGGCCGCTTCGATCAGTTAAATTCTTTATGAGATGCTTTGGGCAAGTAATTATGCTATAAACTATAAATTCATAATCATAGGTCATAATTGACATTGCAGACCACTGTTGAGTGTATTAATTAAAAATCCACCTAACAGAATTACACTTTATTCTGACCTTATCATAGGGTATCAGACTTCAGAACACAGAGGTCTAAAAAATCCTTTTTGAAAACGCAAATTTGGTACCTCAATACAACAATGAACATTCCGTAGCTAAGGACATAAAGTAGAAAAACATGTACTAGGTCAAAATTACACCTGCTGCCTCTCATTTCACAACCATTTCAAACAATAACAATACGACGACCTTGAACTTTGATAATATGTAGATATATCATAAATGTTAATGTTATCCCTAGAAATTGAGCAGACACTAGCCAGTTCCGTGTGACAGGCGACCTGGCAGACCATACGGGTTGTGTCGAATGATTGAATTAGCAAATGAAATAGGATCATTTGTTGGGAATAATTCTGTATATCGAAGCAGATCCACAGAGCTGTTAGTTCGCATAATCATGTTATGCGTTTCTCGTTCTGTTCATTGGATTCTCTTCAAAGTTTCGTAAAGAATACAAAGTGCATTCCGCGTCAATTTGGAGAATGCAGTTCAAATTGGCCTGTGTTTTTTCCATTTACATAAGTTGTTGTTTGCGTAAACTTCTGCCTTTGCTGTTTTTCTTATAAACTTCAGTTTCTCTAGTCTTTGTGAAACTTTTTAACAATTAAGTAAGTTTCGTATTTGTAATGTTGGGTTGCATTTTTTATTTATCATATTGTTACGGGATCATCTGTATATTTAGTACTTTACATCTGCATCTGAAGGTTTAAGGTTTCTAGAATACAATTATAAAAAATAAATAGAAGTTATGAATAAGTAACTTATAATCATTGAAATAAAAGTGTTATTTACGGAATTTATCGCGGATTTGGTTTAATTTATACATTTTTAACTTCTCGACCCACCAACCGAAAATTCTACCCAATAAATATTTGGTTTTAGAGAGTAACAGTTTGCGAAAATGAAAGTGGAGTACGTATATTCTCTCTCTCTCTCTTCAGCCAAAGGAAGTCCACCTCTGAGCATAGACCTCTCACAAGGATCTCCACATCAACTTGTTGGAAATGGCTTGCATCCAGCGCCTTCCTGCAACCATAACTAAGTCGTCTATTCACTGTATAAGCGGGCGTACATTATCATGAATAAATTAGAAGAAAACTAATGACCACACCAAAAATTTAAATAGATAAATCACTAAAAATAAGAAGCAACAGTACAAATATGAATTAACCAAACAGATAAGTAACCTGACACAGGTAAATAAACAGCGTAGTGGATGTTGCGAAACTCTCTACTCACCTCAATGACTCGATAAACCTAACAAACCCGGCAAAATCACATTAGGCGAGGCAAAAAGATTCCCGTCCACGTATTTGTGTATTCAAGTAATGTATCGCTATCAAAATATTTATATATAAGGAGCACAGTGAAAAGACGCGGTGGGTAAAAAAAAACCACGTCGCCAGAATGCTAATATGTAGGCGAAGAAAGCGTCTCTAAAGGCAATCCTTTTAACGTAATGCGGTTACATTCTCGCATACTTTTATAAACGTAATGTTTTTCACTCGCATTTCGGATTTGAGTGTCGCTTTCCATTGCGTGCCTCGTGTCGTAAATCTTACGGGAATTGGTATTGTTTGTGCTGATTTTTGAGTGCGTTCGGAATGTTAAGTAATGCTATTTGTAAGGCTTAATGCATTTCGTACGTATTTCGTGTTTGTGAGTTAAATTGATGATTTTGTTTTCAGATTGTATGTAAAAGGTTCCTTTTAATTTGAAGAAGTGTTTATGGTGATTGCTTAAGTCGTCAAATACACCTATAAGCCGCGGGCTCAACATCTGTAATTATATACGTATACAATATTTAGTTTAAAATAGTATCGAATTACTACCAGTTTATTTTGTTCGAAATATAAATTATTTATTTCTGTTTATCGAGTGAAACAAATAACTAGATCAATTTAGATTTATTCGAAGTATAGTGTGTATTAGCGTTATTTTGTGTATGATTTAATTGAATTGGGTAATACCATAGATAAACTAGACAGAAATATATTTTTTTCAGTGATAGCTCCACTAGAATTTTGACAATTAAAACGGCTACTAAGTTGCCCTCAGCTTATTTAAAATTCCCTAATCCTTCGGTAACCGAAAGAATACTGTAGATAAAAGCCAGTTGGAATTACTTTTATTATAAAACGAGTATATGCCATGAATTATGAACTAGATCAAAGTCCATTAGTTTCGGTGTAATAAACCCCCAAACCAATAAAAACACGAGAGCAATACCGTGAGTCCATTGTGCACATTATTTTCGCACCGGATTGCCCTTCAGTGTCGGCGCAAATGGGAAACCGCGCGAACTAAGAATGTTTGCCGGCGATAACTCGTAAATTAAAGGGATTCCACTGTCTCTATTGGACACCCTCCCTCGTCTTACGTGCCCCCGCTTGCGTCCCCCGTGTTACGTCCCTCGTATTATTCGCCATTTTTCCCCTCAATGTTTTCTAGTGTTGGGCTTGTAATTGAAGGATTTTTGGCGGTTATCGTCCATTTTCCACGTGACCAATCGACTGACATGTATGTTGCTTGACAGATGGATCAGGAAGAAATGAGATGAGTGTTATATAAAGATTTACATGTATATAGGGTTTCCGATGCGTCTATTAGTGAAATAGATATACCCTACATCAATTTTAATTAACTTGTTTTAGATAAAGTGATGCTTTTGTATTTTTTAATAAGATAAATTGTAATGCTGTCTGTATACACCTATAAAGGCTCGTCACCTTGCGCAATACCTATATATAAAACAACATGTAATTTTATCGCTGGCGCTTCGATGGTGTATCGATTTAATAAATAAATACGTATGGTTGCTATGCATAGTAATAATATTAATTACATGTTCGGTTAATCTGTACAATACAAAGACAAGGATTTCTGTTTTGTGTACTTTCAGCGAATGAATTAGTCTTCTAGTAATATTGATATAATAATTATGTATTTTTTTGTTATAAAACATGTACAACAAAGGAGAAATGCGAAAAAGGATCTTCGATGGGGGTTAATATGGATTTATTGCGAAATTACTATAACGTAGTCCAAAAGATTAATATTTTAATGTACCTACGAGTATACTGTAAGTTCTCCAAACGACATGAAGCCCAGAAAAATCTGTTATAAACTTTTGAAATAAAAAATACTCACGCGATAACATCCATACCATATACGTTTTCGGGTAAATTTCTTAAGGCCATAGATATATTTATCAACGTAATCCAATACCGCATCTGAGTTATACCAACATATTGATATTTCAATCTATTTTTATTTTATAAAACCTACACAATTCTAGATATCTTCTACTAAACTACCCTGATTAACATTTTTAAATATAAAAAAATACGGCACTTATAATTCTATGAAACTGTAGTTTTCAAAGTACACTTCACGGCCCCCTCGGGAGCCCTTCACAGAACATCGGAATATGTTACAATATCGTAATTTTATTTCAATTGAAATTATAAGCGCCGTGATGTGGTACTCGGTCTCATACCGATGGATTTGTTTAATAAACTTTTATAAATCTTAAATAGTGCGTGAGTGAGCGTATTAGCGGTGCGCATAATATGAAATTATTTCTATAAATGCAAACACTGCTTAGCCATACAGTCTTACCTTGTTTTAGTACCTAGTACTGCCCGGGTGGGAAGGTAACCAAACAACAGAGGAATTGTATAACTTGATCCCCTCCTCTCCATTCCTTACCAGAACCACGCGGGCTGGCTTGCGAAGCCATAGCTTGTCGGTCCAAACCATCCCGGCGCGAACCAAACGGTTCTATAATTCTTTTTTGTGCCGCACCGTCAGGCTGTGGAATTGTTTGCCATCTCACGTGTTCCCTCCTTCCTACAATCCTGGGTCCTTCCGCCGTAGTGTGAAGAGGCACCTTAGCAGGCCGGCATAATTGTTTCCATTGGCATGGGACTGCCGTCCGATACCAATGGATACTCTGCCTGGGCGGCATCTGCGCTTACCATCAGGTGCAATGCCGCCACTATGCCGGGCAATAATAAAAAAAAAAAACAACACCTTGAATTACAAAGCAATGATTGCATTCCACTGTGCTCGCCATCCTGAGACATAAGATGTTACTCGTAAGTCGCAATATGTCCAGTTACTCTGGCTACAATGTCCTTCAATCCGAAACACAACAGTGCATTTACACTTTTGTTTGGCTGGAGAAATAGACATTGCGAAGGATGCATACCCAGGCGGCCATATGAGAGATTTCTTTGTTATTTTATTTCCTATTGTCGTATTTGGGTGGTAAATAAATAGTTTTATCTAAAATAATATTGTACACCCTTTTATTTTTAAAGACCCTATGGTACACAAGGGTATAAATTATTATTTAAGCAAAAACTATAAATTTACCACCCTAACACGAAGATATTTCAAAACTCCCATAAAAATATGTCGCAATTCTTTGGGAAATTTTTAGTTGCATTGTATTTGTAGTTACTAAAACTACCACCCGGCTTAGTTTTCAGTAGCGGTCTTGATATACCCGGTATAAATATTACACGTCATTTTGCAAACTTCCCTTCTCCACACGCGGCTATTTGTCATCTTCAAAGAGTCATTTTTTCCTCTCGTTATTCTACAAAGGGCATCGCGTCGCGTTGTGCGGCCAATCGAATTGTCACAAATAGTACATCAATCACGAGAGATAAATGGGTGTCGGTCTGTCTGTCTGTTTGTTCAGGTCTTAGGGAAACGTCTGTGGATGTTAGATTGTTAAAATGTACGTTATACGATGCTATTTTTGGATGTCGGAAGGTTGATAAATTTAGTAGTGGACTTCCTGCGGAGAAAGATTTTATATTATACAATCACACATGGGCCATTATGATGATGTACATATTAACATACATACATAAACTCGGCTTCCTAGAAGGGGTAGGCAAAAGTGCTATCAAGGCACACACATTTCGCCTTGTATGTTCCGACCCATATGATAGGGCGAACTTATCGCCATTGCCACTATTTCGTATTAGTCACTAAAAATACATTGAATAGATGAATTGCGTCACGGGAAGGGACGGGACGACAAAAGCAGTGTAAAAAATAGCCACGTTTAGTTTCAATATAAAACAGTTATTACGCGAAATAATATGTTTCTGATGTGGACTGGACTCAAAAACTGTCTGCATCCAGGCGTAGCCGGGCCGGGCCGCTAGTCGTAAATATACCCCAAAAAAGAGATCTTAATCTGCACGCGAACTTTATTTAAAACAGTCTCGGTTCACTATTCTAGTAAAGTTCTGCTCCGAGCACAAGTTCCAAGTTCTTGATGGATGGAATGTCCACCGTATTAGGTCTTAAGACCCGCTGCACTCTGAGATTTAATGGTAAGTTTCTTTCATTTAGTTTTGTGTGTAAATGGAATTTAAGAATCTGAGACGGCAAGTTTTAAGTTCCTTGTTGCGAATGAGGATATGTTTATATGATAATTTGTACAAACGAAACCTTCGGATGATAAATGTTCAACTGTATATTAACAGTGAGCCTGGGAATCGTAAAACCAAAGAGCTACTACAGCGACATATTTTTTACGCCTTTTCATAAGTATCGCATAACGTCTTGTTACGTATAATAACGTAAACCAGAGAAAGAGTAGTAAGACACATTTTATTCTATTCAGTTACTTTGATGCCATATTTATATACCGGGTATATCAAGACTGCTACCGAAAACAAAGCCGGGTGGTAGTTTTAGTGACTACAGACACAATGCAACTAAAAATTTTGCAAAGAACCGCGGATATTTTTTTTTATAATTTTTTTCAATAAATATCGTCATTTTTGGGTGGTAAATCCATAGTTTTTGCTAAAATAATAATTGAAACTCTTTTATACCTTAGAGTCTTTATAAATAAAAGGGTATACACTATTATTTTACCAAAAAATGTATTTACCATCCAAATAACAAAAAAAATTGTCGCCTTTTTTCCAACATTTTATGTTGCATTGTGTCTGAAGTCGCTTAAACTACCACCCGGCTTCGTTTTCGGTAGCAGTCTTGATATACCCTGTATAAATGAATATGTTGATAATTTTAATTTGAAGAAATTACATATCATACATTGTTAAAATTAACTAATTAACATCATCATTTTATATCAACTCACAATCTCCCTCTTAACAGAGTAGCTCAAAATATTAAACAAAATAACTAGTAAGTAACCGTGTTGGAACATAACCAAAGTCACGTCGGAACTCCGAACTACATCGGGGCCTGTGTGGCCTGGCTTGGCCTGGCATGGCCTCGCGTGGCCTGTTCCACCCTGCCCAACATAAAGCCCGATTCACAAAACGCATGAACAACCACCAAACAAAGTTACATTTACAACCGCTGCTCGAACGGTACAACTAGATTTGTCCTGCTTACTATCAGGCTAAAAATCGATTGTGGGTACAGGAATTGATTTTATAATCGATTTTTGGGTTGTGAATCGATTAGATAAGTGTAAATCGAGACTTCATTGCTGTATGCTGTAAATTATTATTTGTAGTTTTCGGTGCCACAAACATCAATTGTCGAAACAAAATTTATGGATCACACAGATGTTAATCGCTTTTAATATCGCGCTGGGATTATACTTAGAAATAATCAAATATTCAATTGTACTAAACCAGCTATCGCATACCAGAGCCTTCATATATCATGTAAATACATTGGACTTACTATGTTTGAATTCAACAATATCATCAAAACTATCCGATTTGAAATCGATTATTTGTAAAATCGATTCTAAAGCCAAAATGCGTACATCCCTAGTTAAACTCCCCGTCGACCGCTGAGCGATGAGCGTCGAGCAACATTTTTGCACCTCTCACCTCTATGCATTAAACTTTGTATTTTGTACCGGCATTTTAGTTTATTCTCGCTGCAGCTGAAAAGTTTACAATGTTCGGTGATTGTTTGGGCATTTTTTGTACGCTTTGTTCCGAACAATACTTTATTATTCAACTAAAAATGATTAAGTAGCGTTTCCATTAGTACGAATTGATTCAGTTTCATTTGTACTGCGTGGCATTGTCCCGACATTTTTGTATAGATTTATCATTATCGCCTGACCTTTAGCGTCTTCAGTTACACCGTTGGCTGTCATATTTTTTGAGGACATCATGACGCGCTTCGAATATTGCCATTGATTTTTGAAGCTCAAATATATATTAAAATACTCTTATAATTTTGTTACGCCATGCCCAACATTTCGCCAATAGAGTAAATAAAATTATAAATAAAAATTATCTTTCGGCACCAGGTTATTACAATGTAGAAGTTATACATTAGTTGGCAGTAAACCGGGTTACAGATAACACACCATGACTATATTCAGTATTTATAATGTCGAGCTTCAGTATGTATGGGACATGTTGTAAAGATGTTGCAGTTATTGCTAAGCTTAGCCAAAACTACTATTGTAAATTTCAACGATCTACGAATAACTACTACTAAAGAATTAAATATGATTGCACTATGTCAGTTGGTAAATCTTACGGTAGTCCTATAAAATAACCGAAAGGATATTTAATAATAATTTGCTTTCTCGTCGTCTTTTATCTAGTTGCACCACCATAATATTAATAACTAGTGTCTTCATTAATTTAGTCGATGCATGTATAGTTTTTGAATCCAAGGGTCGGCATTTTCATTGTTTAAATATCCGGATTTGGTTACTTCTTAATTACCTATCACGTCTCGGAACGACTATACTAAGCAAAATCAGGCCGACAGCCGTAAACCTATATTAAATGTTGAAGAGTTGTAGATGAACTCAAACTAGCTTTCCTAATTCCTGCTCCAGTTTTTCAAAACTGAATTTAAGTAGTGGTTTAAAATCTCTTTCCGTTCAGGCAAGCCACTTGAGAAAGTTATGACGACAGCGCTAAAAGCATCAGAAATTCAGAATATAAAACTGGCGAGGAGAAAATAAATCGTTTCGTTAGATGTCAGGGTAAATGCAGATGCACTTTGACGTCACGACCCGAGCTCAATGAGCGTTTCGTTCGTTTGGTGAATGATTTGACGTGCGTAGAAAGTTGATTGATTTTTTAATATTTCTTGCTGAACATTTCTTGAATTGGTGTTTTTTTATATTTTAATGAATGGCGAGACGAGCAAGCCGTTCGCCTGATGGTAAGCGATACGACCGCTCATAAACAGTAGCAAGTCCAAACAACACCTTGAATCAGAAAGCAATGCTTGGCATTCCACTGAGCTCGCCATCCTGAGACAAGATGTTAAGTCCCAATATGTCCAGCAGTTACTCTGGCGACAATGTTGATTTTTTATGTTGGCCTAGTAAAGTTAAGAAACTGTTTTGTAGTCTAGAAGGTTTTTCTGTATTTCTGTTTCTTACATCCATCCAAGTCTATAAGAAATAGCTCATAGCCATAACACTGCCATTTGTAATTCTAGCATCAAACAATACATAGTTGTTATTTATGTGGAAGCACATACATATATTATGTTAAGGATAATATATATTACACAATAAAAATAATAGTACAAATGGCGGCCTTATCCCACTAGGTAATTTCTTACAGACAAAAGGCGTAAATGATTTAATAGCAATCTACAATTAATAACTAAATAAATATGAATATAGGCATACTTATATACATAAACAGAAACATATTATATACCTATCCTAAAAATCTACCAAAATGCGAATGGACAAATTTTACTCAGCTACATTCTTGTTGTGAGAGGAAATGTTCTTTGACCTTTTTATATATTGTTCCCATATTACTCGGATTTTAGCATTTCTCAGAAGCTTAACAGAGCGTGGTATGGGCATCGACCGATGACAAACACAGCCGTGGAGTCAAGACTACAGATCAATCATTTGATTTAACTGCGTCTGTGGACTGTGGCCTTAACTTTGGTGTTGAACTTAGAGGTTCTGAGGTCGATTCGGGCGGGCCAAATCGTAATTGGCTGTAAATTAATTTTATTTCATGTTGGATGGAGAATATATTATGATATCTATGATAAGCTGATTACTTAAATAAATTGTTAGTATATTGTGATAACACTATGATGAAACAAACCATCGGGAATAATAACCTGGCATAATTGTATTGAATAACTAGAGATGTCTTACCTTAACGGGATGAGTTTGTCATAAAGTGCAGTAGTCTCGTTTTGACATAAAAAGGAGAACCCTGATTTTGGGCCCAGCTCAACAAATTTTTGTCCACATGAATAAAATATGTTAAATTTTTTTGTATGTGGTTACCCTATTTAAATCTTATTCTTGTCATCTATGGCCAATTCCAAAAATATTGTTTCAACTACGTGTTTGAATTATAGTCCCTGTAAACGTTAACAATTAATAATTTAATTTCAATTATCTTTCTTCAATTCTGTATAGGGGAAGGCCGGGCAAAGTGGATACCTTATGTTTAAGCCTTAAATTAAATACCTTATGTTTTACCTTAAGGTTTTTAAGGTTATAGCAGAAAAAGTATATAATACAAAATCAAAATAATTATCAGAAACCAGTCTTTATTTATTGCTCGTACAAATACGGACATCAGTTACCATTAATATTTAAGCAATAATCAACTACAATTAAAATTTAAAAAAGTACGAAAGTATTCGCTTTGCCCGGTACCCCGGGTAAAGCGGATACAGTACTTGTGCAAAGTAAATACCCATATTCAATCTCTGATAACATAAAAATAACTTTGATAAACTGAAAAAAAAACACTTTACTTAGACAAGGTTTGCCTATATAAGGTCGCATAAGCCAAACCATACTTTTTAGCTGTGTTTTTATTGATTCTCCAACTCTGCACAAATCAATAGCCGTTTGCATAGCATTTTCATCGCACGTCCCTTGCTTAGATTTTTTTTGTATATTTATTCACCACCTGAAACAAATAAAATACATGTTTAGATAATAAGTCACCAATGAGAAATGGCAGTCAAAGTAAATAGAGCAAAGTGGACCATATCCACTTTGCCCTATTCGCTTTGCCCGACTAGGTAAGTTTTGAGGTTAACACTATTTATACAGAAACTAATAATTCTGCCTTTCTGTTAAATATACCATAAAAAACTGCTTTGATATACTACCAAATCAAGACATTCCTATAAATCAAAAACTAGTAATACAGGAGAATTGATCAATGTACTTACCGCGTAAAATCAATCTTTTATTTACGAAAACACAAATCTCCACTCCGCGGATGGGACGCGACGCGGACCCTCGCTTCTATGTTTGCCGCGTATTAAACCAAGATGGCCAAACGTAACAGTGGTGGCGTGTTGAATGAAAAAATAATAATTTAGGAATAGTGGGGAGTATTCGCTTTGCCCGGTGTATTCACTTTACCCGGCCTTCCCCTAGAGTACAATGCGAGTATTTATTGCATGTGTTAAATAAGTAAAGATAGACCTGTATTCGATAATTGCATTCAAATATTTTTTTTGGACAACACAACAGTTTGGACAACAACGGCTAAACAACCAAATATTTATTCATTTAAAACCAAATCAAATATTTTTATTCTGGACATAGGTTTACATAAGCTGTTATAATTAGCTCATCCGTAAAACTATGACGCGCCGAATTGGCATACAATAATCATTTGATTAATGTATAATTGTTTTTCTGGCCTCTCTTACTTTTGGCAACCAAACTCCTATTTCTGTTGGATTTGCTTCGACTCTATCACCTATTTTTACAAATGCATAAAATTCGGCCAACGCCCACAATGATGGCGTGACCCGCGATGTAAACAAAGTTGGCGATGTAAGACCAAGTTAAATTCAATATGACATTGCAGCGACACGTATCAGCCGAGGAAGTTTCGCGGACGCCTTGCAACGACGCGGGTGTGAAATAAGCTTTATATTCGTATCTCCCCTACTATTTGAAAAAATGCACTCCACGGACATAATCCTGACCTACTTTATACTCTAAGATAGAGTTTTGTGTCGTGTGTATCAGACACCATGAGAGACTTTGCGATCTAACAAACACCCCGACCCGAAACAAATACCAGTTGAGTGAAACATGTGCCACGGTTTGGAAATCGAAGGCGCGACCTTATGTTTCATAGCCGACTTCTAACTAGTTTGTTAAGCGCACTACACACTAAAATCCGTTGGCCCACACAACCCGGCGGCCTCTAAGAAAAGAATCATGTCGGCGACAATCGCTCGCACGTGTTGCCCGCCGATATGCTGGCACCATATGCTCAGTGCCCGGCGACACTCAACATGGTCATAAAAATGTTCATGTCATGTCAAGTCGCCGACATGTTGCCCACAAAGTTTTACAACTTGCAATGAGCGAAGCCGCGGACTAACACGCCAGCGTGGTGGACTCTGGCCTAAGTAGTTACAGACGAGTCCCGTGCTTAACCTAAGGGGATATGGGCTGATTTGATTGATATAGGCAGATAGCTAGCTCAAAGATGTAATTAAAATAGCAAATGTTTTTTTTATGAATTTTCGATTACAGAAAAATTTGATCGTTATTGGATAGTTTCACAGAAACTTTTATTCTAAGAAGTTATTAAATTAGTGGATCCATACAAGTTAGTCCATACAAGTTATAATCTAAACTATCTTTAGTAAGAGTCTCACATGAGGATATTTATTAACTGAAAAAAAAAATTGCTGACATGGTTGTTTCTGGTCATAGGGCGGACAGACTGTGACCACGAACCATGCAATGTAAGTAATACAAACGTCGGTAAGGAAAAGAAAAGATAAAAATAACCGAATCCAAGATAAAATCTTTAAAAATTAGTTTTATTTCAATGTGTTACATTCAAAATGCAAAACTAGAAACTCAAAATTTATTTATTTGACTCAACATAAATTAAGAACAGCAAATAATGCGAAAACATGATTACAAAATCGTTGGATAAAATGAAAAAAAGTTGTCGTATTAATAAAGTTGTTTAATTGTGTCACTCTTATTCAAAATAGTTTTAATCATTTGATCAAAAACCAGTATTAGAAAATTAAAATATCACGCCTTAAAAGTTATACAGGTACAGGACTAATAAATAATTGTAAATTTAAAGTAAGTTTACAACCTTTTGTATATAGTTATAAACTTAACCTTCATTCTAAGTATAACAAGCTTTTGTCCATAGTCAAGGTCGATTTAGTTAGAATTAAAGCGTAGACAGTTTTCCCTACACAGTAATTAAGCACAGGCTGAGTCCTGTTATTTGCTAAGGACGCTTTGTCAAGCTCTGACGCCTTAAATACTGATTTTAATTTTAAACTTTGAAATGGATTTGAAGGCTGTTTCTTTGTATCAAAATGTGTATTGTAGGAACCTTAAAATAAATCTATCAAAATTTAAATTTAAGCTAGGATTAATAGTATGGGTAAGAATTAAGTATTTTAATTTTAAACTTTGAAATGAAAATTGAAGGCTGTTTCTTTGTAGTATTTTTTTTATTGTAAGAACCTTAAAATAAATCTATCGAACTATAAATTTAAACTGTGGGTTTATACTCGTACTGTGGGTAAGAATTAAGTATTTCTAACCTTTTTCGCCTCAGTGACTGATGTAGAACACATTTTTTTAAAACAGTTCGTTGATTTTCATCTCTGACACTATCTTGTGTGGATAACGTACCATAGCTCGTTGTCTTAGTTAGAATGGAATTATGCATAATAAAGAATAATATTTGGAATAAAAATAGAAAGTATCCTAATTCTCATTTGTACAGTCCTGAAACACCTAATTATTTCCTAATGTTCCACACAGGACCTCCTTATATCTAAGGGTTCCATTGCCATGTCTGACGTCATTAGCTACTAAGAGTCCCATTATCAAAGCTTAGGCTATAAGCCACCACGATGGCCTAGTGCTAGTTACCCGATTTCACCAACAACAGTCTTGTTCAAATCGCTATATTGAAAAAAAATCTCGAATGTAACTCGATGAAATATTACAAGACCATAGTAATTTACCCAGTTCATTATATGCTCCAAGAGATTGAGTTTTGGCTGTGTGATGTGTGCTGAGATTAACTCGTTGCATATCTAACGAGTGCCGGCTTTAAGATAATACAAAAACTACAGGCTGAATTTACTACAAACTAGCTTTTTAAATACAGATTCATGAGCCTGGTAGAACATACGAGTATGCAGGAAATTAGTTGTGGTTGGGCGGTGTATTTTGGAAGAATTCACGTGAGATTTTGTGACATGTTTAATAGGTGCAAATGCATCAATAACAATAATTATGAGTTCCCGCAAAGGGAGGGTTGTCGAATGAAATTACGAATACCTTTCCATTTGCATCCATCCATCTCTAGACAGTGACACAAAATCCTACCAAACACTATAAAACAAAGGATAAAAAAAAGGATACGAGTGATAATTTTATATTTATTTATTTATATATTAATTTTACCTTTTCAGTTGTCGGTGTGCGTTCCTTTAACTCCTTATCATTTGCTATCAATTTCTAACATACTAATTTATGGAGTCATTAATTATAATGATCTATAAAGGTTAACATTATCTCATAGAATATTGACCTGATCAGCTTTCCTATAGAGACTCGTGTGCCGTATTGTCAATTCAATAGCCAGGATGAAGTATTTACTCATCACTTTCATGTCATGGTATCTTCGTGATCATCATATTTCGGTAAGTCTATTACTGATCATCGGCTTTACTCTCTAGTGCCGTAGTAGATATCATACACTCCAAAGACTTTTTTGTCCTAGTTATACCAGAATCGAAATGCCATCTGTAAACAGGCGTCACAGAGTTCAAACATTGGACATTAACCCATTTCGTCACCAAATTCAATAACAAATCCAAACTTTTTCCATCGAGTAGTACAGTTGATCTCGATCCTCTGACCTTAGTCCTCTGCTCCTAATTAATCCATGGACTTACACGCGTCTTATGTCACCAACATGGCCTTACGAATATCTCATTACATAATTTAACTAAGGACTTTAGTATTGAAGAAATGCAGGCTGTTACTTAATATTACAAACTACAATATGAGTAATAGTCAATCATATTAATTTTATAGATTTTTTTGTAAATATAAATAAATAACACCCACAGTCCCACACATAGTGTTGACCCCAAACTCAGATCGAGTCTTGTGTCGTGGGTTCAGGAACTAAATAAGAGACTTTTTGGTCTCACATACACCCAGACCCGATAGAAATATTTGTGGGCCGCACAAACATATCTCTCGGTGCGGGGATCGAACCCGCGGCCTCTCGTGTCACAAGCGGCGTCTAACCGACTGCGCCACGGAGGCTGTCTGATATATTCTTTGTTGTACACTTTCACCACAATAACACGCAATATTGCATTGAGTTGTTTTTTCTAATTTATTCTCTTGCCTCGGTGGTGTAGGTGTCCTACGGGAGGTTACAGACAGTCACTGGACTTCCGAAGCTTCGCTAGCGGGTGCATCTTTGAATATCATTTTATATTTTCGGTCTCTGGTGGTTTCAATTGTTTATGGTGGTTTTTACGCCGTTTTCATTGCTTGTGACAACTGTGTGTAATAAAACTGTTTTTCTTTCTTTCATTCTTCTTACAATTAATGTCGTCATATAACCCTTATAATACAATAAAACATTCACAATAAAAATAGGATGATCCGTACAGATCCGCCCCTGAAACTTGCCAACTCCGCTGTGACCACACATCGGAACTTTCCTGCGTCGTCATAAACTTGTCCGTATATTGAATGCGTTATTGTCTTTTTGTCCCGCTTTGATGTTGAAAGACCATTGGATATGCGGGATGAGTGGGGGTTGAAGAAAAGTTGTAAAACATATGGGGTTTTGAAGATGGTTGTTTTATGGCAAATATTTGTTGCTTTATTGGTCTATCGGTGTATGAAGTCGGTGAGACTCATGGGTTTAGGAGTATTAAGAATCGCTTTGTCGGTTTTTATTAATATAAGGAAAGTTAGAAATATGGGGATTAGTTGGAAATAGACATTGAAACTATAAAATTTAAACAACAATTATTACTTGTCATAATAAGACTTAATATCGTATGTCTCAGGATGGCGAGCGCTTTAATGCTTTGTAATTCATGGTATTGTTTGATTTTGTTACTGTCCATGAGCTGTTATATCGCTTACCATCAGGCGAATGTCTTGCTCGTCTTGCCATTGAGTCATATGTGTATTGATAATAATCAATCACCACGAATTTTAACGGTTTTTTTTATTTCAATGAACAGCGAGACAAACACGCCATTCGCCTGATGGTAAACGATATGACCGCTCTTGAACAGTAGCAAAACCAAACACATAAACACACAAATTATAAAACCATTCTAAACGAGTCCGCTGCCTAGAAATAAGGCCTGATTGTCCCGAGACATCAAAGGTATCAAACACAAAATACGACATAACCCGCGTCGCGTGTCAAGCGATATTTTCACGACAAGCTAAAGAGAAAAAACTGTTGGAATATTGTACAATACTCGACGCTCCGGGGACAGCTTTCATTTCACCTAATAAAAACATACGAGCGTCAAGTGTTTTTGTACCGCGGTTCTGTTTAGCGTTAATAAAGTCTAATATAATGTTAAGGACTGGTGTTCATTATGACACTCTTTTACTAGTATAATACGTAAATGGTATTTATTTAATTGTATTCGCCAGTTGGAAAATGTTTGTCTGAGATTTTTAGTGAGTGGTAACGTCGCCAAGTTTTTTTTGGTGAAGTCGCGAAATTGATTCGTAAAAAACGTTGAAATAAAACTATGATTTACTTTTTAACTTCAATAAATGTAAAAATAAAACCAAATCCGCGATAAATCCGTAAATAATATTTCTGTTTCATTGTGTATAAACATTCGCGTAATTCTAGCAAATTTATCTTAAAAAACGTGCTCAAACATATTGTTACTAATATTTAGTACAATCCCGCCCAGATAGTGACCATTATACACAGCCAATTATATCCGATTATATTGATCCATGTAAGTACTTATATGGTTTTCAAGTTTCTGTTTTATACTATGCATATCCTGATTCAATCAATCTGATATAATTATGTCAAGAAATCTTGCGTCTTTGGTGACTCTCTGCACTGCATATATCTTCAAATCTTGATAATACCAGCATAAAAAGTACATTAATATTTAGGAAAGGCATAAGAAGTGCGTGTAATATCCGCAAGGTGGCGCTTCGATCTGGCGCCGGCCGGTTTGCGGCAAACGAATTGTTTCGCATGATTTATTGCAATGGCTCGTCGAGTGGAGAAATGTCAGACGCACGCGTATTACGGAGTTTATATCCCTGGATGTGACTAGCGTGGAGCGGGGTCGAATTGATCGTCAATAAACAACACTTGTATAAGAAAATATCAGTGAAAATTTCCAATGGTAAATGTGGGTCCTATAACGAGCAATATCACTGTAACTAGAATTTCACTGGTAGTCTGTCTTTCATATTAGATAGGTCTTGTATGTAGGTACCACCGCCATTTTCCCACCAAACAGCAGTGTAAATTATGCATTTTTAGACATAATGAGACTTAACATCTTATCTCTCAGGATGGCGAGCGCAGTGAAATGCCAAGCATTTCTTTGTAATTCATAGTGTTGTTTGGTTATGCGATTGTCCAAAAGGTGTCGTATCGCTGAAGTCTTCCAAACCACAATAGGCCTGTATGACCAATGGCGTACTCCGTGGTAATTCTGGTTTGTAGAGAAATCCAGCTTACTAGTAAACGATTGGTGACTCATATCGATGTAGATACATTCTCTGCAGATATCACTTCCAGCAAAAAATATTACGCATTCCATATCTTGGTATCATATTATTTTCTATTTTATCACAACATCGGTTGACTTATCCAAGGAGGCCAGAACACATTAATAATAATGACTACGAGTATTAAAGCTTTACAGAAAGAGATGCGAATATACAAAAATAGCTTTGTTAGAATGAGACGGAATTTAATTAGTGTTTCTGTACGAAAAACGCGGAGAAATGTATTTGTCTTAATTAATGTATAGAGCACAGATTTGTGCGACGTCCTCTAGAATGGAACAGCTAAGGAAAGGACAGGGCGAAAAGAAAATAGATGGAAATGTAGGGCATGTTGATGTTAGCTATTCAGACATTTTCCTTTCCTTCTATTTTTGTTATGCCTAATGTTAATTTAATTCGTGTGATTTTCACAAGAAATGCTGTTGAAATGGTACAGGGGATATAGCTACCGTCATTGGCAAGTTTTTTGTTATGTTTTTATTACCACTTATGACAATAACTATTTACTGCGATGGCACCAATATCTCATGAGATATTGATTTATATAATAATACATACCGGGCTCTTTGGTGTACCTTGGGAGAGGCCTATGTTCAACATTGGAATACTCCGGGCTGATAATGACGATGATGATGATGATAAATAATACAGTTTTCGTGCTTAGTTTGAGTCAACTTACCAGCCAATGATATTTGTCAGTATAACCCCTGTACATTTTATTTTCCATTGTAATTTTTTTAATTGTTATCAATTTACCCAATTAGATGATTAGTTATAAAATGTAATAATATTGTGAACTGTTATGCCAGTCTTCCCACAGTCGCATATCATAACTATGTAAACACAGAATTGCATTGAGGCGCAATACAGTCTATGATCTAACATTCCGACCCAAAATCCGCCAAATAACTGCCAAGATTCGGATCCAACTAAGCGTTACAGTGTATTATTCTATATATATCTTATTTACTGTCTGTATTTACGAGGAATGCAGTTTGTCACGCTCCAGCCGAGTTTACGACGTGTTAAAACCGTATGCATATCTCCACGATATTAATATTGTCCAGGAATTCTTGACTGGACGCGTTAGATTACTGAGTTGGGTTAAGAAGCAGGGTGAATGACATTAGAATATATTATTGCTGCATATTGCATACTCGTACATAAACACACGCCTTTTTCAAGTAGATTTTAGACGTGCTAGTAGTATATACACGTTTCGGCTTGTGTGTTCCGTCCTACGATATAATATGGGGTGAGCCTATCGCTTAATTTCTGACTACGGGTTGATAATACATACATACATACCCTTTTCCTAGAAGGGGTAGGCAGAGGTGCTATGATATGAGGTGAGAATGAAAGAATTCGAATATCGCTTTGCCGGACTCGGGAATTGAACCCGATATCTCAGCCTTGCTATAGTGCCGTAACACAACTGCGCTATCGAAGTAGATTGTTGCTGGGTGTAGTATTTTCGTATTTGGATAGTTAACATAGCATAGTAACCATCATAACGACCCGCTTGTTTCGCATTTCGGTTTCATCCTGGTTGTATCCGGGTAGTCAGGCCGGTATAATTGTAACTACCGGTGTGTGATAACGCTCTCGTCTTAGTACTATGTCTAGATTTCTTTTTATTGCAATGAATAGCGAGACGAAAATGCCGTTTGCCTGATGATAAGCGATACGACCACTCATGAACAGTAGCAAAACCAAACAACACCTTGAATTACAAGCAATGCATGGCATTCCAATGCGCTCGTCATTCTGAGACTAATGTTAAGTCTCAATGTGTCCAGTAGTTATACTATATAAGTATTTTCATCGGTTAGTGTCCCACAACTGGGATTGTTGCATTGGCAACATTAAATAAATTATTGTACAATTTTTTTTATAAGTGAATACACGTTTTGCAAGCTAAAACCGTTTTTGGTTGTGGTGACAAATCCAGCTCTAATAAGTATTAATTAGTCCACAAGAAAAAATCTTCTTCTCGCTACAGGAATAAAAGGTCTAGATCTGAATTACACAACATTTTACATACTTGTGTCACATTGTACCACTGAGCTTCAGTTAGTTAACAACTGCTACAAATGTAGTTATTTTAACACATTAAACCGTTTGCAAATCGTTTTTAACACAACTCCAATAACAATGTAACGGGGAGTTATCACTATTGAAGCAGTAATTGGAAACGAATTCCTGCTTTGAGTAAGCGAAGTAAGTATGCTTTGGGGAGGGGTTGGTGCAGCCACGCGCGAGTATCGACTGGGCAACTGTACTTGCTGAAACTGCCCATTACAATGTCTGATCGAATTGTGTGTGGGGTAATTTGAGATTTGTTAAGTTCTATGGTTATGCCAACCCGCACTAGGCCAGCGTGGTGGACTATATGGCCTAATCACTCTCAATCGTACTCTTGATTATAGAGGAGGCCCGTGTCCTGCAGTGGGACGTATATGGGCTGATACAGAGATTTGGTAGAATGATAAATATGTACATACATGCATGCATGCATGGACTGCCATATTTGAGAGGTAGCCTGGGTACTACCGCAATGTCTATTTCTCCCGTCAAATAGCAGTGTAAATGCACTGTTGTGTTTCGGATTTACGGACATTGTAGCCAGAGAAACTACTGGACATATTTAGACTTAACATCTTATGTCTTAGGATGGCGAGCGCAGTGGAATGCCAAGTATTGCTTTGTAGTTCAAGGTGTTTGGTTTTGCAACTGTTCATGAGCGGTCGTATCGCTTACCATAATAATAATAATAAATAATAATAATAATAATAAGTATTTATTTCCAATAAATTTGTACATCAATTGTAATTATCTAAAACAAAGCTGAGATCGAAAGTAACTAAAATAATATAAAATCTACTTTTAACTTAAATATTTTCTTGCACAAAAGGAGAGATTACCAACGATTTTCGCACTAGGCATTAGCCTGTATCGCGGAAATCTTCGAGCGGTGATCATCGAGACTAGTAATTGCGGTTTTTATTTTATTTATATATATATATATTTTTTTGTTTAGCATAGTCTGCACGTGTGTGTGTATGTGTGTATGTGTGTGTGTGTATGTATGTGTGTGTGTGTGTGTGTGTGTGTGTGTGTGTGTGTGTATGTGTGTGTATATGTGTGTGTGACAGAATATTTTAAAATTAGGTGAGCAAGTTTTCTGTTTCCTGATAAGTTAACCCTAATAACCAGTTTTTAATTTTATGTTTGGCGGCAGTACGAGGAAGATTTTTAATGTCACATTTGACACAAATTTTATTATAAATGCTAGGATGTTGGTAAAATGGTAGGCGCTTTGCGAAGGACGATCTGATATAAGGAGTTGGAACTTTGTATACACGGTTTTTGAGTAATTCTTGATAGTATGGTGCTTTGAGAGTTTTGATATGCATGGTCACGGATGTTTTCCATATGTATAACTGACGCACTGTAAGTACTTTTGCCTCTTTATAGAGCTCATTGGTGGGAAATAGAAAAGGTTTTGATGACATAACCTTTAGGACAGCACGCTGAGCCCTTTCAAGTCCAATCATACTTGTTTTTATTGCCCCACCCCATACGGAAATGCAGTAAGACAGAATTGACTGACAAAGAGCTATATAAACTAGTTTTAGGATATCTCTCGTGGTGACGGATCGTAGGGATTTCATTATATAAATGATTTTCCGAGTCCTGCTGGCGAGTTGCAATATATGTTTTTTGAAATTGAGGTTTTCATCTAATAAAACACCTAGGTATTTTAGGCTATCAACGCGATTAATTGAGCAGTAGTCACATTCCTGTATATTGTTATTAACATCGCAGCCATGAATTTTGAGATTTTGTAAAGAGATCGGATTTGACACTTTTGTTTTGTGAAAGGCAATGAATTTAGTTTTATTAGTGTTGAGCGTAAGGAGATTACTATTTAACCAGATATTAATTTGATTAAGACCTTTTTCTGCCAGTTCCGAAACCTTTTCCCAAGTAAAATCTTTAAAGAGTACTACAGTGTCGTCAGCGTAGCAAATTACCTGTGCACCAGCTATTGATAGATGTAACAGATCGTTAATGTATAGAGAGAAGAGTGTAGGACCGAGAATGCTACCCTGAGGAACACCGAAGTGCACTGGGAGAATTTGGCTTCTAAAAGGATTAATTTTAACACATTGGTATCGTTGGCTAAGATAGCTACAAAACCAATTGTTTGCTACTCCCCTTATACCTAAGCTATCTAGTTTTTTTAGTAAAATCGGGATTGATACAGTATCAAATGCCTTCGCAAGATCCATAAATATGCCTAAGCAGCACTGTCCTGTGTCCAAAGCCTGGGCAATAGTATCAGTCAAGAGAGTCACCGCATCGTCAGTTGCAATGCCTCTCCGAAAACCAAACTGCTTTTCAGAAAGTAGATTATTACTCTCGAGGAAATTGACTAACCGTTTGTTTACTATTTTTTCAAGCAATTTGGAAAAAATGCTCAACAGAGATATCGGTCTATAGTTACTGGGGATACTTTTATCGTCGCCTTTATGAATCGGAGTGATAGATGCTAGTTTCCAGATATTGGGAAAAGTGCCATCTGCTAAACTTAAATTAAATATGTGTGTTAAAGGTTTTAGTAATACTTTTTTAACTGATTTAATTAAGGTTGGGGTGCAACCGTCAATTCCAGGAGCGCTATCAGTTTTTAGCTCGGTTATTAGTGCATCTACCTCTTCATCATCGGTTGGGGACATGAAAAAAGAATCTCTAGGTGATTTGTGTGGTAAAAAGGCATCTGCTAGCTCAGTTTCAGTTGTTTTTAGATTTTGTAATTTCTTGTCAGCTAGGTTTCTCCCCACACTGGCAAAATATTCATTCACAACATTTAGCGAGTCAACAGGATTGGGTTTGATAGAGGTTAGTGACGAGACATCATTTTTAGTTTTTGAAATGTCACATATATTCCTTATTGTCTCCCATAATTTCTTTGGGTGGTTTTGGTTTTGTAGGATTTGTTCTGAATCATATTGAGATTTAATTTTACGTTGTAAGTCATTTAAAAAATTTCGGTATCTTTTATAGGTAGTTTGTATTATTATATTTCGAGGATATTTCTTTGCTTTTAGATGGAGTTTGTCCCGATTACGTTGGCATCTCATTAGGCCGGGAGTAATCCAAGGTTTTAAATTATTTTGAGATCTGGTAACCTTCACCTCAAAAGTATTTTTGATAATAGTAGTGTTGAGGGTTGCGTTAAGACTTTCTACTGCCTTGTTAACATCGGGAATTTGTGTGATGTAGGTCCAGTCAGTCGATATGATAGCCCTTGTGACCGCTGTCATATCAGTTTTTATTTTAGTGCGTGTTTTGCGAAGGTATTTATTTGCTTCAGTCGAACTTCCTAATATGCATATGTTGTGGTCTGTTATATTTGAGGAACAAATAATTCCTAGAGGTGCTGATTTAGTCCTTATAAATACGTGGTCTAGACAAGCCTCACTTCTTGTAGGTTTTGATATTGCTGGGATTAATTGATGACTTGATAGTAAGTAATTGTATTCAGAATTATTGTCGTTCAGAGAATTATCGAGAATGTTTATATTAACATCTCCGGCCACAATGCAGGTTTTAGCACTCGGAATATTACCTAATATGTTATCAAGAGAAGACACAAAATTATTTAAGTTTTTGAAAGAAGGGGAGCGGTAAATTCCTACAATAGTTATGTCATTATTTACAGTTATTTTGATAAAGTTACATTCATCACATATCGGTTCCTGTACAATAGGCGTCCATTTACATTTAATATAAACCACTATCCCTCCACTTTTATTGATAAAATGGTGTGTGCGAAACGAAGTGTAACCTTCAATACTTGGAATTATAGACTGTTCCTTCAACCAGCACTCTGTTAATATAATGGCGTCAAATTCAAAATTAAATCGCGCCAAAGTAATTAAAAAGTCTTTAAAGTTACGATCTATACTTCTGATGTTCAGTGTAAGGAGTCTAAAATTTAATTCCGGCGTAAGATTCTCACCACAACGTTCTGGGCTCTCTATCGCAACACATTTTATATTTAGGGACTGATCTAATCTTTCACTGAGATCTATGATAATAAGTGGTACCTTATATGTGAGTTTTTGGTTGATAATAGATTGTGTTCGTGTTGCGTTGAGAGCACATGTTGAGAGTCACGTGGGAATGTGGTGAAATTTATGTACAGAGTTTTTTTCCAATTAATATTTGGTGTGTTAGTTGGTGTGTCCTTGTAGTGTGTAGTGTGTGCGACTATGTTTACATACAAATAAAACAAAAATATAAAATGTAAATAGAGAAAACAAATTAAAATATTCAACGTAAGGGCGGAAAAATAACATACCGGCGTAAGTTTAAGGTACGTAAGTAATAGCTTGTTGGGGAGTTTAACATGGTCCAAAAATTTCATCCAGGTCTTCGGGTGCTCGAATACGTATGGCAGGTTTTTTCTCGTCTTTTCGGATAAAAATGGAGCCGCTTTTAATCCAGCAGTAGCGAAAGTTATGTTTTGATGCCAGGTGTCTTGCTTCGTGAAACAACTTACGATTTGTTTTAGTGAGCCTTTCATTTATGTACAGTCTCTGTGGTGAAGCGGCGATGATATTTTCAGTAGTAAGATTCCGCCTTAATTTGGCAGCCTTGATGATTTCGTCTCTCTTGACGCGCCGAAGAAATTTAGCTATTATAGGCCGGGGGCCCCTTGCCTCTGTTGGGTTTTTATTTGAGATTTTAGGTCCGGCTCTACTCACAAAATCCAAGTCTTCCGGGGATAGTTCTACGCCGATCTTTTGTGACGTCAGCATCATAATGTGGGTAAGGTTTTCGTTATCTTCCTCTGCTAGGCCTATCAGCTCTACTTCGTTCAGCATAGAATTTTGTTCCTTAATATCGAGGTCAAGCTGCATTTGAGTAACAGTGGTTTTCAGTAGAACTATGGTTTGATTGGCCTCGTCTAATTTACTTTTATATCCCTGCAGAGTCTCACTTAAAGTGGTAGCTATAGTTCTCAGTTCAGTTTTTAAATCGGCGACATCTTTTCTTAGATTACAAACTTCCAGGTTTTGTTTCTTCATCTCCCCTACCTCTTGCCTTAACTTTTTTATTTCTGTTAGAAGTTCAGAGATTTCATTATTAGTAGGTGTATCACATGTCTTTAATGGTTGCTTAAAACGTGCCTCGTCGTTTTCGCTGTCAGTGCATGTATTCGGAAGTGTTTGACGCACTGGTGTGCACGAGTTATCTCCTTTTGGGCGGGTGCTGCAGCACGGGCAGAGCCATTCGTCTTTGTATTTTTGGGTTAACTTTTTAAATTGTATTTCTCTTATACTAATACAAATTAAGTCATAAGAGTTATTACATTTCGTGCATTTCATGTAACTTGGAAACGGCGAACTAAGGCGAAATAAGGCGAACGGCATGCTCGTTTCGCCATTTATTGCAATAAAAAACGCAATCTTTTATAAACTATGGTGTTTGATTTTGCTACTGAACACGAGCGGTCATATCGCTTACTCTACGGCGAATGGCATGCTCGTCTCGCCATTCAGTGCAATAAAAATTTAAGTTCATATAAATAGTTGGGCTAGCTGATTCCTATAGGAATCTTCGGAAACCTTGGGGAAGACATGAGTACGCTATAGCCAGGAACGATGATAATTGTCTGATGCTGATATGTTTCTCTCTCTCTTCAGCCACAGGAAGTCATAGAATGTGACCATAGCCCCTTCCCCAAGTATCCCCTCATCGACCTGGTGGAAGCGATCAGATTTTTATCAGTTTTGAGGATATATTGTTATATTATTATTATGAATAATAACCAAAAAACAAAATATATAGGTGTGGTAGGGATTAAGCTTTAAAAGAGACACAAATTAACCTAGAAGATTTACATAAACTCAGACCCGACAGCAATCAAGTATAGGCAAAATGATCTAACTGTTAATATCAAAACTTCTGTCAGTATCCGACAGTATGCGCATTACTTTTAATATCGCCGATACCTGTATCGATATTCGTGATAATAAAGCTGATGTTTACCATCTTGATAAATATTGGCAGAACAACAATCTGGTAGCGTATTGCTACTCGTAATAAACTGTGAAGTTACATAAGGGAGCGTGCACCGTCGGACATTACTCATAAACGCTCAACAGATCAAATCGCTTAGTGTTGCGTGTGCCGCAATACTTGAGACGCGGCGGGATCTTCAAAATTATCGAAGAAGGATATAAGTAATAAATAAATACACTCAACAGTCAAATACTTAGTACTAACCCCACACTAAGATCGAGTCTTGTGTCGTAGGTATCAGGAACTACGAGAGACTTTCCGGTGTCACAAGCACCCGGACTTGAAACAAAGACCTATGTTTCACACAAATATTTTTTCGGTGCGGGAATCGAACCCGCGGCCTTGCGTTTCTCAGCGGGCGTCTAACTACGTCACGGAAGCGGACAATAGAAGCAATAAATATGTTTTAGAAGATCTGACCAGATTTGAGTAATTAAGTATACAAGAAATATTCTATGTACGAATACTGTGAAACGCTGTCCACTATTCGTGCATCGGTTCGTATCGTTTTATAGCAATATTGATATAGATCTTGTTCCTAATATGTTCGTAACATGGCCATAGTATTTTACGGTATTTAAATTACATAGAGACGCTGAATCGCGAAGCATAAATATATCGTTTTGGTTCGTAAAGATTACCTACTTGATTTTTACAAACGTAAGCTTACACCTACGTCTCTGAAGAGGTATGTACGTAGAAGAGTCGCTAACTCCTTAAAAATCGTATAATTTTCTTCCAAATATGAATGTCATAGTACCTATTATTTAATTAATAATTCGTCATTATTGCACCATATGAGTCAAAAATAAGTGTTTGAATTTAGGTCTCTAAACCACCTCTTACTTTATTGAAAATTTTCCGTTAAAAATGATATGTTTCCTACAGAAATATCATGTTCCAACCGAAATATTCAGGTCTAAAGTACAATCGAATGTACTCTACAACCAAAATATAATTCTTATACGCTTCAATTCAGACTTTGCACCGTAAATCTAAATCGGTCCGCGGGAGCATAAAACATGACGTACGACGGGCTGCGATCAACAATCATAACAAACAATAAACAATTTTATGATTACTCCGAGATTTGAATGCGTGTGTGTAGTACAATGAAATGGGGACGCCACTCAGCGGTATTACACTATATTACAATGCTTTTTTATTAACTGTAACGTGAGTGGTAATGGATTGCTAGGTATGATTCGACGTTAGAGCACATAATAATAATTTTAATTACAATTATATAGAGATACAAAAGTAACTACGGGAGATTTTCTATGAGTAACATGTTTATGGGCGACAAATATATTTTTTTATTGTAGGTTTTCGGGAAAAATACTTGCCCATATCATACATTGGATCAGTGCAATGTTTATTTTCCGATTAAAATAATTCTGATTGCTTAGGTTTGTGGTCGTATTTAGGTTTTTATTCGTCTGACTAAAATTGATTAGTGATGGGACTATGACCTACCTAGTCACCTTTAATGCATTGACGAAAAAAAAACATGTACCAAATCATAAGTCACTTAAGTACTCGTATTTCATTTGTATCAAACGAGAGCGCAAATAAAAATAAAGCATTCTTACAATTCATGCTCGTAATGGACGCTTATCTTTAAATTATTAAAAACGTTTTTCTTTATCTGGTTGAGTTCAAGCATTGTTATTTATTACCTTATACAAATACAACAGTAATGTTATTTTTGCACTCAGAGATTTGTAGGTCATGGACCTTTAACCGTACTAAGAAGATTTCTCCTGAGATTTTCAGTGACTTGAAAGCAGCTTACTTTCAGCAATGTCGTTGGTGGAATAACAATATTTGCCACCAGATGAATCAAAGTTTACTAGTGAGTATACCAGGACTTGTGTCTATGATACAGAAAAGGGGGAAGGGATGAGGTAAGGGGGAGGGGGGAAGTTACTGTGAACAAACGATCCTGCACGACATGTGGAACTCTCGTCGGTACAAGTTAAGCAGAGCCCGGGGCGACGCTTCTATTCCACAATATTTCCCCGAGGTACAGTCGGAGCGAAATTCATTCAGCCACGTCCCTTTCTCGTATTGGCTAATTTTTGTTTGTCTGTGAACTGTAAACTTTTGTTTTGGACCTTTTTTTTAAAGCTTAAGTTTTCTAGTTGATATTTCGCTCCTTTAAACAATATTTCAGTTATACGTTATTCGAAGATCTTTGAAGAAGAACAAAACATTATTTGGAAATATTTTATTTGTATACTGTTTTTACATGGTTATAAGTGATATAAAAAGTGGTCACTGAGAAATCATCAATGATTGGTGGAAATTTGAAAATATAATATAAGATTATTGTTATTACGCCTTTTTGATTATTATTTTCAGCTTATTATCTAACTTCTTTATCAGGATAAATTCAAACCAATCAAATCTATCCATTCCTAATGTTTTCAAGACTACAAAATATATTTAATTGCAAAATTCCTTTTGTTTAAAATCCCCAGGACTTTTGTTCAATAAAATCCCAATAAGATGGTATAACTCACATATTTCTTTCTTATGTTTCTTTTAAATATTAATTTTTAACTACTATAATATACTAATCTTATAATTTTAAGTATTTTAAGCAAGAAACAAAAGGCTTTTTTATTATTATTTATTATAAGACGATATAAATATGTTGTGCACGTCTGTACACGTTCCACATCAATATTTCCATACCGGGTGCACATATTCGGTGGCAAGAGGCATCTTAAAACCTTTGCCCTGTTCAGCACTCGATACCTCGATACTTGGGCGCCGGTCACCAGCCTGCCAGCAAATACCTCGCGAATTTTATGTAATACACGTCAATATTATAAAGATTTTGAATTTAGATTTATTATCTCTCTGTAACAATCCCTTAATTTAGGATTCCATACATTAAAAGGAATAAAACGGAACCTTTATAGGATTAATTTGTTGTCCATCTATCTGTCTGTGAAGGCTCTTATATTCAGGTACGCGTGAAATTATCAAGCTAAAATTCATATCAAATACTCAAGTCCACGATTCCTTGGAGCTGTGAAAAAATAAAACTTCCAAGCCAACGCAATCAAAATATATATCCGTTTATGTTGAAAATTTTCGACACTCGCAAGCGTATCAAACCTACACGGTACTTCCAAATAATTCCAAACTTTCTTAATGCACGCGTAGATGTATTAAATTAAAATTCATATCAAATACTCAGGTTCATAATTTCTTTAAGTTGTAATAATAATAATAATAAAACATTTATTTCAGATAAAATCCATAAAATAATAATACAGTAGTCAGCACACAGACAGTTCAAGAATACAAATAGAAAATTAACGATATAATAATTCAATTAATTAAGTTATACGAAGGAAATGAATTAGAAACACATAATTATATGAATAAAGTAGTAACCACTCTATATCAATAATTAGCTATCATTATTTCAGTCAATTAATTTGGAGAAAAAATAAAATAAAAAGAAAATCATATATATTTCATAATGAAGAGTAAGATAATAATAAGGATATGTCAGTCTTGTCCGGTAATTATACACATCCATTTATGTTGGATCGGACAATCAGCGCGAGAAGCAATCATCCCGAGGATGCTATTACTACTGTCTCTCACTCGTCTTAATAAAGAGGCAACCTTTTTTCGGATTATAGCTTGATAGCCATCCGTCCTAGCATCAGCAAACATTTGCGACGCACTGCAGTAGGGAGGCAGCCGCAACAGCACCCTAAAGATGTTGTTATATTGAACACGCAGGACCCTGGCAGCCCGCTGAGTATGATTCACCCATAGACTGCTCGCGTAAAACGATTGACAAAATGCCTTAAACAAAGTAATTTTTACTGGGGAGGAGCACCGAGCGAATCTACGGGCAATCATGTTTCCTCGGACCGCCAATGCCCTGCGCTCCCGCTCCAAATCTGCGTCATCGGACAAATCATCCGTCACAATGTGGCCTAGGTACTTAAAACTGGCCACTCTCTGCAGTTCCTCATCATATAATTTAATTGAAGGAACTAGAACTGGAATGGGTGCACCTGACTTACCCTTAAAAAGCAGAACTTTACTTTTTTCTTTATTGTAGGCCAGTCCATGTTCCCCAGCGTAGGTCTCGCACATAGCCAACATCTTACGAATAGCACCTACCGATGGTCCCAGCAGCACCATATCGTCCGCGTAACTAATATTATTGACGCATACACTATCAATATGACAACCGGTATGAGTGCTGCTGAGCTCACCGATAAGGTCATTTATGTACAAATTAAATAACAAAGGAGAGGTCAGCCCCCCCTGCCTCACGCCACACTCCATGCCATATGACCCGGACAAAGCTCCCGCCCATCTCACCTGGTTCCGCTGGCAGTGGTACCATTCCTGTAAAACTGATATGACCTCAACCGGTACACCCGCTCTGCCCAGTTTGTCCCAAAGCTTATCATATAGGACTGTGTCAAACGCCTTAGACAAGTCTAGGAAGCACGCGTATACCGGTGTTTTCCTGTCCGTATAGTATTGAACAGCCTGCTTAAGACATAATATCGCACTTTCAGTGGAAAGCCCATTTCTGAAACCGAACTGGGCTTCATGCAGTTTAATGTGTTTGTTAAGAATGTTATTAAGCAAGCCGTCCAACACCTTGGCCAATATGGTCGCAAGAGAGATGGGTCGATAGTTATTCATATCTGAGACGTCCCCAGTTCTGTTCTTAATAATTGGAATCACTATAGTTTTAGTAAGTTCCTCTGGTAAGTAACTATGGCAAAGGCAGAGATTATAAAACAAGGATAGGACGCGTGGCAGGTGGACTCCAGCAAGCCTAAGATGCTCGATGCTGAGACCATCATATCCAGGGGATTTACCTCTATGCATGCTGTTAATGACTTTTTTAACCTCCTTCGATGTAAAATTGATATCTCTTTTCTGGATGATGGTTCCAGCAACGGGCGACCGAAACACACCAGTATTACGCTGCGGTGTCACCTTGAAGTGTTTACTAAACGCATTTGCAATCAAGTGATGGTCAAAAATACCATTAATACTCACAGGAAGGCCAGGCTTCTGGTTAAATTTTCCGGTATCTTTCCAGAGCTGTGGGAAATTATTAGCGGAATGATGGGATAAATTATTAGGGGAATGTAATAAAATCAAATTTCTATTTCGACGCAATCAAAACAAACAGCAACGTAAGCTGTACATTTTGAAACTCGCAGCTACTCACAAGGGAATCAAAACCTAAAGGATACTTCTAGTTAATCTAGAATCTTGAAATTTGACGTGAAGCAACATTTTATAGCACACATAAAGGAAACATTTTGAAAACCTTACATTTTTAGTTAAATCGCATAGACGTACAGAACCTTCGGTGCGCGAGTTCGGCTCAAAGTTGACCGGTTTTTTATCCACACATTAATTTATTTTGCTTTGGAGTTTTACTCTGCTAATCAGCTTTTTTTTTTTTTATTTATTTAATTAACAAAAGAAGCTTTATAAATAGGAACTAATATATTGTCCTGCAAAACTGTACAAACAGTTTGACTGCAGGATCGGTGTTTACACATGTAAATACATCTTTGTATTAGTACATTAGGGCAGGTTGGCTAAATAATGCCTTTTAAGTTTGTATTTAAACAAGGTTTTAACGGACTCCTGCCTTATGTCCTCGGGCAGACTGTTGAGAGTGTAGGGTATGCGCTTTTTTAGGGTTCTATCTCCATAAATATTGGTAAATCTAGGCACAACATATTTGCCCGAGGTCATAGACCTAGTATTATATTTATTACATACAGATACTAAAGAACTATACCATTGTTACTCGTTTTTATATCAATATTAGAAATATGTATGGCAATGAACCGAGAGATCATGACAGCCAATACCAAGTTCAGCAATGCACTTTTGTTGAGTAGCTCGGTTTGAAAACTGGTATGGTCGGTTTGGGATTGAAGGACATTGTAGCCAGAGTAACTACTATTGAGACTTAACATATTATGTCTCAGGATGGCAAGCGCAGTGGAATGCCATGCATTGCTTTGTAATTCAAAGCGTTGTTTGGTTTCATGAACGGCCGTATCGCTAACCATCAGGTGAACGGCATGCTCGTCTCGCCATTCATTGCAATAAAAATAAACTTGTGACAATCCTTGGTTCGAAACTGTACACAGATTGGTTAGGTTTGTTCCCAATCATTTTTGTGCAGACAAGAAGGTGAACTGTCTTAATGTCAAAAGCTTTAATGTAATATCTGTTTATCACTTCGGGAAGTAAGCGGGAACCTATTTATTCCAACTATGCAAAAAGTAGTAGAACCACGCTGTTGTAAGTCATGACTCAACATGCATCGCCAGGCTTTCAAAACTCGTTTGATTAACAATGAATCTAGCAAATATTTTCGTGAAAACTATGACACCAACACCTAGATATTCTGATTGTTGCTTTGGGGTTGCATTCATTATCCGTCTGTGACAATCCTTTGAAAGCGATTTCACTGTGTTTTTATTTTCAACTCTTGCAATCAGCACGCAGATATATTCAGAGTCTAGGTGTATGAAAAAACCTGTGTAGGACTAGGTACTAGAAAAGGACAACTAGTTGCCCTCATTGTGTGTTTATATACTGATTCATCTGATTCATCTATAACCATAAGAAGAGCTAATTCTTCGTTTCTTGTAATTCGATTTAAATTATTTTTTCAATGCATACTGCAAGCGTAATAATATACTTTTTCTTTCTTTTCACTGCCCTTTTATATTCCTATTTACTTATCTTGGATTACTATTAGTTGGCACCACAAATTCATAAAAAACTACGTCGAACAACTGCTTGGTTGTCGTGAAAATGAAAATTATAAAAAATATGAAATATTAAACCCATAAAATGTGATACATTATTTAGATTCAGTCACTTTTTTTACTACCACCCGGTCATAAGGTTGTTTTCACCAGAGAATAACAGGCAAGAAACACTAGAGTTGCTCTTTCCAAAATAAGTTTAACAATACAGCGAACAGTTCATTTAATCGTGTATCGTTCGTTGATTTAGATTGAGAGGGACTCTAATGGCAATTTTCTCCTCCTACTTTGAGTGGCCGGTAGCGTACCCAGGATTCAAGTTGAGAAATAGTGTCAGTCACTCAAAAAGACTGAGAAGATCATTTGCATAAGGTGAGCTGTCTGCTCACATGATGCGTTTTGCTGACAACCCGCACTTGGCTAGCGTAGTGGACTATATGGACGAACACCTTTAATCTTATTCTTTATTCTAACGGAGGCCAGTCCCATGCAGTGGGACGTATATGGGTTGATACAGACATATAAAAGTATAGCTTATTTGCACTAAATGCTGCAACGTCCACCGAACAAAGGGAAGCTTTACTCTAGCTCTAACATAAAATAAACTAGATCGAAATAAAAACATTAGTTATAATAGTGAGTGAGTATCGACAGGCGAAGTCGATAAAACATCGCCGTTTATGTCCCGTGTTGAGATAGCGCGTCAAATAAATTTCAATGGAGTGGAATAAAAATGGACCAACACGAACCGATGGCGACGCACTATTGTGGAACTAATGTTTTAATGCTGTATTTTGCAGCGATATTGTATAGGTTAGTTAGTGGGTAACTCAGTGATACTATTAAGGAGTAAGTTGTTTCGAATCTGGAATGAGCAGTCATCAATATCAATTGTTAAGCCGTTTGAAAAAACGAGTCGAATGAGTACTGTATCAGGTCATATGTACGTCCAACTGCAGGGCACGGGCCTCCTTTACTATTGCGAGTACGATTGCAAGTGGTTAGGCTATATAGTCCACCATGCTGGCCAAGTGCGGGTTGGCGACTTGACATACCATAGAAATTTATAGAAATTGCTATGTTATATATATTTTCTTACAATGTTTTCCTTAACCTTTAAAGTGCGTGCTGGTTATGTTCCGAAAAGCCAGAGGTGTGCCCTGGGATTTGAACTCGCGACCAGCGTTTACATGTTGGCAGTCGTGTCTGGTCTGTGGCCATCACACACTTCATGAATAATCTTACTTTATATATACATATATTTAACATCGGGTTAATGAATCAATGAATAATAATAATAGTTATATCTTTTCTTTTTATTGCTTTGAATAGCGAGACGAACATGCCATTCACCTGATGGTAAGCGATACGACCGCTCATAAACAGTAGCAAAACCAAACAACAACTTGAATTACAAAGCAATGCTTGGCATTCCACTGCGCTCGCCATCCTGAGACATAAGATGTTAAGTCTCAATATGTCCAGTAGTTACTCTGGCTACAATGCCCTTCAATCCGAAACACAACAGTGCATTTACACTGCTGTTTGACGGGAGAAATAGACACTGCAGTGGTACCCACCCAGATGGCCTCTCACATATGAGAGACCTACCACTAGTGATCTATCTATCTATCTATCTAATGAATTATGCTATCGACCAGTCGGAAAGTTGTCTCCGAACACGCAACCGATGCTTATGATTTGCAATTAATTGCTATAGATTAAGCGTGTTAGGCTCAGTACTTGAGTTAAGGATATGAACGTAAGAGCTACTTATAGAAATTAATTAGTAGGTCCTTGTCTAACACGTAGAACAGTTAAACAAGCAGAACAAATTAATATAACATATACACACATATTATATATACTTAAACTCACCTCTATTTCCCAGGAGTAGGCAGAGGTGCCGGAACACCAACATTTCGCCATGTATGTTTTGTCCCATGATGTGGTAGAGGGCGAGCCTATCGCCATGTCGGGCAAAAATTCCTGACTGCGGGCTGATATTGAATAGAAAAATGCAATATAACTTTGCTCGACCTAGCATTCGAACCTGAGACCTTTGTAACCGTACCCTAGTACAACTACGCCACCCAGGCAGTCGATATAAGTTTCTGAACGCACCATTGTCTTTGGTATATTGTATTTTTTTAAATAGCAGTATTGTCTATATGTATTATGAAGGAAGACGTTATGATGTTAACCGTGTAAGGTTAAAGTTGTAATTATTATTTTGAACGCATTGAAAGTTACATACATACATAAACTCACGCCTTTTTCCCAGAAGGGGTAGGCAGAGGTGCCAGGACACCCACATTTCGCCTTGTATGTTCCGTCCCACAACGTGATAGGTTAATTATTTTAAAATTAAAGTTGTGAGCCAAAAGGTGCTAAATTTATTCAGACCCTACCCCTATATTATTAAATCGTATAACTCAAACTTTACCTAATTCATTCAACATCACACGAATCCAACGGCAACTAAAATACTCATTCTCAATCTAAAGTTAATTGGAATTTTAATTAAAAAAGCCCAACAAAATTACCAATACGTTAACTAAACATTCAGTCATAAATCTAGACAGGCCCAGCTCCCCTCTCGTTACCGTCTGAGTTTCAGATTTCCCTGCGGATCGGGACGCCTCTTTGTCAGACGAAATTTATTTATACATACACGCTTGTGACCGATAGTATGAAACTCTGATTAATTCGGAGATTTTAGTATGAGGTCATCTTTTTTGTAACAGGTCAACGAAATCTAGTAAAATTATAAAGATTATTTGATTTAGGGAACTGGTGTTATTAAACTTAAAGGAATAGTTTTTTTGAGTATTTAAGATTGACCTTCTTACGTTTTGAATATGATCGGAAGCTAAGCTATGTACTATAATAAATGGAAGGAGACAATAACTATGAAAGTAAAAATTTTAGCTCATATCTATGGAATCAAAAAACCATTATAGGCGAAATAAATAAATCTTTATTCTATCTGAGCATTTTGTTTCAGAATCAATTCTCCACTATGATTGACGAATCTGATATTAATCGGATGCCGCTTTATAAGCGATACTTCATTATTATAATAATATTATATTTAATAGCAAGCACATAAAAACCTTTCTCTGTTATCGGTTTTATGCTTTAAATATATTTTATAAGGAGTTCGACCCTAAAGCTAACACGTTGTGATTTGGAATCAGCTGTTGAATGTCAATTCCTGTTGCATTCGTCGATAATCTCATAAAAGAAGCCGCCGCCAGCCCGCTTTGAGGTGCGCGGCCGTCTCTCTGACGAGCTGATACGAATGTCTTTGAGCAAATGCCGCTACTTGTATGCTCAATGCTGGTCAAAGAAGTTTTTGAAGCGATCAAAGACGATGGGTAACGAGAAATATTTGTTTGTTATTTATGGTTAATGTTTATGGGAAAGATTGGTCATATAAAGCCCTAACCGAGATGTATGGAAGGCGGGAAGAGAGCTCTTTCTTTGTCCAGCAGTGGGACGTTACAGGTTCATAATAATAATAAAGATTTTATGGTTAAATTAATAAATAAATAACACCCAACAGTCAATATTTGTGGGCCGCACAAACGTTTCTCTCGGTGCGGGGATCGAACCAGCGACCTCTCGTTTCACAGGCGACGTCTAACCAACTGTGCCACGGAGGCTGTCAAATGAAAATGTAAATGGTACAAAATGTGACGTAGAATTAATAAGTATTAATTTGATTTGATTTTGAACCAGGTCAATAAAATACTGTTCTTTCTTGCCCATTCTTCTCTGGCGGAAACAGTCTAGAAGTGAAAAAAAGTAACTGAAACTAAATAATGTATGACATTTTATGTATTCTATAAAGTAAATACATTACGTAGTAACAAAAAAAATGACTAATATTATCTTAACTCACTACTTGTAAAATTCTTACCAAACAACTCTTGTTTCTTTTGTCATTATTGAATGAAATTAAAGAACTTTTATTATTTATCTTTATTGCATACATCTGTTTTTCTTTATATTTTTATATATAGGTACATATTACAAAATACAAATAAAAATATTTTTTAAAAAATGACCTTCTGATTCGGTGTCGACGTTCAGGACGCAAGCCACCGGTGGTTAGGATCCCAAAGTGAGGAACTTTTAACTATACGTGAAAAGCATTTTATTTATAACTAGCGGCCCGGCCCAGCTTCGCCCAGGTACAAATAGATTTCTGTACAATAATATGCACATATTATACATATAAACCTTACTCTTGAATCACTCTATCTATTAAAAAAAAACTGCATCAAAATCCGTTGCGTAGTTTTAAAGATTTAAGCATACAAAGGGACATAGGGACAGAGAAAGCGAGTTTGTTTTATACTATGTAGTGATTATATATTTATTCATGTCGATTTTGTATGAGGCGCCTATAGCAAGGTTCTACCACTTGAAGGTTTTATTATTGGGCCAAAGCATCTGTTTCCTTAAATCCGCGATAATTTAACCATTAATCCACGCCGCTCTTACCTCCAAAGGTGTTTCCTTTAAAGAAATAATTACTTGGCAAGGTTATGTAGTTTTTGTAATAAATCTCGCTTAATCCCTAATTAGAAACCCTTAGCGGTGGGCTTTCCAATGATTTACGGGGTTTGTTTTAATTTAATTTTATTTGTTGTGAACATTAATTATTCGTGAAACGTATTAATTTTTAGGCACTTCATTGTTTTCGTAGCAAAATTCGTAACTGCTACGGCGTAGCAAGGACGTAGTACAGACAAAGATGCGTATCGCATTTTTTGATTTAAATTTCCTTATGTCGATATATAAAGAAGGCAGCAAAACATTAATTTGTGAAAGGAGACACCGTGGGCGTTTTCATAATAGTTTCTTTTTTTAGAGATTGCCTAGACCTGCTTGTATATCGTGAGTACTTTATAAAAAAATTTTTACTGGTTGTAGTTTTCACATATGTCTCTCAGAGACCATCTGGGTGAGTACCACCGCAATATCTATTTCTCCCGTCAAACAGCAGTGTAAATGCAAGGTTGTGTTTCGGGTTGAAGTAGCCAGAGTAACTACTGGACATATTGAGACTTAACATCTTATGTCTCAGGATGGCGAGCGCAGTGGAATGCCAAGCATTGCTTGGTAATTCAAGGTGTTGTTTGGTTATGCTACTGTTCATGGGCGGTCGTATCGCTTACCATCAAGCGAACGGCAAGTTCGCCTCGCCATTCATTGCAATAAAAAAAAATCTAACGTGAATTAAATATACAAAAATACGCCTGCCTTGGTGGCGTAGTTGTACTACGGTATGATTATTTAGCTGAGGTCTCAGGTTCAAATCCCGGGTTGGGTTTGGAATCCTTAGTGATAGTGCATTTTCCAATTTATTCAGCCCGGAGTCAGAAATTTGTGCCCGATATGGCGATAGGCTCTCTCCCTATCACAACGTGGGACGGAACACTCAGGGCGAAACGTGGGTGTTTTGTTAGCACCTCTGCCAACCCCTTCTTGGAAAAAGCGGCATGGCTTAGCGTTTGTATGTATGTAAAATACACAAGTAAGGATAAAAATGTAAAGAAAATACACTACTTATTTCCAAAAAGTAACAAAAGCGTAAAGGTTTAGGCGTAAAAACCTAACCGATGCCATATATTATCCAGCGTATAAGCATTCAAATACAATTATCTCCTCAGACGATCTCGATACATGTTTTAAACATTCAGCCATTAATATTTCACGAGTTTGAAAGCCTATCGTGTCGCGATGAATAAGTTATATGTTCCACATAACTAACCTTTGAAGAATACTCTTTGAAACATTTTAAAAAGCACGTAGTTTTGTTGGTAACCAGGTTCTCCTTAGGGATGTAGGGGAAATCTAGAAACTATTTGTGTGTATTTTTACTGTAAGGTTCATGGTTTTGATGGTTATATGGATAATGGTAGTGGTGAAGAGACTGTGAATATTTGGCATTTTGAATGAATTCAATATTTTTATTTTTTGTGTGTGTGTGTGTGCGTGCGTGCAGGCGTGCGCGCGCGTGTGTGTATGTGTGTCTTTCTTTCTCTAGTTTCCTTATCTACAGGTGGTCCATTGCAGAAAATAGTTATCTTCCTCGGGTTTTCAAACCGAGCCGTCGGAAAAACATCTGTTTAATTCTTAAACGGACAATAATTCACTGAAAATTCACTTGTATGTTTTAAAACTTAAAGGTATATACTTTTTGGGTATTACTCTTTTATTTGCGAGACAAGTTTTACTTAAACAAGGTCACAATTCCTATTTTATTTATTACAGTATTAGTAGAAGCGATACTCCAATGAAAATATAGAGCACATGATCCGAAAATAATCAGAAACAATTACTTAGTGGGCTTTACGGCAAATTTTATAACCCATTGATTTTTGAGAGCCTCTACGAAGCCTTTAGCCTCTATTTATTTTAATAACTAGACCCGATTATGTAATAACTCTTTAAGCCTTGAGCACGTTTTTTAGTATTAAAGTGATAATACTTTCTAAACATAATTTCGTATAGAAATATGGTAAAAGATAGAAACAACAACAAAGGCTTTCAGAGTTTTTATAAATTTACGTAATTAATGTGACGAAATACTCTGGTGAATAACCTGTCTGACAGTTTGTTAGCAAGATTTGCTACATTGTAATGGGTGGAGACTATCTATCTACCAGCCCATATACGTCCCACTGCAGGGCACGGGCCTACTCTACAATCGACAGTACGATTGAGAGTGGTTAGGCTATATAGTCCACCTCGCTGGCCTAGCGCGGGTTGGGTTGGTTGGAGACTATCTGATTATATAAAAAAATACACATACATAATCGTCACGCCTGTATCCCATACGGGTAGGCAGAGACTATAGATCACCATATTGCTCAATCCTAAAAAAATGCTTCTGCTTCATCCACATTCATCCATCTCTTAATGAATTCCCATTTCATAATTCTTTTGACCTAACTCATGTTAAAAGTAAAAATATATTGTGTTTAATATAAATCTCGAACAAAATAATTCCCACATTTCTTTCCGACCTCACAACAATACAACACAAAGAAAATACCCAGATGAAAGCTAAATAAAATAACATTATCAACCCCACATTTGCAAACAATTGATATGACACGTTCCCGCTGTGGAGGGTAAGTTATGAGGGGTAGGGGTGCAAGGGTGCAGGTAAGCGGCACCTCGTTAGTGGTGCGCCGCGGTGCAGATTCTCGTCTGCACCCGAGATATCTGCTATTGTCACGATTGTTGTACCGACAGCAAATAAGTTGAATTATTATGTTCTATATTTAATAGTTGCTTGCGAATCGTTGGAGATAAAATTGTCAATATTGTTTGCTTATACCGTTTTACCTAGTACGAAACGTTGCTTGAGTCGTGACGGGAAAACATTTGTAATATTAATTATAATATTTATATGATTAATTAAAAAGGGATATAGAATATGAGATTATTTACGAGCATGTATTAAACTGGTTTCAGAGTCTACCATGTCAGATAAATGAATTCATAATTCGGATAGGTTATAAATAATAATTATTAATCCGGGAATTCGTACATACTATACATTTCGAATAAAAGCCGAATTATTGAAGTCCGTAGTTAAGTAGCCGAATTGGCCTAACCCCTCACAATTGTACTCTCGATTGTAGGGGAGGCTCGTTCCCTGTATGCCTAAAATGGGCTCAAAAATACAGACATACAATCCAATTGGCTTTATCCAACTACTCAACATAAACTTATTTATCTAAACAAACATACAAAGTAACTGCCTCACAACACAGCGCCATTACGCCAGTATTCTCGGATAAAAGTGAAGTGGCGAGAAAATCAGCAGTTTTATCAGTTTTCTTGAATCACACAGCACCGGGTTGCAGCTCGTTAGCGCCCGCGCGACATCGCGACTGGCTGTCAGTGCGGTACCGTCAGCATATTCAGAAATGTGTTGGAAAGTGAGAATTGGTTTTTGTGTTGGGTTTATAGAAAATATTATATGAATGAAATTTTGTGATATCAACGGCAATGCTGTTTTTGAAAAGCCAGCTGTTAAACGTCAATGTGTGCATTCCATGTGCGCGTTGAGAACAAAAAAAAATACATTAGAGGATTTCACAAACTTGATTTTATATAAGTATGTATTTATTAATTTATCAACAAAGAATGCACACTTTGATATGAAAATTCACAAACGTGTGCCTTTGGTTCAGCTCTCTAGCCTCTTAAATATCGCGATTAATAGGCCACTATCTCTATTTTTTCTATAACAATACATGCTAAGCAATATCCAAGTCTGTCATAATTAATAAGCGGAAAAGTCATCAATTAATTACATCTCTAACCTTTATTAATTACAGAAATAATAAAATAGCATCATACCAAATCATCGCAAAAACTATATTTTACCAAGTTTCAATTTATCACAAGTCCACTTAATTAAACTAAGTCCCCAACACTAGCAATTTCGTCAGAAATAACTTGCCGAAAACGTCTTAGCTACACGGGGAGCTAATGAAAAACCAACAGACAAAAATAATAATTGTCGTTGCCGACGGTACTTACACAGCGTATTCCAATACCAGTGAGGCTACGCAATCGAGCTGATCCCGTGTACTCGAACGGTGAGGTAACCTAATCAAAAGTTATAGAAATATGTTTATTGACTGGTTACTTTTCTTCAATGTATCCGTTGTAGGAATTTTGGCTGGGTGAATGACAAAGCTAGGAAATTTGGTTAATAGTTGTTTGTGTTTAGTATACTATGTAGTCTCGTTGCTTTAAAGGTAGCATTTATCGGCTTTGTAGGAGATGTCGTGAGTCTTGATTGAAATAGAATATTATTGAAATAAAACTATTTTTTATGTATTTTATCGAGAATTTGGTTTAATTATCACATTTTTTTAACTTCCCAACGTTCGATTATTTTGCAGCTTTCGTGATCTTTAAATTAACTTTTAATGTTAATAATTGTTAAAAGAAGGTAGTTTTCGTAATGATCACTGAGCGGATGATTAACACCTCAGTCCCGTGACCATGAAAGCTACAAAGTAATCAAAACATTGGAAAGTTAAACAATGTGAAAATTAAACCAAATACGCGATAAAATTAGTAAAACTAGTTTTATTTCAATGTATAAATTCCCGTAATTCTAAGAAACCATTACGCTTTGCTTATGGATTTTGGGGATACAGGGATACACTTATCACATCAATTAAACATCGTGAGGAAACCTGCATACCATAGCGGTTTATAAGAAATTCTATGGTATGTAAGTCCGCCAACCCGCACTAGGCCAGCGTGGTGGATTATATGGCCTAACCACTCTCAATCGTACTGTCGATTGTAGAGTAGGCTCGTGCCCTGCAGTGGGACGTATATGGGCTGATCCAGAGAGGGATACACTTATTATAAGATCATTTTATTATCATCATGTTAGCACAATATGAAAACATCGTAGATGATTTTCTTCACATTTATCTATACGTTACAATGATAGTCACCATAAATAATGTACCACCGCAGAAAGCTACGCCACAAATGATGATTTACCTCACAAAGTTTCCCATGGAAAAACGCCGGAATAAATTAACATTACACCTCAAGAATATTTGATCCGCAAACGGACATTCAGACACTAAAAGAAATTTACGACCTTTGATAATAATTCATGTTTTATTTCATTTGCATAATTATTTGCTGGTGTTTCTTTGCCGCTGATATAAAAGTCAATATTTGGGGAACTGATTACATTATTGTTGTCTTGACGACTTCGTTTACTCGTCGCTGAATTGAGAAAATAATATTATTAGTTCGCTTGTTTGTTGTTTAAATGAATAACTATTGATCGTATTTAGATGCAATTTTTTTGATCGAAGAATCTACATACATACATAAACTCACGCCTTTTTCCTCGAAGGGGTAGGCAGATGGGCCAGGAGACCCACATTTCGCCTTGTATGTTCCGTCCCATGATGTGATGGGGGGAGCCTATCGCCATATCGGGCACAAATTCCTGACTCCGGGCTAATAATGAATAGAAAAATCCAATATAACTTTGCCCAACCCGGGATCCGAACCCGAGAACTTAGCTTTGCAAACGTACCGTATCGTAACTATGCCACCAAGGCCGTAGTAAATACATGAGAATAATGTTATGTCTAAAGTTATACAAGAAAGGTTTTTTAAATAATATAGAGCACAAACCGCTTCCTTCACCGTGAAGGAAAACATCGTGAGGAAACCTATTAATAATAAGGAATAAGGATTTCTATGGTATGTAAGTCTGCTAACCCGCACTAGGCCAGCTTGGTGGACTATATGGCCTAACCACTCTCAATCGTATTGTCGATTGTAGAGTAGGCCCGTGCCCTGCAGTGGGACGTATATGGGCTGATATAGATACAGATAGGGCACAAACGAGCATACGAGTTATCTGGTGGTAAATTATTACCACCATCCTTGAACATACGCAACACCATAGATATTCGTTGCCGGCTTTTAAGGAATACGCTCTTTTTTGAAGGTCTCCAGGTTCTATTTATCCAAAAATGCTGCTATTGACAATTGATTCCATATATTTGTAGTACGTGGAAGAAATGCCGGGAAAAATGTATTGTGGTGGATTTCCAACCTCTGAAATTATGTGAAGGTTTACTTAAATAATTTGGTCACAATTAAAGAAACCAAAATGGAAATATAAAAAAATTGCCGAAGACAGTCTGATATTCTAAGGTTTTTTATTCGTTTTGTTTTAACCTCTTTCAAGTATTTATGTAAAGCATAAAATGTCGATTACTAATATGAGGAAGTAAATGTGTGGCTTTTAAATTGAGTGGATAAATGTAAGTAGTTTCTCTTGAGTCAATCTGTGCTTTTGAGAGTCAATTTCCGTTGCAGTCAGGGGAAAATACGGATTAGAATAAGTTTTCAGAATCGTGCCATTAAAGATATATTTTAGTATCAAAACCACGTTGAAGTTACCTAAGACTTATAGCATACTCTCTCGTTGTTTTTAATATCCACGACACAAGACTTAATCGATGTTAATGTGTGGTCAGGACTATGTATGTGACTGTTGGGTGTATTTATTTATTTTTTATTTATTTATATGCGTTTGTTGTTTGTGTTATAAGCTAAATATTTTTTTTTGTTGAGTAATAGAGTTTCGAATGGTATCAGACGTCGGTCTCATGCCATTCGACGCAATCACGCCGGCCCGCTAAACCGCCAATTCACGCTAAGGATATGAATGCATGTACATTTAAAAATATGATTTAACAAATAATATTCCTACCCTTTTCATATCACAAGAAATATCTCTAAGGGCCGATATCACCAGTTCCTGATAAAGTTCGTGATAGCTATCTGGCACTCATCTGTCAGACAAAATACGAAATTCGATTGCAATATTGTATTTTATCTGACAGGTGAGTGCCTGATAGCTATCACGGACTTTATCAAGAACTGGTAAAACTGGCCCTAAATATCCTAAAACACGGCTTACTGGAGCCTCCAATAACCCATTCATACGCATGTAAGTGACTATAGTATATCGCGCTACAGTTTACATACGACGGTATTGTCGCCAAGCCGGCTGGACACGACGGCTAACTTGTACAGGCTACAAGCTAATCGAAGTTCGGATAGGCGGGATTACACTCACTCAAGGTTTGGTGTTCTATTGACAAAAAGTTTTTAAGGCACAATTTTGTATAGTTTATAGTGTGATAGTGTAATAGTGTTGTAGTTAGTATGCTGTGAAATCAAGGATTTGATTATGGACGGAAATTGATTTTTCATTTTTTGAAGGATAAGTTTCGACGAAATTAATTTAATTATAAGTTAGGGTGACTTGAGGTCAAATCAGTGTCTTTAGGACTCAGCTTGCTTAGCTTTATTGCGATAGCTATTTATATCATTCACTGTGAATCACTGTCCTATATTTCAACTGTTTAGTCTGCTATCAGACTATTTAATAAAAATATTATTATTACAAAATATTATATTTGGGTTTGATTTTTGACTGAAATTTATTTTTCAAGATTGAAGTATAACTTAGTGTGACTTGAGCTCGAATCGGTGTCCCTAGGACTTAGCTTGCTTAGTTTTATTGCTATAGCTATTTATTCCATCACTTTCCTATACTTCAGCAGTTTCGTCTGCTATCAGACTATTTTATAAAAATATTACACCAATCAAGAGATTTAATGAAAAGTGCGAGAAAATTTAAAAAAATGTTGAACTTGATATTTTCGTTAACAACTTAGTTTATTGAAGGATATATAAATTGAGTTACTAAAATTGATATTTCTTTTAAGATTTTTTAATTATCTTTGACGTAACCTATAAACTTTGCAAATAGAATTAATAAGAATTATCTCAAAAAGAAAAAGCCTTCCCCTTTAGATAATAATTATTTTGTAACTAAATCAAGTTCCGCTTTGTTACATTCAATTAATAAGGAGGTCACTATACACAATAACGATTAAATTTACGTTTATTTATAGAATATCCTCCCTTACTTATATATCTAAATTTAAATCTGCTATTAGCGACAAAAAAGGTAATATCTGACCTAAGAGGAACTGTGATAAAACACACATTAATACGTGCCCAATACCCTTTCCCTCATGCCATCCTTTTCCTTCCAGCATCACTCCCGATGGATGGGAACACATACATGATCCAAGTTATGAATGTTCATGGGAGGCAGTGATCACTTACCATCAGGTGACCTGCTTGCTATGCCATGCAATTAAAGAAAACCTAACCTATACAACCATATACCATTGACAGCCTCCGTGGCGCAGTTGGTTAGACGCCGCCTGTGAAACGAGAGGCCGCGGGCTCGATCCCCGCATCGAGAGAAATGTTTGTGTGGCTCACAAATATTTCTTCCGGGTCTGGGTGTTTGTGAGACCGAAAAGTCTCTCGTAGTTCCTGATACCCACGACACAAGACTTGATCTTAGTGTGGGGTCAGGACTATGTATGTGACTGTTGGGTGTTATTTATTTATTATTTATTTATATAGGTTACAAAATGTATTCCATCCACTACAACAACTTAATTTAAAATAAAAACTAAAAATAGAAATTACACTTCTAAAACCAAGTGTAACAAGTAACAAGCGAAGTAAACAATGTCAGAAACAGGGAATCGAACCGACGGCCAACTTCCAGCAAATTATAAAGTTGTGGTTGTCGGCAAGAAAACAAGTAGCCCCAGGCGCGAACTTAACAAAAATCGTATCGAAACTCCGGGAAATTGTTGCTGCTCTTGAAAGGTTGAAATGTTGACGGGATTAATACTGGAATGAAGAAATATAGCATTTATCTAGGAATATCTGGTATGTATTTTACATTGTCTATGCCTCGCAGAAGGCGGGAAACCGATGCGCGTACTTTTTACAATTCTGATCTGTCAAGTCAGTAATAAATTATCATCTATTGGACTAGCTGTTTTATTGTGCTTCCACATTTATATCACTATCTCATTATTCTACGGCTTGTGGGCAAGACTGCGAATAAATTGCCGTATCCTGCTATACTCCACTAACTAAATTCTCCTTTGGTTTGTTTAGATATTTGCCTAACAATTGTTTTAATTGTATCACACTTTTGGCCAAAACTTTATCTCGTCATTGTTTCCCTTATGACAGGATTCTTACGATTTGTGAAAAACGGATTTTTGTATATTATAATACAGTATTAAGTATAGTTTATTATAATACTTCGGATCTCATTATTCTTCAGCCATAGGCAATCCACAGATGAATATAAGTCCTCTCTAAAGACATATCTTATTATATTTTATAATGTGATATCCATTTGACCTTTGAAAGATCCACCTTCTTACTTTACATCCCCTACAATACATAAGCATAAATAAAACAGAATGGTAACAGACTCGTCCAACATTTCCGATAGAGATAAGAGTTGGAGTACATATCAAACTGAATCCCATTTGCGGCGCGTCTCGTGCCGAGTTAGTCCGCGAACAGCTTCCGCGTCAAAAATACGAATCTTTTGAGACAACTCGCAAGGAGAAATTTCATATTTCACACGGGGACGCTGGTTTACTAAGTTTTGTGGTGTATAGAGTTGCTGGATGGGATATGGAGTTCTGTGGGTTTGTGAGCGTAGTTGATTTATATATTATGATTTATGTACTCGTATTTGATCAGTAGGTACATTCAAGCTGTATAGAGCACCGGTGAAAATTTTATCTTTCCTGATTCATATAATTATGGCTTTTTGAAGCTAAACCCGTACTGAACTCTAAGTGAATATTTATTTTGTTTATTAATTTTGCTTCTTAAATCTCATAGATTAAGGGTACTGCTGTTCCTATCCGTAAACTTCCACTCAACAAACTTGATCATAGTCCAATGACTGATTGCAAGTAAATAAATAAAGAATCTCAATATGTCGCAAAAAGGCATTGGAATAGTTTATCTCATTATGCTATCCACGTCTTGTTACAGCGGATTAATTGATTAATCTGCTTGAAAAACTGTTGAATGAATTACTTTTTTTTCAAATTATAGTTATGTTATGCCAATAATTCATAAACTGTGCCCAGCCACATCCAGCACATGGACAACTCTAAAATCCACCCAAGTCATCGCACTATGAATTCATAGAAATGTCTCATCCAGCGTCCCGACATCTCTACCGCAAAGTTCGGTAATATTTGAGAGAAAATATGATTTGTGAGTATGACAAATTGTTTTTAGAACAGCTGCACTATGCAATGACTTCCGTTGCTGTGACGTCACTGTATGTTCTGACGTCACAAATAGAAGATTGTGTGATTTAAGTATGTGGAAAATTTAATGCAGTGCCGTGCGTTGTCAAATTTCGTAGTTCTATCTTATAAATCAGTATGCGGGCTTAAAATAAGGAGTTTGAATTACATTTTGTTGACTGTTTTGATGTTTGTAGAGATTGTTTATATGGTGGAAAGGTAATATAATATAATAAATAATAATAATTATGAAATGACATTCAATGAAATGTATTTATTGTTTATGTAGGCAATTAAAGACCTCTTATGCCCAATTAATACACATAGCTCTTAGTCTCTATATACAAAATATTTTCTATCTGTATCAGCCAATATACGTCCCACTGCAGTGACGGGCCTCCTCTACAATCGACGACACGATTGAGAGTGGTTAGGCCATATAGGCCACCACGCTGGCCTAGTGCGGGTTAGCAAATATTTTCTATACTTAGTTTTATTTATGTTGATTTCTTACTTTAATTAATTAATTAGTTTAATTAATTTATTTATAATTATTATTGTTTTTTTCATATCTGGACTTTTGTCATATCTGGTTACTTTCTTACGCATTCCTCGAAGTATTCAGCGGTGCTTCGCAAATTTATTGTTAACAAAATATCTTCAGAAAACTTCGCGTCTAATTTTAACATCAACTCATGAACAAAATCCGTACTTGCTGGGAAATATATTTATGTAAAATAATCTTAATTTTCTTGCGCAACATTTTAAGTCAGATGAATTTCCCGAAGACAGGGTGAAATGGCTCATTTCGGAGGAGTCCTATGTTCAGCAGCTTACAACAGTATAGGCTGATGATAATCCTGATGAAATTTCAGTTTTCAACAAACAAAATCTCGATCTTTACCGTTCGCCTGATGGTAAGCGATACGACCGCTCATGGACAGCAGTAAAACCAAACAACTCTATGAATTACAAAGCAATGCTTGGCATTCCATTGCGCTCGCCATCCTGAGACAAGATGGTACGTCCCGTAGTTACTCTGGCTACAATGCTCTTACAACCAAAAATTCTCCATATCAGCAATTTTGCATCTCACATATTTTTCGCATTACCGTAAAATTGAAACTAGCATTTCCCACACGAAAGCGTGGTCAGAGCTTCGTCACGAATGTTATTACATTTAAAATGCACCGAGAAATCCTCCAATATTCACATAATGCATTACGACCAATAAGATTTCGCTCCGGGCTTCGGAAGCAACGGAGCTCCCCAGGGAGTCCAAGATTTATTTCGGGAAGGTTTTGCTAATTTCGCGTAAGAAAATTAGCTGGGATAGGAATTAGTTATGTCGGATTAGACGATTTTTCGAGTACAACTGGTAGATATATGATAGTCAATTTAAACTACGGGTTTAATGAGTCTTGACTGGTATTAAACCATATTCTTACGAAATGTTGAAGTTTTATAAATCGGAAACTAAAATTTTATAATTAGTTCTTCCGGGCTCCTTAGTTCCTTTCTTAGGATTTCAATGTTGCATATTTCTTCGCATAATTTGATATTTGTGTTACGGAAGTTGTCTAGCCTAATCACAAAATCACATATAAATAAAATAAATACACCCAACAGTCACATACATAAATCCGCTTCGAAGTCGGGCGCATTTGTTGACACCAACGATACAAGACTAGATGTTAGTATAGGATGGTCGTAGTATAGTAATATATAATAGTAAAATAATTTATACTTCTAGTGACGCGCATGAAAAAAAATATGGTGGAATTTTTTTTTCGACGCTCGTCCCACCGACAGCCAAAAAATCGGTTTAATCTCATCGGAAGCGTGCTGGAGCCACGATCTTTAGTGAAACAGCATTCACGGCATAAGAAAAAAATATAATTTACTTTTTTAAATATATTTTGCTACATACAGCCTTACTGTATCAGCCCATATACAATCCACTGCAGGGCACGAGCCTCCTCTACAATCGAGACCTTTGAGAGTGATTAGGCCATATAGTCAATCATGCTGGCCTAGTACGGCCTGGCGGACTTTACATATACCATACATATTCCTACAAATCGCCATGGTATCCCGGTTTCCTTCACCGTTATAGTTTGTGGTGATTGATTAATTGATCAATACATACAGCCTTAACATCAACTACCAGGAACGCATGAAGTTGACAGAGATATTTCTTATCACTTACCATTTTTTTTCTGTTGTCGCAGGCGGTAGACTACTTAAAGAAGCGCACGCCAGCGCGCGCAGCGCTGATGATCGCGGCCGTGTGGCTAATGAGCGCGCTCGTGTGCATCCCGCCGCTGCTGGGCTGGCGCGTCAGCCGCCCGCCTGAGCAGTTCCCGCAGTGCAAGGTATGTCACTAAATACTACATCCATCCATCAGCCAAAGGAAGTCTACTGCTAAATATAAGCCTTAGATAGTACATCCATCCATCCATACATCAGCCAAAGGAAGTCTACTGCTGAACATAGGCATCTTGCCAATGATTTCTACTGTGTCTTGTTGGAGGCAGACTGGTTATCAGATCGTCTGACTACATTGTGGGTGGATGTCCTACGCTGCGCTTTCCGCTACGTGGGCTCCATTTGAGAACTTTTTGGTCTAGATAGTACATCTGGAGGATAAAAAATATATATAAAAATATGAATTAAAGACTCAAGAAATGTTAACGTGGAAATGGTATGATGCGATACGTGCTGATTTTATGTATTACCACGTATTGTTTAAAAGGGGTTGAATTAACTAATATCAAATTTATTATGGAACGGTCGTCGCCGCTTTAATTCGTTGATCTTCTTAAGGTTATGTTTACCGATGCTCATCATAGGGTAACCGAGTAATGATTGATGAGTGGAGCTTATAGTGTCATTAGTTAGTAATATATTACTGTCATTTAATTTAAGTCAAATAGGTCCCACTTTGAATTGTGTTGTAGTCATATAAATTAGCGACTACGTCTCAACGAGAGTAACAAATTCAAAATGTAGCAACATGACGTAACCACAACCAACCAAATACTGAAAATTACACCCAGCCGGACTAATCTAGGAAATGTGGCATTAGTGAATATACCGAAAAAGGAGAAAACATTTTAAAACAGTTCTCATGATCCCCAGATTAAAATATCAGTCACGCTTTGTGAATTCACACACGAATATGATGTGCGGAGAATTTCCGAAATTATTCACAAAAGGACGTCCTAAAAGGGAATTAGGGCGACTCGGAATGGCCAGCTTTTTAACGCTACTTAAACGAATATTCGCGTATGCGTTTCACATTCCTGTGCACCAGCTGTGAATGAATTAGAAGTTCTCAAATATATTTGTTTGCCAGTCTGGATCCCGTATTATCTATGTCTATAGCAGCTCGCTTTGGGTCCTAATTGTTTTTTATTCCAATGATTGGCGAGACCAACATGTGATTCACCTGATGGTAAACTGTACGACCGTTCATAAACAGAACCAAAACCAATAGTATTAGAGAAGGTGTTATTATGGGTTTATCATGGGAATATTATGTTATTCTTCTTTTACATTTGCAGACATTTTAAGGTTTTTGTGATACTTTAAAATGCGTACCTGTATTTAAATTTAAAATTAATAAAAAAGATACCCAAACTGTAACTCTTGCAACATTACTTTCCTAACACACGTTATTTATGTTTCCCCGAAGATCCAAGACAATAATCGAGTTTGCACAAATGTTATCTAAGACATCTTGTCGATTGCAATTGCAATTACAATCGACTTTGTTTGACAAGGTTTAGACGTAAGTTTTCCACGCGAACCTATTGCTGTTAAGAAACTTCACATTCTTCAGATCTCCCTGTAAAAATCTCTATGGTACGCAGGTTCCATCAAGTTATCTTTCACCTTTAAACAGCGTGGTAATAGACTATCAGACTAATACTACATAATACATTATCTAAAATTAGCTGAGCTCAGATAAATGAGTTACAATATTAAACGGTACCCGTCTATATGAGTCTGAATGTAAATGAATTAATATTAATGGAGGCGATCATTTAAATTGATTAAAATATATGGCCCGAGCTCGCCTTAAAAGGTTAAAGGTGAAATTATAAGTCCACTAGCGAAGGATTTGAAAAGGTAAGGATGTGTGCCCACGAAATGGGCGGTGAATAATAATTGAATCTTTTGAATTATATCAGGTATTATCTATCATACTTAAGAGAAATTAAATTACAAGTTACATCATACTGAAATATAGATAAAGTAATCATAATGCTAACCTAGCTGAAATGAATGTGGGTGAAGGGAAAAAGTGACTACAATAGTTTGAGGTAACTCATATGTAATTTACTGTAGCATATTTTTCTAGCACTTCGGGTAATAATCTGGTTGAATTCTGGTTTCTTAAATCTACGCCCGCCCTGTGACCATAAAAACTGTAAAGTAATCGAAACGTCGGGAAGTCAAAAAGGAAAAAATTTAACCAAATCCGCAAAAAATCCGTAAATAATAGTTTTATTTCACTGGTTTAATTAAATGCATATCTTTCTGAAGACCTAACGTAATGCACAGGGAATAAATCTCGTTATTATTAACACTAAGTATCTCGGAACACGTGTTTAATGATTCATTTTAGGTACAAAATAGAATCAAAAGCAACAATAGGGAAAATATTTTAAATCGCCGAGTATACCCAATTGGCAGACTACGGAGCCACACATAAGAAATGGAACTTTTCATTCGATACGACTCTAAAATATTAAAGTATATCTTCCCTTAGATAAATATATCCAAGGGAAGAATACCGCGGTGAAAAATTGAACCAATGCTGGAATATTACCTTAGAATGGTTTGTAATGGATTATTCTTACTCAATGTAATGAATGTAATGAATCTAAAAGTCTCTGTCTGTGAGATTTTATCTTAGCATAGACTCTCTTCATAAAATCTACAGTAAGTAATGATTTAATTGACATTAAATGTCCCTAAGTGTGCTAGTGTAGAATATTTACTAAGGAACATTTTTTTTTATTGCTATGAATGGCGAGACGAGCATGCCGTTCGCCTGATGGTAAGCGATACGACCGCTCATGAACAGTAGCAAAACCAAACAACACCTTGAATTACAAAGCAACGCTTGGCATTTCACTGCGCTCGCCATCCTGAGACATAAGATGTTAAGTCTCAATATGTACAGTAGTTACTCTGGCTACAATGCCCTTCAACCCGAAATACAACAGTGCGTTTACACTGCTGTTTGACGGGAGAAATAGACACTGCGGTGGTACCCAATCAATTGACATCAAATTGACATGAAATATCTCTGAATGCGGAGTTAGTATCATGAAATGTATAGACACCGCATAATCATATGAGTTTTCATTAAAGCCTAAATTATTTTGTGTTAGTGGCAGCATGTTAACAAAATTTCGTCTGAATTGTAGCAAAACGGAATTCACATTATTGGGTGTCAAAAACATGGATGCCATTCAGCCTTTTGTAAAGAGGCCAAAACCCATATCTTCTTGACGTAATCAAGGCACCAATCCGACCTAGATGCCTTTTCACGTTTGATTGTCTGTATTTATCATTTACTTCTTTTTCTATAAAAACTCCCGCTAAATACACGTCTCCGACAGAAATTTCTTGCAACCTTTATAAGGTCATCCATCAGTATATGCCATATTGGTTGTATAAATAACAAATAATTGCTTTAGTTCCACAAGTCACGGGACCGGCCTGTTATAATTTTTGACACCATTCACTTTAAACACATATCTTTCCGTGGGTCGCAACAACTACGTGTTTGACAGTTATTGTATTTGTTTAATATCCATACCCCATAATTCTTTCGTCCAATAGCAGTGTAAATGCACTATTGTATTCCACTTTGAAGGATATTGTAGCCCGAGTAACTACTAGACAAATTAAGTCTTAACATCTTATGCCTCAGGAAGGCGAGCGCAGTGGAATGCCAAACATTGCTTTGTAATTCAAGATGTTTAGTTTTGCTGCTGTCCATGAGCGGTCGAATCGCTTAACATCAGGCGTATGACAGGCTCGCCAATTATTGCAATAAAAATACTAATATTACAGCTATCTATACCAACATCAAAAACTCCGATCATGCGACATTATACACGCATTTTCTGATCCCCTTATGTATATTTAATTTTCACGCTACAGAATGGCCTCAAAGAAAACATAGCGTTCTGAGCGAGGGGACTTACGCGGCAATAAATAAATAATGTAGTAAAAACTTCGGTCGCTGAAACTAGCACATCTCCAATGTGTACACTGTACACGGAATATTTTATTTTCGCCACTTTTATGATAATTGTATCGTCAATTTTAATAAGTGCGTCGCCTTTGAAAGCGGCTTTCAGTGGAATCGTAGTTATTCTACATTATTTTATTCGATCATTAAAGATAAAGTGGTTATTATTTGTGAATATGTTTCTGTTGGTGGTAGTTCTCTTACATGTGAGAGGCCGCCTGGGTAAGCACCACCGTCATGTCTATTACTCCAGCCAAACAGCAGTGTAAACGCACTGTTGTGTTACTCTGGCCATAATGAAACTTAACACTTTATATCTCAGGATGGCGAGCGCAGTGCCAAGCATTGCCATATAGTTCATGGTGTTTTTTAGTTTTGCTACGGTATATGAGTTGTCGTATCGCTTACTATCAGGCGAATGGCATAATTGTCTCGTCATTCATCAAAATAAAAAGTAAATAAGAAAATATCTAGACTGCGACCGAAAACGAAGTCAGGTGATAGTTTTAGTGATTTTAGACACAATGCAATTAACAATTTTGCAAACAAACGCGACGATGTTTTTTTTCCATCGTCGTATTTGGGTGGTAAATACATAGTTGTTCCTAAAATAATAAGGTACAACTTTATATTTTAAAAGAAACTATGGTACGCAAGGGTTCAAATTATTATTATAGCAAAAAAAATAAATTTACCATCCAAACATGATGATATTTAAAAGATCACAAAAAAAATTACTTGTATTGTGGCTGTAGTCACTAAAAATTACCACCGGGCTTCGTTTTCGGTAGCAGTCTTGATATATCCTGTGACTGTTGGGTGTATTTATTTATTATTACGTAGCCTTTACATTTTGACCTCGTCTATTCGTGTCCAACCCTCTGACTTCGCAATCTAAAGTTGTAACCAAAGACCCAACATCTGTTGTAGACGCGCCAAAAGTCAGGTCACAGAAACCACAACGTCTAGGCTGAAATCTAAACCTTTACTTTAGAGAAGTTTCGACCCACTCGGATCAGAGGTGGGCAGGTCGAGTAGCTTTGATTTGACGCCTAATTGACGGTTCAATCTTGATTCAGTTCCATCGGAAATAACTTATTAAGATGATTTAGTGCAGGCTCTCCTGTGTGGGGTTGATGACATTTGCAAGGCTATATTTAGATGCCAGATTTAAATGGAAATTAGCAGTACGTCCGCCCCGTGACCACCGCACAAACGTTTCTCTCGGTGCGGGGATCGAACCCGCAGCCTCTCGTACACCCTCACAGCTGTCTAACCGACTGCGCCACAGCGGCTGTCAAAAGTTAGAAAAGATTACAAGGCCTATACAAATCCACACTTATTCACAAATTCTACCTTCATTACATACGAATTTCATATCAGACTAGACAGCGTCCGCAACACATAATGATTAAAATTTGAGTACATATAGTCCACCATGCAGACCTAGTGCGGGTTGGCGGACTTTACATACCATAGAAATTCATACGAATCGCTATGGTATGCATGCTGGGAACTGAGGGCCTTTCTTTATTTTGTTTGTTTTGTTTGTATTAGCCCATATACGTCCCACTGCAGGGCACGGGCCTACTCTACAATCGACAGTACGATTGAGAGTGGTTAGGCCATATAGTCCACCTCGCTGGCCTAGTGCGGGTTGGCGGACTTACATACCATAGAAATTCTTATAAACCGCTATGGTATGCAGATTTCCTCACGATGTTTTCCTTCACCGTTTTAGTACATGGTGGTTGACTATCTATACACACATGACTGCGAAAAGTATTCAAATTGTACTGTTTTAACCATCAGTTGCATAAAACTGCCTTCGTCTTAACATTGTAAAAATACAAAGTATCCAACTATAAGTACTTAAAACAATACGGCTAAACAATGACTTTGCTGAGTTTCACTTCGAGAAAATAGCTTAACAAATTGATATTATTTCGAATAAGTTACTTAGTGCTTGGCAATGAGAACGTTTTATATTTTCGCTTAATTTTAGTTTAGTTTATTGTTTTCAGTGGCATTTATTTGGTTTGAGATTTCTGTTGAGTCAAGTATTTTCGGAATTATATTTATACGATCGTATAAATGAAATAACATTATCTAATTGAGGCTGTTGAATTATCAAATTTATTTTTTGATAGCCAGTTTACCAAAATCATCTGTAGATTTTTGCGTGTCTGCATAAAGTTAACAACTATGGAAAGATATCCTATCTCAAATAATTTGGATTTTATTTGACCAATCTCATACTTGTGACGTTAAAACTTACTATTAATTTACATTCTTGACCCATTAAAAGTTCAGCAACTAAAAAAATAATTAAACAGCTTTTATTAAAATAAATGAATTGTTAATTTACAAGGGGCATAGTTTTATCCATTATAAACTTGTCCGCCAAACAAAATGAAAAAAAAAAAAAAACGTTTTATATTCATTGAAAGTTTCGTAATTATTCATTAAAAAAAAATAACTTGTGCAAGCTATTACTAAGTTAGATTATTCTATCGTTCCATCAGTAAACAATGTCTGCAATAAAGACTGAGAGATTTTGATTAGTTTCTATACAAATAAAATTATTACAAAGCCTTATGTAGACTTTTTGCTGAGTAAAAGTTGGCAGTACGGTAATAGGTCACAATCTCATATCAAATTTTACAAGGGATTTTTTGGTCTTTTTTAGAGGTTCTGGAAAAATGCTGGCCGCTTGTTATTGCTTGTCGTTTCTATTCTATAAAGTTCAAAGAATTAGATTTCGATAAGCAAACACTCTCTCTCCTCTCTTCAGCTATAGGCATTCAGCTTCATTCACGTTCGAACCACGCAACATACCGGTACAGTGCAGTGAAATATTTTGACAACTTACCTACGATACTATTTAGCGAGAAATACGATGACTAAATGTGATAGTTGTGATAAAACGCTAACTAAAAGGAATCCTGGATTAGAATGCAGCAGATGTGGCAAGACTGTGCACGCAAACCAAGTTTGTACAGGTTTATCTGCAAAACAGCTGTCTGCTCTGCGTAACTCAGACGGCCTGGAATGGATATGTGACGAGTGTCAACGTAATTCACCCAGGAGAAAGTCTTCTATTATATTACCAGAAGAAGATGAAGACGAAGAGGACGGCGCTGTACGTAAAAACATTAGCGAAAACTATGCCATTGATTCCAAGAAGTTTCTGCGCGAAATCTCAGTTGAAATGAAAAAAATATTAAAAAAAGAACTTGAACCTATTGAAGCATCTTTAAATTTTTGTTGCTCGAAAATAGATGAATTTAATGAAGTCTTGGAAATCCATATGAAGAAGTTAACGGAGTTGGAGAAGAAGCATACCCATCTTACAAATAAAAATACCCACCTTGAACTTAAAATCGAATCCCTGGAGCAACGCTTACACAATATTGAGCAAAAGAGCATAGATAATATTGTTGAGGTTGTGGGAATGCCGAAAATCGCTGAAGAAGATCTTGATCATATATCCATGAATTTGGCTATAACTATGGATCTTGATCCCAAGCAAATTTCTCAAGTTAGGCGCCTGGGAGGACGTAATGGACAAGATGGTAATATACAAATTGATCTACAGACATGCGATCAGGTAAATACATGGGTCCAAACTTCAAAGCAAAAAACTATACTGGTTGGAAAAATTCTGGATGGCGCTCCGTCTGATATAGCCAAATCCAAAGTTATTATACGACGTGCCTTAACAAAATACAATAAATCACTTCTATGGAAAGCCCAGCAGCAATTACGCCCTTCATTTAAATATGTATGGTTTCAAGAGGGAAAGGTGCTTGCCCGTAAAGAAGATAAGGATAAATCGATTGTAATAAGATGTGAAAAGGACATAGAAGCCACGTTACGCCCCCAAAATCGGTAATAGATCTCTTTTTCTTAGGACATTATCATAGGCTCCAAACCGTTTCATTTAAATCACATAGAATATTTTAATTGTACCGATATTAACGACTTCATAAAATTAGTTCCTAATTGCCATAAAAATCTGAATATTGTTCACACTAATATAAGATCACTTACTAAAAATTACGGTCATATAATACAACTCATTAACTATTCAAACGTTTGTATAGATTTACTGGTGCTTACTGAAGTTAACATAAACGATAATATTGCTCCTATGTTTATGATTAATGGTTATACGATGTATAAAAATCTACGTCGAGGCAGAGGTGGCGGTGTAATAATATATGTCAGAAACACCCACACATTTAATATTGTGCACCAAACCCAAAGACACTGTGAACTCATATTAGGTAAATTGAATACGAAACATAACTACACTGCTTACATATTTGCCATATATAGACCACCGAGCGAAAGTAAATATTTATTCATTAAAGAATTGAAGCAACGGCTTAAAAATCTACCACACACACAATCCGATATGTACGTTATAGGAGATATTAATATTAATCTAAAAGTAAAAGATAGCATTCGCAGTCACTATCTAAGCTGCATATCCGAGTGTGGCTTAACGAGCGTCATTTCCGATTATACACGAATCGAAAAACGTGGTAGCCTAATTACTCAAAGTTGTATTGATCATATATTAACTAAAAATCGATCGTCAGAACTATACTCGGCCGTGCTCGACACTGTTGTGGCAGACCACCGTATGATAATGGCGTCGTGCGCTGGAGTAAGAAACGATCATATACAGCGTGACTTAAAAAACATTGAAATTATCGATAAAGATAAGCTGAACAAATCATTACATAATATTAACTGGAATTAAATAAAAAATATAGAATGTCCCCAAAAAATATACAATTTCATAAAAACAAGTTTTGAAGGTTGTTATAAAAATGCTAAATACACAAAAACAATTAATCTGAATAGTAAAAGAAACAAAGACCCCTGGATCAACTCGAAAATTATTAATATGTGCGTTATGAAAGATTCACTGTTTAGGCAATGGATTAAAGACCCCTCCAATAAAGTACTTAGGTTAGAATATAATTCTATAAGGAATAAAACTCATAAAATAATAGAAAAATCAAGAAATAGCTATTATAATAATCAAATAAATAATAACAGAACTAACCTGAGGAAACTTTGGCAAATTCTTAACTCACTGACAGGTCGTCGTAAGATGTCAGTTGATGATGTAATAACTAAATCCTTTGGAAAAATAAACATAGTATCAATAGCCAATAACTTTGCAACGGAATTTAAGAATAGTGTCAGGAAAATCATGCCTAGTTGCTGCAGGCACTTGTTAAATGAGTCTGATTACATGTATCCCGAAAATAAATCAATGTTATTCCACAAAGCTTCAGCTGGAAAGGTTTGCACATTAATAAATAAATTAAACTGTAACAAAGCCCCAGGAATGGACTTAATACGTTGTGTAGACATCAAATTCATATGCAGTGAAATGGCTGATATTATTTGTAGACTAATTAACTCCAGCATAAAATCAGGAATATATCCTTCGGATTTAAAAACAGGCATTGTTAGACCCATATATAAAAAAGGCAGTCGTAACTGTTACGAGAACTATAGGCCTATTACGATACTACCAGTGATAGACAAAATAGTGGAGAAATACATATCTAGTGAGATTTTTCAATTTTATACTAAAAACCATGTTTTATCTGAAGTCCAGTATGGTTTCCAACCGAAAAAATCAACGTCTCAACTACTATCAAAATTCACGGACGAAATTAACACCTGCCTTGATAAAAAAGAACATGTTTTACTACTATTTATAGATTATAGTAAGGCGTTTGATACACTTAGGCATGATATTTTGATTAAAAAACTAGACAACTCTGGGATTCGAGGACCTTTGTTAAAATGGTGTGAAGACTATCTCGATAATAGGCAGTATAGGGTTGGCATAGGTGGGGTCTTTAGCAAACCAATTCATGTGACGGAGGGGACAGCCCAGGGCTCTGTCCTAGGGCCTCTACATTACCTCACTTATGTCAATGATATGGAAAATATTGTTAAACATTGCACCGTCTATCAATATGCAGACGATACGTGCCTAATATCAGCCGATAAGGACATCGGAGTAGCTGCTGAGCGTTTGCAAGAAGACTTTACGCATATTGTTAAATGGTCCCACGACGCAGGTCTAGTCTTAAACGCCTCCAAAACCAAAATTATTCATGTCCACTCTAACTACATACGTAATCAAAGCCCATTTAAAATCATCGTACATTCTCACGATTGTTTACATAGTACAATAAAACGGAATAATTGTTCATGTGATATTATAGAACAGGTACCGCACCACCCATATCTTGGCTTAATTGTAGACAATCGATTCAATTGGAGACACCACATCGATGCTATCTGCGAAAGGTTGCGAGCGTTACTTGCAAAATTTTATCTAATTAAATCAAAAATACCATATAAAGTACTCCTAAACACGTATATAGCTTTGGCAGAATCAATAATAATGTACGGTATCACAAGCTACGGGCGCACGTTTAAATCTTACCTGGACAGAATATGCATGCTCCAGGTCAGACTGTTGAAAATGATTGTCCCCGTAAATATAAAAATGAAATATAGGGATAATGTTTCGGAGATTTTTAAATACTGTAAAATTTTACCTGTTCACAATAGAGTTGACTTGGCGTTATTAATAGAACAACACCATAATAAAGAGGTTCAAAGACCAATCACTCATAAAATAGTAACAAGAGGAATTACCCAAGGCAAATTGCATATAAAGAAAATAAATAACTATTACGGAAGGCGAACGTTAGCATATATTATACCGTCTTTATTGAATAATATACCGAATGACTTTAAGTTAGATATAAATAATAGAAATTACAGAATTAAATATAAACAATTATTTCGTAATTGTAATTTTAATTAGCTGAATAATTGTAAATTATTATTTGATATGTAATTCTTACAACAATAGCCATTATACAACTTGTCGATTTTTCATCATGGTATATTCCCCTTATTATTGGAAAATTTCATATTCATGTTATTGTAGTTAATAAAATCGTAACTAACACGCTGTATAAGTCCAACCCAGTTGTAAACTACAAACAGGTTAAAAAATGTAACTGCCTACATGAGTTTAATACCAAGTGGCAAACATAAATTTGTATATTACCCACACATTTAGTTTTGTTAACGTAATAATATTAATTATATACTGTCGCCGAACTGTTGATATTTAACGGAAGATGTATTAATAGTAACTTATTTATAACTTGCTTTAAGTGAATGTGAGCACCAACACAAACAACTAAGTTTATATGGTGCAATACTAACAAACATTGTATTATTATTTTAGTGATGAAATAAAATAAAATAAAAAATAAAATAAATATTACAAGGGTAAACGAAAAAAAAAAAAAAAAAAATAAGGAATTCCACTGCTGAACATAAGCCCCAAGAATCTCCTCATTGTCCTGTCGAAAGTGGAATACAAATCACACACTATTAATTAAAAAATAATAAATTACTTCTGACAAGCAATAGTCTCTTTTACTTACCGTTACCAACAAACCCCAAAAAGGCAACACAAGATTACATTTCATCACGGACCGTAAACGCAAAACGCTATCGCGTTTAAATTGTAATTAAATGACATAAACCGGGAATATTAAAGTTTAATACTTAATTCTTTCTCGTGGTGAACTTTGCCCGCCCTTAAGCCGACTCTATAAGCCGCATACTTGTTCACATTCCTCATTTTATTACGCAGATGAATGTGGGACGAGCGGACAGCGTATTCATACACGGTAGCGAGTAATTAATTACTAAAAATAATGAATACACCCAACAGTCACATACATAGTCCTGACTCCACACTAAAATTGAGTCTTAGGCCAGGTGGGCTCATTCATACAGAAGTATAAAATCTACACTAACAACTGTGCGATTCTACCGTTTTTAAAAAGACTTTCGAGCGCGTCACACTCCTGAAAATTTACATTTTAAAAGCTTGAGATATCTACGAATTCCCAAGACAGTCTAGATAAATAAAATCTAGAGTTTTCTTCTCGAAAACAAATCTAACAAATCAATCTATCCAAAATCCCGCCGTAAGTCACTGTCTTGAGACAAAACGCAGACGAATAAAAGACAGCGCGTGCTTGGCGTTCCTCTACAAACGACTATAATATTCCCGCTCGGTGAGTACGTGAAATGGGTTGTTGCTCCCGCACCCGGGTTCACTTCCCGACTGGGCACGTCTGCATACCAGTTATTTAAATATGCAGACTTGGCTTGTGTTGGTATTTGTATTAAGTTTTTTCGCTTTGCTTGTAAAATTTGAAAACTTAGTATGCGTAGTTATTGGAATTTTATTTTATTTTTTGTTGGACTAAGTAACACTGAGACTTGGCGGTTATTAAAAACAATAAACTGCAAATGAAGCGGATCATCCGAACCAATAAACAACTTCTAAAACGATAAAATGTATTATTCAATTTTTAGGTATGTATTTAAAAAATCTAACACTTTTCTGCTATTTTAGTGATATTGTGTTTATAGACGTTATACCTACTAGCTGTATGTTTACACTAGTGGAGATAAAGATATTTTTTATTTTATACTAAGTCAACAACAGCCTTACAGATTATTTATTATAATAAGATACCAACTAATTATTTATCCCAATTTGAACTGAATATAAAACTTATCCCTATTCTATATTCTATTCCATTTCCAGTTGAATAACTGGACTTAGAGTTTCTTGCCCGTTCTTCTCTAGTGAAAACCGCTTTGCGAACCGGGTGGTAGATAAAAAAAATGACTGAATCTAAATGATGTTGAACATTTTAATGGATTCAATAAATTATTTTTATTTTCATTTTCCTTTTCATTAGAGTTTGTCGATTTCTAAATAATAACTAATGATGAAGATTCTTCATTCAGAATCAAGTCAAAAGTATGTCCATAACCTTATAAATCGAGTCACAGACAAAAGTCACAGATAAAAGATTTAATGCTTCTTCAAATATTCGAATAATATCTTCAAGTAATTCAATTAAAAAGTTATCTTGTGCGTGCGTGAATTACCCCGTTTTTCGGGTAATTACCCTAGTTTAAGGGTAATTTCGCAGGTTACGTGCTTTATGAGTAATTACACAGAGTTCTCGAGTTTTTTATATCAATTTTGACGTGGATGAATTCTGCTTTATTAACTCTAACTTTTGCCGCGCTTCGAAATTACTTTTAAATGAAGACCATTTTTTTGTAATTAATTGTTATAGTTAGTTTTAGACGAGTTCGCGGCGATTTGGGGGTAGATGCGTGATGAATCCGTAAATAGCTTTCTCTTTGTGGACTCGTAACAATGAAATTGTATTAAAAATTGAATATTTTGTTTTGTGGATTACCTACTGGAAAACGGAGTTTTGGCCGTCTGCCCACGATTTGGCATTTCTGAGTGAAGTTGCCGTATGCAAGGCGTTTCCAACAGGTCGCTGGTATGTTTACGGGAGGTTTGCGCTTAGCAATGTACTTCCTGTGACGCAACCGCTAACTTTTAGTAATAACTAGCGGCCCGGCCCCGGTCAAACAGTTTTTCTCGTCCTATCCCTTCTGTCCTTATAACCAATTTCATTCGCCCTATATTCCATCCTAAGCTATCCCTATGAGTTTGAAAGAGTAGCCAATATACAAACTTGAATTCCTCGCACCTTGCACGGATGTACTACATTTTTTCGGGATAAAAAGTAACCTATGTATTAGTCCAGAGTATCAGCTACCTTCATACAAAATTTCATCGAAATTGGCTAAAGCCGTTTGAGCGTGAAGAAGTAACAAACATACAAATTTTCGCATTCATAACATTTTCAATCTAGGAAATCTTCTATTAAATCTCTATGGTGATTATTTAAAATTTGGTTTTGCCCAATCCTTGGACTTATGAAGGTGTCCTAGAGGTTAATTACTGTATTGTACAATTTTCTCATGTTTTTACTAAGAAATATACAAATCTGACGATACTGTAGATTGAACTGTTTATTAATCTGTATACCACCACTCAATAGACGTATTGCAGTCACATTGCGGATTTAAAAAAAACATATAGTACAGATTTTTATGTGTATGAATATTTATCAAGCTATTGTTGTTTATATTTATAAGGTAAAAAGTACGAGAAGCGGCCGGCTGAGCCTCGGCGCGGCCGATGCGATCTGCCTTTAGGAAATTAAATCAGCTACCAGCCTTCCTCGAGACTTTACATTTTAATGTGGCCGCCAGTTACAACGACGCGTAATGTCAGCAGTTTCGTGTTCGCTCGCTCGGTAAATTATCTGCTCTGCAGGAAATTTTGAAGGAGTGAAAAATTTTGCATAATCATTTTATACTTGAAATTTTAAAATGCATTTCCTTTTTTATTAACAAGACAAATTGTGTACAAGTAATTGTAAGTGGAGTGCAGTCCAAGTAGAGTTTCCACTGGCAAGAATTATTTATAGAGTTATTTAACTTACTAAAGTTTATGATTCCGTAACGGACGAAAGTACGTTTTCTACGTTACGTACAAAAATCTGATATATTATTGCTTTTCATAAAATATAACTAAGTTAACATAATAATCACAGCCAATTGTTACACTTCGGTGTGACACGGTCCAAAGTTAATGTATTTTGTCGAAAGCTAGAGCGATTGCGAAAAGCTCTCGCATTAAATGATGTGCTAAAAATTATAATACTCCGTCCCTTTCTTTTGATGTTTGTCTCGCTCCCACCCGATACAGTATTGCCCAGCAATTGGCTCACAATTTATAACTTTGTTTCATTGGATTATATTTGGGCACAAAAGTAGTTTTAGGTTTCATTGATTTGTAATAGTTGCGTTGAATGAATGGTTTTCTATAAATGGGAATAAACATTTGGTTTATTATAGTTTTGTGAGCTTAGTGGCATATTTCAGCCGCAAATTGTAAGAATATTTTATACGTAAAGGTATACTGCGTCATAATGATTTAATTACCATTTTATCCATCAGTCACATATGTGTACATTGTTCTGACCCCACACTAAGATCGAGTCTTGTATCGTGAGTATCAGAAGTTACGTGAGACTTTTCGGTCTCACAAACACCCAAAACCGAAACAAATACCTGTGGATTCCACAAACATTTGTCTTGGGGCGGGGATCATAGCAGGCGTCTAACTAACTGCGCCACGGAGGCAGTCGCATTATTTAGATTTTTGAAGAAACCACGAATCTCTGTAATTAAGCCATAAATTATTCCCGTCTTACAATCAGGGGTATTTTAAACGTAGTCAAAGATACAAGGAGGCCTTAAAAATTAAGTATGTACGAAACATATATAAAGATCAGTAGCAAAGGCTGATATAATGTAACTAGTATAAAAGATAAAAAAATCTGAACATAAATTATTAATTTCGCTAAGCAACCCTGAAAATTAAAAGAACAAAGGATGTCTCGCCGTCAGGTTGGTTAATTTAATAACACCCCTCTCCCGGCCCTTTGATAAGCGCTATCGATTAATATTTACCCCCAAACGATGAGCCTGTAGGGGACACTGCGATTGTTCTTTGAGAAGCGATAAAAATGTACCACTTTGCTGATGTAATAAGAGGGGATAATAATCAGACATACTCAGACTGGCATAATCGTCTCGACCGTATAGTTAAGATATACTAAGTTGTAGTATATTAACAATCAGATGTTACTGTTAGTAAGTCTCTCATATGTTAGAGGCCGTCTGGATACCTACCGCAATGTCTATTTTTCCAGCCAGACAGCAGAGTAAATTCACTGTTATGTCCTGATTTCAAGGATATTGTAGCCAGAATAACTACTAGACATTTTGCAAAAGAAATTAATTCTATCTTAAAACCACAGGTACCAGTCGGATTAGCAGTTACGTGGTTATTAAAACTATGATTTCTATCATTTATTTTCGATTCTGTCCAATAATTAAATGAACTTAATATTTATAAATGTAAATACAATTTATCATATAACTGAGCTACGAAAACATGCATGAAAAATCGTATATTTTCATTCAAGAGCAATATTTTAAACCTGCTTATTAAATATTAACGAGTACACATTTAAATATGTAAAAATAATCCAAAGTCATGTGTTACATTTATTACCTAATGAAACTCACAAAACGAGTCGATTAATTATTCAATTTCCCCCCAAAATATCAATTCAATGCTCGTAAAACTATTAACAGCCGTTTCCGGTGAAAAACGCGAGCGGAAACGGTTACCGCGGCCGTTTCCGTCGGCGACAGGAAGCTCGCGTGTTCGCGATAATGGCGGCATCCGGTTGCCGCCGCGAATCATTAGTGGATGAATTGTTATGCTTTTTCCCGTGAGTAGTGGTTTATTGATTGTTGTGACGGCTTATGACAGGTTATGACTTCATAGGCAGCTCAGAATGGAAAAGCTTGCAGTGGACTTGCTGCCGACTGATGTCACTGATGTCACTAATCCCGGTGGTAGGTCTCTCACATATGAGAAGCCACCTAGGTACCACCGCAATGTCTATTACTCCAAAACAGCAGTGGAAATACACTGTTGTGTTTTGGTTTGAAGGGCATTGTAGCCAGATAAACAACTGGACATATTGAAACATAGCATCTTATGTCTCGGGATGGCGAGCGGTGGAATGCATGGAATGCAAGCATTGCTTTGTAATTCATGGTGTTGTTTGGTTTTGCTACTGTCCATGAGCGGTCGTATCACTTACCATCAGGCGAACGGCAAGCTCGTCTCGCCATTCACTCCAAAAAAAATGTTAAAAAAACCATTATGAACAAACGTAACGCATAAGCGTGCGTCCCCAGGATTACCACCATTGTATAGTCGCATGACTTCAATTCTAGAACAAAAACTATTTTCACTAACATCTTCCTTCAAGATAATAGGTGACAACAAAGCCATCACTATGAAACAAGATATCCTATCGCCATCATCGTAGCGCCGGTAATGCTGGCACCTGGTGACGGGCGAACAAAGCCCATGTGGCGAAGGGCGTAGGCGTAAGGAGCAAAGGGCGCAAGGAGCGAAAACGAACGACCCCTCTCGACCAAATGTGTGCCGCTGCCGCCTCAAGTTTGCGCTGTCGTATGGCGTGAGTGTAGAGATCTAAGCACTACTCTTAGGAAAAATAATAATGATGAAATCTTGGTGTGATTTCCATTTTACCTTGTTTTGTAAATGGTTGATTCATGAGAAGAATTTTGTGTAATGCTTAACCAGTTTTTGAAGGGATTTGCCGAGTTGAAAATAGATTAGCATAGCAATATTCGAAACATCAAGTTTACGAAAAAAAAAATACTGGGTGTTCTGGTAGCACATCTTCATTCTGGGAAAATGACGTGAGTTTATATATGCATGTATGTAAAATCCAGTTCAACTTATTCTTTTGTTTTGTAGCAATGGTAGATGACCTGTTATGTTGGTAGGTAAGCATTTTCCACTCCAAAGTTAAAGCTATCAGTCTTTAAATTATTAAGGTAATATCAAGCATTTAAATCTCAAATACTACAAAGCTATATTCCCGCTAAATCCTCCTTCTTACAGCCTCCAATAATTTCAGTCCATTATTCCGCTCTGTCGTATTGTATTATTATATATTGACGACATCTGTGACCCTTTAGCGATGAAAATTTTCGCGTCGTGCAATAACGGGGTATTTCAATTTCCAAAGGGGTATGAAGAAAGAGGGGGGAACACGTTTTTTTCTTCGATATGTTAGCCTTTATTGTGCAGATTTAATATAAAGACTATCAGAGTGTGACAGCTTGTGTCGGATGATTGAAAATGAAAATTTGTTGAGTTTTTTCTGGAAAATTTCTAGGAAATTTCTGTGTATTGATGAATAACATTGTATTTTTTAAATCATTGGTACATTTTGTGGGTTAATCTTTTGTGGGACCAATTTGTTGAAGTTTTTGTTATTTTGGCAATAATTTTAACTCTTACCAAGAACAAATTAAATAATGTATTTTGTTAATAAATTATGCGTAACGACTTTTATATTTAATTTACTGTATCAGCACATATACGTTCCACTGCAGGGCGCGGGCCTCCTCTAAAATTGAGAATGATTAGGCGATATTGTCCACCACGCTGCTCTACTGCGGTTTAGCAATATTTAAATTAATTTTTATTGAATAAATATACACTCAAATCCACCTACTAAGTCTGCGAATATTCGCGACAAATCTAGAAAAAAGTAAAACCATTAAAATAAGCGTTTGAAAACAGCCGAGCTTGCAACATAACAACGTGAATTATAACCCTAGTATTTATTACAACATCGTCTAACTTCTAACATTTACCATAGTTCGCCTCAGCGCGACATAGTTTGCTCTACCCCACTCCATTCCAAAACGACGTACGCCAAAACTTTATTACACAATATTAAACTCAAGTTATAAAGTTATAGGGGTTATGTTCGCATGCATTGGGAATCGGAAGGGCCCTTTCGGTAACAAATATCGTTTTTACAAGTAGGCATTGGAGATGAGAAGTTGGAACGGTTTGGTGTTTTCAATTGTACCACTTTCGGGACTGTACGATTCTACGTCTAAGTGTTGGAGTTTTACTTACATGTGTGCCTGCTTATGAGAATTAGCCTATTTCATAACCTTTAATTGGATAAAGCGGATTTTGGGGCACAATTTTTGTGACCTCAAAAATGTTTCATTAGATTATTGAGGTGAAAATACATGCAATTCAAAATGGCAACAAATAACTTTTTTATTTTTCATTGCGAACTTAATAAATGTTTATTCATTACGATCATTTAATAAGTGAAAGGTTTTAAGTATGCAAGGGGTCGTGAAGGGAGGTACCATGGTTTTGTCTTTTTCAAATAGCAGTGTGTATGTTTAAGGCAGTGGCTCTTAACCGGTGCTCCACGACCCACTGGTGGTCCCTGAAAGCATCCGAACTGGTGCGTGGGATCATCCTAAGGCCGTCCTTAAAATAATTATATGCTTTTTTTTACTGATGGATACATAGAAAAACCCTTATTAATTTACATTTCAGTACTGTATTAATATTGAAAATATAACCAAATCAGTCAATAAACTGGGTGGTCATTGGCTAGAAAAAACTTTTGTGTAATGGTCCCTTATGTTTAGAACCACTGGTTTAAAGGACATTGTAGACAGTGATTGTAGGACATTATGAGACTTTATACTTAATGCCTTTGGGAGACGAACTCCTTACAGTCCATGCAATAAGTTCTGAGTGGTGCTGTTCGTCTTTATGTGCAAACGTGACGTGACTGAACACAAGGCGAGCTCTTGCGTTAAATAAATTCCAGGCAACTATCAGAAAAAAATATTTTAAAATATATTACTGAACAACTGAAAAGGGACAAAAGCTACTGTACAGCAAATAACACGTACGTTTATTTGCATACACGAAAATTGGCACCATAGTCGTGAGGCAACAAAACAGGAAAACGAGAGAAAATCGCGCCAAAACATAAATAGAGTAGACACGACGCATCCATCGCGCACGTAAATATTCGCACTAATTCGCCTTTAACACACAATGCTAAAAAATACCGTTTTTTTCCGCTCCAAAGAGCACCGGAATCTCTTTATACACTTATACAGTGTGCAAAATATAAAATTTTATAGCGCGTAACATATAGCTGACGATAAAACTCGCTCGTTTCATGTCGAGAGCAACGAACGAATGGAATGAACTTACTGAACGAATGAATGAATGAATGAATTAAGTTAAACACCGACGCCGATATCGAGTGCCGCTTAAATTACTGGATTCGATATTGTGCTTTAATTTTTTTTGTTTCCAGCTTTATCTGGATGCTGTGTTTGATTGCAGGTGTTCTTTGGTAATGACATTTGAACGAATGAGTGAAGTTAAATAGCTGCATTGTTGTCGAGTGGATCTTTTTGTATCACGGCTTGTTACTTTTGTGAGATATCTGTTAATTCTTAATATGCAAGAGCCTGAGCCGAGCTCGGTTCATTCAATTTATTTTTTCAGAAAACATAAATATATTTAGCTTCGTAGCGTAGTTTGTATTTAAGATATGTGATGGAGATTTATGTAAGTGCATGGTGGCCGGTTGTTAAACCGACCAGATGCGGCTGCCAACATGTTCACGGTGGTCGCTGGTTCGAATCCCAGGGCACACCTCTCACTTTAAGAAGTTATGTATGTATTGATGGATAATCACCACGCACTAAGAGGGTGAAGAAAAACATCGTGAAGAAACATATCATAGCAATTTATAAGAGTATATGTAAAGTCTAGGATATGTAAAGTCCACCAACCCGCATTAGGCCAGCGTGGTGGACTATATGACCTAACCACTCTCAATCGTACTCTCGATTGTAGATTAGCCCCGTGCCTTGCAGTGGGACGTATATGGGCTGATACAGATGGAGATCTAAATATAAATATGTATTGCTGTAATGCCAATATTATATTTCCAGTGAATGCCGAACACTGCGTATTTATTGTAAGTAGTTTGATCACGTTGTAAAGTTGGCGAGTAGTTATCAGTTTGATGGCTATCGTTCCCTTCCACGATGGAGCGACGTCGCAAAATCCATTTACGAAATGCACTTGATTTTAAATAGTTTATGGCATCCGATGCTTTCTGAATTTCATGCTCAGAATAAGTAGCTTGATAACACGTTTAAAAAATTCATCATAGTTGGCGATCATGAAGAATTAATATTCCTAATCTTTTCTGGCTTTTTGTGATTAATTTCTTTATTAGTTAAATCCAAGTCACCTGTCCAGTCATGCATTGTTGTGTTCCGGTTTGAAGGATATTGTAGCCAGCGTAACTACTGGATATAATGAGACCTACCATCTTACGTCTTAGGATAGCGAGCGTAGGAAAATGTTGGCATTTGGCATAGTTTGTTGACAGCCTCCGTGGCATAGTTGGTTAGACGCCGCCTGTGAAACGAGAGGCCGCGTGTTCGATCCCCGCAACGAGAGAAATTGTTTGTGCGGCCCACAAATATTTCTTCCGGTTCTGGGTGTTTGTGAGACCGAAAAGTCTCTCGTAGTTCCTGATACCCAAGACACAAGACTCGATCTTAGTGTGGGGTCAGGACTATGTATGTGACTGTTGGGTGTTATTTATTTATTTATTTTATTTTTTCGCAATGCTTGGGCATGGCCTTTTAATTTATCGCGTTGTTTGTTTTTGCCCCTGTTCATGAGCGGTCGTATTCCAATACCAGGCGAATGACACTCGTCTCGCAATTCATTGCTATAAAACATCTCTGAATTTTCGTAGTCATGTGTGCATTGATTATAATAGTTGATTAATGGATAACGACGCGCTTTACAATGAAAGACACTGTGACTGAATTTGCATATCATACTAACTTGTAAGCAGATTTCTTCAAGTGATTTTCTTTCAGGGATCTTGAGTACCACTGTGGTGTAGTTGTACGACAGTACGGTTAAAAACTGAGGTCTTGGGTTCGTATCCTGGGTTGGGGAAAGTGATATTAGACTTTTCTATTAATTATCAGCCTGATGTCAGGAAATTGTGCCCAATATGGCGATAGGCTCGCCCTTTATCACTTAATGGGATCTAACATACATTTTTTTTTATTGTTATGAATGGCGAGACGAGCATGCCGTTCGCCTGATGGTAAGCGCTACGACCGCTCATGAACAGTAACAAAACCAAACAACACCTTGAATTACAAAGCAATGCTTGGCATTCCACTGCGCTCGCCATCCTGAGACACAAGTTAAGTCTCAATATGTCCAGTAGTTACTCTGGCTACAATGCCCTTCAACCCGAAACACAACAGTGCGTTTACACTGCTGTTTGACGGGAGAAATAGACACTGCGGTGGTACCCAGATGGCCTCTCACATATGAGAGACCTACCACCAGTAAACACCACCATACACATACATACACATACATACATACATACACCAGTATACATAGCGAAATGTGGATGTCCTTGCACCTCTGTATACCCTTTCTGGAAAACGCATGAGTTTATGTATTTATATATCTTTTCAACAATTTCTATGTTATGCGAAGCTCGCACAATACCAACGTGGTACAAAATCCTAAAACAACCAATCGTAATAGCCGTTTTCCATCCGATACTCTATCAATACACAAGTACAACTTGTACTCGTATATGGTTAAGCTGAAGTGCAACAGAGCCAGCAAACTGCGACATTACACCATCAGCCCGACACAATCGTATAAGCCATCTGAGTAAGTAGGTCGCTGCTCTTGTCGATTACCGGCCGCTGTTCAGCATTAACTTTTACTTGTACACGCTTTGGTGCTGTTTGTTTGGGTTTGTTTGCTATCCTTGATGACGAAAAGGATTTGTTTAGTTGTTTTTAATTGCAATGAATGAGACAAACACGCTGTTCACCTGATGGTAAGCAATACGACCGGTGACGAACAGTAGCGAAACCAAATATCACGACGAATTACAGAGCAATGTTTAGCATTCCACTACGCTCGCCATGCCGAGACGTAAGATGTTTGTCTCAATATGTCCAGTAGAAATAGATCCTAAAATCCACAAAACTCAAACATCACCTGGTGAAAGTATCCTTCAAAATGAACGTCCAGCACAAACCTCACAGCAATATAGGTGAGATATTAGCGACAATAGCTCCACGTACGGTTCGCGGCGCTCGGGGCGGTGGCGCGGCAGAGCATACAGTTTTCAATCAACCAAAAGTTAATAAACTCACGTTGAATTGTCCGATGAGTCAGCACCGGCGCCGTTTGTTTCAACACTATTTGTTTATTACTTGATTTTTATTTGGTGTTCGTTTGCAAGGCGAGAAGTGCAGTCGATAATTCCGCGTGGTATTCGATTTGGAAAGGTTTTTGTTTGCTTTTGAAATTGATAAAATACGTTTGAATAAATATTAAGTAAATACATCCCACAGTCATATATATCCTGACCTTAAATTAAAGTCAATTAGGTATTCAGTCAGTATCAAGAATTACGAGAGACTTTTCAGTCTCACGAACACTCAGCCCCAAGACAAATACTAATAATAATTGTGGGCCTCATAAACATTTGTCTCGGCGCGGGTCTGTTGTCAGTCATGACTCATGAATGGGCAGGCTCGTCCGGGGCGGTACCACTATCTCACAGGAGATCGACGTGAAGCGATAATTTTGCTGTCGTGTTTCATTCGGTGAAGGAGGTTGCCGCATGCCCAACACCCCTTCTCTCCCCCCTTCCTTTTTTCTTTTCGCTCGCCTTCCGATTTGATTGCCCGGACATAATATCTATGTTTTTTTTTGTCCAAGCCTTATGGCTGTTTATGGGCGACAGTGATGGCTTTCCTTAAGTAACCTATTTGTTCATTTGCCGGGACTATGCATTACAAAGAAAATTACATCCACCCGTAGAATGACCAACGCCATACATATACCGCTGCAAATAATTTCCAAAGCGGGATTTAGAAAGTGGCCAGTATCTGACGTCTATCTGCAACCTTAGCTTCTCTCGTCTTTGGTCCACTTTACAGGTGGAAGCCCAAAGCATCAATTTCTAATGACTCCACTCAAGAGCTATTATGAGCCATGGGCATCAGTCACTTCAACTTACTCATCATGCTATGTCGGCAATGTTTGTTCTACAACGAATCTCCTCATTCCTGAATCCATCTCGTAAATAAAATTACTGTACCCAAGGTATCAAGCCATACACTATTAATTGAACTTAACTATAGTGATATCTTCATAAATAGTACTTACGACACGTCATGTCATGTCGTCCGTATTGACTGAATTAAAAGGCTGCCATGGACTATCTCGTAATTATTTATTTGTATTAATCACTATTGTCATGCAGAACCCCAAGACGGCCGGTCGGAACCCACCAAGTGGCTGCACAATATGCCACAAAAAGTGTAATAGAATTAGGCATAATCCGCGGATCTGCGCCGTAATGAATTAATCCGGAGACGGCGGCGTGATTTATACGAGATTTATGCAAGATTACACCAAATTACATGTGTGGACTGCGAATGGGGGAATATGGATTACTTCGCGGAAATGAGTTTTTGGAGTGGCGTGTTTGTCGGAGTGTTGGCCTTTTTGAGTTGTTGAATTAATAGTATCAAGACGTTAATATGATACCATTTGGCCACATAAAAGTGAAAGAATTAACCTTCCATATTTTTAACATGCTGGTCATAGGATGTAAGCCTTATTGTAACTGATTTGTCAATAACTATTGCTGAGTGAGTTCCGCCCCTGAATAGAGTATCAGTTACCAAGTTTCATAAGAGTACTAAAATAGTATTGCGTAGGTTGTATCTTCCCTGTCTTAGTATATCCAGCGAATCCAATAACTACGGCAGAAAACAGAAAACTTATAATTGAGTTTAGAAGTATATCATTATTTATGTATGTGAAAATACACAACAAAAAGACACATATGCTCTATTTCCAGTCCATATTACATAACCTCGTGTGCCCTTGAAAAAATGACTAAAATATTTGTCCAGCATTCCTTCGTGGCAATAAATCTAGGATGTGACAAGTTCACGGTCTGGACCTGGCTGCCGGCCAAATTGTTTGATAAAGGACTGCCCACCACGTCCACTTTATTTAATGAAAACTACTTTATGTGCTTCCAGTAATTGTGTTTTTCTTCGGACTTTGTTTTGGGACACTGTGTTCGAAAAATTGTGTGTAATCTAGATTTTTGGGATGTTTTATATTGACCTAAAGTTGAAAGTAAATGTGGGATAGATATAGTGGCTGAAAAAATGGTGGACTTTAACAGTTTTCTTCATAGAGTGATAAAAAACTATTTTAGTTAACGAATATTCGCTACATTTGGTAACTAAATATTATTGTGAACAGTCTATAATTGAGAAGGTCGTATGACTGCAAACTGCAAAGATATTACTGTGCTTTCGTGTATGAAACTGTATATGCACGGGTTAATACGCTATCGCGACTTATTTAGGTCATTATAGCAAGTTTTATACCTTATGTTTAGTGGTAAACATAAATTAAGATGACCATTTTGTTTGTTAAAAATTGTTGTTTCATCATCATAGGATTTCTCACGCTACCGGCCATAATAACTTGTAAAAACCTGATAATTCCAACACATTACTCGTGAAAAGGAAATGCTGGTGAAATTGAGACGCGCTCGTTTCAGACGAACAGTTCCGACGCGCGCCGGACGCGTTGACTGCTCAAGGCAACACTTCCTGCGATCTGATACTTTTTCAAACCGAAAACACACTAACATCACCCCTAAAACAACCTACATAAAGCCTACTATCCCACACCAACATTTACTCCGCCACTTTTTCTCACCAACAACACGATAATTTGGTTTTTATGGCCCTGTAGTAAGAATCATAATTGCGCAGCAATCTGCTGTGTGATACTTTTCGACTGTTTCAGCAGGAAATGTGACGGAAACTTGCCTTTAACGGTACTAATTTAAGGTTTATAATTACGTAGCAAAATTTGTGCAGACTGTGTCATTAAAGCAAGCACAAATGGTTAACAGCATGTAAAATATAATTTGTAAATACTTTTACTTTAATAGGACGTAACATTAAAGTTGCCAGCCTATCAAATCGGATGGGAAGAGGGAAAGATAAAGGATAGGTAGAGGGCTTCCGGCAGATTGCATCGTATTTACATAAATGCTTAATAAAATGTGACATAAAAAATCTAATATTCGTGACATAAAACAGATATCTCCAGATATTAACATCTTTTTTTTATTATTGCTTTGAATAGCGAGACAAGCATGTCGTTCGCCTGATGGTAATCGATACAACCGCTCATAAAGAGTAGCAAAACCAAACAGCTTGGCATTCCACTGCGCTTGCCATCCTGTGACATAATATGTTAAGTCTCAATATGCCCAGTAGATACAATTCCTTTCAATCCGAAATACAACAGTGCATTTACACTGCTGTTTCTCGGGAGAAATATATATTGCGGTAGTACCTATCTAGATGGCCTCTCACACATGAGCGACCTACCACCAGTAAATGACATTGGCTTAAAAGTCAAATTTCATAGTACCCCACCTCTACAATGCAAACCTAAATATCAGATACTTTTCAATTAACCCAATCCCACGAGTATCCTACTCAAACACAATACCCCACCAATACGCAAATATCGTACAGTGAGCAGCAAAAAGCATCACTTTTAACACCGAAACAGTTCGCGTAGTGTAAAAACTTGGCAGGCGGCCTGTACAGCGAAACTTAAACAAGAACTATGTACAGTCGACAGAATAACTTAAAACTTAGTTGTATCGGATCCATAACGAACGGGCAAGTGGAAAACAATTACTTGTACGTTGTAATGAAATAAGAGGGTTGTGTGGTGCAATTTGGGGGATGAAGCGGAAATATATGTATTTTTGTGTGGATCGATGTTAGGTTGGTAAGTCTTTTTAAAAACAGGGGCTAGGTATATGCTGGTTATATGATGACAGGGCGAGTATGTATTTTTTTTAAGTGTCAATGTCAGGTTATTAACTTTTATTAAATACATTTAGTACAGGGGCTAGGTATACGCTGGTTATACGATGATAAGGCGAGTTAATTTTGTGTCTGTGAATTCCACAAATGAAAAATTATGGCAAAGAAAGCGAAACTTTTGTGAACAGTATTATGATTAAGTCCCTGAGAGATATTTATCACGGATATAGTCAAATTAACGTCATTATGATGAATCTACCTTCGAACACCGTACTATTGAATGCTTAACCGTTTTCTCTGTGGGTCAATTCCTAAGACCTGCAAATTGCATAATTATTGACTTTTTTATTGCGATGAATAGCGAGTCGAGCATGCCATTTGCGCGATGGTAAGCTATACCACCGCTCATTGATAGTAACAAACCCAAATAACAACATGTATTACAAAGTAACGTTTCGCATTCTACTACGCTCGCCATCCTGAGACATAACATCGTAGTCTCATGTACAATAGTAATACAATGTCCTCCAAACCTCCAATGATAATAAATATATTTATCGCTACATCTTATAACTACAACCACACGCGAACTTTCCTATCATATCTACGAGTTACGTACTCGAATCAGTTCGAGTATATTTCCCCACATATAAATTGAAATGTTGTATCGAGCATAATGTAATAACACTCCTGCCGACCCCACCTGTCTGCTTGCAATGCTTGATTGTATTATGACAGAAAGCTTAGTAAAAATGAAGATAATATTTTTTTAGACGAAATCTATTTAAAGTGAATTTAACATTCACTTTAGCGCGATTTTCACGGTCATCTTTTTGCAACTCTATGGCTGAGTTGCACAAACTAACTTTGCCAATAACTTTGCCTTTGAAAATGTCATCGCCATACATTTGACACGTACTTAACCTTGAAAATGTATGGGATCGACATTTCCAAGGTCAAAGTTATTGTCAAAATTAGTTTGTGCAACTAAGCTTAAATGTACTAAGGAGCCTATCCTTAGTTTTTAAATTAATGATTTAATTCATCTTACTAAATCGGAATATTCTTGGAAATGTTCTCCTTTTTTATTATAAGCCTTTTCGGAGATTGCCATAGCGTCCTGTTGAACACATTTGCTGCAATTAAAGTGCGATTCGACTCGGCAAGTTATTTGTTTGCAAGTAGCAAATTGCATGAAACTTTACTGATGGTAGGTTTCTCATATGTGGTAGGGTAGCTATTAACGCAATGTCTATTTCTCACGCCAAACAGCAGTGTAAATGCGCTGTTTGACAGTTTGAAGGACATTGTGTCTACTGGACATATTAAGACTTCACATGTTATGTCTCAGGATGGTGTCTCATTGTAATGCCAAGCATTCTTACTGTTTATGAGCGGTCGTATCGTTTACCATCAGGCGGATGGCATGCTCGTCTCGCCATTCAAAACAATAAAAAATAAAAGCCGTAAACTACACATCACTTACCAACAGGCGTATTTTTGTCACTTAATAATACCTATATAAAAGATGGAATTGGTTAAAACCCCATCCACCCCTTCATTATGTTAATGCTACTAACTTTCCGGAACATAAATATTTAAACAAGACATATTCAAAATCGATTTAGCATTAAACAAATTCACCAAGTCCCAACATTAGCAAAAAGACGAGACGAAAAATATAACAATGGGGAGCTTTCCAAACTTTTGTACGTAACAAGTTCCGGGTGAGCTTCCTGCAAGACGTACAAGCTTTCACAAAGCTTCCGTTTTTTAAACAAATACGCCTTGACGTAACTTAATGAAGCAGGGGGATGTTTCGAGTAACGTTGAAGGGTGCAATCTAATCACTTGCATTAGTTTGAAGTCTAATGGCTCAGTGGCTTAGTTGTATTACGGTAAGCTTACAAAGGTGAGGTCTGGGGTTCGAATCCCGAGTCGGGCAAAGTGAAATTGAATTCTTCCATTTATTATTAATTAGTGAGTGGATGGAAGAGTCAGTAGGGGTCGACCTCACGGAACATACACCATCCAAATCGGTGATACCCTCAACAAGGGTCAGGTCAAAAGTACCCTGAACCGACGAGAATGCATGAAGAGGTTAATGAAAGTGGATGAAGCGAAAGTAGTAAGTCATGATCGAAGTGGCGGTCTATAGTCTCTGCCTACCCTATGGGATACAGGCGTGACGATTATGTATGTATGTATTATTAATCCGGGGTCACAAATTTGTGCCCGATATGTCGATAGGCTCGCCTCCTATCACATCGTGTGACGCGACATACGTACAGTGCGAATGTGGGTGAACTGGCATCTCTGCCTACCACTTCTGGGAAAAGGCGTAAGTTTATGTTTGTATTTTGATTCTGCGGTATTAAGTATTTTGGGGGTTAACGTCACTCGCGTCCGTAGGCTTTGACTCTAGATTCCCTACACGTGACCCCTGGGTAGTGCCAAATGAGTGACACAGTTAGTGGTGGTAGGACTTATGTGTCCGCCCGGGTAGCGACCACCGTCCACGAGGCGTAAAGACCGCCATAGTGATCTCCGTACGGGGATCGCGTTCCGGGATCAGCCTATGGTTTTCCGGTTTCTTCGAGGACCTTGAGTCCGGGCATGAGGTTGTACCGTGTGGGTATTTTCGGTCGTTTGTCGAAGGGAAGAATGTTGATCCGCCGGCCAGGGAGACCCGTAGAAACGGTTGTCCGCTGGCCGCCCGCGGTATAGTACAGGGGCCCAATCGGGGCTAACCACCTCGAGAGGCTGCCTCACCATGCCGCGCATAATCTTGGGTGGGTCCGTCGTGCCGGTTGGTGACCGGAAGTGGGGTCCCGGCGGCCCATCCCGGGAGGGTACGGGGGCCCTTCCGTCCGGCGGATCAGCTCTCTTCCTGCCGACCCTTTCGTGCCGGTGCCCATTCGGCCTTCTTAGTGCCCGAACTTAAGCTCCTCGTTGCCTCTTCACCAATCCCATCCTTTCTACCATGACAGTGCAACCAAACAGAGCAGGTCCTTCAGCGGTGCTTAACCCCACCACCGCCTTCACTATGGAGTTCACTAACATCCGTGGACTTCATACGAACCTCAATGCCGTCCACCACCATCTCGAGACGGCCCGGCCTGCTTTGCTCTTCCTAACGGAGACGCAGATACGTTGTCCGGCCGATAATTCTTACCTGTTGTATCCCGGTTATTCGCTTGAAGCAAACTTCAAGCCTAAAGCCGGGGTATGCTTGTATGTTCGGTCGGACATCTGCTGTCGCCGTTTGCACTGCATGGAGGACCCCTCCTTCTCCGCTCTGTGGGTGCACGTGGATCTAGGTTCCCTGAGCCGCATCTACGTGTGCCTTTACAGGTCTCACAACGGGGATGATGAGACGACTCGGCTGTTCAGGTATCTTAGCCAGGCGGCTGATGACGCGCAGCCGTAGTTCCCGTCGGCCGAAATGGTGGTCTTGGGGGATTTCAATGCTCATCACGAACTGTGGCTGGGCTCCTCCAAGACTGATCATGCTGGCAGAGCTGCCCATGCATTCGCTCTGACTCATGACTTGACACAACTGGTGAACCAGCCCACCAGGATCCCAGATGTGGCGAGTCATGCGCCTTCTCTGCTGGACCTTCTGCTGGCGAGTCACCCAGCCGGGTATCATGTGACCGTTAGTGCGCCTCTGGGCACTTCCGATCACTGCCTGGTTGGGTCGTCAGTACCGTTCGCATCTCCTCCACGTCCCGTGCAGGTTAGGCGGAAGGTCTGGCATTACTCGTCGGCAGATTGGGATGGTATGCGGGAATATTTCGCATCCATCTCTTGGGGGCAGCGCTGCTTTGAGGGTAAAGATCCCTCAGCGAGTGCCAACGCTATTGCTGACGAGATCAGACTTGGAATGGAATATTACATTCCATCCTCTGAGATCGCCAGTAAGGGCCGTGGACGCTCCTGGTTCAATCGTGCTTGCGCCGATGCTGTCGGTGACAAACAGGCGGCGTATCGCGCTTGGATCAGGGGTCGCGCCATGAAGGATCCGAATGTCAGTTCCCTCAAAAAAGCCTACAACCGTGCCACCAAGGCCTGCAAGAAGGCGTACGTTAGGGCGGATGCCCAGCGCGTTAGCAGGATTGGGCGTGCGTTGGCCGATCACCCAACTAGCAGCCGTGCTTATTGGAGGTTGGCCAGGGCCGTCCAATCTAACTTCTGCCGCCCAGCGTTGCCACCGCTGAGGTACCCAGAAGGGTCGCTGGCCCACAAGCCGCAGGAGAAGGCTGCCTTACTGGCAAATCTCTTTGCGGCTAATTCCCGCCTCGAAGACCGTGGTTCCCAGACGCTGCCCACACTGCCTGATTGCGGTTTCTCAATGGCGGATATTCGCATCAGGCAGTGTGATGTGCGGCGTGAGTTACGGTCTCTCGATGTGCGGAAAGCCAGTGGCCCGGATGGGATACCAGCGGTGGTTTTAAGGGCTTGTGCAGCCGAGTTGTCTCCTGTACTGACTCGCCTCTACCGAGCGTCCTACCGCACAGGTGCTGTGCCGGAATCTTGGAGGGAGGCCAATGTGCAACCAATCCCTAAAAAGGGTGATCGGCCGGACCCTACCAATTACCGCCCTATCGCTATCACCTCAGTGATGTGTAAGGTCATGGAGCGGATCATAAACGCTCAATTGGTCCGCTACCTGGAGGATCACTCGTTGATCAGTGACCGACAATACGGATTCCGTCAAAATCGATCAACGGGTGATCTTCTAGCGTTTGTCCTGCATCGCTGGGGTGAGGCGATTGACCGGCGTGGCGAGGCTCTTGCTGTGAGCCTCGACATTGCCAAGGCGTTTGATAGGGTCTGGCACCGAGGTCTTCTGTCCAAGCTTCCGGCATACGGTCTGCCCGGCAACCTGTGTTCGTGGATTTCCGGCTTTTTGCATGGGCGTAGAATGCGTGTAGTCGTTGACGGGCACGCTTCGGCGCTCATGTCGGTAAATGCCGGAGTTCCTCAGGGCTCGGTGCTGTCGCCCACCTTGTTTATTCTGCATATCAATGACATGTTGTCGCTTGGCAACATTCATTGCTATGCAGATGACAGCACGGTTCATGGGCGATACCACTGCGGGCCTCCAGGTTGCCGAGTCGAAACTGTGAAGGGACGCGAAGATCTTGTCATTGAGCTCAACCGGACCTTGGATCTCATTTCTACATGGGGTTCTAGGAATATGGTTGAGTTCAATGCCAAGAAAACCCAGGTGTGTGCGTTCACGTGCAAAAAATCCCCGTTCTCTCCCCTCCCCATTCTTCAGGGTGCTCCCCTCTCAATGCGGAATGACCTAAGTATCCTTGGTGTGGATATCCGCTGTGATCTCAATCCAAGGGACCACATCGAGGGCGTAATAACTGCCACATCACGCAGGGTTGGAGTCCTGAACAGGGTGCGTCGGTTTTTCACGCCCGGTCAGCTTTGTCGCTTATATAAAGCGCAGGTCCGGCCGGGTATGGAGTACTGCTCGCACCTCTGGGATGGATCCGCCCAGTACCTGCTCGATGCCTTGGATGGATTGCAGCGGCGGGCCATCCGCATTGTCAATGATGCAGACGTTACGAGCAACTTAGAGTCGCTACAACTCCGGAGGGATGTCGCCTCTCTAAGCGTGTTCTACCGCCTGTATCACGGGGAATGCTCTGAGGAATTGTATAACTTGATCCCCTCCTCTCCATTCCTTACCAGAACCACGCGGGCTGGCTTGCGAAGCCATAGCTTGTCGGTCCAAACCATCCCGGCGCGAACCAAACGGTTCTATAATTCTTTTTTGTGCCGCACCGTCAGGCTGTGGAATTGTTTGCCATCTCACGTGTTCCTTCCTTCCTACAATCCTGGGTCCTTCCGCCGTGGTGTGAAGAGGCACCTTAGCAGGCCGGCATAATTGTTTCCATTGGCATGGGCCTGCCGTCCGATGCCAATGGATACTCTGCCTGGGCGGCATTTGCGCTTACCATCAGGTGCAATGCCGCCACTATGCCGGGCCATTATAAAAAAAAAAAAAAAAAAAAAAAAAAAAAACTTGGTAAGGAATATTGATAATTTATTACTTATTAATATAATAATAGGTTTTAGTGTAAAGACGTTTTTAACTCATCCTGTAGGGGTTATTACATTACTTTTATTTTACATTGGTATTATTACATACATAAGAGAGAGTTTGAAACAGAAGTGAACGTTGGAACACAGGTGTCAGATCTTGACATTATGATTAATTTGTTTGCCGGTGTTGATGTAGGCGTTCGTTAATTTCATAAATGTTCTTATTCTGTTCATCTTGAATTTTATATCAGTGTGGGTGTACAATAAAGGTGCACGTCCATTTTTAACTGACTTCAAAAATAGGGGGAGGTTATCAATTCTACGGTGTTTTTATAAAATGTATATTCACTCATTACTCGAACTCTGAACCGATTTGGAAAATTCTTTTTTTTTGGCCCAAATAGAGAGATTATAAATACCAAACATCATATACCAATAAAGTACTTTCGTGCCTCAATAATAATTAAAGTAACTAAACTCCAGAAATAAAGTTCAATGGCTGTCTGTAAGACATTGCTTTAAGCGATAATAAGACCGCCATTTGTACGTTTTACTCTTTTTGTTTCTATACTCGTATACTGTTTTTTTTTGTGTACAATAATGATTTAAGAAATAAATAAAGTTCATCAACCATTCTGTGTCCTAGAAACACCTGCTCAGTTACAACTGATATTATCTCCGACATCGTTCCACTCATTACCAAATACTCCAAACTAACTAGTCTAATAACTGCACTTATTTTAATTACAGATCGAGACGGTATATGAGGACATCGTTCGATATTATACATTGGATTGTGCGATACGTTATCATACATATTCGTAAAAATAAATATTTATTGTAATTTTACAACAAATTATTATTAATGAACTGCCCTGCTTTGAACCAAATTGTAACTTTTTTTTTTTTTTTCTATTAGGTTCACAAAACTGGTTATAAACAAATGACATTCATAAAAATGTAATTTATTTATGTATTATGTTTTTATTTAACACCACATACCGTAATAAGACAAAAAATAAGACAACACGTTTAAATAAAGGTGATAATTGGCAGCCTTATCATTTAACGCCATTTCTCCAGACAACCATTAGATGGACTGGGATGATAGATAGATTAGATGGACTAAGATGGGATGGATGGTAATAATCACTACATTGTACATACAAAAGAGCAACACTAGAGTTTCTTGCCCGTTCTTCTCTAGTGAAAAGTGTGGTAGCTCAAAACTTGATTCGAAAAAACACATGAAACACTTCAAACTAAACAGCTCGTGTAAATTTGGCCTTAAACGATAGATAGAGTTTCCCTTTGCGGGTATAGCTTTTCTATCACATAACTCTCATTAGGAGGTTTTTTAACGTATATTTTTTATATTATTCCTTTGTTTTATGTGAAGGTTAAACTGTATCACTGTACGGTGTTGTATGTGATCACGTGGGGTGACGACCAGCGAGGGGTGGATCTCGCTATTTGATACGATAACCCGCCCTTTGCCACTTTTGTGTGGATGGATGGGGGACCTTCCGAAGGGACAAAACTATCTCATTTGGAGGTTCCAATAGCATATACCTATTGACTATTATGGGTTACTTGGATTGATCAGCGTCTGATAACCTTATCTTGCCAGTGAAAAGTCTATGTCAACTGTACTCAATCTTGCGCGAGCTTAAAAAATACAGGAATTTTGATTCCACAGATTTTGTATTTTTCTAATGGGCAGAAATCAATTTCCATAGCGTGATCTTTTTCATTGCCGCTTCTTAAAAAAGCCTCTATTCTTCAAATTATTTTTGTCAGTTCATTTACCCGGACAGATCATTACCTAGACATTATAACACTCCCATACAAACAAAATTAACAATGGACGCGCGATACAAATTCAACAAAGCAATTTCAAAAATCATTCAGTGAAAGACCGGCCTGCGTATTGTTCAATATCGTGTTAATTCATAAAAAAATTCGTAACAATTCAAAAGTGAATATCACGGTGTGTAATGAGCTTTTGAAATTGATATTGAGAGTGCAAAGTCATCTGTGCAGGCGCTGGATAAACAATTACTCGCAGTTTTGTAAATGTTTGAGTGGATCTTGGGCAAGTTGGATAGTTTTGGGTAAAAAATGGCAGTTGTTTTAGTTGCTGTATCGTTGTAAAATATTTTGCAAGCATGTTCCTGGAACAACCAATAAAATATGTATGTTAAAACTTGTTATATCGTTTGCTATAGGAGCAAAAAAATACATTGTTTATTGATAGGACGATTAGTTTTAGGACACATTATTTTTCTTGTCACCATCAACGCAGCGCCTTAGTACTCTTTTTGAAGCCATGGCCCTGTTATATTGAGGCTCAAGCTGTTATATCCGATAAAATGTAAAAAGTATTTTTCTTAAGCTATGACGAACAATACAAAGGTTAAGTCATTTCTGTACATTGAAGACGTTGAACTTTTCATCGCTCGTCTCGTATTATATCGCTTAAATTTTTCGATGTTTTCGCCTCCACCTTTCACCTTTAAGGCTGGTGTTACAATCCAACCATTGTGTTTTTTAATGGTCTGACTTAATAAACTTTAGATAGATAAATTGAATGAAAATAATTTATTGAACTATTTAGTTTCAGTATATTTTTATTCTACCATTTGGTTCAAAAAACTGTTTTCACTAGAGAAGAAAATACAAGAAAATCAAGTAATGTAAATGCACTGTTGTGTTTTGGATTGAAAGAAATTGTAACCAGAGCAACTACTGGACATTTTGAAACTTGATATCACTTATCTTATGTCTCAGGATGACGAGCGCTGTGGCATGCCAAGCATTGCTTTGTAATTCCAGGTGTTGTTTGGTTTTGCTACTGTTCATGAGCGGTTTTATCGTTTACCATCAGGCGAACGATATGCTCGCCATTCAAAGCAATAAAAAAATATTACAAAATCCAGTTTAGGTACAACACAGTGCAACAGTTACATACATAGTCCGAACCCACATTTAAGTTCAAGTGTAATGTCGTATACTGCATAGAAGCTAATGCGCCACGGGACTAGTATCTTTTAGTAGTTTAAGTTTTATTGCTTGGTTTAACGGTGAACTAAAGTACTGGGCATAAATTTGCATATTTAATGGTTCTCCATTTAATACTGAATTAAAGGAAGAGGAGATACCAGTCCGGTAATTTAATGACCACGTTTTATTTTGTAAACCTTTTCTCCCTTTTTAAATATTGTGTAAATAAGTTATATCGTATGTGATGTTCTGGTGCGTAGGTTGGTAGTGTTAATAAAACAAAGTCGATTTCCAGTGTCTGAAGCCCGTCCACTCGGCCTGACTTCTGTCAGTGTAATGATCGGAGCGGGCGCTCGCACACTTTTATATATTCCTCATTTTTTATTTACTTGTACCTACAACTTTTTTAGTCTATATGCCACAATGTATTTAGTACGGAATCATTCATATTAATCTTCACCCTCACCCAGCAGTCTTATCAAATAATTTAATATATATTAAAAACTGCAATATTTTCGTATATTTTTTTTTTTTTTATGTTATAGGGGGCAAAAGAGCACGCGGTTCACCTGATGGTAAGTGAACACCGCTGCCCATGGACATCTGCAACACCAAAGGGCATGGAGATGCGTTGCCGGCCTTTGAGGTGGGAATACGCTCGTTTTTTGAAGGTCGCCAAGTCGTATCTGTCCGGGAATATTCCCGCTGGCAACTGGTTCCACAGATTTGTAGTACGCGGGAGAAAGTGCCGGGAAAAACGTATTGTGGTGGATTTCCAACCTCCAAGGTGATGTGGGTGGTATTTGGAGGTTTGACGTGTAGTACGGTAGCGGAACTCAGCAGCAGGGACAAGTCCGAACAATTCACGAGAACACTCCCCGTGGTAAATGCGATAGAGAATGCAGAGCGAAGCTACATCTCTACGCAAAGCCAAAGGATCGAGCCGGTCGGAGAGAGCCTGGTCGTCAATGATTCGGGCAGCCCGACGTTGAATGCGGTCGAAAGGAAGAAGCTGGTACTGGGGTGCCCCAGCCCAAAGATGGGAGCAATATTCCACGTGGGGCCGGACTTGCGCCTTATACAGTTGCATACGTTGACCCGACGTGAAATATCGCCTCGATCTGTTGAGCACACCGAGCTTCTTTGATATATAAAAAAATATATCTGTTTTTTATAAAGGCAATGAATTTGTGTATCCGCGCCCTAACACGGGAGATTTTCGTCACAATTCAATGCTTTGAAAAGTGCGCTTTTCCCTTTATATTTTTTTCGTTAATCACGAAAGGAAGAGGAGGCCTATCTGGCGTTTTTATTCTTTGTAAAAAAAAAAATGATCGGTTGACAGAAATAATACACTTCAAATGGAATTCATTGAATCCGCAATGTTTGGGAGTTCCGCTTTTTAATTAAATAGAAAGAGGTTTTCGCAGGCTTATTTACCTCTGAGCAGTGAAATTTTTAAACGCTTTATATTGCTTCGGGTTATTGTCACTTCTTTGAAGAACATCTTTTGATTTTTTGCCTGAGATATGATATACACTGATGATTATTATTCATTAGTTGTAGAATGAAAAGGGCATGTACGATTTCGATTTTTTCTGATTTAGGTAATAATAGGTTACTGGTGGTGTAAGTATGTGAAAGACCGTCTGGGAAGGTACCACCGCATTGCGTTGTAGTATTGTTGTTCGTTAATTATCTATCTAACTTGTTCTTTGATTGATAGCTGTCACTGCACACCTCATCATGCACCGTCTGTCGATAATTGGAGGGATAATACACACAAAACTAACTTTAAACATAGCTTAGTACTGTATTGAATACAAAGAACAATGTTCACACAATAACATGGGCAGCGGTGTTCACTTACCATCGGGTGAACCGCGTGCTCGTTTGCCCCCTATAACATAAAAAAAAAAAAACAAATATATATGTCAAGTAATGGAGCATAACAAACATGACTCGAGAGTCCGAGTGGTCTCGAGCCTCGGACTCGTCGAGTATTTATCTAGCGAGTCGACGTAAGAGTCCCAGTGTTGAGCAAACGCTGCCGACGCGGCTCAAATAAGGATATTTTCACAGTTCATTCGAAAAGGCGTGAACTTATATTGATGTTAGGGTTATATAAGTATTATGTTTTGAACCTAATGCATAATAATTATTACAGTGCGATATAAATCTCCGACTTATATCGCACTGCAATAATTATTTGTTATTAGTTAGAACTTCTATAGTCACCCTTATAAATTCCCCCATTGTGCATTTAAAGATACCTACCGCCCGCCAAACTTCATTAATTATATTTATGTTCATTTAATTTCATTAATTATTTATATTTATTAAATTAATTGTTCTTTAAGATAAGAAATAAAAAATATCGTAATTATGAATACTATTAAGAATATTCAAACTTCAAACTCCGTGATTATCGCACGTTTTAAATAAAGTACACGGTGTGTCTGTATGTGTCCCTGTAGGCCCATATCATTATGGGCACCTGGGAGCAATTCTTACTGCGGCCGCCTCGTATGCTATTACACTGGTATATCGCTTTTTTATTGCAAGGAATGGCGAGACGAGCATTCGCCAGATGATTCGCCTGACGGGAGAGTAGCAACACAATGAATTATAAAGCAATGCTTGGCATTCAACTACGCTCGCCATTCTGAGTAATACGATGCTAAGTCACAATATGTGCATTAGTTACTCTGGCTAAAATGTCCTTCAAATCCAAACATAACAGTGCATGTCCTTGTATGTTTAGTGGGTTTTTTTTGGGCTTGGGAAAATTGCATCTGATTGTGTATTCAATACAATCCAGAGTATTCATTGGGAAAAGATACAATTAAATAAATAAATAAATAAATATGATTTATCATTCAATAAAACTATCTTGGTCTTCTTAGAAGTACTTTTTGCACTCCATAACTAGAGAAGTATATTTAGTGGAAGCATAAGTGTACCCATATCTTAAACCAATAACGAGGATTTAGCTGGATTTGCGAAATTTCCTGCTATATCTTAAAATATTGATTACCGATAATTAACATTGATTAACATACTTTTTAACAACAAGAAGTCCGAATTTCACCTTGTTTAATTTGACATTGAATTTTGATTTGAAAAATTGTATGTGAAGATAGGAAAATCATAGCACTCTTTCTAATTTATAAATATGTTGTCTTATAAAACACTCACTTTCTTCTAAATCTACAGAAAACTACAATCACCCGCACTCTCACCCACAAACCCCAAACTATAAATCGCGTAACACCCGGTCGGAATATAAGTTTGGGCAATTAATAGTTAATCGTCATTCAATTAGGTGCAGATCGCTGCACGCTGCAGCGACGCGCTGATTTACACCCATCTGCACCTTACCCACCGATTAATTTGTTCATTCAAGTTAGTGAGTTTATATTGAGATGAGGAACCACATTTGATGTCATGCCATGCGCCTCAGTCAGGCCCGTGTCTCTCCAGTTGCACATTGTTGTTAAAACTACAACCGGGCTTGATCTTGAGTCTTGATATACCCTGTATGTACACGCTGCAAACAAAGCACCATAATTTTGTGTATCGATTATCACAATACTTCAGTGGATAATCTATAATATACATTGCATTGAAATACATTGTTCTCACTGCATACAATTGCGCAATAGAAAAAAGGGTTATTACTGTAAAAATACTCGGGAGAAACCAGGTCGCTCCGCTAGTTTTTCTCATAAAATGCACTCAGATAATGAGCTATTAAAAGTGGCCATTACTTGCCGTTACGGCAGAGGTAATTGCAGTGACTGTATAGGATACCTAAGATGCAAAAGCAAGGAACACTTTTTATAACGACCTAATAAAAGAGATGCTAGAATATGCGGGTTTCGGGTTCGATTTAATGGGGCATTTAAAGACCAAGACTAGGTTGGTTTTAAACGAAAAATATCCAGGATACTGTGATTTTTAAATTCCGTTTTCTATCGTGGTTATAATTCGCTCCAAACGTGAAGAAATCAATGTTGGGAAACTTTACCAGGTAATAGGGTGTAAGTACATACATAAACTCACGCTTTTTTCCAAAAGAAGTAGGCAGAGGTACAAGGACACCCACATTTCGCCTTGTATGTTCTGTCCCATGATGTGATAGGGGGCGAGCCTACCGCCATATCGGGCACAAGGAACACCAGGCTGATAATGAACAGAAAAATCCAATATAGACCCGGGATTCGAACCCGAGACCTCAGCTTTGTAACCGTCCCGTAGTACAACTACGTCACCGAGGCAGTTATACGAGTATACGTATTCACGTGAATAGCGAACAGCAGAAAATGGTAGATTATTTTTCTAAGATTCCATAAGTTAGCTTATCACTATAATGGGTACAAAGTGCAATCCCGAGTATTATTTTTTCATTTCTATAAATGGCGAGACGAGAATGTCATTTGCCTGATGTTAAGCGATACGACCGCCCATGGACAGTAGCAAAACAAAACCAAACCATTAATTACAAAGCAATTCCACTGTGCTATGTCTCTACATAACATGTCTCAGGATGACGACATGCTGGACATATTGAGATATGTCCAGCACTTACTCTGGCTAAAATGTAGTGTTGAGTCGGACATGACTTGAAAAAGTTTGTAAGAGTAGCCTCATTTTTATACTAAGCTAGTACAATGTCCCACTTCAATTGAACTGAGGCGTACTGACGCTTGCAATACGTAAGATAGTATTGTTAGCAAGTGCGTCACTCCTTCTCGCTCTCATCCTATAGTGAATTACGTAGAGTAACGAGTACCGGGACACCAAATATGAAGTAGTACACTTTAAAAAGTTGAACCGCTCTTACATTTTGACGTCATGTACGGGACAAATGTACTGCTTCTTGTATGTCCTACTCAACACTACTAAAACGTTCTTTAAACCGGAATACAACAGTGCATTTACACTGCTGTTTGACAGAAGAAATAAACATTGCGGTGGTACCTACCCAGGCATCTTCTTACATATAAGAAACCTACTACTATTTCTGTCTAGGTATTGAACTCAGTACCTCATCATTTCTACCCCACATGCTAAAAAAGAAAAGTTTATGCTACGAACTTGACTTGACTTGAACTCTACCTACCTTTACTATACTCTACGTAAAGCTGTCGATAAAAGTAGAGCGTAGTGCTAACCGGAATCCGAAATATGTATTGGGTAGTTTCATCTCATCGATTTCCGAATGGTGACGTCACCGCTAAATATAAGTCCCCCGACTTATGTCCCGCCGACTTGGCTCGAAAAGTCATCTATGTGTTGCAGTCAGTCTTTATAGACATTTTGTGGAAGGTCTGAATAATTTTGATCTTTAAGTGTATTGACCATGTAGGAATAATAAGTACGAGACGCAGTTAATAGTGTGAAATGAGGTTATAAACTCTTTAATATATACATATATTCAATTTTTTGTAAGCATTACATATGTATAATATATATTATACACAGACCTTCAATTAACTCTTAGCTTGTGTATAATATTAAATATTTTAATATAACTATTTGTACAATGAGCAAATGAAATGATTAAATTTAAAAAATATGAATTTTAAGTATCGTGAAATGATGCGTTGAAATATAAGTATAAAAGTAAGCCAAATTATATGAAAATATGTGTTTTGGGTTTTCATTGCTTAGTCTCTTTAATAATAGTCTTCAAATTACTGGTAACGCTAGAGACTGTCCCGCCCTCACACCCACCACTGTAACTCCTGTAAGCCAGGATCAACAGTGGCACGCAATGTAATGACACCGAGCAATGAAGCTCGGCGAGTCTCCGGGAATGTCTAACTTGTCTTTAACCCGCAACGAAATTAATCAGAAAGTGTAATTAATAGGAGGAGTTGGAAATAAAATATTGTCCACTTCCCTCCGTGCAAAGCGGGTGACAAAACAATGAACTAAAGAGGTAAATAACCTCGTAAAAAGACTTTTACAGCCGGAGAAGCCAGCTGTAAAGCACCACGGATCAAATCATTCTTACATTTAAATGGGACCTATTATGTGAGCTTTTATACCTGTTTCCAGTAATAGGTATGGCAAAAACGCCGAAAAGCACGGAAGTTCTTCCTAGTCTCTACAAGGTTCATGTAGTATACAACTCCAGATGATATTTGCATACTATCCAGCATGGTTTTACGCTCATTCTGCCAATGACTACACTCCCAAAGTATATGATGCGCGGACTGTTCGTACTCGCAGTTAGGTGTTGAACATGGGCACGCAGGCGATTCAACAAGCTTAAAAGAGTAAAGTTTAGACTTAAAGTTACCATGGCCCGTGAGGAACTGCGATACGCAATAATCGACATCTACTGGTAACGCTATTCACATGTTCATCGAAACAATTAATAATATTTCCAACTATTTACAATTTCGCCAACTCACCACTTTTCCGCGACATACATGTGAACCAACAAGGAAAAGTAATCAAAGGCCCTCTTATAAGATTCCTTTATTTTCTATGTTTGTTGTTAAGAGGCGAACAAAAAGACATTGTTGTTTAATTGTTTATATATCGACTTTGTCGCGATGGGGGAAAATCGCTACTTATACGGTAAATATGGTATTATACTATTGTTGAAGGATTGTCGGAGTATAACCTTTGTTACTTCACTACATAGTATAAAACAAAGTCGCTTTCTCTGTCCCTATGTCCCTTTGTATGCTTAAATCTTTAAAACTACGCAACGGATTTTGATGCGGTTTTTTTAAATAGATAGAGTGATAAAAGAGGAAGGTTTATATGTATAATACGTACATATTATTGTACAGAAATCTATGTACCCGGGCGAAGCTGGGCCGGGCCGCTAATATATAATTATTTTTTTTGCCACTATACACCAACGACCTTTTTCTCTCCTTTCTCTTATCTTCATCCAAAGGTTGTCTGTAAGAGATTGCCTAGTGCAATAATGCCGCCCATTGTACTTTAAATATTGCTACAATTGTTTTTGTTTTTCGTTTAGTGTATAAATGCATGTGCAATAATGATATAAATAAATAATGCGTTTTAGTAGTGTTTATAAGTAGTGGTCTCAATGGTCCAGTGGCATTTTATAATATGTACATAGTACATATATTATTTGAAAAAAATATATAGTTGTCCTCTCATTGGCGCATATGTTTGAAATATACTGTATCAGCCCATATACTTCCTACTCTAAGGCACGGGCTTACAATTGAATGTGCGATTGAGAGTGGTTAGGCTATTTATTTCACCACACTAGCGTAGTTTGGGTTGGTGGTTTTTACGTCCCGTAGAAATTCTTGAAAATCACTATTGTATACACTATACAGGTTTCCTCACGATGTGTTCCTTCACGTTTGATCCGTTACCAACAGGCCACCATATATGTATAATTTAACTAGTCACTAATTATTATAATATATTATATATGTAATTTTAGGTGTGTATATTATTATTACTTCAAAAATTCATCTAACATTTACGATTCTCATAAAGTTAATACTACCATAAAATACATTTGTATTTTGTACCTAGCCAATCCAAAGTTATTGAAACCCAGCTTCTGGCTGCATAACCCGAAGATATAAAGGCAAAGATCATGGCAGGAGAGATTGGATATCGGCTCGGAGCAATTTTAAAACATTTCCGCGAGACTGAGCCCCGTTATCCGCGGACAAGACAGCGTACTAAAGCTTTGGTTTTGATCGAAACGCACGACGTATAATGCGATATATCCAAGGTATTCATGTAGTACTTTTTGTTTATGAAAGCAGTATGGGTATTTGACTCAATTCTTTTATTTATCAAAAGGTTTACGTATCCACAATATAACAAACGAAACATTTTGTTAATCCATTCAGAATTAAAAGAGTAAGAAAAGTTTTAAATCATGTCGTGAGAGTAAAAGAAAAGAGATGCAAAACAAAACTAGTGACGTCACTAGACGTAATATGCAGTACAGTGTGTGCGTGTGAAAGAGACGACAAGATTCCCTGACTACGCTCCCACTCCTCATATTTAAATACTACAAGCTACTTTAATACTGTTTTGTCAGAAATGTTATATCTTAATGGTACCTATTTGTGTGTTTACGCAAAATAATGAAAAAAATTGGTCATGGTCATATTGTCGCTCTTTTTGAAAACGCATAAAGCTGTAGTATGCTATAAATCGAAGTATTCTAGTAGTACTATAATCTACTCGTTTTATATTATTATTTTATAGTCTTTTGAATAGTTAATTATGGCTTCAAAACTCTGCAAAATTACGTCTCTCTGTTTTATTACTTTTTCGTTGCGTTGATGAATCACACATTCCACACTCATGAATGTCAACTAATTTTAAGGTTATTTATCTTTGCAAATACAGTATTTTTTCGATTGGATACAATTATTTTTTACGAATTTTATCGCGCGGCTAATAATAATTGACAACGTTTAACACTCATAAATATAAGAAACTATTACCATTTGTTAGCAGCTAAAAATAAAATAAAAACCTGCAATATTTTACTGAGGAAAAAGCTTTCAGGTAATCAAATACAAATTTACCTGCATAATACACCACCGTCAAACAAAACCACGTGCAAACCTCTTATTGAACACCAGCCGCCATTGAGCGCAGTTTTTACAAACAAAAACCCTCGCCAACGCCCATGAAGAGTCTAATTCAATTTGCAGCCGGCAGCCATATTGATTTATCTACGTACGGACACACATTTTTCTTTATATTATCTATGGGAGTGCGAAAAAATAGTTCTTTCTGGTTTTTCCCGGTTTTTCCTGCTTTCCTTTGTAAGACTGACAGTTTAACGAGGGGCGAAGTAATTTTAATGTCATGTTTTATGGAAGACGTACAATTTGGTGTTATAAATTGCCATGGTTTTATATGAGATATATATTTTTGTGGCAGGCCTTTTATCTGGACGATATGTCTTTTCTATCAAAGAAAAGTAATCGCTTTGCTGAACTAAATTAACTTTTTTTTTATTTTTTTTTATTATCGGTACGGCATAATGACTGCACTGCACCTGATGGCAAGCGCAAATGCCGTCTAGGCTGACTGCAAATTAGATTAGACTGCAAATAATTCCACAGCTTGACGGTGCGGCACAAAAAAGGAAAATCTTTTTTGGATTTTACAATAACATGCGAAATATTTAAACATACACTATTTTTTTATACGTACAATTTGTTGTCAACACCAGTAGTAAGTAAGTAGGAAAGTTAAGGCCAGCCCTAGACAAAATGGAAAAGGATTTATTTTTTTATCAAAGGATATTAAAAATTCGAATATTCAAGAAATGCCTTTCAATGCCACGACATAAATTTAAAACATTGGAATGTATATCGTTTTACGATGACATAAGTCTGAATATCCTTTGGTAAAAAATTACCTTGACAAGCCGTCCCAGTCTGAGCTGACCCTTAATTTCTGCTGCATATTTTACAATAACTTGGACTTTAAATATATCAAAGCAGTACATTTGTCATGCCAAATGTATACACTGAAGTCCGGAAAAACTACATCTGTAACGCGTCATAAATAAACCAAACATTTCGAAAAGATTGAAGAACTCATACATTTCCCCCACTTAAATGTATGTATGATAAGGGTAGACAGAACATTAATCTTATCCTTCCCTAAGGTTAAGTCCAGTCTGAAAAGAGCAAAGTAATTACTCACAACCAATGAAATTGCTTATCTACAATGAATTATTCACCTCATTAATATAGGACCGAAAAGTCCCTCATAAAAATGGATTCGTAATCGTGAGTGGACATTAAAAAGTCAATCGTATCCACTGCACGCGGTGCTCTTTATCCTTATTTATTTTGCCGGCTATCCGTCATCCGGATTAACCGGGATGAAATGTATGCGCGCGTAACTCATTTCAGGTTAAAATCAATGAAAAAAGTATTATTCGTAGCGTTTATGAAACAGGTGGTCAATTTGTATGAAATGAAAATTGTGGTTTATTTATTGCTGGCGTTATTCATGTCTCGTTATTAAAGTAAATTGTGAATTTCAATATATGTTGCTTTCATTCAGAAAACTAATTAAAGTCTCATTTTTATCAATATTATGTGCCTTGCATTGTGGGTGTTAGAAATTTATAGAAAAAAATCTTTAACACACATCCAGACTTGTAACCAATATTTTCTTTACAACTAATTTGGTGCGTTCTCATTTTGTGGTGCTTTGAGATGAATTACCTTCTATTACTGGCTTGGCATAGTGACTGCAATTCTATACCAAATATACCATCTATCGTCGACCAATACACCGACAATATACCAGGATGATTTTCAACACGCATTCTTTCATAACCGGCGAATTCGATAATTTTTCATATTTATTTTCACTGATTATCGAGTATATACCCATGTACGTATATATTCTGCCCATAGTTACCCTAACCAACTTGTTCCGTACAAGTAGCCGAACACGTCATAATATACAATCATACGTAGTCTCTGGATCCGAGCAACATGTTTACAATTCCCGAAATCGTGATGTATTACGCCGCCCAATACAACTCTCACTTCACATATGGGTCGATGGAAGTGGCTTGGATGGGGCTTATAGCGTTTTGTAAGCGTAGTTTGAAATAATGGTTGATATACGAGGAGTAAAAATGTTTTTAAGGTTTAGTTAAGAATTTTTACTGTTCATGATATTCTACGTTGTATGAAAGTATAGTTATTGGAAAATATAATTTTATGTTCGATCTCCGGGTAACGCAGATATATTTTCGCGTTTTTTATGTTGAAAAATCGTGTATTAATTGCAAGGGATTAGACATTGTACACATACATAAAACTCCTTAATTCTTGTGCAATTGTAAACAAAAATGAGAATATTCCTTATTTAACATACATTGCCGCATCCAGCAGCGCTACATCCACCGAATCCATCTCCCGAACGTCAATCGTGCGCGGGCCTATGATAAATGTTCGATTGCCAGTTTTTATTTCAGTTTTTCCCCATCAAATTGGATATTTATATGTGTCAAACCATAGGGCACGTGCCTGCTACTGATTACCATACGAATTTGCATATAACATCGCATATTTTACGTTCGAGACATGAGAAGTTTGATATTTTTGCTGTCTGTTGGGAACGGGTTTGTGAAATTGCTTTTTTGTGTGTAAAATTACTTGAATGGTGCGCCATTTTTACCATGTCTGTATTGAATACGTGTTATGGTGTTTTTGTGTCGAAGTTTCGTTAGCCCTCCCCATGTGATACTTTTGGTGTGTATTGAAATTCAGTGTTATCGGGTTTTGTGTCGGAGTTTGATAACTTATTTTTTCAATATTAAGTGTATATCGAAAATTGACGTGGTTAATGGAATAGAAGGTTGATGAGTAGATGGTTCACCTGATGTTAAGAGATAATCGTCGCCAATTTACACTCAAAACACCAGAAGTAATATCAATAGTTTGCCTTTAAGTAAAGAATAGACGCTTACTTTGGTGACCAGGACTACATACATATATTGATGTTGGGTGCATTTATTTACATAATTTGAAGATCTCATCTTATCAATATTTTTATATCCCATCCTTTCCTTACAATATTTAAGCATTTTTATTAATCTCATCGAGTAGAAGATATTAGTATTCCCATACACTCGCGACGCTTGTTCAGCGCTGTTCTTAATGTGCGCTGTCAATCCAAGCTAAATGACTTACAGCTCGTGTGTGGAATATGTGATGCTAAGTACAGTAATGTTGAACCAATTTAAACTGGAGCACTTGTCTTGGCCACTGCAATTTCCGGAGTTATGTGTGTATTTGCAGGTCGTAATTAAGAATAACTTAAGCGTTGAAAGGAAATGTCGTGAGGAAACTTGTGTGTCTGAGAATCTCTAGAATAATTACAAAGCTATATGAAATATGCCAACCGGCATTAGGCTAGCAAGGTTATGTTAGGTATGAACTAGGTACACCACGTCGTACCTACCTGCTATGAGAGCACTAGCGGTCGGACCCGGCTTCGCCCGGGTGCATACACGTTTTAAAATGGCGGTCAAAATGTTTAATTCTGACTATCAGTTTAGAATATTGACCAATCGGACCACGAAAAACGAACAAAATTTCCTCGTTTGCTAGAAATATCACTACTGCTTTCCTCCTATAGGTCATAGCGTGATGATATATAGCCTATAGCCTTCCTCGATAAATGGACTACCCAACACTGAAAGAATCATTCAAATCGGACCGGTAGTTCCAGAGATTAGCGCGTTCAAACAAACAAACAAACAAACTCTGCAGCTTTATAATATTAGTATAGATAATTAACTAAGATACAAACTCTTCTGAATTTCAGAAGAGACCCGTGATTCTGATTGATTTCGTTGCAGGTTAAAGACAAGTTAGCCATTTTTGAAGACTCGCCGAGCTTCAATGCTCGGTGTCATTACAATGCGTGCCACTGTTGATCCTGGCTTACATATAAATAGATATTACGATACGGTGGGTGTGAGGGCAGGACAGTCTCCTTAAGAGATATTACTGCTCATGGACAGTATAAAAAGCCAAACAACAAACAACGACAAAGCAATGCATGGCATTCCATTACGCTCGCTATCCTCAGACATTTGTTAAGTCTAGATATGTTAAGTCTACATCATATGATGTGGGGTGATATTATTTATTTTATTGATCTTGGTTATCGTATTGTAATCAGAAAGTTTAGTAGTTCCTCATTAACCCCCACACTCCCTTTGTCTATTAGTTTATTCCCAAAATGTATCTATTATAGATTCCCGCTAACCCCAACTCTCTCTCGTCAGCTTACCCAAAATAATTAATTATTTTGAATAGCACCCACTATTCCCTTTCAAGAACCACTTAAACTTTCCGAATTACACAAATGTAATCATATTAGAGCAAGTACCTCCATATGCTAATAAATTCACAGTACACATAAAACCTCGACGAAAGTATATTGTCACATTGAATCTGCGAACACTTGGTACGTCAAATTGTGAAGGGCCCGCGACGAGCGACGGTGGGTATAAATTCGCGGATCTTTTTACATTTGACGCGGTGTACAATACGCCAGACTCAACTCGACAATTCTAACCAAATCATATCCTATTCCGATGTTGCGGGTTGGTACTAGATGTTCTCGAAGAGAAAACGTTCATTTTGATTTCTTTTTTCAATGTCGTCGGACTGAAGACGATTCGTAATAAGGATTTTTTTTTTAATGAAACAACTTGTTGCGTCGACGCCTTTGAGGTATATGAGAAGGCTGTGAAAATCAGTAAGAAAATTTTTACCAGACTGTGAGCCCCTTACAGCCTAAATAATACTATACATTTGTTCGGTTATTTCTTTTGAATAGATGTAGTTTCCAACAAAAATAATCAACATAAACATCAGGTCTTTTCACTGTTAGTTGAGAGCAAATTAATCAGAAACGAAAACATACCAACAAGGTCCTTATTTTTATGAGTATACGTATGTTATGAGGAAATTAGCGTACTATAAAGCCACTAAAATATACATACTTGTTTCCGCGTTAGATAAATTTAGCTCGATTAAGCTATTTTATTATCATTAAAATACCGTCGCCTTAAAAAACTGTTTCTGTAAGTTCAATATTTTTCTAGGCACTAGCTATATAAAAATATCACAAAATTCTCACTCGAGATTCAATAAAATACATACCAATAGTAGGGTGTGATGTTATTCAGACCCCACAGGATATTGGTTTATGCAAATAGGAGCGTAACGCGCTGAAGGGAGGAAATCGGCAGCCTCCATCGTATGCCTCTTACGTGGATCGACCTTTAATTTATAAGATCCAAATCGCTTTTAAAGTAGCACAGCGTTGGACTGCGTGATAGGATCAATTCTCGACTGTCTTTTGTTTTATGTGGCAATTTTAAGGGTGCGTTTGGAATATGTTATAGTGGTGTTTTTTATTAGATAGATGTATGGTATATTTAAAGGTGTGTAAAGTCCACCAACCCGCACTAGGCCGGCGTGGTGGACTGTATAGCGTAATCACTCAATCGTACTCTCGATTTTAGAGGAGGCTCGTGCCCTCCAGTGAGACGTATATGAGCGGATGCAGTGATGATGTATTTATTAAGCAGACTTTTTCAGTAGTATTCTTAGATGGATGTCGTTCCTGTCATGGATTAATTTCGTTGCGGTTTGCTTGGCATAAATAAAATGTGTGCACGATCCTGGCTTACCAGAGAGACAGTAGGTACCGAGATAGATCAAATCAATTTGTGTATTTATCTGAATTATAATGTAGATTATATTTGGAGATATTATAAAGGTAGTAAGAAAACAATGCCCAAATCAACATAAAAGAAAAGTTTTGCTAATACTCTTCGCCTTCGATCAAATATACACTAGATACACAGTTCCCTGTAAAAGTTCTGTTAAAAAGTGGCACCGTTGCATGACATTAAAAAAAGTAAACAAAAAGATCACATATTCCAAATATATTAACACAAATTCCACCTTATTCCTGGAGCTTAAAGTAGCTTTTCAAATAATATTGTCTAAAGTTTTACGACGTTTTAGATGCAACGGTCGGTGCGTGACTGAAGGCGAAAGAGTGCTTAAGCACTCTTTTTTGGTGCCATTTTCTAAGCGCTCATGTTGTATCTAGTGTATATTTGATCGAAGCTCTTCGCGGTCTTGGGTAAATATCTGAAGTAGGCCATAGCCAACCTAGTTCTGTGATGCCAAGACAAGAACTTCATATTTTAGTTAGAAGGATGCTATAAGCAGGTAAAGTTAGCCTTGACTGTGGAAGGTGTTAATTGTTACTTAATTGGATCTTTTTAAACTACACACAACAGAAACAACGAATACCATAATACGTAGCAACATTCATGGTAATTATGGAATCAGTTCCAAGAAGACAAATCACATTTAAGAGTTTCCCCGTGGGAACAGTAAAACCCTTAACTTGAAACGCGATGATGGTAGTCAAAAGCGGCGCTGAAGTGCAGCGCAACAGTTACAGCGAACAGCTGTCTTTAAATAAAATAAGAGATGTGCTGTAGCTTGTCAGACTTTAAATACAAGTGAATAAGCTAGAGACTAGCCCTTAGACAAGTTGGTACTAATGTGTCATAGAAAACCGAAGTAGAAGTAGTGAAGTTAATAAAGGATATCATACCATAGTTAAAGGAAAGCATCGTGAGGAAACCTGCACACCATAGCGATTTGAAAGAATTTCTATGGTATGTAAATTCCGCCAACTCGCTCTAGGCCAACATGGTAGACTATATGGCCCTCTCTCAATCGTACTCTCGAATGTATATGAGGCCCGTGCCCTGCAGTGGGGACATATATGAGCTGATACAGTATTCCATATTTGATTTGCTTGTGCATTTCGTTCAGTGAGATTGCTAAGGATCCAAACGCGGATAGGTTAGATTTAGAGCACCTTACACAATAGCGAAAAGTTATTCTAATCTACCCAAGTGTCACATTTATGTTTTAACATATGTAATTTGATTAAGGAAACCATAACCATTGAATGAAAAAACTATCTCTCCATTTAGATTACACTTCACAGTCACAGGTGCATTGCAGTCACTTTGTCGTGCCAATATTAAAAACTAAAAGCCGCCTTCTAGATGCTCTTTTAAAACCTTTATTTCAAAAAAATCTTTGCTTTTTTACGATTGGTCTGATTTTAATATGACGAAATACTTGGATTGTGGAAAACTAGTGATTTTGTTGACTGAAAGAGCTAAAGTATGAAAAACATGGGATTTTTTAAACGAAAAACCCCGAAATTGATTTTCCTGGCAAATTAATTGAACCAAAAACCAAAGACATTACGGTTCACAACCTACAGTCATTTGGCCAATTAAGCAAAAATCTCTCGACTGTACAAAAATATTTCCACTAGTTGATTCTGGAGGGTGGGTCGGCGTAGTTTTAAAATATTTTATTAATTTTCACCTGTAGCAAAACACGTATCTGTGACTACATAGAGGTTAAAATAGTAATAGTTTCAATTGTACAAAGGGGTCGGCAGAAACTATGACTCAACTTTGCAAGATCCTGACATATAACTACTGACAAATCTGTATCAGCCCATATACCTCCCACTGCAGGGCACGGGCGTACTCTACAATCGAGAGTACGATTGAGAGTGGTTAGGCCATATGGTCCGCCACGCTGGCCTAATGCGGGTTGGCGGACTTTACATACCATAGAAATCGCTATGGCATGCAGTTTTCCTCACGATTTTTTCCTTCACCGTTATAGTGCGTGGTGATTGACTATCAATACACACTTGACTCCGAAAAGTCAGAGGTGTGCCCTGGGATTTGAACCCACGACCACCGTGAACATCTTGGCAGCCGTGTCTGGTCCGTTTACCAACAGGCCACCACGCACTTACGAACGAATACTTACTGACGAATACTTAAACAATATACCGAATTTCAAGGTATTTGATTTAATTAAAATCTATTTAATTAAGGCGCGCCTCCTATCAAATCGTGGGACGGAACATACAAGGCGAAATGTGGGAGTTCTGGCAACACCTTTCCCTATCCCTTTTGGGAAAAAGGCTAATTTATTTAAATTCTTGTTTGTTGTGCAGTCAACTGCAGCATATTATCCTTTTATGAATTTAAATTAAATTATTATTTTATTTATGTAAAAACAAGGCATTTTTTGCCAAAATTAATAAAAACATATCGCAATATCAAACTGCCGGTATGTCCACGCTTGACCGCTTCAATACCCGATTGAATTTGAAGAATTTGGCAATTTTTTCGTGGAAATAGATGCGGCGGTCTGTCGCTCGTCTAGATGGGACAAGGTCGACACTCGTCGTTTGAGTGCGATTTCATTTTATTATTAGTATGTAGTTTTTTTAATTGTAATTAATAGCAAAAAAATATGTTTTTTTATTTATTTCTCCCTATGACGTAAATAAATGTGCAGTTTTGTAATGCCGTGGTTTTTCTCGTTTCCATGTCGACTATATGTTTTTCCTGGTGTTATGAAATAGTTTTACCAAGTCTAGTTTCATCGTATGCAGTTATTGTTTTTTTTTTGCTCTAATCTTTTTTTGCAATAAATGGCGAGATGAGCATGCCATTCGCCTGATGGTAAGCGATGCGACCGCTTATGCAAAATAACAAAATCATGAATTACAAGCAATACAATGGCATTCCACTGCACTCGCCATCCTGAGACGAGATTTTCAATATGTCCAGTAGTTTATTTTTTAAATTTAAAATAAGGTCTTTGAGTCGCTCTACGACTATGTCAGATCCGTAAGATAAACCTTTGTTGTAATCTTAATCATAGCTAATTTGATTCAACGTTTACTTTCAAAGCTTCCCTAAAAATATGGAAAACAAAATGCGCTATATTTTAAAGTGCAGCACACAGTCAACTCATATACAAGAAATAAATCACAAAACATTGCCGTTATTAGAAAATTGTTGGTTTTAGCGGACAAGAAAGTATGAGGAAGAAAATAAGAAGGGACATCAGTAGTTAATGTGACCTAGTGAAACACTGTAGTAAACAGTATATGTTTCTTCAAATTTAACTTCCTATTTAGCTGATTATAAATAAATAAATACACCCAATAGTCGCATAAATAATCCTGACATCAAGTCTTGTGTCGTGGCTATCATAAATTATATGAGACTTTTCGGTCCCACAAATACCGAGACCCGAAACGAATACCTGTAATTCACACAAATATTTGTTTCGGTGCGGGTATCAAAAACGCACCCTCTCGTTTCACAGCCGGCGTATAAGCAACTTTATTTTTTTTTTTTTTTATTGCTATGAATGGCGAGACGAGCATGCCGTTCGCCTGATGGTAAGTGATACGACCGCTCATGAACAGTAGCAAAACCAAACAACCCCTTGAATTACAAAGCGATGCTTGGCATTCCACTGCGCTCGCCATCCTGAGACATAAGGTGTTAAGTCTCAATATGTCCAGTAGTTACTCTGGCTACAATGCCCTTCAACCCGAAACACAACAGTGTGTTTACACTGCTGTTTGACGGGAGAAATAGACACTGCGGTGGTACCCACCCAGATGGCCTATCACATGTGAGAGACCTACCACCAGTAAAAAAACTGCGACTGCGCTACAAAGGCTTTCATTGTTCAATTATACATCTCTTTTGCGTAAACAAGCATGAAACAAATCCAATTCGCTGTTCCGATGAAATATGTGGCACATACGACATGCAATACTCGATTGTATCGGCATTACCCACCGTGTCCTTCTAATAACAATAGACCGTAAAATAAAATTATTTCAGCGAAAAAAACTCTATCAATTACCTACACGTACTTTCTGAACAAACTTGTAATGCTAATACAAAACAAACTTTGTATATCACACAATAAGGTAGAAAATTCCGCGCGACATTTAAGGGTCGAAAGGAGGCTGAATAAGGTAAAAAAAAGTTTGCTAAATTACCTTATATCGTAACTGTGATTTATTGAGCGAAACTGCTTGTTCTGTTTATGAGATAGAGTTGAAGGTTCCGTACAAATTGAGGACGGAATTTGCAACGACGCCAAATCATGGCGAAATAAAGATTTATTGACTTGCTATGCCTGAGTACGGAGCATTTTGAATTGTTTGACGGCTTATTTCCACTGAATGTTGCCTTGGCATAATAGTAGCGTGAGTGAATCGTGAAATGTCAGGTCATTGGTTAGATGCTAAGTAAAGGAATTTATTTTGTGTGATATTTTAAATTTTTACCGTATTACTTTCATAAATGTACTCAGTATCTCCAAAATGGTTGGCAAAAGTGCCGCTATTCCTATCTCAATTTAGCCCAGTTTATTTTAGCAATAACCAAGTGATATAAGTGAAGCTTATACAATGGGCACAAAATCCAATCCCGATCAACAAAAGAGATTTTTCAAACTGAAAAACCAGTAGTGTGGTAATAAATCGTTGCTAGGATATTCAAATTGCTGGCGGTATCTGCCCAACGATCATGGTGTACGAAACTAATTCTGACATAGCGACATATACAAGCATGTCGCGTTTTATATTCAGACTAGCTGTACCCGCGAGTTCGTCAGCGTGGAATTTAACAATTACTTTATTTTTCTAAAATAAATGTAGCCTAAGTCACTCCTTATTGTATCAGCTACCTGACAATAAAAGTCCCGTCAAAATCGGTCCAGCCATTTCAGAGATTGGCCGGAACAAACAGACAGACAGACAAAAAAATCTAAGATCATTTTCGTAAGAGGTATCGTGTATATAACGATATGTAGTATATGTAGTTGGACATTTTTTTTTTATTTTCACTTTACAAACAGACACTTTAATTTTATTTTTATGTATGTATAGATTATACAGGGTATATTCAGACTGCAACCAAAAACAAAGACAGGTAGTTTTAGTGACTTCAAAATTATTGTGTCTGACTAAAAATTTTGCAAAAACAACACTTTGATTTATTTTTGATAAAAACAGGCGTTCTTCCTAAAATAATAATGTACACTCTTTTATTTTAAAAGACGCTATGGTACGCAATGGGTTGAATTATATTATTTTAGCAAAAACTAGGGACTACTACCACCCATATAAGATGATATTCCACATCACAAAAAAAAATCTCGCTTTATAGGGCGAAAATTTTCTTGTATTGTGTTTGTAGTCACTAAACCTACCACCGGCTTCGTTTTCAGTCGCAGTCTTGATATACCCCGTATATATCAGTTTGATCAGACCGGCCGGACTTTGACGACAGGCGAGAGTTATCTATTACTCAATGAGTATTTGAACTTCTATAATATCGCCAATATAATTAAATAGCTTGGCTCGCCTCCACCGGGGTGCAAACGTGGTTTAAAATTATTTTAGTAAAATTTTTCATTAACACTCCGCGTCTATTAAACTTAGCGTGTGATACACCGTATAGCCTTCCCTGATAATTGGCCTATCCAATACAAAAATAAATTTTCAATTTGAACAATTAGTACTTGAGATTATAGGGTTCATATAAACAAAATCTCCAAGTTTATCTCTTAGTACCTAGATATGTAAACAGAACATATTGTAGCATGTAACAGTAACTACTAGTTGAAAGAGTAATGGCTACAGCTACTTGCTCGTCGCTGATCAGGTCTTGTTAGTGTAAATGGGACATATTGTGTGTCTGTCAGGTGCCATTTGTAACGCGTGTTGCCGCGCACTTACAAGTCATTGTTATATCCATGGATATGACTTAATAATGCAATGTACCAAACTGAGAAATAACATTACGTAGATTGCCCGTAATTAAAATCAGAACTCACAGTTTGCAAGAAGATTTTTCTATGTTTTCCAAAGTCTTCTCTATTTTCAATTTGAAAGCATTCAATTGATAAAGAAAATGATAGCGGACCGCTGTGACTGTCCTCTACAAAGCATATTATTTGATTACTTAAAAATAAATAAATAACACCCAACAGTCACATACATAGTCCTGATCCCACACTAAGACCGAGTCTTGTGTCGTGGGTATCAGGAAATACGAGAGACTTTTCGGTCTCATAAACAACCAGATCCGGAAGAAATATTTGTGGGCCACACAAACATTTCTTTCTGTGCGGGGATCGAAACCGTGACCTCTCGTTTCACAGTCGGCGTCTAACCAACTGCGCCACGGAGGCTGTCAAACTTATATAGTTATATTTAAATGTGTCACTAACATTCTATAGAATGTCTATTCTGAGATCAATTATTTGATTTGAAAATTGTATTCTAGAGTAGCTTGTTAAGGCTTGGCGTTTTCCATACAAGAGTAGCTAGTTTTATTAATAAGGTGAGAAAATTTTCTCCTTGTAAAACGGTAACTGAAGAAAAATCCAATGTAAAGTTATTGTTGAAAAAGGTAGTTTAATACTTTAACGATATAAATAATAATAAATAATACCCAACAGTCACGTACATAGTCCTGACCCACATTCAGATCGAGTCTTGTGTCGTGGATATCAGGAACTACGAGAGACTTTTCGGTCTCACAGACACGCAGACCCGAAATAAATATATGTGGACCTAACAAACATTTAGACTGCTTCGGTGGCGTAGTTGTACTACAATACGCTTACAAAACTGGAGGTCTCGGGTTCGAATCCCGGGTTGGGCAAAGTTATATTGGATTTTTCTATTCATTATCAGCCCAGAGTCAGGAATGTGTGCCCGATATGGCGATAGGCTCGCCACCTATCACATTGTGGGATGGAATATACAAGGCGAAATGTGGGTGCCCTGGCACCTCTGCCTACCCCATCTGGGAAAAAGGCGTGAGTTTATGTATGTATGTATGTAACAAACATTTATCTCGGTGCGGGAATCGAACCTGCGGCATCTCATTTGACAGGTTTCGTTATGAAACACTATTTTAAGTTAAGAATATGTAATGTTTAGTTTAGAAATCCAGCCTGGTGTTTTATAAATAGGTTCTTAATGAAAATTAGCTAGTAAAAATAGCAATGTAGCATATATTAGAGGATGTCGGATTAAACAGAGCAGTCCATCTTATTCTTGTTAAAGTTGTTTTACCCGCTTGGATACCATCCAAGACGGAATTTTAAATGAATTCTTCTTCGTATGGTTAACTTTACGTTATCTTATTTTTAATTGAACACGCCTCTACCTTTTCCTGTATTTTTACCGTGATAATGCTTACGGATTATACCAAAATAATTCCTTTTTTTTAAATTAAAATCTTGTCCTGTGGTACATAGGTATTACATAGGAGTTACATTAAGTACTGTTTGTACGTTGTACAACGCCATGGGCTTACTCCCATACAAATGCTATCGAAGATGCAATTTGAATAGCGCGAACGAAACGTTATCGCCTACGTCAAGGCGTTAACGATTGTAGAAAGAGAAAAGATTGGAAGCGCTTGTAGCTTGGCTAAGGGGGCAGGTTGCGTAACCATGTAAGTCCAAAGCGTCAGACAAGCTGGCTAGCATCCAACCTTCACTCCTTGACCAATATATCACGGCGAAACATATTTTTTCGCACAACTCCGTGAGTTATGGCAGATAACGGGATAAGCTGCCCCGACAAATGGGATGTTAAAATTCTGTTTTTGGGATCAGCGTTTGCCCTTTAATGGTTGAAAAGATTAAAAGTGTTGAAGTTTAGTTATTTATTAATGTTATGTATTAATGCTTAATCTATCTTCTGACGACATGTATGAATCGTGAATTTTTACTCTCCCGTGCCATTAAAAATAAGTTAAATGAAATGAAATTAATTTATTGGTCATGTTGGCAATAAAATACCTCTTACGACAGTCAATATACAGTATTTATTCTCCTTTTCTCTACTATTACAAAACATTACATAAAATTTACTGGTGGTCTCTCATATTTTAAAGGCCGCCAAACAGCAGTGTAAATGCACTGTTGTTTTTCGGTTAGTAGGACATTGTAACCAGGTCTCAGGATGGCGAGTGCAGTGGAATGTCAAGCATTGCTTTATAATTCATAGTGTTGTTTGGTTTTCTACTGTACATGAGCTGTTGTATCGCTTACTATCGGGCGAAACGCGTGCTTGTTTAGCCATTTATTTAAAAATATATATATATATGTCATATTTATTTGGTATTCGGTAGAATAGGTACTTTATTTACTTTTTCTTTTACATTATTTAATTACTTTATTCTACTTTTTTTGTCTGTAAGTCTTCTTTAAAATAATATAAATAAATAAATATTAAATGACGACACACCCAACCAATCAACTCAGTCATATACTTATTGAATTTACCTTAATTTAATATACCAGTCTTGTGTAGAATATCAGAAACTATAAAAGCCTCTTCATACCCACAACATCCAGAACCGAAAAAAAATTGCGACTCGCACTTTTCGCTTAAATTCGGGAATCGAACTCACAGCCTCTCATTTTACAGCTGCTCCTCAAGCAACTGCGTCACGAAGGCTGTCAACTTCATAATTCCAGTAGAAATACTTTATATATCTCCATATTCCCTTTCGAGGCTACAAGCGTAACCTCTTTGCATAATTCCATCACACAGTTTGTGTAAGATGCTTCAAGGCTTCAAGTGCCCCTTTGTATCGATAGCCCGTACAGTCCCTTATTTACTCCCATATTTACATAAAAGGGGAAAAAGGTTTTCATTTAGATGATTTAAAGCACCCCTCCACGTGTAAATTCGATTGCATTTCAAAAGGAACGTGTCTTTTCAGGAATGTATGGAGTGACCGTTCCTGGCAGTCCCTAGGGATCTCAGATTCGCAGTATGGTCGATGGATAAAGCTGAATGTTACGCCTTGTTCCTTACAAATAGGCGGTGCGTGTTTGTACTGGGTTAATTACTTGAGCTAGTTGCTGGCTTAGGATTGTAGGTTATTAGATATATTGAAGGTGTCAGTATTCGCGAAAATATTTCAAGAATAAGTTTACTGTATTTGATACACATTTAAATTCGACATAATTTTTGTTGATTTATTTGTGAGAATGACTTTACAAGCGGTTTGATCACTGTTATACATAACGCCTATGTAGAAATAGAAGCAAGATCACTCAGGACTTATTATTATGCACTGTATAGGACCTGCACTGCGATCTTTTCACCAACACTTAATATGGCTCGAATTGCGTAATAATAACTACGAAAACACAATAGTATTTACACACTACCGCTTAGTAGCAGTAGAATACAATGCACTGAGACCTATTCTTCGATTCTCAAATACGACAGATCTGTCACTTCAACCTAAAACAAACTTTCATACCACTTACGACTTGTAAACAGCACAAAGCAAGCGACTTGAGCCAGTAACTGTCTCACACCAAACGCACCAGCTCACAATTTAAGAAGCGTTCGGTATTAGTCCCAGAGGTCCGTACTCTCAGTCACGCCCGGCGAATACAGAGGAGGCTCATTCTGGAGCCCTGTACTGGACCTTATTGAGATGGTAGTAAGACGTTTATGAAAAGCGTTGTGTAGGATATTTGTACGTTGATGGGATATTCGCAGGCGCAGGGAGTGTTGCTGTATAATTAGGGAGAAGATGTAGTGTCTCGCGTAAATGTGTCGCATTTAGGAATGAGGTTGTGTTTTCCAATTTTGAATATATCGGCTTAATTTGTTGAGATCGGGGGACTTATTGCCATGTCGCGACTGTGATCTTTGTGGGTTGCGTTATACCTATTTTTAATGTTTTTTTCTCGTTTACGTTACGAGTACTTATAGGTTTTCTCTTATTGGAGATCATTATGGGGGAAAAACATGCAAATTTATCTTTCAAAAATTTTATTTAAAGTATTGCCTAGTTTATTTAAAAACCACACCTAAGCGAGACAGATACATTATTATGCTAATAACACTAAGAAGTAAAAACAAAACACTTTCTATCAGACCTGCACCTGAATACGAAGCGACGAGTCTTAAAACTTTTTTCCATTCAAAAACAAAAACTTTAATGCTAATGATCAGGAGAGTTGGTAATTCCATCCGTTGAATGGTTAATTTACCCCCGGCGAGTAAACACGTAATGAGGGTAGAACGAACGTCGACAGACGTGTAATGACGGCACATAGATATGCCTAAAAACTACGGGAAAAAACGTGCTGAATATAAGCTGGACGGAAAGTCGGAGTTCTGAAATGGATGTGTTTAGATTTGTACAGCAAAATTAAGCTTAATTGACATAAGAAAAATTTTATGGCAACACTGTCACTGTTATACAGCTGTCAAAATGTCCTAGTCATGTCATGTCGAGTTTATACTACTACTTACATTATTAATAAATAATAAACCAAGTGAATTAAATCGCCTTATTTCAACATATAAACAATACAAAAAAACAATATTCGTACAAAGAAATAGTGGAAAATAAAAACACTAATGTTTTTTATTTCACGTGAATTTTACTGAATATACTGAAATAAAACTTTTTTTTTTTTTATTGCTATGAATGGCGAGACGAGCATGCCGTTCGCCTGATGGTAAGCGATACGACCGCTCATAAACAGTAGCAAAACCAAACAACACCTTGAATTACAAAGCAATGCTTGGCACTCCACTGCGCTCGCCACCCTGAGACATAAGATGTTAAGTCTCAATATGTCCAGTAGTCACTCTGGCTACAATGCCCTTCAACCCGAAACACAACAGTGCGTTTACACTGCTGTTTGACGGGAGAAATAGACACTGCGGTGGTACCCACCCAGATGGCCTCTCACATTTGAGAGACCTACCACCAGTAAAATACATTTTTAAAGATTTTATCGCGGAGTTGGTTTAATTTATTTCTTTAAAATGATCACGAGAGGTGTTAAGTATTCGAAACGTCGCACCAGGGCATTAAAATTATTCCGAATTTGTGATAAAAATTTCACTAAAGTAGTTTTATTACAAGAATTGTTTTTCTCTTACTATTTACTATAAAAGACAATAGCTATACGCTGTTTCTACTGTTTGAAGTGTTTAAATTATATTGTACTAGCGGCCCGGCCCAGCTTCGCCCAGGTACAAATAGATTTCTGTTCAATAATATGTACGTATTATACATATAAACCTTCCTCTTGAATCACTCTATCTATTAAAAAACCGCATCAAAATCCGTTGCGTAGTTTTAAAGATTTAAGCATACAAAGGGACAAAGGGATAGAGAAAGCGACTTTGTTTTATACTATGTAGTGATGAGTGTTGACTATGTGCAGGTTGGAAAACCTCATACGAATATTAAATTCATGTTTTAAATTATAATACCATATTTCATAATTGTTATAAGAAATAAAAATTAACAATGAATGCAAACATTAAAAGTATACTAACAGACTACATAAAAATCTAATAAATAAATTCAGTATAAAACTGGATTAATTAACTCTCTATTTGTTATAACTACATTAGGAAAATTACACTTCCTTTGATAAAAATCCCATTGTAATGAAACAATACATAATAAAACATTCTATTTTAATATTCTCTCAGTTAATTTACGGAAATGACGTCAGAGAAACAACCTTTGAACAATTTCATACTTTACACCTAATTATACAGTGTAATTAATATTTATAAGTTCGTCTCAAATATACAACGTAATAGTTCTTTGCGCTATCTTTTAATGACACTAATGGGCGAAGATTTTTTTGCAAGTGGGAAGCTATTATGATACTCTTTTTATAGCTGGGTAGAGATCAGAAGTATGGTGGTGTTACCAGCCTTCCAACTCTGTTTTTGCATTGAATGGCAAGACGAGCATGCATTACGCTTGGTGGTAAGCGATACGACCGCTCATAGAAAGTAGCATAACCAAACAGCACCATGAATTACAAAACAATACTTGGCATTCCACTACGCTAGTCATCCCGAGACACAAGATGTTAAGGCTGAATATATCCAGTAGTTACTCTGGCTACAATATGCATGCATGCATTTACATTATTGTTAGGCGGGAGAAATAGACATTCCGGTGGTACCAACCCAGTTGTTTCTACAAAACCATCCAGCGTAGTCCATCCACTATCAAGTATCTTTAAAGGCCGAAGACATGTGCATAGAAGGCCCTCGAAAATATGTCGCGTTTCCAGTCCAGCTTGAATATATCTAATTTAGATTAGGCTGGCATCAATGTGTCGACTGATAAGGGACTATCATTTCTCACCGCGACATAATTAGTTGTGATACCAGCGCGGCATTTTTAGCCAATAACAAATACAACGAATACCTACCACAATAAACTTTAAGAATAACTTCAAAGATCAGTACTCAAACTATTTTTCAGTCTACATAATTCCCACCAATGGGTAAATGCGTCCTCTGCAATGTATGCATTAATTCCCACACCCCTCTACAGCGAAATAACCAACAAATTCCAAAACCCTTGCTCAAAACTAATATATTTCCTGTATCAGAACACAAATTGGCGAGGTCATATCGAGTGCAATATGAGTACACGTGCCCTCGCCGAGTGCCGCTGAAAACACTTGTAATAAGTGTCACAGGCACACGTACTACCGCTAGACTATAGACACTTATGTGTAGTACCCAAACTGTAGTCGACAATCGCAAGTAATTTCTGAACTAAGTTTCCGTAACGTTATTTCTAAGTGTTCGCCCCGAGTTAGAAGATGTAGCGGGTGGAGCGAGGATATGGTATTTTTATGTGGATTAGGAAAGACTATGAAGGTGATTGTGTGACAAAAGTTAGTTTCGAATATTGATATCAAATGATTGTTTATTTTTTCAAATGATGAACCAAGATACACATTTTACCGTATGATTGGGTCTTTGTGCGTGACTATTGGTATATTTATTAATACTAGCTACATTCTGAGGTAAATAAAACTTTTTCAAATCTATTATTTATTCCTATACCTTTGCTTTTGCCATAGTTTATAAATAACGCGGTTTCACCAAGTCTCTCTACTATACATTAATTACAAGTACCTAGACGCTGAAGATGAATTGTATTCTTTGAATATTTATGCTTTAAAATTATTCATTCCATAATAGCGTCTTCACGAAATGTTTATTATAACTGATCTAATCTTAATCCACAAAAAAGGATGAGAATCCTATCTTAGAATCTAGGACACCATTTTCCCATACAAAATCGTCTCCCCGCTCATCACTTATAACTTATTCCAAAGTTTGTGTACAAGTCGCCCTGGGGCCACTATTACACTATGTCCTAAACAGTAAAATGCACTCAGGACGCGCTCGGCATTGTACTCAACACCGCAGGGCTATGGAGTTTATCTTGCGAGAGTAATCATTCTTGGCGAAGTGTGGAGATGTGGAAGCTTTGAGGGTCTATAGCCGACTAACAGAGTTTGAAAATACGAATTGTCGGGTTTACAGAACAATAAACTTGAGGGTAGATAAAATTAAGACCAATTGCCAAAATCAAGACACTGTGAGCTAATTCTCGGTAGATCGGAACGCAAAAACCGGTTAGCTTTTTTAAATCAATTTATTAATTTTATTAAATTATGACAGTCACTCAGCGGATGACTAATACCTCAGCCCGCCCCGTGATAACGAAAGCTGCAAAGTTATCGAAACGTCGGGAAGTCAAACAATGTAAAAATTAAACCAAATCGTAATAAATACACCCAACTATCACATACATAGTCCTGAACCCACATTAGATTAGTTATGTCTAGTATCGTGGATATCAGAAACTACAAGAGACTTTTCGGTCTTACAAACACCCAGAACCGAGGCAAATACTTGTAGGCCGCACAAACATTTGTCTCGGTGCGGAAATCGAACCCGCAGCCTCGTTTTACAGCCACAGTCTAACCAACTGCGCCACGGAGGCTGTCACGTCATGGGCTTTGACAATAACATTGAATAAAACGTCAGCCATGTCTGTTCTATTACACAACAAAACTGTTTTACCATTGAAAAATAATTTCTATGACTTCAGCGTATAATTGAATTATTTATATCAAGTCTACTTTTACAAGTCCATCGCGATCGTGGGCTTATATTCGAGGGAATATCAATAATATAAGTATCGGTTCTATTTCCACGCCAACCTATTGATGGCACATCAAAACAACTCTTGGAAGTTCGAATTAATATACAATATGGTTTGAAAAGTTGATGGTTCGTTTTAACTGAAATGGATAAAATACACCTGTTTCTATATTAGATTAGTGGTACTTATAGTACTGTATTAGCCAATATACGTCCCACTGCAGGGCACGGGCCTCCTCTACAATCGACAGTACGATTGAGAGTGGTTAGACCATATAGTCAAACAAGTCAGTTTGGTCAGGGGTGCTCCTATCTAGTGGTCATGGCCTGTCCTAGAATAGGTGCTACGAGTACGCGACCTCGGCCCCCCCGAGCTACTGCAGTCACTACAAACATTCCCTTCCATGACTGCAGTATCCACTCCTACAGGCCATACTCTCCTTTCCCATTATATCCTTTACTCACTAACCCTATTTCCTTTCCCCCGCTGATGATGGGCAGCAGCGTCGTCAGCGCGAGTCCCCTCCTGCGCTCGCCAACCCGCCTGCCAAGCGTGGCGAGTACTGGCAAATTACCCCTCAATGGCGACACAAAAATGGACCAGGCCCCCAGTCCCCGGCAGCCCCACTATTCCTGGCGATGGTAGCAGCCATGGTTACGGTGGGGCAGGGGGTGCTAAGAATCCCCGGGTTGGCCCCGGCTACCACCCCCGACGACGACTGGCCCTGGTAACACACAACATACGCACTTTGAGGACAGACGAGAAGATTGTCGAACTGGAAGAAGAATTGAGCGGGTTACACTGGGATATTCTGGGGTTATCGGAAGTCCGAAGAATCGGGGAGGATACGATAACCCTGAAGTCTGGTAACCTGCTCTTCTACCGGGGGGACGACCAACAGTCCCGAGGAGGTGTCGGATTTCTCGTCCACAGGTCTCTCATCAACAACATCGTATCCATCGAAAGTGTGTCGAGCAGGGTAGTATACCTTATACTCAGAATATCTAAAAGATATTCGTTGAAGGTCATACAGGTATACGCGCCGACCTCGACACACCCAGATGAAGAAGTAGAGGAGATGTATGAGGACATAAGTCGGGCCATACATACTTCCAAAACCTACTTCAATGTTGTTATGGGGGACTTCAACGCAAAGTTGGGCAAGAGAAGCGATGAAGAGTTAAAAGTGGGGCAATTTGGACATGGGCAACGGAACCTCAGGGGTCAGAGGCTGGCCGACTTTCTGGAAAAAGAGGGACTCTTCGCGATGAACTCTTTTTTCCAGAAGCCGCCTCACAGGAAATGGACCTGGTTGAGTCCTGACGGTTCTACGAGAAATGAGATAGATTTCATCTTGACGACGAATAGACGGATGTTCAGTGATGTCTCTGTGATCAACAGGGTGAAAACCGGTAGTGATCACCGAATGGTTAGGGGCACATTGAATATCAACGTCCAATTAGAAAGGCGCCGCTTGATGAAGTCTACGCTCCGACCTACTCGCGTCCATATCCAAAACCCCGAGAGCTTTCAACTCGAGTTGACAAACCGCTTTGATTGTCTAAAAGAAAACCTTGCAGTGGACGAGTTAAACAGCGGTTTGGTAGAAGCTGTCCATACGGTGGGATCTAAGTATTTTAGACCTCGCCGTAGAGATAGACCACAAAAACTCTCGATCCAGACTCTTGACCTCATGGCCGAACGTCGATCTTTGACGCTGCAGTCTTCCGTTGACGCCGAAGCATATCGGCGGCTCAATAGACGGATCTGGAAGTCCTTGCGACACGATGTCCGTGCTCACAATACTGTGAGCATTAAGGAGACAATTGAGCGGAACGGAGGCTCCAAAGTGTTTGCAAGAGACTTGTCTATTGGGCAAAGCCAGTTGTCTAGGCTGAAAACGGATGATGGCCGCGTGGTATCGACGAGGGCAGAGGTATTAAGAGAGATCGAGAGGTTCTACGGACAGCTTTACACCTCGGTTGCCGAACCTACTGTTAGCTCGGCCGAAGACCCGAGAGCCGAGTTAATCCGACACTTTAGCGATGATATCCCGGACATCAGCCTGTTTGAGATTGAGATGGCCCTCAAACAACTTAAAAACAACAAGGCGCCGGGTGAGGACGGAATCACTTCAGAGCTTCTGAAAGCGGGCGGAACGCCGGTACTGAAAGTCCTTCAGAGGCTCTTCAATTCCGTTCTCCTCGAGGGCTCAACGCCGGAGGCATGGAGCAGGAGCGTGGTGGTACTGTTCTTCAAAAAAGGTGATAACACTTTGCTGAAGAACTACAGGCCCATCTCGGTCCTGAGCCATGTCTATAAGTTGTTTTCAAGGGTCATCACAAATCGTCTCGAAGGCAGGTTTGATGACTTCCAGCCTCCCGAACAAGCCGGTTTCCGAAAAGGCTTTAGTACCATAGACCATATTCATACGCTACGGCAGGTTATACAAAAAACCGAGGAGTTTAACTTGCCGCTTTGTTTAGCGTTTGTGGACTATGAGAAAGCCTTTGATTCGATCGAGACCTGGGCTGTGCTACAGTCTCTTCAGCGGTGCCACATAGACTATCGGTACATCGAAGTGTTGAGGTGTATATACAACAACGCCACCATGTCGGTCCGAGTACAGGATCAGAGCACGAAGGCTATTCCATTACAGAGAGGCGTGAGACAGGGAGATGTCATATCTCCGAGACTGTTCACTGCCGCGCTGGAAAATGCCTTCAAGCTCTTGCAGTGGAAAGGATTCGGCATCAACATCAACGGCGAGTATATCACTCACCTTCGGTTTGCCGACGATATTGTAGTCTTGGCAGAATCGCTGGAGGACCTTAGCACTATGCTCGAAGACCTTAATCGAGTTTCCCAACAGGTGGGTCTTAAAATTAACATGGATAAAACGAAGATCATGTCGAATATCCATGTTGTGCCCACCCCCATTGGAGTTGGGGGCTCGACTCTCGAAGTTGTAGACGAATATGTCTATTTAGGACAAGTGGTCCGGTTAGGCAGGTCCAACTTCGAGAGAGAGGTCAATCGGCGAATCCAACTCGGTTGGGCAGCGTTCGGGAAACTTCGCGACGTCTTCTCGTCCAAAATACCTCAGTGCCTAAAATCGAAAGTCTTCGATAGTTGTGTGTTACCAGTGATGACATACGGCACCGAGACGTGGCCTCTCACTGTGGGCCTCATTAAAAGGCTCAAAGTCACTCAACGAGTCATGGAGCGGGCTATGCTCGGTGTTTCCCTACGAGATCGAATCAGGAATGAGGAGATCCGTAGGAGAACCAAGGTTACCGACATAGCCCATAGGATTAGCAAGTTGAAGTGGCAGTGGGCCGGGCACATAGCTCGTAGAACCGATGGCCGTTGGGGCCGAAAGGTTCTCGAGTGGAGGCCACGTACAGGCAAGCGAAGTGTCGGACGCCCGCCTACAAGGTGGACGGACGATCTGACTAAGGCCGCAGGAAGTCGCTGGATGCAGGCCGCTTCCAACAGGTCATTGTGGAGATCATTGGGGGAGGCCTATGTTCAGCAGTGGACTTCCTGTGGCTGATATGATGATGATGATGATGAGACCATATAGTCCACCACGTTGTCGTAATGCGGGTTGGCGGAATTTACATGCTATAGGAATTCTTACAAATTCGCTGCAGTATGGAACTTTACTCACAATGTTTTCCTTCGCCGTTAAAGTGCGTGGTGTGGAGATGTCTCCTGAGATTTGAACTCGCGACCACCGTGAACATGTTGGCAGTCGCGTCTGGTCTGCGTACCAAACAACACTAAGTACTTGTACTTATAGTGTACCGAAGTTATTGCCCTCCCAAAATGTAATAGGAGGCGAACCATTGCCATACCAGGTACAAAATCCAGACCTATAATATGAGATAATGGTTGGAAATAAATTATATTTATTTTAATTCCAAACTTTTAAAACATTCTTCCGAAACAACTAAAACATAATTACGTCATTGTTATTTTTGATGACCGATCAATATTTTTTCATTAAAATATTTTATTAATACCTTATGGATGTCGGTATTATACAGAATAATTAATCGAAACCTCTTTCTGACCCAGCTATCCTACTATATACGTTAGCAGTTTAGGTCTAGTTTTAATTCGCAAAGTAATATTAGGATATAATGGGGCTGGTATACTCTTTTGACTAAGCCCGGCCCCACACATCCGAAATGGCAGAATTAATAATCTGAATTCATATTATGTACAGAGAAAGCCCGGAATATCATACAATATGAATAAACCCCGCATATATATTTTGTTTTTATTTAGATTATGAATTTCTCAAATTTTCTATAAAAATGATACTGACGATCGTTTTGAACGGATCGAAATGAATTCAGATAGCTATTCCAGATGTGCGAGGCGTGGCTAAGGTTGCAAAATAAATTTAGATGTAAAAAATAGTTTTTTTTTACAATCGCAATCACAATGTTTTCCCACTTATTTCTATAATCGCTCTTCATCCAATATCCAATAAAAACCACATACCTGACAAGCAGAAAAGAAAAACATTTTCCAGCGGAAAAGAATGATCGATCCACCCAATTATACCGGGGTGATTAGACACGTAATTATTTTATTTTCTTATAACAATCCATCAAGTGTCACATGAAAACCCGATTACTACAAACAGGTTGGAAGGAGAAATAAAATTCAATTATAGTATTTCTCTCAACAATTTACCTTTGTTTAAGTAATATCATATATATTAGGCAAAAGAAGAGCAGGCAGACCAAAGCAACGTTGGGCAGACGACATCGTAAAAGCGGTTGGGAAAGATTGGATCAACCAAGGCAGAGATAGAGATCGGTGGAAAAGGTTGGGGGAGGCCTATACCCAAAACGGGGTCCATATCCTAAATTAATCGAACTTAATTTACCCTAACTCGAACTAACTCTAGCTACTAAGCATTTCTACTAAAAATAACTAACATCATTTTAATTGTACTTTTTAAGGGTTATGGAAATTAAATGGCTTATTATTATTATTATTAAGTAATATCATATAATTTTGCCATAGACAGAACAACATGCAAAAAAGAAAATATTGGTATCGTTTCTATTGGTTCCATTTCTCTACCTTTAAAAGTAGTATCAGTATGTACACGAGATAGTATGAAACTACAAATAATACAGAAAATAGAGCACATTACAATTTTGACACCAGGAAAAAAGATATAGCTGACATCGAAACGAGGAAAGCCACAGCGATACATCAAACTGCACATTTATTTACGTCATGGGGAGAAATAAATAAAAAACATATATTTTCGCATAAAATATATACGGAAACATCGGACAGACCGTTCATTGGTTAATTATTTTTATATCAATATTGTTTCTGTTGTTTTTTAATATTATTTTTTTTGGCACGAAAAAGTGACTGCAGTGGCCCTGATAACAAATCCACGAGGAATTATTATGCCGGCCTGAGAAAACCTAATATGCATAAATAGGAGCGTTACTCTATACTCCGACCCCCCTGAATCCGAAATGCGACGGATTATCGTGTCTCACTACGACGATTCTTAAACTATTCTTACGGATACGAATATCTTACTTTATAGCAGTGGTTTTTAACCGGTGATCCACGGACTACTGGTGGTCCCTGGAAGCATTCCAAGTGGTCCGCGGGGGCAACCTAAGGCCATACTTAATTTGTCTTACAGGCCAAACAAATATGCAAAGAAATTTAACTAAGATTTAATTATGAATATATAATTTACATATATCTCTAAAATATAAACACATTAATTCATAAAAAATACTTATAATAGTATCTATAATATATAAATCTGAAGAGTTTGTTTAACTTTATTTAGTTAATGTCTTTTATACACAAACTAAAAAAACAATATAAAGAAATAACATCTATTAAAATTCGCTAATAAGCGATCTCTACCAGACAACCTATGGATGGTTATAAAAGAAGGATAAAGAAAAGGAAGTTGTTTGTTACCTCTAATATCAGGAACTACTGGTCTGAATCGAACAATTATTTTTGTGTTGGATAGGTTATTCATCGAGAAATGCTATAGGCTTTATGTCATCACACTGTGACCTATAGGAGTGAAGCAGGAGCGAAAACTCCAGGAAATACGAGGAAAAAATCATTTTTCGTGGTATGATTGCTTCATATTCAAAATTGATAGTCGGAATTGGACATTTTGGCCGCCATTTTGAAAAGTGTGCCCATCCAGGCGGCTCCGGGTCGGACCGCTAGCAAAATATATAAAATAAAGTCAGTATAACATATACATACTAAAGTGGCTCTGAATTGATATATTTAAGTGGAAAATTGTATCCTCCACCATATGAAGACTTCAACCCACCCGGTGACATTGAAAGGTTGGCTAACAACATTACTTCTCTTGTATTTACGTTCAAGAATAATGTTTCGACGGTAAATTAGTTTCGCAGCGCCCCCGGGACAATGATTGATGACGTCACAGACGGCTTTCGGTACGCCAAGTATTTGCAGTTTTTCCAATACTTGACTGACGGCTGCGTTGTTTTCTTTGAGATTTTTTAAATAGTTTTGTTTGAGTTGTCTGTGGGGCAAAAAATCATTGTAGTTTAGTATTTGTTTTACAGCATGAGCAGGCAAACCCGATTTTCTAATTAAGAGCTTTTGTTCGCTGTAGTCCAGTCGCTTATTCGGCTTCGAACAAATGAAGTAGAAAATCAATCATCATTTGTTAGTCATTAGTTTAGACTAATAAATACCAGATAATTAGTAAGTATTGCGCCAACCTCCACTAAGTCCGCCAACCCGCACTAGACCAGCGAGGTGGACTATATGACCTAACCACTCTCAATAATACTCTCGATTGTAGTGGAAGACCATGCCATGCAGTTATATGGGCAGATACATAAATACATTCAATTACTATGTTATTAATAATGTGACCAATGAGGTAAAAATCTAGTAAAAATGAAGCAAATTGGCAAAAGCGGCTTTTCTCCTTTTCCAATTTTGATGTAGTTACTTGGTATTGCGTTTGAAAATTAAATCAAATAAACTGGGTGTCCCACGCCGATGCCGTATAGAAGGGAAGTACATTAAAGATAATGAAGTAGCGCCCCGGCCCAGCTTCGCAAAAAAAAAACAATTAAAATGGATAAAAATACATAGGTATGGTTAATTATTCAGTAATATATTCCAAATATTTTGTGGAATGGTACAGTTTCCATGTCATAGATTTTACTATAATATTATGTATGTATTATACACATAAACCTTCCTCTTGAATCATCCTATCTATTTATAAAAACCGCATCCAGTCAGTTGCGTAGTTTTAAAGATCTAAGCATACATAAAGACATACATACTGAAAGAAAGAAAATTTCAGTAAAATTGTCTATCTACAATGTTTAAGACACTTTCCCTCCATGTGGCATCGCTGTAGGATACCCGATATATTTAAATACATTGTTAAAGGTAATACCATATTATATTATCAATTCGGGCGCGGCTTACAAGAACCAAAATGTAAAAAGTCTTAAGAATTCTACTCGACCAGAACGCGCATGCAAGGTAATAAAATGTTCATGCATATTATTTCATCATTTACTAGCGGCCCGGCCCAGCTTCGCCCGGGTGCATATAGATTTCTCTAAAATAATATGCAAGTATTATACACATAAACCTTCCTCTTGAATCACTCTATCTATTAAAAAAAACGCATCAAAATTCGTTGCGTGGTTTTAAAGATTTAAGCATACAAATGGACATAGGAATAGAGAAAGCGACTTTGTTTTATACTATGTAGTGATGAATCATGCGATTTAAGCCTGATGTTAACACAACGCAAATTATGACTCTTGAAATATCAATATCCACTAATAAAATCAAATACCTATCAGCAATTACAACACGTTTTGACCTAAATTGGATGGTGTAATTGGCACTACAATCTAATGTAATTAATTGAGGATAATCTACCGCGGATTAAAATCAATTATTATTTTACAGAACGTACAATTTCACTCCTCATTATGCAGTTTAACGAAACATTTATTGCGTCATCTGACTCATGACGTCATCAAACATTATCCTGTCATAATGAAACGCGAACAAACTGTCATTTTAAGCTTATTAAATATTTTATCTGAAATCACATCGGGTTATGCGTGACATGGCGTAAGCAGGATTTGTAATAATTAAAATGTATACTATTACAGTTGTACATTTTTAATCTCCACTGCTTAATCCCAGCAAAAATATTTTATTTATCGTCAGTCTCCATGACACTTGGTTGAACTCTGGCTGTGAAACGAAAGGTCACGGGTTCGATCCTTCTACCGAGTCAAAATATATTTGTGAGGCGCACAAATATAAAATACACAAATATTAATCTTGGGTCTGGGTTTTTGTGGTACCGAAAAGTCTCTCGTAGTTTCTGATACCCACAACACAAGACTTAATTGATCTTAATGTGGGATCATGACTATGTATGAGACGGTTATAAATATTAATATATATTATTCTAGCTTAACAAATTGACTAATCTGCATATAGTAAGAGCAATGCTATCCCGATAGAGTACAAACGGTACTAGAACACCATTTGACACAATAATGCCGATCTGTGTAACTGCTTCTTTGCACGACAAAAAGACCCAGGATTATAGAAAAGAAGAATCATGTGGGCTGGCAAAAAGTTCCACGACGTATGCGGCAAATATGAATTGGCAACTATCTTGGTTTTGTCATGATTTGTATCCGCCCATATACGTCCTACTGCTGGGCACAGACCTCCTCTACAGTCGAGAGTACCATTGAAAATGGTAAGGCTATATAGTCAACCAGGCTGGCCTAGTCTATCTCGTCACTGTCTCTCTTTTAATCCAAGATTGCGCACACATTTTATTAATGCCCAACACTGAAACTCAGCGCATTTGTTGTTATTTCCGAATTTTCTTTAACCGGCAACGAAATTAATTAATGGGAACTGACATCCCTGATGGTAGAGTGATGGCGTTTGGTCCGTTTACCAACAAGCCACCACGCATTTCTTTCATAATATGACTTAATTATTAGTGAAGGTCTAACCAGACAGTGTAGCAAAAGTAAATTAAATTGTACAGTTCTGTCTCGGTGGAAACCAGAATATTATGTTTACAAGATGATTTTACACTATAAAGATCTACCATGAATCACTATAGATTTATTTGCAGATGGTTTTCTTTTCGAATACGATTATCCTACAAACTACATGAAATGAAACTGGTATTTCAATGAATGAGCTATTAAATATAATGTTTTAAACAAAATATTTTGCGGTTGGCTGAAAACTTCAACGTATTTATTTTTACATTCCCCACATAATTTAGTTTGAATCGAAAAATATTAAAGTACGAAAAGTAGCCTGAATTACTTTCGTTAAAATACGTTGCGTAATAGGTATCACAAACAACCGGACTAGAATAAATAGTTGTGGATCACGCAAACATACGTCTCGGCACCGGAACCGAACCCGCGATCGTACCGTTGCGAGCAAATCACCAACTGCACAACAGAGGCTATTAAATTAATATTATAGGAAAAAAATGTAGAGTAACAAAAGAAAAGCATAACTCGATTTAATAAAAAAGAGACTTGAAATTTCCCTTAGATCTTGATCTACAGAAGTGATTTGCAAGAAGTTTTAAATGAGATCCGAATACTATGGGTTTTTTTTACAAGGTCCAAAAATAAAACATCCGCATTTAAGGAATTTTTGGCCCGAAATAGAGGAAAATAGTCACAGTTTTCTGACCCGCGACTACTGATAACGCCGATGTTCAATTCGTGTATAAGGAGCTCTAACTGTATACTTTATCTACTACCATACGTATTAATTTATACTTGGCATTCCATCCAAAGGTTGTCTGGAAGACATCGCCGAAATGAGCTCTTATGACAAGTCAATACACATAGAATTTAATCTCTATATACAATATGGTGTTTAGTGTTCAATAAACTGAAATAATATACAAGGTATATCAAGACTACTACAAATGTTGGAAAAAAAAGCAACAAATTTTTTTGTTATTTTTTTTTATATGATCGTATTTGGATGGTAAATACATTTTTTCGTAAATAATAGTGTATACCCTTAACTCTAAGGTATAAAAGAGTTTAAATTATTATTTTAGCAAAAACTATGGATTTATCACCCAAAAATGACGATATGTAAAAAAAAAAATTAAAAAAAATTGTCGCGTTTCTTAGCAAAATTTTTAGTTCCATTGTGTTTGTAGTCACTAAAACTACCACCCGGCTTCGTTTTCGGTAGCAGTCTTGAGATACCCGGTATATGGTATACAATTAATTACTATATTTGGCGGTCGAGTTTCGACCCTTCACGGTCCGTCTGTTGCTGACCGTTGATCTACTGTTACACGCGAACCATTGAGATTGCGTTACCTGTCAATATCCCGGACTCCGAGTCAACTCACTGCGAAATCAAATCAATGTCGGCTCGATTGACAAGCCTTGGAGATGTAACTAACTGACAAATAGAACTAAGTTGCCAATTTCAAAGGAGTTTACGGAAGAGTTTATTGTGATAGTTAGCGAAAGTATTTTATTTTATCGGTATGTCGGAAGAACAGGGATGTGGCTTAATTTTGAAGTGTTTTTTTTTTAATTTTATAAAAGACTGCCCAACGAAAGTAAAGAGAAAACAGTTTTTGTTCATCAATTACTATATATTGTGAGACCACAGCATGCAAATTTATATATTTAAACAATGGCAAAAAATTTAACTTTATTTAGACTTTGAATTAAGTAATGAATTAAAATGAAATAATAGTTAGGGGAAGGCCGGGTAAAGTGAATACCCCGGGCAAAGCGAATACTCCCCACTATTCCTAAATTATTATTTTTTCGTTCAACATGCCACCACTGTTACGTTTGGCCCTCTTGGTTTAATACGCGGCAAACATAGAAGCGAGGGACCGCGTCGCGTCCCATCCGCGGAGTGGAGATTTGTGTTTTCGTAAATAAAAGATTGATTTTACGCGGTAAGTACATTGATCAATTCTCCTGTATTACTAGTTTTTGATTTATAGGAATGTCTTAATTTGGTAGCATATCAAAGTAGTTTTTTTATGGTATATTTAACAGAAAGGCAGAATTATTATTTTCTGTATTAATAGTGTTAACCTCAAAACTTACCTAGTCGGGCAAAGTGAATAGGGCAAAGTGGATATGGTCCACTTTGCTCTATTTACTTTGACTGCCATTTCTCATTGGTGACTTATTATCTAAACATGTATTTTATTTGTTTCAGATGGTGAATAAATATTAAAAAAATCTAAGCAAGGGACATGGGATGAAAATGCTATGCAAACGGCTATTGATTTGTGCAGAGTTGGAGAATCAATAAAAAGAACAGCTAAAAAGTATGGTTTGGCTTATGCGACCTTGTATAGGCAAACCTTGTATAGGTAAAGTATGTTCTTTTTCAGTTTATCAAAGTTATTTTTATGTTGTCAGAGATTGAATATGGGTATTCACTTTGCCCAAGTACTGTATCCGCTTTACCCGGGGTACCGGGCAAAGTGAATATTTCGTACTTTTTAAAATTTTTATTGTACTTGATTATTGCTTAAATATTAATGGTAACTGATGTCCGTATTTGTAGGAGCAATAAATAAAGACTGGTTTCTGATAATTATTTTGATTTTGTATTATATACCTTTTCTGCTATAACCTTAAATACCTTAAGGTATCCACTTTGCCCGGCCTTCCCCTAAACAATACATGACCAATACGTGTTAAAACAGAATATAACGTGAATATACATACTTAGACATACACAAACTCACGCCTTTTTCCCATAAGGGGTAGGCAGCCTTCGCCTTATACGTTCGACGCACGATGTCATAGGAGGCGAGCCTATCCCCATATCGGGCACAAATTCCTGACTCCGGGCTGATAGTGACAAAAATAGACAAATTCAATATAACTTTGCCCAACCCGGGATTCAAACCCAAAACCTCAGCTTTGTAACGGTATCGTGGTACAACTACGCCACCGAGGCAGTCAATGAGAGGAAAAATGGGGGTGAAATAAGGTTTAGAGTAGTATCGTATTTTTTAAATATAGGTATATAAAACCTATTAAGTATATAATGAAATGTAGCAATCGAATACATCATATTACAAAAAAAGATGAAGAGAATATCCTCTTTTTGATTATCAATCCTAATCTACGCTAATGTATAAACTTGAAGAGATTTTTGTTTGTTTGTAATAACCATAATTGTAAATTTACTTATTGTATATTAAAGATTTATGATTCTTGTCTAATTTACATACATGCATAAACTTACGCCTTTTTCCCAGATGGGGTAGGCAGAGGTGCCTGGACACCCACATTTCGCCTTGTGTGATCCGTCCCACGATGTGATAGGTGGCGAGCCTATCGCCATATTGGGCACAAATTCCTGTCTCCGGGCTGAATAGAAAAATCCAATAATCTAATTTAAAAAAATCTAATTAATATTGATTCATATTGCAGAATAAATAACAAAATAACCGACCCGAATAACGTTACCTAGCAAGAAGGCCACAGAACCTTATAGATTTTTCTCATATCCAAGCAGTGTAGGAGAAAAATCATCGAATTCGAGCACTTTTATTTAAAACCAGCATCTTTCTTACTGCGCCAAAGGCTCTCTTTAAATCTATGAAATATCAAATCATTACTGCATTTTCATTTTCCTCTTTATAATATGTGAACTTGCAAGCGCTAATGTAACTTACCACATCTTGCACCCAAGTAAAACATAAAACCAAATGTTTCAAGTGCGTCAGACTTCCATTAAGATTCCATTTGTTAGATACGACAAATACTCAGAGGTGCAGAACACAAAATTACTAATTACGTGCGATGCGTAATTAATTTAACGCTGTGGTCGACAAGTCAGAAGAGACAGCGACTAAGGTTTGGTGAGGTCGCACAAAGAGTGTATGAAATAAATAGTATTGAGACTTAACATCTTATGTCTCAGGATGGTGAGCGCAGTGGAATGCCAAGCATTGCTTTGTGATTCATAGTGCTGTTTGGTTTTACTTCTCTCCATGAGCACTTACCATCAGATTAATGACATGCTCGTTCGCCATTCATTGAAATAATAAATATCTCACGCCAGTAAATACTCTTTGGAATGAATTGTATTTACAATCATGTGCACTGCTGATGATGATATTTAGGCCATCCTAAAGAAAGGAGTAAGAAACCGATAAGACGATATAAACAATTTTAAGAACAGTTCATTAAATATTAGAAAACATTATCAATTTTATCTCTTAATTTGATAAGGTATCTAAAATCGATTTCAAAAATCTAAGCACAACAGTAGCCCGTCATATACCGATACTGATGCAAGTACTTGAAAGCTATTTTATTGCAAAAACACCTTCTCTGTAAAATCAAATAAAAAAACACGTTCAGAATAAAGTTTCTAAAGTCTACAAATTGGACTCCACAGCACTCAGTGGCTCAGTACGTCTGTACGGGAAGCAAAAACGGTACTCCGCTCATCCCAGAAATTAATGCCGGAGCGAGCGCTCTGAGCGATACTGCTGCAAGCGCCGCGAGCGATGAAGCAGTAATTTATGCGTTTAGAGCGACACTTCCGACTGTAATGTGCCGTAATTTATTACTTATTTTGAATGAGGTGTTTGTTTCATTCGCTGTGTAATTTAATGTGAAATTGTATTTTGTGGGAAACTTTTTTCTGATAGAAGTGACTGAAATTTACGTGATAGAAAGCGAAGGTCGGCGGAATTATTCCAGCCTGATAAAACCTGGATATTCCCTGGATAAACCTGAACGGTGATCTTGTTTGGTTCGTTTTCAAGACAGCCTCTGTGGTGCAGTTGGTTGGACGTCGATTGTGAAACGTGAGGCCGCGGGTTCAATCCCCGCATCGAGACAAATATTTGTGTTTTCCACAGGTATTTGTTTCGGGTCTGGGTGTTTGTGAGACTGCAAAGTCTCTCGTAGTTTCTGATACATATGTCACAAGACTATAGGTGACTGTTGGGCGTATTTATTTTTTTATTATTGATTTATCACCATAATGTACGGATAGGAAGATTCTGCCACCACCTAGAAAGGAATACAATTTTCATAATGGTTTCTTAGATTTACGCGAATGTTACACATTGAAATAAAACAGATTTTATGGCGGATATGGTTTAATTTTTACATTTTTTTACTTCCCGAAGTTTCGATTACTTTACAGCTTTCGTGGTCACTGGGCGGACCAGTCCGCAAAAATTAAACCAATTCCGCGATAAAATCCGTAAATAACAGTAATATTCAAAGGAATATAGTTTCTCTCATTAGTCACATCGCTAAGGACATGTAACTAATCAAAGAAACTATATTAAAGTGAGGATAGACGATGAAAATATGTAATTGTCAAAATCACAAGAGAAATTAAAAACTATCCAACAACTCAATTAACTACAAATTATCACAACCCATGACGACACAATATTTAGAGGTTTGTCGATACATTACTGCTCCTGGATAACAAAAGAAGGCAAATTAGAAATTCTAAGAATAATTGCATTGTCTAATGATACAATATTAATGTTAAAACTTTTATTACCAGCCATCATGGAAGTAGGAAAACCATCTTAAACCAGATTGCTCGTAATTTTTACAGCTGCCGAAATTCCTCCCTTCTATCCCTCCCCGTCATAATAATAAGCGTAATTGAAAGAAACATTGCATTTTATGTTGAATTTAATAAAGTGAGTGACGGCGAAATACCTGTGCCGGAATTAATGGTGCCTTGACACCGTTTTTAATGATAAATTATTGTGGCGAGTTCTATTGTAGCGTTGGGAATGTTAAAACAGGAGGCGCCTTTAGGTATTTTTATATATTATGTAATGTAATAGTATGGGTGGTGGTAGGAACACCTTTATACACTTATATATTATGACCTTTAAATAACTATATTTTAAATCTAAAACCAATCATAGAATATTTTTTTTACTGCTCTGAATGGCGATACGTGCATGCCGTTTGCCTGATGGTAAGCAATACGACCGCTCATGAACAGTAGCAAAACCAAACAACACCTTGAATTACAAAGCAATGCTTGGCATTCCACTGCGCTCGCCATCCTGAGACATAAGATGTTATGTCTCAATATGTCCAGTAGTTACTCTGGCTACAATGCCCTTCAACCCGAAACACAACAGTGCGTTTACACTGCTGTTTGATGGGAGAAATAGACACTGCGGTGGTACCCACCCAGATGGCCTCTCACATATGAGAGACCTACCACCATTTTATCACGCAACCAAAATCCAGTGGCTTAGAATGACCGATATTTTAAAACTTGGCTTAAACTCCATACAGTACAACCATTTATTTATGAATTATTCAGTATACATAACAGAAAAGGAAATTCACGAATAAGTTGAAATTGCGAGGGGTGTAAATTTTGAAAGACTTTGCCATTGTAATTTAAACTCTGAGTGGCCGTAATCTAGGTATAATTTTGTGTATTTGGGTGGGAACTGTAAATTTTCGAGGACTGTAACCAAAACTCAACAGCTTACTCTGACCGGTCCTTGCAATATTTCTATGACTCAAACTCGATACATTACAACTATCCATTTATACTCGGTATATGGGTATATCAAGACTGCTACCTAAACGAAGCCGGGTGGTAGATTCAGTGACTTCAGACTCATTGAAACTAAAATTTAAATTTTTTCCCTATCATCGTTTTTGGATAGTAAATACATATTTTTTCCTAAAAAATAATATACGCCCTTTTATTTTAAAGACACTATGATACGCAAGGGTTATAATTATTATTTTATCAAAAAACTATCAATGTATCATCCAAACACGATGATAATTCTCTAGTCACTAAAACTACCATCTGGCTTCGTTTTCGGTAACAGTCTTGATACACCCTGTATTTGACAGCCTTGGAAATTCACGAATAAGTTGGAAGTCGCGAGACATGTGGATGGCGCGTACAGTCCACTTCAGTCGGAGATTAATGAAGTGTGCTTCTGCCGCCAGCCTGGATACGCCACTGGATGACCCTTTGAATTTGTTATTGCTGTTGAAAATTTTGAAAATTATGCCAATGTAATTTTAGCTTTAAGCTGATGTTGTTAAGGTATAATTTCGTGTGTTCGGATGGTAAGGGAGTATTTGAGGGTAGGTGACCCTCTAATTAGATATTTAGGCTATAGGTTAAAGTAAATGCTTGCTTTCTTCTAATGAATATATCTGTAATAAATATAACAATTTAATCTTCCTATATATGATACCCATAAGTCATAATACTAATTACTTTTAGACTTAAAATATAAATCTGGCATGAATTCATGTACATACGATTTATGGCCCAAAACACAAGAGAGTAACTAAGTAGCCGTTTGAGCTATAAAATAATCCAAAATGGCGGCCGCTACTTAAACTTAGCTCCATTAAATTTGAAATGTTCAAATAGAGCCCAGTGCTGATCGATCTAATATTAGCAAGGCCTTACATGTACAGTCGGCGGAGTTTGAAAACTTTCTGCCTAATTCACTACAATGTTATTTAGTTTAGTTGGCCGGGTTTTAATCTAAGATCTGCGAGTATTTGCGATTATTTGAATGGGTTAAGTTGGATGTTTCTTTTTTGTTAACTTAGTGTATTTTGAAGACTAGGTTAGTAAAACTGAGAGCATATTTGGGCTTTGAAATAACATCCTTGATTCAGTTCTCAGGTTGGACCAATCAATGCGAGACACTTCAAGTACAAAACCAATTTTTACTGCAATATTTGTATGCTAAAAAGATCATCGTCTAATTCCCTTTAAACGTGGGATTCGTATATTTTTCTGTAAAATCATCTGACTTATTTACCATCTTATTATACTAGACACCTAAAACTATGAGCTATGGCTATGCAACCTCTACAGAAAACAGTTTCGAATTCTCAGCCCTCCTTATATTTTTCCCCACCAATCCCAACTTGAATTCTAATCCTCAACCAATAAAAACTACAGCATGCACCGAACCACAAGTACCCCATTTAAAATCAACAGCCACCAGAATGAGATTGCTCGAGAATTCTCTCCAATGCATTCTTACCGAGTGCTCGAATAAAAGGATTTTACACTCAAGAAAATAATACAGGCTCTGAAGCCAAAATCCCTCATTTACCGTATTACAATGTTACCGAAATTGAAGTGTCGTGTAAGCGCGGTATTTGCGACGTTTGCCCAACGCCACTGCAGCGCATCACTTTATATTCATACCGTGACTTGACACCCTTGGTTAGGGATGGGAGACTATCGATGTCGATTGTTTGAAGGTGGTGTCGATGGTGTAGATTGGTCTGGAGTTAGTATGATGTTTTTTTTTATTTTGACAGGTATGAACTTGTTCATGTATATAGAGTATAGAAAAAAATACCGTTAGTTATCTTTAGACGTAGGTATGTAAGTCTTAATTTGAAAATAAGGCTAATTTCGTTTGACTAGCTGGATTTGCTTTTACAAGGGTGGGCTACTCCAATGCTTTTCTTTCTCTTTTTCCTCGTATTTTGACATATCGACAATTTACGCAAAATCCAAGTGCATGTTTATTAGCGCAGAGTTCATTTACCACAGTTGAGACGTTTTAAATCATACATTGATTAATAATTACTATACGCTGATTAAAATGCAACACCCACAATCCATGTCAAAGGTAATGTATGACAATTTCTCAGCTAGCTAAGCCGCAAGACTAACTCCAGACGCTGAATGTTAAATGACCTTACAAATGTACCAATTTAATGGTTTCTGGCGAGATTTACCCGCACACGAGTCGGATGACATTGACTAATTGCCTGGACCGAATACATCCTGCGAAATTTAATATAATGTGTATAAACTATTAATTATGCAGCAGTTAAGCGTCTCGTAGGAAACAAGTTTCAATATATGAGACGGTTTGCTAGCTTCATTAGTCATAGTTCAGACGTTATTCGTTTATGATAATATTTTTAAAATTGGGATTGGCTGCCATTCCTATTTAATCCGTATAATATTTGTGTATAATTTATTAGAAGAACCTTTTGTTTTTAAACTCACACTAGTAAAAATGCTTTTGATTTTTGAGAAGTGTTTTAGACAAAATAAATGTCTTAAGAATTTCTCAACACTGCTCAATGCATAAAAATCAATACTATCAACTCACGAAGTACTGCTTACGTGATCTCCAAATATAATATGTAGGCGTAATCGAAATGTCAAGAAAAAATAAACTATTGTTTCTATTTATGCTCTATATTATATAAAATACGATACATCTAAGCGTACATAAAAACTTCTCATGTCTAAACAGAAGCATCGATAATAATGATTGTATAATGTATCACATATATCGATACTTAAGATGATGGTCAGCACTATTAAGTGAAGGGGCGTCGCGATGGCGGCTCGCATCAAAATACAGTATTATTTTGTGGTGTCACTATTGTTCTATGTAATGATACAATATGATAATGCTATGATGTAAATGTCAGATATTAAATATTTATGACAAAAATACTGAAAATTAATTAAATGTATTCCCTCGGATCGGCATATGATTCATCTGATCGTATGCCTATCGATATGTTGGAAGATTATGAAATTTTAGAAGTACAGAAGTGGTATAATGAGGAATGAATGGTATATGAATATAATGGTATTAATAGTTATAGAAACTCAAGTAATATTTCCGAACGAAATGCGGGCATCTTATTAGGATTTTGTGTTGATATATAAAAGGTATTAAATAATTAAATATAACAGTCACATCATATTATGTTAAAAAGTTTGTGTAGACATTTCAAAAAACGCGTATATTTCTGGGGATGTAGCACGCAGACATTCGATTTATAAGTGATGATTGGATTTGCTCAACGGCTAAGCTATTGGGTTACTGCATTAAGAGCGTTTATACCTTCCGCGCGCTTTTTGGCTTAAAAACAGGACTTTTCAAACGAGTTAATATCCACCAATAAACAATTTAAAGGAAATATAACTAATACTAATTTTAGAAAATGTTATCATCTAGGGATTTTGGTGGAGAACATTATATATTGATAGATAATTTGTGAATACTATAAGGATTACTGAACCCAGGTTTCGATATTTAGGCCTCGAATGGCAATTTAGAAGCTTAAGATATCCGAAATCACTAAATATAAGATGAAAATAAAAATATTGTTAGACTAATAGGACCCTTATGGAGGGATTTTGCTAAGAAAAATAATCTTTTTGTGTTTAGTTCCTGAAAAATAAAAATTTAAACAATGCAAAATTATTCAGAAACTCCCGTCAAGAACATATTTTTTTTCACCAACTTATCGTACATATTTTTTTATAGCAATTGCATATTATAATAGAAGAACATCTTATCAATAAATTAACATTTTTATATTACAGCCAAATTACTTTTCATGTTTTCTACAAATATTTTAAAAACCACTATAAAACACGCTGTCCGACCTGCAACAAATCAGACCGCCGCAAGGCCTTCTAGAGGGAGGACGTATCGCTCGTCGCTCCGGCCTGGCTGCAGTTGATCGTTGTCGTGCGTAGTAAAAATAGCCACGCGTGTACTGCGAATGCCACACCTTAGTACTTTGGTAGTAAAATATTTTATTTTATTTTTATTACCTACAATGATTTTGTTGTTAGTATAAATTATGTTTCAGATAATATAATGAGAAATAAAACTAAGTCATTTCTAAGCAATAAAAGGAAACAACATATTGGAAAGATGACTGGAACAATACTAATGTTATAGCGTGAAACTATAATTAAGTTTGTTGTTTTTTAGGCTGTTTGGAAAATATATAATTGTTTTTTTAGGATGCGCTTATCTTCTATACATATAAATAAAATTGAAGTGTCTGTATGTAAATTGAAAATTTAAAAAACGTCCTACTACATATCGTTATATACACGATACATATGCCGAAAATTATATTAAAAAATTTTTGTCCGTCTGTTTGTTCGGGCTAATCTCTGAAATGGCTGGACCGATTTTGACGGGACTTTTATTGTCAGGTAGCTGATATAATAAGGAGTAACTTAGGCTACATTTATGTTAGAAAAATTCTTTATTTTAGAAAAATAAAGTAAACAATGTCCAGTACCGCGCGCAGCTCACGCGCATGCTACCACTGGGCCCTCACGTAGGGCGCCCCCCACCACTTCTCCCACCAACAAATCAATATCACAATTACAAAATATTGTATATAAAGAAATTTAACAATAAATGATAATTAAAATTTCATCTTGGGACTGAATGAGACGGGACATAAACCGGATATAACGGGACGGGAAATATAGACGACGGTGCGCGGGAAAAATATAGTTAGTACGCGAAATAATATGTTGTTGCTAATTCAATACTGGACTCAAAAGCTATCCGCACCCGGGCGAAGCCGGGTCTGACCGCTAGTACACCTATAAAACCGACACGTGGAACATAGCTATTATCCTAAAGAAAATTTAACAGAGACATGCATCAAATCGATATTAAAGCTATAGTTTCTCAATAATATGTCATGCATTTGTGTCCTATATATTTTAATTCACTAATGGACTATACTCATGATTCTGAACCTCCTCTTAAAATTTGAATTCTCAGAACAAAATAACCTTGTTAAATAGCATCGTCATATCGATAATTATAAAAGTTGTTATATTTGTTCCTCTTCCCATTTAATAGAATAAAAAAAGCATACACAGTACTAGTGATTTGCGTTCCATTACCATGGCAACCATAGTTTCATAATGAGTTTAATAGTATTTTAGACTAACTTACTAAATTTTAGATTAGTATTAAATTTTAGTTTAGATTAGTATATTAATTTTAAAGGAATACAATTTATTATTGTTATTAGATATGCGTACTACGATATTTTAGATAGCAGCGCTGTATAGAAAAAAATGGTATTAGAATAATTATGACATCTTTTAACGTGGATTGAAAAGTATCGAAAACGACACAGCTCGTCACATAGCAACTGGGTTATACTTATGACATCGTTTCTTCTAGCATAGGTATTAGTAGATCATTGATTTAATACATTGGGACAAATGTAATTGCGAGGCTAAATTATGTTACGTACTGTAATTTGAAATTCAATATGTTTCGTAGTTGTAAGGGGTTTTATGGTCCCTAACTCTATTCCTGTGTTCGAACGAGTGCGTGTCGGTTCGAACACGAAATCATTGATAAAACGTCCGCAGTGTCTACTGATTGAACACTGATTTGAATTCAACTTAACAATGTATTAATAACGATAATATGATTAGTACCTAAATTTGTATTGTTAATTACTCGTAAAGTAATATTTGTCTACTTATAATGTAAATAAAATATTTTTATTACATTATATTACCAATGTATAAATCATACGTTGCATTTCAATTAAATATTTGAAGCGCACGGATCAAAGTTGGTTGATCTGATTTTACAGCGAGCCGACGCGGCAGCTCTACGCACACAGCTTTGGTCGCCTATGTGTGCGTGAAATTAAACGAAGAAATGCCTATAGTTGACTTTGCGCGCAAGGTGTAAACGCTCTTAAGGATTGCAGGCGTATCTTACTGCGTACTGAATCTGTTGGCAACGTTACTGACGTCTATATCCGCCCATATACGCCCCACCAAAGGGCACGGGCCTCGTCTACAATTGAGAGTACGATTGAGAGTAGTTAGGCCGTATAGTCCACGACGCTGGGTGCGGGTTGGCAGACCTTACATACCATAGAAATTCATACAAATCGCAGGTTTCTTCACGGTGTTTTCCTTCGCCGTTTTAGTTCGTGGTGATTGACTATCAATACACTCGTGACTCCGAAAATTCAGAAGTGTGCCCTGGGATTTGAACCCACGACCGCGGCGTGAACACGTTGTTAGCCGCGTTTGGTCCGTTAACCAACAAGCCAAAAGTCACTTTTATTATTTCTAATTAAGAGAGAGAATCATCTCTGTTCACTTGATACTGAATGTGGACGCCGCGCCGCTGCAAACAGAAGTAAAGATATACCAAGAACTACTAGTAGTCAGTTTGCCATCCCCTAAAATGTTTGTGTTTGTTCCTATCCTATAATATGGATTAAACGTGTAAAATTATAGTTTTAAACCAGGCTCACAATAAAGAAAAAAAATTGTGCAAGAAAAGAAAAATCACAATACATCTCATTAACATCTCATCCTGCATTCAACAGTCCAAACTAAATTACGGCAAAGACCGTCGCTTAGTGAATATCTAAGACCGGCCACGAAGACCGGCGGACATAATAAAAATTCTTATTCCCGGCCACTCCGGAAATATCCGAGTTACGGCATTGCATTATATTAGACCACGCCGGCGGCTATTTCAACAAATAAAAACATTTTAAACTCATTTTTGTATTAAATTGTGAGAAGTTTTACCGCTTTGGTGGAAAACTGTTTCTGTTTTCTTTGAAACATATTTTTCTGTTTCTTACCGGCTGTGGCGGGATATTTTGCGGTATTACGTGAACTTAGTGCTTTTCATGTTGTATTATTGGTCTGTTGAGGGTATTTAGTTTGCAGTTTATATCGCTGGACCAGGGTAAAACCTTTATGAAACTTTAAAACTTTCCAAATCGGATTTTCCGTCGACAAAATTTTTCTGGTCATGTGATTCTGAGCATAATTAATATTAAGCGCCTTATGGTGATGGATATTCAAATAAAAAACAAAGTATATAGGTACACCAGAGTTAAATAACTTCAAAAATACAATTTAAAGATTTCATAGAATTATTAAACATTCTTAGTGATATTTTGATCCACAAAACGTTGTATCAAATTAATATTTCATACAAAGCTTTTCTTAGGAACTAATTTTATACAAATTACATACAGGAAAATTTACAAATTACATCTCCTGCCACTTAACCAATATAGTCATAAGTATGTACATTGTTATGTAAAGCATGTTTGATTTATACGTATTTTTGTTTGTTTCAGGTATGTATATACATTTAGCTGACAAAGGCGTTATTGCAGAGGTAATTAACACAATATTTACCTTAATAATTTGCATTTCCGACTTTTGTACAACTACATAGAAAGTTATGGTATTAAAAGAACTATGTATTCTAAGATGGCAATGTATCCAATCTACAGTATACATTCTTCAAGTCATCATGGCTTGTGGTTCTACGTGTGCGTGTGTTTGTAAATATACAGTTTTCATTTCAGTGTTAGTGCTGCGACAGTGTTCGCACATAGTTCACTTTAACCGCAATACAGACCGAAACCGCCCATCCACTGGCACATGTCGAAAACTTTTTGTTGGCGGGCTAGTCGGCAGCTTTGCTCATTGCAATTCGGAAAACTTTGTTGGCGACATGTTGGCAGCCCGACATGACATAAACATTTTTGTGACATTGATGAGTGTCACAGAACACATGCCGCGAACATGTCGACGGGCAACACGTGCGTAACTTGTCGCCGACATGATTCTTTTCTTATACCTCGCCGGGTTGTGACTGCGGGCTGTGTCACCACAATACAATATAATGAGTTGGAATATGTATACAAAGTCCCCACCAGTAGGTAGAAGGTACAGCAACGAGTTAATAACGTCGTTTTAGTTTGTAGGGCATTGCTAGTGAAGTTACTGGGCTTAAGGACACTTAACACTTAATGTGTGGAGGTGTCAGGCGCGGTGCGCTGTCATGCAGTGCTTAGTTATAATATTCTAAGTAATATTGCTCCTGTTCGCGGAAGGCATAATGCTTACTATCTTATTAGGCTCATTTTCATTTATTTTATTTAATACTTATGCATCTAAACTATTACAGCCGTTCTCTATAATCTATATATCTCTAACAAGAGATTTCATTAGATATTTCGATGCAATTTATGTTTCAGTTAACAAAGTTAGAGAGGTATATATACCGCCATTTATCCTCTTATGTTAATTATTAGTTACGTTTAAAAATGTTTTGATGTACAAAAAAGAATAAAAATAAATTATATAACAGTGATACATGCCGTTATAATCGCTAACCACTCGTTTTGTCGTGGCCGATGTAATGGGCGTTTGTGTCACCGACCAACACCCTGACTTTTATTAGATTGAAAAAAATACGAAGATTTAAATTGCATCCTTTAAAGGCGCTGCGCTCGCTCGAGGCGGTTTTGTAAGACCATTTCTTGTTTGTGGTAAAGCATTGTGGAGTGTCGGTTATGAGACAGTTATGGATTTAAATTATTACTCCTTGCTGATTTTTTATGGATGCAAGCTTTGTAAATCCTTTTTCCTTTCTTTTCTGGTCCGATTCTTACTGTTTTAAGAGACTAGCACAACCTATACGATCCAAGTCTTGCAGATGGTCTTTACCTATGGGCAAACTGTTTGCTTGTTAAATAGACTTATTTAATAGAACAAAAATACCGGGTCTATGCGTGCGTAGGAAAACGAAGCCAGTTGGTAATATTAGTGACTTCAGACATAATAAATAATAATAAATAAATAACACCTAACAGTCACTTACATAGTCCTGACCCCACACTAAGATCGAGTCTTGTGTCGTGGGTATCAGGAACTACGAGAGACTTTTCGGTCTCACTAACACCCAGACCCGGAAGAAATATTTGTGGGCCGCACAAACATTTCTCTCGGTGCGGGGATCAAACCCGCGGCCTCTCGTTTCACAGGCGGCGTCTAACCAACTGCGCCACGGAGGCTGTCAATAATAATGCAACTAAAATTACACCGAAAAAAGTGATTTTGTTATGTTTTTTTTTAGTTATCATCGTGTTTGGGTGATATATACCTACGTATTATTCCTGAAATAAAAAATATACATGTTTATTTTTAAAAACGCAATATTCCCCAAGGGCTTAAAATATTATTTTAGCAAGAATTATGTATATACCGGCTACGAATATCAATGGCTTACAATTTCAAGATACAGAAGGTCTTTAATTTTGTAACTAAATCTAGTGACTCCCAAGGCTCAACTGTTCGCTAATTGATCACCAGAATAGGAAGAACACGCAAATAAGAACAAGTGACGATGAGTGAACAATTTGCAGGTAGCAAAGCGCCCCAATCCCTCTTTTCAAAAATTGTAAACCTTATTGTTATTGAGTAAATAATGTATTATTATTTACAGAGAGACACACAGACAGCATGTTCCACGTGTGTCTCCCAGGATATTTAAATTATAAAATTGGTTAGGTCATAGGCTGGTGGAGAGTTTATTCGCTATTTCATACAACAAACTTTTCATTATAATTTAAATACTACTACACGTAATACAAAAAATATAATAAATTTTGTTTCCGCATATACTTTGATTGGTTCGGTGGCGAAGTTGTACACTGGTACGATTATGACGCTGAGGTCTTGGGTTCGAACCCCAGGCAAAGCAATATTGGATTTTTCAATTTTTTTAATCAATCGTAGCGCACTACGTATTGGGATTCAGAATATCTCATAACTCATAAATTCAATAAAATTAATTTCAAAAATTTCAGAAATAGTTTCGAGATTGTAAATCAATAACTATATAATATGTAGTTTGCGCGAAAAATATTATTTATGCCTCTATATGCAAAGTACTGCTTACCTCGTTTCGATAAATATTCACTTTCTTTGTGCTCCCACTCAGCCGTCACTCTTATGTACAAAAATATTCTCTTACACAGAATTCCACTTTAAAATAACGCAAAATTTACCTTACTTGACAATATGAAAGACGTACGCAGAATTACTTTTGATGTATTTAAAATGGGTACGATAGAAACATACTTTATTCGATTTGATTTCATGACGCCTGATGTCTGGAAAGTGTATAAATCAAGCTTAAGGCTTTTGGTTAATTAAATGTAACAGCAAAACTTAACAAAAAAACATAAAAAGTATGTGGGATATAAGAATACATAGAATAAATAAAATATTATAATTTATGAAATATATCATAAATTATAATATATCCAAAGATGAAATATTGCTTTTCCGTATTCTTCGACGTTTGTTCTCTCATCCCATCCATCATCGTTCTTTCATCCCTAATCTCCGAAATGTTTTTTTCAAACCTGTCTTTATCATAATCATCAACAGGCCATCTCAAAAAATGCATGGCGACCTGTTGGAAATCATATTACTACGCAAAAATCCTCGACTTTACACGAAAGTTCACCAGCTTATATATCCAGCACCTTAGCACTCTCTAAATACAGCGTGTTAAAAGAATCGCGGGAATGCAAAGCTGGCAACACGCCATGCAAAATGTTGCAAGCATATTATTAAATTGCAAGTTTTAGGGGCTTTGCAGTATTATTTTAATTTGGTGTCAAGTTCATAATATATTAAAGTGTAATTTTATAGCCATTATTATTTATGGTTGTGAATATACTTGACACTAGCGCACCAGCTTTATCTTAAATCTATTTAGTATTTTCTGTAAAATATTTATCGTATTTTTTATTATTCAGTCCAACACTGGACTCTCCTACTCTCTCTTTTTCTCCCTTTTTATCCTCTCTAAATACCAGTCTTAGTACCAGTCTAAGTACCCTAGGGTTGTGGACTAGGGCAAGCCCAATATTTTTTAGGGTTCATATATATTGATTTAGAAGCAAAATAGTACTAAGAAAGAAGAAAACTAATTTAACACGACATGTATTTTTCCCACGCCTTTTTCCCTAAAGGTGCAGAAAGAGGTGCTACCAGGACACTTATGTTTCGAGTAAATAAACCCCACTAATCACTAGTCAAAGCTTACAGCTTGTCGCATCTATTAAGATACTGATTTTATTTATTTTACACAAGGATATTTTACACAGGATGCAAAAATCTATATCTTTATCAGCCCATTTTTTTTTTTTTATAATGGCCCGGCATAATGGCGACATTGCACCTGATGGTAAGCGCAGATGGCGCCCAGGCAGAGTATCCATTGGCATCGGACGGCAGTCCCATACCAATGGAAACAATTATGCCGGCCTGCTAAGGTGCCTCTTCACACTACGGCGGAAGGACCCAGGATTGTAGGAAGGAGGGAACACGTGAGATGGCAAACAATTCCACAGCCTGACGGTGCGGCACAAAAAAGAATTGTAGAACCGTTTGGTTCGCGCCGGGATGGTTTGGACCGACAAGCTATGGCTTCGCAAGCCAGCCCGCGTGGTTCTGGTAAGGAATGGAGAGGAGGGGATCAAGTTGAACAATTCCTCAGAGCATTCCCCGAGTGGGATGCATATACGTCCCACTGCAGGGCACGGGCCTCCTCTACAATCCAGAGTACGATTGAGACTAGTTAGCTCACCACGCTGGCTTAGTAGGGGTTGACAGACTTTAAATACTATGTAAATGGCATACAAGTATCATCACAATGTTTTGGTGACCTGTTTTTTTCATTGAACAATTACTCGTGTTCCAGAATGAATATCACTAATCCTCTTCTATCCTCTAATAACTGATTCTAGAACTTTCCATCACAATCTATCTCCTTCGCCGTCATTCAAGTGCCCCCATAACAAGTAACAATAATGTTTTAAATCATACATTCAGTGAAGTTGTTGGAACTGGCAGCACGCCACGCAACTCCAGACATAAAACAGATTATGGTACTGGAACAATGACTAATGGGGACGGGAGAATAAATTCTCCTTGTTGGGTGCATTGTTGTCTAGCATTAAAAAAACATACTTTTTTATCCAATTATAAATAAGGAGGATTAGCAAACGAACCGGCACTAATATCCCTCCCAAATATAGGTACAATAGTTGTCGGCGCATACTAGAAACAATAATTTAAAAACGAAGTCTTTTTTTTATTTCTGTGCAACAATAGCTACTTTCTCCAAGATGGTTTCTTAGATTTACGAAAATGTTAGTATCTTTTGTAGTTTTCTATAGCTCTGATATGGTGTATGCTAAGCTTCGTGATAAGACGTAGAATAATGAAGACATCACTACTAGTAAGGGTAACAGCCGAATGTAGGAAGATCTGTCCAGAATTTGGACACGCGATAAATATACCCTGTTATTTAGATCTATTTTTAATTGGAATAAATGGCGAGACGAGCATGCCATTCGCCTGATGGTTAGTTTAGTTACAAAGCAATGCTTAGCATTCCACTGCATTCACCATCCTGAGACATAAGATGTTCAATCTGAATATATCCAGTAGATATTGTGACTACAATGTCCTTCAAACCGGAACACAACAGTGCATTCACACTGCTGTTTGGCTGAAGAAATATACATTGCAGTGGTATGTACCCAGGCGGCCTCTCACATAAGAGAGGCCTACCACCAGTAAATCTACATACTATTTATACACGTTTTGAATCTATATACATTGCTGTTTGCAATACCAGGCACATATCTATTGATCACTATTACACGTGGCCTCATTAGTGTAATGGCGCCATGCACGGCCGTGAACCGACAGTATCTGGTTACAATTCGGTAATGCAGTCAGGCATTACAATCTATCATTTTCGACTAGAATGAAAGGACTTTTGTGAGGATACATCCCTAAAGGGTTAGTCGGTTTAGTAGGGCAAAATTGAAATATATAAAACTTTTTTTTTTTTTTTTATTGCAATGAATGGCGAGACGAGCATGCCGTTCGCCTGATGGTAAGCGATACGACCGCTCATGAACAGTAGCAAAACCAAACAACACCTTGAATTACAAAGCAATGTTTGGCATTCCACTGCGCTCGCCATCCTGAGACATAAGATGTTAAGTCTCAATATGTCCAGTAGTTACTCTGGCTACAATGCCCTTCAACCCGAAACACAACAGTGCGTTTACACTGCTGTTTGACGGGAGAAATAGACACTGCGGTGGTACCCACCCAGATGGCCTCTCACATATGAGAGACCTACCACCAGTAAAATTTTTGCAATATCCAAAAATTAGTGTCAATTGACTGTAGTCTACCTTTCTCGTCCCCTTCTTATTTTATTTTACGCAAATACTGGTGAATTATTTAAACTAATATTATAAAGGAGAAAGATTTGATTGCTTATTTGCATTGAATAGGCTTTCAAACTACGGTACTGATTTGAAAAAACCTTTCACCATTAGAATATTACATAATCCCTGATGAATATAGGTGATAGAATATTAAAAATAAATGTATCTGCGCCCGGGCGGAGTTGGCCGGGCCGCTAGTCTTGTATACGTCGACGATACCCAGATACGAATAACCTGTGACAAGTAACTTTAATATACAGATAGTTGTCAACAATTGTTCCATATCCATGGATATAACAATGACTTGTAAGTGCGCGGCGACACGCGTTACAAATGGCACCTGACAGAAACAAGATATGTCCCATTTACACTAACAAGACCTGATCAGCGGCGAGCAAGTAGCTGTAGCCATTACTCTTTCAACTACAATATTATTAGATATTTACTTTTATGACTGCCTTGGTGGCGTAGTTGTACTACGGTACGGTCACAAAGCTGAGGTCTCGGGTTCGAATCCCGGGTTGGACAAAGTGATATTGGATTTTTCTATTCATTATCAGCCCAGAGCCAGGAATTTGTGCCCGATATGGCGATGGGCTCACCACCTATCACATTGTGGGACGGAACATACAAGGCGAAATGTGGGTGTCCTGGCACTTCCGCCTACCTCTTCTGGGAAGGAGGCGTGAGTTTATGTATGTATGTATGTATTTACTTTTTTTGTAATCAACTTAAGGTTTCCAACAGTATACCCATTTGACATTATCACAACTAAGACATTCTTTGATATAGTTATATTCTGAAGCATTTTTTTGTTGCACTGAATGGCGAGCACAACTGAATGGAGAAAACAATACCTTGAGTTACAAAGCAATGCCTGTCATACATAGCACTCTGATTCATATAAGACTTAAATGAGTACACAACTTATAAATTACAAACACGTAAGCAAAAACAAGTAAAATAAAAAAGAAATAAATGAAATGAAATGTATTTGAAATGAAATGAAATGTATTTATTGGTCACGCAGGCAATTTAAGAGCTCTTATGACAAGTCAATATACATAGAACTTAATCTCTATATACAATATATTTTCTATACTTAGTATTACTTATTTTAATTTATTTTTAAATTAAATCAAGGACTACTGTTACATATTAGAACGAATTAATTATTACAATGTACATTGTGGTTGACATGATTCCAGTCTCTTCTTGCAGAATACAAAGTTGGTTTCATGCTTTGGAAAATCCCATATTGGTAGGGACTGGAATTCCTGTTCTCAAATCTTGTGACGGAAATAGTTCGAACCTCGCACCGAGCCAAATGTTTTTGTGATCCCCCTGTATGTGTTTCGAGTAGGGATTGTCATACCAAAGTCTGTCGTATATTACGATGCCTATTATACAGGGTATATCAAGACTGCTACCGAAAACGAAGCCGGGTGGCAGTTTAAGCGACTTCAGACACAATGCAACAGAAAATGTTGGAAAAGTGTCAATTTTTTATTTTGTTATTTTTTTATATGGTCGTATTTGGATGGTAAATCCATAGTTTTTGCTAAAATAATAATTTTAACTCTTTTATACCTTAGAGTTCTTATAAATAAAAGGGTGTACACTAGTATTTTAGGAAAAAAATATTTACCACCAAAATGCGACCATATAAAAAACTAAAATTGTTGCTTTTTTTTCGACATTTTCTATTGTGTCTGAAGTCGCTTAAACTACCACCCAGCTTCATTTTCGGTAGCAGTCTTGATATTCCCTGTATATATTCTAGTTTTTTTTAAATTTATTTATTCAACACACACAATCGTTACAGGTATATATCCAATTCGAACTTGATGTTTGCGGTTACGAGGTCAGTTTATTTTAATTAATTAGACATACATAAACATTTAAAGTAATAAATCTGTATATACTACTCCGCAAGAAACAAACCTGTTAGCTTAACTCAAATAAGTACTTAACTTCTGTACACACTGTATTCTAGTGTTTATTATATGCATAATCTCACGCCTTTTTCCCAAAAGGGGTTGGCAGACGTGCTAGTAGCAAACAATGTACGTTTGTTCCATCCCACGATGTGATAGGAGGCGAGTCTATCGCCATATCGGGCACAAATTCCCGACTCCGGGAATGAATAAAAAATCCAATATTACTTTTTGTGCATTATTCTCCAGAACAAATCCCTACATCACAACAACCACGACATTAAAACCTGTAGTATTTACACCAAGAAAGACAATTCAAACAAAGAGCATCTCGCCCTAAAACACCTTAGAATTATAAAGAAAGAGGACAAAAATAACACCGTTCTCGACGGCAGTAACAAATCAAAACGTATTGAATGGATTCGCAAAAGATATCTCGCGACTAAACTGAGATTAAAATAAAAAATCCAGCGCTTCCCCGACGACCTTCGATTCGTTTACATTGTAATTTACACTCCTCGTTTTTTTTGTTAAATAAGACTTTTATATCAGATTGGTGTATTGGAAAATGAAAAATGCGCCTGTGGCGTTCTCTAACGTTTTAATCAAAGGTTAAAAATGTAGGCATCGAGGAGATAAAGGATCTTATTTTTAGGAATTATTACGAGGAGGAGAGTTTTTCTGCGGGTCATTAAAGCTACTGTACCAATAGGTTGGCTAAGCAGATTTGGTGGCACCATAGATTAGTATTACGGTGGCACTAACTCGCTTTAAAACATGAAATATAAAACTTTGCTGTTGCGTTTTATTCGGTGAGGGTAGTTGCCGGAGACCCAAAGCTGCTTGGACATAGATGATTAACCATGACCATCAAATATTTTCTTCTTACCGATGGGTATTCTATTTCTATTGTACTACGCCTACCATCAGCATTTCGGTCACTTTGTCTTGCCATTATAATAGCAAACACTGGTGGTGTCTGAAACACAATTCACTGGTGGACCGCACACGGCACAACGCACCAAAGTATTCAGTACTGGTGGATGGTCTCTCATACGTAAGGGGCCGCCTGAGTAGGTACTACCACCATGTCTATTTCTCCCGGCAAACGACAATGTAAATCTATCGTGTTCTGATTTGGGGGACATTGTAGCCAGAGTAATTACTGGACATATTGAGACTTAACATCTTGTGTCTCAGGATGGTGAGCGCAGTGGAATGCCAAGCATTGCTTTGTGATTCATAGTGTTCACCAAAAATGATTATTTAATTATCACAGGTAATAATAATCATTCATCATCTCAATGCCTCCTCCTCCAAAATGAAAATTCCTTCAAACTCTACTACTTTTCACGAATTTACCATATTTCACCTGAGTAAAATAACATGCATATTTAACCCTCTATTTAAATGAATTTTTACGATGACAAGTCAGTCGGCCGTGCCTAACCCGCTGCAATGGTTATTAGCATAAAACTGAATTATTTATTCGCGTCATAAAGGATCAAGCTTTGGTTCTGACTTGACAAGTGACCTTTCATTAGGGTTGCCAGGGGTGGGAAATTTACTGGAATTGAAGGATTTTTTTTATATGATTGATTTAATTTTATTAGTTGCCAAATGTCTCCGGACAATTGGCGTAAAAAGCAGCTTTTTGTACTGAAATGCTGTTGGTTCAATCAAATATCGTAATATAGTTTTTAGGGTTTTAGATATACCGTACCACAGTTTTTAGGGATTTAGATATTTCAGTTCAAGATATTTCAGCGATATAATCAAATGCGATAGAAAAACTATTACTATATTTTTCTCCGAGACATTCATGCAGGCTCGGAAGATCATGTTAATTTTAAAGCGATAACTACAGTGTACCTAACGCTAAATCACCATGTGTAAAAATGATTCAATATTGTTTTGATTTTGTTATAATTTTTAATTTCTTTATGACCCAACAGCATATACAATTTTCGAAGGTATCAAAAATTATGACATTTTCGGTGACACGGACACCAAAACAAATATGCTTTAATCACACAAAAATTCGACTCAATACAAGGATAGAACCCGTAGGTTCTATTATCACAACATAAGGGTGGTAGATAAAAAACTGACTGAATCTTAAGTATGAAGAACATCTTAATGGATTCAATAAATTATTTTCATTTTCTACCAACACCTCATTCCAACTGCGCCATGTCAATCTAATAATTATATTCCCCCCGCAAGCACGATAATACATTTTAATTATTTATTTATTCGCTAGAAGCTGGCAACACCGATGTCAACTGTCATCCATTGTGCCCGCTCCTAATTGACACGGCCGATTTGACAGCCGCCATTTATATTGGATTTTGTTACGTTTTCATATTAGCCACGTCATAAGTGATTGAGTTCGTTTGACGGGGATTACAATGGACATTCATTAGAATCTCGTGGTTATTAAAGAAAGTGTAGCTTGTTAATTTTTAATGTCAATTATGGATTAGTATATAAATACTGTATCAGCCCATATAAGTCCTACTGCAGTGCACGGGCCTCCTCTACAATCAAGAGTAAGATTGGGAGTGGTAAGGCCATATTATAGTCCATAACTCTGGCTTAGTACGGGTTGGCGGACTTTACTTACTGATGAGATTAAAACGGATCACATAAACTTTTGTAAGACTTTAATATAACATGATACACGAATACATAGCAACGAAAAAGCACAATAACAGAAAAATAATATTACCAAGTAACGTTTTGACATAGACAATACTAACTAAAACAAGTATGTATTAATGTTATTAGGACTGTAATTTACAACTCTAATTTATTTCAACACCTACCATAGATTTGTTCAATAATCCCTACAGTGTGCAGGTCTCCTTACGATGTTTTCCTTCGCCGTTATAGTTCGTGAGCCGTGATGATTGACTATCAATACATACATGGCTTCGAAAAGCCAAAGGTATGCCTTGGGATTGGAATCCGCGACCACTGAATATATGGGCAGCCGCGTCTGGTCCGTTTACCAATAGGCCACCACGCACTTATATATAAATACTGGTACAATAATCTTGAAACTTTCAGCCGTAATGTGAAGAAGCAAATAATTAGACTGGCATATTTGTGTTTATTGGCGAGAGATAGTGGTATGTATCAGTACTGTTCCTAGTTGGCATCGCATTCACCGTTGATTCATGTGATCTTATGAAAAATACATATAATCAAAGAAAGATCACTGTCTACTTTATTAACATTCCATTCCACTTACCATCACGCACGTCGCATTACGTTATATATATATTTTAATTGCAATAAATGGCGAGACGAGCATACCGTTCGCCTGATGGCAAACGATTCGACCGCTCATGAATAGTAGCAAAACCTGACAATACCTTAAATTACAAAGAAATGCTTGGTATTCGACTGCGCTCGCCACCCTAAGATGTTAAGTCCCAATATGTCCAGCAGTTACTCTGGCTACAATGTCCTTCAAACCGAACACATTAGTACATTTACACTGCTGTTTGGCGGGAGAAATAGATACTGCGGTGGTACCTACCACTGGTTAATCATGATTTACTGGTGCTAGGTCTCTAATATTATTGGACAGTCATTCTATCGTGCCATCACCATTTAAGCCGGTATAAAAATAAAATAAGTAAAGACTCGACATTAAAATTTCACTATTAAAACATTGAGGGGAAGTATATGAGGGTAGGATATCATTTGTCCGCACTCATAGAGGGCGCTAGAGTGCCGACGAGTGCGAGCTCATTAGGAGTGACGCCACTAGCGCCCTCTACCACCTCTCAAAACTTACCTCTGATTATGAAACATTTCTTTAAAACTTGTGTGACGTCATTGGAGAATTTACAATGCTATGTTAAATAGTTCCGGCTTTATGGTGAGTCGTTAGTATAGTGTATTTTAAGATTTAGCCATGTTTTTTCTTAATGAGCCAGTGAATTTCCACAAAAATCTGATTTGCGACGCCCAAAAACATAAACTTAAAAAATAAGCAACGTACAGTCGAATTGAGAACCTCCTCCTTTTTAAGAGTTCGGGTAAAAATTTTGTAAATGCCTCTCCGGACTTTACAAATAGGGAACATAGTAAAAAATTTAAATCCCACCATAGACTATATTTCATCAACTGTAGCCTTAATAAGACTACATTGATAAATCATCTTTGGAATACCAGCCATATATTTTTTTGATTAATTACAGCACAACATTAACACCTTTACATGAAATTGTGCAAATCATTTGCATAAAAAGAATCAATTCTACCTCTAAAATCCCTTCACAGGTGAAATTCTCACAAACACCCTCTCAACGATCATAAATCATCAAACAATTAGCACATCAGGTATTTATCACTGCAAAAAGCATATTTTCGTCTGAGTCCCGAGCAATGACCTGTCAGACTTGCTGACTAATTGCCGTGGGCTCTGGATAATATGATATCTAGGGATTAGTCTTCTGATTTTGCGGTGTATACGACCTGTACAATAGTTAAATTTATTTATTCTTAACTGCACACAAAAAGGGAAATATACGTAAAATAAACTACAATAAACAAAAAGGTACGGATAGCGGTCTTGTCGCTCTAGAGTCTAGGCGATATCTTATAGTCAACTTCAGGATGAATTTGTAAAAATAAAGAGAATATAGGTTAATTGTAAACGTTTTAGATTTGATCTATTACATATTTGTCTTATAACTTTTTTATTCTTTTATCTATACCGGGTATCTCAAGACTGCTACCGAAAACGAAGCTGGGTGGTAGTTCAAGTGACTAAAAACACAATTCAACTAAAAATTTTGCTGAGAAACGCGACAATTTTTGTTTATAATTTTTTAAATATCATCATTTTTGGGTGGTAAGTCCATAGTTTTTGCTAAAATAATAATTTAAACTCTTTTATACCTAAGAGTCTTTATAAATAAAAGGGTATACACTATTATTTTACAAAAAAATGTATTTAACAGCCAAATACGACCATATAAAAAAAATAACAAAAAAATAATTGTCACTTTTTTTTCCAACATTTTCTGTTGCATTGTGTCTGAAGTCGCTTAAACTACCACCCGGATTCGTTTTCGGTTGCAGTCTTGATATACCCTGTATATATTTTTTAATTTGAAAGGTCATTTTAATTTAGTTTTAAACATGCGTATGAATTCAAATTCGAAAGGACCCCACTAATATCTTAAGAAATAACACTTAATATTTAAGGTTGCCTGAATGCCCCATAAAAACTGTGATTTATAACAAACCTAGCTTTACTACTGCCAGCAGGTTTTCTACCCTACAATAGTTATTTCATAATCCACAACCCAATAATACTTAAAACTTTAGCCATGGCGAAAACTCGAGCAAACAAAGTGCCGCATCCATTCATCACTCCTTGAAAATTTTTCCGAAGTCCCAAAGTCATTAAAGTCGAAATATTCTAGAATTTTGAACGGCGATGTCTCCCCACGGCGTCAGATGCGTATCTTACTACTTCCAGTTTTCGTGATCATTAATAAATAATAACACTCAGACAAGTCTTGCTGTGTGTGCCCAACTAAATTATGTTTTGTCGTGGCTATCAGAAACTACGACAGACTTTCCGCTGTCAGAAAATCTCAAACTCGAAAAAAAAAATCATCCGAAATAAGTAAAAGCCAACCCGCACTAGGCCAACGTGGTGGACTATATGGCCTAACCACTCTCAATCGTGCTCTCGATTGTAGAGTAGGCCCGTGCCGTGCAGGGGGACGTATATGGGCTGATACAGAAGTAATGCATACCACATAATTGTGTGGAAGGAATAAAATACATTTGAGTTTTTCCCAGCCAGAGTAAAGGATTTTTTACGACGCACAACGTCAAGCATGCCATTAGCTTGATAGTAAGCGATACGATCGCTCATGGACAGTAGCAAGACCAAACAATACCATGAATTACAAAGCAATGGCATTCCACTGCGCTGGCATATATTAGATGTTGTCTCAATATGTCTTGTAGTTACTCTAGCTACATGACCTTTAAGCCGGAACAAAGCAGTGCATTACACTGCTGTTTGGCGGGAGAAATTGACATTGTGGTACCTACCCAGGTAATTCACATATTATGAGAGACCTACCATCAGTATACGGGTGGATTGTACATTGTGTCTCAATACTGGTACCAAACCAGTGACATTACATTTCACAATGAGCATCTAAGCTAACTACGAAGCCTGTTGATGATTGTTCATCTACTAAAGGTCGCAATGCAGTGATGACTAGGATCCTAATAGCATTGCGCGTTGATCGATGATTTAATTTCTGTCGACTAATGGCCAATCAAGCCGAATTTTGAACCCATATATTTTATAGACAATGAATTAATATTATATATTCATTTGTAGATACTACAAATTTTAATATTTAAATAATTAGACCTGTACTTTTAAGTTTTAATACTCCTTCTTATCAATTAACTAAGGAATATTTTAAGCTATTTTAATTATTATAAACAACAATGTTCGCAATCTAACTTAACTTTGTAAACTAAATCAATTCATGTCAAGTAATATTTGCAAGTTGGAACCATATTTCATGTTTATTTTTCTTATAGTTCATAATTTGCGCCTCGTATTTTAGTATTCTTCGTGAAACACAAGTTTTAGGATATAATTACGATAAAAATACCTTCTTTGTAACTGAGACATGTAAAATTGAATAAATAAACATGTTATTTATATTGGTGTCACAAAGTGACCACAATGCAACTGATAATATGACATACAAGTCTATTTAATTGATTTACATCGACTGAACACGAAACAAACCACTCTCTCTCTCTCTCTCTCCTTCTCTCTTCTAGGTGGGCGTACGATATTGCGCTTAGTATGTGGCCTCCACTTCAGAACTTTGCGGCTCCAATGTCCATCAGTTCTTTGCGCTGTGTGCCCAGCCCACTGCTACTTCAACTAATTTTTTAAGCTATATTGGTAACTAATTTCTTCTACGGGAACAAAACACATTTGTGTGAATCAACTTCACGGGACTCTCCATAATCGTATACAATGGTTGCTATCCTCATACGAATATCCTTCCACCAAACGCAAGAATATCGGCAGAACCATTAATACACATAAAGTTTTCAACACAAATAACATTGGCCGTCAAAATTAACGCCATAACCGACTTCGTTGAAGAGAGTTCTGTGTTTTACAAACAAAGCGAAAGGCGAAGTTTACGTTTTGCGTAATTCGCTTTCAATGCAATAAGCGCCATCGTAATTTAGCCGTGTTTATTATTTTGAAGTTTGTTCCTATAAGCTGGCAAGTTTCTGAGTGGCGCAAATCACAGACTTGCAGCGAGCGAAGGGATTAAAAGTATTATTTTGGCGGAATTAAATGAAGAACTTTCATTATTTAATGCAAATACAATACTCGTAACTTATGCATGTACCCCTGAAGGAGTAGGTGAAAAGTACCTGAGCTGGAAATCAAACGAACAGGTATATTAGTATCCATATATGTGAGACCAGTATTTTAGCTTAAAAAGTAAACAAACAAAAAAAAAGACAAACGTTCGTGTTGCTGAGGGAGTTTCTTACGCCGATTCTTGTTCATAGGTAAAACACGTTTGAAGAGGTGGTAGCCTTAAATTAAGATTAAAAAGATCTTGTGAAAGACTATGTGACTGAAGAATATTTTGATTTTGAGCTAGTACCTACCAACAGTTGCAGTAAGCTTACGTTACTGATATAAAAAAATAAATTTTGTATAGAGAAAGAATATTTAATATCCTTTTGACGTTATTCTATCGTGGTATGACACAGTTAGTTAAACCATTTCCATAAATGTTTTGTGCCTAATAAAAATTTTTTTTTTTTACTTATTCGAGACAAAATTTAAAAAAATGAACGAGACCCGCTACCGCTTATCCTTTGAGGCACTATTTAAATCCTTCTCACGATGGCGTCCATCCGTACGGAATACTTGGCGACGTTTGTTAATGACTCAAGTTTGAGCCTCGAAAAGGTTTAAACTGAAAGTTTTCCGTGTGAGAGTTTTGTGTTACCTTCAATTACGCGGTATTGGCTCCTAGTAATATTCCCTTAATTTATTTTATGAAAAGACGGGTTATTGTCACATAAAGTTGTATATTCTGTGACAATAACCTTGATATTTGGTTATATTTGTTATTTAATGTATATTTGAGTCTTTGTAAAGATTCTTGGAAACCCTATAGGACACAAATATAAATGTTAGTGACCTAAGAGTTGTCGTGTCTTGGTACAGCCAGTGAATTTCGATCAGGTAAACATAATTGCAATAGAAAGATAATAAAAAAGCAGTGTTACTGTTAAAAATTGTACACATAACTTAATATTGTTTAGACGTAATCTTTTACTATTATAAAATATTGTAATGAGAAATGAAGAACATACCCTATTGCTATTGCATTGCACAAGTGCACAAGAGAAAATCCGGTGTAGTTACTCTGTCTTGTTATATACAAATAATTTAAAAATTGTCTGTTATTTCTTAGAAATACACTAGCATCGCAATGTTTTCTGCATTATTCCTTCAAAATCCAACAGATGAGGAGCTGAACCTTGCGGAACGAAAGAACCTTACTAGTATTGATATACTTTTAAAAGACAATCTAGATAAGGTTCTGGGGACGTGTTGCTGGCCTTATCGTCCTAAAGCCGTTGAAGTAATAAAAGTGTGTTTAATATATTTAAAAGCATAGGAAATGAATTTCATAATAGTACAAAATGTGCAAAGAAAAAACAAGAGGTTTCGTTTTTATTTATTTTAACAGGTCACACAGAGAGTTTCTCGCGGCGAGTATCGTATGCCATTATCGCATGACACAACCGCCATAGATTATCTCTGGCAAATGTTTACACGATGCATTTTTTAATATCCTTACGATACTCGTATCTTCGAGGCGTCAAACTCTCTCGATGTAAGTGAGGCTTTAGGGATTAACGATTCGATTAGTTTTGATATACTGTGAAAAACATAACCCAAGAATCGATTGGTATGCTGATTGATTAATATTCTATTTTAAAATGAATGTCTACTTTTTTATCAATATTACTAAACAAATCCTCGTCATCTCTCTATTATAAATGAGACCAGTACCAATTTTAAAACAGTGACACACACAGTTCTGACATCAAATGAATATCAATTAAGTATTGTCTCATGGGTATCATAAACTACGAGGGATTTTTCAGTCTTCCAAGCATTTGTCTCGGTGGGGGATCAAACCCGCACTCTCTCGTTTTACATCCAGTGACTAACCGACGTCTAAAAACGACATACTCATATATGGACGGTATGAAATAAAATAATTAAATGATTATAACCCTGCACTAACTCAAATGAATATTTGATAGAAGTTAGACGCACGTTGTATTGTGGGTTAACTAAGCGAATAACTGAACAGTGCAGATAATATGCAAGGTATTTCAATATCCACAAAGTATTCAAGTATGCGGAACTAGTATTATTATCTAAAGTGCAGTTGTTGTGTGCCGCAATACGTAGGAGATTGGCTGGAAGATTTTTTTCAAGATTTTTAACGTATGAATTTTTGTTTGTTTTATTCATATCAGTAGTTAACGGGTAAATTATATAGAATACTGTTAAGAGTGTTTAAGAAATAAGTTTATTGGGTAATTTACAATTACATTACATTTTGTAGTTGGTTGTTGTGTGTATTGGGTACATTTTGTAGATCTAAGCACAAAATATTTAAACGCATTTGTAGTATATCAGTCCTGTGATTAAAATACAAATGCCTGTTTATTCCGCCATACCACCGACACTTCTTACTAGGTTGATAACTCTAATAATATTCCACAAAAAAACCCTAATTAATATATTTTGATTACTACTTAAGAAATTGCAGTTCCGAATGGTTACAAATAATTAAAACTGATGAAAACGAACGCAACAGTATCACAATTTCGAAAAAGTACCCACTTTCTTATCAATGTTTGCTCATAGCCAATCTAAAAACAAATCAAGTGCTACCTTACAATATTTAATATTTAATAAAATGCGCCCTCAGCTTGTGACTCAGGCCGCGCCGCTCTTAGCATATAAGACTGCCTTTAAGCAATCATAGTGAAGTATTTGTGTTTAGCTTAACTGACCGACAAGAGCCGCATCGTGGCCCACAGCATGCCGTCTTTGATATAAAATATTTTCATAAGTTAAAGGCATCTGTGCATAAGGAATTGGAGCGTCTTAGTATAGTGACGTGGATAACGTGGCTAAGATTCTTTGGGTGGACTATTTTATGCTCATAGTTTTGGGTGGTCATGGGTAGAAAGACGGAACTTAACGTCTAATAGTGAATTTGGTTTTACAATCTTATGAAAGAAATATGAATGTGTACAAATATTATTAATTATGCCTCTGTTATGTTGACACGAAAATATTATAATGCACTTTGATATGTGCAATATTAAATTGTTGAAAAAAAACGCATTGTTTGTATACCTGGGAAGTGATTTTCTCGGTTCGATTTTCAGTTCACTCAATACTTTTCATGTCTATGCATTACATAACTTTACAGTGCAGCTTTAAAATTGTCACTGATATAAAAAACGTCACAACAATGGAACAAAATTTGAATTCAAAAATATTCCAAACTTGAACAAAAGAAAGGAAACGGCGTATACGGAAAAACATGTAGCTCAGTTTATGTACCAGAAAAAGGACATTTTCTGTATAAATCACTCGCGCCGCCGTTGGCGACCCCTGGCGTCATAACTCAAAGGCAGGGGCGCTAAACCTTTTTGTTAATTTATTAACATGTGACGCGCGGAGGTTGGCCACACTGGAATAATGTTGCCCGCCCTGACATATTTAATTTCGTTTCGTATTTTAAATTGGGAACGTTTTACTAGGTTCTAATTTTCTAAATTAATTCATAATTCAATTGCGTCACGTTGTAAAGGGTGCACCGACCTTTTCAAATTTTGGTCGGTTTGTGGAACATAAATTAATATAATATACATTCAAATAATTATTTCATTATCCCATCTCTGTTTTTCAAGAGCAACAGCTCTGCTTGGTGAGAATCGAACTGCGAAACCCCAGGCCGCGGGTGCAAAGCCTAAGCATACACCACTGACATTGAAAATACGCCTAAATAATATATTGATTAACGGTTGCTTTTAATGGAATCATTGTAAGAAAATATGGCATATTCAGAAAAGAAAGATTCTAAGTCAACGAAATAACAAACTCAATCATTATCTACAGCCAAGCAGCTTCCGTGGTGCAGTTGGAGGTCCGCGGGTTCCATTCCTGCACCGAGAGAAATGTTTGTGTAGTCCACAAATATTTGTCTCAGGTTTGGGTGTTTTGGAGACGGAAAAGTCTCTCGTAGTTTCTGATACCCGCGACACAAGACTTAATTGATTTTAATATGGGATCAGGACTACGTAAATGTGATGTAGCGCCTACCCTATTTATAACGGAGACTTATGTGCAAAGAAAGTATAAAATAAAAGTAGTGAAAGTGTAGGATGCTAGCAGCTAGAATAAACAGTGTTTTTATTACGTTTTAGTATACATAATACTAAAATCGCGCAAACAGCGCATCCCTTACACCACAAAAGATGACCCCAATAGGCAAACGAAGCTGCGTGCAAACATTAGTAAACTTTTCATACTCGAGAGCGCAATATATTATGCATTTTTTAATCGCGACACACTTCCGCACAGCGGAACATAGTTTCCGTTTTAATATGCTCTTTCAACCACAAACATGGCGAAATAATCTCTCAATCCTCACAAAAGCGCGGTCACATTCGAAAACACAAACTTTTATATTAAAATGTGCCATAGTTTCTGTTTAAGCGGGACCTCTGTTGCATTTGAAAGTATACGTTAGAATTTCAACTCTATTACTATAGTATTACGGTGCACATTCGATTGCGATTAAAAATCAATTAGGCCACTTTTCTGCGCGCGATTCGTATTGATCACTGGGTCGTTTTTCTCTTTCTGACATGTGGATATGTGGGGCTATTTGGTGGGTCGTCCCGCTCGCACGTAAGTTATGCCTGAGTATGTACTCTAACATCACTTTTCATTTCATTCGCCAACAAGTCAGTATGGTCTGCAGAGCAATCTTTACTGTTTTAAGTTTTAGGTATTAACTGGTGGTAGGTCTGTCATTGGGAGGCCGCCTAGGTAGGTACCACCGCAATGTCTGTTTCTCCTATTCATTATCAGTCCGGAATTAGGAATTTGTATCCACCCGCCCCCTATCACATCGTGGGACGGAACATACAAGGTGAAATGTGGGTGTCCTTGTAGCGCCTCTCCTCTTTAGGGAAAAAGGCGTGAGTTTATGTATGCATGCATGTGACATAGAATTTTCTATATAATCTACTACCAACACGCTAATTGGTTTCCTAAGTCTAAATCCCAAATTCCATAACCCAGAATTACAATTGCTTCTATGTACCATGAATCCTTTGCATTTCTAACTATAAAGTGGTGTACACATTAATCTTTCAATAAGGGAGGGTTCAAGAGGTCTTAGCTTCCTGCCTCGGTTATATTCCATCTGCCGGTTAAGCTCTCACCTGCGCTATGAAAATCCTCTCTTGATGGAGAGCCATTCGATGTACATGGTCTGAAATAAAATCTTTACACAATCCGTTTCCGCGGATACGAGTACAAAGTTTAATGGAAGCATATTTTTTTATTGCTATGACTGTCTAGAAGAGAATGCCATTCACCTGATGGTAAGCGATACGACCGCTCATGAACTGTAGCAAAACCAAACAACACCTTGAATCACAAAGCAATGCTCGGCATTCCACTGCGGTTGCCGTCCTAAGACATTAGATGGAAAGTCTCAATATGTCCAGTAGTTACTCCGGCTACCATGTCCTTCAAACCAGAACGCAATAGTGCGTTTAACTCCAGGCTGATAATGAGTAATAATATCCAATATCACTTTACCGACCTGGGATTCGAACCCAAGACCACAGCGTTATAATCGTACCGTTGTACAACTGCGCCATGGAGGCAATCGGCAATGTCTATTAAAATATGTAATTTCCATAAATAAAAGTAATAATAAACGAATAATGAGAAACAGTCCTGAATTAATAGCCAGATACGTATACTCAATTGAGGGTGCAAACAAATATCGGTCCAATGTTTACCCGATACAAATATTTTTTCTCTTTTGGGAAAGAATTTTTTATTGGGGCCTGGTTAGGTTCCGAAGTAAATAATTTGCGATCACAGTTTTGCCTTGATGCGGTTGAAGGTTCAAATCTATCATTTTCTATTTTTATTTTGGACTTACCTCTTCTGTCAATAGCAAAACACCCTTTTTCGACACCTAATTTTTTTTATTCCAACCATACCTACAGTTCGAGCCGTTTGAATCAATTTACGTAGTCCGACGTGCGAACGCGCGGTAGAGCGGCACAGCGATAGAGCCAGAACGTAGAGTCAGAATGGTAGAGTTAGAATATACGAATTCGGTGGGACGTTAGCTTAGTAATTTGTTGACTGCCCGAACTGCTATTTGCGCCGACTGTAAATATATTAGGGGTGGAAAATGTATGCTCGTTTGCTTTTTACGGCTCTCGTTTTTCCTTTTTGCGAACGATAATTAGCAAGATAACTCTCTTTGTTTAATTGTTTGGGAAATGTACTGGTAAATGTACATTTTCGAGATTATACTTTAAGAGAATTTGGTGTAAGAATAAACGATGTTATTTTCAGGTGGTAGGGACACTTTGCTTGCTTTTTTGTTTTGAGGTGTCTGTGCTGGTCAGCAATCTGCAAATGAGAGCAATTATTTTAGTCTGAGTGGTAGTATTGCGTTAGTATGGTTTTACCACTCTCAATTATTATCTCGATTGTGTCGGAGGCCCGTGCCCTACAGTAGGACGTATATGGGGTGATACATTTTTACAGTAATTGAAATAAAAAGATTAATGAGATTATTTTAAACAAGACAACGTGAGTACAATGGATGTATGTAAAGTCTACAAAGCCACTTTATGTCATTATGATGGACTAGCTGTTAGTTATCTGAATGTAAAAAAAAAGTAAAGGGTTGACACCCAATTAGCAGCATTAACTAAAATATAAGCCAAATAATTATTCTACAAACTAGATAGAAATGTTGTTGCACCGGCCCTACGTAAATACAGTGTAAGAGTAAGCAGGAGAAAACAAATGACACAAGACCGTTTTCCTCTGCCTTGTTGCGTGATACAGTCCAGTGTCTTACTTGAGGAATAGTTCATATTTAGAGTCCCATCTCTAAATATGAATGGTCCTTTATCAACTTCTCTCGCCTTCCATTGACCTCTATTTCAAATGATGTCTGTATTAAACATCGACAAGAAAGTTCTTTCATGCCGATATAGACTGCATGATGTGACCTTACCGCTTGCATTTTTTTTATAAACGCATATAGTTTTTAATTCAATTCTATAAGAAAAGTCTCGTGTCGCAGATATCAAAAACTAGGCTATCCTTTTTGTCTCTAAGACCCAAACCTGAACCAAAGATTTTTGTGTCACAGAAACATTTGCTTCGATGTAGGTATGGAATTCCTCGCTTCTTGTGTTACAATTGACTTTATAAAAAACTGCGTCACCTAATCGGCCCAAAAAACTTCGAATACCACCGTCCACTGTCCGTCTGACTACCAAGGAACCAGCTTATTAAGGCAACTATAAAAAAGAAGTCAGACACTTTTGATGGCTCATTCATCTTGCCAGAAACTTAACTATATAACTTCTAAAGCCACCGCTATCGGAACTTCATAATAGCTGATCGTGTGATGCCTATGTCCGAGGCATGCGCAGACAAACTTTCATCTTTTATAAAATAACAAAAGTCTAGCCACGGGCTCTTGCTCTATAATGTAAAATCTGCTTCGCCATACACTATAAATAGGGTACATTCAGACAGTTTTCTGAGACTATTCAATATTCTTTATGTCCTGCCTAAACCAGCCACATAAGGTCGCGTAAAAACAATTCCAATACATTACTATAAATTATTTAGCTCGCAAACTAAACGGAGCGTTGAAACGTTTGGCTGGGGATAATGAACCGTTAAAATAAACAGCTTTGGCTGCATATTGTTCGCTGTTTATTGATTTCGTGCTGCCAAGTGCTAGTGTTGGCACTACACGTGGAGTATCTTGGAACATGTGTATTCAGTCTGTATGATCTTGAGAGGTATTAATAATATCAGCCCATACCTTCGATTAAATATATACTAGATATAGGGTTCGGAACAAAATCACAACCCAAAAGTGGCCGAGATTGCTTATCGACGGTGAAGTACCAATACCTCCTAACTATGTTTTTGAGAAATAAACTTTCTAATCGTTTTTTTTAAATATAAAGGTATTATGCCGATGTTTTAGTGAAATCTCCTAAGTTTATTTTACCATACATTTACATTATTACTATTCCCCATTAATAAATATAGTAAATACTTTTTATTTTGGCAAAAATGTAGGGGTTTTTTTCACTTTGTGTGAATTTATGACTTTGTCACTTAGGAGTTATTGGCACTTCGCCGTCGTTATACTTATACGTTTGAATTTCGAACTGCGAGATGCAGCAAAAAGTTTTAAATTATAATCAACTTCAGGTAAAAATTAAACCATACTCCTTTAAATTAAGATTTCGTATGTTTTTGGACCATACTAAAATCAAATAAGAGCACACGCTTATTTGTGCTCTTATTTCTCTTGCAGTTTTTAGGCCGTTACTTATAATTCAGTGTATATTTGATCGAAGACCCATACAAGTCCCAATGCAGGGCACGGGTCTTCTTAACAATCGAGAGATCGATTGAGAGGGAAAGGCCATAGAACAAAGATTTTATTATTAAGATAGATTTCAAACGACTCTTTAAAAACCCACTTTTGTTAGGAAGCTCTAGTTGCTAGACTAACTTTAAACTTTAATTAACATAATAATAATCTTTAAGCCACAGTAAATGTAATACTGAATACAGATCACTCTTAAAATATAAATGTGGTAATATTTTTTTTGCATTTTAGTTCCCTAATTTTTTGAAGATTGTTTTATAAACTTTTAGAATATTATACATATTATTTTTTCTATTTCATGGAATGAGTTATTATTTTACAACTCGCCCACATGACGTCATAAAGTCACAGCATGACGTCATAGCTTCGACCGCGGGGCAAGTTACGTACCCTGTGACGCGAGAACTAGAGAATTTTCACTCCCATTACATCTAGTACTGAAACTATTTCGAAGATTACACTTAAACTGATTCGAAGAATAAAATATATTTTTTCACTACTAATTTAAACAAATATTATTGGATATTGTAGCCAGAGTAACTACTGGACATATTGAGACTTAACATCTTATATCTCAGGATGGCGAGCGCAGTGGAATGCCAAGCATTTCCTTGTAATTCAAGGTGTTGTTTGGTTTTGCTACTGTCCATCAGGCGAACGGCATGTACGTCTCGACATTTATTGCAATAAAAAAAGGAAGTAAAAAACAATGATTCTATTCAAAGCTTACAGCAACTCAGAAATTCCTGTTCCTATCATACTCACTAATGTAAATGGTAATTATTTATTTATTTTATCATTTTATGTATTATACAGAGATACTGTTTAGAAATTATACCGTTATGTTCAGCCTCCGTGGCGCAGTTGGTTAGACGCCGCCTATGAAACAAGAGGCCGCGGGTTCGATCTCCGCACCGGGAGAAATGTTTGTGCGGCCCACAAATATTTCTTCCGGGTCTGGGTGTTTGTGAGACCGAAAAGTCTCTCGTAGTTGCTGATACCTACGACACAAGACTCGATCTTAGTGTGGGGTTAGGACTATGTATGTGACTGTTGGGTGTTATTTATTATTTATTATTTATACAATAAGAATAATAGTTCAAGTGGCGGCTTTATCACACTAAGCAATTTCTTAACAACCATTGGATGGGTATATAAATAGGAGCAAAGATGTGAATGTGAAAGAATGCGGAATATGTGTCCGTTTTATAGTTTCATGCCTTTATTACAAGACTAATTACTCGTATAATAATTCCTTAAATAATGTCGAATGCACAGCTAAAACATGAATCTTTCAGAAAAATAACTTTTCCCAAGAGGTACCAAAAACGATTCTAATAATATTATTACTAGCTTTGGCCTTATTTTAAATTGATAAACAAAACTTATGTTAGGGAGGTCGAAACCACGAGCAATATCTAGTACATCACAGAGATGGGAAATAAAACCATAGTCTAACAATGCTATTTAAGCAATTAACCAAATTTCAGGAAGTCTGCATAATATGTAAAGGACGAGATTTAGAATTGCAGCAGATTTTAATAAGAAATGTGGGTAATAAAATACTAGAATGATCATTAAAGCCGGCAGACACTTTTTCGTTTCTCTCCCGGTCCCATTTCGCAACCCCGAGGACCTTATTGCATTCCACGGAGACCTCGTAACATACATGAAGGTACGTGTGTGGCTATAGAAACAGCGGAGCGGCGAGTTTTATCCGGGTTTTAGATATGATCCCTTTTTTGCATACGTTTGGAATTTGGTAACCGATCTAACGGCACTCCTGATAGTTAATTATTACTATATATATCTATATCAGCCTATATACGTCCCACTGCACGGCACGGGCTTACTCTACAATCGAGAGTACGATTGAGAGTGGTTAGGCCATATAGTCCACCACGCTGGCTAAATATTACTAATGTCGTAAAAAAATATTAGTTGTATGGTTAAATACAATTTGGCACGGCAAAAAGAAGTAAATTAATGGAAGACAAAAAGCATATTTTAGCAACCTCCGTGGCACAGTTGGTCGGACGCCAGCTGAGAAACGAGAGGCCGCGGGTTCGATCCCCGCACAAACACAAATATTTGTGTGATCCACAGGTATTTGTTTCGGGTCTGGGTGTTTGTGAGACCGAAAAATCTCTCATAGCTTCTGATACCCACGACACAAGACTAGTTAGGTAAAGTATCAACCGAATTTCAAAGTACTACCCGTAGAATCTTAATTATTTTGGAATAAGATTACTTATGCCCGTACCATATTTCTATGAATTCTTTAGTTCCATGTGTATCAGGGTATAAGCATATTTAGCCCCTTTATTCTAACGTTTAAAAATAATTTAAACGCTGTTTGTATAGCCCAGCGCCGCCTCGTTTATTAAGATTATATATCCACACTAACCTACACGCTTAATGGTTCAAGTTGTGGGGAAATACTCGTAGTTTTTCTCTGATTCCAACTACAAAATCCTACTAATATTATATGTAAATAATAAAGTTTGTATGTTTGTCACTCTTTCACGCTTAAACTGCTGGGCCAATTTGATGAAATTTAGTGTGAAACTAGCTGACACTCTGGATTGACACATAGGATACTTTTTATCCCGACAAAATGTACTGTTCCGCTGGGATGAATCAGGAATTCAAATATTCATATATATTCATATTTGCAATTATTTCAAATTTTAATTGATGCTACGGGACAGGAGAGGACAGAATTGCATGCTTTTTATCATGGGACGATATGTGACGGGACGAAATGGGATATAATGGGACGGGAGAAGACGGGAAAAGCAATGTAGTCGACGGCGGTCACATTAAGTTTAAATATAAAACAATACGCCAAATAATTATGTTGTTGATGTGGACTGGACTCAAAAAGTATATGCATCCGGGTAAAGCCAGGTCAGACCGCTAGTATTACTATAAACTTTAGTTTTATTTTGTGCACCAGGCTTGCATAAGGCTTAACTAATAGCTAGCACTTATTTAGTCTTACTTCTTCTCATTAGATTAGAGAGAATAAAAGTTATTCAGCTTTTGCTTTTTTTAATACCCTGCTCGGTTTTTTTTTTTTGTGTTTCTCTGGAACTTCATTTATGTTCATTCTGAGATTGTTACAGTATTTATATATTTGGCAAATTGACTACAATACACTGATGCGATGATAAGCAATCCGATTAGAGTAAAAACCAATAAGGTATGGATTTATTATGTATTTATAATATATACAAATAAAATAAAATATAAGCAAAAAAAAAAATATCCGAAAATTATTATATGGTGTACTAGATGAAAAACTTATGGTGGTTTGCGAAAGTAATCACATACCGATATCAACTAGTGGACAATACATTTGTGAGGTCGGCATAAATTTGTTAACAGGTGCAAAATAGTCGCTTTTTTAATTATGAAATTGCTAGTCATGTAAATTGCCTCAAATTCAGTCCTGATGGCCAATGGTGGCCACCAGAGGGTCGTACACCAACAGATATGTACATATATATACCTGCATATCGTCATATGCACATATGCCTGCGGTACTGACTATAGTACGGTTACAATGCTGAGGTCTCGGGATCGAATCCCAGGTCGGGCAAAGTAATATTGTAATATCAGGAATTTGTGCTCGATATTAAGAGACAGACCGGCTCCCTGCCACATCGTAGAACGGTAAAACAAGGCTAAACATGGGTGTCCTAGTAGCATTTCTGCCTACCCCTTTTGGGAAAAAGGCGTGAGTTTATGTATGTATCAAAATCTTGTTACACTTTATTCAATCCGTTTGAATGCAACCATTAAAGCGACTGAAATTCTAATATACCTTCGCCTTGTGAATAAATACCTTGTGAATAAAATAATGTGGCGGTAAAGTGCAAAGTTTGAACCTCTAGATAATCGGTCAGCGCGACCCATTTGGGAATTGGCGCGCGATAATAACTAATATCTGTGCCAAATCGCGTGTACATCTGCCGAGGACGCTCCGATGTCCCGCTTAATGGTATAACTTACCATAATTATTGATGTTACTGTAAATTGAGTCAATATTCAAGTAAGAAGAGAAAAGGTAACCAATAAATTGTGGATTGTGTTTTAAAAAAGAGAATGGACTGCATAGTTGATTTTTACCATTTACATGCAAAAAAATACATTGTGAAAAGGGTCGATTTAAAAAAAATGTTCTAATGGCGAAATGATCATGCCATTCCCCTCATGGACAGTAGCAAAACCAAACAACCTCATGAATTACAAAGCAATAGTTGGCATTCCACTATACTTGCCATCCTGAGACATAAGGTGTTAAGTGTCAATATGTCCAGTAGATACTCTGGCTACAATGTCCTTCAAACCAGAACACACCAGTGCATTTATATTGCTGTTTGTCGCGAGAAATAGACATAGCGATTGTAATTATCCAGGCGGCCTTTCACATATTAGAGACCTTCCACCAGTACTAAGTACTTCAGAACCTTCCACATCTATTGCTAAGTAACGCGTAGTCGACTATTAAGTCAACATACCAAGTAACCAACTTCCTGTTCCTACCCTCAAGCTACCACAAACATTAACTCGTAAACAAACACGTTCTTAAAAATATCTCGGAGAATATCGAACCGTTGTTATTACACGGCGCGTTTTATACGCAAAGACAAAGTAAATGAGCGTGGAAATCCCTCATGGTGACGCGAAATTCACAAAGAAGCCGAGTTTGAGAGGCTCTCGGCTGTTACTCACGCAAACGCGCCGTTCTACTTAATTGCCGAAACGTGCCTCGCGAGAAACTCACAATTGCACACCTCTGTATTAATCTCACCTAATGCGGAACGTTTTACACCGAGCCGAGCTTATATATTTGTCATTTTTTGCTTTTCTGACTTCAGAAAAAGAGGTAATGTGTTTGGACAGAGAAAAAAAATAACTTCAAAGAAAGTGCCTAACCATTACCGCAAAAACATTACAGCACGAGTCTCTAGTATTGGTAGGAGGCCCACGCTGTGAAGACAGGACCAGGATTTTTAACCCTTTTTTGTGGACGATTACGTTTGTAAATAGAATACCGTTTCTTGGAATACATTCCAACCGGTTGAGGACGATGCAGGTTCTGTGTTACACGATCAACAATGGCACGCATTTTATTGACACCGAGCATTGAAGCTCGGCGGGTCCCCGGGAATGTCTAACTCGTCTTTAACCTGCAACGAAATCTATTCGAATGCTACTGCAATTCTTGGCCAAGAGTCCTAAGCTAGGATAGAATTCTGTTATGGGTATTTACGTATAAGAGGTTCTCGGGGTGACTGATATGACGTCAACATATCACAGCTTCTTAATGTTATAACTAACCTATTAAAGTTGGTCAGCCTCTAACTTTTGCCCGTTGGAGAATCTTGACTCTGCGAATCGAATATTGCTTCCAAATTTATCAGTAGGTACTATCGCGCAGCAGAGAATGCAGAGAACTTCAACTGCAAATGACTGCTTAGGTGCTTCAGGGCATTAAGTACAATAACTTTGGTTCTATAATGTATCTCTTTTTTAAATATTAGTCATATTATATATTAATATGTTATGTTGCGCAACCAATTATAAAATACCCTGCAGGCCTAATAATTTATTTATTTATTTATTTGAGGACAACCAATGGTAATTACAATGATTTTTAAATTTAATACATAATTGATTTGGTATCATGCTTAAAGTATTACCTGTAGGTGCCACAACATGCATAATAGAATTTTGGAGTATTAGACAGACTTAACATTAAAATTAAGGTGACATTAACAAGGTTATTTAGAACACAATAAAAAACAGAAACGTAACAACTCCGTGAATGACATCATATCATAATCAGACTAAACATAATATTATTATAACAAAATGACATACTTCTAAAATAATATAAGTCCACTAAGTGCTAAAACTTAACTAATTACAAAAATCACAGTAATAGTACGGTAACACAGCAATATAAAATCAACAAAATCACAACAAAATTAAATTAAATTAGCTATAGAAATTGAATGAATTTTTAATAAAACTTGAATAAGACAAAACAAAAACAAGAAACATAAATTCAATCATTGAAATTATTAATATTAATATTTTAAAAGTACAGTAACATTATACCATGCAATAGAGACAACACAAAAAAGACAATAAAAAATTTAAAAAAGATAATATAAATATAAATAGCAACCACGTAACAATATTGGAATTTAAAATATTATACCATTTCTTTTAAAATATTATTAAATGTGTGATGAAATATCGTATACCATAAAATTATTTGTGTATCACTGTACTAGCCATTCCTAACATTTCCAACAAAAGCTATTCAATAATCTCACGTAGATGTTATTTGCCAATGATGATGGTAATAATTATGATGATATTGACCAAGGAGCTTCCTTTAATTAATATTTAATCCTTACGAATTTTCCCAAAAGTTTCTAACATATAACATAATATGTAAACTCTACTAAGCGGCACTAACGATACCTCCAAGAATAACACTATTTCGCCCGTACAATATGTAAAATATAAATTATGCACTATATATTTATTATATATTTTTGTTGGTATTTAATATTATTTCTCTTTATTTCGTACATATTATTTTTTAAATTTTTATACATCATATTATATATATAAACAAAAAAAAAAAATATGTCATATAAAAATATAAAAAAGTAATGACCCTTCGGTGGCGGGGCTTAAGACCCAAGCCACCGGCGGTTAGGGATCCAAAGAGAGGAACCTTCTCACAATGCGTGCCGTGTCCAACAATACCGCTTTTTGGATCTGGCTCTTGACCCAACGACCAATTGAGAGCCTCTGAAGATGTTGGTCGAGGCTCTTTGGTATCAGTCCATGTGCAGAAACAACAATCGGGACAATAACTGTGGAGTCCACATCCCACATGTCGGTAACCTCGTGTGCCAAATCTAGATACTTAGACAATTTGTCTTTTTCAGCTTTAACGAGGTTATCATCATGTGGAACAGTAACATCAACAAGTATTGCCCGGCGCGTCAATCGATCAATTATCACAATATCAGGCTTATTGGCGACAATAGTCCTGTCTGTGATAATAGATCGATCCCAGTATAGCGTTGCATGACCATTTTCAAGAACTGGTTGTGGAACGTACTGGTAATATGGCGTTTCAAGAGTCACAAGTCCATATCGAAGAGCAATTTGCTGATGTATGATCTTGGCTACTAGGTTATGCCTATGCAAATACTCGCCGTTAGCAAGATGCGAACAACCGGAGATAACATGCCTGATTGACTCGCCCGGACGGTGGCATGCCCGACAAATGTCGACCGTACCGTCCTTCAGGATGTATTTCCTATAGTTGTTCGTCTTAATAACTTCGTCCGTAATTGCAAAGACAAAACCCTCAGTTTCTCCAAAGAGGTTACCGAAACGTAGCCAAGATACAGACGCAGGTCGGTCCACATCAGGTCCATGGAGGGCCCGATAGAACCGACCATGCAGCTCTTTGCTCTTCCATATTTCCTCGCGATCTTTCACGCTCATCACCAATGGTTTCCGCCAGTTCTCATTCGCCAACGAGAGCGGGGTAAATCCTTTATCTATCTTAACTACAACCCTATGAATATCCACGTCGCTGTGGAGGAAATAATCCCTAAGATTGCACACCTCGCGATTATGCAAGTCCTTAGCATTAAGGATGCCTCGGCCCCCACATCTCCGCGGGATGTACAATCTCATCACTGACGATCGTGGATGATGCATACGATGTGCAGTCAGTAGAGTCCGGACTTTACGATCCAGGGCATCCAATTCGGTCTGAGTCCATCTGAGTATGCCAAAAGAGTACATAAGCACAGGCATAACCCAACCGTTGAAGGCGCGAATCTTGTTACCACCCGACAAAAGACTGTTGAAAACTTTTGCCAGGCGGCCAAAGAAACGCTCCTTCAGTAATTGCTTTACGTCTGCACTCAAAATACCCAGTGTCTCTGGCATACCCAAATATTTGTAGGTTTCTGTCTCGGAAAGGGATCTGAGTCTTACAGCCTCAGAGACTTGTACGCCATCAGAGACTGCAACTTCTCCCCGCTTGACATGGATAACCGCACATTTATCTACACCAAACTCCATATTGATTGAGTTGCTAAATTTTTCAGTTATTTTTAACAACTCAATCAATTCTGTTTGTTTTGATGCAAATAACTTGAGATCATCCATGTAAAGCAAGTGAGAAATAGGCTCAGTCCCTCTCCGTAGACGGTAGCCTAACCCCGAATCCTTCAACAGAGTACTAAGAGGATTCAGGGCCATGCAAAACCACAGTGGACTCAGACTGTCACCCTGGAATATACCCCGCTTGATTTTTATAGGCTCGTCATAATCAGGAGGACCCATACTACCTGGATATCTAAGGACAGTGGTCCACTGCCCCATACAAGACCCAAGAAAGGTGCATAAGTTTGTATCAACTTTGTACAAACTCAACACCCTCATGAGCCAAGTATGGGGCACCGAATCAAATGCCTTTTTATAATCAATCCAGGCAGCTGATAAATTCCTACGATTCTGACGAGCCTGTTGGCAAATGGTCATGTCTATGAGAAGGAGTTCTTTAGTACCACGAGACCCACTTTTGCATCCTGTTTGGCCTGGGAAAAGAATATTGTTTGAGGTGAAATGGTGTGCTATTTTAGCCCGTAAAATGGATGTAAAAAGTTTATATATGGTGGGGAGGCATGTAATGGGTCTGTAATTTTTTGGGTCCGTGGTACTACCAGATTTGTAGAGGAGGTGAGTAACACCGGTAGTCATAAATGTTGGAAGCAATCCTCCATCAAGCGCATCCTGGAATTGTGCTGCCAACCGAGCATGCGAACTTGGAAGCCATTTCAACCAGAAATTGTGCAAACCGTCCGGACCAGGAGACTTCCAGTTTTGTGTCGGACGGATTGCAACCAGGACATCTTCTGAACTGATTGAAACAGCTTCCATAATTGGTATAGACTCACAAGCTCGCTCAACAACACCAAACCAGTCGGCTTCAGTGTGGGAGATAGGTGACGACCATATATTTGCCCAATAATTACGCATGTCATGAATATTAGGCAGCCGCCCATCTACCACACTTTGTGGAGAACGCTCCCAACATCTATACACCCTCTTTTGGTCACTTTGGAAAGTACGATTCTGCTGGAATCGATCCCACCGCTTCCTATAGCGGCGAATGCGGCTCGCCCACGCATAAACTTTTTGTTTGTAGTAGTCTATGCGCTCTGTGACCCAAAGACCATAATCCCGGGGACATATATTAGTCCCAGAAAAGGCCTGGGCCACAAAACGCATGACCCTTTGCCTACTGTTTCCATTTCGGAAAGCAATAAGCTTGCCGATGAGAGTTCGAGCCTTGTTGATACGGTTCTCGATCCTACGCTGCCATGCAGGCACAGTCGCAACATCTCGAGTGGTAGTAATATTATTAATTGGAAATTTGACATTAGCCACTCGACATGCTGCGACGGCCGCGCAGTAAAGGATCGAATGCGTATCAACAAGGTCCCGACTGGACTCCATATAGGTAGAAACAATGGAGTCCAATGCTCCCATCAGCGCTAAGTTTCGTCTATGCGTAGGCAAACGCGGCACGCGCGGTCTACAGGACGCTGGTATGGATTTATATTCCAAAATCGCACTCTCCAAAGTCCTTCTCAAACGCTGTTGATCCTGGGGACTTACAGTGTTGTCTAGATTGTCCACCAGCTCAATATCAGCAGCAGGGATGGATGGTGTTTCTGCAGCTCGCTGGGTGATAGGCGTGATAACATCTAGAGCAACACATGCTTCAGTACGCAGCCGCTCAAGTGCTTCATCATCCAACAACTTACGTCGTTGGATAAACCGCACTTGATCCGATTATAATATTATTATTATTATTTGTTCTCAATAGCTTATTACTATTTCTTTTTTTTTGCTATAACAAATTCACATTGTTTTTGATTCTCCAGTGTAATCCTACGTGATGGTCGCCCGCGATACCGTTGCAAAACAAAAATGTAAATGTTCTATGCAAATAAATAAATAATTATTATTATTATTATTAAGTTACTGCGATAGATTAAGGCGCGTCTGCAGGTAGAGAGGGATATGTGGTCACCCTACTCAAATAAAATACCCACCGTACAGGCTCACGGAACCATATCTCATTCCGGGGTAAGCCATTGTATTTCCGGTGTCAAAGAGGCCGCCTTAAAAATGTAAACTGAGAAGAGAAGATTATCCTTCTCAAGATACTTTGTCTGGACTTTGCTGCAGTTATCATCATAGTGCATTATGGTTATAATAACATAACTGCAAGTTTGCAATATCAATAAAATAATATTCATTAAAACTAAAAATATCGGATACTATGATGATTTATGTATATTTACTTCATGTCGATTTTAATGTCTTTTTTTACTGGAGGTACGTTTCTCATATGTGAGAGGCCGCCTGGGTGGGTACCACCGCAATGTCTATTTCTCCCACCAAATAGCAGTTTAAATGCACTGTTGTGTTCCGGATTGACGGGCATTGTAGCCAGAGTAACTACTGGACATATTGATACTAAACATCTTATGTCTCAGGATGGCGAGCGCAGTGGAATGGCAAGCATCGCATTCCAATTCAAGGCATTGTTTGGTTTTGCTACTGTTCATGAGCGGTCGTATCGCTTACCATCAGGCGAACGGCATGCTCGTATAGTCATTCAATGAAATAAAAAAAAATATGTCAATTATGCCGATGATTCTATGCCAATGGAAAGTACCTCGTCCGTTTTTTTTCACTCACAGATATACTGACGGACAATACATGATCCAATAAAGGTTCCGCTTATCCAATTTTTGTACAGACACCTCAAAAAAATACAACCCGTAAAAAATGAGCATGGGTAAAATTTTTAACCGTATTTTTATCCTTAAATCTAAACTTGTACGTGTCTCACTTATGTGAAATGGTTGAAATAGAACAGTAGAACATAGGTAACATCATAAACAACAGTTGTGTTGTTCTTGCAAATAATTCCGCCGGTTCGCGAGACGAATTAAACCTATTAATTAGGGTCCCGACGCGATAGCGCCGGTGCCTCGCGCCACCCATTATAATTTTACATTGTTATTTATACCCGTTCAGGTGCGTGAGTGGAGTAAATTGTTACATCTTTATACGTTGAATGCTTTCCTTTTATATCTATATATATATATCTACCCTATGGTATATAGGAGTATATCGAAGCCGGGTGGTAGTAGTTCAATGTAACTAAAAATGTTGCTAAAAAAGGTAATTTCTTTGTGATGTTTTAAATATCATCGTGTTTGGGGGACAATCCATGTTTTTGCTAAAATAATAAATCAAGCCCTGGAGTACCATCATCATCATCATCATCATCATATCAGCCACAGGAAGTCCACTGCTGAACATAGGCCTCCCCCAATGATCTCCACAATGACCTGTTGGAAGCGGCCTGCATCCAGCGACTTCCTGCGACCTTAGTCAGATCGTCCGTCCACCTTGTAGGCGGGCGTCCGACACTTCGCTTGCCTGTACGTGGCCTCCACTCGAGAACCTTTCGGCCCCAACGGCCATCGGTTCTACGAGCTATGTGCCCGGCCCACTGCCACTTCAACTTGCCAATCCTATGGGCTATGTCGGTAACCTTGGTTCTCCTACGGATCTCCTCATTCCTGATTCGATCTCGTAGGGAAACACCGAGCATAGCCCGCTCCATGGCTCGTTGAGTGACTTTGAGCCTTTTAATGAGGCCCACAGTGAGAGGCCACGTCTCGGTGCCGTATGTCATCACTGGAGTACCATAGCGTCTTTAAAAATTAAAGGATGCCTTTTTTTTAGGAAGAGCTGTGTATTACCACAAAAATTAAATAGTCACTTTTTATTAGCAACATTTTAGTTGCATTGTGTCTGAAGTTACTAAAACTAACACCTGGCTTCGTTTTCAGTTGCTGTCTAGATATACCCTTTAGAGAGAAAGAAGATGATTTTCTCTTATCTAAATAGCAACTAGTGCACGTAATGGTGGCTTGGGTATATAAATTACTTCATGTGGGTCGTATTTCTAGTTCAACCTATTACAATTTTGGCAGTTGCCTCTAGTCCCTAGATAAACTGTCTGAGCATTCCATCATCCTGTGTATTCTAGCCGCTTTGTCAAGACAGTATACTCCAAAATCCATCCAAAGGTTGTCTGGTAGAGATCGCTTATTAGTGGTAAGACCGCCTTTTGTACTTTTAATAGATATTATTTCTTTTTAATGTTATGTAGTTTTTGTGTACAATAAAGATTAGATTAAATAGAAATATATTCAAAAAGGTCTTCAGTGCCCTTTCCTATTGTTTTATTTATAGAGTTTGTAATTTTCAGAAGAAATTGAAATTAAAAATGTAGGCGCAAATAACAGCTCGGCAAAAAGGTCTTCAATGCTCTTTCTTATTCTATTATTAAATCCTTTGTTTTTTCTATAAAGTTTAAAATTGGGATAAGAAATTGAGATTAAAGAAATAAACGCAAGTAACAGCCTGGCATGATTATATCGAATGGTGAGAGACAATCGTCTTCAACTAATTTACAAATATATTTTTTCTCACTTTTCTTCTTTTATCTAGACGACACTGTACTAACCATTACACATAGAATTTTGCTGAGCCAGAATAAAAACCGTCATTAGTTTTCCCAGACCTATTTCGTCTGTATGTTGCAATATATAATATAAAACGGAGCGAACCCCAGTTGGAACTAAGAGCTGCGTACCTCACAAACTCAAATAACTGCTTTAACATACTGAGAAAATTACGGGAATACTTAACTTGTATATGAAAATGAAGGTGAGGGAAATTTAAATTATATTAATATTGCTCAGAGGTGCTGGCACTACGCTCGGTATGTAGTATATACTGTTATATACTAGGGTGTAAAATTTTACTGTACGACCAAGTGGGTGCCATTCTTAGGTGTTATGGCTGAATTTTGATTTGGTGTGTAATCCGGTATTTGATATTGATTTTCGAGGTACTGGGACATATTTGAGTGCTAAGATCGTGCAAAAGTTTAGTTTTAATTAGATAAGCTCATAGCTAAGAGGTAGACAGGTAATGTCATCACCGCCAATCGTAGTTCGCCAATCTTATTCTAGTCTCAAAATGTCTGCCTTTAGTTTTTTGTACTGACTTATTGATTTGTAATTTTTCATTAAAAAAACCCGAAAAGATTAAAAATAGTCGCATAAAGTGGCTCAACCTGGGCATCGAACGTTCCACAGGCCCCCAGCATAAACATATTGCCAAAATACCAATGGGAGTTAGGACACTGTTATACTGGTGGTAGGTCTCTCATATGTGTGAGGCCATCTGGGGGTACCACCGCAGTGTCTATTTCTCCCGTCAAATAGCAGTGTAAATGCACTGTTGTGTTTCGGATTAAAGGACATTGTAGTCAGAGAAACTACTGGACATATTGAGACTTAACATTTAATGTCTCAGGATGGCGAGCGCAGTGGAATGCCAAGCATTGCTTTGTAATTCAAGGTGTTGTTTGGTTTTGCTATTGTTCATGGGCGGTCGTATCGCTTACCATCAGGCGAACGGCATGTTCGTCTCGCCATTCACAGCAATAAAAAAAAAACACTTCAATATCCGAATAAAAATAAACCTAAACCAAATATATATTTTAAGACAATATTCTTAAACCAAGCCATACTACATAACAATCCCACACAGCCTGACCTATTTGCACAGCTCAAAAAACAATATAATAAAGCCGATCCGTCCGGCAAGTACAGGATGATGTTTTATCAGATCTGGGCGAGTTAACGAGACCGCAGGCAGTTAGCGAAAGTTACGGCACGCGGCCCGTGCGCCTAATTGCTGTATAATTATGGACCATAACATACGACCGGGATTAGCTTCTGCTTTATGTATGCCTCTCGTGATTTTATACTTCATTTTTAGAACACCTTGTTGTGTATTGATTATTGGGATTGCTAGAAAAGTAGAGCGTAGATTTATTGTACAGAAGTATGGTAATAATTATTTAAAATATATACCGATAATTTTGTTTATATTGTATGATCCAAACGATAGTTATTAGGATTCATAAATCGACAAAGCGCTTCGAGAAATGTTGTGCCCTTGCACCTTGGCTGTGGTTGTGTCTTGGCGGGGGCACGATAGATAGCAGATGTACTATTTCTAAATGAATACATGGACTCATAAAAATAAATAAGGAAAGCCAATTTATAAACCATAAACGTTTGCTTGTAAAGCACAAATTGAAATCAGAGATAATAATGAATAAGATCCCTCTATCCTTCATAATATGAGGCGCAGTATAAAATAATAAAACGATCAAAATACCCTCATATTTCATGTTATACGTTAATTCCATCAAGTCAGCGTGAAAACTTTTATTTAGTAAAAAAATATGGCCCAAATATCAAATTGAAAATTTAAAAGTATAACAACGAGGTCAATTGGACTATCATAAAAGCTCTTTGTTTGTAAAACGCGGAACAATTTTATTTATGCCGCACAGATTTTAGTTATAACGCAAATTGATGAACAATTTTTCTAGTTGACGTCCAAAAAAAGTTTATTTTATATTTGAGTTGTTACAGGCCTGAAAATACCTTGAATATACCGGGTATATCCAGACTGCGATCGAAAACGAAGCCAATTGTAGTTTTAGTTACTTCAGTCACTATGCAACTAAAAATGTTGCAAAAAACACGACAATTTTTTATAAATATATTTTTTTCTTATCGTCGTATTTGTGTGGTAAATACATTGTTTTCCTAAACTAATAATGTAAATCCTTTTATTTTTTAAAACGCTATAGTAGGCAAGGGTTTATATTATTTTAACAAACAATGGATTTATCACCCAAACAAGACAATATAACACCGCAAAAAATGCTTTGGGTCTATTGTAATATAAACTACCATCTGGCTTTGTTTTCGGTCGCAGTCTAGATACATGTGTATCGCATACCAGATGTGATGTGGGCACTGATCACCACGGAATGGGTCCCGAAGGTTTATCGACCACGTGGAAGACCTAGACTTAGGTGGCGAGACGAATGGGATACCTATTTGGAAGATTGGTCACATAAAGCCCTTGCCCGGGATGCATGGAAAGCGAACAGAGTGGCCTTTGCCCTGCAATGGGACGCCACAGGCTCGTAATAATAAATCACCTATACCACTGAGTTCTATATTTGATTGACATGGTGGAAAACATCCACATATTTTCTCGTTTCGTGGCATCTACATATTTTCTGCTACATTAACTAGGTCGGCTGTCCAGTATCAACCTTGAATATGGACATCCATCGCTATTGCACATAAAAACGAAGGCGTACTTTCAGAAAATCTGTGCTAAAAAGACACGAACGATAAAATAGGTAAAGGAACTCACAATCGCATACCATCTTTGATCGGGGGAAAAAAATCAGAATTTTTGTATCAACGAAAAATTATTTCGTCGCCGTCGATACGAGAGCTATGCGGGGCGGATTCCACATTTTTTTCAGCCTTAATTTCATCAAAAGGGTTGATGAGTGACATTTCGCTACACTCGCCTAAGGCCGGCCGACAAAAGACGCCCGGTTTCGGAATAACTCCGAGTTTCACGCGTGGACGCATTTCGTGAGGGTATTTTTGTGTCTTTTTGTTAATTTTTCGCCGGAGGGCGGGCGTCTATCTGCCTGCTTCGATTGGTACAAATAACAAAACCATTCTGCGCGTCACCTCGCTTGTGAAACGCGATAGTGGCTATTCATGATTAGAACAATGGGAGTGTAATTTTTTGCCGGCATGGGTGTTTGTGTTGAAAATAGATGTGAATTTTCATTCAAGCGTCAAGTATCGTATTGTGTGGGAAAATATACATAGAGATAATATATCAATGTGTACTTAGAAAAAGATGGCTTTACGGCAGATGCTGGATGTGACAAGTCGAAGACAGCGAAATAGCGCAACTTGGAGAAGGCCTTTGTCCAGCAGTGGACAGCAAAAGATGATGATTATGATGATGAGTTAGAAAAAACTTAATACCGATTCCAACGAGTTGCTTTAAATATATATAGAATAGAGTTCAAATATGGTAATATCTAACGTTTAATTAAGTTGATAATTAAACATTAATAGTGTTCGAATCCAAGGGGCCACTTCTGACTTCTCGTAGTCATGTGTGTATTGATAACAATTATTATCAATCACCACGCACTGTGACAGTGAAGGAAAACATAGTGAAACCTGCATACTATAGCAATTTATAAGAATTTATATGGTATGTAAAGTTCGCCAACCCGCACTTGGCCACCGTGGTGGACTATATGTCCTAACCACTGCCAATCGTACTCTTGATTGTAGGGGAGGCTCGTACTCTGCAGTGGGGCGTATATGAGCTGATACAAATATAATATAAGTGTAGAATGGAAATATCTCTTTGTAAATAGCCTTTTTAAGTGTAGAAGGAGTGGGTTAAATTATATAATGAACACTAATAAAGATAACCTCATACATCAACAACATAGTACGTACAACCCTTCACACTCAACCCCGCAATTATTTCAAGCATCGCAGAAGAACCTTTTCAATTCCCACGTCAATTCGAAAATCTTGAGTTAAACGTGTTTTTGAGTTCCAAACCAACCCTCTCATCCCTGTGAGACAAAAATTCTATACAAATTCGGTACTACCCTCATCCCACCCTCTTTGACAAGACACCCCTAAATGGCGTTTTTCCTCGGGTTTAATGAAATATGCTAATTTTTATAATGGAATACGTGGCCTATCGGAACCGGGGGACGCTGCAAAAAATGTTTTGTTCAACATAACTCGGATTTGGTTTTTGAAATTAGTGTGCTCATGGTTTAGGAGTGATTGGGGTTAATAGGTTCGATTCCTGTGATTGCAGATGAGTAGTTGATACGTCTTGGCGTAATAGGATTGAAATTAATGGCGGCAAACTTAATCATTTTTGTATATTTTTTGGGGCAGTGTATTTTACAGTAGTCCTTCTTAGTTTGCATGCAAATGTGATGCAAATGATTCGAGATAAATTTAAAGGTACTACAAGGCTCTATATGCAAACTTTTCAGCATATTTATTTTGTTCAGTATGAAGATAAAAATGCATGATCTTCGAACCCACTTTTAACATTGAGAAAAAAGTTTTTATTATAATTTATAACCCGATAATCAAACCCATACGTTCCACCTAGTGAAAACACTCAAAAAGCCACCGCCAATACTAAAACAATTAACTAAATCTCTACATACGTCCCGACAAGGCTTTTAACTAAATGGTATTTTGTAATCAGTCGTAATAGGTGCGTTAAGTTAAATGTTACTCAAGTTATTCCCAAGTTGTGCTTGATTGATGATCGCGTTCAAACAATAACTTAAATTAAACTTCACTAAGTGGGTCCCCCGATGGCCCAGTTTGGAGATTTCATTTTCTAATGTGTGGATTTGTGTGATTGTTACTATGCGATTATGTAAGCTCACGCACATAAAGAGAAAGGGTACGCTAAAGCCATGACATGATACATGACAGCCCCCGTGGCGCAGTTGGTTAGACGCCGGTTTTTTTTTTATTGCTATGAATAGCGAGACGAGCATGCCGTTCACCTGATGGTAAGCAATACGCTCAAAAGCAGTAGCAAAACCAAACAACACCTTGAATTAGAAAGCAATGCTTGGCATTCCACTGCGTTCGCCATCCTGAGACATAAGATGTTAAGTCTCAATATGTCCAGTAGTTACTCTGGCTATAATGCCCTTCAATCCGAAACACAACAATGCATTTACTCTGCTGTTTGACGGGAGAAATAGACTACGAGTTCGATCCCGCATAGAGAGAAATGATTGAGCGGCCCATAAATATTTCACGACACTAGATTCGATCTTAGTGTAGGTTCAGGACTATGTATGGGAGTATTGGGTGTTATTTATTATTATTTTTTATACCTATGAACTCTTTCTTTCACACGGCACACAAAATCATGTCTCCAATAATGCAAAAGAAATATCGACGCATCGTTATTGACTTTATCCCACCTAACGTGGGTATTATTTACTGTTTAATGATCCCAGTAAAGTCAGCTCAGGACGGTAGCAATATGTAAAGAAACAACATGCATAATAATAACCCAAGAAGATTCGAATACTCCAACCCCTAAGTAAACAAATGCTTAAAGTTCTTCCAAGCCAGAAAATGATTACTAAATCCACCCTTAATATCCAAATTCATTCACCTCAAAAAATATACAAGAAAAATTCCATTATACAAAAAACAAAAGGCGCACCTCTAATCTTACTCAAGATTAACAGGAGAGAGTTAATCTCAATACTTTGGGGCATAGTGAACTGTTAAAAAATGTATTCGTCTCGCCGGGGATCACGGGTTGGCGATTAATAATTCAGCATTAAATAGGGATCAGGTTCTACCCGGGGTACTTTGTGAAGTATTTGCGGGTAGATTGTCGGGTATATTCTTTAATGAATGAATATACCCGACATGGATGAATATATTATTTTATTTTTAATTTTTATTTGTTTGGGAAACAACATATACAATATTAAAATATTTTTACAACAAATAGATCCAAAACAGTTTCCACAGATTACTATAACATATATAAATAATAAATAAATAATAAATAACACCCAACAGTCACATACATAGTCCTGACCCCACACTAAGATCAAGTCTTGTGTCGTGGGTATCAGGAACTACGAGAGACTTTTCGGTCTCACAAACACCCAGACCCGGAAGAAATATTTGTGGGCCGCACAAACATTTCTCTCGGTGCGGGGATCGAACCCGCGACCTCTCGTTTCACAGGCGGCGTCTAACCAACTGCGCCACGGAGGCTGTCAATATAATAATGTGAATATAGTAAGAACTAGTGTGTATATTCACACAGACCCAGGATACACAAATAAGATTTAAGGAGGTAGGTATATACAATTACAAATTATTTACTTGGTGCCATAAAAGTTGAGTGCATTGTTTTCTTTTATTGGAATGGAGAAAGATTAAATACGTCAATACAGTTAGATTCGTCGCATGTGATACTGTTAAACAATCGACAAGTTGTTTTAATATTATACGTTCATGCCGTAATTTGTTTCAGATTTTCCAACATGAAACAGAGACTTTTTACTCGCATTACATATATAGTTAGGCTATACTGTACCACATCACCCCTTATACGTCCCACTGCAGGGCATGAGCCTCTTCTACAATCGAAAGTACGATTGAGTGGGGCCATATAGTCCACCACTCTGGCCTAGTGTGGGTTGACAGTTGTGAAACGAGAGCCCGCGAGCTCTATCACCGCATCGAGAAAAATATTTGTGTGATCCACAAGTTTTTGTTACGAGTCTGGGTGTTTGTGAGACCGAAAAGTCTTTCTTATTTTAGTTTTATATTTTAATTTAATTTAAATAATAATTATATAAGAAATTTAAAATTTAAAATAATTCCGTTTTGATTAAAATGCCGTACACTTTTTCTTAAAAATAGATCATGAACCTACCGCACATTCAGTATCAGTAGTTAGATTGTTAATCGAACCTGTACTATAAAACTAATAATTAGACTTAATAATAAATCTCAGTGATAATCGCCTGCTGTCCCAAAACGTCCACAAATTATCCAAAACAGTCATCAAAGCCGGGCGTAACCACTAGTTTGATATAATTACTGTCTCGTAATCTATATGCTTAGCCATTTCCAAACAAGACTCGTTCGCGCAATAAATCTTGCGTTTAATGAGTATGTAATATGTAACTTACGAGTCATTTGATACTCTCAGTATTATAAACGTAGATTTTAATTATAAATCGATGCAAACACAATATTGTTACTTATATTTTACGTACTTACTTTATGATCTATTCTACTTGACATAATCTACAAGTTGGGATTTGAGAGGTTGGTTTACTGGTGGTCTCTCATATGTGAGAGGCCATCTGGGTGGGTACCACCGCAGTGTCTATTTCTCCCGTCAAACAGCAGTGTAAACGCACTGCTGTGTTTCGGGTTGAAGGGCATTGTAGCCAGAGTAACTACTGGACATATTGAGACTTAACATCTTATGTCTCAGGGTGGCGAGCGCAGTGGAATGCCAAGCATTGCTTTGTAATTAAAGGTGTTATTTGGTTTTGCTACTGTTCATGAGCGGTCGTATCGCTTACCATCAGGCGAACGGCATGCTCGTCTCGCCATTCATAGCAATAAAAAAAAAGGATGTTTCATCTTTTTTGGTCGCTAACCCTCAGTTGGACATAGACATAGATTACCATAGCAAGCCGTTTCAAGCAATCTTAATTCAGCGTCTCCAGACAATTAAATATAGAATCTTTTTAACCCTTATATCACTATAATTAATATTAAATACTCCTAGGTTTGCAAAATATCACACGATGTTTTTCTAAACAGTTTCAAGAAAACAACAAATGGGAAACCGACCCATTATTTACTGTTTTTGATGTCATCATCATCATCAACCCGTGGCAGTCCACTGTTGGACATAGACCTCTCCCAAGATACGCTACAAAGCCATGTATGCTACTTAATGTGCTTCTAGTCGCTGCCGGCCCCCTTGTGCAATTGTTTGTGATGATATTAAGTATTTACCTCTACTATGTTTGCCAAAAATCATCACAAAAAATACCAAGCATTCATAAAAAAGCGGCGAATCCCTAAGCCCGTAAATACATGTGAACTCAACACTAAATGGACGGTGTTTGAAGAATGGAAAACGACAGTACTGTTCGTGTTATTAGCATATTTTCCATTAAGTACCCGGCCGATGTTCTTAGCTTTTAAATAAGATGTTTTGAGATGCCCTCATTGTTTGTGACGGAACGTTTCTTACGCTATCGATGCGATGCGACGGCCACTTTGGAATGATGATAAAAACACAGCAATAAAAATGTTTTAAGAAAAATATTGCTGTTATACTAGGTTTCAGATCGCTTGAATTTTATTTTTTTGACGCGTGGAAACTGTGCTACCTGTAACGCTTCACCTCGGGGGAAAGTGGAGCGATTATGTTGGTTCATTGAGATACGGCATACCAACCAAAACCCCGCGTTGCCGTCTTCAGCGCAATCAGAACGGTTCCGGGAACCCGAAGCAAGAGCGCATCAGCTTCTACCGGGTCCAATCGTTTGTCTACCTGCTAGCTTGGTGAAACGGCTAATTTCCAGGTATCAGGTGATCAAGGTGAATAAAAACATTGCTTACTACACGTAAATTCTCATGGCTGATTTTCACGTATGTTTTTGATAATATAGTTAAAAATAAGTCAATACTCCCAGACACTTTCCGTCGGCCATATTGCTTTACAGGCGCTTTAAAGCTCCTAAAATAATTTTTAACTTACGTAAACTCTGATGCTCCATTTTTATATCTGTTCACTTGACAACTATTTTAAAACCGTTGACAAGAAGACAGACCCATCGAAGGGGCCAAGCAATAAAAGTGCATAAATCATATATTTTTCTGTTCAACTTTGTACATATATTCGTTAAAAAAAAATTGCATCTCCATCGCCTTGACAATAATACCGCAAATTATACTCTTCTCATCTCCGAAAAATTTCACACTCCCTACAGGCTACCTAATAATCATTAAACCGGTCCAGTACAGTGTATTTTCAGAAAATTAAAAAGAAAAGAGAACAGGAAAATTCGCGAACTCCATAAAATGTAATTCAGTCTCCAAATACGTTAATTTGAAAACAAAAACACAAGAACTGTTGCGAAATCAAGTCGGATATTGGCGAAGTTGTAAACGACAACCGGAACAAAACTGTGTTATTCAAATGGAGGAAGCAAAGTTAATTCTTGTTTATAAAGGGGAGTAATTTTTATTTAAACTGATCCGCTATATACCCGACCCACTGCCACGTCAATTGCTAATCATGTGGAAATCCTTGGGGGAGGCTTATCTTCAATATTGCAGCTGCGTGTGGCTGAGATGATAATGATGACGATGATGAAACTGGACTACAAACTGCATTGGTCCTGATGATATGTGCATTGCAGTTCAGACAGAATTTCACCGGGGAGATATAGCTACCTCGCACCGGTTATACTTATACATAACATATACTAACGCCTTTTTCCCAGAAGGTGACGGAAAATGGTGCCAGGACACCCAAATTTCGCCTTGTATGTGACGTTCCACGATGTCATAATGGGCGAGCGTATCGCCATATTAGGCACAAATTCCTGACTCCGGTATGATAATGAATAGAAAAATATTACTTTGCCCGACCCGGGATTCGATCCCGAGACCTCAGCTTTGTGACTGTACCATAGTCAGTTCCGCATACGTGCATAATATTACGATATACATATATATAGATACATATATGTAGATATCTGATGGCGTACGACCCTCTTTTATAAGCCACCAGTGACAATCAGGACTGAATGTGAGGCAAATATATAACTCGCAATTTCACAATTTAAAAAAACGAGGCTATTTTGCACCTGTTGACACATCTATACCGACCTCCCAAATGTATTGTCCACTAGTTGATATCGGTATGCGATTACTTTCGCAAACCGACATAAGTTTTTCATCTAGTACATCATATTCAAATTACCAGATAATGGCGAATATTTTACCACCACAACCACGAATAAACTTTTCATCAGTAAGTAAAAGCAGAATATCATATTTTGAGAGCATATTTCACTAAAGCATATTCGTGTATAAAAACTTCGTCCTGAATGTGGAAACAAAAACACATAAACATAAACTTTTTGCTCTCTGTATATGTAGCCGACATATAACGAACAATATATTTTAACGCTCATAATAAAAGTCTCGTAGCTCTGCCTACGCCGTAGCACGTCTACGTGTTTCCGTAGCCACGTAGCTACGCCGTAGTCCCACTACGTGAGGACAAAATGTCTGTATTTTTCTTCATAACTGAAAACCTTTTACTGAAGCCAATTTATTGTGAAGGTGTCATTTATTATTGTGAATACAGAATTCGACTGGTAAAAGTGTTTGAAAAATGATATTTTATTATTTCTCACACAAAAGGTGAGGTAATGGGTGCCTTTTCTTTGCACCGCGGGTTTGGAAACTTGGTAAAAGTTGAATGAAAGTACATTCATGCCATTCTCTTGTGGGAAGTAGACAAGTGAGAAAGTCCGTTGAGGTGATAAATTAAAGATCTGGAGAGCTACACTATTGATAAAAACATAAGGGACTTTTAAATAAATTTCAATTGCGTGCTCCATTAAATTTTTTACCCTAAGATTAACTATCAGAATAAATAAACCTTTACTCCCATTTCAGCCCAACACACCCTACTCTCCATTCCGAAATAGCACCACAGTACATATGCAGTGTGTCAACTATTTTTGTTTCTCCATTCGTCCCCACGCATTTGAAATATAGTTTTCGATGCGAGCAACTGGAGCACACGACAGGCGTGAAGGAATCGCTCGCCGATGCGCTTACTTGCAGCCTTTAAATAGACGGTGACGTATTTACTAACATTATCTTTGCCAAACCCCTTGTGAGGGTGGTTCTCTGGTTACATATATATGTGGGTTAAAGATGATGCGTCGTTGGATTAAATAATAATGAGTATAACCCAACATACATATTCCTGACCTCACTGAGATCGAGTCTTGTGTCGTGGGTATCAGGAACTATGAGAGACTTTTCGATCTCACATACACCCAGTTTGGTAGGAGAAATAGACATTACGCTGATACATACCCAGGCAACTTCCCACATATTAAAGACCTACCACCAGTGAAAATCGTAAGATAATTTATTTATTTTTTATATTTAGCTTTAGTCAGTACACTGCTGAACATTGGCTTTCCATAAAGATTACAAAACCATCCAAGGGTTTCTTGCAACCTTTATAAGTCATGCATCTCTTTTACACCACGGGATATTTTAGTACACAAGTTTTACTTAACCTTTATTTAAATAGATGTAAGTCAGAATCTTATTTACTCAAAGAATTGGCTTCGATCACCAAAATTCCAACTCTTTATGACATGTCATCAAAAGGTTTTCAATCGTTAAATCATATGAACAAAATATAACACATACTGAAAACATCTCTATCATATCAGCGTGATATATTGTCATTTATTCGTCACACATTTCAATTTTTACAAAATTACATTATTATAATTCTAAGCATAACACATCACTTGCATTCTTAGCCACGCATAAAAGGAAGAAAATATCTGATTTTTTTAAATCAAACCCACCTGCGCGAATGTAATTTATTCCGTCCAATAAACCGAGCAATTATGTACATGAGTGGTGAAATGGGTATTTAATAAAAATTGGACATCTGCGGCCGTTTGGACGCGGTCCAGCCGCCGTCGGTCTTTTTCATTTACCTTTTTCACGCTGTATGCGGTTTATTGAGGTTAGAAGTTTTTTTTATTGCTGTGAGTGAGACGAGCATGCTGTTCGCCTGATGGTAAGCGTTACGATTGCTCATGAAAAGTAGCAACACCAAACAACACCTTGAATTACAAAGCAATGCTTAACATTCCACTGCGCTCGCCACCCTGAGACATGAGATGTTAAGTCTTAATATGTCCATATGATACAGTTTATTTTTTGTCTTTACATAACCTCTGAACCGATCTATTTTATTTTTTCAGTCAAATATAATTTAAAAAAGTCATAACCTGCTTTTTACGACATCTAACCCTCGAGAAGAAATTGGTTCAACTTAGACTAATCAAGTCAGTTGAATAAAACATTAACTGCGCCCAAACAAAGCCAACCTAGCTTCCCAACATAATAATTATACACCTGTTGATAATATTACGAAAACTGACTACACCATTATATTATTATATTTTCCCCTAATATAACATGTTATGCCTAAACCCATTCGTTCTCCATAAAAACCTTTCATATCAAGAGAATAAACTGAAGTGAAACGTGGCTCGTATCCGCGACGCCGATTTGAATAAAATATCCCGATCTGTTTGTAATACCGACACAGGTGGGCCACACCTGTTCTGCGGTGAGATCCGAATCTGAACACGCTAGTATAGAAAAAGTACTGGTAGAGCTTTTAAGCACTTTTTTGATGGTATTCGCTAGATAGAATTAGGCAGATGTACTAGAATGTGTATTGATAGTCAATCACCACGGACTAAAACAGTGAAGGAAAACATCGTGAGGAAACCTGCATACCATAGCGGTTTATAAGAATTTCTATGGTATGTAAGTCCGCCAACCCGCACTAGGCCAGCGTGGTGGACTATATGGCCTAACCACTCTCAATCGTACTGTGGATTGTAGAGTAGGCCCGTGCCCTGCAGTGGGACGTATATGGGCTGATACAGAATAGCGTGTAACAAGACAGTATTTTTACGATTTTTTATGGGAGTTTTTCGACAGTATTCGTATCTCTGTGTTTAACCCTGACTGGGCATGCAAGTTACAAATAAATCAATTAAGCAATTAGTGGTATCAGTTACAATATATATTTGTATTAAATAGGTGGACAATTTAAGTTTATTTCTACTTTCAAAAACAATATTTCGTATTTGCCAATATTCAAGACACAATACGTTTATTGTAAAATCTCGATTCGCTGAGCATTACGTTTTCTTTGTTCACTATTATATTTTTATAGTAGAAAAATATACAACGCACAAACATTTCCACAGACCGGTTTTATATATTGAATATTTAATTGCCAAAATTCTAAAATGCACGTTTAATAAAGTACCGGCCACACCTGGGCCCCGTTTGGGTGACGGCCAGACGGACTTAACTTCTTAAAACATTCAAAACTTGCAAAAACACACTTTATTTATTACTGTGTAAGGTTGAAAATTGTCCAACTCATTTTCGGTGACAAAAATTTTTAGAGATAAAACGCCCTCAAAACGTCCTCTTTATAAAGGTAACACTTGTTATAAAATTCAGCTGAGAACGAATGTTGAGTTATTTTGTTTTACAAAATGTTTGTGTTGGTTTGCTTAAAAGTTAGATAAAGCTACTACATTAGTTTCTCTACTGTCTAAAAATTAGAATTAAGTATCATAACATGCAAACTATGTTTAATCCATAAACTACATATTATAAGAAAATATTATCAATCTGTACCATTCTCGCTATTCTTTTTGCCCTCCACACCTCTTCAAAATCGTCAACATAGTTAAGGTTTCCATTGGTGTTTTAAACGGTCATAGCAGTAAAGGTTACTTATCATCAGGTTAGCTACACTAGTTTGCCGAAACAACAAACATCAAGTCAAAAATAACTAAACCACCCATTTAACATTCGAATACAATAATTGTGCTCACGTCATAAAAAAAATCAGTCGAAACGAGATAAATACTACTGACAGTTTTACCCGAAGTTATGCCCAAAAAAAATTAAGTCGTCGCCACAAGCGCCATGCGAAACACTAGCTGAGTTCGAGACATTTAGGATCTAATGCGTATACAATTATACTTATTATAAAGACCTTATTACTAAGAAAATCTGATAGGAACAGTCACCCTATATTTTTAAAGAAAGAAAGAAAATTGATTAATTATTCACAGACACAGGATAAACGTAACTAACACGCGAGTAACATAAAATATCCACTACCTACTGCAGCTTACAAGATACAATAATAAGAACTTCAAATTAAAATAAAGCAAAATCCATATTTAAGTTAACATGTTTGTCCTTTATACACAAAAACACAAATATAAGCAACTAACGTACTTAACTTTATAAAGTACGTAAGATCTTTAGATGTTTCTAGTCAAAAACGATAACTGCCCATCGAACATTACTTCGCAAAAACAAAAACAAAACGAGAATTGACAAAACCTTCCATATTAAATTCGCAAACATCCAAAACAAATTAAAAACCAGCCGAAACGAGACAAATACCACTGACATTTTCACAAAATTATGCAAAAACAAAGAATATTTTTAAAATTCGTCGCCACAAGCGCCATTCCAGACACTACCTGAGCTCTAGACGTTTAGCATTTAGCCTGTCGTGACGGACCGCCAATTTGCATAGCGCACGGCAAAGCGGAAAAAATACACTTTTTCAGCTGTGCAAAAAGGTCTGATGGCATCGCGCAAAAACGCTATGTTTAATGCATAATACAGCTGACTGTAGTTTAAATATAATGTTTATTTTGTGTAGGATGGACACATCCGTGTGATAGCAAAGCACACGGTACAGCTCGTCTACGATGTTCTGTCGCCAAAAGCGCTGTAGTCGAAATAATAAGAATATTTTTACTCTTTTCACATTTTATTGCATTGGACATGTTATTATTACATTACGAGTGTAATTTTTATTTTTTATATTATGAAACATATTTCAAAAATGCGTTAAATAGATTTTTAAAATGTTACTGGTGGTAGGTCTCACCTATGTGAGAGGCCATCTGGGTAGTTACCGCAATGTCTTATTCTCCCATCAAACAGCAGTGTAAATGCACTGTTGTATTTCAGATTTAAAGACATCGTAGCCAGAGTAACTACTGGACTATTGAGACTTAACATCTTATGTCTCAGGATGGCGAGCGCAGTGGAATGCCAAGCATTGCTTTGTAATTCAAGGTGTTGTTTGGTTTTGCTACTGTTTATGAGTGGCCGTATCGCTCACCATCAGGCGAACGGCATGCTCGCATCGCCATTCATTGCAATAAAAAAATAGATTTAAAATTATCTGTTGTGGAAAAGCCATGTCGTGTCAAATCACAGGGTCGTCCTCTGGGCTTAGTTTGTGTAGATCTCAAACCGGCAAAATTGTATGGTGTACCGTAATAGTCATACTTCACCTATAAATCACAGACCTACAAATACTCTATTTCAGTTAGATTATCTGATGGTGGACATGTATTTTGAAAATAAATAAATATACAAATAATATAATTGTATGTGCTATATTAGGAATGTGTATGACACATCTAAATTAATAGTTTAAAGTAATAAGATAAACTAGAGATCGAGTTGTAATTTAACAGCCTCCGTGGCGCAGTTGGTTAGACGTCGGCTGAGAAACTAAAGGCCGCGGGTTCGATCCCCGCACGAAACAAATATTTGTGTGAACCACAGATATTTGTTTCGGGTCCGAGTGTTTGTGAAATCGAAAAGTCTCTAGTTATTCCTGATACCCACCACACAAGACTCGATCCTAGAGTGGGGTCAGAACTATGTATGTGACTGTTGGGTGTGTATTTAATTTATTTAATAATATAATGACGTATTTGGCACTCTAAACATGGTTGGATTGTTTATTAGGAGCAGATCTAACAAGTACAGTTTGTGGTAGAGTGCAAATACATTTTCATTTTAAATTCAATAAGAGGAAGAGTTTGATCAATAATATCTTTGGAACCTTTCTCGGGACATTTATTACACATTGCTATATAAATGTAGGATTTAAGAATGTTGAGTAGAATGAAACGTTAGACGAAGAACTGATATGGAACATAGCTTATGTGAAAGAGATGACGAATACAAACATACATAAACTCACGCCTTTTTCCCAGAAGGGGTAGGCAGAGGTGCCAAGACCCACATATCGCCTCGTATGTTCCGTCCTATGATATGATAGGGGGCGAGCCTATCGCCATACCCGGCACAAATGTCTGACTCCTGGCTGATAATGAATAGAAAAATCCAATCTAACTTTGCCAGACCCGGATTCGAACCCAAGACCTCAGCTTTGTAACCATCGAGCTACATCGCTAACGGGCCGAGATGAGGAATGAAAGTAATAAATAGGGAAAGAATTAGAAGATGACTGATTAACATTTTGAAGTACGGAAAGACGGAATAAGAGAGAACGATATGGAAGATACTGGAAGATGGACGACTGATAACGAATTAAAGACTTATATTAAAGACGAATAATATATCGAATATTATATAAACAATCATTGATTGATAATATTAAAGAAATATAATATATTGAAGATAATATAGATAATTATTGGTTCATTTTGATCTCTAACTGAACTATTTCCACATAAATGTGTTAAATTATAAACCCAACACATTATTAGACTCGATAACAAAACACCAATATAATGGAAACGCTTTGTTTTGCCTCTTGTTAACCGTGTTTAACATTTAAAATTGTGCTCACCAAATCTGTTATTTATTACACTGTAAAACCGACTCTAGTCGTACGCGTTAAAGTTCAATTTACACCGGCAAAAGCTCTCTATCAGGCAAATTCATGTAGGAAATGCGTTCTGTTATTTTAATAAAATATAAACGCGGTGCATAGGTTCGTTTTGTTCGAAATAATGTTTTATTTAAGCACTAACGTTTGCACGCGGTGTTGTTCGGTTAAATTCGGACATTAATTGTGCCGTATTCTTTTGATGTCGCCGAGTTTCGCATTTTGGGATGCGTCCAATTTAAGTTTAGCATGTTCACGATAATGTTTTTGCGGCGTCTGGTTATTTTGTTCTTGCTTGGTAATTGTTGGATGAAACGTGAGGTTATTCATTCAAAAAGTTGAGATGATTTTTTTTGTTCTTTATTGCTTACGTTCTACAAAGCGTACCTCACGGTTGACGTTCACCTCATGGTATGCAATTACCGTCACCCATAATCGTCTACATACTTAGACGTAGATGTGTTGCTGATTCTCAAAATAGGTGGGTAATGAAAAGGGAAGACGATTAAAAGAGAAAAGGGGTATTGAACCTGCGGCAATCTCGCTTACCGAATAAAATACGAAAGAGAGTTTGTCACATTGCATCGGCCTTCTTGGGCAGTGGTAACACCGGGAGAGCTGACCCATTACTGTTTTCACCTACATAAAACTTACAATAAACATAATTATACAAGGTACAATAAATATCCAGATAGCCCATCCGCACTGGATTCCCAAAAGGACCATATCAGTGAAGATAGAGGGCCGGTCAACTACTGAATAATTTACTTATTCATATGATATATTAGTGTGTAGGTGCAAATAAGGGTGAGTCGGGGATCGCACCCACGGGCGTCGTGGCGGGTTCCGCAGTTATTTTGATATACGGCCAGCCACCGACCACAACCGGTCGTGGGAATTCCATAACAATTTTTCGCTGAATTTTCCGCTTAATTTTATTGTTTCGTGTTATTGATTTTGATAGCTTTTTTTGACGTGTCAGCGGTTTTTTTGTGTGGGTTTTACGAACGTGTTTGTAATTTTAAGTTATTGTCGCCAACTATTTTCAAATTTGTCAACGGGTAACAGGACAAAACCTTCTGTTTCATCTATTGAATGAGGTTGTCGGAGCTTAATACCCCCTTTCTTATTCATGTCTTTATTATTTTCTTTTACTATCATATTTTAACAGGTCGGTATATCCAGTCAAGTGTTTTAAATGTTCGTGCTTACGTTCGTACGATAATCAGGCGATGTTTGTTTTTTTCCTCCACCGATACTATGAAAGAAACATCAAAAACTAATTAAATAACAATTGAATCTAAATATACCTACATAAAGTTCTTTGTAATCAGTCACAGCAAAAAGAAACATACCAATATTTTTTTTGTTCTCTTTGTTTTTGCTGCGTTTTGGCTGTGGCATCAGCTACGCTCGCCAACTTGCGAAGTCGTAAAAGCCATCAATGCTAACAAGAACACAGTTGGAAGTAAAGATTGTAGTGAAATTCATGGAACAGAACTAATGTCCTTTAAAAATGTAACAAATTGCGTGACACTATTTTTGCTGCTAAAATAGTATGTAAGCCACAGAACAGTGACTATAGTGTAAGCATTGTTTCAGTTTGAAAGATAGTGGCACTCTATGTAGTGCCACGCAATGCTTAATAAGTACTTATGTATTTTTTTTTATTTAACAGCCTCTGTGGCGCAGTTGGTAAGACGCCGGCTGTGAAACGAGAGGCAGCGGGTTCGATTGCGGAGACAAATGTTTGTGTGAACCACAAGCATTTGTTTCGAGTCTGGGTGTATGCGAGATCGAAAAGTCTCTCGTAGTTCATGATACCCATGACAAAAGACTCGATCTTAGCGTGGGGTCAAGATTATGTATGTGACTGTTGGGTGTATTTAATTATTTTATTTATATAAGGCGTTACTCCTCTTTATGTGCCGAAGTTACACTTTGTATTAGGCGAACGACCTACTCTTCTCGTCGTTCTGGCTACGAAAATAGACAACAATCTATGCACTCTGAATTGAGAAATATTATCAATTATGTTTCTTATATAAACAGTAAAGTTGGTCTCAATACCTGAGGCATTCTCTGATAGTGAACCTTTGGGTGAGGCAGAAATAAAACATATTACTTTCAATGAAAATCATTGCGGCAGCTAATATCCCAAGATTTACTTTTAGAAACTGTGGGATTATTAGCAATCAACTAAATTTTAATGCTACCGAATCAGAAACCACGAACGGTCTCAAACCCGAGACAAGACAATAAAAAGATGACTTACAGCTACAAGCAGTAAACGTGGAGTGAAATGAAGCGGCCGAGCGCCGGACATAATGAGAACAGAGCCCCGCATCCCGCATACTTGCCGGTGACGCATCCTTGAAAAGTTTAACGAATAAAGTTCCGACCACGTTAAGGAATTAGTTTCTTCCGCCCGCGGACTCGTGTGGCGTCCGTGAAGAGCGATAGCGACTAAGGTGTGCGAATGGTCATTAAAATAACTAAGGTTGTTGGAAGTCACTGTATAGACCGCTTCAAAATTACTGGTGATAGGTCTCTCATATATGAGAGGCCACCTGGGTAAATCTCCCACTTAACAACAGTGGAAATAAACTGTTTTGTTTCGGATTGAAGGAGAAGTTAACATCTTATGCCTCAGGATAGCGAACCATGTGGATTGCCAAGCATTGCGTTGTAATTAAAGGTGTTGTTTGGTTTTGCTACTGTCATCGAGCGGTATTATCGCTTTCCATCAGGTGAATGGCAAGCTCGTCTCGCCATTTATTGCCGTAAAAAATATAAGTCGACTTCATGTAGCATGTGCGTTTTTAATCCCAGGGTACTTATATTAGTCCCACCGTTGAACTAATCTGACATCTATATTTTAAATGACATCTAATTCAACAAACCACTCTCAATCATATTCTCGATTGTAGAGTAGGCCCGTGCCCTGCAGTGGGACGTATATGGGCTGATACAGAATTCAACAAACATTTGATTCGGAGCGGTGATTGAAACCGTGGCTTCTCGTTTCTCAGCTATCAGCACCAACTGCACCATAGCAGCTGTCAAAGAGCAACTTTTGTTGAAAAAAACTGTCCCCATTTTACTAGTTTTCAATAAAAGATTCCAGTTGCCGCAAGTTTTCAGCTGTCCCGAAATTTACAAAAATACCCGCTTCCGCTATTACCTTGCACCACAGCAGCGCTCACCCGTATTGTGGCAGCAGTGTGCGTCGGGCCCAAGTTATGAGAACAGACTTTTGTGCCATGCCCTGGATTAACTTTGTGTTGACGTACACCCCGCTAAATGGACAAGTCTCGTGAATGTTTTCTAGATTGTTTGAGACTTTCGCTATGCACCGTCTTTTTTATGTTGTATTTAAGTGTTTTTTTTATCTAAATTCTGATAGTACGGCAAGAGGATGAATCAGGGAAGCCAAGGATCTATCGCGTTTGATTCCAGAGTCCTTTATATGAGCTGATTGGGGTGATAGTGTGACAACTCACGTGTATTTTATAACTATTGAATTAACTGACCTATTGAACTGAACTATTGATTTTTTATAATTATAAAACACTGATTGTGCAGCTGTACTACAGTATGATTGCAAAACTGTGGTCTCTGGTTCGAATCCCGGGTCGAAATGATATTGGATTTTTCTATTCATTATCTGTCCGGAGTCAGGAATTTGTGCCCGATATGGCGACAGGCTCGCGTCCTATCACATCGTGTGACGGAACACAAAAGGCGAAACGTGGGTGTTCTGGTTGCTACCAAGAGAACGTCTACCTACCCTTCCTAATAAAAAAGCGTAAGTTTATGAATATATGTGTAAATAATTATAAAACCAAGGGTAAAAAATGTAAAACTTCAACCAATTCCGCAATAAACTTATTCAAAACTAGATTTATTACAATATTTCCTTTTAATTAATTAAAGCATTATTCGAAATAATCCTATCAAAAAAATTTGAGTCTGCATATAGAAAATTGAAATAGCTATCTAACACAGTAAGGCAATTATAGGGTCACTAGATCGCAATAGGCTGACCCTTTCGAGTGTCGCGCCGACAATGAGAGGGGCCTAGTGTTTTCGCAAACGAGAGCTTACCCTTTTCCACCCTTCCCACGTTCTGGTTTGACGTAGTGCTGTGACTTGAAGGGTGGTGGAGGCAAAAAGATGAGTCCATTGGGTGTGTGTGGGTTCGAATTTAATACACATAAACTCACGCCTTTTTTCCGAAAGGGGTACGCAGAGGTGCCACGAGGATACTCACGTTTCGCCTTGTGTGTTTCACCCCACGATGTGCAAGGGAGACGACATTTTCTTCCGGCATAAAAAGTGATTACAATTCACTTGAACGACATGCTCATCTCACAATTCATTGTAATAAAAAAAATCAAATATTTGCTACAAATTAAACCGGGCTTCACAACACAAACGTAGAGGGACACATTAGGAGTTTTTTTTAAAAAAAGGAAGTCATTACATACATTACAAGTCCTGAGCATTTATTGTAATTTCACACACATTAAAGTGTAATAATTTCGTTTTATTAGGTCACAGTTTAGCTTTAATAACCCGACACTAATGGCTTGATGGGTTTAATGTAACAACTCTGATGAGGGCACATATTCACATATTCACATGTAAATGTCGTGCTGGATGTAGGGTGTAATGGGGCAATTACTTTCGCTAGCGTATGTCTGCCGGCTTTGGCTGGTTGATTAATATTTATATTTCTATATCTAATAAGGAAAAATGTACATATTATTGCTGAAATAGGGATCACCAAATATACGTTTCAAAACGTAAAGTTGTGCATTCTTGTCACTTGTGGCGCTTGTGTGCTTATAGCTTGGCAAAATAGACTGTTTTTAATGACGGTGCTAAAATTGAATTTAGTATTAATATGGCAACCCGATATACTAAGTCGGAAAATGTTTAGATACTTCGAGTCTGGGTGTTTGTGAGACCGAAAAGTCTCTCGTAGTTGTTGGGTATCAGGATACCCACGACACAAGACTCGGTCTTAGTATGGGGTCAGGACTATGTATGTGACTGTTGGGTGTATTTATTTATTTTTCAGCATTTATTAAGTTTTAAAAAAGTCTTTCGCATAGCAAAATTTCTGTTTGAAATTAATGATAAAATGTATAATAATATTTTCAATAAAGCCCATCTAAACGAGGTGATTGATACGGATTGAACCGCTGTGAGGACGGTCGTGGATATGAAAATAAAACATACACGTCTCGTTTTCCGAAATGTTATATTTAATAATTCAAATTAATTGCAACGTTCATAAAAGTACCACATTTCCTAATGTGCTCTACCTAGAGGGCATCCATCCATCAGCCACAGGAAGTCCACTGCTGAGCACAGGCCTCCTCCAATAATTTCCACAGTGACCTGTTGGAGGCAGCCTGCATCCAGCGACGTCCCGCGACCATTACTAGGTCGTCTAACCACCTTGTGGGTGGACGTCTTACGCTGCGCTTTCCCCTATGTTACGTCCATTCGAGAACTTTTTTTTAATACCACCCCTACCTAGTTATGACCCGCTGAAAAAATTTAGCCTTTGGGCTCAAGGCCAAAAGCCAGCAAACAAATAGTAATAAGCAACTTTTCTTTTCTAATACAAATATTTCGGTACTTTTTCCAAAAAAAAAATGTTACCTCTTCATTAGTATTTATTTTGTATCACTAGATTTTTCTGAAAATAGACAACATTTCACTGAACCTAACGAGCAGTGAAATGAACAGAATTAGATGTTATTCAGTTTTTTTGAGACCTCAATGTTCAGTCCATTGGCTAGATTAGTGCTCAAATTGAATATACAAAACTTCGTTATACTTAGTCTTTTTTTATATTCTATCTGACATTTCAGATAAACACGAATGAAACATTGTATAAAAACAAACTAATAATGTTTATTACATTTGCTATCGAATTTCAATTACGTTTTATCCGTGTGTGTATGGGAAATACAGCCTGAATTTAAGAATTATTGTATTACTAGCGGCCCGGCCCAGCACATAAACCTTCCTCTTGAATCACTCTATCACTATTAAAAAAAAACCGCATCAAAATCCGTTGCGTAGTTTTAAAGATTTAAGCATACAAAGGGACATAGGGACAGAGAAAGCGACTTTGTTTTATACTATGTAGTGATGTGCAATTATATTTGTACCAACCCTTAACAAGTCAATCTGCTATTTTTTTATTAAGTTTAAACAAACATTTGTGATGTTCATTTGTTGCTTAGTCTCCGATATTTAAACCGATCTTCAAACTCCAAAAAACCACAGTTGTAAGACCGTTGTTGACTTTCAAATTATCCATCACAAACCCTCTTTTTTATGGCAATGAATATCGAGAAGAGCATGCCATTCCGCTGATAGTAAGCGGTACGACCGCCTATGGACAGTAGCAAAACCAAACACCATGAATCACAAAGCAATGCTTGGCATTCCACTGCGCTCGCCATCCTGGGACATACGATGTAAGTCCAATATGTCAAGTAGTTGCTCTGGCTATAATGTCCTTGAAACCGAAACACTTTGGCTGTGTTTTAGTTGACGTGAATGCGATGTCTATACTAAAATAAATAAATGCACCGAACAGCCACATACATAGTCCTGACCCCACATTGAGATCAATTAGTTCTTGCATCGTGAGTATCAGAAACTACGAGAGACTTTGCGGTCACGAACACCCAGACTCGACACAAATACTTGTGAGCAACATAAACATTTATTTATTTGTTTATTAAACTTCATATACTATTGTATACAAGGCGGACTTAATTTTCTCCCAGTTGACCTTTAGGTGATGCAGAGATGAGCATAAATAGGTGTACGAATTCTTAATGAAAAGATTAGAACAGAAAAAAAAGATTTATGTCGGCGCGGAGATCGAACCCACGACTCCTGGTTTCATAGTCTAACCAACTGCGCCACGGCGGCTGTCTACTAAACTCACTATTGTTGAACATTATTTCCAGTTTAACGCGCCTTTAGAAAACTCCTTCAATCTAAGGAGCATCAAGGAACTCAGCCATATTTCTTTTGTTACTGCTCAAACCAGTCATTTGTAAGTAGTACGATTGAAATTCTCAGTCCGTCAGTTCTCCGCTATTAAGTACAACAATATATTTTTCTCCAGGCTTCAGACAATTTACGAGCTCCACCGTAAAAGGAATTAATACTGAGAACTATTCTCTGAAAACATCTCAAATATTCTTAGGATACTTTTTTGCCGGCATATTGTTTCTTTTTTCGTTACCATAACGGCGTCGCTAAAAGCAAACGGTCGTTAAAGGGCGCGTTAACGACGGCGTTAGGGGTGACAAAAAGTAGGGTTGTGCGCTGATGACTTTTTATTAACTGTTGTGAATATTTTAAGTGGTGTTTGAGTTGAAAAATGTGTTTTTCTATATTGACGGTTTGAGTTTTTACGATGTTTGGGATTGGCGGTGAGATTGGGTCGTAACTCTGTTGGTAATGGGTGTTTTGCTATTGGACCAGAAACTTTGCTAATGGCATGAACAACTTGACATTTGACTGACCACTAATTCAATAGTCTAACCGCTTAGTTTTTTTATTGCAATCGCGAGACGAGCATGCCGTTTGTATCGTAATAAGCGATACGACCGCTCATGAGCAGTAGCAAAACCAAATAACACCTTGAATTACAAAGCAATGTCAGATTGACAGCCTCCGTGGCGCAGTTGGTTAGACGCCGCCTGTGAAACGAGAGGTCGCGGATTCAATCCCCGCACCGAGAGAAATGTTTGTTCGGCCCACAAATATTTCTTCCGGGTCTGGGTGTTTGTGAGACCGAAAAGTCTCTCGTAGTTCCAGATACCCACGACACAAGACTCGATCTTAGAGTGGGATCAGGACTATGTATGTGACTGTTGGGCGTTATTTATTTATTTTAATGTTTGGCATTCCACTACGCTCGCCATCCTGAGACATAAAACGTTAAGTCTCAATATGTCCAATAGTTACTCTAACTTCAATGTCCGTCAAGCCGACACAAAACAGTGAATTTACACTGCTGTTTGGCGGGAGAAATAGTCATTGCAATGATACCTACCCAGGCGGCCTCTCACATATGAGAGACCTACCACCAGTAACTTAGCAACCCTAGCTAAGTTTAGCATGCAAGCCCGGTAAACACAGGTCAGGGACAAATAAAACACGGTCTAGGATCCTAGCCCGTCGGTACGCTGTTTATTTATCGTATGCAACTTTAATTATTATCCTTTATACTAGAAACAACAAAATCTTAGTCGTTTTCAACCACAACTGAAAGCGTTGTACTTGAACCATTTTCTTGTTTTTACTTTTAAAGTGGATTTTTGACTTCTCAATGATTTCGTGGCAGCTTTTATGAACCATAAGCGGTGGAGTTGGAGACTTGAGTTCAAATTCTAAGTCGGCAAACCGCTTTGAATGTGTTTTCGGAGTTTTTTTAATTAATTAACGTATTTATTTTTGATCTCTGATTTCGTGGCAACTTTTATGAGCTATAAACGGCGAAGTTGGGAGACCTCAGTATAAATTCCAAGCCGGGCAAACCGCTTTAAGTATGGTTGTTTTGGACTTTTTTTATTTTATTTTAGGATCGCCCCTTGCACTTTACGGTAGAACTAAGCTCAGAAAATCGTATCATTTTTATGTACGCCATCGAAGATATAACCAACGATATGAAATTAACTTTGGTTCGTTGGTCTCCTGATTCATAATTTTAAAAAAACATTAAACTTTACTGGTGGTAGATCACTCATATGTCAAAGGCTGCCTGGGTAGGTACCACCACAATGTCTATTTCTCCCGCCAAACAGCAATGTAAATGCACTGTTGTGTTTTGGTTTGAAGGACATTGTAACTAGAATAACTACTGGATATATTGAGACTTAAGATCTTATGCCTCAAGAAGGCGAGCGCAGTTAACCAAACTCGTATTTACCACATAGTTTCCTTTATAAAGTGAAAAGGTGGAGTGACCCTGAAATTCTGCGGCCTGCCGACGGAATCCTAGATCGACCTTGACGCGGACAAAAGAAGGGTTATGCTGTGTTCTACTTACTATAAATGAGACAACATGTAGTGGGGTCAATCGGCTAAGTAAACAGTCGGTAATATATATTTTTCCTTTGATAATACATAAAACTTGTCCCGTACCCATACGGCCTCATTCATAGATAGTTTTAATACCTATTTTATCTATGGAATATTTTGTCTTCGGCGCTCAAACTGATTTAAAAAGTCTGAACTATAGATCAAAATATAGGGTATGTCCAGAATGCGACCGAAATCAAAACTGGATGGTAGTTTTAGTAACTACAGACACAAGACAAATAAAAACATTACAAAAATCGTGTCATTTTTATTATTACATCCACCAATTTTGCTGATTTTTTTCTGTCACTATCATTCACTTGATAAAATATAATATACATATCCACTTTGTTACATAATTTAGCTATTTTCCCCGAATGCATCCTAATATAATATATAATATTTATTATTTATATCAATTCATGCTAATATAATATATAATATTATCGATAGTAAATTGCCGCCCATACGTCAGATATTCCAGCCGACAAGACGTTGCCTAGGATACCTAACTTCTCAGATAACGCTCGCGTGGAAAGCACTAGAACCGATCTAGGCACAAAGGTGACGCGAATAGCTCTATTAAGGTGTAAATCGACACGCAGATATCTTAGTCTAGACTAGGTTATACCTGGAATTTAGGCTGTCGGATAAGTTTTGTGTATTTTGCTGTGGTCTAATTTTGTACAATGTTATGGACAAATAGCAAGTTAAGTCCTGTTTATGTGAAGGTATTTTCATTTACAAAACAAGGCTGAATGATCAAAATATATTTGTTTTAATTTTTAAAATGTAATCTTTTTAGATCAAATTTTCATAATACTTTATTTTATATATTTATTAATTTTATTAATTGCGGAAGATTAACATTTAATAATTATCTTTAGATGTGTGGTGCAGTGAACAGTTCAGTGTTAGTTACAAATGTTCACCAGTAAAATAAGATACAGAAAAATATTGGTCGTGTATAAAATTTTTATATATTTATTTTTATTTAGTTTAATTGTTGTGTATTAGTTTGATTCGTTTAAATTTATTGTAGTGTGCTTCGATTTATAAGGAAAACGTTAACGTTTGTTATTTTAACGCTTGTACAGAGAAACCATTTATCAGTAGTTTAATAAAATTTAATAATTTTGTGGTAGTGAAAAACAAGTCGACTTCTTGTGATACATTATAAAACACATGTGTCTTTTTAAAAGCAAATATATCATAACCTTCATTCCTGTTCGGAAATTTAAAAAAAACTCATTTTTTTAGGCCGACTCCGCTCAACCAGCCTGGTGAAATCCATCAATTTTCATAACTTCACCTACCAAGTAATACTTGTTTATAAATATTTATTCGCTGTACACTGCGTGTTTCAACCGTGACTTGTTGCTCATAAAACGTCAGAGGACGTAATGAGAAGGGAGATAGGTGAAAAACTGGCAGATTTACCTTATTTCGGTGAACGCTGTTTTTTACTTCATGAATAAACATTAACACAGTTTTTGACGGAATTTTACCTTTGGATAGCAGCACATTGATAATATCGAAAAATAAATATTTTTTCCACTAGATACTTTTGTTTTCCGGTTTGAAGGACATTATAGCCATAATAACTACTGGACATAATAAGACTTAACATCTTATGCCTCAGGATGGCGAGCGCAGTGGAATACCAAGCATTGGTTTATAATTCATGGTGCTGTTTTGTTTTGCTTGTCTATGGGCGAGCGTATTGCTTACCATCAGAGGAATGGCATGCTCGTCTCATTCGTTGCATTAAAAAACAAGATAGTAATTAGTTTGGGTTCGAATCAAATAATATATTGGATCTAACCCTTTGCGAAAATGAACTACAACTATCTATATTTACTGTGTGTATTGTTGACGTGCAATATTAAAAATTAATTAATTAAGTCATGATTGGAGTCTAGATATAAATAATAAACAAAACATTTTATTCGTGTATAACGGTTATTGAGTGGAGGCCACGTACAGGCAAGCGAAATGTCGGACGCCCGCCTACAAGGTGGACGGACGATCTGGCTAAGGTTGCAGGAAGTAGCTAGATGCAGGCCGCTTCCAACAGGTCATTGTGGAGATCCTTGGGGGAGGCCTATGTTCAGCAGTGGACTTCCTGTGGCTGATATGATGATGATGATTATGATAATAGTTGTAGAAACACCAGTTCGCCGAACTTATTTCCACCCCAACTTGTGATAAAGTGCGAATTTATCCGAGCAACCTACGTGATGCATTTTATTCGATGTATAGAAATTGAATTTACTTTGTATACAAAACTATGCGTGGTGGCCTGTTGGTAAACGGAAAACATGCATAATATCAAGCAATTTGTATGAATTTCTATAGTTTTTTTATTACACTGTCCCGGCATAATGACAACACTGCGCCTGATGGTAAGCACAAATGCTGTCCAGGCAGAGTATCGAATGGCATCAGACGACTATCCCAAGATATTCGATACAATTATTTCGGCCTGCTGAGAGGCCTCTTCACACTACGGCGGAAGGACCCGGGATCATAGGAAGGGGGGAACACGCGTGGCAAAGAATTTAACAGCTTACAGCACATCATAATATGTTCCTTTTAACATCCCAAGAATCTATATCAAACAAGCATATCAGAGGATTTTTATAACCAACTTAAAATACCTTCAGCCTATTCGAGAAAAACGTATGCAAACAACACATTGAAATATTTACAAACTCATAAAAAGCTATCGTAAATCTAAAATGGCTTATGTGGGAAACACACACGGTTTTATGTGCGTACGTGAACCTAAAGTTGTTTAATAGGTCTTGGGTAATACCTATAAAAGCCTAAAGACGCTGTGCGTGCGAAATACCGAATATTCACGGCTTTGGATAAAAAATGTTTGAAATTTCGTTCCCTAGTCACGGTGAAGGAACATTGTGTGGAAATATACGTATCATAGCGATTTGTAAGAATTTCTATGGTATCTAAAGTGCGCTAACTCGCACTAGGCAAGCGTGGTGGACTATATGACCTAAACACTCTCAATCGTACTCTCGGTTGTAGAGTCGTCTTGGGCTGATACAGAATCAAGTTAGGACAATACCAGAGAAGCGAGTTTTAGTGCTGAGAAGTATTCAACTGCATTCTGTCGATATATTTACTAATTTAATTTATAGTTCGAGTAAAATAAAAAAGCAATTTCATAATATATTTTTGTTATCCCATACGTCACTAGTTGATCAAAGGAAAGCGCACAGCTATCCTTATGATACAGGTATTCAATCCATCTGCCATGGGATGGCGCTGATCGATTGTACGTTAATTCCTGATCTCTTCTTTTTTATATTTAGTCTCTTTTTTTTTATTTATTGTATTGTTACTTTTTCATAATTATTGTACTATGTTGTATGCGGCTAATTTGCCCGATAATAAAGCATTTTTCTTTCTTCTTTCTTTCTCATTCGCACTTCATGATTTACCGGAGTTTTTAGAAAGGTTCCAGAGAACATATTTTGAAACAGGATTGCAAAGCTTATTCATGTTAATGTTAGGAAGTCTCTAGTTATGAAAGGCACCTATAGATTATAAAATCCCGAGTGTGGTAACATCACTAACCATAAAAGTATTAATATATCGCTCGCGTTGCTTTCCTGCTCTGGTGCAAATACTTTTTGATACACATAAAATATCATAAATATTACAGAAAGGCTGCAGGACGTCGCTGAATGAAGGCCGCTTCCAATAGGTATTGTAGGTATTGTAATGTCGGTATCACGAACTACGACAGACTTTTCGGTCTCACCAACACCCAGACCCGAAATAGTTATTTATGTGCCGCACCAACATTTCTGTCGGTGCGGAGTTCGAACTGGCGGCCTGCGTCACGGAGTTTGCCAAGATACATACATAGGAGGAGGCATATGCAACCTGCACATGGTTTACGTGTTATTTTATATATATAGATGTGAAAACAATAACTGCATCCCGAGCCAGATTGTTAAACATAAGTTTAATAAAAATGTAAATCTCTGTAATATTACTGAGAAAATACGTTAAAATTGCAATAAAAACAGACAGGATAAAATCTCCGTTTGCTAAATATGACTACCCATGAATGTACCTTTTAGCGGGCGGTCTGTAATGGACAAGATACATTTTTCCCGCTCCTACAGATTTTTAACCATTTTATAGTACGATAGTCAGTAAACCAACCCGCATTAGGCCAGTGTGGTGGGCTATAATATGGCCTAACCCCTCTCGATTGTAGAGGAGGCCCGTGCCCTGCAGTGGGACATATATGGGCTGATACAGATAGTCGGCAAATACTCTAGTGTTTAAGAACCTTATTTAAGGAACATAGTTACAAGGTGATATGTATACCGAATCCGCAATCTGCGACTTCAGTTTGCTTAGCCGCACAAAATAAGTTAACTTATATTATTATTAATCAATATTTTCTATATTCCATTTATATTTTTATGTTACATACATACATAAACTCTCGCCTTTTTACCAGAAGGGGTAGGCAGAGATGCAACCAATACACCGACATTTCGCCTTTTATTTTCCGTCCCACGGTGTGATAGGGGGCGAGCTACTCTAACGTACCGTGGAATCGAACAACCTCACGAATCAAAGTAACTAGACATATGGACAATGAATATATTATGTCTCAGGATGGCGAGCGCAGTGGAATGCCTAGCATTGCTTTGTAATTCAAGGTGTTGTTTGGTTTTGCTACCGTTCATGAGCAAAGCGTAACGCTTACCATCAGACGAACGGCATGCTCGTGTCACCATTCATTGCAATAAAGTTATCTTTAGAGTATAGATAAACTCACGCTTTTTTTCCCAGAAGGTGTAGGCAGAGATGCAACCAGGACACCCACATTTCGACTTGTTTTTCCGTCCCACGATGTGATAGGGCGAGCCTATCGCCATATGTCATAGGATGTCTTATCGCATTTTAATTCAAACTCGAGTACATGGATAATTTTCCCTTTTGGTCACATTCCTCCACCACATTACAAAGCCTTGATAATTTTTGGAAACTTATAATAATATTGTTTCAGAACTTTGCGTTTTTTAACTGATGCTTGTGGCAATTCGTTGTTCGTGGAAATTGAGGAAAGCCTTTCCGAGTTCTTTTAAAGAGAAAGTTTAATAGCCTCCGTAATTATGTGTATAATGGTGAAAGAAATTATTTTGCTGCTGAGTCTAATCTTTTATTAGGTAATTGGGATAAAAGGAATTAGAAAAATACAGATTACAAGATTAGCAGTATTAATAATAATGATATTTTTGTTTCTCTCTCTCTCGCTCTCTCTCTCTCTCCAGCTACAGGTAGTCCACTGCTGAACATAGGCCTCCCCATAGATCGCTACATAGACTTGTTCGAAGCGGCCTGCATCCAGCGACTTTCTGCGACCTTAACCTTAATCTTATATTTTTGTTTATTTATTGTTTTATTGCTCTGTCAATAAAGAGAAATATCATTTAGTTTACTGATGGTAGATCTCTCATATGTCAGGGGCCGCCTGGGTAGGTACCACCGCAATTTTTAATGTGTTCCGGTTTGAAGGGCATTGTAGCCAGAGTAACTATTAGACATATTGAAACTTAACATCTTATGTCTCAGAATGGTAAGCGGAGTGGAATACCAAGCATTGCTACTGTCTATGAGCGGTCGTATCGCTACTATCAGGGGAATAGCATGATCGTCTCGCCACTAATAGAAAAAATAAATAAAAAAATATTCTTGCAGACATAAACTCGACGAACTGTAAGTATCGATAATAACACCTCTGTATATCTTCTGTGAAAGAGGCGTGTGTTTATATAATAAACGTGGTATCACGTGTTCGATCCCCTCTTCGAGACATATAAGTAGTTTATGCCGTGTGACACAAATCCCTTTGTGATAAACGATATTCGGCACCCGGAAATGTGACGAAATCTTCATCTGTTTACATAGAAAGTGTATTAATAATCAATAACTTACTTGTATCACTACATAGTATAAAACAAAGTCGCTTTCTCTGTCCCTATGTCCCTTAGTATGCTAAAATCTTTAAAACTACGCAACGGATTTAAATGCGTTTTTTTTTTAATAGATAGAGTGATTCAAGAGGAAGGTTTATATGCATAATACGTACATATTATTGTACAGAAATCTATTTGTACTGAAGTTGGGCCGGGCCGCTAGTTGTTTATAAAATATGATATGACAGAATGTAAGGATCGAATTTGGCTGTGTAATTAAGGAGCCTAATTTGTAGCGTTGAACTTTGAGTTGGTGATCATAATAATTCTTAAAGTGGTCCATATAACGCGTCTGATGTAAATTTCTCTCAATATTTTTCATCATTTGATACCAAGTTTAGAGTCTAAAAATATGAATAAACAAATAAAGGGTATATTCAGTCTTCAACTGAAAATTAAGCCAGGTTGTTAGTTTTAGTGACTTCAGACACAATACAACGAAAATTTTAAAAAAATCTATTTTCTTTATTATTTTTTTCTTATTGTTGTATTCGGGTGGTTAATACATACTTTATCCTCAAAAAATATTACACAGCCTTTTATTTTTATAGAGGCTATGGTACGCAAGATTTAAATTATTATTTTAGTAAAAACTATGGATTTACCACCCAAACACCATGATATTTAAGACGTCACAAAAAATTGTTGAGTTATTTTGTGAATTTTTAGCGGCTTTGTCATATTAGTCACTAAAACTACCACCCAGCTTCGTTTTCGGTAGTAGTCTTGATATACCCTGTATAATATGATAATTATAATAGAAGTGTACTGATATTCTAGTAGAACGAGAGGTGCCCAAACTTGAACACCAACATAATATATATAAATATATACAGTATGTTAAGATAAAGAAGTGACAATATTGTTACAATTGACAATATAAAACACGATTGAAAAACATAAAAGTAAAAAGGATAAACATGACTATAAATTTAAAAAATAAAATTAAAATACAAAACTAATAGATATTTTTTTGCATACAGTACACGTATGATACATGTACTTGTAAAGATCATACATCTCACCGAACAGTGTCTGTATCTGACAAACGAAATACGAAATCCATTTCATCTGATACCGGGATGTATTGTACGCAAATACCGCTTCCATAAACACGACGGCTTGTCACTTTCCGATTTAGTTTTTTGTTATTGAACAATGTTTTATTAATAGACTATTTTTCTGTAAAGTAAACAAAGGAAAGTAGAAAATAATTTAGGTATATTGATTTCGGTCCTAAAAGTGCGTGGTGGCCTGTTGGTAAACGGACCACACGCGGCTGCCAATATGATCACAGTGGTCGCGGATTCGAATCCCAGGGCACACCTCTGACTTGTCGGAGTCCTGTGTATGTTGATAGTCAATCACCACGCACTATAACGGTGAAGAAAAACATCGTGAGGTAACCTGCATACCATAGCGATTTCTATGGTATGTAAAGTCCACCAACCCCCACTAGGCCAGCGTGGTGGTATGGCCTGACCACTCTCAATCATATTCTCGATTGTAGAGTAGGCCCGTGCCCTGCAGTGGGACGTATATGGGCTGATACATACAGATTTCCGTCCTGACCAAAATACTGAATAGACGAGTCGACTGAGGTACTTCACTTAAGTATATCGTTAAGCGAAAGATATTAAATGTCTCCTCTCGATAAAGGTAACTGAAGAAAGATGATAAATATTGTGTTCCGCCTTGACTAAAATACTAAAATACTTCACCTGAATGCGGTCAAGTCGAAAGAGAATATCCTTAAGCGAAATATATAACCTTTCGCCTTTCGACGTAAATAATTTAATAGCAATAAAAAATGGTAAACAGGGAACTTAATAATGAGTAGCAAAGGCTTAAAAGGCAAACAATACTACATAAATACATACATAAACTCACGCCTTTTTCCCAGAAGAGGTAGGCAGAGGTGCCAGGGCACCCAAATTTCGCCTTGTATGTTCCGTCCCACAATGTAATAGGTAGCGAGCCTGTCGCCATATCGGGCACAAATCCTGACTCTGGGCTGATAATGAATAGAAAAATCCAATATCACTTTGCCCAACCCAGGATTCGAACCCGAGACCTCAGCTTTGTAAGCGTACCGTAGTACAACTACGCCACCGAGGCAGTCCTGGCAGGCAAACAATACTAACAATACAAAAATCCAAATACAAAAATGTATCTACTTCACTTAACCCTCAAAGTGAAATCAATTACATTAGCAGATAGGTCTTCAATGTCACATTTTATTGTTACCAATAAAAATTTCGTCTGAATAATCTTGCACTCACCATGAGATTTATAGCAGTTTCTAGAAAGAAAAATACTCTGACGTGAAATAACATTACCACATAATTAATTTATAGTTATATTTATTGTTAATTTTGGCAAAAAGGTTTTTTCTTTTTGTAACCGTGTAAGTACATAAACCTAACCAAGTGAGCGCCTAAAACTTATTAACGCCTACAATTGACATAATATACATTTAAATATTAATATACTTAATCTAAAAATAAGCAATTTAATGTATTATGCTGTTGGAGTACCATTATTAAATAAACAAAAGTCAATACAATTTTTCAATAAGAAAATTCCACATCTCTGGCCAACAAGACCCCCTAATGAATGCATCAAGACGTGTCTTTCTCTTATTATCCATCCCATTGTTAATTAGCGGAACAATACGTCATACGTAATGTAAGAAACGTAATTATCCGTCGAGAACGGAGAGCAAAAATGAGACCTCACTAATTAGGATTAACGTTGTTCCGCTAATTCTGTAAGCACTCCATATAATTATGACACCCGCAGACTACCCTTCAGGAATACGGAATGTGTATATCTTAATAACACGCCGGAGTAAATGAATATTATACAAATAGTAACGCATTAATTATGTCTATATATTTACTGGTGGTAGGTCTCTCAAATGTGAGAAGCCGCCTGTAGGTACTACCGCAATGTGTATTTCTACCGCCAAACAGCAGTGTAAATGCACTGATATGTTTCAGATTGAAGGACGTTATAACCAGAGTATAATACTGGACATACTGAGACTTGACATCTTAGGTATGTCTCAGGATGGCGAGTGCAGTGGTATGCCAATTTGTAATTCAAGGTGTAGTTTGATTTTACTACTAATCATAAGCGGGAGTATCACTTACCATCAGGCGAATGGCATGATTGTCTTGCCATTTAAAAAAGAAGTACGACAAAATGATTACGTTTCGATTGATGCAATGCGATACTGCCCATGTCTCTGCCGATGGCTAATAGTCATCTCTCTCTGGCCAAAAAATATGTCAGTCATATAAATACATTATATAATGGACAAAGGATCAACCCGAATGAATAAGATATACTTTCGTAGATCGCTCTGAAAACGATGTCGAACGACGGCTTTGCCATCTTGTATTGTCCTGTGGATGATATTTCCATAAACTTAATATATTGCTGTCTCCCATATGTTCTTCCTTCTTTTTCTACTTCATTCTAAGACTCCGGCCACACCCAATCTTTATTCAGTTATACCTTACCACCAGGTATCTAGTTTTCACGCCAAACTTACACAATAAAATGAATATCACTATTCAGTGCTTCTAATTCCAAGTTAGCCAGAACCTAAAATGTAGTGTAAGATAACATTAGAAGGTCAAGAGGCACATCGCAGAACTAAGCTGAACTGGCAATAACGAGCCTGTATCGACTTTGGCTCACGATTTATGAGTTTTGTTTGTTTTTAGGGACCCGTACTGCGAATTTGCGGACCCTAGTTGCCTAATGCGAGTAATGAAATTGTGTTTTCAAACAAGAATTGTCTGTGATTGAGTGTGGTTAGTGTTTTTGGTAAGGTCTGTGTATTGATTTATGTTGGGGTATAGTTAAAGGGATTTGTTTTGAATAGTGTATAAGTGTTAGGCCATATAGGACTATATGGCCTAATCACTTTCAATCGTACTCTCGATTGTAAAGTAGGCCCGTGTCCTGCAGTGGTACGTATATTGACTGATACAGATACAGGCAGTGTGTGAAATGTGATAAATGTATCATAAAGATAAGTGTCGATCAACGCCCATAATCAGTTTCGTACAGCGAACTTTGTCATGATATGCAAATCCAGATAATATATGGGGTTACCTGCGCAATTATTCGACGTTTCTGCGTCAACCTGTGTGTATTCAGATACGAACAGACTGGTATAATTACATTGATCGTTTAGAGACAGAAATATGCCGCAGGGCTGTGATCTATCTGGCATTGCATTTATATTCAATATAATTGCTGTAAACTAGATACAGTCATAACTTAGATTAAAATTAAACAAATAATCAAATTATTTTAAGTACCAGCTGACCCTAAAACAGTTTATTTCAAAGAAGATAAAACGTTAGATAAATCACGCGTGGAATTGCTTTTGAAACAAATAAACTGTTTATTATTATTTATTTATTTTGTTCTCAATCGTACTGTCGATTGTAGAGTAGGCCTGTGCCCTACAGTGGGACGTATATGGGCCGATACAGATACAGATACAGATTTATTTTGTTCTGCAGACTTTTGTGGACATTACAATTGCAAACTGATATTGCAGAAAATTAATATTTAATACAGAACCCGTCTTTTATTTCACGTTTCACCCAACCTATGTAAGAGTACGATGATTAATACTGTTGTTATTATTTGTTACAGGTAACAATAACAATTTGTTACGCGACGTAACAAATAACATCATTACGTAAGTACTAGGGCTTAGTTTGTGACCTTATGGGCTGTGAGGCTCGAATACGATGGGCATTACTATCCCCATAAAATAGAGAATTGTTCTTAATAAATTACATTACCTTATGTAAGACAGTATATTACTTAGTAACTTTGTGTTGTTTGGTTGTTTACGCTCATATAAAAATCTTAGGTGTATTTATTATTGTGGTAAAATTTGGTGTTAAGATTTTGAGACCTATGTAGATGTTCTATTTTAGTTTGTAATAATAATATCTGTATCTGTATCAGTCCATACAGATACAGACTACAGGGCACGGGCCTACTCTACAATCGAGAGTACGATTGAGAGTGGTTAGGCCATATAGTCCACCACGCTGGCCTAGTGCGGGTTGGCGGACTTACATACCATAGAAATTATTATAAATGAAATGAAATGAAATGAAATGAAATGAAAATAATTTATTGAATCCATTAAAATGTTCAACATCATTTAGATTCAGTCATTTTTTTTATCTACCACCCGGTTCGGAAAGCGGTTTTCACTAGAGAAGAACGAGCAAGAAACTCTAGTGTTGCTCTTTTTAAAACCAAAATCGCTATGGTATGCAGGTTTCCTCACGATGTTTTCCTTCACCGTTTTAGTGCGCGGTGACTGACTATCAATACACACATGACTCAGAAAAGTCAGATGTGTGCCCTGGGGTTTGAAAATAATATGTTATATGTGTATTCTCCCAGACTCCATAACTCGCCTTCTTCATCATCAGCAATAATAAATCCACTGCTTAAAAGGCAGAAGGCCAAGGTACAAAGTCACATTAACTGCACTGCACTGTTGTGTTTTGATTTGAAGGATATTGTAGCCAGAGTAAATACTGGAAATGTTGAGACTTAACATCTTATGTCTCAGGATGGCGAGCGCAATACCAAGCATTGCTTTGTAATTCAAGGTGCTGTTTAGTTTTGCTACTGTTCATGAGCAGTCGTATCGCTTACCACCAGGCGAATGGCATACTCGTCATGCCATTCATAGCAAGAACATACAACTAGTACTACAGTTTTTGTGTGAAACAAAGAATCTAATCTAGGACACAACATGTAATGGAAATGTTTAGAATCTAAGCAATCCATATTTAAAGCCCTTTGTTATTTTTCCAAACAAACCATTCAAAATGTTCTAGCGCACCACAATATGAAATAAGGCCGCAATTTTAAACGAATACAATTTTACCGCGACTTCGTGAGCCAACCACACTATACCGTAATTCGGTTATCTATTTCATTTAATCCGCGGGGAAAAAGATAAAAGCCACATGTATTCGTGTAACACCACGTTACTTCACAAAATAAACGGGATGCACAAAAAATGTACGCGGTTCTGACAACTACAGCGACTAGCGCACGAATTCTATTTCGGCTCGGCGGATTTGTGTTTTTAAGTTTAGTACTTCATGATATTGTTCTTTTGTCTTCTATAATTAAAGAACCACAACGTTTTAAAATGTACCTATACTCGTATGACAGTAAGCCTGCTAATGTGTATTCTTTGTTGGAGATGAATGTAAATAAGTTTTAGTAATAATAGGAATCGCAGCTGGATTAGTATTGGGCACTTAGCACGAAAAAAATATGGCTGATGAGACCGAAACGTATAACATGATGAACATAAAACTTTGGCATATACAGTTCGTATATGCCAAAGTTAGCAGTTATCAGAGGATTCAATAATTATTATCAGCCCTTTTTTCCTTCAGATAACTTAATAATACCATTTTCTCATTTCTACAAGACAATACATACTTAATTAATTCAATAAGCAATACATGAAAAATCTGCCAACCCGCACTAGGTCAGTGTGGTGGACTATAATTATGGCCTAACCACTATCAATCGAACTCATGATTGTAGAGGAGGCCCGTAACCTGCAGTGGTACGTTAATGGGCTGATACAAAAACATACTAAACTACAAACAGTACCTAATATATAATACATTTTAAAGAAACCTTTACTGACATCGCTCGATACCGAACATCGACCAGGGATTTCGAATGCGGTAACGCGGTCAGTATTGCATCCAAGCTTTGCCGAACAACCGAAATGTGTTCAACAACGTGCAGAATGTTAGACCAATAGATAATGGCGTTTCCGTGGCGCCTCGACGTTTGAATATGCAAACATGTTTTAGATGTTGCGACCGATGGTGCTGTAGTTAAACATGGATGTGAACACAAGCTAGTTGAAAAACTTGTGGAAGGGGGATACGGTTTTTGTTAACTTTAATAATTTTGGAATTAATGCATTGATTTAGAAACTAAGGATAGAAACTTCAGTACCTTTGGAGTTTTCAAAAGATTACCGTGAGAACCACCGTAAAATGAATATTACCTAAATGAACTTAATTTAATAGATTTCGTCTAAACGGTGATAAAAAATATTATATTTATGTTTACTAAACTTTTTTTCATAACATCAACATACAAGCAAACAAATACAAAGCCATTGCAAGTGACGATTAATTTCAGTAACTCGTCAGTACAGATATATTGAAGCGTGCGCACAACGTCGGTAACTTTACGCGCTTTCTGCCCTGTTATTAATGAGTTAATGTGAATTTATTTGACACTGAAATATTTACGATGACGAATTACCTATGTTAGACGCCGGCTGTGACACGAGGAGGTTGCGGATTCGATCCCCGCTCCTAGAGAAATTTCTTTCAGGCCCACAATTATTTTCTGCAATTTTCTTTGATTGCAGATGATAATAATTATGATGAATCCTAACTGTTAAGCTGATTATTTGCCTTATAATCTACGTAGTTTTGTTCTACAAGTTTCAATAACATATTTTTCTAAGATATACTTATTCTTTATTATACACTGTTCTTTCTCTCCTTCCCAAAAAATAGTAGAGTTCCTTAGTGAGATAAGATCGTCATTTGTACTTTTTGGATTTAATGTCTCTATATAGTTTTTTTTATATTTATTATGTACAATAAAAAATAACAACAATAAATAAGATAAACAGGTCTGCTATAACGAGAACCAATATAAACTTATAAACACTTTCAATCAACGTGTATAATGAGCAAGTCTAAGCGGATTACTGATAAAATTAGAGAAACACATAATGAATAAGAGCGGGCAAGTTACAGAACTCATTTTATACCTGAACGTATCTTATGATTGAATTAATCTGCTCCGTAGCGAGTAACTAACTCACGTACAAAACTAACACTGAAACAAAATGGACGAGTACATTTTCCGCTAAAAATATTTTCAGAATGGAATATCTGGCACGGTTTGTAAATGTTTTGACTAAACTAATTGAATCATTCCAATAAAGTTACCATGCATGAGATAACAGACATAAAAACCGATTCTATGTTTCAAAAATAATTTTGGTGCTGTGAAATTAGATTGGAGCAGTATGGTGTGAAACGTTTAGTATATTTTGCCTTTAAAAAATATAAGGAGATTTAAAATACATCTTAATATATCTTTAATCTAATTTATTCAGTCGAAATTATGCCACTATTATATTGATTATGATTAACTTACACAGCCTAATCTATACATCTATACATATAAATAAAATTGAAGTGTCTGTTTGTAAAATGAAAATAAAGAAAATGTCCAACTACATATCGTTATATACACGATACCTATAACGAAAATGAACTAATATTTTTTTTTGTCTGTCTGTCTGTCTGTCTGCCTGTTTGTTCCGGCTAATCTCAGAAATGGCTGGACCGATTTTGACGGGGCTCTTATTGTTACTAACTGATATAATAAGGAGTAACTTAAGCTACATTTATTTTAGAAAAATAAAGGCTTTGTTAAATTCCACGCGGACGAAGTCGCGGGTACAGCTAGTCTTTTATAAGTTTCACAAGTGTACAAATGCGTCATAGTTTGTAATGCTTACTAAACAAGGGTTCTATCTTAATCTGAGGTCAGGAATATCGGATATATTAATTCACCTTAACACTAACAGTTTTTATTAAAAACAACTTTCCCAAGAAAATCGTAAAGCTTTATATTTGTCGGAAATATCGGAAGCTTCTCTCCTCTATATATCATTTTCGCCAACAAATAAATCCCAAGCATGACAATTTCCTTCCACACACTGCAACTACAAAACTCCGCATCCGCAATCCATTTACACTTGAAGAAACAACTTCAAAATCCCATGTAAACATTGAATCCCACTACAAACCGCCACAGAACGGTTGTGAATTTGCACAAAAACAAAATTTCGAAGCTTAGGCGGCAATACGTGATAAATTGGACGCAGCGACGAGTTCGAACGTTCTAGCTGTGAGGCCCAGATGGTTTTGCTATTGCATTTTTTCCGGGCGATAAACGGTTTGGTCCCTGATGAACGTTTGATGACGTCGAAAACTAGATTGCTTCGGCATTACTCACTAGTTTGTTTGTTGGCTTGGTTTAATTTGCTATCGATTTGTGTTTGTGTTTGTTGGTTTGCATTTATGAGGAAATTAAATCTCATAGGAGTTCGTTTTACATCTGTACTGGTAGTAGGTCTCTCATATGTGAGAGGCCGCCTGGGTAGATACCACCGCAATATCTGTTTTTCCCGCAGCAGCAGTGTAAATAAACTGTTGTGTTTCCGATTGAAGGACATTGCAGCTAGAGTAACCACTGGACATATTGAGACTTGATGGCGAGCGCAGTGGAATGCCAACCATTGCTTTGTCATTCAAGGTGTTGTTTGGTTATGCTGCTGTTCATGAGCGCTCGTATCGCTTACCATCAGGCGAAGGACATGTTCGTCTCGCCATTCACAGTAATAAAAAATGTTTTATTTCGTAATATTTTATGTGTATATGTGAAAATAAAAAAAATATTGAACGCCTACGATAAACAATAATTTAAAAAATGTTTTAGTTGTTAATGTACGGGACATTAACAATGAAGTGAAACTTGCAGCTCCGTCACTGAAAAATAAACAAGTACATTTAAAATAAAGCCCAATTTAAATCCGTGACATGTCCGGGAGTCCCGGAGTCCGGGATAAAACACCGCATGTTCCGGGACCGTCGGACACATTAACGCGCTCCTGATTAACTTCCGACCGATTCATATGCAATTAAAAATGCCAATCCTTTTCCACTGTAATGTGACGTGGCGTGAGCTCTATCCAGTTGACATGTTTGAAAAATATCATTCCCTGTCTCTGGTTATTGGTTTGTTGTCTGTGTTATATGCTTTTATAAATCTTTTATAATGGACAAGAGATTTATAAATGCTTATATGAGAAATTAAAATGTATTGACGAGAAATTTTGTACAAAGTTAATGACAAAACACTAGATAATATCGTTGGTAGATATGTTGAATATTTATATTATTTAATGTTAGTTCTAGAGAACTGACTCGATGGGTTAGTTGTACTACGGTGCGATTACAAAGCTGAGGTATTGGGTTCGACTACTAGGTCGGGCAAAATCTTGGATTTTGCTGTTCATTATCAGGAATCAGGATTTGTGCCCGATATTGATCGCCCCATACAAGACGCAATGTGGATATCTTAATAACACCTCTGCTTGCCTCTTCAGTGAAAAAGTTGTGAGTTTACGTATGTCTCTATGCATGTATTTTTAGATAATTCTCAGATAGGAAAGATACAAACGCAAAAAAATCGGTAAGTTTACTTCATAATAAATAAGTGAAATAAAACAACATAAATAATTTAATCTCTATTATTCACCAATTTGGATCAGTAGAAGCACATCCTTGCACACTATACAACAATTTTACTATACTTTTCTCATCTGAATATATTAAGTTATTGTCTCTATCGAAAGCTATACCAAACATGTTGTTTACATCTAAAATTTTCTTCAATCCTTCGAAATCTACATCTAGGAATACCCCAAAATTCGTGCAAACGTACAGTTCTCCATCATTATCTTCCGATATTTGTCTTACTGTAATTAATTCATTAACTACAACAACTTGAAAGTTTTGCTTGTCGTATTTGTAATAACCTGTTTTGTTAGCAAAGTAAATATTATCATCGTTGCTAATATGAAAATGATCAATTTCGAACTTCTCAAATTCTTTCACTACGGCGAATCCGCCATCGACTTCGACGTGAAGAATTTGATCTGGATAGCTTATGTAAAATAGGTTATTTCTGTAGAACAAAGCCCAGATGTTTTTACCTTTTTCTTTGTAGAAATCAGCTAGTTTTGTTAGCACATTATATTTGTAAATTCCGTCTGATCCTCCCAAATATATTTCGTCGTTGCTTTGGTCTATGGCTACTGAGCATCCTCCTCTGATTCCTGCAATGGTTTGGTATTCCTTTGTGTCCATGTTGAAAAAGGCTAGTTGGAAATCTACATCGGAATATGAATCTGGGACGGAATAGCTGAAGAATAATGTGTTAGATGGTTTATGCACATTTAGGTTGTAAGGTCTTCCGAAATGTGACCACAGGATTTCTTTTTCGTACCAGTTGTCACCAATCTTTACTTTGTGGCACGGTTCCCCGAGAGTTGTGGCGGTAAATAATAACAACAAATTGAAATGCATTTTGTTCCTAAAATAAAAAAGATAAAGATTAGAAAAGCTATTAAAATACTTGCTATTCTCTGCTTCAATAACATATGCAAGGAAAAATAAATATTTATGTAGTAAAGATATACAAGTGTTAGATTATTATTCGCTGCATATACTTGGAAACACAAAATAATTTAATAATTAGTCACAAATTTTATTCAAATTCTGCGATAATTTTATATTTCTGTACGATTCCTTTCACAACTTAATTCTCGATACGAAATAAAATATAATTAATGATTTTCCACTTGTATATTAACATGCATAAGTGCGTGGTGGCCTGTTGGTAAACGGACCGGATGCGGCTGCCACTGTTCACGGTGGTCGCGGGTTCAAATCCTAGGGCACACCTCTGACTTTTCGGAGTCATGTGTGTATTGATAGTCAATCACCACGCACTAAAACGGTGAAGGAAAACATCGTGAGGAAACCTGCATACCATAGCGATTTCTAAGAATTTCTATGGTATGTAAGTCCGCCAACCTGCACTAGGCCAGCGTGGTGGACTATATGGCCTAACCACTCTCAATCGTACTCTCGATTGTAGAGTAGGCCCGTGCCCTGCAGTGGGACGTATATGGGCTGATAAAGATATTAACATGTAATACTCACATTTGTAATTATAATATGAACTTATCAACACCAATATTAATTAATCGGCACATGTTGTCAACAAGAATACCCATCAGACAATGACCTACAGTTGTTATTGTTGGACATCGCGACAAAAGGTGTGGTGTTTTTATACATCACACCTTGTTTATCAATACTACCATTCATGGGTAATACATTTTAAGTTATGAAATAATGTAATATACTTATAATCTTAAATCAATTACGAAAGTCAAATATGTCGAAGCAATGCCGAATGTCAAAGCAAGGTCATTATGAAGAAAAACATACCTGAGAGCATGCAAAGAAACCCAAAAAGACCCCATTTAAATAGCAGACAATAAAACAGATAAAATAGGTTATAACGCAAATCCAACGCCCAATAAATAATACGATACAGAAAAGAAACCACAAAATACGTACAAATATAACATTAATATATCATATCCCATGAATTATTCAGTTGCATCCAGCACCGTTTCTCTCGGGGCACTGAGCGCCTTATAACACAGATTTCCATATTTACTTGGAACCAATCTGTATATAGAATCTTTATTCGAATATATCACGTGATCGTTCTCGTCGAAAGTCAAACCGAACGCCTGGTCGATGTCGGCTATCTTCTTAATCCTCAAATAAGGTTTGTCTTCTAAGTAAACGCCATTGTGGGCACAGAAGTAAACGTCGCCGTACGCGTCTTCTACAATCTGTCGTACTATTAAATCATCGTTCAAAATCTCAGCGACTCTTCTCTTCCTTGCGACTCGGTACAAAGCTGTTTTATTGGCGAAATAAATATCCAGTTGCTTGGAAATGAAGAACATGTCGATCTCAATGCTAACTGCTTCTGAGACCTGCACGAACATATCGTTCTGGTATACGTATAGTTTCTGCGACGGGTACTGGATGTAGTAGAAATGCTTCCTGATGAAAATCCCCCATATTGATTTGCCTTTTTCGGCGAAGAATTCCGCTTTTTTTGTAAGGAAATTGTACTTGTATAGCCCATCATGACCACCGAAGTATATATCGTCGTTTCCTGAATCGTAGGCTAATGCGTATCCTCCAGGAACCCCTTCAATATCTTTGCAGACATTTTTGGCGAGATGGCATGCTGTTATGCCAAAATCCACTTGAGTTCCATTCTGTATGGTGTGACTGAAGAACAGAATTCCTGAATACTTATGCATGACCAGATTGTAAGGTCTTCCGTAGTTCTGTACGAGAACTTCCTTGTCAAAATACACGTCGTGGAACACGATTCCGTCGCAAAATATTATTTCTTTCGCCTGCATCATCAATATGGGAAGGCTTAGAATGAATACGATTTTGTAGTGCTCCATTTTGTTTTATGTTTGCTGTGGAATTGAATTTTTTATTATTGTTTTATTATACATTCAAATATCGTACCAACAGAATGCTGAATGTGGGAATATTTTTGATAGATTTGTGTGAAACTATGGAAATTAACTCTTATTGATATGGCTTCTAGATGATATACATAATATGTGTATTGGTTCGACAACGTAACTCTACTGCAGGTGCAGTATCCTGGGTACAATATCCTTCAAACCGAAACACATCAGTGCATTTAGACTACTGTTTGGCGGAAGAAGTATACATTAAAGTAATACCTACCCAGGTGGCCTCTCTCATATGAGAGACTTTCTAACAAAAAGTCGGGCCTATCGCCATATCCGGTATGAATAAGGCCATAAATATAAAATTTATTTTTATTTAAATACTTCGTTAGCCTCCATTAGTGTCACCCTGGTAAAGTGAACGATTGTCATGAAAATCTAATCCATTATTATTAAAATAAACACAAGTAAGCATTAAATACTTTTGACTACAGTGTACTTACCAACAGGAAATGAAATGAAATAATATTGCTGTGAAATTCATTGATTTAAAAACTATGAAATTATATGAAATTACTTAAAAATAAATCTAAATGAAATTGCTTTATTAGTCATTTAGTCAATTAGCACTACAGTCAATACGAAACTGTACTCACCACCAGATGTATACGCAATTTGTCGTCAAAAACATACAAACAAAACTCCTTATTTTACGCGTGAAGCGAATAAATCTCACCTGAACGGTACAGCAATAAATAAATGTATCAGAAACTTTTTAAATATGTGCACAATTTATCAAAGTCGTGTAAGGCATAGCGACGATAGCAAACGATTCAATGATGGATCGCCCGGAGAATATGTTTATGTTTGTATATAAACACGAATGTTTATATAATGTGTTGATGTTGCTGACAAATATTTTGTAACCACGCAACATTGGTGTGAAGGCGTCTGTAGTTTGTAAGATAAAGTTTTGGATTCGATTCTAAGAAAATTGGATTTGTTGTGACAATTTTGTTTTTTAGTTTGAAAATATTTTTTGCATACTCCGGAAGAAGGCTCGCTAGAGTTGGAATATAAATTATCTTTGGATAATGTGGGTTGCATTCGTGGCAAATCTGCCAACCACTTTGGTGATTCAGGTATAATGACAGATGTGTATTTTTAAATATATTGCAACGATTGGAAAATACGTATTAAGTATCATGTCATCGTAATATCATGGTTGATAAATCGGGTTATATTTCCATTACAAAGAAGGTTGTTAGTGCAGTGATCATATTTATGTATTAAATTAAAAACAAAAATGCTTATGAATATAATTACGGAGATTTCTCCTTGATAGTTTATTAGATTAACACGAATGTTGTAATAAAACTATTTTTTGTGCATTTCATCGCGAATTTGATTAATTTTTTACATTTTTTGAACTTCCCGACGGTAAAATTACGAGTATTTTGCAGCTTTCATGATCACGAGGCGGATTAAGGTTTTAGTCATCCGCTCAGTTAATGTTACTAAAGCAACCTTCTTTTAACAATAGTAACATCAAAAAGTTACTTTGTAAAACCTTTTTTTGCCTACTTTAGTTTGTGAACTTAGTACGTTTACATTTTTTGTCTAGCTTAATGAAAATCTACCGCAAAATTATTTGAATAGCAAAATTTATTTGAAATTGGTGATTATGGCGAATATCAGAACAGTATCAATAAATAGCAGGTACTCGTAAACAAGAAATTATTAACATTAGTGAAAGTTAGAGGTCGATCGGGTCAATCAACCAACGATGTAATACAATAGGCTAATCAAAGACATCTCGTGATCACAGCTATCTTCGACAAACGTGTAATTTGCTGGTTATTAGTATGGACGGGATATATTACAAATTGATGGGGAAAATTATGAAGATAAGCCGATAATATCAGCATTATTTTTTAGATATATCACTAAGTTATTCTCCCGGATAGCAACCAAAAAATATACGTCGTGAAAATTGTGGAAAATCCGTTATAGTAAACCCTTTCCCTGAAAGTGCGGCGAGCTTCAATATAAGGCTGCGCAATGCGGCCGGCATAATTGTGTCGAGGGACTTAAGCCATGCCCGAGGATAATTTTCTTGATATAACAATCGGGTGCACTGTAGTTTCCGTGTCATATCGATAAAACAAAATTACAAATTATTCATCTTATAGCATAATAAGTGCGTGGTGGCCTGTTGGTAAACGGACCAGATGCGGCTGCCAAAATGTTCACGGTGGCCGCGGGTTCAAATCCCAGGGCACAACTCTGACTTTCAGAGTCATGTGTGTATTGATAGTCAATCACCACGCACTAAAAACGGTGAAGGAAAACATCGTGAGGAAACCTGCATACCATAGCGATTTTAAAGAATTTCTATGGTATGTAAGTCTGCCAACCCGCACTAGGCCAGCGTGGTGGACTATATGGCCTAACCACTCTCAATCGTACTCTCGGTTGTAGAGTAGGACGTGCCCTGCAGTGGGACGTATATGGGCTGAATACAGGATACAGCATAATAAGATCGAGCAAAGTGAAGCAATAAAGAGGAGTCCTATCTCCAGCAATGGCTGAATTTCGGCTGAAATGATGATAACTAAATCGGATTGCGCAAAACCACATAATTAACAATAAGAATTATACATTACCGCATTCCAAAACTTAAGTCTGCAAATTACACTGGCCAGTAATTTCCAGTCTCTGAAATGTAGAGAAAAATAAACAGTACTTTTAATTTTAGTTTGCTTCCGAATTTAGACTCGGTGCACACGACTCGATTTAACATGATTGTGACAGCGTGCGCGAACACACGGGGCTAATTCATTTTATACTACATACCTGATATATGTATAATTACAACGTTTGAGGGAAGAAATTAAGGTACATACGGTAGGATAATGTTTGGGTAGAAAGCGCAGCGGTACATACATACATAAACTCACGCCATTTTCCCAGAAGGGGTAGACAGAGGTGCCAGGACCACATTTCGCCTTGTATGCTCCGTCCCACAATGTGATAGGTGACGAGCCTATCGTCATATCGGGCACAAATTCCTGACTCTGGACTGATAATGAATAAAAAAATCCAATATCACTTTGCCCAACCCGGGGTTCGAACCCGAGACCTCAGCTTTGTGACCATACCATAGTACAACTACGTCACCGAGGCAGTCCGAGGCGCAGCGGTATAAATAGGTAATTTGGATTATCTGCGCCCAAATAAATTAAACGAAAGTTCACATGACGTTTCAATTTTTTACTGGTGGTAGGTCTCTCATATGTGAAAACACCACCGCAATGTCTATTGCAACCGTCAAACAGCAATGTGATCGGACTATTGTATTCCGGTTTAAAGGATTTTGTAGCCAGAGTAGAGAGTGACTACTATTATGCCGGGTACTTGAGACTGAACATCTCATCTCTCAGGATAACAAGCGTAGTGGAATGCCAAGCACTACCATTGTCCATGAACTGTCGTATCGCTTACCATCAGGCGGATGGCATGTTCTTTTCGCCATTCATAGCAATAAAAAACGTAAAATGAAATGTTATAAGACGCAATGCAATACATACCATAATATGAACACACAAAAATATGGGGCGGCTTGAAGATTATTATTGATTGAATACAAATCTCTCCGTCAATCATTGCGTATTAACTCGACAGAATAAGGCTCCAAACGCCTTTATTTAATATGTGTAATCTACTCTTTTATTGGGTGATATTCCTGGTTTGTATAGATCTTTTCTATACAGCGATTAGTATTTACTGTCGTTTAGTGGCAGAATACACGTACTATAAATTGTGGAGTCTTACATTCGATTTCCAAGCGTAGGTATACATTTTCTGAAATTTTTTGGCTGCAAACACATTATTACATTCATATTGCTGTCTTTTTTATTGCTATGAATGGCGAGACGAGCATACCATTCGCCTGATGGTAAGCGGTACGACCGCTCATGGACAGTAGCAATGAATTCCGCTGCGCTCGCCACCCTGAGACATAAGATGTTAAGCCTTAAATGTCCAGTAATTATTCTGGCTACAATGTTCTATAACCGAAATATAACAGTGCGTTTACACTGCTGTTTGGCGGGAGAAATAGACATCGCGGTGGTCCCTACCCAGTTTGCCGCTCACATATAATCCTACCACCAGTGAAATCAACGTGTTATCGCTACTTACCACTCTTGGCAGGCCGGTTGACAAGAGTAAAGCGCAATTTCTCGGGTTGATACTTGATAACGCTGCTGCAAGTCATCATTTTACTTCGCCATCTAGCAATCTATTGGAAGCCAGAGCCTGATACATTAGAAAGCAGAAGGCATCAGAAGCAAATGAAGATGGCATAAAAACTATTTGAAAATGTACATTTTCAAGTAATACTTTAACACCTAGTTGTTTACGCAAGAACCCCTTATTCATAAGGACTTAAAGCAGTTTGCAAATGCCGTTAATATGAGCTGCCTCAAAATTGTTATTTATAGACGTCAAAAATCAGTCAGACGTCAGCAGTGGACTTCCTGTGGCTGAGATGATGATGGTGATGAGACAAAAACCACTAATCATCAATTTATCAGCTCATGAACCTTAAAATGGCAGAGACCCTTATACAGGCAAATTTTAAGTTGAAAAAATGCCGGATGTCTGTCAGCTGGACGTTTGATATTACTGTCAAGTAACAGCCACTCTCAATAATCTATCTGTCTTTAACTATAGGATTTCATTAGATATTTCGATGCATTTTACGTTTCAGTTAACAAATATACAAAAATATAGATATGGTTCATATATTTATAGATACCTAGGCAAGATAAATATATATGTCTGTCTTTATTTAATAAAGTGTAACATTGAACCGACACAATAATGGTAGCCAGTTTAATCTCTAGTTAAAGATAGATAGAATATAGAGAACGGCCGTAAATGAAATCGTTTTTTTCTGTGAAGTGGCAATATTAGTTAATATAATATGTAGAAAAATCCATTAGGAATGGCGAAACTTAATGAACGTTTATCTCCTCTTAACTAATTTACGTTTACGTAGATGATTACCGGTTTGTCATGATTAAGGTAGTAGAATAAAGACTGACAGATAGATTAAAGAACACGTTGAAGAAGTTAGAATGCTATAAACTGTGTTAAACTCCGCTCCGCTTATGAGGCGCGACTTCCGAATTAATAATGAAGTGGAATTAACTGCGCTCTCCAATTTGTAGTCTGCCGTTTCTGTAGTTTAGCACTACATTAAACATACAGTTTAGCTCTTATAATTGTGCTTCGCGTGAGTTAAATGTTACATGTATTTGGTAACTTATTTAAAATACGCTCACAATGTTTCTATATATACATAAACTCACGCCTATTTCCCAGAAGGGATAGGCAGAGGAGTGGTATTGTAGCCTGAGTAACTACTGGACGTATTGATACTTAACATTTCATGTGTGAGGATGGCGAGCGCAGTGGAATGTCAAGCATTGCTTTGTAATTCAAGGTGTTGTTTGGTTGTTCTACTATTTATGTGCAATCTTATCGCTTACCATCATATGAACGGTAGGCTCGTATCGCCATTGCAATAAAAAAAACACATGTAATATATATGTCTCGACGACGATATTTTCGTTTCAAAACACTTAACCAACCACGCCCTAAACAGTGACCTTTAAAAGGGACTTAATATCTAATTCTAAACATTATCGTATGATAATTTGAGCGTAATCGTGTAATGTTCACATCTGTAACCCAAAGCGAATCATATCTAAACCACAGCACATGCTCAACATCCAACATGGAAGACCCAACGAATTGAAACGTTTTCATTACGGGCCCAACAAAAACACGCTAATTTGTATCCGTGTGAAATTGCTCGTTCTCCTGTGCTAGGATCTTTTTAATATGTGTAATTAGGGATTGGTGTGCCGTGTGCGTTTGTACGTTTGAAGCCTGTGTAGTTATCCGTTTTGTGAAGCTTGGTTTGCTTTGTATAAACATTCTATAATTACACACGTGCTATCTCTATTTGTATTGCTAGTCGATCACCACGTATATTTTTATTTATTAATCTTTTTGTGCATAATGTCGTATAAAGGCGGACTTAATGCCTAAGGCATGTATATAAAAGTAAAGAAAAACATTGTGAAAGTTAGATATGGTATGTAAAGTCCGCCAACCCGTACTAGGCCAGCGTGGTGGACTATATAACTACTAACCGCTCTCAATAGTACTCTCGATTGTAAAGGAGGCCTGTGTCCTGGATTTGGACGTGTATGGGTTGATACATCCTTATCGATTTTGTAATGACAGCAATCACCACACTGATATCACTATCATGAATAAGAATCAAAGGTAACGATTCGGCACCTATAATTTTTAATGTTAGCTTAGAATTCATATTTTAGTACTGTTTTAAAAATATGTTTTTTTTTTCTCTCTAATCTAGTCTCATGAACTTCGAAATAAAACTTATGTAAAAAATTAAACCAAATCCACGTTAAAATACCTAAAATTAGTTTATTATTTCATTGTGTGACATTCACGTAAATTTAAAAAACCAATAAGCTCTTGAAATTTTTGTAATTTTGTCATAGTCATGATTCATGAAATATAACTTCCAACATAATATATTCTTTCAATTAGTATTGATTGATAAGTTATGATATTACAGCCTAATTACATGATACCTTCGTGAAAGCAAAACATAATTTTTCGCCCCCATACATACAAACGTCCGAGGAAACGTTTAAATCATAACTTAATAAGACAACAGTCCGAAAGTTGCGAACAGGGGCATGCGGGGGGCGAGCGGGGCGGGGCGGAGGAAATTTCGCCAGTTACCAAACGACTTTCATTTCCTTTGCTTACAATACTTGAAATCACCTCTCGTCTGTTGGACGGAGGTATTCTACAATTTTTAAAAGGTGTGTAATTGAAAATTTGAGGCCTGTTGTGCTATGGAAACTGTGAAATTTACTTGTAGACTGTGAAATTACGAGATATCAAATTTATGAAATTAATGAGAATAATAATACAACAGGAAAACCAGAAATCAAATTCTAAGAAATGTCATTAAAATAAATGCATGTTAATACAAGTATGTACACTTAATATAAATTATGAAGATTCAATATCACTATCGCTACATAGTATAAAACAAAGTCATTTCTGGCCTTATGTATGCTTAGATCTTCAAAAGTTTAAAACTAAGCAACGGATTTCGATGCGGTTTTTTAATACATAGAGTGATTCAAGAGGAAGGTTTGTATGTATAATACTTATACAGGGCTGTCCCAATTTGTGAGAAAAATAAAATGACAACAAAAGTAAATATATGCACCCAGGCGAAGATGAGACAAGCCGCTAGTTCTAAATATGCTACTACATAAAATAAATATTTCTTTCCTAAATTATTGCCGTGCCCAACAGGATCCATATTGTACATACCTATAAAATTGTAACATCTTTATAACATGTGGTGTGCAATAAAGATATTGAGTATTGAGTATAATCAATTTATATTTCACTAGCGGCGCGGCCCGGCTCCACCCGGTTGCAGATACTTTTTTTGAAAATATTCTATCGCCTATGTTCATCAGGGTAATGTAGGATTAAAATGGTGAAAGAAATTTCCAAATCAGTCCGTAGTTTCAGAGTCTATTCACTGGAAACAATCAAATATTCCCTCTTTATGATATTAGTTTAGACTGGATAAGAAATGCTTGTAACGGTTCAAAGGTGTGGTAATGGAATTCGAAACGAATAATATGACCTACTGTTTTTATTAAAATTAATAATATGATATTTGATTACGATATTAAAAATCGAAGATACGTAGGAAGGGCGAAGAAAGGGAAGTAAAGGATATTTTTGGACTTTGTGAAAGTTTTATTAACCGAACTAAGCCAAACACCAATAGTTTGTATAAAACCGACGTGAAGTACCAACTGCATATTAGTTTTCTGTGAAACAGTTTTAAAACTCTAGTCAGTCCATTATGACCCGTTCATGTATTTCTCAAAAATTACCATACGAGATTTTGGTGTAAACGAAGTTATTATTTAATAATATTATTTCAAAAGTTATCGAATATGTGTTTAAAATAAATTAATACACCACAGTCACATTCATAGACCAGACTCCGCACTAAATCAACTCTTGTGTCGTGGGTGTCAGAAACTACGAGATAATTTTCGGTCTCACAAATACCCAGACCCGGAACGCATACCGGTGGATCACACAAATATTTGTCTCGCTGCCAGGATCGAACCCACGGATTCTCACAGCCGACATCTAACCAACTGCGCAACGGCAGCTGTCGATGATTTTTATTAAAATGGTCATAAATTCAAAACGTACCACACATCATAAAAAGTATCACATAATCTTGACTAAAGATCTGAGCAATCAGCTCCCTCAATAATAAAAGCCATTGTATAATAAATACGCGTAATCTGGGACACTGGGGGTTGCTGGTGGAAGAAAATAATGAAGGGTGTGAAGAAATGAGTCGGTTACATCCCTTACAAAGGTTAATGGGTATAATGTGTTTAATTCACCCCCTTCGCAGTTCTCAACTTGCATCTAACGCTGATTTGCATTTTATATTGTTGCTCTCGAGTTTAAATGAATTTTACTAAGCGTATTACATTTTGTGCGAGTTTTTTTTCTATTTGAATAATCTCTATTGAGTTGCTAGGTTGAATTTGCACCTAGCGTTTTGCTCAACAACTTTGTACTACGAATAATAGTCCTAATACTAGCGTGGTGGCCTGTTGGTAAACAGACCAGATGCGGCTACCAACATGTTCACGGTGGTTGCGGGTTCTAATCTCAGGGCACATTTCTGTTTTTCGAAGTCATGTGTGTATTGATAGTCAACCACCACGCACTAAAACGGTGAAGGAAAACATCGTGAGGAAACCTGCATACCATAGCGGTTTATAAGAATTTCTATGGTATGTAAGTCCGCCAACCGGCACTAGGCCAGCGTGGTGGACTATATGGCCTAACCACTCTCAATCGTACCTTCGACTGTGCGTGCAGTGGGACGTATATAGGCTGATACAGACAAACAGACTCATAGTACATCCAAACCGCGTTATCTTTTATAATTTTATTTAATGTTTTAAATTTTAATATATTACCATGTGCCTAACTCTTGAAAAATAATCAATGTTTGTCAAAAATTGATAACATTCGTAGATAATGTTGTTGCTCTTTGTTTAATTTTGTTATTCACTGTTATTGACAGTGTGGACGCGAGTAGAAACATTCTATAAATAATTACAAGTAGCAACAAAAGTTATGGATTGTTGCTGAATGTTACTGTATTGCACATGTTGTGTCACTGAATATGATCCCCTAGGATTTGAACACTGACTTGTTGTATAATGTATTCCTACATCCAATGACTTACTGCAACTTTATTAAATTATATTTTTCTCGAATAAGTGGACGATGCTCCTTACCTTCCAATCGATATTACCTTTTCGCGTCACCAACGATAATAGCTATAAAACGACGCCCTACATACAGACAAAATCACATTTTCACGCTAAAACACGCGTACCCTCAAATCCAAATTGAAACCCCACATTAACCCTTTTACAATATAGGCAATTGAAATCCCACTGACCATCTAATGACAAAATAGCGGTTGAAAGAACGCCCTACAATCGACGCGTCGTATAAAAAGTACATATGCGAAAGAAATTCGCACTTAACTCGAGCTTTATGTAAATTTTCTCGTGATATAGAGTCAGGCCCTTTTTTGCGCCCGGACAAAATGGCCCGGATATAGGGATAATCGCATAGATGTGGCTATTGTGGACGTGATTGGACGCAGTTTTTAGGATCTGTGAAGCGTGCTTTTGCCGTTTATGACGCTTTAACAAAATATAAAAATGGTGTCATTTTTTGGTATAAAATAACACCCGACTTTCTATAGCTAATCGTTCACTCTTTTTGGAAAGTTTCTCCATTAATATGCGTCCTAAAATATAAATATGTCTCTTGAACATAATTCCTGATTTAATTTAAGGTATCATTCGTATCGCTAAATTGTATTGTAAAGATATTACCACTTATTTTCTATGTATATTTTTGACCATAATATTTTAGAATGTATTTTTATAAGAAACATTTAGCCACTTTTCGGAAAGAAAAACAATTTAACACAAGTACAGGTAAGTACTTAAAACTAACAGGTGTAGAAATACAAAGTGTATAAAAATATCTTTGCCTCCTAAATCGAAAATTAAAATTTAGAAAAAATATGTGACGTAAATAACGATGAAAAAAATACATGCCATCTTTAGCAACTTTATAGCAACAAATCAGACCCACTCAAGAACAGCTAAGCGAAAGGGTTGTCGCAAAAACCAACAAATGAATTCGAATGTGAGAGATATTTGTTACGCTCGGACCTTCTCCCTTCGAACGAGGCAACCCTATTCAAACCCATTTTTTGAGTCTAGAATGTTTGTGAAGGGCCACAGATAAAATATTGGAATTATATTAGGGGAAACTGGGGTTACGGCACATTGAATACAATAAAGAATCCAATACGTATATCGTCGGAGCTATCTTTACCTTTTGGGAGTCCGATGAATTGTTTGATATATCAGGTATTTTTAGAATACTTTGTGAGTGTGAGAGAAGGCACCGGGCGTAAAATGAGAAGCTTTGAAGGCTATATTTTTTTTTTTAATTCTCATTGCAAGGAATATGATGATAATTTAAATAGTACACTGCGTAAAAACTATGGCGTGTATTTTCTAGAACACTGACAGAGAACACCGCAACTCAAAACTACCAACATTCACACAAAACTTAAATGCTAACTACCATAACTACAGTATAATAATATATTTACATTGATACTCTTTTCAACAGAATGGCGAGACGAGCATACCATACGCCTGATGGTAAGCGACACGACTTGGACACGACAGATTATGCTCATGGACAGAAGCAAAACCAAACAACATCATGAATTACAAAGCTATGCTTGACATTCCACTGCGCTCGCCATTCACACTAATAAGATGAAGAAGATGGACATCATATTTTAAGTCTCAATATGACCAGTAGTTACTGTGGCTATAATGTTCTTCAAACCGGAACACAACAATTCGTTCACACTACTGTTTGGCGGGAGAAATAGGCATTGCGGTGGTACCTACCCAGGCGGCCTCTCACATATGCAAACCTTTAACCCAAAACATACGTGATATATTTATTTATATTAAATAAGCCATAACAACAGTACACATAGTAAGTACATATAAATGTAGATCATTTTCGCAGAGGGTTAGTTCCAATTTGTGCACAAAGTATGGGTGAGAACAGCTAACATATTAGCAACTGAATCTAACACATTTTTTGGTCCAGAATAGGCTCTGAAAATATTGCATCGATTCAATAAAATCTTCCACTATTAGAATCCTATTTTATACCTGATAAATATAGGCTATTGAATATTATTAAAAAATGTATCTGCACCCGGGTCGATACGGGCCGAATTGCTATATATTATATATTTAATCTAATATCCATTATATCATTTTTGTGATAATTTAGATATTTTTGGCCTGGATGGTCTGGACCTCTCGCCGCTTTCTATCAGGATTCAGATTTATTATTTATTTTCTTTCTACTACACTGTTTATTAAGATCATTATATTTACCTTATCGAGCTAATATGCAAAGGAAACTAACCTACGCGGTCTCGATAACATAATATTTGATTTATTTAAAGGGGACACCTCTTTCTACCCCTTTTGGGAAAAGGCGTGAGTTTATATATGTATGTATGTGTGTTAAAGGAAGCAGGGGTAAATAAGAATTACCAGCACAAATAACCCGTAAATAACGTTTGATAATCACAGCACGAATTAACAAAGTAAGGTATCTTGCACACCGTGTTTAACCGTCACGGAAGATAAACCGTGACTTCCATAAGTATAATACACGGTTACTGGGTAATACGGGCTTATCGCGGAGTACTGAGGCGGCCGTTAAAAATCGTCCTCATGTATCACAGTACGAAATGTTGCCCCTTTTTGTCCGCCTGGAATTTTAGTAGGGATTGCCTGAGTCGATGAGTTTGGAATTAATTTTTAGCGATTTTTGTCGATTTTTTGGTGTAAATGTTTGTTCAAAAGTGGATGTTGTTATCCTGGTCTAAGGTAGGAAAGAGCTCGTCTGAAGTAGTCTTAGCATTGTGTCACCTAAAATAGTACTGAAAGCCATGGATTTGCCATCATCTTTTATTCTGTGAGCCAGTTTTCCGCAGGCTTAATAACTCTTCTCTCCTCCTTTTGTCGCTTATTCCCTCTCCCATTTTAAAAAGACTGGCAATGCCTCTTTAAGTCGAGCTTTCCATTAGTTAAGCCTTTTTCAGGATGGCGCGACCATTGAAATAAATAAAAAACTATTTACAAACGCTCTCACCAGACAATAGCGGCAATGAGAAATATTATAAAAATTATGTACACCGTAATTTAAATTTTTATCGACACATTCCCAACCCTACAGCTACGCATCTATAGTAATTTATTTTACGAATGTATGTTTGTACGCGCAGAGGCTTTCACAGCGGATACTCTGCCTTTTTTCTCGTTTATTCGTAGATTAAGGTAAAAGCAGTAATGCCAACGTATTAATATAAGAAATAACCGGCTCTTTTGCATGTCTACGTTATTTTTTCGACTGGGGGAACGTTGGAGGCACAAAATTTTGATACAGTTCGAGATTTTTGGAACGCAAATGTAGGTTTGCTGACATACCTCCTGCTTCTGAAAGGTCATTTAAATTGTTTTGTGGGAGATTACATTTTGATAAACACAGGTTTGAGGGTAAAGCCGTTATAATGTTGATCTTATTTATAATAAAGACTAATAGAAAATTACGCGGAATATACCATGTGATAAGACATTAATAAATGAAAATAAGAGTTAGTAGAGCCAATTGGCGCAAAAAAAATTGATTGTGAACAGTTTTTACTTGTTTTTTATTACTTCATTAACTTACGCCTTATCCCCAAAAAGGGTAAAAGGGTAGGTAGATTTGCCAGGACACCCAGATGTTATAGAGGGCGGGCCATATCGCCACATCGGCCACAAATGTCTGACTCCGGGCTGATAATAAATAAAAAAACAAATCACTGCTCGACCCGGGGTTCGAACCCGAGACATCAGCTTTGTAACCGTGCCGTAGTACAACTACGCCACCGAGGCAGTCAGTAGTAGTTGATCTTGTATGGACAAAATTACTTTTTACGGATTCCACAATTTACCTTTATTTTATTTTTTGTTTGTAATACTTGACACCGGCAGATTTGCGGTGTGGTAATAAAGCAAAGGCCATAAAATTAAGAACTGAATTTTTTGTGGACTTGACATACCTTGTATTTAATCCCTTATTACGCTCTGATCCGGATTAATATGTACTTCAAATGTCTTAAATTTTTCTCATGAAGATAACCCCTTCCTATGTTAATTTTGACATATAATCGATTAATAAAAAATAACTATAATTATATACATTGTTTCCATGCTTTTAAATATCAGTAATATTTATATTTTTAACACACATTAATTATTTCAATTAAAATTGTATCCACATTTCACATCCAAATAAAGACATCCATTTCAGCAATCCGTTTCGTTACCACCTATACCATAACTGGCCGAACATATTGAACATCAAAGGCATTGAGGGATTGTATATTACAGAATTTTACAAGGATATTTGGATACGTAAACAGAGCGTAATGGAATTACGGTGTGCCGCTTGTTACCAATGCGTAATGTAAAAATAATAATCAACTTGACCCACCGCAGTAAATGTTTAATCTCAAAATTGCCTTTTTGTTAGTACTATGGATTTGGATTGTATGGATGTGCTATTAGCAGGTATTGCCTTGTGGATATAGAAAATTATTTCATTTGAATCCATTTTGTAGGGGATCTAGAAAATTGATTTAAATATAATATATTTGTGTGAACCACAGGTATTTGTCTCTGGTCTAGGTGTTTTTTCTTTTATTTTTTATTGCTATGAATGGCGACAGTAGCAAAACCAAACAACACCTCAAATTACAAAGCAATGCTTGGCATTCCACTGCGCTCGCCATCCTGAGACATAAGATGTTAAGTCTCAATATGTCCAGTAGTTACTCTGGCTACAATGCCTTTCAACCCAAAACACAACAGTGCGTTTACACTGCTGTTTGACGGGAGAAATAGACACTGCGGTGGTACCCACCCAGATGGCCTCTCACATGTAAGAGACCTACCACCAGTCTAGGTGTTTGTGAGACCGAAAAGTCTTTCGTAGTTCCTGATACCCTCGACACAAGACTCGATCTGAGTGTGAGGTCAGGACTATGTATGTGACTGTTAGGAGTATTTATTTATTTAAGTACTTATCTTTGCACAGCCGTGAGAGGATAATTTGTCGGGTGCAATGAGTTGTAAGGCGCGACATCCTGGTTTCAAATTCTTGCATCAACATTTTCTTTCCTTTGTTTTGTGAAATGAAATATCTTTTCTATTCTATTGTAAATATCCATACTACGATTTTCCACGCTTTTCTTCCTCCATACATATTTTACTTGTAAGTAATTTTTTTTTATTTTATTTTGTATGTTTATTCGTTATTTGCATTTGATTTTATCACGATTTTTGCAAATAAATAAATATATGAAATAAGCGGCTAATTTGCCAACCGACGCTAGGCTTCCGTAGTGAACTATATGGCCTAACCCCTCTCAATCGTAATCTTCATTGTAGAGGAGGCCCGTGCCCTGCAGTGAGGCGTATAGTGGCTGACACTTATAACAGATATAAAAATATCTTGGTCTCTATAACTATTTGACAGCCTCCGTGGCGCAGTTGGTTAGACGCCGCCTGTGAAACGAGAGGCCGCGGGTTCGATCCCCGCACCGAGAGAAATGTTTGTGTGGCCCACAAATATTTTTTCCGGGTCTGGGTGTTTGTGAGACCGAAAAGTCTCTCGTAGTTCCTGATACCCACGACACAAGACTCGATCTTAGTGTAGGGTCAGGACTATGTATGTGACTGTTGGGTGTTATTTATTTATTTATTTATTATTGTCGACTATAGCACTATGTTCTCTCATATCTATAATGATTGTGTAGTGTATAAAAACCAATACAGATATATAAAAATATGGCATAAATAATTTCATTTTCGTATCTTTAATCCCAATCGCATCTAGAACTCATTAATCTGTTTGTCAGAACTCATTACACCGCACTGCGTGCCGCAGAGAATGTATCAAATTAGGATTCCACTGATCGACATTCAATTTTACAATTCAAACGTTTGAATCGCCTATATTAAGGGGGGGGGAGGGAGGGGGGGGGTGATGCGGGAGGAGAGCTGAACCTCCCCTTAATTTATCTAAACCCTTGGGTTTTCATTTCGTACAATTTATAGTAGCCGTCTTATGTAAAATTCATAGTGGGGATATATTATTTTGTTTATGGAGGTTTGTCATTCGATAGTTTAAATTAGGTATATTGCTGTGCGGTGAAAATCGAAAAGATGATAAAAAAGGGATTTTATGTAATGAAGTTCTGCCGAAGTAGTTTAAAAATTTAGCACGAATTGTCGGATTTGTAATTGACGTAATGACCTTTTTTTAATATTTGCTTTGGCGGGAAGACGAGCACGCGGCCGACCTAATAGTAAGCGGTCACCACTGCTCATAGAACTTCGCAGTAACAGGGACCCAGGATAATATAGGATTTTGTTTAATTATTTAGACAATGAATGCCCAACACCCCTTTTCTCTTCCCATCCTTTTTCCTTCTCGCTCCCATCCCGAACTGATGGGCCGGCAACACATCCATGATCCAAGCATTGTGGATGTTCATGAGCGGCAGTACTCACTTAACATCAGGTGACCTGCTTGCAGGATCGCCGGCCCTATGGCGTAGGAAAATATGGCGATCTATAGGGGAGGCCTAAATTCAGCAGTGGAGTGGATCTTCCTGTGGTTGAAAAGAGAAAAAGATTTAGACATTGTGAACCTCAATAACTGATATATATCTCGTGAAACAAAACTGAGCATTTTATATAGGTGACGTCACAGCAACATGACGTATATTTTTTAATATGACGCAATCTCATAATGACGTCTATCATTTAAAAAATAACAAGTCACAGAATGTTTTGCGGTTAGAAAAGACGGTGGATAGTAGTTCGCTGAGGTTGCACATTTCATTTACAAATATAAACGAGTTCACACATAGCATCCTTAATGCCTTATTAATCCGAAAAGCGTTTCAGACTCAACTACGTGGAATGTAAACTTTAAACCCGGCTGAATGCGGTATTTGAGCGTAGTGAGTGAGATCTTCTGAAAAATTTAGTTGTAAAATTATGTTTACTAACAACACACATACTATTTAATGACCTAGTTCCAAACAAGAATTAAACAAAGCCACTATTATTGATAAACAATCAGTGAACATCTTCAAGAAGATCATTATTTTAAATAATCATTTTTTTATTGCTATGAAAAGCGAGACTAGCATGCCGTTTACCTGGTAAGCGATACGATGGCTCATGAACAGTAGCAAAACCAAACAGCACCTTGAATTACAGAGCAATGCTTGGCATTCTACTGCGCTTGACATCCTGAGACATAAGATGTTAAGTCTTAATTTTTCCATTAGTTACTCTAGCTATAGTGTCCTCCAAACCGAAACACAACAGTACATTTACACTGCTGTTTGGTGGGAGAAAAAGACAATGCGGTGGTACCTACCCAGGCGGCCTCTCATATGAGAGACGTACCACCAGTGAAATCCATGGAAATCGTCGAAGAGAGAAAATCTGTTGAACTATGTTTAACAGTAGACTTCCAAGTAAAAATTTTGGTGAATGAGTCAGAGCATAGATAACCTTGTCCATCGTATTTCTCATTTCCGTGGCACGTTGGTATAATGTAAAATGCGAGCGAGATAATATTTACGTTTAATACACGTATGCTGTATACTTGAGTTTTAATTTCGCTCAAGCCGATTAAACGACGAAACTCATTCCGCGCTTTAAAATGCGCCCAAAATAGTTATAAATTTTAAAATATCCATCGATGGCTGCGGATCGGAATATATTGCCGCTCGCTTTAATATTTTGCTGGGGTTAAGTGTCATTTAACTTTATATTACTAGATGGCTCAATTAAAGATAAATTGGCAAAAACATGCTGTTATTTTCATTGAGGGCTGTGTAATAACGTTAATATCATTTCGTGATCTATACTACAGAATAGTTAAATATGATTAGAAGGACCTTTTGCTGTCTACATTGTCTACTAGATTCTGTACAGTCTAATTGTGCTTAGATAATCACAATTTAATTATTTAAGATACAGTAATAAAAAAATATATTCTACCTTTTGATTCTAGACTTCACGTCAAATGAACCCCATTTTCAAAATTTGTCAACAAGAAAGCCAAGCATTTTATTAACAAAAAATATTGGAATCCAATGAATACATTTTGTGGCTCGTCAAATGACATTCAATATCTAGTTTTAAACACAACGGGGACTTCCAATTGTTTAGTTTCAAATCCAGTTTGCAAACGTCTGCCAAATATGCTGTTAGGTATCACAATATTGTCTGAGACAATACTACATTTATGAAAAGCAAATATTGGGTTACATGTTGTTAAAAATGTAGAACATTTGGCTATGTTAGGAGTTGACATTTTTTATTTGTTGAGGGCATTTTCTTGTGAAATATAATCCTTGGAAACAAACGTTTTTGTTTATTCAACCTAGACGAACAAGTTAAAGATTAAAAGGTGAAATGTTTACAAATATTTTGCTTCGTACTATCGACACCTTATGTTTCTACAAGTGTGAAATATTAATTTTCGTTTCTCCTGGCCTCATTGCTATTGGTGCCACAACAACAAGTTTTGATATTAGTTCCTTGGCCTATTTTACTTTGTATATGTAAGTGACTGTTGGGTTTGTTTATTTATTCAACTTTGACGTGTCATTGGCAGACTAGTAGTAGTTTTAAGAGCTTAAGCGGGTTTTAGAGTACTCTTCATGGAAGTTAAAAGGTTGAAATATCAAAGATGTGTGCCCGGCATACTAAGCAATTTAATAAATTAGGAACATCAGAGTTTTTTATTACCTTTGGATGTCCTTCTACGATAATGATATAAATATACGAATTTAAATAATATATATTTTTCGCATCAATATATATTTAACATGCCGTTCGCGTGATGGTAAGCGACACGACCGCTCATGAACAGTAGCAAAACCAAACAACACCTTGGATTACAAATCAATGCTTGGTATTCCACTGCGCTCGCCATCCTGAGACATAAGATATGAAGTCTCAATATGTCCAGTAGTTAATCTGGCTACAATGTCCTTCAATCCGAAACATAACAGTGCATTTAAACTGGTGTTTGGCTGGAGAAATAGACATTGCGGTAGTACCTACCCAGGCGGCCTCTAACATATGAGAGACCAGTAATGGAAATGTACATACATACATAATCGTCACGCCTGTATCACATAGCGGTAGGCAGAGACTATAGACCGCCACTTAGCTCGATCCTGACATACTACTTTCGCTTCATCCACTTTCATCAACGTCTTCATGCATTGTCGTCGGTTCAGGGTACTTTTGTTCTGGCCCTAGTGGAAATGTAATATGTCTTATTACTAAGATTTGTGTGTCTACAAAGTATTCAATGTTACTCTCTCGCTCATCATATCAGCCCGTTATTGCGTAAAAGCACAAACACGTTTTGGCACTCAGTACAATATTTTACCTTAACGAGGTCTGTGTTCTACGAACCTCGCCAGCTTGAAAGATCGTCTCTTTATAATAAAAAAACGGTGTTACAAATTCCACACATAGCGTGAGCTAACTAAATACTAGATGGTAGGAGCCGTCCGATGCCAATGAATACTCTGCCTGGGCGGCATTTGCGCTCACCATCAGGCGCAATACGGCCATTATGCCGGGCCAGAATAAAAAAAAAAGTGTACCAGATATGTCCAGACTACGACGGAAAACGCAATCGGGTGATAGTTTTAGTGACTACAGTGTGGGCTACCTATGCAACCAAAAATTTCGCAAGAACAAAAGCTACAATTTGTTATTTATGTATAAAATAATTAGTTAAACCATTGCGTACTATAACGTCTTAAAAATGAAAGGGTATACATTATTATTTTGGAAAATCAATGTATTTAACACCCCAATTGGAATACCAGAAAAAAAACAACAAAAATTATTGTTGCATTGTGTCTGACTAAAATTACCACCTGGCTTCATTTTCGGTCGCAGTCTGGATATATCTTGTATGCAAAAAGGCATCTGGTTAAGTACCTCAAATGTTCAATTCCGCCAAGCCACAGTTAATATGCAGGCTTACCATTAGAAAAGCTATCCGCCCGCCCCTTTATTCTTGCTTATAAAAAAAACTATCAGTTCGGCCCGGCTTCGCCCGGGAGCAATTATTTTGTGTCCAGTTCCCATCAACGACATAATATTATAGTTTTCGCAGCGCATGCGATGTACAAAATATTTAAGGTAATTTGAGCTATTTTTACTTCTTCGGTTATATTATTGGAGTTTCAGTAAGGATCCCTAATTTTTTTAAATATAATTTAGCCTGAGTGCGTGGTGGCCTGTTGGTAAAAGGACCAGATGCGGCTGCCAACATGTTCACGGTGGTCGTGGGTTCAAATCCCAGGGCACACCTCTGACTTTTCCGAGTCATGTGTGTATTGATAATCAATCACCACATTCTAAAACGGTGAAGGAAAACCTGCAGGTTTCCTCACGATGTTTTACCATAGCGATTTATAAGAATTTCTATGGTATGTAAGTCCGCCAACCCGCACTAGGCCAGCGGGGTGGACTATATGGCCTAACCACTCTCAATCGTACTCTCGATTGTAGAGTGGGCCCGTGCCCTGCAGTGGGACGTATATGGGCTGATACATGATACATAATATGGCATATGATACCCAGGGTAAGTGTAAATTCTCAACAGTGAAAGAATTTTTCAAATTTGTTCGGTCGTTTCGGAGCCTATTGCAAAGAAACTAATAATACCTAATTATTAATAAGACATGAACAAGTAAAATATTGTTAAAATGAACTATATAGTAGACTATTAGCTGTATACATCCACAATACTTCACAGACGGTGTGGAAATATCATCACTGCACATTATAAAAGCGGAGATACCGTCTGAAATATTAGCCGAGATAAAAACAAAAGTACGCGCGGAGATAAAACTCACAGCACGAATTCCTTTATCTGCAACAATTTGTAAAAATAAAGTACAAGTTACAGTTACGTGTTTTAAACAACTATAAATCTGTTGGCTCGTTTTGAATGTCTTGGATGTAATTATTGCGCAGATAGCGGTTTCCTGGTACGGTGTGAGACAAACAGCTTGCTATATTTTTTTCCAGTTTTGAATAATGAGAGTTTTAATCGAAGTTTAGAAGGAATTGAGTAGTTTTGAATGTCAAGTCACAAAGCGGAAATAGAATTAGTAAACGACCTAGTAAAGTATTCTCTAAGGTAAAATAGAAAAGAATCCGACCATTAAGAACCTCTTCTCTTTTTGAAGACGATTAAAATAGATGTATTTGAGCAGTTTTGGTTGTCAACCAAAAAATGCACGGTAAATCTGATAAGGGTTTTAGAATGTTTGTTTAGCAATTGGCTTCCTATGCTGCCGTCCTCAAGCTAAAATGTCGCTAAGTACCGCTTTTTTGAGTTATGCACAAAAAAGCGAGTTCTAAATTGAAAGATTCGCTATTTAAAAGTGCCTCCTGCGATCTATTATTCAGTACTCCAAGGTCTTAAAGATGACCACTTGTTATTAAGTAGCACATTTTTTAAAAAACATCTCTTTTTTGTGCATAACTCAAATAGTGGTTTTAATATTTTGACGGCATTTTAGCTTGAGGATGGCAGTATGATGGTTATCATGTAGCACTTTATAATAAAGGTAAATATAGTGTGATCGAATGAGAAAAACTACTAAAAACAGATTATTATGTCTGCTAGTCAAAAAAAGGTTTATTTTCCTTATTTAAGTTAATATTAACCCGGTATCATTCACGTTGCAATTCAATGACAGTAGCCGTCCTAAATTCCAAAAATAACGCTGGGCCAAAATTAGCTTTCACGGCCTTTGCTGTTTAGTTAGTCTGAGTGAAGAGAAAATAATCTCTGCTACCTTTGATACAAGTAAACTACATGACTGGTTGTAGGTCTCTCAAATGTGAGAGGCCGCCTGAGTAGGTACCACCGCAATGTCTATTTCTCTCGCCAAACAGCAGTGTAAATGCACTGTTGTGTTTCGGTTTGAAGGATATAGTAGCCAGTGTAACTACTGGACATATTGAGACTCAACATCTTATGTCTCAGGGTGACGAGCGCAATGTAATGCCAAACATTGCTTTGTAATTCAAGGTGTTGTTTGGTTTTGCTAATGTTCATGAGCAGTCGTAACACTTGCCATCAGGCGAACGGCATACTCGTCTCGCCATTCATTGCAATAAAAAAAATCATGTTTTAATTCAACTGGTAGATATGTGACATGTACTATGTCTTTCATATATGAGAGCCTGCCTGGGTAGGTAGCACCATAACGCCTATTTCTCCCGCCAAACACCAAGGTTCAAATGTTATGGATATAATCATAGTCCTGACCCCACACTAAGATCGAGTCATAAAAACTATGAGAGACATTTCGCTCTCCTAAACACCTAGACCCTAAACAAATACCTGTGAATTACACAAACATTTGTGTCGATGCGGAGATCGAACCCGCGGCCATGTATAGTACAGCTAGATTTTTCAAAAAACCAAATCTCCCATCACTCGTTAAACTTTCACCAACTTTCTTGGTGTTTTCAATTCAAAATGACTATCAATGGCCCTTATTCGGTAAAGATTTCGCAATACCCCATTCAAAACTCCAATTACCTTCACCAGACCATCAAGGGTAAAAGACGCGGGCAAAATTGAAAAAAAAGCAAGTCCCTCCCACTAAAATCGTGGGCAACATACGAAATCAGCCGAAACGACTTGCGTTATGCTTTCTTTAGTCCCTAATCACCCATTACACGATCTACCTCTGCGATCCACTTACAACTATGAACATTCAAACCTGAATACTGCTCAATTTTGTGCAAATGTAATCACGTGGGAATTGCCAGTGCAAATTGAACTCTATTGCAATATAGCTACATGTTACATTCGTGTGTATGTATAGGGTGATAGAAACTACTTGGAACCCTATATTGTCCGTCGTTCAAATGACTTTTTCCCTTAGGGTCGAATGCGCAGACCTTTATGCAGGTTACGTAATTATGTAGGAAAAAAGTTTAATGCGATCATTAGGAGCTGGATTTCTTATGTGATTGCGACTTATATTCTACAGTTACGTAATAGGAATGAGGGATAACCTAGTTAGAATAGTCATTAACAGACAGGTCAAATAATCAAAGAATGTAGATTTAGCCGCAACCGCCTTGCTTTAAACCCCTTATTCAAAAGGACTTAACGCAGTTTTCAAATGCCATACAGCACTTATCAGCTATTTTCACTGTGTACAATAAAGACTTAAATAAATAAACAATAAAATAATATGTAAAAAACGTTATATAAAAATAGCATCTATGTGTTGTTGAATCAAAAAATGTGTGCACCCATGCGAAGCCGGAACGGGCCACTATTTTTAAATAAAACAAAGTTTGCGTATATATAAGAAATGTATGTCAGGATCGAGCAAAGTGGCGGTCTATAGTGTCTGCCTACCCCTATGGGATACATGCGTAACGATTATGTATGTATATATAAGAAATAAATAATCATTTACTTTAATGGTGGATGGAAACGTCGTAAGGGAACAACCTGCATTCATAAGAACTGTGGCATGTTAAGTCCTCAAACCGCAATAGGCCAGTGAGGGAGAAAATACCCTATGTGCTCTTTATCAAACGCTTGGTTGTAGAGGAGTCCTATGGACAGAAGAGAAGAAATATATTACGTATATAATTACTCCTATTGGCCTACTCGTAAAAACATAATAAATAAAATAAATATTTCAGATTGAAAATCAGTGTACCTTCTATTATAATGACAAGTTAAAATGAAATATATATTTTTAAATTTCAAGATATCGCAATCATCCCATTTACTAGTTATCAGACCTTTATTAACCTATTAAGCTCTTTACAAAATGTAATTACTACCCAACTAAATATAAAAGCTGCTTAAGAGCAAATGACCCGTGATATTCGTGGTCCAATGAAATTTGGCCGAATACCATCGAAAATTCACTTAATAGGCGTATATCTTCGGAGTTGCGTAAAATGAAAGGAAATCACTGCGGGGCGTTCCATTGATACCGATATCAAATTCAATTATGATTGAATCTGTTTTTGGGACGGAATCAGAGGTTTGTTGGGGGGTAATATTATTTTTGAATAATGGGGAATATAACCCATTTTAAAATTACTGCATAAAACCTGGATAATAAGTGTCAAAATTTTACAATTGGCAACACATTTACATTACATTATCAAGCCGATAAGCAAATGAATACCTTCTGTAAAAAACTTATTTCATAGAAAATAATAAGTTACTTGTCCTGAGGCCAACAAAACTAGCTAGACGGGCAAGAAACTGAAAAAATCCACGACAGTAATATTGCTGTGAACCTTACAAAAGTTAAAACACATCATCAATAATAGTCAGTAATAAATGTTTATGCTGATAGTCTTACATTTGGTATCTTATTTCCCTGCACCGCGGGTGATTTTTCTAAGTAATGGTGTTCAGGCAACTCCAATAACAGTTTTCTGATGGCGCAAATATGAGAACATTAGGCGCAAAGCCTCACGTGTCAAATTACAAGAAACTTATTTAATTTCGTTTGAGGCACAATTTGTGTACAAATTCATAACAGTTTGGCAAATTTTGTAATTTATTTACGTGTCTAAATTGTTCGTAAGTAGTTTTGTTTATTTAATTTCATACTTCTTGTTGGATTTCGTAAACTAGATTAGCTTTTATTAAAAATCAGACGCAGAAATGGTATTCAAGGTTTCTTTTTAATATAACTTTTTGATATTTTATTCAAACATTGGTTTACGTAATTTTTGTTTACGCACACTGTGAATAAATTTTTATACAATATAATAACGTAAGCCTAGTTCCTCCATCACCGAGTAAATTGAAAACTGGTTTAATAAAATCTGTACCGATGGCATTTATCATAATATATGTTACTACTATGACGATATTTACAACTAAAACTGTACTTAACACACTTTTTTGCCCAGGATTAGTTTTTTACTGTGGTGCATCAATTTCAACATTGACTGAATTTGGAAAACAAAATCAATTAACTATGACTGAAATAAAACATCCTCTGGGAGGTTTAATACCCTTAGCCCCCTTCCTAATCCGTCCCGTCGCCACGTATTGTTGAATTTTAATAGTGAATATAAAGACAGGGTCACAAAAGAGACCCCTGGGGTCGCAAAGGACGCGGCGCGGCGTTCCGACAAACAGGCGTTTAAACTGCGCGTTAAAATACCCGTCTCAGGCGAGGTTTATGGAATATCTTTTGAGTATGAGCGTTAATTTCAATTTTAGCTATAATTTTGGACGGACAGAACTGCGCCCGGATTCCGAGACATTCCGAACAAATTATTTTAGGGTTTATAAATCTGGAATATTAAACTATTTTAGCAATTTTTGAGGAAGGTGAAGGCTATATTTTGATACCATGCTATGAAGGGATTGGGTAATTGCATAACAGACCATTAGTCAAAAATATTTGGATTTGACTGAACAGAAAACTTTCTGAAGATACAATAATGTATATCTTGATCCTTCCGCTTCATAAAATACCTTCACAAAAATATATCAAATTTTAAACTCATCTTTTTATTTGTGGTCCGCATACCCCATGGTATGCATAATATGGCAACCATAAAGCGATATTGACCACTACAAAACAATGTGTAGCCAAAAGGGGATAATATCAAATATGTTAACACAATTTCTGTTGACAAAGGACCAGTAAGGGATCCGTGCCTTCAATATTTTGTAAAATACACCATCCCTTTTCCATCGAATAGGGGTTGAGAGGTCGCTTTGGCAAGTTGAGTGGAATATGGAGTTAGGAAACAGCTTTTAGGAGAGTTTGCAACTCTTCAATTGATTCGGTATGATGAACCATAGTGATGAGGACTGGTGTGAAAAGATTTGATAGTTAATAAAACTTAAAAAATAACTAAATTTGATGTCTTGTTGTGTATTTTTCTCGGCTTTGATGTAAAATAAAGACCTAGACGCCACCTAGACATTGACTGTGTAACGAGAGGCCGTGGGTTCTGTCTCCTCACCGAGACGAATGTTTGAATGAACCAGAAGTATTTGTTTCGTGTCTGGGTGTTTGTGAGACCGAAAAGTCTCTCGTAGTTCCTGATACCCACGACACAAGACTTGATATTAGTGTCGGGTGCGGGCTATGTACATATGTTACTGATTGGTTTATTTATATTGACCTGATCGTCGTTCCTAAATATAAGGTACATTTAGCTATATTTTTACCTATTCTATGCTACAAAACATTGACTTTATTACACATATTAGTTCAAATAAACTAGCCATTAAATGTATGGAAGCTTCCAACATTATTTAAATTCGTGAGGTCACAAAAATATCTGATAATAGACATAAACACCGCATTAGCAAACTCATACACAAATTTTAATACAGTATTCTTTAACCAAAAGCAATCGGTCATCCGTCCGTGTTCTATTTTACATATGGGCTCCCAACCCGCCCTATAATTTACAAGATCTATTGTGTGCGCGGACAATGGCGTCATAGATTAAATTCTTTGAAAAGAATATTGAAAATGAGAATTATTCGTGGCGTGAGCTAGGAGCGGTCAGCGTGCCGCTTATCGGCAACTCTAGTACTTATTGACGACTTAATATGTTCTTTTACATTTTATTGCATAGTTATGTCGGCTTGAAGGTGTTTTTTTGTTTTTTGAATGAGACACATAAAATTAGATTTGTGGATTCTAATGATAGACTGCCCCGGTGGCGTAATTGGACTACGGTATGATTACAAAGTTGGGATATAGGGTTCAAATCCCGGGTCGGGCAAAGTATAGTGGATTTTTTAAATTCATTATCAGCGCGGAGTCAGCAATTTGTGCCTGATATGGCGATAGGCTCGCACTTATCACATTTTGGGACGGAACACACACGGCCAGACATCTGCCTGCCCCTTCTGGCAAAAAGGTTAGTTTATGTATGTATGGGGATTCGCATTATAGATAATACTAGCTGTACCCGCGACTTCGTCCGCATGGAATATAACAAAAACTTTATTTTTCTAAAATAAATGTAGCCTAAGTTACTCCTTATTATATCAGCTAACTGACAATAAAAGTCCCGTCAAAATCGGACCAGCCATTTCAGAAATTAGCCGGAATAAACAGAGTCTAGAGAACTAAGGTCATTTTCGTTATAGGTATCGTGTATATAACGATATGTAGTTGGACATTTTTTTTTTATTTTCACTTTACAAACAGACACTTTGTAAAGTGAAAATAAAATTTTATTTATATGTATAGATTAGAGAAGAGAGAGAACATTTTAAGTCGATAGGAATCGAATTGTATGAGTGTTCCGCCACTAATAGATATACAGTGCATCTACTATTCCGTTTAAATGACTTACTCCTTATTAGCTTATCTGATATAAAATATTGAATTTGTTAAAATTGCTTACCTGATTTCAAAGATTTCCCTTTAAAAGAACTCTTGCAATTTAACTAGCCATTGCAAAATTGTGTCATTTCTTTCAAACGAAGTGTGTAGGACGTTGGATGACAATTATCTATCCCTTATCAACACACTGACTATCAAATAACCACTATAATACGACCCCTTCTAACACCATAACTCCTCTCCCCCAGGTGTCAGACGACATCGGCTACGTGATCTACTCGGCGCTGGGCAGCTTCTACATACCGTCCTGTATCATGGTGTTCGTGTACATCAGGATATACTTCGCTGCGAAGGCGAGAGCGAGGCGCGGGATCAGGAAAAACCCTCGGCCTAGGCCTGTGAGTAGAAATAACTATTTTTTTCTTTATGATATATTAAGTCGCTGATGGTGTGGTGAGTTTCATTACCAACACGGTGGAATCTGTATCAGCCCAGTGCAGGGCACACTTCCACAATCGAAAGTACGATTGAGTGTAGTTAGGCCATATAGACTATAGTCCACCACGCTGGCCTAGTGCGGATTGGCGGACTTCACATACCATAGTAATTCTTAAAAATCGCTATGGTATGGAGGTTTCTCCTTCACCGTTATATTGCGTGGTGATTGACTATCAATACACACATGAATCCGAAAAGTCAGAGATGTGCCCAGAGATTCGAACTCGCGACCATAGTGAACATGTTGGCAGCCGCGTCTAGTTCGTTTAACAACAGAAGAAGTATCTCATATTTATTGATGTTTAGATTTTTCAGTAGAAAGCACAAGCACAATGTTATCGTCTGGGAATAATGTAGAAATAAATTGAATCTACTGGAACAATGTTGATTCCCAGAATATATGTGCGAAAGGACAGACTTATTGCGTTTCGTTGATCTAACAATTATTAATGTCTGAAAATTCCTATAATATTACCTATTAAATATAAACTTCCATAAATTCTTTCATTTTTCTAAATCAATAAATAATAAATGATGAGTAAATTAATTAAACCTATTCTTTCCATTTCATTGAAATAAGCACAAAAGACGTTGGCTCTTCTCTTAAAAAAATGTTTCACAAACCTCGCTTAAAACTTTTTATAATACGGGTGGAAAGGTCACCCTTGTATTTATGCAAATTAGAATTTAACAAAACAGTATTGAAACTCCTATTTTCACTATTTCCAGCGAGATAAGATGATATTATAAACTCAAATATGTATACTAACGACATCTATAAACAAGTAACTGAACTATTTTGGAACAAATTAAAATAGAGTCCTTGTTAAGAATATTTTTTTAGAATCGCAAGCCTGTTTAAAATTTGAGATAGGTAATTTGTAGTTTAATTTGAAACAAAAATAAATCAAAGTAATTACGGCGTGCTATCTGAAGTCCTAATGTTTTGACATAATATAATGTAAAAGTGTTTTTACTCAGCCTTTTTGTCGACAATTACCTACAATTCAGAACCCACGACAGTTAATTCAAAAGAATAATAATACAAATTATAACCACTCCATTTTTTTCTCTTTATAACCGTCACACCTCCATCGTCAAGATCAAAGTCTTTTGTCTACCATTCGACTCTTCGTAAATTTCAGTTCTAATATATCGTATTTGTTTCAGAACGAGCAGCAAACAAGTTTTAGTAATCCGCCGAAGGGGACGCGGCCCATGCCCTCCACGCACCCCATGCCACAGGGGCATCTTAGTAGTACTAATAATAATGGGTAAATATCACTCCATAATAACAACCATTAATTAATAATAATAATAAATCCTCTTTTCCCCTTTCTCCATCCATCCATCCCATGCCATAAGACCCGCCATTTGTACTTTTATTTCTTTTTGTTTCTGTATATTGTATTTTTTTTTGTGTACAAGAAATATTTAATTGAATCTGTATTAACCACACAATTTACTATATTGCCATTAAACCACAGAAGAAATCATACAACAATGTTTAATCCTAACAATATGGAAGTACCAGCAAATCCTATTTCCTTTACAATCATACTTACAAACTAACAATATCAAATTAACCAAAATAACAAAAACCCTCTAACAAAATAAAGATGGCGGCAGACAATCAGAAAACGTCGGCTCGCAAAGATCCCGCCTCGCAAAGTTGCGTTAACGACCGGGCTGACTCCCAAGACATTAATATGTCGGCCTGGGAACTTCCCTTATTCCCGGATTCCACCTTATTACTCTTGTAATTCCGATGAGGCAGTTCTCATGCGGTAATATCAGGAGGGCAGTGAATTTTTAATAAGAGCAAGGCAGACCACAGTTCTAGTTCGCTTGAGTTGTTTGAACGCGTTGGATGGCTTGATTCATTTTCAGAACGGGAGCAACATCTATGCAAATGAAAATTAGTTTTGTAAATGGAATAGGCAATAAGTTCGAAAGTAATATATTGATTAAAGTAAAATCTTATTTATAAGTGGCAACAAAACATGATTAGGTAAGCTAGAGTATGATATTGTACATATGTTGATGTATTAAACTATTTATGTATTATGAAATCTTGTGATTAAAAGTTAAATTATTTGTACATTCATTTAGACAGTTTTAAAGCTATTTCAATCTTCTATGTGCCTTTGTTATCCTAACAAAACTTTGAAATGTTGTAACTGAAAAACAGCAGTGTAAATACACTGTTGTGTACCTGCTTGAAGGACATCGACTTGGAGCGAAAGTAACTACCGGAAATATTGGAACCTAACATATTATGCCTCAGGATAGCTTAGTACTATTTGGATTTGCTTCTATCCATGAGCGCCATCAAATGCAGTAAAAAAAAAACAAAGTAATCAGTTTAGTTTATTGATACATTGAAATCTTTATCACGTATTATAAAATTTATAAAATAAATTGTAACACTAAGATTTTCCACAATTATGGCACATAGCGCTCCCTTGCGCTTCCTATAAGATTAATTCCATTTTAAGACATTTGTAATGATTATCCTAATCGGAAATCTACTAACCTGTTCTGTCTTTGGCCTAACAGACATATTGAAATAACAGACATACTTCGTTGTGTGATTTCTGGTATTTTTATTTCAGTGAAAGCCAAATATCGACAATAGAGACGCCACAAGTGCAGATACCGACGGTGACCTGCGACCTAGCGTCTGATATATCCACCAGCGAAGCGGGCGATACCGTGCCTCCACCGCCGGACGAGAGGAAAGACACGCTAAAGGTAATACAGACAATAGTTGGCGAATTATTTACTGGAGGAAGTCTCTCATATATGAGAACCGTCTGACTAAGTACCGCCGACAATTTGTTTCGCCAAACAGCAGTATAAATGCAATGTTGTGTACCAGTTTGAAAGACATTGTAGCCAGCATAACTACTGGACATAATGAAACTTAACACTTTATGTCTCAGGATGGCGAGCATAGTGAAACTTTGCATTAATTGTTTGGTTTTGCTACTGCCCATGATGCTCTCGCCATTTATAGCTATAAAAAAGTAAAGATATGCTCAAAACTTGTATATTGACTTATATTATAGTAAGGAATTAGGAGTATAAGGTGATAGTTCAGTTCTGAATAATGCTGTTTGATCTGATATTGTTGATGTTTTGAGAATGTACTTCAGGTGAAGGTCTCCGATAAATGTCTAGCAAGAATAAATGAGAGAAAAATTAAAGCATATTGCTGCTATCAGAAACGTAAATAACGATGAAATATATCTATAGCAAAATATATGTTTGTATAAACCCCTTTATTTCCAGGTGGTGACAGCAGCGCAAGTAACAAAAAACCCGCTCGCCGCGTGTCCTCTCAGAAGTTCAACATTATCTGTAAATGGAGAACTAGCTCTTCAGCAGTCGAGGGGCAGGGCGCCCAGCGTGGCCATAGACGCAGACATGGTCTCAGAGATGGAGCCCTCGTCTTCAGACTCGGGCGTCGTCAGCCGCTGCGGAGGCGTCAAACCCTTAAAACTTAGGATATTCAAGAAAACAGATAGGAGACAGGAGAAATCACAACCTCACAAATCAGAGTTAGAACCAGCGTTGCCTAAACAGCACAAACCTCGCGACCCAGAAAGAGAGAAGAAGAGGTTAGCGAGGAAAAAAGAGAAAAGGGCGACGCTCATCCTAGGTTTAATTATGGGCAGCTTCATCGCGTGCTGGCTGCCTTTCTTCTTCCTTTATATCTTGAAAGCGGCGTGTCGGAGGTGTGTCATACCCGGCAGTGCGTTCGCGATAGCATTCTGGCTGGGGTACATGAACTCTGTCCTCAATCCTGTGATCTACACGATCTTCAACAAGGATTTTAGGAGAGCGTTCAGGAGGATACTGTTCAAGTGATGTTTGGCCTACGTGTGTTGCTACCGCTGCGTCGCCAACAGAATTCTCGTGGCGCAGCAGCGGGCAACACCGGCTCTTTACAATGTGCGTTGATCATCCATTCATTGACTCTGGTGGTTCCTGTTCAGTGCTTCAGTGGTGGTTTCACTCGTCGATTTCTGAAATACCTAAATTAAATAATAATTTAAGTTTCGTTTTTTACATCCAGCCAGTAATGTCTGTATTGAAGTGAATGTGGATTTTTTTATACCTGTACATAAGAATGATATCGTGATATGTATTTCGGAAATCGATGAGTAATAGCGAGTGATAAAACAATAGAACACAGAACTATATGCAATAATAAATTTAATCATCCTACAGTATTACTAGGCTTGCTTATTAATATTTTTAGGCTTATTATTATAAAAGGTCACTTCATGTTTACATATTATTACAAATATGTGAATTGATTTTTATTTTTTATTTAATTACGAAATATTAAAATGATGTCTGAATTTATGGAAGTACAATTTTACATTTCATTGACTGTTAATAGAGTTTGATAAACTACTACTAAAATTGAGTCAACAAATTAAAGGATTTGAATGGTACGACAAAATAACATGCCATTGATAAAAAATACTATAGCAATAATCTCTATATCAAACCAATTGTAAAATAATATTAATCTAAGATTCTTATTAAATTTATGTCTGGTGCTTATAATAATGTTGTTTATTTTTTTATTTAAAAACATGGAGTGATCTAAATCCTAGTATTATTTGCTGATATAAAACGGAATTGTAAAATATATAAATATTTTAATTTTTTGTAGAGAATTTTTAATATACGTAGCGAGAGTATAGTAATTATAGTTAACGTGATTGTCTGTTGCAACAAACACCAACGGAATAATCAAATTCATTAAAATAAGCACAAAATAATTACAGTAGAAAAAATGTAGTGTAATTAATAATAATTGTTGTCCTGTGGTTGATTTTTACCATATATTTTAACGTCAAATAGTACCGTGAGCTTTTTTTACATATTTTATTACTTTATCTAATTAAATAATTTATATTTGAGTAGGTATAAAAATTGAGTTTTTTTTTCTTAAATAATAATTGCTGATAATTTGAGTCAATCCTAGATACTTGTGAAATAAAAAGAATTTTAAAAATTAAATAAATACATGATTTACCCGTGGATGTTTGTTTCAGTGGATAATCACAAACAAAACTGCAATAACACTAACGGATTTGAAAATTGTAATACTTATGAATAATATTCCTCAAAAACTGTACAATATAGAGAAGGAATTAATATTATCTCGTTTCGTAGCTTGTAGTGATATTTTTTAGAGTTTTATTAAAATTGCTAGACAATTTTTGATTACGTTTTGTGAAGGAGCAGCCTTAATTTCTGTAAAAAATCCTAAGCGATAAGCTTATTAAATTTCTTAAAATTCCTTCGTATATTCAGATACCCTCTACCATTTTTCGTCTAACGAACTCGCTTTTTTTCTTCTGGCTTAAACGAGTATACAAATGTGTATCACACGTTAAGCAATCAATTGTGTATACCCCTGAAAATTTCATTTCAAAATTTCATAAGCAGTGGTGACCGTTTACCATCAGGTAGACCATTAATACCACCGCCTATCAATAAAAAAATATTATTAACATACCATAGACAATAAAAAAATGAAGATTCAAGATTGGACGGCTCCTTCACAAAACAAGTAATTGATACCCTTGCATAATCACTCATACGCTTAAATACGTACAAAATATGCATATATAGAATAACATTTCCTGTAATTATATTAACAATACATTAATCCTATTCAACACTACATGAATTGTCTTTAAATTTTCATAAGAAGCCACATTTTGTTTTTGCGAAAAATCATTCAGTTGAAACAAAAAAAAAATTAAAAATAAATGCAAATCTAAAAATCAAAATAGAGATTAATTTAAAAACATTATAAAACGCAATCTCAAATAATCAAAAGGCAAATTACAAAATGTATATTTCTTAATTTTAAAATTATAATTTAAATTAACTTCGAGATTAGACTTTAATAACATTTAAGTCTAGATATCTTGCATAATGCTAATGAAAATGGACACTTATTGTTTTTTTGCAAAAACTTGTCATATTTCATATAAATTCATTATCTAAATAATCATTGTAAAGATACGGTGTAATACGTAGTATTGAAAACGTTGTGAATGGAGTTGGACATTTAAATTACTTTGCGAAAAAATAAAAAAAATATAATGAAAAAACACCATTAGTGAATTGAAAAATAACTTATTTTTTGTGGTCTCCAGCCCATTTTCTTAACCCGAAATATGTGTGGTCATTATTTACTTGTAGTTACTTTAACCTCAAGTGCGCATATTTCACTTTTCAAGCATAAAAAACTAAAATGAGTTGAGATGTGGTGAAGATGATAATTATTAAGCTTATTATTCTACGAACAAAAAAAAATATTATTCGGAATAGTATTTTCCAACGTGAAAATTCTTTAGTGTCTTAAATCACCCACAACATTCACAACGGATTCAAATTTTAGAATAATTTTAAAATAAACAAATTATGACTGCGCCTCTGTGCCTATCGAACGAGCACTCAACAACATTTTAATGCACTTAATTTAATTAATCTGTAAATATACTTTAAATATGATTTTACGTTCTGTAAAAACTTTTTTTAATTTCACCCGTAAATAGCCAAAATACTAGTTTGACGTAGTGTAAAAAAGTTTTGTGATTTTCGTTAAGCGCTGGTCGCTTTTTGTATAATTTGAATATATGTAAATATTGTACTTAGCACTAGGTGTAAAGTAGGTTAAATACATTTTAAATTACAACCAAAAAGGATAACACCAAAATACTTCCTGTAATTTTTTTCTAATCTTATGATATAAAATTTTATTCGATAAAATTTTATCCACATATAGTATTTGTATACGTGATCGTTAATTTTAGATATTGTATAAAGTTCCTTCGATAATGTATAGTCTTCTACGCTATGGTATAAAATGTACTGAACACTACTTGATTTCGCATAGTCTATATTGGAATTGATGTGAGGTGAATTAGCACACACGGGTGAATTTAAACACATTTTTTCACCATGACATTTGATGTATTTTTTATTGCAAAATTTTTCTCGAGTTAAATAAATGTCGAGGTACCTTGCATCAAATGGACTCGTCCAATTTCATAATTGGAAAACTGCTCATTAATAAATTCACCCGTGCCCCTCTATTCACCGGATCCTTCGTTGCTCCCTCTCTTTTTACCATACTGTGCTAGTAGAGGACAAAATATATACTCAAAATTAACGTAATTTTAATTGCAAATTGTGTGTGTTATTTTGAAACTGCAATCTGAATATACCTACTGTTTCTGTGTAAGAACTTATGATTAGAATTTAAACGTTTATTTTTAAATAAGTTCTCAACTGTACCTACGACTGATCATAGTTTTTAAATCTTTTTCCACAAAATATTGTAAATAAATTTCTGAATTTACGCAAAAAAAAATATATTGTATACTTATAAAATTGAACAACAACGACAATTTAATTCTAAATCGATGTAACTAGATTCTTGGAATAGCGGATAACCTTACGTCGAGTAAGTTAGTTGATAATTGATAATGAATAATAAATTGCAACACCATTGCCGTAACTATTACTAGTTTAAGAAAATATTGTACTGAAATCAAGAGCAATAGAAAACTTAGTAATTATTTATTTTTCATGTTTTTCTCTGAAAAACTTCTCTCATATAGTCTTCCAACGCGTGCGTGTGATTGTGTGTTTTTTTGTGCGAAGTAAAATGCGGATTTTTGTTTAAATTTAGGATCCCACAACCGAGCACCGAGCCCTTGCTGGTTGTCCGATTCTATAATAATTAATATTAGGATATATCGATTTAAAATCGGTCTTTCGCATCGTTCCTACGACATTTTGCTGTCGGCAAAATTTGTACGAATGATAAAATTGTTAATTTGTGACATTGGCTGATTTTAGACGTTTTAACTGTTCAAGGAATTGGTAATTATGATTTTATTTATCTGATGTTAAATAAACACAGTATCTATGAGAAATATAATGTATGTTATACTTATCTATATTTCTTTCATTCAATAAATATATACTAATTTTGTTGATTTCAAAACCTCTATAGTCAGCCAAATACTTGCAATAAATTATCTTGTGTAGTCAAATGCGAGAATTATGTACATGAAATGTGTAATGTTATGTTAAATCAAAGTGTTTCCGTTGTACACCCTTCGAGAAATGTATAAATACCATTCTTCGTTAGTGAAAAAAAATTTAGAACATTTTTTTAAATTTAAATTAATGACTGCGGTCGTCGATTCTGAAGGATTAAGCGATTTTAATTTTTTTGTCTCTTTCAGAATCGAACACCGTACTTAGGCTAATTCTGTACTGTATAACAAAACCTTGTTCAATAAAAATTGTTCTAAAATTGATATTTACATATTACTATAGATTCTGTAACCTATATATATTATATATAATAGCTAATTTGTTGAATTATTTAATTTAATATATTTAAATCAGCGTTACGTTTTTACTGTACTTTGTATAAATTATTATAGCTATAATCGATTGATTATACGGTAATTAAATTCTTATCAAACTCAAAATGTAAATGAAAAAAATACGAAATACCGAATATACAAATTTTAATCTTTACGTGATGTTTCATTTTATGAATATTATTTGAATCCCAATATCTCAATTATATTGATTGTGGAGATTCACAGTTAAATTATACAGTATTTTGTTTAAAAACACAAGGTTAGTCACAAAGGGTTTATAAAACCGAAAAGGAATGCTACACTCATCATAATGAATCTGTATTTGTCTGTATCAGCCCATATACGTCCCACTGCAGGGCACGGGCCTACTCTACAATCGAGAGTACGATTGAGAGTGGTTAGGCCATATAGTCCACCACGCTGGCCTAATGCGGGTTGGTTCATAATGAATAATACTCTTAAATTGGAAAAAAACTGCATCTACCAAGAGACAAGACACAGCGCTTTACGAATAAGTTGTCGGTCCAAACGTGAAAGCTTACTGTACTGTGTCAGACCGTATATATCCCACTGCAGGGCTCGAGCCTCCTCTACAATCGCCAGTACGATTGACAGGCAGTCGAAAGCTGAAAAAGCTCTATTTTTCATAAAAAATATATTAAATTACTTGAAATATATTATTTACTAAAACTCAATAGTGCTTTGCAATTTTTCTTGCTATAAAATCACATTTAAGATCTTGCCCCGATTCTGTAGATGGAAATCTCTAAATCTTTCTCGAAAGCGATTTTTATACTTTAAGTACCGCATCAGTAGACTATTCATATTATAGCTATAAGAGGGTAGTTCTAATATATTGTTAGTAGGCATTTTGAATACGCCACGAGCTGACGCATAGGCATTCTAATTTTAACGCTAGCTAAGAAAATAGTGACAAACATGTTACACCTAGTGATTCAATGTTAGTGGAAGTGATAACATTTAAGAATTAGATAATAAAGTGCTAATAACTAAACCTACAATGTGGTTGTCATCAGATCATACTGCGGAAACGAAGGTAGGTACAATTTCTATGTCATGACACAATCCAATTAATTAAACCCTGTAGCGTAAATAAGAAATGCCTAAAACAGACATAAATTGGTCAAATATGAAAGATAATTGTGCGTCGCAAATTGATATTCTACCTGATAACCACAGGCAACAACGCATTTCCCATTACGTGCATTGCAGCCACTTTGTCTTGCCCGTATAAAAATAAAGGCTTGTTAATTTTTGAATATTTTTTCATGCTCAATATTATATGCATTTAATAATCATAATATAATAATAATATTTTTTTATTCACCTACTAATTTTAAAGACATACATTTTTCGCTGCGGTACTTCACTAGGCTCTTGGGCTGTATCGCAGTTACCAAAAAGAAAATTTCATTACAATATTCTTGTTTCTGTTGTGGTAACTGGTTAGGTTTTCATCAATTCGCAAAATAAGAAATGTAATCAATAATAAAGAAGATAGTTAGATAATTTCAAAAATAAATCTTATCCCAAGATATTGAAATCAAAAATGTATTGTAGATAAATTACTATAACCAAGACTGGGGATTTAACATACTACATATATTCTATTTATTTTAATAAACGGATAGCTTGTAACCAAATACGTGAGCATAGCGAGCACATATTTATTGAGCTATGAATAATGCGCCAGAACCTAATTTCCACTCCGCAACAACACAAGTTTATAGCTAAGTTAGCGTTAGTTAGGAAGTATATAGGAGTGACACACAGACGTACACTTCGCTTAATATCACGGGATTTCATTAGCAATAAGTGGTATGCATAAAATGCTTTGCACTGTTCAAGAATATGTTGCTGAAGCAATACGATATGTTATGTGCATTGATATACCTATGGGGTCTGTCACTAAAAGGATTATTATCCCCCAGATATACGCAATATAAAATAAGTAAAAAAAAGCTGTCCTGTCTTTTTTGCATTGATTCGGCAAACGCGCTAACAGTTGACCAGATGGTACAGCTTGATGGTAAGTGATCACTGCCGACCATGTACATTCCAGGCCACCAATCGGGAGGAGAAAAGGAGGGGAAGAGGAATGGGTTATTAAGCATCTGTAATCTCACGCATCGAATGAAACATGACAGTTTTGCTGTCGTGTGTAGTCATTATACCTGATGCAAAAACTTTGCGAAATTATTTTACCGTAATAACATTTTTTATTCATTTAAAAACCTTAACGCTTAAAAAGATTATGGACTATTACTGTCATAAATTCTAGCAAAAATACACGACTAAGACTCGAGTATAATAAAAAAGAAACTAAAAGAGCCAAAACTTACAAACTGAAATACAAATTAATCCCCGCGTAAAATATTGGCTGAGACGAATGAGGTAGGGTAGTTAGTTACACCTAATTTAAACTAGTATCCATGAACACACAGAATTAACTACCAAATTGCATAAAGGAAGTCGGGACACGGAATGTAATTTACGGACAGTCAACGCACAAACTTGTGCGATGTGAAGATGAGGCGAATTGCTCCATTGTGTTCAAATGTGGCCTGTCAACTTTAGAGCGGATTAATTGTCTTTAAAAAAATATTTTTTTTCGCCTGACGGTAAGTTATACGCCACTCGTATGCTGTAGCAAAACTGAAATATAACACCGTGAATTACAAAGCAACGCTTAACATTCTGCTGCACTCGCCATACTGAGACATATGATATTAAGTCTCATTATGTCCGGTAGTTACTCTGACTACTATATCCTTCAAACCGAACACAATAGTACACTGTTGATGTGACTGTTGATTAGCCGGAGAAATAGAAATTCCGATGGTACCACCAGTAGAAATCACTGTATAGAAAACTTATTTTGAAAAGAGCATCGCTAGAGTTTCTTGCCCATACTTCTCTGGTGAAGAGAGCCTTGTGAACCGGGTGGTAAAGAAAATAATTTATAACATTTTAATGATTCAATGGGTAAAGTATTTTCATTTTAATAGATACTGTATATAAATTACGAAACATCCATACAAGTTAATCCTTATCGGCGTCGAGTAATTTATGTACGTATCTTAAACATGGATATTCATTTTTAAAACGTAAATTTTATCATAAACAACATTGATTTTCGGTCATTTGGAACTTCTGCTTCCCCTATAGAAAATTCAAACTTATCTAATATTCTCTGTGAGTTGACCAAACAGCAGTGCCGTGTGTACAAAATCGCAAGGGAATTGCGGCGTCTTACACGTTGTCGATCGAAAATTCGATTTTAAATTTATGTTTATCCACAATAATAAAGTTTGGACGTCGTGGGACACGCGCAGATTGCTATGAAGTTGGATGTTGACTGCAGTTATTTTATGATAAAAACTTACAATAAGAATTAGGTTACTACAAATATCTTCATTGCTACACTGGAAATCAGGAAGATAACTAGTTGCTAAAAAGCCATATTCATCAGATACAAAATAAGATGTCTATTTCTCCTCCGAAACAGCAGTGTAAATGCACTATCGTGTTTCTGATTGAAGAACATTGTAGCCAAAGTAACTATACATAGTAAGACTTAACATCTTATGTCTCAGGATGGCGAGCGCAGTGGAATGCCAAGCATTATTTTGTAATTTAAGATGTTGTATGGTTTTGCTACTGTTCATGAGCGGTCGTATCGCTTACCATCAGGCGAACCGCAATCTCGTCTAACTATTTGACAGCCTCCGTGGCGCAGTTGGTTAGACGCCGCCTGTGAAACGAGAGGTCGCGGGTTCGATCCCCGCACCGAGAGAAATATTTGTGTGGCCCACAAATATTTCTTCCGGGTCTGGGTGTTTGTGAGACCGAAAAGTCTCTCGTAGTTCCTGATACCCACGACACAAGACTCGATCTTAGTGTGGGGTCAGGACTATGTATGTGACTGTTGGGTGTTATTTATTTATTTATTTATTTATTTATTGCAAAAAAATAAATTAAGATAAAATAACAAAGCCAAATATAAAACGCAACAGATAAACTATATCGTCGTTCTGGCGCTTGCTGCAAATTTAATTCTAGTAATTATTGCGGCAAAACCGCGGGTGTGGAAATTCCTTCTAAATTCCACGAAGTCTGGTAATATGCAACTCTAGATGTTGTTGCATACTGAGCAACATAATTGTGCGGTCATCCCGCCAAATATTACACTTCTAAAGTATGTAATGTGCCGGTGGTACTCGCAGTTGTATGTAAAACTTTTGTGAACAGGCGAATCACCGAATTGAAATAGTTGGACCTAAAGTTGACCTGACCCGTCAAAATATGTAGCAAAAAGTCAAGTCAAGTTAATGTAAGGTAATTAAGAATATATACTCGTATGCGAATTTCCTACTATAACAAAGGATTTAAAAAAACAGTATATAAATAGCGCTCTTTCTAAACTTATTGCGCTACAAATTTTTAAATAACATCATTTTAAACAACATATAATGATAACTTCATTTAAAAAAAAATGAGTATTATCCTATTTAACATTAAGACCCTCATTATGATAAAATGTAATTGAATAACTATTATCTTTGTGAAATAAGTGAAAAATTAATTAGGTAATCGATTCACATGCTAAACGCTACCAAATAACCTAACTGATTTTTATAAACACACCTAACCACAAATCAACGTTTCCCCAAATGACAAGAGATCTTAAAACGCTATCCCTATTTAGGGTCGGACATAGATCAGGGCTATGTGCGGCCGAGATTAAATCTTCGTTAACTAGCGCCCACCCGTGTGCCTGTCTAAATTGCTATCTAATTCATTTAGGCCTCAGCTAATTCCTGACCTTTCGCAATCAACATTATATGTATAGGTTTCCGTGTTGATACACGCCACGCATATTGAGTCTATTGGATTTTTATGATTAGGAATTGTGTCTGGTAGTGAAATTTTTTCTTGCAATTCCTGAAGTTAGGAGGTCGAATTGTGGTTGCATCTGCCTTGTTATTTTGGGTCTTGAAAATCTAGAACAGGATGTAATGAGAACTAAAGTTTTATTATTTATATAGCCAAGTTATAGTTGAAACTATTATCGATAGACCCAAGCCATGTGAGGCGATCTTGTTGGAATAACAAGTAGCCTTCCCTCCTTAACGTTGAGAGAAAGATATCTCCCAGTAATAGACTGTATACATACAATTATTATAATTCAACAGTAATTTCTCCTGTTAATAATCTCCTGTAATCTTACAGTTTACAAATTCATAAAAATAAAACAAAGAAAACTACATCAATATCAAATCAACAAAAATAAATTACGCAAACAAAGAATAAAAACTCCAGCGCAATTTCTCAGAACGTCATTTAAAACCCTTTAAACATTTAAAACAAATCAAATTCTATATAAATCAATTAGGAAACTCTGGGCACAGTCTGAGAACAATGCAAGATTTATGAATTGTTTCGTCCAGTGCCTGCAAATCCGCGCTAACTGAATTAAAAACTTAACAGCGGTATGTTTGGACACTTGGGGATTCTGTTTGCACAGTATTCGTTTGTCTTTGAGTTAATTCCGGCTGGATTATCAAGATCTGATTAAAAATTTACACGTTTCTCACTGTTTCTGAGCTTTCCCACTATTGTCTCTTGTATTCGCAGTTGGTATTATGCATTCCATTGTACTTATACTTAAGTTTGAATTAAGACTAAAAGGGAATTTTGCTTTGCTGTCTCTGCAATGTTTAATAATTATGTTTTCCAAGACCCAACCAACTAATTAAATTATTCATTAATATTTCAAAAATACTGTGAATGATCCTACCCAATTATGCACATCGCTTGTTACAAAAAAAATCGGCTTTTTTCTTGAAAATATAGGCATCTATTCTACAAAGAAAGTGTAAGTTATTTCTATAGTTTAATTACAAAAACAAAAATTACAAATAATCACGTGTCGTCATCCACATTTCCACAGCACGCAACTAAGCTGGGGCATATAAAAGGAAAACAGGATATAATGGGACTCAATATAATCGGGCCCACCATAGCAAACAATGGGACACAGCAACACATTTCATACATAAACTAAGCATCGTTTGATCTTCACTTAATATTTTATTCAGACTAAGCTCACTTGTGTTTCGGGCTTAGTTTTTTATCTTAATTCCAGCGAGTTTAATCCCCGTTTCGTATTTCATCTGATACGATTTTATTCATGCACCAGTCGAAGCATGGAATGCACGACACGAAAGGGCTCACGACTAAGGGCAGAAGAAAGCACATTTCATTGTATGTTTCTTGTTCTTCACGTTTATTCTTGTTTCTTTTTTTTTAACAGCTGACTTTTCAATTCCTTGTGTTGTGTTTTCTTATGTTTTTGTATTTTGATTTATTACTGTAAAAATCGAAAGTTAAGTTAAAATAAGTCTGGAGGATTTTTTGTTTATTGCGCCGTAGTGTGAAAAAGCATCTTAGCAGGCCGTCATAAATGTATCGAATGGCTTGGGACTGTCGTCTGATGCCATTCGATACTCTGCCTGGACAGTATTTGCGCTTATCATCAGGTGCAGTGCAGTCATTATACCATGTAAATGTAAAAAATATATATTATGAAGCTTACTTTAAACCACAGGATTCGCTATTTATTCTAATGCTTGTATTTTTCTTATCAAAACTGTGCTTAGTTCCCTAGTAAGTAATAACGGTTTCCCTGTAGTATGTGGCTGGCCAACAACACCAGGGAGGGATCAAAGGCAAACAGAAGGGGCACAAACTGGGAACGCACAGGATCCAGGGACACAATATGATGAACGGCAGCCAAAGTATACAAGAAAAAAACGGGAATATGCAGAAACACATTTAAAATAATTTTGATAATTTTGAAAGAAGTTTGTTTTGACAGAGCTGATAGAACATAGACAAGTTTTTGAAAATGAAACGAAACGTGTTTTGTCAACGATGAATTATAGTGTTGCTTGAGTATCTATTGGTATCTATGTACTATTTATGGTCCGGCGAATTTATTTCATCGAAAATATATTATCTTCCAGAATAATTATGTACTTACGTAAAATTTACACTTCTTCAAACCAATCTAATGAAAAAACAAGATTCTTCATATGATAAACTTCTGCAATGAAGTTTGCATCTTCCCGTAAGAAATAGCATCCCTTGTACTTATATTTCAACAAAGAATTACATAAATAAGTAATTAGATTACAATTTCTTGAAGCACAACAATCAATCGTTATTTCAAACGGGTCCCGCGCCGCCTGGCTCCGTGCCCAAGTCCACGCCTCCCGCCGCAGGTAACTTTTAATTTTTTCATCGCCCCAATCTCGAACTTTCCACATTTCAACCGTTAAGTGTAAATTTTAAATTGTTATAAAAGTTGGCTCGTAAAATAGAGCTTTGGGTCGATAAGGCGATAGTTCCGCGGACAAGTGTGATAACTTTATGGTTTATGGCCTGATAAAAGTTTAAGAATAAGGGACACGCAGCCCGCAAGCTATGATTTTGTGCGTAAGATGTTTATTTTCAGATCAAATATTTGTGACTGATACGATTGAATAACGTTTTTATGTGCGGAAATCTTTTCAGTGTTTTATGAGTCCAGGGCGAAGGTCCTTCCAAACAACAATAGGACTTGGATTTAGATATTTTTTATATTCTAAGATGTTGGGTTAGATATTTTTGTATTATGTGCCTTAAGTCCATATCTATCTTGGGTCGCCAAGAACATGCTTTATAGACTAGAACGAAACGTCCGTTAGCTTTCTATGGTTTGAGAAATAAATAAAACGATTCTGACTACAATTTTCACTTTTTTGTCCATGTTTCGAATGCTACAAGACCCTGATACACCTTTTTTAATTTACTTGCATTCATTCCTGGCCTATGCTTTTCAGATAATCAGCAAAGGTTTTAAATTAAAACCCATTGATTTTGAATCTTTAAAATATCAACCTCTTGCAGTATGCAAGGTTAGTCATAAAGGGTATAAAAAACAGCTGGTCAATGCAAAAACGTGTAGAATAGCTGATATCAGAATTAGCCCTATAGTAAAAGTTGTTCATTACGATGATTATAGCGCTCTCCTTTCGTTTTTATATTAGCTTTATGACTAACCTGATATAATTAATTAAAATAACACCTCCAAAGCATCTATGCATCAATTCCACTACAATGCTGCCAAGTTAGCTTGCATCACAGGCTTGCACGCTGTCCGCACGTCACCAAGTCGCATTAAGCTGAAATAGTATATTGGGCACATTCACCACTCAACTGTTATCTCGAATCGATTGCGTTGCAATTATCGGCTGCATTTTTGTTGTGACTTGCTATAGATCCGCGCTGACTAAATACGTTAGTTAGTATGCGTTGGTTAACCGTGGATTGTTGTTGGGGTATATATTATTAGTAAAATCATTATTTTGGTGTCAATTATTTATTCATGGGCAGTTGTGAAACGTATTTTAGTGATTGGATGTTTGCTCCCTTTCGAATAACATTGAATTCAGTTTGAACGAAGAAGACAAAATATTTGTAGACTAATATAGTTTTTAAAACTGTCTATGAATAAGACCGTTACAATATGATTAGGCACATCTACGAAAAACAAAATGAATATATTATGTATATAATATGTAAAACACCATTATGTACATGACAAACCAAGCAATTGGTTTTGTGAGACTAATTATACTAATTTTTACTTTGTCTTAAATATAAAAAAATGATGTGTTGGAATTTTTTAAATCAATGGTTGGAATAGATCACAAAGGCTAGATCATTGAAGACTGTAGAGCAAATTCAAGTGAATTGGTATGTTTAAACTAGTTGTCTCAAGGTTTCTCGCAAATTGTATTGTCCTAGATATTTTAGAAATTAATTTTACACTCAAGTACACAATTATGTTATCTATGAATTATATAATATAGTTACTCGTATCAGGAGCGCTGTCATACATTTGCGTCTTTAAATACGTAACAATATTTTCTTGTTCATTGGCACTACCGTTTTTATCTACGTTTATGAAGTACCAGCGCTTCCTCTTTATTATAAATACTCTGGTAATATTATTAACAAATCACAAAACTTAGGTAACGCAAACATTATCTTTGAACCTTTCAAAATATAAGTCAATGAGTTTAAAATCTCTTAGATGAACTAAAGTCCAAGATAATCTAAAATGAACATCAAATATAACATCGAGAGCAGATGTTTCTACATTTCCTTCGTGTTTCCTTCGATGTGTTATCTACAAGAACATGAAACTTGGACAACCGTTCAACAGTTTTGTTGTTCCCTACAACTTATAACGAGGTTACTTCTGCAGCTGATTGAAATTAAGTTTCACTGTTATTGATTGTGTTGCTTCGCTGTTGGAAACGGTTTGTACGCAGATAATACTCTATAGAGATTTTAAGAAGCTTCGCTACTAACAGAAACTATAGGAAATCTAGAAAAAATCTATTTTGAATTGTTACTGAATTTGGTTTAAAGTTATGAATAGTTCTATGGAATAAATTATCTAGTGTAATAAGGCGGGCCCTTGTGCAATTATGATTATTGTGTATTTTATTTATTTTGAAATGGTTTTATTTATAAAGTGCAAAGCTGGATTAAATAAATAAACAATTTTGAGGTGGACTGAATTGTGAATGAGACATGTTACGTATAGCACATTATAATACTTTTAATATTAGTAATCATCCAACCTAATAAATGAATACACCCAAGAGACACCCATTGTCCTGACCCCGCATTAAGATTCACGAGTCTTGTGTTGAGGGCAACAGAAACCACGATATACTCACGGACTCACAACACCAAGATCTGGAGGAAATATATGGGGTCATAAAAACATCCGTATCGATGCGGAATTGAACCCGTGGACTTCCATTTCACATCCACCTCTCCACTAACTGCGCTACGGAACCTATCATTTTATTCCTTAATTGGGTACAAAATGATGCATGCCTACGGGTGACACGGTATCAACTGAAATCTTACGCAACTACTCTTGCGAAAAAGGAAATTCAACTTAGCGTTCCTGATAAAACCCTCATTTTGCCAAGTTTCCGCGAAACTTGCGGAAACAATATGTTTACTGTATGCTAAAAAACGATAACGTCGAAAAAAGAAAACAGATTGGCAAGTTTCAAGTCAAGCAACTTTGAAGATAAAAGTTTTTGGATGAGAATTTTTTGCCTATGTAAACATAATGTACGATATTGTCTCTTATGTGCTAAAATAAAACATATTTTATGAAATAAAACGGAAGAAAAATATTCGTTTTTTTCGTAGCAAATTATTCTTTACAATACAGTTATAATACACAGCAATTACAAAAACAATTATTCTAGGCTCCTACATCTTCACAGCAGGAAAATTAAAGTCGCGAAGCGTCGAACAAGCACAATAGCTTGTCTAGATATTCTCGAGTAACTCGACAACGTTGATAGTTATATTTTAAATGGCTCATAAACTTGCGATTCTCATGAAATTATGTCGTAAAAATTCTACTGTGAGCTTTAATAAAGTTTAAATTTTTCATAGCAAATTGCTACCACGACGGGGTGTTTTGTTATTGCAAGAGAGATGCCTTTACGACGTCGCTTTTATCTGTCCCTCAATCTCTGAGATGCGACAAAAGCTCTTTCTAAATTTATTTTATTTTGTTGCTGCATTTAACAATTACGTAACAACGCATTGAGCTAACATAATAAATTGGTACCTAATTAAAAATGACAACGTATTTTCAAAACAAATAAGGAAAATGTACAGATGCAATCTGGGTTTCACGTTTCGGTGTTAGTATAATGGACGGATTGGACTTTGATACGATCAGTAACCCTTCTCAGCTTCACATGTGACGAGCATGGCGGCACGAAACGTACACTGCATATCGCCGTTTAGAATCAGAGTCCGAGCAAAAAAGAAACATCCTGTAATTTCAAAATTACATAACAAAACACACCATGTTTTATTTAGTATAATATAATGCATATGGAATTAACCAAGGTGTCTTAGGCCTAGTCTATGCTATAAGTTTAATGATACTTTCGATGAACCATGCATTAATACTATGCCTTTAGTTTCAGTCACAATATACACGTGATATATAATTTTTCTTATTGCTATGAATAGCGAGACGAGCATGCCGTTCGCCTGATGGTAAGCAATACGCCCGCTCATAAACAGTAGCAAAACCAAACAACACCTTGAATTACAAAGCAATGCTTGGCATTCCACTGCGCTCGTCATCCTGAGACATAAGATGTTAAGTCTCAATATATCCAGTAGTTACTCAGGCTATAGTGCCCTTCAATCCAAAACACAAGAATGCATTTACAAAGAAATAGACAATGCGGTGGTACCTACCCAGATAGCCTCTCACATATGAGAGACCTACCACTATATCTAAGAAAAGATTAGACTGCAGAACAAAAATAATTTCATTACTTCTTAAGGTTCAATTTTTTTTTTATTGCATTGAATGGCGAGACGAGCATGCCGTTCGCCTGATGGTAAGCGATACGATCGCTCATAAACAGTAGCAAAACCAAACAACACCTTGAATTGCAAAGCAACGCTTTTCCACTGCGCTCGACATCCTGAGACATAAGATGTTAAGTCTCAATATGTCCAGTAGTTACTCTGGCTACAATGCCCTTCAATCCGAAACACAACAGTGCATTTACACTGCTGTTTGACGGGAGAAATAGACACTGCGGTGGTACCCATCCAGATGGCCTCTCACATATTATGAGAGACCTACCACCAGTAAAATAATTTCATTCATTAAAATCATCAGGCACGATTCCTCGTATGGAGTATTGATTTATCAAACATCTAAAGCTGGCCCATAGTTATTCTCAGCATTTTTCGCTATTTATGTAAGAAACAAAATACCTAGTACAATGTAGTACGCATTATTATTTTTAAAATACAAAGTGGGGCAATGTTGTATTGAAAGACTATGCCATCCCGATTGACTCAATTTTTGTTTTTATATGCTACTTACGAACAAAACGCTTATTTCGTTTCCGAACGATTTTTAAAAAGGTAGGGCGATTAAAAAATGACAGTGTCAAACAGTGAATTGTGAATTTTTGATTCGGTGGAAATAATACAATTTTGTTACTAAAATGCCTGCCGGATCTTCAACAATGGACCCGCAAAGGGAGAAAGCATTTCAAGATTACAGAAAGAAGCTAATGGAACACAAAGAAGTTGAGTCGCGGCTCAAAGCAAGTAAGTTCTGTAACAAATGGCCGAAAATTGTCGAATCATCAATAGCGTTATTGTGACAAAAACTATTTATTTATGTATAATTGTAACTTCTATTAAACTTTAAAATATGATAATTTAAATTATTCGATCAATTCATGTGATTTGAAACTAATAAAATAGACTAAGGAGGTTAGATGTTTGTATCAAATAAATCCAATAGCCAAATAAAAATTGGTTTCCATATAATCTGTATTACGTACAATAACACTATTTGAATGTTAAGAATAGTTTCTTAACTTTAAAAACGTTTGATATTAATTCATTTTAATGCAATTTTTACCGCTCACAGTGTTTGTGGCACAATGTATCAGACTTATTAAGTTGTGCTTTTTTGTGCCTACATTACCAATATATTTTGATCTATTCTGTTACAGTGAGAGATCAGCTGAAAGACTTAACCAAACAGTATGACAAGAGTGAGAATGATTTAAAAGCTCTGCAGAGTGTCGGGCAGATTGTTGGTGAAGTACTGAAACAGCTTACAGAGGAGAAATGTAAGGATCACATTATTTAATTGTATTATTGATTACATATTTTACTTTTTTTTTAATCATTTCATTGTTAAAGGTTGTGGTAATTGCCAGTATTAAAAAAACACATAATGCTCTGGAAAGTCAGAACCTACACCTGGGATTCAATTCCATGACAATAACATGAACAAATTGTTTGTTATCAACAGTTTACCACATATTTTCTTACTAATTTTCTCATTTTCAGTCATTGTAAAAGCCACAAATGGTCCTCGATATGTGGTGGGTTGTCGGCGCCAATTGGACAAGAACAAGCTAAAGGGAGGCACCAGGGTGGCCCTGGATATGACCACATTGACCATCATGCGCCATCTACCTAGAGAGGTAAGAAAACTTCATGACTTGCAATTTAGTGGCATATTTATACTATACAGGTTTTATTATTAAAACCCTGGCATTAGTGATGTTATCAGATAGAAGCAAACATCAAATTAAGATATCTATAAAAAAATCACGCCAGTTGGTGCTGCAATAGAAATTCATTATTATTGAACATCAACTTTATTTGAAAAAAACTCTACATTTTTATTGGAATTTATATTAAGAGTAATCATTTTAAAGTTAAATCATTGGTTTAATTATGATTTCTTAGAATTAAGCAAATTTTTCTCATTGAATTAAATTTATTTTTTACGGGTTCTAATGTGGATTTCCACTTTCTGGTGTTTTCGATTATATTACACAATTATTATAAAATGTAAAAAGAAAACAATCCATTATAAAGTCCGTAAAACGAGGTTTATTTCAATGTATATTATTGTTTATTAGACAATTTAAGCCTATCAGTGTGCCTATCAGTTTGGCACATACATTGATAAATGTTAAAAGACATATTAATTTTGATTTTATTACCAGGTGGATCCTCTAGTGTACAATATGAGCCATGAGGACCCTGGTGATGTCACATATGCTGCCATTGGTGGTCTCCAGGAACAAATCAGACAGCTCAGAGAGGTAAGTTTAGAATTCATTCGTTTCAGCAACAGGAAGTCCACTGCTGAACATAGGCCTTCCTCAATGATCTCCACATCAACCTGTTAGAAGAGGCCTGCGTCCAGCGACTTCCTGCAACCTTTTTTTTTAAATTTAGGACAACCAGTAGTTGATCCAATAGAACTTAGACTAATAAAATATACATGAAATAACTTTAGAGCTTGAAGGCAGTCAGCAAACTTAACCAGGTTGTCTACTCACTTGACATATCTTATATTAATTTGTATATCCTTGTTTTAACTTCATACACCACTTTACATTTCTTAATTTCCATTAAATATGGTAGCACATATGTGTTGCGACACATGAACTTATTTTTAAATCCCAGTTGAAGCATCCCACTTTGTTTGAGTTTTTGGTTTGAATTTGATAAAATTGAGTTTCTCTGAACTGAAGATTAGGAATCACTTTGGCAGTCTGTGGATTGGATTAAGCAGGGTTGTTGGTAATCCAATACAGTCTGCCAAACTGATTAATTAGCAACAACCCTGTTTATTCCTTAAAGAAGCTGGATCCGCCCTTGGATCACATATTATATTTGCGATTATGTGCCTATATTTGTTTGTCTGTTGTGTATGTTTGTATTATTATCATGTGCGCGAACTATTTCCTCTCAATCATACTCTCGTAATCTCTAATTAAATTTATTTCCATCAATGTTATTTTATTGACAATTTGCCATCAGATAATAGAACTAATGTTATTAACATTAACCATCAGGTAATCGAACTGCCACTGATGAACCCCGAGCTGTTCGTGCGCGTGGGCATCACGCCGCCCAAGGGTTGTCTGCTGTACGGGCCGCCCGGCACCGGCAAGACCCTGCTGGCCAGGGCCGTGGCTTCACAACTCGACGCTAATTTCTTGAAGGTGAGTTATTACTTGTGATATAGTGACTATAGATTTTTAGTGGAGTACTATGTAGAATAATCACCGACATGAAATTACCTCATTGTTAAACCATTACCACCAACCTAATGGTGGTAAAAAATATGATTAAGTATATTTTCCCTCCTACAAGTAAATCTTAATTAAGGTATGCAGGAAGTAAAGAGTTTTAAACATACTTAGGTAAAAAGAGTGGAAGTAAAAAAATGCACATCTGATCAAAACGGTATGTTACATTGTTGACCTTTAAATATGTTACAATTCTCTTTCTCCCACCAAAGTGTAGTGTAAATGCACTATTTGTGTTTGTGTTTCGGATTGAAGGACGTTGTAGCCACTAGCCACAGTAACGATTTGACATATTAAGTCTTATCATCTTATGTCTCAGGATAGCAAGCGCAGTGGAATGCCAAGTACGGCTTTGTAATTCAAGGTGTTGTTTGCTTGTACTTCTGTTTACGAGCGGTCGTATCGTTTACCATCAGGCGAACGGCAGGCCCGTTGTTCATTCATTACAAAAAAAAATTAGATCTGTCATTGTGGCAATTTTTTCCACCCTTATTAAAGTGGTTGCTTACTTGACGATTAAGAGCATCCTCCCACTAGCTTAATACCTAATGAAATGTCCTCTTTCCAGGTGGTATCCTCCGCCATTGTGGACAAGTACATAGGCGAGTCTGCGCGTCTGATCCGTGAGATGTTCAACTACGCGCGCGACCACCAGCCCTGCATTATATTCATGGACGAGATTGATGCTATCGGTAATGTATCTATTAACTGTTTTATCTAGATCATTCTAGCTCAGTTAATTTTCCCTCTCCTAACTCTTTAAAGGCCCCCATACGGCTAACCAACGAGTCAAAGGCTATCCTCAGTGATCCCTAAGGCTCAGTTTCACAAAACCTTGCCAAGACCTTTGACCTTGAAAATGTCAATTTGGCGCCACAGTAACGATGGTAAAAAAATGTCTACTGTAACTCGGATCAGAAGAAAGATAAAGCTGAATAAAACAAAACTATTTTCGGTAGTCTCAGTGGTATAGTTGTTTGAAAGCCGGCTGTGAAACCAGATTCCACGGTTATCATCTCTAAACCTAGGGAAATACATGTTCGGCCCACATATACACTTTGATTTATATTATCGAAGGTTTGCATTATCAAGAGTGTGTGTATATGTTTCGGGTGTGAGAGACTGAAGACTTTCTTGGATTCTTTTTGAAGAATTTCTAATTCCCTACTCAAAATATCTCAGTGTTCGGGACTATTGGCAGTATTTTTATCATTATATCGTCCCATTTCAGGTGGCAGACGTTTCTCAGAAGGCACCAGCGCTGACCGTGAGATCCAACGTACCCTCATGGAGCTGCTCAACCAGATGGACGGGTTTGATTCCCTGGGCCAAGTGAAGATCATCATGGCCACCAACCGACCTGATACCCTCGACCCTGCGCTGCTGAGACCTGGCCGCCTGGACAGGAAGATTGAGATTCCACTGCCCAACGAACAGGCTAGGTGGGTGGAAAATTTATGACTTCTAACTCAATTTCAATTATTTTGGTTACTTTAATAATGTCGCTTTATTTCGTTGAAATTGCGCTATAAAAAAATGTTCATTATTTTTCAGATATTTTATTTTTTTGAAAACAAAAGAACAGCCACTTGACGGCTTCCGTGGTTAGACGCCGCCTGTGAAACGAGAGGCCGCGGGTTCGATCCCCCGTACCGAGAGAAATGTTTGTGCGGCCCACAAATATTTTTTCCGGCACTGGGTGTTTGTGAGACTGTGTTTGTGAAAAGTCTCTCGTAGTTTCTGATACCCACGACTAGTAATGGCATTTATTGCTAATTCAAAATAACTTCACGAACTGGTGAATTTGCAAGTCGTAGCAAGTTAAACATAGCTGCTATTACTAAGTACTTAAATATTAAATGATACAAGTTTCATAACGCGACTTAGTGAGCAAACCAGCATTTACTGAACACTCGCTCAGTTAACTTTTTGTTTGTCCAAGTTAGATACATTTTTGATGTTGTAAAACAAATATCTATACATCTATTCCATTGTTTAAGTATGTTTGTCTGGTATTTTTTATATGAGGAATGTATTACCAAAACAATACCAGTAATTTCTATTGATTGGTAAAATATAATTTCTTTCAGATATCTGGTATGGTTATTTGTTAATGATATCCATAGGGCGCTAGGCCTGCAGTAGCAAGCCAAATAAGTAACTCAAAAATACGAACTATATAGCAAATATATCAATTTGCTTAATTTATTACTAATTATCAGGTAATGGGCACAACTAATCAAAGAATGTTGCTTGAAATAACAATATTACTTTAGTACATACTTAGTATGAGTTTAACTGCTAAGTTTTAATTTAAAGTAATTAAATTATACCATGTTTATATAGAAAATTATCTTACATTAACAAAACACTCATGATTGGTATAGCAGGCTTCTAATACTTCCAAAGATTTATGGTCAATTGAATCACCAAAATTATGTCATATTTCACCTTCACACTCACAATACTTATATCATAATTTAGAATAGACTTGCGTGATGTACAGTAATTCAAAACAATTCAAAAGTTCAAAGAAACAAATTGGCGGTATAGAATACAGATAATAATTTGTTTTGACAACTCTAAACTCATAGCGTTTTATTACTGCACAAATGCATTTAAATTATGAGTTATCAGAATGTCACACAATACACATATTTATTTTAATTTTATTTCCATCGCCCTAAGTTAACCATTGCCACAGTTTGTTATAAAATTTATAATGTATACTGTTTATATTTGTATTTAAAACTTTTATACAACACTAACAATAATTAAACACTAATACACAATTTCACTATATGATTATTCTATTACAAAATAAATTACTTAAATTATTGTTTAACAACGCAAATCGCGAACGTAATGAAAGTTAGTAGAAAAAAAAAACACGGTATCCGCGGCAAAACACAAGTACGCGTGCCGCCCAAATCAACCAATATGCGTTTATGCAATAATCGCTCTAAACGTCTATAGTCTCCGTAAAATCAAATACTATAATTGCATAACGCTGGTCTTTGCGCTATCCATTTCACTCACTCTTTCATAGAACGCACGAGATAGCTTGAAAATATTAGCCGATCGGCGCGTGCTGCGTATTGTGCATCGTGCTTCACGAAATGTAATAACCAAACGGTTTACGCGATTTATTTAGCAGTTAGCAAACATAACCGTTTATTCATAATTTGCGAAATGTTATATTTGATTTCACTTGCTTAGCTTGACTGCTACAGCTATTTATTCCATCACTACCCACGACACAAGACTCAATCTTTTTGTGGGGTCAGGACTATGTATGTGACTCTTGGGTGTTATTTATTTATGTATTTACAAACATTTATCTACCTATTCTTTATTCTATGATATTGCAGACTGGAAATCTTGAAAATCCACGCGGCGCCCATCGCCAAGCACGGTGAGATGGACTACGAAGCAGTAGTCAAGCTCTCCGATACCTTCAACGGAGCTGATCTGAGGAATGTATGCACTGAGGCTGGCCTGTTCGCTATCAGGGCTGAGAGAGAGTACATCATACAGGTATGACTGTACTTTGTTGAAGACTATAGAACTATATTATAAGTAGCCTAATCTGGAAATGTGGGTGTCATCGATAATGATGATGTTGATGGGTGTCATCGGCTTGCTTTATAATCACACAAAATAAATGTATATCAATAGTATAACATACATATTGAAATGTGGGTGGCCAAGGACCTCTGCCTACCCCTTCTGGGAAAAAGGCATGAGTTTATGTATGTATATAAATAAATAGTATATCACAAAGTACAAAATCTACAATATGTTTGGTTTTCTATGTTAGATATTTAGGCTCCCAATCAAAAGAACCCATCGATATTGCAAGAAACTAAAATATACACAATTGTGCATTTAATCACTATCCAGGGATTAAATAATAAAAGTAAAATTTCAAAGTTTGATTATTATAAAAAAAGTTTTTTGTATTTTTGAACTACTTCACATAGTTCGGTTTAATAATATAACTACGGATATATTTAACTATTTTCAGGAGGATCTAATGAAAGCGGTGCGCAAGGTGGCCGACAACAAGAAACTCGAGAGCAAGTTGGACTACAAGCCCGTTTAATTGAATATATTATAATAATAGTCTGTGTTTATTAAAGCATTTTATTAACAAATAAATACATTTATTTTGAAATTACATTAGTAAGGCCTGTATAATTCGGTTTTGAAGACACGAGTAATGTGAAATATTAATTTGCAAACCTATATAAATCTTTTGGAACTACAAATTAATTTTAAAAGATATGTGTCATATTCTATATACCAAGCATTTATACTTGTAATCTAATAGTATTAAAATGCCCATTAAAATAAAATGTAAAGAGAGAACAACTGTCGCTAATATTTTGACAACAGCATGAAAACAACGCATTCCGACGATAAAAGATCGTAGACAATGGTCACTCAAAATGCAAATATGAAATACATTTCCTACGTTCCATTTTAATACAATTTATAAGTTTATTTTGTACATCTGTAGCTATTAATAGTGAATTATTGAAAGTAAAATAACTCGTCATTTTACGAGTAAGTTTCGAGTGATGACCTTAAATTAATCTCAAAAGCATAATTGTTACATTTTAATAACATTTTCTAGTAAGCGTTTCAAACAAAAATACAATTTAAAGATGTTTTGAATATGGATATAGTATGGACTGAGTTATCCCTTAGAATTGATGTCTAGTATCTAGAAATATTCGAGGACTAAAGGATTCACACCTTTTTTTTCATAAGTTTAAATATTTTTCATCTGTCACCATTCAGTTCCGATTATACGCGTGTACAGTACGGACGTGGTTTACGCGCGGGTCGTTAAACTCGTGATTGTAGTGTCTAAAGTTCGATTACCGGTTCGTGAAGTGTTTTGTGTTGTGTAGTGGTGGTTAATGTGCAGTTGTGTTTAGTTTCTAAACTTAAATTATATTGCTATCGTGAATCTTGCTTTGGTAAGTACATTTACTTTTATAATGTGGGTAGGAAGACAATTTTACGCTAGTCGTACTGTATAACTTTTTGTACATTTAAAGACCGTTTCTACGCAAATTGGTTTGTATGCGTATATCCTTTATTTGTTTTGTGTTATAACACTATTTATCGTAGTGTCAAATTTTTCAAGTGGTATTGAAATAATTGTAGACCACCAAATTCGTGACAGAAGCGACTTATGAACTTTAAACATTTTGCTGAGCTATAATATTTTCAGGCATTCTAGACGAGTCTCTGAGACATGCAAACATGTAATAGGTAATGACCACTCTAACAATAATAATATAGGTTTTGACAACCTCCACGTCGCAGTTATTTAACCGCCGGCTGTGACACGAGGCCGCGGGTTCGATCTCCGCACCGTAACAAATGTTTGTGTGAACCACAGGAATTTATTTCACGTCTGGGTGTTTGTGAGACCGAAAAGTCTCTCGTAGTTTCTGAAACCCACGACACAAGACTCGATCTTAGTGTAGGGTCAGGTCTATGTATGTGACTGTTGTGTGTATTTATTTGTAAGTAGTTATGTCCCCTTTAAGCCCCACTTTCACGGAGAGTTTCTCGCGGCGAGAATCGTATTCTATTATCGCATGACATAGCTGCCATAGATTATTGTGTTCTGACACAGATTGATTATTATTGACTGATTTACACGATACAATTTTTTATACACTTACGATAATAATATTTTCAAGGCAAGAAACTCTCGCAATGTAAATGAGAATTTAGTTGTTCAAAGATTAGTAGGAAACTGAAAAAAAGATCAGTCCATACTACGCCATTCGATCAGTTCTTGTTAGAAGCAACTTGGGCAAGATATTGTATCACAAACAGTATATTATCGAAAACAGTAATACTGACTTTTTATTATAATCCATCTTCCTTATGATATTAACACAAGCAACAAGCTTATAAAAATACTAACGATAAAAAATACACTTCACATATTGGCGAAATGATTCCGTTACCTATCAATTGATTGATAATAGTAGCCATAATTATTAAGTTAGTGCCGAACATTTACTTGATAAAATCCGGCAAATTACCATTCCTACGCGCCTTCGCCACATTCTCATAATAGCAAGAAAAATCAACGTAACCTTTAATCTTCTTATCCTTCTCATAAAACCTGCCGCTCGGATATATATCCGAAGACGATTCGGTCGAGCGGTTGGTATCCGCAATAGAATCGTTCGTTCCATCATTCGTTCCTTCGTTCGTTCCCGAGGAGTACACTTCGGAATCGATCTCATTCAGTAAAGTGTTCGATTTGGACTGAACGATCGGATTGAACCTGACTGACGGATTTTTCGGTATCGGGTTATTAGATTCTTGAGCTGGTGGGAGGAAATTGAAATTTCTTATTAATAATGATACGTGGGTGTTTGATTTCGGTGTGAGGTTATTTTTAACGCAGTACGAGACAAATTCTTCTTCAATTTCCTCGAGGACCGATTGTGAGACTTTCCTGAAGTCTGTTTGTTTTCTGAAGTTCTCCACTATGATTTGAGATAGTTCTTTGTTGGTTTGTTCGCTGCTGCCTTTCGTCTCTTGGATGCGTTTGTACACTCCCGCACTGACTAGGACTAAAAACCTGAAATTCATAATCATTGGTAAATTATTAAAAGTTTTGGCCTCAAAATGCAGCAAAAGCGTGTCCCTGGATTTAAATAAAAATATTAGTATGGTAATATGTCCAGTTAGTAACATATATTTATTTATCCGACAATCATGAATAAATAAATCTGTTTTATAGTACTATTCCAGTAAAAGATTAAAGACCAACAAACAACATAATTGAATCTATATCAAATCGCTAATAGGTACAAAGACTTGTCTATTCTATTCTACATTACATTAATGACACAGAAGCTATTGGCGTGACCATATTCTCCAATCTTTCTGGTGGTAGGTCTCTCATATGTGAGAGGCCATCTGGGTGAGTACCACCGCAGTGTCTATTTCTCCCGTCAAACAGCATTGTAAATGCACTGTTGTGTTTCGGATTGAAGGGCATTGTAGCCAGAGTAACTACTGGACATATTGAGACTTAACATCTTATATCTCAGGATGGCGAGCGTAGTGGAATGCCAAGCATTGCTTTGTAATTCAAGGTGTTATTTGGTTTTGCTACTGTTCATGAGCGGTCGTATCGCTTACCATCAGGCGAACGGCATGCTCGTCTCGATATTCATGGCAAAAAAAATGTTTTTGGTGTTATTAACCAACCTGCAGCTATCATCAAGTGTGATGGGTCCGTGTATCTCTGGCGCGGCCACCACGGGCTCGGAGGCGGCCGGGCTGATATTGGGGAAGGCTTTGTACAATCCCTTCACTAGATAGTTGCCCAGACATCGCGTGCCTGTCTGATTGCCTAGGTACTGTGCTGGAATACAACAAATATTTAATTAATATTTGTTTGGGCCCGACCGCTAGTACATCAATTAATAATAATGACTGCCTCAGTGGCGTAGTTATACTACGGGTCGATTACCAAGCTGAAGTCTCGGATTCCAATCCCGGGTCGGGCAGTGATATTGGATTTCTCCATTCAATATCAGTCCCATAGTCAGGAATTTGTGCCTGATATGCCGATAGGCTCGCTCTCTATTACATCATGGGACGGAGCATACAAGGCGAAACATGGTTGTCCTGTCACCTCTTAGCGTTAGTTTACGTATGTATGTGTATGTGACTTTAATAATGCATGTGAATTGTGATAGAACAACATACATACCATTCCTGAGCTTGTTGACATCCAAGCCGAGTTGTGACAGCCTCAACAGTTCATCCTCATTGTTCAAACTATGGTCTACAGTCAGTTGTACCACTCTTAGTACTGAGTTATCATCAGTCCTGCATAGCAATGCTCTTGTCTCACCTAGAAAAAACATACATAGAGGTTACATAATAGTTAGCTTATACTTATGTGTTGAATTATTTATACATTATCTTTTCATTTGATTTCTTCATAATAAATAAGCACCTGCTTCCGTCTCTCTGCACTACCTTACGGTTGGCATAAAATGATAGAAAATGCCCCTAGGCATTAAGTCCGCCTGTACTATTCATTTTTACAAAGTTTTTAAATAATAGTCTAATTAGAAAGTTCTATCAATTATAATAAATACTGGATGTACTAGGCCACATATTGTATATTGGCTGATAGTGTGTTAGGAAGGCGAGGTGAGTTCAAATCCCCTCTACCAGCAGAGCCCAGGGCTAGTATGACGAAAACTTAGGCAAAAAAGAATAATATGACTACGACAATCCAAGACAGAACAGCTCGGTGAACCCATATTAGGAGAGCCAGCCCCACATGAACTAGAAATGAGCATACTCGTAGAAGAAGATTGTGTTTTGGCAGCAGGAGTTTTAGTATGATTTCTATATACATATATATACGTCCCACTGCAGGACACAGCCCTGCTCTACAATCGATAGTACGATTAAGAGTGGTTAGGCCATATAGTCCACCACGCTGGCCTAGTGCAGGTTGGCGGACTTACATACCATAAAAATTCTTATAAATCTTTATGGTATGCAGGTTTCCTCACAATGTATTCCTTCAACGGTTTAATTCGTGGTGATTGATTATAAATACAAACATGACTTCGAAAAGTCTTGAAAAGTCAGAGGTGTGCCCTGGGATTCGAATTCGATTCGAAATTATTTAATGAATAAATTAAAAAACTCACCAACATTAGCGACAAACAGTTTGTTATTATGAACGAGCGCAATGACAACAGTTGCACCACCAGATAAGTGCTGATCAATCTCCTTCAAACGGCCCAGTATTGTGTCACGTTTCTAGAAATTAAAAATATAAATAAAACATTGTACGAGTATAATTTGACTTCTATAAAATTAAAAGTGTTAAGGTCGCGCGACATAGCTGGGTCCAGGCTGCCTGCAACAGGTCACTGTGGAAATCATTGGGAGAGCCCTAAGTTCAGTGGTGGACTTCCTTTGGCTGATCGATGGATGGATGGAAAATTAAACAGGCCAGTTTACTAAATGTAAAACCGGCAAACTTTGAGTCGGACTCGCGCACGTAGCGTTCCGTACCGTATCATCTATAAAAAAAACCCTAAAAATCACATTTGTTCTTGTTTATTAAGATCGAGTTAAAAATTGCTTGAAAATTACGTTTGTTGTGTGGGAACCCCCCTTTAATATTTACTTTATTTTTATTTAATTATTTATTTCGGTATCTGTATCAGCCCATATACGTCCCACTGCAGGGCACGGGCCTACTCTACAATCGAGAGTACGATTGAGAGTGGTTAGGCCATATAGTCCACCACGCTGGCCTAGAGATAAGGTAATTAATATACAACTAAATATTGTGTAAAAACTTTAAGCGTCTACATGTTAGTTACCGACACCAGAGGCTTAGTAATCATCATCATCATCATCATATCAGCCACAGGAAGTCCACTGCTGAACATAGGCCTCCCCCAATGATCTCCACAATGACCTGTTGGAAGCGGCCTGCATCCAGCGACTTCCTGCGACCTTAGTCAGATCGTCCGTCCACCTTGTAGGCGGGCTTAGTAATACGGTCCCGTTTTTAACTTTTTGGTAAAAACGTTTTTTCCAAAGCCGACGTTAGGATAGGGCAACAGCAACACAATCAAAAATTCGACTCAGAATGGTCCATCACACTGCCGTAGTGCGAGTTAGCGGACTGCTACAAATCGTTATGGTATGCAGGTTTTCTCGCAATGTTTTTCTTCACCGTTATAGTGCGTGGTGATTGACCATCAATCCACACATGACTCCGAAAAGTCAGAGGTGTGCCCTGGGATTTGAACCCGCGACCACCGTAATCATGTTGGCAGCCCCGTCTTTTCCATTACCAATAGGCCACCACGCTCTTCGGTATATTATCTATGATTTGCTATCTTCACTTGGATTTTGATAGCATTTATAGGGCGCCATAGAAATATCGCCCAGGGTGTTGTTAATACTAAAATCGCTACTGGGCTCATCAGCCTATACACAGTCACTGCTAAGCACGGGTCTTCAGTACAAAGAATACCAATTTAGTTTAGCACTAATCCACAATGTTAGCTTGTATATGAGAATAAATAAAAATCATACCTGTGATTCACTTAAAGTCTGCAATTGGTACTGCAAGCTGGTTCTCTCTGCTATCATGCCATCATAGTTTTCTATGTATGCCTTCTCCACTGATACAAATGCATTCCTGGCAAACATGTTGAATCATTGAAGGATATTCAAAAAAAATATTTCACTCATAATTGGAATAATGATAATTCAAAACATTTTGTCAATAATTGTATTTGATTGTTCCTATGTGACAGAGATGAAAAAAGATATATGTGCCAGTTATTTATTTCTTAAATATTACTTTGACCATATTAACACATGCTGTGTTAATGTGAACATACAAATGGCACATACAAAATTAAGTATTAGAATATCAGTACTAAGTTAATATTCAAGCGTACCTCAGCCTATCCCGTATTTCTTCATCACTGTAAATAATTGTAGTGTGCATAATATTATGCTGGTCTGCTGACGGTGGGGGAAAGAGTATCTCCGCAGCCATCCTCTGCATGATAAACCTCGCTGCGTCCAGACCATTGTGCGGTTCAAATACTCCATAAAGACAGCTGTAAAAAATAAAAATATTGATTTATTTACAAATTGATTGCCATACCTAATAACATACGGTCTTATTCATATGGTTTATAAACCTATATTAGTTAACTAGAAAAACATCTATTATGTAAATTTTCTCTAAATAGGATAGCTTTATATTCCACACTTGTTTATTATAGTAAGTGGTAACCTATAGGTATTTCACTGCATATCTATGGACTTTTTTATTTTTTATTTATTCTATTAAATTAATATACAGATATTGTATATAGGCAGACTTTTCCTTATAGACAATGGCATGTTGATAGAGAAAGATTTGCCATACATGCTCTAAGCACTTCTTGGAAGTTGTTATCTCAGACTTATCTTTCTGTGCATTTGATGTTTTTATGTTATAAATGTTATCTCATATTTTTTGTTTGGTCTAAAGCTACTGTAGTAGAGGAATTGATAATGATTATGTAAACACACAACTCCCGCCTTTTAAAAATAATTATTTAAGTACTTATTTGAAATGAACATCATGACTAAATAGTCATGATGTAATGTGTAAATACATAGCAACTTAATAAGTTACTAATTCGGTTGAGTTTTAGGTATATGAGTACTTTTTCTTTCACAATAATTCAGTCCAAATGAAAATCTTTGTTACTATTAAAATTTGTATGTAAGAAAATAGTGCTTTAGGGTTACTTTCAATAATATATTACAGTTAAAGTAAGCAGTAATTTGGATAAATAAGAAACACGTTAGGACATTCATTCTTTTACTTACAAGTTATCCTCAGTTTGGCAATAAAAACAGAGATAATCATCTGTCGTGTTTATACTCCCTCCGAGCCGCGAAAAATATGATGCGACACACGTGTTCCTGCATTTTGGTAGGTCGTCGGTCCACGGACGGGCTATCATAATAATTTAAATACTGCTCTTAAGTATTTTTCGAAATTTTGGAATTCCTGGAATTAGAAAACTGTTTTGCGAAAGTTATTTTTGTATCCAATACGTATGATTTTGACGTTTGCGTTCAAAAACCTGATAACAATAATATTTATAAATAGAAACTAAAAAAATGACAATAATGTATTGTTTAATAAATATCCGTATATGAAAACTTAAAGCCATATTATTAGTACGTCTGTAAATGTAAATAAGGACGTATTAAATGAAATGAATAAACATAAATTAAAATTATAATATTGATGAACAAAAGTTTCAGAACAGACGTGATAGCGTTTTATTCATATTATTGCAACTTTTATCGTTTTTTTAGCAACACAGCTAAATGTTTAAATGATTTGAATGATATTAACACTAATATTAATTGTTATGGGGCTATTCGTTGTTACTTTAATTTCTACATAAATTATTTTCAACGTGATCCTCACTGTGCATACTATATGCTACTTTTGTAACCACCAATTTCCGTTCACACAAATTCATGACCGCAACAATGCCGCAACATTTATTTCGACATGATTATTTTTGTATGTTTTCAGTAACATACTCAATATTTTTTGTGTTCGATTAAATACATGCGTGTCGTAATCTCATTTAGACGAACAAGAGCATGCACGCGCAAGTGCAAGCTTCCAATCGATATTGTAATAGGTCATCAAATTATCGCCCATCTACCTGCCTGTCTACGTAATATTAGAATCTCTGTATTTATTTTGATGAATTCCTTACGACTCAATAATAAGTAGGACCAGATGTAGTCTTTTAATTCCGTAGGTGTAGAAAATTTACACCATTAGCCAAATTATACCATTTCTAATTCAAAAAGTTCCATTTGACATTTCATACCTTTATCATAAATAACTTTGTGCAGACGTAACTCACACAATTTCAATAAAACTTTCCGTAAAACCATGGAATTATGAAGCTATTCTTATTTTATCACAGGATTTACAATCCATAATAACTAATTTTAAATTTAAATCCTTTTAATAAAGCAAAATAACCATTTTAAACAACATACTTTTTTACTAGACGTCATTACAAAGTCACGTCGTTAGGTCTTCCATGTGTAGAGTTGAGACTATGCAAACGGATTTGTATACGCATAATCGGTAAAAATATAAAAGTAATCGAGCAGTTTTAATCCAGTTGTTTTCTAATTTTAAAAAGTACTGAATTATCAGCTAATAACAAGCATACTATCAACGAACAACCATCAATAAATAATGTAATAATAATTTTGATAAAAGGCAATAATTTAACAATTTAATAATTTAACAATAATTTTGTATATGTGGTGGCCTGTTGGTAAACGGATTGCTGAGACGCGGCTGCCCACATGTTCACGGTGGTCGCGGGTTCGAATCCCAGGGTAGACCTCTGATATTTCGGAGTCATGTGTGTATTGATAATCAATCATCACGCACTAAAACGGTGAAGGAAAACATCGTGAGGAAACCTGCATACCATAGCGATTTATAAGAATTTCTATGGTATGTAAGTCCGCACTAGGCCAGCGTGGTGGAGTATATGGCCTAACCACTCTCAATCGTATCTTCGATTGTAGAGTAGGCCCGTGCCATGCAGTGGGACGTATGTGGGCTGATATAGAACAATAATTATTCATTTAAACATGTAGCGATGGTACTTCAAAAACGTAGAATAAATATCGTGATGCGTCATCTTTTTCTTTCTCACATCAAGTACGAATTGTGACAGCTTGGAATACGCACGAATTATTAGTCAAAAATAAAAATGTTGTGAATGTGAATGAATATTGTAAGGAATGATAATATCGAACCGTTGGCGTCAAAATAAATTGGAAATTCCGAAAAAAATCGAGTCACAAAAAATTGCCATTTCGACTCAGTGGGCCGGGCCGCTAGTAATAAATAAATTATTGTTTTTGTTCCTTAATGCTAAAGTGACTTATGCAATTGTGGATGTCTCATTAGGATAAAGATGTACATTAAAAAAAACGAAATAATGTAAACTAAAAATATAAACTGTAATCGATTAAGAAATACAAACAAATGGTATCGATATCTCGTTAATAATCGGATATTGTACTAACCGATTCATTTGACATCATCCCTATTTCACAATTTTGAGATATGTCAAATGGAACTTTTTGAATTAGAAATGGTATAGGATATGACCATGTGTCTATTTGCTTTAGATTTTGATGTGATTTGCACCGTTTCACTATAGATATAAAGTCTATATTTCCATGAAGTGACACGAGGAAGTTACATTATATGAAAGATATGATTTTAAGATATGTTCTCAGAAATTGATTACTTTTATAGTCACCAATACCCGTTGAAAAATCATAAGTATATAAATATAATAAACTATTAAAATGTGGTTTTTCTTATCTGATTAAAAACATATTATGCTACCAACAGCGCTCACGAGTCAAGACCTTTCTTAGGTCATCGCCATGGTCGTATTAAACGAACTAATAGGTACGTCCATGGTCATCGCTCCATTTAACATACAGATTGTGTTTCATTCATTATTTTAATTGAATGAATATAAGGGTATCTTAACAACGTACCTCACTTATTTTCCTAGGGTTGTTTATTAATAGAGAATGTACAGGGCGGCAAGCGCGTAAATTGTTCCGATGTAAGTGGTGCGCGCGCTCCAGTACAGCGGTCGCAGCAATTTTGAAAATGCTTTCTTTTATTATGACAGAAAGTTTAATGGAGATTAAGAAAATATTTTTTTATCACTCTGTAGACGTTTATTTTAGCGCGATTTCCACAATCATCTTTTTGAAACTTCAAATATACTTGAAGGCCTATCTTAGTTTTTAAATCAATGGCTACTACATTACAAATTATTCTAATTCGGTAAAAAAGCCTCTACAAAATGCTTTCAATTTCGTAATGATAGTAGGTTGGTAATTATGGTGAGTGCGTGTTGGCCTGTTGGGAAACGGACTAGACGCGGCTGCCAACATGTTCACGGTGGTCGCGGGTTCAAGTCCCAGAGCATACCTTTGACTTTTCCGAGTCATGTGTGTATTGATAGTCAATCACCACGCACTAAAACGGTGAAGGAAAACATCGTGAGGAAATCTGCATACCATAGCGATTTAGAATAATTTCTATGGTACGTAAGTCCGCCAACACGCACTAGGCCAGCGTGGTGGACTATATGGCCTAACCACTCTCAATAGTATTCTAGATTGTAGAGTAGGCCCGTGTACTGTTGTGGGACGTATATGGGCTGATACCGAATTATGGTTGGTTGATAAATATGATAGTTACCTATTTAGGACTACTTCGGTGGCGCAATTATACTACGGTATGATTGCGAAGCTGTATGAGGGTCTGGATCGAATCCCGGGTCGGACAGTGATATTGGATGTCTCTATCAATCGTCAGCCCGTAGTCAGGAATTTGTGCTCGATAGGGTCGACTATATTCATCTGTTCTGTGGGTCGCCCTTAATCACATAGTGGGACGGAAAATACACGGCGAAACGTAGGTGACCTGAGTGATACCCGGTAGCCAGAAAAAGGGCAACGGCGCGGCGAAGGCTTTTTCTGGGTAAAAGGCGTGAGTTTATAAATGTATATAAGTACTTACCAACCTATTTAATAAATAAAATTAGACAATATCAGCGTAAACAATAACAGCCACCTAAGACCGCCAGGTAGGACACTAGAAATAAAGAGGTTTTTTTTTGCTATGAATGGCGAGACGAACATGCCGTTCGCCTGATGGAAAGACGATACGACCGCCCATGAATAGTAGCAAAACCAAACACCTTGAATTATTAAGAAATGCTTAGTATTCCACTGTGCTCGCCATACTGAGACATAAGATGTTAAGTCTCAATATGTCCAGTAGTTACTCTGGCTACAATGTCCTTCAAACTAAAACATAACAGTGCATTTACATTACCGGCGGGAGAAATAGACATTGCGGTGTTGCCTACTTAGGCTGCCTCTCATTTTTGAGAGACCTACCACCAGTAAACGGGGTGCTGGAAGACTAGTTGCTTGTATGAGCTTGGATAGCAGAGAAAAGACCTCATGTCTCGGAACTCAGCAATAACACCGGTATGTAATAAAGTAATATCAGAACAGCCCCAAAGGTGCTTAAACCGGCTTAGCTAGACGCTATGCCTATTGACTAGGAATACCTACGTTTACCCACATATAAATAAATACATCTCACAATAGACATTATAGTCCTGACCCTACATTAGGATCAATTAAGTCTTGTGTCGTGGTTATCAGGATTCAGGAACTCTGACTTTTCGGTCTTACAAACACCTAGACCCGAGACATGTCTCAGTCCGGGAATCGAACCCGCGGCCTCTAGTTTCAGTCAACATTGGGCTCTCATCTATATTCTGCCGCCTACAAAGCTTGATATTTTTAATGTTCCGCGATGAGTCATTGTCGTAATATAAAATTATGTAGGCTTTTATAAAGGTTTTGAAACTCCACGTGTTATTTGTGAATCAGCTGGTTTTTTCGATGGGTCTGCCACATAAGTCAATTACTAAACATAGACCTACTTCCAAGAATAAATAAATAAATAACACCCAACAGTCACATACAATAATTTATAGAGATTAGTTTGTTTGTAAATATTGTTACTTGCCCCCCTGAAAAAAATAAAATGAAAACGTAGGCTGCGTGGCGGCGTTAGACGCACATTATGCGCTGATGACACAGGTTTTAACATTATAGTCGAACGGCTGCACAAGAATCGCAATTGTTTATTCGTTTATTGAAAATTAAAGTATAGTGAAATTTGAAGGAATTGAAGGTGATGATATTTTCAAATACTATTATTACATTTCGGCCTTCTTGGCGCAGTTGGTTAGACGCCGGCCGTGAAACGTGAGGCCGTTGGTTCGATTCCTACAACAAGACAAATCTTTGTGGGATCCACAGGTTTTGGGTCTGGATGTTTGTGGGACCGAAATTCGTAGTTCCCGATTCCCAGGACATAAGACTCGATCTTAGTGTGGAGTCAGGAATATGTATATCTGACTGTTGAGTGTATTTGATCTGTAAATAATAATTATAAGTTTTTTCTGTTGTGTATACAATTAATGCACTTTTACATTTTATGTTCATCAAGTAATATAGTTATCTGAAATGTTTAAATCTACATAGCCATTATAGGTGTGACTCAGAGTCCAAATATGTCATTTCATGTTATCAGTATGGACAGAAATTTGTTATTTGTTAATTCACAAGAACAGATTTTTGGAGCCGTATAATATACCTGCAACCTTAACCAGGATGTCCATCCACCTTGTAGACGGGCATCTAACATTCCATTAAATAGTACATTTATTAAAAAAATAAATACTTGGTGAAGTTTCAAGGATATACAAGTTCACCAAATCCAAAATAGGCATGGGATACATTGTTTAAATAGGTATTTGGTTATAAAGTTAAACAACCATAGCTTTATACACTAAAAATAAAAGCCAAATTCCTTTGACCAGTTTTAATGTAATGCATACACATTCCACAACTCTAATCATACATATTTTTTACATTTTTTTTTGTTGTATTATACAATCAGCTCTTGTAACCTATAGAGCTACCAGTGACTAATCCATTATAAACCTATGTTTCATTAAACTTCTTAAGAAATGAGAAAGCAAGTTTGACTGACCGGACATGAATCAAGTATCAACAACTTTAGAAAATACCATTATTTAAAAAATATAAGGTGCACACACCTTACTTTCTATATATAATATTATATTCCTATAATTTTAAGGTGCTGTCATAAATCATTTTACCATGTGTACCTTTGCCAAATTTGACAAGGTCCATTAACACTTAACTAAGTCCTATTTAAGAGAATCATTATATATGCATCTCGTTAACTATATAGGTGCATGTTCATGGAAGCTTCTTTAGAAAAAAATGGCTGTATGTAGGGTTTCCAAAGCTATCATAAAACTAATGAAAAAGTTAAATTAAAAGTGCCCCTGAACCAACACAAACACGATTTACAATAAATGCGAAAACAATTCGAAAATACATTTATTTAGGAACACAAAATGTCTAAATAATAAAAAAGAACATGTTTGAGACACGCGCGGCTTTGGAAACCCATCACTGTTGGGTGAGCATAATTAAAAACTAGACCATTCTGTTGTCGGCTATTTAATCGGTTTTTTTGTCAGCTTTGGTTTCTGATTCTGGTTTCTTCTCCTTTTCCTTCTCTTTGTCGTTGGTGATCACCTCTTTCGCCTCTTGCTTGGAAGCCTCGTCGAAGTTGCCGACGAGGTTAGGCACTTCGTCGTCCTCATCGAGTGGTTTTGGCGCGGCCACGCTCGACGCGAGCCTCTTCAACTGATTCAATCCCTCCGGGCCGAGCTGGCTAAGGATGCCGGGCAGCATCTCTGCGATTTGCTTGTTTTCGCCATGGCCTGTGATCGCGAAAGTGTTCGCCGCCAGTGACGCTTGCGCCTTGGGGTTGTTGAAATGTATTACTGTACCGTCATCTTTTATCATATTCACCTCCTCGATGCCGGGAATGGTGTTCACCGACAGCTTTTTGAGTGATGACTGCAGTTTCTTGTCATCTGTGGCCGCGGTAACGTGCACAACCTTCTTCTTGCGCCTCGGTGTTCCCTTGCCGCCGATGCGGACCTGCGACTGTAGTTTTTTAAGCTTTTCCGAGTTCATTCTGTTGTTTTATTATTTGTTAACTGTCGTCGGAGACGCGGGGCACTTTTTAGTGATATTTAACAGTCAATATTAATCCCGATCGCACAAGTTTTCCATGTAACTTGATCGTAAGCACGTGTTTTGAACACCGGTTAGTTACAAAGGGAAAATGGAGGATTTGAGACAAGTTATTTCTGATTTCCCGTTTTTCATCACTGGCAGCACTGCTATTGACATTTCGGTCGATTATGTTATTGAAAAAAATAGGATTTACTTAATACATTATTCTCTTACTTCTTAATTATTATATACCATCGAATGCAGATATTAATTTATTTTAAAAGTAGGTAAATAAATGTAAAATATGTTGCAAAAAATAATCTTAAAGTTGCCATGTTTTTGACATGTCTACAAATGTGTTACGCACTAGATGTCACTGTTATACAATGGGTTGACAAGTGCGGTCCACTCAGGTGTATAGATTGATCAGTAGATGGCGTTGTTTTACTATGCGACAATTGTATTTATTTACTATAATACACTATAGGTGGCTCTGCTTACCTCAAAATTAAAAGTTTTAATTGTGCTTACGCTAAACGCATGGATAGCTGATAAATGATGAATATGTGTGAGTTGAGTGGTGATCTCCTGGATTCGGCTCCTAATTAAGGCTCTTAATAAAATCTTTTGAGTTTTTCCAATTGCTGCATTTCCTGAAATATTGCAAGTTTTTGTTTTGGTGATGAAGGTGTGACTTTATGCATGCATATACTTTTTTTTACATTGTCACAGAAAGAAGTCTGCCAACCCGCGCTAGACCGGTGGATAAAAAGGATTGAAATGAAAATGAAAATGAATGAAAATGAAAATAATTTATTGAATCCATTAAAATGTTCAACATCATATAGATTCAGTCATTTTTTTATCTACCATCCGGTTCGGAAAGCGGTTTTCACTAGAGAAGAGCGGGCAAGAAACTCTAGTGTTGCTTTTTTCAAAACCAGTTTACAAAGTAGTGAATTATTACAAAATTTACAGGTTGGTTTAAATCAGAGCAGTTTAATAATAATTTGTTGTAAATTTACAATAAATATTTTTGATACGAATATTATTATATTATAATTACTATGGCTGAGTGAAGCGAACTCGCCCAGAACGAAGAATCAGTATACTCTTTTTCGCCAAAGCAGTGAATAATTGCGAAAGTCAATCGAAAATCAATACGTTATAATGTAAGCAAATCGGATAGACCAGTCTCCGCCAGCAGCACCCGTTCACGAGTATGACGCATGTGCCAGCCATCGGCCTCCTCAACCATGTTACAGGGAAGTGAACGACCCGGCACACGACGCCACCGCAAGCACAGACTTTTTAGCGAGCATGACATACCCAATCACTTACACAGGAAAACAATGGCAAATTTGACAAGTTACTCAATTTAATGATATTTTATAGAGCACACCAAGACTTCCGTTTCGAGATACTACACATTTATTTAAATTTATTCTATTCCCAAGCCTTGTTATCGTCTAAATATTCCGAAATTTTATAATATGCTTTATTGCATAATTTTTGCTTGATAGTAGCTTTGAATTTTGTAGTAGACAAGGCTTTAATATGACTGGGAACTTTGTTATAAAAGTGTATACAGTAACCCTTAAAATATTTGCTGATCTTGTGGAGTCTGGTCTCAATAGTAGCTAGATTATTCTTATTCCTAGTATTTTTGTCATGAATATCGTTAATCTTACGAAAACTTTCTTTATTTCTATGGACATAAATTAAATTTTCAAAAATGTATTGTGATGCTACTGTCATTATATTTATCTCTTTAAATTTTTCTCTAAGAGAATATCTGGACCCTAGCAAATAAATTGACCTTATAGCTCGCTTTTGGAGAACAAAGAAGGTGTTAATATCAGCAGCACCACCCCACAGTAAAATTCCATAACTCACGATCACTACTGATGTCAATAACTAAAATTTTAAATAAAAAAATAAAAACCGACTTCAAAACAAAACCACTAAAAACCAAAAAAATAATAAGTACCTCTGCACAACAAAAAAATTATATTTATTTCATGCAAACTGTGCATGTTGATTAATTTGCTTAATGACTTGACTAGCCAACAAATCAAAATATATGCGTAACATATTGAAGGCGGGTCGCCCAGTACCAAACATGTAGAACCTATGCCTTATATTAGTTTTAATATCTAAACGCATATATTTTGATTTGTTGGCTAGTCAAGTCATTAAACAAATTAATCAACATGCACAAGTTGCATGAAATAAATATTATTTTTTTGCTTTGCAGAGGTACTTATTATTTTTTGGTTTTTAGTGGTTTTGTTTTGAAGTCGGTTTTTAATTTTTTATTTAAAATTTTAGTTATTTTTATCTTTTTAGTGTTGATAGGAATTAAAATAAAGAAGATTTGGTCCCCACAAGGAATATGTTCTTTCCGATGACAATGGAATCGCGAAAATCGGCTAAAAGCTGCCGAAGATATTAGAGTATTCACATGTTCATTATTTGGTCTCCCCCCAACTCCCTTCGCCCCTACCCCCTTTTCCTCCACCACTGTAGTTTAGCTTTTATATTGAACCCAATGCAAAAAGCACCATTGGAATCCTATTACATTTTGAAGAGTTCTACTCTCCAGGTCCGAACATGATCATCAGATATTCATGTTGTGTTCCTGGGATTAACCTGTCAATACGTTCTTTCCAATGAAAAAGAAATCACTAAAATCGGTTAAAAACTGCCGAAGATATTAGAATTTACGTGTATTTTAATTTTATCACCCACCCCCCCTCACCCCCACCCCTTTTTCTCTCTCTCACTGTAATTTAACTTTAATAATGAACGTAATGCAAAAAGAACCATTGGAATCCTACTTAATTTTAAGGAGTTCCCCTCTCCAGGTGCGTAGATATTCATCAGATTTTCACCATATTTTTATGGGACCAAACGACAAGCACCAGCTTTCAATCAAAGAAAGAATGGTCGAAATCGGTTCACACAGTACAGAGAAACGAGGTAACAAACATAAAAAAAAGAAGCAACATACAGTCGAATTGAGAACCTCCTCCTTTTTTTGAAGTCGGTTTAAAAGGCAGTCGGTTATGTTGTAAACCTAGGTTTGACACGAATCATTCTGTAATATAGTTCAAAAGCCCAATTGATCTGAATCCATGTAAATTCGGAATACAGGCAATAATTTTGTTTAAGTTATTTAATAATATGTAGTCATAGTGCCGTATAACGTAATATTGTTATTTATACACATATTTTCTCGAAGTACGAAAGCTTGAAAAACGAAAACTTATAGATTTTTTAGACATTGGTCGCCGTTTTACTATACGAACTTCTTTTATTCCAAATGATCCAGACATGAATAAATAAATAAATACACCCAACAGTCACATATATAGTCCTGACCCTACACTAAAATCGAGTCTTGTGTCGTGGGTATCAATAACTACAAGAGGCTTTTCGGTCTCACAAACACCCAGACTTCGAACGAATACCTGTGCTTTACACAAATATTTGTTTCGGTGCGGGGATTGAACCCGCAGCCTCTCGTTTCACAGCCGGCGTCTAACCAACTGGCTCAGAGGCTGCCAGGTAGGTGATGAAGATAGTTAAGATTGTTCCGTTATCATAAAATTGCTAGAGAAGACCAGATTTACCTTTATTATCCTTTTCTCTCTTCAGCCACAGTAAGTCCTTCGCAGAACATACGTCTTCCTCGTAGATTTCCATAGAAAGATGTTGGAAAAGTCCAGGGAGGTTACTATACGATACGAACTTCGAATGTTTAGATGTTCGACATCCGGAGTAATTTTCCGGAGTCAAAAGTTCTCCACTTCTAAAAATCAATCTTATTTTCTATTATAACTATCATTTTCTCCGTACTTAGTCTACGGTTACGATGTACGATAGAGGATTTCAACACTTTGTGGAGTATCTAGGCAAATTATTGAAGTTTTACGTACGGCATCCAAACATTCAAACTTTGTATTGTTTCATAGAGAAACCCTCTGGATGCAGCGACTTTCTGAAACTTAAGTTGTCTGTCCACCTGAAGATCTTGAACTTAATAATCACATATTGCTTTTTCAACATTCATTCAGGAATATCCAGTACGTTCTATTTTACCCTCAAAACATATTTTACACTGCAGTCAATTTAAACATCAAATATATTTAGAAAAGTTAATGTACTTACGTTTAATATAATATTATGAACAGATGCTGACGAATCGGAGTAAAAAGCCGTGATGTAAAAATAAACATTATTCACATTATTGGTAATAAATATTTATCCGCATTTACTAAATGGAGTTGGGAATGGGCCGCTGTAAAACTGTCGTCGCCCGATCTCTTCGCGCCGCGTCGATATGACGGCCGGCAGGGAGGTATCTAAGGGGATGTTTTAGGGTGTATATTTATAATATGGGTATAGTTTTGCCGAATGGCGAAAGTTATGCGTCTTACAAATTGTACTATTGTAGTGTTTAAATTATTAATGTGTGTACTTTTAACTAATTATAACTTAAAGTTTTAAGTTTTTTTAGTCAATCAGTTTTACAATGAACCGGTGATGTCTCGACATGTATGGCTTTAAAAAGCGTAGTAAAATCATACAGGTCTCAAAGATACGTGTCTTGTAAAGGTGTGACCAATAATATTTAGATTCTATAATCGTCAAACCATGACCAAATTGTGCCAATTCATGACCATTAAAACAACAACCCCGTGGTCGCATGTTTACAGCCAGGTTCTCATTTCGATCAACATTGCTCTGTGAATGTTTTTTGTTTCCTCTAATAACAAAACAACTTCATGCCTATACCTACAAACATTATTTACTTATATGGACCTCCTCTACAATCGAGAATACGATTGAGAGTGGTCAAGCTATATAGTCCAATTATTTACCTCATTTTAAAAACCAATTTGTATAAAGATCATTTTGCAGAAACGTAAGTGCCTAATTATAAATCTCAATAGAAACCATCGAGATTTTCGGTCCAGACTCCAGAACCACTGCGATTCCAGTAAAGTAGGATCTCCAGTACGCAAAGATATGACATAGTGCAGCGAGTCTCTTCAATACCAATGGAATCCATAAAAAGTCACAATCGACAGCTAGCTCAACATCCAAGTGTCCTCAGCTAATACATCATTTTTGCGGGCGTCGAGTGCGCCACTGGGGGCCGGTCCCCCAAGGCCACGTGCTGAGTGCTCGAGTTATTAATATTTTGGTGAACACATCCGTTGTGTTCTTGGCCTATTATCGCCTGTTTCGCTAAAACTCGGCCGCACTTACACGCCGCGATGACAGATGTACTGTCGCAAACAGAAACCTGAGTGTTTATGATATTTCAAAATCTAGAGTAAATATTTAAAGAAATTTAATAGAGTAGGTTTTTTATTTTATGAATGAAATTTAATACGAAATTGTTGTTTTTAATGTTACTTATTTGAACTGTTAAAAAACGGCTGCTCAGCAATTGGCCTAAACATGACCACGACTACAAGAGTGCACGACTACAAAGAAGAACATGAAATACAATACAATACAATTTAATTATTGTAAACCAAAGAACAAAAATAAATACAAAATCAGTAATATAGTGAAGTTAATTTATTGGATAGCTGTAGTCTGTTGTGTCTGTTTTTCTCCCTGTAATTATTAAAATATTATATTCTCCCTATTCGTTTAATTGTGATGTTCTTGCTTATTTTGGAAGTGAAAGAAAGACCTTAAATAGACACATAGTAACTTCATGAACATCTGAAATTGTTAATTAGCCTGTCTCTTCGTAAAGATCGCAGCGCAGTGTCATGGTGTTATAATTATTATACATTCTGAGTTTTTATGCTGCTGTTTATGTTTCTCGTCTACCTATGTTTGCGGACCGTCTCAAGAGTAGTGTGCTCGTCCTATCATTTTAGTATTGAAATAAATTATAAGTCCTTGGTATCAACCTGATTCGGCCGCCCCTTTCATATCGTTATTATTTTAATATACCATAGCAAATCTCTATTACTTCGTTTTAAATTACTACATATTACAAATACCCATATTAAATAAAAAACAAATATTGTTGCCGACACTCCCACGAAAAATTCAAAACAAATATTCCACCTAACACTTTCGCGCCCGCCGCTACCGTCTGAGTAATAAACTAATGCACTTAATTTTAGATACCTTTACGCGTTTATTGGTTTTTTATAATCATATTTTAGTGTTGTTTCGATGATCTCGCTTTGTGAGTGGAGCCTCTTGACTAACGATCGTATGATTTAAAATATTACGCCCGGGCCAGGGTGGGAGGCGTAATGGATTCCGCCATTTACTTGCGTTTTCATGACATGTCAATAACCATGATTGACCAACATGGGAATGGTCGGGTCGGTCTTCGGTAATAGAAACGGCATATTGCACTTACTACACGTTAGAAATTGTCTATTTCTTGGGTTGCGGGGTCAAGCGAGGATATATTTTGCATAATGTTGATTAAAATTTATAATACATAGCTAGATAAATTAAATTTAAATATTAATTAATCCAGGCGTATAATAGTTTTTTAAGTGGAAAAATTTCTCCAAGTACATATTGAGGGACAGTCACTTATCTAGTCTTCTATACTAATATTATAAAGCTGCAGAGTTTGTTTGTTTGTTTGAACGCGCTAATCTCTGGAACTACTGGTCCGATTTGAATGATTATTTCAGTGTTGGGTAGTCCATTTATCGAGGAAGGCTATAGACTATATATCATCACGCTATGACCTATAGAAGGAAATCAGTAGTGATATTTCTAGCAAATACGAGGAAATTTTGTTTTTTTTTTCGTGGTCCGATTGGTCGATATTCTAAACTGATAGTCAGAATTAAACATTTTGACCGCCATTTTTAAACGTGTATGCACCCGGGCGGAGCCGGGCCCAACCGCTAGTTCGTATATAAGCGTTGTATGTTAGATTGCCTGTATTTTACGGAGTGATGCATTGTAATATTGTTAGATATAGTCTTTTTTATTGCATTAAATGGTGAGACGAGCATGCCGTTCGCCTGATGGTAAGCGATACGATCGCTCATAAACAGTAGCAAAACCAAACAATAACTTGTATTACAAAAGAGTGGTTGGCATTCCACTGCACTCGCCATCCTAAGATATAAGATTTTAAGTAGCATTATGACCAGTTTTTACTTTGGCTACTACTATCCCAGAATAGGCACAGATCCTATGAGATAGGCGTCAAAATAATACAAGGTTTGCCTATGCAAACCTATGCATGTAGACTTAATGCCTATGCATTAAGTCTACATTTTACATGTTATCAATTCGTATAAAATGCACGTGATCTCGCCTTCCGGAATGGACCCGGGTCCTTCCACCGTAGGCAGCGATCTGATTATGCTGGACCCCTGGCAGTGAAGGTTCATGAGTGGCAGAGACTGCTTGCCATCGATGTTGCTAGCTCGTCAGCCTGTGGAAGGCCAAAAAAGAAAAAGACATCCTACCTATAGGCCATCATAATTGTGTATAAGAGACAGTCTATTGTCAATTGAAACTCTTTTTGACGGTATCGCACTTGCCACTACTATAGTGTACACTGGCAAAGTGGTACCAAAAACGTAACAATCCCCGCTCATCGCTACCGCTTCTCTCCCCACTATGCTCAGTTCCTTAGCGTTTGAGTAATGACACGATGAACTGAGGAATAAACTCACAAATCGAAACTTATCGATTCTGTGAGTGCGTTGCGTTAATCATCTCGTCCGTTTGTTTATAACGATTACGTACATACATACTGTTGTGCGCGGATTTACTTGGTTTTTATATACTACGCAGTTTGTATAGAAAGCAGAGGAAAGAGTGTTACAGTCGAGGATGTTTGAGACCGAGATATTTTTATATCGATATTTGAAACATATATATCCCACTGAAGGGCACGGGCCTCCTTTAGAATCGAAAGTAGGATTGAGAAGGGTTAGGCCATATAGTCCATCTCACTGGTTTAGTGTGCGTTGGCGAACTGTACATATCACAGAACATTTTACAAATCTTTAACGTATGCAGGTTACCTTAAGATGCTTTCCTTCTTTAATTTAAGGTGTTGTTTAGTTTTGCTACTATCCACGAGCGGTCGTATCGCTTACCATCAGGCGAACGGCATGCTCGTCTCACCATTCACTGCAATAAAAAAAGCTAACTGAACTTCTTGATATCTCTTTATTGAACGAAATATATTCAACGTTATAAATATATTATTTCTTTTTTTAAATACCTAGTAACCGAACGTGGTCGTTAGCAGATCTAGATTGAGATACAAAAACAAATTACTTTAGGAAGTCAATATACTTTAATAGGACATGGCATTAGCGAACATAGAAATTAAAAAAATAACAAAACAGATAATTTCCGAACTCGTTAAGAAAAAGTTACGTCAAATTAAAAATAGCACGGACAAAAAAACGTCAAGCGTGCGTCGTGACAATCGTCGATTCCCGCTTTTTTTCGACTTTTTTTCATCCGTTTCCCGCTAAGCTATTTATCAGGGCTCCATTTTGGTTACGTTCTGTCATTTAAGCAATTATTAAGGCTCGTTATCATTGTGTTAAAAAAAGTTTTAACATCGAAATAAGTTGAACTGTGAATTTGGTGACATTTTGGAAATGGTATAATTACTTGGCGTTTATTTTTGTTGAAAAGTTAAATTGGGTAATAAAGGAAATAACCACACGTTGATTTGGTTTTTTATGGGGTAGGATTTCTTTCTGTTGAATACGTGAATAATTTGATTGAACACTGGTTCCAGTAGTAAAAAGGTTACGATAAATGTTTGCCATTCGCAAAGCGACATAGACATATGTGTGTATTGTATAAATTTCTAATAAGAATAAGAATTAAAACTCGTAATACGCGGTGTCCGGCATATTTTATAAAGCTTGCCGCTATATTTCGTTTCTAAAATACTTCAGTGCCTTAAATCGAAAGTCTTTGATAGTTGTGTGTTGCCTGTGATGACTTACGGCACCGAGACGTGGCCTCTCACTATGGGCCTTATTAGGAAGCTCAAAGTCACTCAACGAGCTATGGAGAGGGCTATGCTCGGGGTTTCCCTACGATATCGAATCAGAAATGAGGAGATCCGTAAGAGAACTAAAATAACCGACATAGCCCACCGGATTAGCAAGTTGAAGTGGCAATGGGCAGGGCACATAGCGCGGAGATCTGATGACCGATGGGGTCGGAAAGTGCTCGAATGGAGGCCGCGTAGCGGAAAGCACAGCGTAGGACGTCCACCCACAAGATGGTCCGACGACCTGGTAAAGGTCGCGGGACGTCGCTGGATGCAGGCTGCCTCCAACAGGTCTCTGTGAAAATTATTGAGGGAGGCCTATGTTCAGCAGTGGACTTCCTTTGGCTGATGGATGGATGATATTTCGTTTATTGCAAGAGACCAGACTCAACCTGAATTCTACTAAGAAACCTTCAAACTATAATAATTGTATACAGCAATTTATGAATATGATTTTCGAATTATTCACACAATAAGCGACCATCCCTAGAATAAAACCACCAAATGCAATTTTGTTTTTATTACTATAAGTAATATACTATGGGGTATTGCATTTTATTTTTTATTATTAACAAATTTACTTTCACTAAACTACTTTTATGCCCAAAACACAACAACCCCTAATAAATTCCCGACACGCCCTCTAAGATTCTACTACTATTCTACCCCTAATTTCATGCTAAAATCTTTGGAATAATTTATGTTCCTAACTGTCACATTACACGGTTTAACTAGTTTAATCTCCAATTTTTTGCATTCTTGAGAGCATTTTTTGCCAAACAGCTCATTAGACAAGATTTTGAACGGATTAAGTGGGATTGGAGGACCACCTTTGAGATGCAGATGGTGGGAATTGTTTTTTCAGGTTCCACAGAGATCGAGAGGTTATTTGCAGACTTGTGCAGTAGGATAACTTCGCGAATTTTTAAAGTATTTATTTAGTTTATACTTTATAACATTGCAGAGACGTGAAGATATGTGCTATGTATAGTATAAAATAAACAGAACAAGACAAAAACAAACAATACCTTGAATTACAAAGCAATCCTTGGTACTCCACTGCGCTCGCCATATTGAGACATAAGATGTCAAGTCTCAATATGTTCAGTAGTTACTCTGGCTACAATGTCCTTCAAACTAGGGGCGTAGCCAGCCGATGGCCCAGAAGGGGCAATATATCAAATATAGAGAATGAGAAAAGTATGAATTGTAGGTAAAGTCAAGAGCACATGAAGCTTTTCACTTGTAGTACGAGCCTTACATCTAAAGCGACATGCAAAAAAAATACCGTATAGTAGGCAAGTCAAGTCAAAAATGTTGGTTGTGTATGTAGGCGGCCTCACACCTATGATAGACCTACCACCAGTTAATGCCGCTGAGTACCTATGGCAGTTTGGTGATAAAATTTAAAGCCCCTTCTAAGAACTACTATCACAATCTATCACTAACATATGCTCATATGAGTATTCCAAATAAATATATCGATGATATTCAGATGTATTCTTAGTAAAGAAACAATCTATTCCTAAAACTAAGCATAAATAGAAAAATACATTTTGAAATAGAATCCATACTGTTCTGCTTAATACGGCAAAAACTATGACTAATAGCGGTTACGTTTTTGTTCACAAATCATGTTTGATGTCGAAGCGACAAATTAGTTTGGATTTCACGTTGGGTGAAAAAAATATATAAAAAGTTTGGGGAAGTAGAGGATTGGATTATATTTCAAAATTAGTTTATTTATATATTTTTATACTATCCTACTATTTATATTTCTGTATAGAATTTTAATCGCAAGTTATGTATTTTAATATGTTTTTATTTTCTTCTTCACAGATAATTTATCCAGTTGCGTGTCGCGAAGTGTTTACATTCGAATGATTTTTTTTAAGAAATATTTTCCAAGTCTTTTTATTCGTAGATATATTTTACCGCAAATTATAATTTAGTTGAGGGTAGTTTTTTCCTTCATTGCTTCTCGTTAGATTTTTAGTTAAGTTTTACCTACACTACGCATACGGAATAAGCCTAGTGCGTGGTCCACCTTTGTGCTAGATATTTCGTATAATTTTGAGTGAATTTGTGGACAATATAGTGTAAGTGTGAAGTGGACTACAGTGGTTTACAATAGGCTATTATCGCGTATTTGTGGACAATCACTACATAGTATAAAACAAAGTCGCTTTCTCGGTTCCTATGTCCCTTTGTATGCTTAAATCTTTAAAACTACGCAACGGATTTTGATGCGGTTTTTATAATAGATAGAGTGATTTAAGAGAAAGGTTTATATGTATAATACGTACTTATTATTGTACAGAAATCTATTTGTACCGGGCCGGGCTGCTAGTATGGTATAAATGTGAAGTGATGTGTAGTGATCTACAATAGGCCATCTATATCATCGATGGTGACTTAGCTTCGAAAGCAGATCTTCGGTAAGTACATATAATAATATTCTTTTGGCTGTTTGTTATTTTATTTGTTCTTATGTTTCGCTATTATCGTATTTATTGTCTTTATATTTCATTTTTGGCGTATGAAATATATTATAGTGTTCCCTACAGACTTTTTTAACTTAGGTGGTATGTGCATTTTTAGTTTTTACTATTGATGAAATTAAATGTATTTATTGGTCACGAAGAGCTCTTATGACAAGTCAATACACATAGAACTTAATCTCTATATACAAAATATTGTCTATACTTAGTTGCTATTGCTAGCCTGTACGTAGTGGCGATTGTACACGTAGTATCTGATAGGGACTTGAAATATATAAACTCTAATCTATACAATATTTCTGAAACATGGGATTTCGGAAGTCTATAGTCGTAAAAAGCTTTTATACAATTATTTACAGCGGTTAATTGTCAGTATCATCTGCATATTGAGACTGCACTATTTTGATAAGATAGGTATTAACTCTTAACCTATCTATGCACAATATTCAATCAAGTACCATGGCTCCATCTGTTAGCTGTGAATTATAGAAATATGTACATTAACCTGGCATTTCACGTGTAAAACCCTCTCATATTTGAATCAATAACAATTTTCAGCCCTCGCTTAAATAATGCTCATAAACACATGAGTACCCCGTACAATTTTCACAGCAAATTGATTCGAGATTTCGACACGGCGCGAAAGGTAAGCCCTTGCTAAAAAAAGTTGAACAAACGCGCCAACACAATTCAGTATTGAACGATCAAATAAAATAAACGCAAAATTGTATCGGAACAAATTTCAATCTATCGCCGGAGTGCCCAGCCAATTTGCAAAAACAATATACTGGCTGAACCTTTTTAACGCGCTGCCAGTCTTACTTGACCCATAAGCGGAGAGCAGACACGATTTCGTTGAGTTTATCTTGTATTGTTAATAGAAATTTCACTATAATAGACGCCAATATTCCACCTCGGTGGCGTAGTTGTACTACGATATAAAGCTGCTTTGAATCCTGGGCCGGGCATGTTAAATTAAATATTTTCTTGTTGTTGGATTACTTTTATTTTACTTATTTTAAGTATTACAGCGAGAATAGCACATATCAGTTTTACCGGCTACCACAGAGAAAAGAGTGAGAACAAAGACATGAAAAAAATGCATACAAAGCAAAGACAATACAAATATTCAGACTAAAAATATAAATAAAAATTAAGTAAGGCGCTAATTTTATTTTGATACAAATAATGTGAATTTATTCTAACAGAGCAAAGTGATATTAGATTTTTCGATTCATTATTTATCAGCCCGGAGTCAGAAAATTGTGTCTGGTATGGCAATAGTTTCGCTCCCTATCACATCGTGAGAATACAAGGTGAAACGTGGGTGTCTTGATAGTATCTCTGCCTACGTCTTTCTACGCCTTTCGTCTCGTACCACACGCTTTTATAATTCGAATAATTGTAGTAAGAAAATAATTGGAGCTGAGTAGTATTTTTGAAATATTCATTGTATTTTTTCAATGATATGGCGATAGGCTCGCCACCTATCACATTGTGGGACGGAACATACTGGCGAAATGTGGGTGTCCTGGCACCTCTACCTACCCCTTCTGGGAAAAAGGCGTGAGTTTATTATTTTTTCAATTTTACCATTTAAAATTCTTTCACCCGTATTTTACCATCGAACTGTCGAACGGTTTGTCAGCTAACGTGTTGGCTCTCTACTATACTCCTGAGTCCTTCTTCAGCAACTTCTTAACAAGCCGGAATAATTGTGTCAATAGTCGGCATTATTTTTTGCCATTCGATACTCTCTCGTAATAGCATTTCATTTACCATAAAAAAGTGTAAAGATGGATTAAACTTAATTCCTTTAATTAAACGTAAGATTTATTGATTCAAAACCAGCATAAGCAATATAAGCATATTTATTTATTATTCTGGCAACTTCGTCGAGGGAAATATGATCCTGAAACGCAAACAATGTTCAGCTCCTTGTCTAACTCCTCGTTCCACCGATTTTCACCGCACTTCGACGTGTCTCCCGAAAATGGTCGCGTTGTTATTTTTTTTGCGAGACAAAAATCTTTTTGTCGCGAATCGATCCACGGGGAGCAATGCACGTTGTACAATGCACGAAATATCGGGATCAAACTGTGTTAACAGATTTAGCTGGGTCTACATAGATTTGTTTGAATTTATATGTATTGGTTAAGACCTTTTATTCCACTTAGTCTAAGAGGTAAATGCTAGAAAAAATGGATATGAGAATTGAGCCTCATGGCGTGTAAAGCAATGTTAATGTATATGTTTATACAATATTTTAAACATAGCTACTAATTATTATATATATGTACATGATAATAAATATATAAAAATAGGTACTTAATATTTTTTTCTTATAAGGCAAAATGAAAATGTGCAAAAAAAAGAAATCGTATTCTTACGAGATTTATTGATTATAAATGAAGTAATAAGTAATCGTACGTGGAACATTCATTATAACAATAGTATTAATCCCACAGAGAAACTTTTGTAAAAAGAAAAACCTGGATTGGTTTTTATATGGTTAATAAATAATGTATTACAAAAATAAACATTTGCCGCTCAACTTCTTGGCCAATATAATTGCTTCATAATGCGAGTTAAGTTGCAAAGCAAACTCCATCTTTATCAGTCTATATAAGTTTTGCTAGGCACAGACCTATTCTCTGATAATCTGGGCTAGGCTTTAGACCATCACACAATTTTTAAGGTCTAGTGAACTTCACATATTTTGAAATTTATATCAATAATTTATAAAATATTTATTATCTTCATACTTACTTCTATACATTTTAATTCAACTATTTGAGTTTGGTTATAAAATACATATTGTGTAAATTTTATAGTTTTCCTTTGAACACAATTTTCTTTTTACTGTCTGCCGATGTATTGAATTGAATCGCAGTTGAGTGCTCCACACGGCTCTCTGGAAATACGCCCTTTGTATTTGCACAGAATATTTTGTACAACAGAAAATATTCTTGCATGTATTTTCCTTCTTTTACGTGCCTTAAAATATAGCACGATCTCACGTATAGTTGAACAGATGTGGTTCACTGTTATTAAATTAAATATTTATTGCTTTGGAATATGAAACAATCATAATTAGAACCTTGTTCTTTTACATCTATTTGAAAAAAACAGACATAGGTATATCTAAATCAATTTATAACATTCGGACCGAAAATTCGAATATATTCGATCGGATAGGTTTTGCATTACATTTCATCACGTTCTCGCATATGTGCCATCTTTAAGAGTTTTTCTATAAAACATCACATTGATGGAATACAAGGTATATAGTATGGGGGTTGTGTTATAAGCTAGGTATACTAGTCAATACTATGTCAGGTTTTTCCACCAACCCAAGGTTTTCTCCGTCCTAGTTTCTTATCCTCGTAACTACAAAAGCATAATGATTTATCCCAAAAAATACTTGCGCAAAAGCATTTATTTTATTGATATATTTAAGGAAAGTCGTTTCATAAATACCGTTTCGGCAATGTATCGGATGAATGAAGAATGGCTCACAAGACAAACGATGCGGATGTGCGAGGTCGACGTATACACAATGCAATCATTTTATACTGAGAATGCATACATATGTCATTACAACGGTAGAATATATTTAGTATTAACTGTAATTCTCAAATTGGCTTTATTTATTAATAAAATGATTCATATACATTACATGTTGTATAAACGCTGTATAGAGCCTTCTATGCAAGTTTCCTTTGGGTGGTGCACCTATAGCTTTGATTGTTTAATCAATAAGATATGTATAAAATAATGAACAACTAAATTAAATTACAAGGCCAAAAAATATATATTTGAAGGCTTATAACCCAGTGCCAAAAATAGATTTTACTACCTATTCTAAATGTAGTGGAAACAAACTCCTGTTACAAGCGGAACGAATCCCGAACGAAAACGAATCTACCGCTTAGGATTTATTATGTCACCCCAAAATTGCTTCCACGACAATAAAACGTGATTGGAAGTGTCGAGTTACGTTTTATGTTCTAGTCTTGTTAGTGGTTTATGTTTACGTTGAGAGTGATTATCTCAATCATTCAGTCACATTATTGAGATAGTATTTACGAAAATAGGTATAACTATACCGGCGAATGAAAACATCGTAGGGAACCTGCACACCATAGCGATTTGTATGAATTTCTACGGTATGTAAAGTCCGCCAAACCGCATTAGGCCAGCGTGGTGGTCTATGTGGCCTAACCACTCTCAATCATACTCTTAATTGTGGAGGAAGCCTATGCCTTGCAGTGGGACGTATATGGGCTGATCCATTTACATATATTTACGAAAATATGGATTGTTGAGCAATTCTACGTTGTTATAGAGTTAATTCTGATCAGGTTTCACGCAATACTAGTCTTTATTTATTCTGTAACTGAGAATTATTTGCGCTAACATTATGTAAAAAGGACAGTGTCGGGGTCTGATTAAGTGGTTTCAAGTACATTTCCCCAGTAATTACAATTGAGTAGGCTTTTGGAAATTATTTTAGGGAAAATAGTAATAGTATTTAGCGTAGGTATTTGGCAAATAAAGTAACAGTTTAGCGGTTGTTTTCCGAGTTAACAAATGGAAAATTCTTAAGCGAATCGGTGTCCGAGATTCAATCGTAGTATCATCGTGAAAGCAAAGAATTCCAGGTCCAGGGAAAAAGCAGTTATTGAGAATAGCGACAAACTTTCCGTGACTTTCCAAACCAAAGCAAAAAACAATGTATGAACTGTCAAGCCATTGAAATAAACCTATATGCTAAATACTCCCATAATACATTATTAAAGAATCAAGTATTTACCGGTGGTAGGTCTGTTATATATGTGAGAGGCCATCTGGGTGGGTACCACCGCAGTGTCCATTTCTCCCGTCAAACAGCAGTGTAAATGCACTGTTGTGTTTCGGGTTGAAGGGCATTGTAGCCAGAGTAACTACTGGACATATTGAGACTTAACATCTTGGGTCTCAGGATGGTGAGCGCCGTGAAATGCCAATCATTGCTTTGTAATTCAAGGTGTTGTTTGGTTTTGCTACTGTTTATGAGCGGTCACATACATCAACATACAAGATTTTATTGTTAAAAATAAGCATGCTTGGTTGCAAACCTCCATATAATTCCGAGATACATCTTGTGCTCCAATTCTCGCAATTTGAGCAGCTCAAGATGTCCATATTGTGTGCGAGCGAGAGGGTGTACGTGCGAGAGAGACCGCATGCGTATGATCCATAGTGTTACAACCCCATTTCAGGCAAGTATCGCTCCTTTAGCAAATACCTCCCACTTATGTACAGCGGGGGAAAATGGAACGGATTAACTTGGGTATTTTAAAATTTATTTCTATAGGAATTTAACTAAATAATGCTTGATTTAGCATAAAGTTCACACTATGCCTAGTTTTGCATTGAGCACTCGAGTGTCCTGATAATATGGACGATGTCCATAAACCCCTAGAAAGCTAAATTATCGCGTATGAATATATGGCGAAATAAGAGTGACGGTTAAAGATTTTTCAACGACCTCAATAAATGATAGGGAATACGTTAAGCTATTTTCAGTATAATAGTTGACAATGAGACAATAGATAGTTTTCATAATTTACTATTTCAATTCACTATCTATTTAGTTACCCAATATACAGGCTATATCGATACAACGCAATTAAAAAAATGCAGAAAAATTTGTTCACGTGGTAAATCCATTGATTTTGCTGAAATAATAATAATTCTAACCATTGATTATTTTAGAATAAGCTATGTATTTACGAAAAAAATACAAAAAAGTCGTCAAATTTTTTTTTTGCAAAATTTCACGTTGCTTTGTGTCTAAAGTCCCTAAAACTACCACCTGGCTTCACTTTCGTTCGCAGTTTGGATATATCCTGTATAAGTCGAACTATATATTTTTTTAATATATTATAAAAAGAAACAAAAACTTGCGAGCTTGTATTCTTAGATGGCATTCAAATAATTCAAAGCTTTTATTATGGTAATATTTTTAGATATGTGAGTGACACCGTTTTTTATTACAAAAGATATTTTGTCACCTGCTAACCTTATTTAATGTTTTACGTCTTTGTACATCTATATTGTGTAAATAAATCGTAAAATTATAATAAGTACTGTAATAAAATCAATAATAAATATAAATGTGTGAATATTGTAGTGCTTAATACATTAATTCTTTGAAAAGATTGTGTTACATTTTGCATATTTCACACCTGCTATTGTTTGACGTACGTTTTATTCTATTTTTACCCAAATTGAAACACAAGGTCATAATAATTTATCATGTTTAAATACGTTTATAAATCACCGATTATATGAAAAAGCTTTTTTCCTTAACATTTTTTATGACATTAATTATATTTATTATTTAATAGTAGGATAGCAATGTCTATTTCTCCCACCAAATAATAGTGTGTTGTGTTCCGGTTTGTAGCCAGAGTAACTATTAGACATATTGAGACTTAACATCATAAGTGTCAGGATAGTGAGCGCAGTGGACTGTCAAGCATTGCTTTGTAATTCATAGTGTAGTTTGGTTTTGCTACTGTTCATGAGCGGTCGTATCGCTTACCATCAGGTGAACGGCATGCTCGTGTCGCCATTCATAGCAATAAAAAAATCTACTATAAATTGAGTGTTTAAAATAATTCTAAATGCATTTTTTACTATAAAAATATGATTTTATTATCAATATATTACAATCAATTAAAAGTTTTTCTAAAAAAATCTCAAAAATATTTAACAGAAATCTTGCAATATCAAGTTTACCATTTCCAAGATATCTTAATAATAATGCTATTTTCTTTAATTTCCCAGTCTGTTTTCCCCAAAGCTCCGTCACGAGCGGGGGTGGCACTTATCTCAAGTGCCTGGGGGTGGTGGGGGGTGGGATATTTGTCCTCCATTACAGTGCTGTTAGACTAAGCGTTAACGGGTGCTGTTCCGCAGCTTCAATATAACGTTTAACTACAACGAATAAAACGCTGTATTTTGTTTTGTAATGTATTTGGTTAAGAACAATTCGTAAGAATTATGTTATTAGTATTTATGATACAAACAATTACATATATAGGAAAGAGGAAGAAAATTCATTGCTCTGTCGAAAAAAAGAGATACAGTATATTCTCAGTTAGTATATACTCAGTTAGAACATAGTCAGTGTATAAACCTATTTTAGCTATCGAATGTTTTGTCTTCATCTTTTTTTAAACCTATTCTGTCCCACTGCAGGGCAAAGGTCTCCCCTACCTTCTTCCAAGTATCCCTATCAGTTACTGATGTCATCCAAATGCTGCTAAATTGGTCAAGGTCGTCATGCCACCTTTTCCGAGGTCTGCCTCGTCGCCTCTTGCCGTCCTTAGGCATCAATTGAGTGGCAATCTTGGCCTACCTACTACACTACTGGTGGTAGGTCTCTCTTATGTGAGAGGCCACCTAGGCTATCGCAATGTCTATTTCTCCCGACAAACAGCAATGTAAATGCAATGTTATGTTTAGGTGTGCAGGACATCGTAACCAGAGTAACTAGTGAACATATTGAGACTTAACTTCTTATTTCTCAGGAGGGTGAGCGCAGTGGAATGCCAAGCACTGCTTTGTAATTCATGGTGTTGTAACGGGGCCCGCCCAATCCCAATTTAGTTCGTCCGATTTCTGTGCATCATCCTTGAGTCTGGTTATGGAACTCAAGGTGATATTGGGCACTCAATCCATACGTGTTACGTATATTATGCTGCGCTCCATAGCTCTTTAGCAAATTCCAAGCCTGGACCTTTGAATTGCGGCCAAATACCAGGTTTAATCTCTTTATGTGAGGATTTGTAAGATACACATGTCGACAAGTCTACGCTTAAGATAAATGGGAAGATTTCATGTCTTGCTTTCTTTTTCTATGTTGTATTTGTCTTCTTCGCTCAAACTAAATTTGTGTTCACAGTTGTTAAAGTTGTGTTCACAGAGTAAATTTTACATACTGAGATGAGACGTCACTCGATCAATTTAAGGCACCCTTTGATGTTTAGTAAGAAAAATAATCCAGAAATATGTCCCGTTTATCTACGAAAAGATTAAGGAAAAGTTGGACCTGAGTTAGATCTAACGGCACTGATTTGGATTATAAGTATCTAGTTACAAATTATTCCGTATGAAAATGCAAAAATTACAATTCTCATTGCCCTCTGGTGTTAAGTTAGTTAAACCGATGATTATAATTCGCCGTCGTTTGTTCTAAGTTAAGCCACCGTGGTTGTGTCCAGATGTGAAGGACATTGTAGCCAGAGTAACTACTGGAAATACTGAGTTTTAACATCTTATATCTCAGGATGGCGAGCGCAGTGCAATCCCAAGCATTGCTGTGTAATTCATGATGTTTGGTTTTGCTACTGTCCATGAGCGGTGGTTCCGCTTACCATCAGACGAATGGTACTTTCGTCTCGCCATACATTGCAATAAAAAAATGTTATTACAAAATAAGGAATTAACTAACCATTGAAGAGTCCGACATAACTGTAATAAACGGACATAGGTGATCGTCTCAACCGAATCTTTACTTTATTTTATGTTGTTATATCATATTTTTCTCATATTGTAAGAAACATATTTATTTATTTATTTAATACTATATTGTACATCACAAAAAAGACAAATAATAATAATACAAAAACAGGCTTAAATACAAATTATCGGCATTACAAGTGGCGGTCTTATCGCGAACGGCGACGATCTCTTCCAGACAGCCAAACATACATGTTCTCCAGTTGCATATTTGTGTAATATATAAGATATAGTGGTAATGTTAAGAGCGAGCACATTGGTAGCACCGGGGAGCCTCGCAGGGCGGGGGCGCCGCGTACAGTTAAACATGTCATTACCACTATATGTACAGGGTGCGCTGTTTATGAGATGTTTTGAGACATACGATAATTGTATTTAAATTATTGTTTATCATAACTTATAATGATAATTCCTCGCCATTTATAGTTAAATAAAATCCCGGGGCTGCTGACAATCCTCCTTTTTTCTTCCATAACATCAGGTACTTAAATCAATATTATGGTTAATTTACTTTGCTGCTACTAACTTACGATTTTCAGTCATTATATACCTAAGGAACAAATCATTATCCATACTTTCAATATTTTCTTAGTCTTTACAATCTTTGTTGTCTGCGTCATCCAGGGTCAAAATCGATGTTTAAATCTGTATTTACAACAGCATAAATTGTATTAAGTTGAATTAAAATACACACTTTAAAACCCTCTCAACAACATATAAATACATTAATTTTGAAACACGCTGTACAACAGCAGATATTACGCATGTGTGCAATAGTCGCTGAATTGGCCAATGAGCGTCAATCTTTCAATGTGTGCGTGATGTAGCTGTCGCGTAGCAGGGTGGTACAGGGTGTCTAAAGTAGGTGGTAGGTGGTACTCCGTTAAGGGGGCGACCGTCGGCAATTAAAGTTTAATATTGTTATTGCTAGGTAATTGGCGAGAGCGTTTTACGATTCGCTTGGGTTTATTACGAATGGATTTTTCATTTAATTAATGTTATTTGTTTTACTTTTGCGAATGATTTATTGTTACTTGTTTGTTAAGTAGATCGGTTTGGGTTTTTTTATTGGTGTAACGATTGGTGAGTGGATGGCGAGTATACTATAAATAGATAAAGTAGATAAATAAAATGTGAGAATTAATCTCACCATTTACATACAATTGAATAGTAGGAATATGTGATAATATATTGTTATAAATATAACTCATTTGGTTATTTCGTTTTATATAGCCTCGGTTGTTAGGTAAAGCCTTGATTTTGAATAGTAAGCAAGGAGGTTACACTGCTTGTTGGTTTAGCAAGAGCGCATTTTTTATGAAAAACCGAATATTCAGTCTCAAAAACAAGTAATTCATTAAGACTACATTATCGATGTCTAAAGATTTTATAGATGCCTATATTGACGCTTTGAGGCCATCTCTGTCCAAAATTAATTTTAAAGTTTCACTTTTAAAAACTTTGTACTTAAAGGCTCGAAATTAAATTAGTTTATTTAGTCATGTTTGTAAATGGGATCCAAGTACAATACACGGTAGACTAAAACGTGAACGCTTTAAGATTTATGAATACTTTGAGTAAGAAATAATAAAATTCTAAAGTAAATCACATCGGCGTTATTCATAGATAGTTTGTAAACCTATTTTAGCTATAGAATGTGTTGTTTTCTTCGTTTAAACTGAATTCAAAAGGAAAAAAACATTAGATCAACAGTCTTCGAATGAGGATGTTATAAAGTATCTGTATCAGTCCATATACGTCCCACTGCAGAGCACGGGCCTACTCTACAATCGAGAGTACGACTGAGAGTGGTTAGGCCATATAGTCCACCACGCTGGCCTAGTGCGGGTTGGCGGACTTACATACCATAGTAATTCTTATGAATCGCTATGGTATGCAGGTTTCCTCACGATGTTTTCCTTCACCGTTTTTAGTGCGTGGTGATTGACTATCAATACACACATGACTCCGAAAAGTCAGAGGTGTGCCCTGGGATTTAAACCCGCGACCACCGTGAACAGTGGCAGCCGCATCCGGTCCGTTTACCAACAGGCCACCACGCACTTTTTATAAATATAAATATATTTATAATTATAAATATAATGTTATAAAGTATAAACTACTCGATAGATCTATTGCTGTAACAGTTTGATTTGCTCTTTAAAGTTAAAAATCCATTACTGGTGGTAGGTCTCTCATATGTGAGAGGCCGCCTGGGTAGGTACCAACGCAATATCTATTTCTCCCACTAAACAGCAGTGTAAACCAGTATATGTAAAGTAGTGTAAGACCTGCTACTAGTAGAAAAACCCCTCTGCTTTGGGTGATAAACTTAATATGTTCAAAAGGCTAGCAGAAAAGGATTTAAAGTCATATTTTCAAGTCAATGCAACGGTATGAAAATCTTTTTAATTAAAAAAAATATTTGCCTGGGATTAAGACCCACAAAATTTACACATGAGAACCAAATCCATGGTAAACCATGGATTCTCTTTTACAACTTGAATAGCTAAGATTGTCTAGAAAAAATCGCCAGAGCTACAATACAAGATTATTTTACACGTCATTAAGCGCTTTATATTTTTTATTATTGAAACATTTGTGGTGTTTCATAAAATATTTATATAAAATGCCTATTATACAATTCCTGCGAAAGAATAGGATAAAACTATAATGGAATCATGAACATACGTATAAGATTATCCCAATAAATTGCATTATGCAAATACTGTCCTCTTAAGTTTCCTCTGCTCTTGGGAAAATCAATAGAGGCGGCTACGAGCGAGATAGATATACGCCCCTTCATTGGATAGAAAGAGACAAGTGTAGTGCCTCTTTCCCGTGAAAATCGCTCTATAGGGGTTTGAAACACGCTCATTCGAAATAGTAACTTATGTTATTGGGATACAGTTTGTATTCCATTGGCAGCTTAGTCCATTTGTTTTATTTGTATTCCAAATGATATGGTAAATGAAATTGAAATCTATGTATATAAGCATAAAGCCAACTTTCCTTTGGATATGTTCAGTAAATGTTCCAGTATCTAGAACAGATTTTCTAATAGATAAATTTAAGTCGGTTGTATTAATTTTCAGTGAAAATTAGTTAATGATGACAGTAAGTAGTAGTACAGCAAGGGCTTGAGTAATGGAATAGTGGGTTTTATTGAATTTAATAATCTATTATTTTACGTAATAACATATAAATGGTAAACATCACTCAAAGAATACCCCAATTACTCAGAAGTGTAGAGAAATATAAGAATTAGTAGCGACTATTAATCAAGTTAAGGGGTGCAACAAATTTTGGGATGAGTAAGCAAATGGATCCAACTAGTGTTTTATTAAAAAAATATTGCTACAACTTGGATTGTTTATAAAATCACAGGTATATGTATAAAACCAGACAATGTTTTACGGAATTCAAATTTTAATTATCTTGGCGAAAACAGTCTACTCCCGACGCATATACCTGATCTCTTCACGACTCAAAAAATTATGGTCGTCAATCAAGAGATTTCAGTTTGTCAACAAGTAAATACCTCTTGTATAATTTTTGTTTGTCATATAAGAATTACAAAAACTCAAACAAGATATTTCAAAGAAAGAAATGTAGCCGATGATGCCATAGTAGCATTATTTTAAATATTCAAATACAATGGGTGATCCTACGGCAGTGTATAACGGCTGTCCACCTCCGTGTGGGACAACTTGAAGATATTCCCAATCATTATTCATGAAGCTTCAATCAAAATGACACCGGCAAACAAATTCACAAGTCGTTAAATCCGCGGAGCCGAGCGGCCTCCAAAGTAGGAGATGCCGATAATAATGTGCTGGGAACATACGGGCCTATATTGCGGACGGTGACACGGCGGCACACATACGGCATTTTAGGGATAGGAATGTATTTATTTAATTAAAATCAATTTGCAACAATGCATGACAAAAATTAATAAAAAAGTCCGTGGTGGCCTGTTGGTAAACGGACCAGATGCGGCTGCCAACTCGTTCACGGTGGTTGCGGGTTCAAATCTCAGGGCACACCTCTGACTTTTCGGAGTCATGTGTGTCAATGGTCAATAACCACACACTAAAACGGTGAAGGAAAACATCGTGAGGAAACCTGCAGACCATAGCGGTTTATAAAAAAACCTATGGTATGTAAGTTCGCCAATCCACACTAGGCCAGCGTGGTGGACTATATGGCCTAACCACTCTCAATCGTGCTGTCAAGTGTAGAGTAGGCCCATGCCCTGCAGTGGGACGTATATGGGCGGATACAGAATGCCAAAAATTGAGTTTCTGGTATTTAAACTATACTTCTTCTTATTTTATTGGAACTACTGAATAGGACGTGAAATCATATTTGGAGATAGTGGTGACAGTAGATTAATGCAAATTAACCGGATTCTTAACACTGAACAACTTTGAAGAGTAAAAACGACGTAAAGTAAAGTTGATCAAGATTTTTTGTCATAGTGTGATATATGTAGGCACAATAATTCAGATCTTTCGTTGCATATTAGTCTTTACCGTGCGTATTAGTCCTCATCTAGACCAATAAAGATTTCTCATTCTTTGTGAGTGTTTATGATGTGTAACGACTTATTTTAATGGTTTAAATAAGTTAAAAAATCTTTTTCTATTCATTATCAGGCCTGAGTCAGGAATTTGTACCTCATTTCACGATACCTAAGCTCTTTCCCTATCACATCGTGGAACGCAAAATACATTCGTCATGTGGTTGCATCTCTGCTAGCCCTCTTTCTAAAAAAAAGGCGTGAGTTTATGCACGTATTTATATAATTTACTCGTACAACATTTTTCTAACTAAAACTGTTGATCTGCTCTTCTTATACCCCGGTGGTGGCTGAGAGGTGTGTTAGTGTTTCTAATACATCAGCCCAGCACGCATCCCGATGCTACAAATAATCTGATCGTGTCCTAAATATCCCCTTTTTCGAAAATAAAACTAAATCCTAGAGATTGCTTCGAGCGATACGACCGCTTTTTGTACTACTATGTAATATAATGTTCTATTATTAAGTTTACTTAGTGTACAATAAAGGATATCAATAAATATTAATGAATCACGCAGCGTTTTTCGACATATTTCCGTCTTGTATATTCGCACACGTTGTCTCGCCGGCCCGCCGTATGGCTATCAGTGTATTTGACTCTCAAATAGGATGCGTTTCGCACAACCCGCCCGACGCCTTAGATATCATGAAAAACAACCGGGTATTTGGTTAAAAGTTGTTATTACAACATATGTTAGGGTGCATCTACATTGGCAAGAAGCAACGGGATTTTAAGAAATATGATGTTTAATAAAACTTAATTTGAGGATGTGATTAAATAGATTTATATATTTCTTCAAATTATTATTTTTGTTTTTTGCATGACATGCATGACGGTGGTTATTCTAAATTTAATTTAATGTAAAATATTTAAGCTACAATGTACAGTTTTACAGTTTTATACAATAACTTATAGGTATTAGCTAGCAAACGTTCCACTGTCTGGCAGTGGCTTAAATTTTTTCAACGAAGAATTATTATTATTAT